>CM070770.1:150828154-152190654 GCA_036346955.1 Dipus sagitta | reverse complement strand
GGAAAGTAGTTTTTCATTGCCTAAAAAGACTTTCTCTTGCCTCCTACAAGCTAGTGTTCCCAGTAGCATCATTGGCTCTTCCCTCTTTGTCACAGGTCAGACGCATTCCCAGTTTATGTCCTTTGCACTGTCTGTGTCCTCTGCAAGAACATCCTTTCCCTGTATACCCACAGGGCTCACTCCCTTACCTTCTTCCAGTGTTTATTCAAATTTCTTCACTAGAACCCTCAACCTCTCCCATGTAAATTTGCTTGTTTTCCCTATAGCATTTCCCTGTAGTATTCCCTATATCATGTCCTAATGTGGAATATGTTTATTGATCGGTATATTTTCTGTCTCTCTTAGGAATGTGAGGTTTTTTTTTTTTTTTTTTTTTTCCAAGGTAGGATCTCATTCTAGCTCAAGCTGACCTGGAATTCACTATGTAGTTTCCTACTTCTGCCTCCTGAGTTCTGGGATTGAAGGTGTGCACCACCATGCCCGGCTGTGAGCAGGGTTTTAATGTCTTGTTTACTGGTATAAAGCAGTTTCAGTAGGTGGGATGGGATCTTTCTTAGCTGGAATGGGTTGGTGGGAGGCTTGGGTAGTAAACAGAATACCCCAAAGATGCCACACCTTCATTACTGTAACCCATAATTACTTTACATGGCAAAAGGGACTTTGCTGGGACAAATAGGTTACTAATTATTAACCTTAAATGGAGAAATTGTCCTGAGATATTTGGGTGGACCCAATCACAATTCCAGATATCTTTTTTTTTTTTTTTTTTTTTCAAGGTAGGGTCTCACTCTAGCCCAGGCTGACCTGGAATTCACTCTGTATTCTCAGGGTGCTCTCGAACTCACAGTGAGATCCTCCTTCCTACCTCTGCCTCCCAAGTGCTAGGATTAAAGGCATGCGCCACCACGCCCGGCTAGGTATCTTTTTTTTTTTTTTTTAGTTTTTTGAGGTAGGGTCTTGCTTGAGCCCAGGCTGACCTGTAGTCTCAGGGTGGCTTCAAATTCACAGCAATCCTACCTCTGCCTCCCAAGTGTGGGGATTAAAGGCGTGTGCCACCACGCCCCCCCCTTTTTTTTTAAATTTATTTATTTGAGAGTGACAGACAGCCAGAGAAAGTGGCAGAGAGAGAGAATGGGCACATCAGGGCTTCCAGCCACTGCAAACGAACTCCAGACGCATGAGCCACCTTGTGCATCTGGCTTACGTGGGTACTGAGGAATTGAGCCTGGAACGGGGGTCTTTAGGCTTCACAGGCAAGGGCTTAACAGCTAAAGCCATTTCTCCAGTCCAGCCACCCTCCCCCCACACTTTTTTTTTTTTTTTTTTTTTAAGACAGTCTCCTGTAGTTGAAATCCTTACCCTCCTGTCTCTACCTCCTTGATTACAGGCATGTACCATCACACATGGCAATCCCAGGAACCTTTTTCTTTATTTCTTTATTGGCTTTCTGAGGTAGGGCCTCACTTTAGCTCAGGCTGACTTGGAATTCACTATGTAGTCTCAGGGTGTACTTGAACTCATGGTGATTCTGCTACCTCTGCCTCCCAAGTGCTGGGATTAAAGGCATGCACCACCATGTCCAGCAACCCAGGAAACTTTTTAAAAAACATACCTTATTTATTTGCAAGCAGAGAGAGATAGACAAGAGACAGAAGAATAGGTGCACCAGGGCTTCTAGCCATTGCAAAGGGATTCCAGCTGCATACACCACTTTGTGCATCTGGCTTTATGTGGGTACTGGGGAATTTAACTGGGGTCCTGTGGTTTGCAGGCAAGTGCCTAAACCACTAAGCAATCTCTCCAGCCCTGTTGTTTTTGAATCTGGTTCTTAATCTATCCCAGGCTGAAATGGAACTCACTCTGTAGCTTAGGCTGGCTTCAGACTCATGGTGATCCTCCTACCTTAGCCTACCAAGTGCTGGGATTAAAGGAATGTGCACCCAGACCTGGCAATTCCAGGAATCTTTAAAAACAGAAAACTGGGCTGGAGAGATGGCTCAGCAGTTAAGGTGCTTGCCTGCAAAGCTAACAACCTGGGATCAATTCCCTAGTATCCAGATGCACAAGGTGGCACATGCTTCTGGAGTTTGTTTGCAGGGGGTGGAGGCCCTGGTGTACCCATTCTTTCTTTCTCTCTTCTATCTTTCTTTGCTTGAAAATAATTTTTTTTAAAGGGCTGGGGAGATGCAAAGCCTAATGATCTGAGTTCAATTCCCAAGTACCTACATAAAGCCAGATGCACAATGGGGCATATGCATCTGGAGCTTGTTTGCAGTGGCTGGAGGCCCTAGTGTACCTATTCTTCTGTATCTTGTCTGTCTCTCTCTGCTTGTAAACAAACAAACAAGCAAAACCAACAGAGGGCTAGAGAGACGGCTTAGTGGTTAAGGCACTTGCCTGAAAAGTCAAAGGACCCAGGTCCCATTTCCCAATACTCGCGTAAAGCTAGATGCACAAAGTGGCCCATGCATCTGAAGTTTGTAGTGGCTGGAAGCCCTGGTGCACCTACTTTCTGTCTCTCTCTCTCCTTGCAAATAAATTAAAAAAACAAAAAAAACCCAGAAAACTTTCTCTAGCTGAAGATGGGAGAAATAAGGGGGAAATATAGGTCAGAAAGATCAGAACTGTGAGGAGCCAGGCATGGTACTACACATCTGCAACCTCAGCACTTGAGAAGCTAAGACAGGATTGTGAGATCAAGGCCACTTTGGACTATGGAGTGAGTTCCAGGTCAGCCTGAGCTAGAGTAGGAGGACCATCATGAGTTCGAGGCCACCCTGAGACTCATAGTGAATTCCAGGTCAGCCTGGGCTAGTGAGATCCTGCCTTGAAAAACAACACAAAACAAAACAAGTCCGAAAGCTGAGGATGTGGCTGAATGGTAGAATGGTCTCCTCGCAAGCACAAGGCCACAGTTTTGATCCTTAGCATGGGAAAAAAAAAAAAGAGTATGCAAGAAGGACTTGCTGGCTTTTCTTTCTTTTTTTTTTTTCTTTTTCTTTTCTTTTCTTTTTTTTTCGAGGTAGGGTCTTACTCTAGCCCAGGCTGTCCTGGAATTCACTATGGAGTCTCAGGGTGGCCTCGAACTCACGGCGATCCTCTTACCTCTGCCTCCCGAGTGCTGGGATTAAAGGCGTGTGCCACCACACCCAGCTTTTCTTTCTTTCTTTCTTTTTAAAATTTAATTAATTTATTTGCAAGGAGAGACAGAGAGAGGGAGAGAAAAGACAAGACAGACAGAGAATGGGCACACCGGAGCCTCTAGCCACTGCAAATGAACTCCAGATGCCTGTGCTCCTTATGCATCTGGCTTATGTGGAGCCATCTCTTCAGCCCCACTTGCTGGCTTGTCATGAAGAGGCCACAGATGGAAAATGCAGGTGACTTCCAGAAGCTGGGAATGATCCCTGGCTGAGCGCCAGAAAACTGGGTCCCAGTTGAGCCTAATGATGGCTCTTTCTGTTAAGAGCTCAGGCCTGCCAATTACTCGATTTCAGCCTTGTGACCTGAACTTCTAACCCACAGAGCCATGAAATAATTTTTTTGGTGGTTTTTTGAGCTAGGGTCTCCCTCTAGTCCTGGAATTCACTACGTAGTTTTAGACTGGCCTTGAATTCACAGCGATCCTCATACATCTGCCTCCTGAGTGCTAGAATTAAAGGCGTGTGCCACTACGCCCGGCTTAAGTTTGTATTTTTATGCTATATATTTATAGTAGAGTAGTAAGAATTAATAGAAAACAAATTCACTAGTTTTCTAGATAGGAAGAGGAGACAGCAGGCACATACAGACAGCTCTGAAGAACTTGATGGTAGGTAGCAGGAAGGTGAGGCAGTACCTGGAAGGCAGCTGGAGTCAAGGGATTTTTTTTTTTTTTCCCAGGTAGGGTCTTGCTCTATTTCAGGCTGACCTGGAATTCACTATGTAGTCTTAGGGTGGCCTTGAACTCAGGGCAATCCTCCTACCTGCTGAGTGCTGGGATTAAAGGAATGGGCTACCACACCCAGTTTTTATTTATTTGTTTATTTTGGTGGATTTTTTTGTTTCTGTTTTGGAGACAGAATCTCACTATGTAGCCCAGGCTGGCTTCGAATCATCAAAAGGCACCTGTTTCAGCCAGCTTCTTAGTGTGAAGGTATCCTGACGTTAGTACAAAGCTTTGTAGGAAAGCTTGCCACAACCTGCAGAGTGGAATTAGAGGTACATATTACCATGACCTTTGTGAATGGAAGCGTATATATTGGAGAGAAAGCACTGATCATAGTCTTGATTTCCCCCAAAGGACCCTGAGAGTGTGCTTGGTTTAAGTTAGGTCCTTAAGGAAGAATGGAATGCAAAACAGGTGCTTCAGTCCAAACCAGCTGCATAGCATCATGTCTTGCTCTTCACCACCTGCAGGCTTTTGTGGCTGAGGAGACAAGAAAAGCAGACTTCCCAGGCACTGTCTCTCTCTCACTCAGATGACAGACAGCAGGGTGGGGAGGGTGTGAGTGCTTAGCTCCCCAGACTCTTGGGAAAGTATCTTGACTACCTCTATACTGTCTCTGGCATAGCAACTCCCTTTTCTGTTGTGTGCCTCCACGTCAGCTGATTGTTTTCCTGGGTTCTTCTTTGAAGTCATGTGGCTTGAATCGCTGTTTCTGAGAGAACCTGCATGAAGAGCTTTTTTCAAACTTTAATTTTAAATATGTGAGACAGAGAGAGAGAGAGAAAGAAGGGGGAGAGAAAGAGAATGGGTGTGCCAGGGCCTTCAGCAGCTATAAATGAACTCCAAACCCATGAGCCACCTTGTGCTTCTGGTTTACGTAGGTTCTGGGGAATTGAACCTGGATTCTTTGGCTTTGCATGCAAAAGCCTTAATTGCTAAGCCCTCTCTCCAGCCCCTACATGAAGGGCTTTTATTGCCGATAAGAGCACACATTTAGCTTTGCCTGATGCAACCCACCTTTCCCTTTTTTTAAAAAACAAAAAATTATTTAGGGCTGAAGATATGGCTTAGCAGTTACGGCACTTGCCTGAGAAGCCTAAGGACTCATAATTGACTTCTCCAAGTCGCATATAAACCAGACACACAGTGACGCAAGGTCGCACATGGGTACAAGAGGGTGCACGAGTGTGAAGTTTGATTCCAGTGACTGGAGGCCCTGGCCTGCCAATTCTCTCTCTCACTGTCGCATTAAAAAAAAAAAAAAGTTCGGGCTGGAGAGATGGCTTACTGGTTAAGCATTTGCCTGTGAAGCCTAAGGACCCTGGTTCAAGGCTCAATTCCCCAGGACCCATGTAAGCCAGACACACAAAGTGGCACATTGCATCTGGAATTCATTTGCAGTGGCTGGAGGCCCTCGCACCTCGCACACCCATTCTCTCTCTCTCTGTCTGCCTCCTTCTGTCTGTCACTCTCAAATAACTAAAAATAACCCCCCCCCAAAAAAAGAAAATATTTAAAAAAAAGTTCAAGGCCAGCCTGAGACTACATAGTGAATTCAGGTCAGCCTGGGCTAGTGTGAGACCCTACCTCAAAAACCCAAAAAGGAAAAGAGAGAGAGAGAGAGAGAGAGAGAGAAAGGGCTTGACAGGGCTTTCAGCCTCTACAAACGAACTTCAGGCGCATGCACCAGTTTGTGCATCTGGCTTATGCGGGTACTGGGGAATCGAATCTGTTTCATCAGGCTTCGCAGGCCAGCGAATGTCTGTCTACGTCTGCCTTTGGGGATAAGTCCCAGAGGCTGAGAGGTAAGACTTCCCGGCCTCCCTTGTAACAACCCTTCACAGATTTCCTCCTCTTGGTAATCAGTCGTCTCCAAAACAGAACCAAAGGTGCTGGATGTGGTGGCGCACACCTTTAATCCCAGCAGAGGTAGGAGGATCGCCGTGAGTTCGAGGACACCCTGAGAATACATAGTGAATTCCAGGTCAACCAAAAAAAAAAAAAAAAAAAAAAAAAAAAAAAAAAAGAACAGAACCAAGAGAGCCAGAAACCTGTGCGCAGAACCTCAGGTGCCTGGGGTCACCTTGAAGCAAGTGGAGTCTGCCCCTGGGAATCATGAGCACAAGGCCTTCCCGGCTTTCCTGTCAGACACACGCCCATCCCGACCGCCCAGCTCCTTCCCGGGCATGTCTCAGACTTCTCAGGGCACCTAACGCCGCCTCACAGGACGTCCTGGGTGTTTGGTTCGGAGATCTGGAACGTGCGACCCGTGTGCAGGGAGGTCCTGCTTGCCAGTGACCACTGGGCAAGGACGGACGTTGCAGGTCTCCGCCTAGGCAGGCCGCGGGAAGCCGGGGACCCCGTGGGCCGGCTGCCGCGCGCACAAAGCTTCCCGCGAAACTGACGTTGCGCCGGCCGCCGCGCAGGCGCCGCCCCCGGCTCGCCCCTCCCCCGCACTCGGCCGGCTCCTGACGCGCCTGCGCCCTCTTCCTACTCCCATTGGCCGTCGGGCCGCGGCGCGCGCTGACCGACGGAGGGCGCGCCCCTCGATAGGTCGGCCGGCGGCGGCGGTGGGGGGGTGTGTGTGTCCCTGGCCGCGCTCCGCCCTCGGCTCCGCTCGCTGAGGTGCGCGCGGCGGCGGTGGTGGCGGCGGCGGCGGCGCGTGGCAGGTCCGGCGGGCGCGAGGCGACGGTGGCGGCGGCCCGAGCCCGGCCCAGCCTCGTCCGCCTGGGGCCCGCCCGGCCTGACCCGGATCTCCAGACCCCGGCCCCGGTCCGCTCCGAAGCGCGGCCGCTCTACGTCCCTGTCCGGCTCGGCCCGGCGCCTCTCGAGGGAGCGGCGCCGCCGGCCGAGAGCGCAGGCCCGGCCATGACCGACTTCAAATTGGGCATCGTGCGGCTCGGCCGGGTGGCCGGCAAGGTGAGTGGCGCGGAGCCGCCCGCGGTCAGGCCTGCGCGGGCCGGGACGGTGGGGCAGCGGGTCGGGCGGGTGCGCGCGCGGGCCCGCTCGGTCTGGGCGCCGCCTTCCCCGCGCAGCCCTCCCCGTGGCCGGGGACGCGCCCCTCGAGCTTCGGGACTCTCGTGCTAGGCGGGCGGCGGGGCGGAGGCGGCCAGCACCGTTCACTCCGGCGGGCCTGGCGATGCGGCTGCACCTGCGGCCACACGGTTTTAAACACGGCGCCCTAACCGCGGCCTCCCACCGCGATGGGCTGCTCGGTGCCCGCCGGTCCGCACGAGGGCTGCGCAGAGGCGCGGTTTAACACTGCCCTGGGCCGTTCACGTTCGTCCACTCGAGCCTCAGACTTCCCTGGGCAGGACAAGGAGCTGGGGCCCTGATGCTGCTACTACGCTCCGGGCTCCCGCTGCCCTCCTTGGCCCGGCCCCCGCCCACCGCGTGTTGGAGGCCAGGTTCCGGCCGGGGACCTAGTCTTACTCCCCTCCCACTACTGGCTGTCGTTGCTGGTGGGAGAGGGGAATGGGCCGTAAGAAATCAGAAGCAGGTAAGCTAGCTCAGGTCGTAGAAACGTTTAGGAGAGCAAGACTGACCCATCTTGAGGACTGTTTTTTTGCATCAGTTCAGGCAGGGACTGTCGGCGTTTTTCTGACTAGGGAGTCAGACCCTTTCCAACTCAGTCATTGATTGAAGAAACTTTTTTTTTTTTTTTTTCGAGGTAGGGTCTCGTTCTAGCCCAGGCTGACCTGGAATTCACTATAGAGTCTCAGGGTGGCCTCGAACTCAACGGCGATCCTCCTACCTCTGTCTCCCGAGCGCTGGGATTAAAGGCGTGTGCCACCACACCTGGCTTCAGAAACTTTGTTTTTTTTTTTTTTTTTTTTTTTTTTTTTTTTTTTTTTTTTCGAGGTAGGGTTTCACTCTAGCTCAGGATGACCTGAAATTCACTATGTAGTCTCAGGGTGGCCTCGAATTCATGGCGATCCTCCTACCTCTGCCTCCCTAATGCTGGGATTAAAGGCATGTGCCACCACGCCCGGCTTCAGAAACTCTTAAGACAGAAGGTTGGGGAGGATCATCTAGCACTTGCACTTACTGCCCAGCTTGCATTAGTTGGGACTTGAATGTTCCTCAGTCTCACTCCCTCATTCTGCTGAAACTCTTGGTAATAGGTTTCTTGGTACATTAGAAACCCACTGTCCTTGGTCAGGGTTGGTCTTGTGTGGATGGCACTGAAACCTCATAACAACCCCTTTAGTGCAAACCAACGTGAACCTGTCCAATTTTATTTTATTTATTTGAGAGAAAGAGAGAAAGAATGGGTGTGACAGGGCCTTCAGCCGCTGCAAATGAACTCCATGTGCCAGTTGGTGCATCTGGCTTACGTGGGTCCTATGGGCAATGGAACCTGGATTGTTTGGCTTTGCAGGGAAGCGCCTTAACCTCTAAGACATCTCTCCAGCCCTCCCAACTGCTCGCTTGCTCACTCTTTCCTTCCTTCCTTCCTCTCTCTCTCTCTTTCTTTCTTTCTTTCAAGGTAGGGTCTTGATGTAGCTCAGGCTGACCTGGAATTCATTATGTAGTCTCAGGGTGGCCTCAAACTCATGGCGATCTTCCTACCTCTACCTCCTAAGTGCTGGGATTAAAGGCGTGTGCCACCACACCTGTCTCCAACTGCACTTTTGGCACAAGCTGTGCCAAAGGAGGTTTAGCAAGGTCCCTCACTTACTAATCACTTAGTCTGAAAAGCCATGTGGTTACTTTCTACCTCACTAGATAGAATACTGCTGGTTTCTGTTGTTACTGGATATGATGGTACTGTTCTTATGAGTATCCCGTGGTTAATTTTCAGACCAAATACACACTGATAGATGAGCAAGACATCCCATTGGTGGAGAGCTACTCCTTTGAGGTAAGTCCTCCCACTTTGCTTTTGGACAGTGTTTGGGAAGTGTCATGAGGAATAAATTTCTTTTCTGGCACTGGGATGACTACTGCTGTCTGTAAGCCTTCTGCATCCCCATGTCCAAAACTAGATTTTACAAACCTACCCACTACTGCCCAGTGTAGCCCAGAAGCCCTGTGAGGCCTCTGACAGGAGTCTTATCCATCTTCAGCTTGAAGGCTGCCTCATCTTCTAAATACACCATTTGTGTTTATGATAGGATGTCTGTTAAAAAATTAAATGAGTAGATCTTATCTTGCCTCTGTACTCTGATGGGAGACCATCCTGCCTTCCAGCATTCTCAGTGAGGAACTTATGTTCCTGCTGTTCATCTGCTGCTGTCTCCTCTCCAGCAGACAGTTCCACCACCCCACACCTCCATCTTGGCACCTTGTACTTCCATAGCTGGTACGTGTTCAGGAAGTTGTCTTCCATGGATTGGCTCCCCCTCCCCTCCAAGGTAGGGTCTTACTGTAGTGCAGGGTGACCTAGAATTCACTATGTAGTCCTAGGCTAGCCTCAAACTTAAGGAGATCCTCCTCAGTGTTGGGATTAAAGATGTGCATTACTATGCCCACCTGGATTGGCTTTTGAACAAAAAATATTTCACTTATGTATTTGAGAGGGGGGAAGGGAGGGAGGCAGGTAGATAGAGAGTAGATGGGCATGCTAGAGCCTGTAGTCACTGCAAATGAAGTCCAGACACATATGCCACCTTGTGCTTCTGCCTTACATGGGTACTGGGGAATTGAACCTGGGTGCTTAGGCTTTACAGGCAAATGCCTTAACTGCTAAGCCATCTTTCTCGCCCCAGCTTTTTTTTTTTTTTAAGAATTTATTTGCAGCCGGGCGTGGTGGCGCACACCTTTAATCCCAGCACTTGGGAGGCAGAGGTAGGAGGATCGCCGTGAGTTCAAGGCCACCCTGAGACTACATAGTTAATTCCAGGTCAGCCTGAGCCAGAGTGAGACCCTACCTCGAAAAACAAAAACAAAAACAAAAAAAAAAAAAAAAAAAAAGAATTTATTTGCACCGGGCATGGTGGTGCATGCCTTTAATCCCAGCACTTGGGAGGCAGAGGTAGGAGGATCGCCGTTTGAGGCCACCCTGAGACTCCATAGTGAATTCCAGGTCAGCCTGGGCTAGAGTGAGACCCTACCTCAAAAAAACCAAAAAAAAAAAAAAAAAAAAAAAAAAAAGAATTTATTTGCATACAGAAAGAGGAGGAAGAAGGGAGAGAATGGGTGACCCAGGGCCTATTGCCACTGCAAATGAAGTCTACATACATGTGCAACTTTGTTATTTGACTTAATGTGGGCACTGGGGAATTAAACCTGGTCTGTAAGCAAGCACCTTTAGCTACTGAGCCTTCTCCCCATTACTGATTATGGCATTAAAAAAATGTGTACAGGACTGGAGAGATGGCTTAGTGGTTAAGGTGTTTGTCTGTAAAAGCCAAAGGATTCCTCTTCTCTCTAGGACCCACATAAGCCAGATGCACAAGGGAGCACATGCATCTGGAGTTCGTTTCAAGTGGCTGGAGGCCCTGGCATGCTCATTCTCTCTCTCCCTCCCTCTACTTGCCTCTTTCTCAATTAAGTAAATAAAATATATTTTAAAAAAATGTGTGTAGCTGGGCATGGTGGCATATGCCTTTATAAAATCCCAGCACTCGTGAAGCAGAGATAGGCGGATTGCCATGAGTTTGAAGCCACCCTGAGACTACATAGTGAATTCCAAGTCAGCCTGAGCTAGTAAGACCCTACCTTGAAAAACCAAAAACATAAAAAAGTAATAATTAAAAATGTGTTTGTGGGTGCATGTGTTCCTGTGTGAGTACTGTTGCATGTGCATATGGGTGTGTATGTGGAGCCCTGGAGACAACCTCTGGTGTCTCCCTCAGGAATGCCATCCAACCTTTTTTAAAAAATATTTTTATTTATTTGAGAGAGAGAGAGGAAGATATATGTGTGTGTGTATACACACATATATATAGAGAATGTGTGTCATCTGGCTTGCATATTTATTTGTTTGTTTATTTATTTATTATTAGACAGACAGGGAGAATGGGCACACCAGGGCATACAGCCACTGCAGTCAAACTCCATACACATGTGCCACCTTGTGCATCTGGCTTATGTGCGTCCTGGGGAATCAAACCTGGGTCCTTTGGCTTTGCAGGCAAGCACCTTTACAGCTGAGCCATCTCTCCAGGACCCCCCCCCCCCTTTTAAAGCCATTTTAACTTCATGACTTTAAAAAAGTACATATTTAATTTATTTATTTGAGAGAAAGAAGCAGAGAGAGACAGGGAGAGAATAGGTGTGGCAGGGTCTCTAGCCACTGCAAACAAACTCCAGATGCATGCACCCCATTGTGCAGCTGGCTTATGTGGGTCCTGGAGAATCTAACCGGGATCCTTTGGCTTTGGCAGGCAAACACCTTAACCGCTAAGCCATCTCCCAGTCTGCATCCACTTTTTTTTGAGACAGCATCTCTCACTGGCCTGGAGACAGCCAATTAGGTTAATGTGGCTGGTCATAGAATCCCTCGAACTGAGCCTTTTCCCCAGTTCCTTCCTTCCCCTTAAAATGTGGTCTTGGGGCTGGAGAGATGGCTTAGCTGTTAGGGCACTTGCCTGAGAAGCCTAATAACCCAGCTTTGATTCCCCAGGACCTGTGTAAGGCCAGATGCACAAGGTGGGCGCATGTGTCTGGAGTTCATTTCCAGTGGCTAAAGGCTATCTGCTTTTTCCTCCATATCTCTCTTCCTCCCCTCCCCCTCAAATAAGTAATAGATAAATAAAATATTTTAAAAAATGTGGTCTCACTATGTAGCTTAGGCTGACTGTGAACACTCATTTCCTGTCTTTCCTGATAGCTGGGATTACAGGTATGTGTTACAAACACTGTTTTTATGGGTATTTAAATTTTTACTTATTAATTAAAAAATTTTTTTTAAATTTATTTTTATTTCTTTAAAGGAGAAAGAGGCAGAGAGAGAGAATGGGCATGCCAGGGCTTCTAAGCCACTTCAAACAAACTCCAGACACATATGCCACCTTGTGCATCTGGTTTACGTGGGTACTGGGGAATTGAACCTGGGTCCTTAGGCTTTGTAGGCAAGTACCTTAACTGCTAAGCCATCTCTCTAGCCCTAACTTTTTTTTTTTTTTTTTTTGAGGTAGGGTTTCACTCTACCCCAGGCTGATCTGGAATTCACTGTATTCTCAGGGTAGCTTCTAACTCACAGGAGTTTTCTACCTCTGCCTTCCAAGTGCTGGGATTAAAGGCTTGTGCCACCACACCCAGTTAAATTTTTAAAAAAAAATTATTATTCATTTATTTGAGAGAGATAAAGGGGCAGAGAATAGGCATGCTAAGGCCTCCAACCACTGCAAATGAACTCCAGACACCTGTGCTACGTTGTGCATCTAACTTAACTGGGTCCTGGGGAATTGAACCTGGGTCCCTTGGTTTTGCAGGCAAGCACCTTAACCTTTAAGCCATCTCTCCAGCTCTATTTTTTTTTTTAATGTTTATTTGAGGTGGGGAGAGAGAATATAAATGATAATGGACATACTAGGGCCTCTTGCCAATGCAAGTAAACTCCAGATTCATGCACTACTTTGTGCATCTGGTTTTATGTGGGTACTGGGGAGTTGGGCCAGCAGGATTTGCAGGCAAATGTCTTTGACTGCTAAACCATCTCCCCAGCCCTTTGTGGGCTATTTATTTAATTTTTTCAAGGTAACATTCACTTTAGCACAGGCTGACCTGGAATTCACTTATGTAGCCTCAAGGTGGCCTCAAATTCATGGGAATCCTCCTACCTCTGCCTCCTGAGTGCTGGGAATAAAGACGTGCGCCACTGTGCCTGACTTTATTTTATTCTTATTTTTTTGAGTTAGGATCTCATTCTAGTCCAGGCTGACCTGGAACTCACTTTGTAGTCTCAGCCTGGCTTTGGACTCATAGTGATCCTCTTACCTCTGCCACCGGAGTGCTGGAATAAGGGTGTACACCATCACACTTTGCTACTCTCTTTTTTGAGGTAAGGTCTTGCTCTAGTCCAGGCTGACCTGGAATTCATTATGCAGTCTCAGGCTGGCCTCGAACTCAAAGTGATCCTTCTACTTCAGCCTCCCCAGTGCTGGAATTAAAGGTGTGCACCACCATGCCTGGCTTCCTTGGGTATTTTCTAAGTGAGATTTGAAATGCTGCTGGGTATTGGAATCTTTCTAACAGATCTGTGTTCCTTCTCAGGCTCGAATGGAAGTAGATGCTGATGGAAATGGTGCTAAGATATTTGCATATGCCTTCGACAAAAACCGAGGAAGGGGCTCAGGCAGGCTTCTTCATGAGCTGCTGTGGTGGGTATTTTACATCAGGCTTGTCTTCCAGCTGAGTCCTGTGTGAACTGTAAGGTCCACAGGATGCCCAGAGGCAGGAGAGTCCAGTGGAGTCAGGTTCATTTTTATCTTCCCAGAATCTGGGAATAATTCTTACTATTTATTGGTTTTTCAAGGTCAGGTCTCACTCAAGCCCGGGCTGACCTGGAATTCACTATGTAGTCTCAGGCTGGTCTTCAACTCACAGCGATCCCCCTACCTCAGCCTCCCAAGTACTGGGATTAAAGGCATGCATCAGCACTTCTGGTGGGAATTAATTTTGTGTTCTTTGTCACTAACCCTAAGAAATATGCATGTCATTTACTTTAAACACCTAGTGGGATTCTGCTGGGGCAGGGCCACCTAGAGAAACGGAAAAAAGTCCTGCTTTCTTAGCCTGTGGTACCTTTTTGGGAAATAGACCATTGCTCCTCATTGTATAAGGTGAAGACTGAAATGTTGGGACCATTCAGATAGGGATCTTATCTCTAGGTAGGTTGTTTTGGTGGTTTTAGGGTTCTGTTTCTCTCTTTTTAAAATTTTCATTTATTTGAGAGAGAATGGTTGCACCAGGTCCTCTAGTTACTGCAATTGAACTCTGGACACATGTACCACCTTTGCATCTGACTTATGTGGGTCCTGGAGAATTGAACCTGCATCCTTTGGCTTTGCAGGCAAGTGCCTTAACTGCTAAGGCATCTCTCCAGCTCGGTTCTGTCTCTCTTGATTCAAGCCCTTTAAGCCCCAGGGGCAGAATCATTACTTGTGGTTCCTATCTGTATATACTGCAGATTGATGATGATGTGCTTGGCTTCCTCTCTAGCCTTCCCTGGGTATGCCCCCATCAGCAGAATGAGAGCCCAATTCAATTCATGTGGATGATTTTTCAGTCTGGTTGGACTTGCATGCTTAAAGCAAAAAGTACCTGTGATGGGTTGGAGGCAGCAATTGAGAAAGTTGTCTTTCCTTAGGGAGCGGCACAGGGGAGGCGTAGCTCCTGGCTTTCAGGTGGTACATCTTAATGCTGTGACTGTGGACAATCGCCTAGACAACCTGCAGCTGGTGCCATGGGGCTGGCGTCCCAAAGCCGAAGAGACCTCTAGCAAACAGAGGTGGGTATTCCCTAGCCTGGATCTGCCCCAGGTTCCAGGTACCTAAAGGACCATCCACTGGGTTGGGGACCTGGATCATTTTTCCCTAATGTGTTTCTTTGTTTTTTTCTTTGATTTTTCAAGGTAGGGTTTCACTCTAACCCAGGCTGACCTGGAATTCACTATATAGTCTCAGGGTGACCTTGAACTCACAGCAATCTTCCTATCTCTGCCTCCTGAACGTTGGGATTAAAGATGTGCACCACCACGCCTGGTTCCAATGTTTTTTTTTTTGGGGGGGGGGGGAGGAGTTGGTGCCAGGGCTTCCAGCTGCTGTAAATGGATTCCAGATTCGTGCACCACCTTGGGCAGCTGGCTTATGTGGGCTCTGGAGAATTGAACCTGGGTCCTTTGGCTTTACAGGCAAGTGCTTTGACTGCTGAGCTATCTCTCCAGCCCTCCAATGTGTTTCTTTATGGGAGAGGAAGAATATTGGTTATGTTTTGGAGTTGATCTTTCAATAATTGGCTCTAGGAGCATTTGAGCTGATATGATGGAGTGAGTCACAAGCTAATGCCTCTTCCTTTACATGTAGATGGTTTATGAGACAGGACAGGCTTGAGGATACTCTGCTCAATACATTTCCTTTTCGGGATTTTGTTGGTTTGGACTTGGTTGCAAATTAAAGAAATTAGCTCATTTTGGCTGAAGTAAAAATAGGGTACTTATTGGCCCTGACTGAAATGGGAAGAGCCAGAGGAGTGTGTTATCCCTGGAGGCTTCTCTGGGGTGCTGGAGTGGCCACCAATGGCAAACCCGATCACTATGTGGTCATGAGATAACAGTTGGAAAAGGATAGTTAAAACCCTGGAGGCAGAGAGTTGAGATTTTTGGTCAGCTGTCCTGTTGGTCTTTCCTCAGCCAGTTATCTAAGGCTGCTTGTAGGATGAGCCTGGCTAAGACAGCCCTACAGGCTCTTTGTTGTGCAAGTGGGCAGGGATTGACCCAGGACCCATGAAGTGTCTGTGTTCTTGGCTTGATGGTGTGGGTTCTTAGAACCAAGTAATGTTTAGACCTCTTGTATTAATTCAGGACCCAGGTCAGGAGTGGCAGTCAGCTGACCTGAGAGGGCCTAAAATTCCAGCTGGTTCTTGGCTTGTGGTCTCCCATGGGGTGGTTCTTCCCCCCCCCCCCCCCCAGAGGTAGGGTCTCACTCTAGCCCAGGCTGACCTAGAATTCACTCTTCTCAGGTGGCCTCGAATTCAGGGCGATCCTCCTACGTCTAAGTGCTGGGATTAAAGGTGTGTGCCACCACGCCTGGGTCTTTCTTTCAAAAAAAATTTTTTTTGGTTCATTTTTGTTTATTTATTTGAGAGTGACAGAGACAGAAAGAGGCAGAGAGAGAGAGAGAGAGAGAATGGGCGTGCCAGGGCTTCCAGCCACTGCAAACGAACTCCAGATGCATGCGCCCCCTTGTGCATCTGGCTAACACAGGTCCTGGAGAATTGAGCCTCGAACCGGGGTCCTTTTAGGCTTCACAGGCACGCTTAACCGCTAAGCCATCTCTCCAGCCCTCTTTTTTTTTTTTTTTTAAATTTATTTATTTACATACAGAGAGAGTGAATCAATGAATGAGTATGCCAGGGCCTCTAGTCAGTGCATAGGAACTCCAGATGGATGCACCACTTTGTGTATCTGGCTTACATGGATACTGAGGAATCTAACCTCGGTTGTTAGGCTTTACAGGCAAGCTCCTTAACCACTGACCCATCTCTCCAGCCACCCTCCCCTCTGTCTTTTTTTTTTTTTTTGGTTTTTCGAGGTAGGGTCTCACTCTGGTCCAGGCTGACCTGGAATTCACTATGTAGTCTCAGGGTGGCCTCGAACTCATGGCGATCCTCCTACCTCTGCCTTCCAAGTGCTGGGGATTAAAGGTGTGTGCCACCATGCCCGGCTTTTTTTTTGGGGGGGGGGGAATAGGTTCTTTCTCTAGCCCAGGCTGACCTGGATTTCACTGTGTAGTCTCAGTTTGGCCTTGAACTCATAGCAGTCCTTCTACCTCTGTGTCCCAAATTCTGGGATTAAAGTCATGCGCCACCACACTCCGCTGGACTGGTACATTATGTTTATGGTGTGTTCACCCTGTCTTTGTCAGGTTAGGAGCAGGACACTGGCTTCTGCTAGGCCTTAATTGCTGGGTCTGCTGCACTCACCTCTGAGCAGTCAGCAGACCTGTTGGGGCCTTTCTTGCACAGCAGGTGCCTTAGGCCACAGTGTAATTCAAATTCTTCTGGCTCACTTCTGTAGGAGGGGCTTTCAGAAGGGCTGGGTAGCTCACAGCATCAAAGGGAAGTAGGCTGGCAGGGTAGTAGTGGGTGCTTCTCAGGGTCAAGGGAAAGGAATGGAGTTGGCTTCTTGCCTCACCAGGGGCCAGGTTTGCCAAGCTCCATGCTGCTATGTGCCTGTCAACCCCAGGTGTCAGAATGACACAGGAGGCTTGTATATTAGTGGCATGCTAAATTTTGAATATCACAGAGTAGTAAGTCCACATAATGAAGATGGTAAACAAAACTCAAGTTAATTAGAACAAAACTGGGACAGGATGTCTTGGGCAGGGCACCCTATTCCTGGAGTCACATACCTTCTTGTGCTGACTTAGTCTGGCCATACATAGTGTACTGAAGCCTCTGCTTTTCTTTAGGGAGCAAAGCTTATACTGGCTTGCAATCCAGCAGCTTCCCACAGACCCCATAGAAGAGCAGTTTCCTGTCCTGAATGTGACCCGGTACTATAATGCCAATGGGGATGTGGTGGAAGAGGAGGAGAATTCCTGCACCTACTATGAGTGTCACTATCCTCCCTGTACGGTGATCGAGAAGCAGGTATGGTATGCTGCACTGAGGCATTGGCTCCTGGCCACCTCTGCCCAGCAGTCTTGAGTGTGGCCTGGAAGCTATTGGGTACCAATCAGAGTAGCTCTTACTTTGCTTTGTACCTGCCCAGGCTCAAGCCCAAGGCCCTTCAGTCACCACAGTTCCTAGTTTCTTTTTCTTTTTTTCTTTTTTGTGTATGTGTGAGGCCTGAAACTCACTGTGTATCCCAGGCTGGCCTGTAATCCTACATTCCTTCCTCATTCTTCCTAAATGCCGGGATTACCAAAGTAAGTCTGGCTTTTTTTTTAAATTTATTTTTTGTTTGTTTATTTATTTATTTGAGAGCGACAGAGAGAAGGAGGCAGAGAGAGAGAGAGAGAGAGAAAGAGAGAGAGAATGGGCATGCCAGAGCTTCCAGCCTCTGTAAACGAACTTCAGATGCGTGCGCCCCCTTGTGCATCTGGCTAACGTGGATCCTGGGGAATTGAGCCTCGAACCAGGGTCCTTAGGCTTCACAGGCAAGCGCTTAACCCCTAAGCCATCTCTCCAGCCCGTAAGTCTGTCTTTTTATTAACTTTTTACAGTGATTGGGGATCAAGTCCAGGACATGTAAGGCAAGGGTACCCACATACTCAGCAATGTCCACAGCATGATGCATAGGGTTTTTTTGGGTCCTTTCAAGTACTGAAATACGGCTTCTGCCACACAATGCTTTTCCAGTGTGATACTGAAGCCAATGTTCTGTGTTTCAGCTTCGGGAATTCAATATCTGTGGGCGCTGCCAGGTAGCCCGGTACTGTGGCTCCCAGTGTCAGCAGAAGGACTGGCCTGCCCACAAGAAGCACTGTCGGGAGAGGAAGCGTCCCTTCCAGCATGAGCTTGAGCCAGAGCGATGACGGGCAGAATTGCTGCCACTGCTGCAGGTTCAAGGATTCCAGCTCTTCCATGGGCACAGCGGAAGATAGACTGGCAGTTGAACCTGGAGGTGCCAAAGAAGCCAGTGGTGGATCCAGAACAGCTGCCATGAGACCACATAGCACATGCAGCTTGTGGGGACAGTGCCCCTCCAGTGTTCATCTCTAGCAGAGACAATGGGGAGGCTCCCCAGGACCTTTCTCATTATTTATATGTTAATATGTTTGTAAACTCATGTACAGTTTTTTTTTGGGGGGGTGGCTGGGAGGCAAGGGGGAGGGTTAGAAACTTAAAATAGAATCATTTGTTGTATTCCTCAAATGGCAAAGGGTTGACCACATGGCTAGAGACTCATGTAGCCAAGTGTGGGGCCCCATGGAGAGCCCTGCACAGAGTCGTGTCTGAAAGGGCAGAGTAAAAGGGTGGAATCATCCTTGTTGTGGCCAGTCTGTGCTCCTCAATCACTGCTGTTAAGCCCTTTTTTAATTTTAATATTTATTTATTTGAGAGAGAGAGAATGGTTGCGCCAGGGCCTTAAACTGCTGCAAACAAACTCCAGACACCAGAGACATGCCACCTTGTGCATATGGCTTAAATGGGTCCTAGGGAATTGAACCTGGGTCCTTTGCCTTTTCAGGCAAGCACCTTAAGTGCTAAACCATCCCTCCAGCCCAGCCTTTTAGTTTTTTTGAGGAAGGATCTTGATGTAGCCCAGGCTGACCTGGAATTTCTTATGTAATCTCAGGCTGGCCTCAAATTCGCAGCGATCCTCCTACCTCTGCTTCCTGAGTGCTGGGATTAAAGGAGTACACCACCATGCCTGGCCTCAGCCTTAAAAAAAAAAAAAAATAAATTATACACACACACACACACACACACACACACACACACAGAATTTTACTTCTTTGCAAGTAAAGACAGAAGAGAGAATGGGCACACCAGGGCCTCTAGCTGCTACAAATGAACTCTAGACATATACACCACTTTGTGCGTCTGGCTTTCCGTGAGTACTGAGGAATTGAACTTGAGTCTTTAGGCTTTGCAGGCAAGCGCTTCTGAGCCATCTCCAGACCCTTAGCCCTATTTTTTAAAAAATATATTTTATTTACTTGAGAGAGAGAATGAGAATGGGCACACCAGGGCATCCAGCCACTGCAATCGAACTCCAGATGCATGTGCCCCCTTGTGCATCTGGCTTATGTGGGTCCTGGAGAGTTGAACTGAGGTCCTTTGGCTTTGCAGGTAATCACCTTAACCATTTATATCTCTCCAGTCTCCTCAACCTTATTTTTAAGGGGAACCTGCTGTGGAGTAGGAGGGCGTACCCTTACTCCAGAATGGCCACTGGGTAGCAGTGGACAAGAATGCAAGAGAGCTGACCACTGTTGAGTGGCTAAAGTGCATTGGTGAAATCTGATTTTAAGCACAGACACAGAGATCAGTGAGAGCCTCTGCCCAAAAGAATTAGGTTATATCCAATAGGCAACTAAGGTCTTACTTGTGGCTTGGAGTAGATGGGAGTGGGTGCTGGGCAACCAGAATGGGACAAATGTCCCTTATCCATTCCATTGTTGTGCCTTCTCTCCTCTCCCCCAGAACAGCCCTGTCTTTGGGAGGTACAGGTGCCGGAGGACCTGCCAGCATCTTGTTCACCTAGTCATCTTGGGGGAAATTGGCCATCTATGACTGGGATCTTGCCTATTCTCCAGGTTTAGTAGGCCCTCCTGCCTGACTGGCTTGGGCTACCTCTGACCTGCTGTTGGTCATCAGGCTCCTGCTGCACTGACTTGAAGCATTCTGCCAGAAGCTCGTATTTGTGCTCGCTGCTGTCCTTGGCAGAACTGCTGTGGCCTAGAATAGAGGACTGTTGGGGCAGCACTGATTCTGAGTGATTTCCTAGAGCTTGGAGATCACATGCCCACATCAGGCCTGTACCAAGAAGCCCTCTTTCCCCTTGGTGGTTCTGAAGGCCACAGTCATTTTGGGGAGGAGTGGATGGGATCTCCAGGTCTGGCAGGGAAGGCTCAGGAACATATTGGGGAGGGGAGATATTTGTGTCTTGTGAGATGGCTACTATGGATAGCAGGTGGGTCAAGCTCTTGTTTGAACCAGGACTCCAGTAATCTGGCTTTCCGTGTGCAGTTGTGGCCAGGCTGGTGGGGGTGGAAGATGATGTGTTGTTCGCATTTTGGGTCTTTTGTTAGTTTTCAGGTATGGGTCTGGGTACTTCCTCTAGGTGGCCTGCTTTCAAACAGGCTCTGGGGATGAGGCAAATAGACTGCAGTCATATGTATATATATGTAATTTTTTGGCAAGATCTTGATCTAGCCCAGGCTGCTCTCAAACTCATGATGATACCTCTGTGCCTCCCAAATGCTGGGATTAAAGGCATGTACCTCCCTGCCTGGCTAAAGTTTGCTTGTATCATTAGGGGGAGTTACCAGCAGTTTGGCATTTGAGCTTGTGTCCTGACCATTAGGGATTAATTTACACTGCCATCAGCCTTTCATCAGTGTCACACTTAAAGAGAAGCTCCCAGGATCAATCAGGTCTGTGCTAATGAAGATAAAGGTTCTGGGCTTGCCTATGGGTTCCCTATCTCAGTTCTGCCAAGCTTCCTGGCTGGCACAGATGCTGCTGTGCAGGCAAGAGGAGCCCCATGGGCCACTTTTCATTTGCTTCCCTGCTCCCATCTTCTGATCTCCCTTTCTCATAATCCTTACCTCTATGAGTTTTTCTTTTGGTTTTTCCTAGGTAGGGTCTCACTCTAGCCCAGGCTGACCTGGAATTCACTATGTAGTCTCAGGATGGCCTTGAACTCATTGTGATCCTCCTACCTCTGCTTCCTGAGTGCTGGATTAAAGGAGTACACCACCATGCCTGGCCTCAGCCTTAAAAAAAAAAAAAATAAATTATACACACACACACACAACACACACACACACACACACAGAATTTTACTTCTTTGCAAGTAAAGACAGAAGAGAGAATGGGCACACCAGGGCCTCTAGCTGCTACAAATGAACTCTAGACATATACACCACTTTGTGCGTCTGGCTTTCCGTGAGTACTGAGGAATTGAACTTGAGTCTTTAGGCTTTGCAGGCAAGCGCTTCTGAGCCATCTCCAGACCCTTAGCCCTATTTTTTAAAAAATATATTTTATTTACTTGAGAGAGAGAATGAGAATGGGCACACCAGGGCATCCAGCCACTGCAATCGAACTCCAGATGCATGTGCCCCCTTGTGCATCTGGCTTATGTGGGTCCTGGAGAGTTGAACTGAGGTCCTTTGGCTTTGCAGGTAATCACCTTAACCATTTATATCTCTCCAGTCTCCTCAACCTTATTTTTAAGGGGAACCTGCTGTGGAGTAGGAGGGCGTACCCTTACTCCAGAATGGCCACTGGGTAGCAGTGGACAAGAATGCAAGAGAGCTGACCACTGTTGAGTGGCTAAAGTGCATTGGTGAAATCTGATTTTAAGCACAGACACAGAGATCAGTGAGAGCCTCTGCCCAAAAGAATTAGGTTATATCCAATAGGCAACTAAGGTCTTACTTGTGGCTTGGAGTAGATGGGAGTGGGTGCTGGGCAACCAGAATGGGACAAATGTCCCTTATCCATTCCATTGTTGTGCCTTCTCTCCTCTCCCCCAGAACAGCCCTGTCTTTGGGAGGTACAGGTGCCGGAGGACCTGCCAGCATCTTGTTCACCTAGTCATCTTGGGGGAAATTGGCCATCTATGACTGGGATCTTGCCTATTCTCCAGGTTTAGTAGGCCCTCCTGCCTGACTGGCTTGGGCTACCTCTGACCTGCTGTTGGTCATCAGGCTCCTGCTGCACTGACTTGAAGCATTCTGCCAGAAGCTCGTATTTGTGCTCGCTGCTGTCCTTGGCAGAACTGCTGTGGCCTAGAATAGAGGACTGTTGGGGCAGCACTGATTCTGAGTGATTTCCTAGAGCTTGGAGATCACATGCCCACATCAGGCCTGTACCAAGAAGCCCTCTTTCCCCTTGGTGGTTCTGAAGGCCACAGTCATTTTGGGGAGGAGTGGATGGGATCTCCAGGTCTGGCAGGGAAGGCTCAGGAACATATTGGGGAGGGGAGATATTTGTGTCTTGTGAGATGGCTACTATGGATAGCAGGTGGGTCAAGCTCTTGTTTGAACCAGGACTCCAGTAATCTGGCTTTCCGTGTGCAGTTGTGGCCAGGCTGGTGGGGGTGGAAGATGATGTGTTGTTCGCATTTTGGGTCTTTTGTTAGTTTTCAGGTATGGGTCTGGGTACTTCCTCTAGGTGGCCTGCTTTCAAACAGGCTCTGGGGATGAGGCAAATAGACTGCAGTCATATGTATATATATGTAATTTTTTGGCAAGATCTTGATCTAGCCCAGGCTGCTCTCAAACTCATGATGATACCTCTGTGCCTCCCAAATGCTGGGATTAAAGGCATGTACCTCCCTGCCTGGCTAAAGTTTGCTTGTATCATTAGGGGAGTTACCAGCAGTTTGGCATTTGAGCTTGTGTCCTGACCATTAGGGATTAATTTACACTGCCATCAGCCTTTCATCAGTGTCACACTTAAAGAGAAGCTCCCAGGATCATTCAGGTCTGTGCTAATGAAGATAAAGGTTCTGGGCTTGCCTATGGGTTCCCTATCTCAGTTCTGCCAAGCTTCCTGGCTGGCACAGATGCTGCTGTGCAGGCAAGAGGAGCCCCATGGGCCACTTTTCATTTGCTTCCCTGCTCCCATCTTCTGATCTCCCTTTCTCATAATCCTTACCTCTATGAGTTTTTCTTTTGGTTTTTCCTAGGTAGGGTCTCACTCTAGCCCAGGCTGACCTGGAATTCACTATGTAGTCTCAGGATGGCCTTGAACTCATTGTGATCCTCCTACCTCTGTCTCTCAAGTGCCAGGATTAAAGGTGTGTGCCACCATGCCCAACAAGTTTTTTAATTTTTTTTCTTAAGGGTTTTGGCTTTAGGCCGTGCTGTGAATTCACTATGCAGTCTCAGGATAGCCTCGAAATCAGCGATCTTCCTACTTCTGCTGCACTACCATGCCTGGTTGAGAAAAATATTTAGAAGGTTCAATGTGACAGTTGCTACCTTGCCAAGTAGTGGCTTCACAGGCATGTACCTTAACTGCTAAACCATCTCTCCAGCCCAGTTTTTCTTTTAATGTATATATATTTTTAACAACTTCTATACTTCTAGACAATAAACCATGATAATTCCTCCCCTCCCCTACTTTCCCCTTCACAACTCCACTTTCTGTCATATCCCCTCCCTCTCTCCATTTGTCTCTTATTTTTATTTTTAATTTTTTTTATTAACAACTTCCATGATTATAAGCAATATCCCATGGTAATGCCCTCCCTCCCCCCACTTTCCCCTTTGAAACTCCACTTTCCATCATATCCCCTCCCCCTCTCAATCAGTCTCTTTTATTTTGATATCATCTTTTCCTCCTCTATTTTTTTTTCTGTTTTTATTTTTATTTTTTTCCTCCTATTATGATGGTCTTGTGTAGGTAGTGTCAGGCACTGTGAGGTCATGGATATCCAGGCCATATTGTGTCTGGAGGAGTACGTTGTAAGGAGTCCTAACCTTCCTTTGGCTCTCACATTCTTTCTGCCACCTCTTCTGCTACAGGCCCTGAGCCTTGGAAGGTGTGATAGAGATATTGCAGTGCTGAGCACTGCAGTCACTTGTTCCCAGCACCATGATGCCTTCTGAGTCATCCCAAGGTCACTGCCATCTGAAAAGAGGTTTTCTACCAAAAGTGAGAGTAGCATTAATATAAGGGTATGAACATTAAGAGAAGTGCTTAGTGGGCAGTTTGATGTGTCTCTTACTTGGGTGTCATTGTCTTTCTCCTATTATGAGGGTCTTGTGAAGGTATTGCTAGGCACTGTGAGGTCATGGGTATCAAGGCCAATTTCTATCTAGACAGTTGGCTTCCTGCCCCCCCTCCAAGGTAGGGTCTCACTCTGGCTCAGGCTGACCTGGAATTCACTATGTAGTCTCAGGGTGGCCTCGAACTCACGGTGATCCTCCTACCTCTGCCTCCCAAGTGCTGGGATTAAAGGTGTGCACCACCACGCCCAGCTCGACAGTTGCATTAAGGAGTCGTACACTTCCTTTGGCTCTTACATTCTTTCCACCACCTCTTCTGCAATGGACCCTGAGCCTTGGAGGGTGTGATAGAGATATTTCAGTGCTGGACACTCCTGTGTCACTTCTCAGCACTAGGTTGCCTTTTGGGTCATCCCAGTGGTCACTGCCATCTGAAAGAGGAGCTTCTCTAACCAAAAGTCAAAGCAGCATTATTATATGAATATGAACATTAAGTGTAGTGCTTTCAGGGAAGTCCAGTGAGCATGATATATGCATTTAGCCAGATAAGAGCAGGCTTTACACCCCCAAGGCTCATGACTTCCCCTGCCATAGGCTTTTGGTTAGGCTTTCAGTACCAGGCATGTATTCCCTCTCATAGAACGGGCCTCCAGTTCAATTAGAGAGCTGTTGGTTTTCCCCAGAGCAGACATGCCACTATTGCACCCGTTCTGTCATTTGGCCTATCTGGCCAAATTTGAGGCTTCCAGTGCCCACTGTTTTCAACGTTGATGACTTCTGTCTCCCATGGGGCTGCATGCAGTGCAGATTTTTCCAGCTTTCAGTCGGCTGGTCTACAGGGAGGAGGTTTTAGCTCAACCCCAGCTTGATTTCTCAGTGACCTTGCCGTCCAGGCATGCAAAGTTTCTTGAGGGTCCGTGTCCACTGACAGGAGGATCACGTACTCATTTCTTGGCCCTCACTAAGGCAAGTAGTGCCTTATGCAGTCCGCCTGCCGGCAGGGGGCGCAGCAACGCTGCATTCTGACCCAACCGGAAGTCCTGCCACTGCGTCGGGGTTGGTGGTCTAGATGTGGCGGGTTGAATGTGCTGCGAGCGTCCTTCGCATCAGGGCAGATGGCCGGCAACTGCTCGCGGGCGCTGCGCGCCCTGCAGGCTGTGGACACGGAGCTCACCGTGGACTCCGTGGAGTGGTGCCCGCTGGAGGGCTGCCGGCGTCTGCTGGCTTGCGGTACCTACCAGCTACGTGCATCCGAGGACCAGGTGCGCGTCGAGGAGGGTGAGGCCGGGGCAGGCGCAGATAGGTCGCTGGCTCCAGGGTCACGGCCCAGAATGTGTGGGTGTACGGTGAGGGTAGAGTGGGGCCTCTCAGGGCCACACCCGTTCTCTGGAAAGGCATCGGTGCGCATCCGAAGCCGGATACTTAAGACAGCTTGGATCCAGGAACCGGGGTCAGCCCAGGACCCCTCAGGCACCGTGCTGGCCCTGTTGGCCGTTTAGAAGCCTTGCTGGGTCTGGGAGAGCTCACCTGCTCATTGATGTTTTACGTGCTTAGACACCGAAGGGTTCTGCTTCCAGGCAAAGAACCACTCTGCAGCTTCTGTTAAGGTAATCAGGGAATGTGGGCCTTTTGTAGGCTGGACTGAATGCTGATGAGCCTCAAGTTCGACTAGGTCGTCTCTACCTGTACAGTTTCAGTGACAATGCTGCTGATCCTCTGGCTGAGGTCCAAAGAAGGGATACTAATGCCATCCTGGACATGAAATGGTATGGCTTTAATAACCTAACGTGGTTTGATATTCTGAATCCCAATAAGACAGGGAAAAAAAACTGAAGTCTGGGTCCCCTCTGTTAGCAGGTGGAGGGTGGTTCACCTGCCCCTGGTCGATTTCCCAGCCTGAGTCTGGATCAGTCGGGGAAGCAGACCTTTTAAGCTGGAGTTCCCTTTGTTTGAGAACAAAACTGTGGGCTCTAACCTGGTTTTGGAATTGAAATTTAATAATTCACCAAGATACTAAATTCACCGAGATACTATATTCAGGAACATACTGTGTTCTGATGTGTGTTCTCTCCTCAGGTGCCACATCCCAGTGGCTAGCCATGCTCTTTTAGGCTTGGCAAATGCCAGTGGATCTATAGAGCTGCTCCGCCTGGTGCAATCTGAGGTCAGTGATGGGCCAGGCTCTAGTGGGAAAAGGACCTGAGTGTGCTGATGCAGACATATGCCTAGAATGGTCTCTTCAGTGGTAGACCTTGTCATATTTCATGTTCTATGAAAGCACTGAGACTGTTTTATGTTGAATTGGTGAGAAGAGGTCATTTTGCAGTCCCAGCAGAAGGGATGTTAGTGACAGGCTGTTCAGTCATCTGTTGGTAGACCTGAGGGCTCTGTAAAGAAAGCAGGACAAGCATGTCTTGAGTTGATACTGATGGTAGGAATTAGCAGTATATTCTCACGTGAAAATATTATTTCTGAGCTGATAAGACGGCTCCGCGGTTAAGGTGCTTGCCTGCAAAGCCCAAGGACTCTGGTTTGATTTCCCAGTACCCACAAGAGCCAGATGCACAAAGTGGCACATACAACTGGAGTTTGTTTGCAATAGCGGGAGGCCCTGGTGCACCCATTCTCTTTCTCTCTATCACTCTGTATGCATGCAAGCAAATAAAATATTATTTCTCATGAGAATTGAGAGAGCAGATGACTTCTATGTGATTTTTTTTTTCTTTCAAGTATTTCACAGCGATTCTGTGAAATGTTTTTTTTTTGCCGGGCGTGGTGGCGCATGCCTTTAATCCCAGCATTCGAGAGGCAGAGGTAGGAGGATCGCTGTGAGTTCGAGGCCACCCTGAGACTCCATAGTGAATTCCAGGTCAGCCTGAGCTAGAGTGAGACCCTACCTCGAAAAACCAAAAAAAAAAAAAAAAAAAAAAGAAATTTTTTTAAAAAAATTATTTATTTATTTACACAGAGAGAGAGAGATTGGGTATACCAGGGCCTCCAGCCGCTGCAAATGAACTCCAGATGCTGTGCCACTGTGCATCTGGCTTTACATGGGTACTGGGAAATTGAACCCTAGTCGTCTGGCTTTGCAGGCAAGCACCTTAACCACTGAGCCGTCTCTCCAGTCCCCCCTTTTAACTTTTTGTTCACAACTTCCATTCATAAGTACAGTGAACCCTGATCATTATCCCCCTCCATAGAACTTCTTTAGAACTAGTCTATCCCCCTCCCTTATTTTATTTCATTTTTTGAGGTAGGGTCTCACTCTAGTCCAGGCTGACCTGGAACTCTGTAGTACTTGTGCTGGGATAAAAGGTGTGTGCTGCCACACCTGACCTTCTTTTCTTTTCTTTTCTTTTCTTTTTTTAAATGTTGAGAGAGGGAGAGAGAAAGAGGCAGACAGAAAGAGAGAGCGAGAGAGAGAGATAAAGAATGGGCGTGCCAGGACTTCCAGCCACTGGAGACCCACACACCACCTTGTACACCTGGCTTACATGGGTCTTGGGGCATTGAACCGAGGTCCTTTGGCTTTGCAGGCAAACTCCTTACCAATCCATCTCTCCAGCACCCCCCCTCTTAATTTATATGTTTGTGTATATGGGCACATGTGCTGTGTTGTGTTAGATCAGAGGACAACCTCAGGGTGTTTGTCCTGTAATTGCATCATCTTTTTGTTTTTGTTTTTCCAGGTAGGGTATTACTCTAGCTCAGGTTAACCAGGAATTAATTGTGTGGTTTCAGGGTGGCCTTGAACTCACAGCCATCCTCCTACCTCTGCCTTCCAAGTGCTGGGATTAAAGGCATGCGCCACCACGCCCAGCCTTTTAAAAATATTTTTATTTATTTATTTATTTATGAGAAAGAGGCAGAGAGAGAGAGAGAGAGGGAGGGAGAGAATGGGCACACCAAGGCCTCCAGCCACTGCAAATGAACTCCAGATGCATGCGCCCCTTTGTGCATCTGCCTTATGTGGGTCCAGGAGAATTGAACTGGGACCCTTTGGCTTTGCAGGCAAACACCTTAACTGCTAAGCCATCTCTCCAGCCCCTTTTTTGGGTTATTTTTGAGATAGGGTCTCACTCTAGCCCAAGACTCACTGTAGGTCCAGGCTACCCTCAAACTTTTGGAGATCCACCTGTCTTTACCTCCCAAGTGCTAGAGCTAAGCTTCTGTAAAACAACTTCATGATTGTTGTGGGAGGGAAGGGTACAAGTGTGTCTTGTGGTAGACTGACTTGAACAGCCCACAGATTGCCGTGTCAAGGAGGACTGTAGTGGGGCCAGAACATAGGTGCAGCAGGTGCTGATTCATGGCAGCTGGATCCTGTGTGGAAAGAGTTTTGCTTCAGGCCTGGGCCTGCTCAAAGTGGTAGCCTTATTCTAGAAACATGGAAATAAAGGACTGAGTGCAAGGACCAGGTTTCAAGGCAAGAGTACAAATATTCAAGAAATGACTTTGGGGCCAGGCATGGTGGTGCACACTTTTAATCTCAGCACTGGAGGCTGAGGTAGGAGGATCTCTGTGAGTCCAAGGCTAACGTGGCCTTAATTCCAGGCTAGAGCAAGACCTACCTCAAAAAACCTACCTCAAAAAACCAAAATCAGCCAGGCGTGGTGGTGCATGCCTTTCATCCCAGCACTTGGGAGGCAAGAGGTAGGAGGGTCACTGTGAGTTCAAGGCCACCCTGAGAGGACATAGTGAATTCCAGGTCAGCCTGGGCTAGAGTGAGACCCTACCACGAAAAACAAAACAAAACAACAACAACAAAACCCCAAACAAAGATAAAAAGAAAGAAAGAAAATGTTTGGGGACTGGAGAGATGCTCATTAGATAAAGGCACTTGCAGAGCTTGCCAGAATGGGTTTGATTCCCTAGTACCCATGTGAAGCCAGATGCACAGGGTGGCTCATGCATCTGGAGTTCCTTTGCAGAGGCAAGGGACCCTGGTATGCCCATACTCACTCTCTTTGCTCACAAATAAATAAATAGAAATATTGGGGGGGGGGAACCCTCAGATCCCAGTCAAGAGCAGTAGCATTTTAATGGTGATTGTGGCTACTGAAATGGAAACTAGTGGAAAATTCCTACTGTCCCCAATGTGCCAAGACCCTGGAGGCCTAAGGTGGTACAGAGCAGGTGCCAGCAGAAGTTTATGTAGCCTGCATTGGTGGCTGATGTGTCTAGGAGGGCATGGAGGTAAAGCTGAGAAATTCTTTTTACCTGCAGGTCATATGTGTGTCAAAGTCTTCTTCAAGGTGTTAACTCCCACAGCCATGGGCTTGACACATGGCAGGGGCTCACTGATGAGAGTGTAAGAGGCCATGGGTGCAGTCCACTGGTAGAGCATGCAGGAAGTTTGAGTTCCATCTCCAGTACTAAATACATACATACATAAAAAGCAAAAAGCTAGATGAGGTAGTATGTGCCTGCACTTTCACCCACTCATGAGGCTGAGGTGAGAGGAACTTCTTAAACTTAAAAGTTAAAGATAGGGGAGCTGGAGAGATGGCTTAGCGGTTAAGGCGTTTGCCTGCAAAGCCAAAGGACCTTGGTTCGATTCCCCAGGACCCACAAGGTGCCTCATGCATCTGGAATTTGTTTGCAGTGGCTGGAGGCCCCAGTGCGTCCTAGTGCCTTTGTCTGTCGCTCTCTTATTTGAATTTAAATAAAATTTAAAAATAAATTTTAAATTTTAAATAAAATTTAAAAATAAATCCAAAAGTTAAAGATGGCCTGGGCAGCAGAGCAAGACTCCATTTCAAAATATAAACCAACTGGATGTTGTGGCGCATGCCTTGAATCCCAGTACTCAGAGGTAGGAGAATCGCTGTGAGTTCAAGGCTACCCTGAAACTACATAGTAAATTCCAGGTCAGCCTGGGCTAGAGCGAGACCCTACCTCCAAAAAAAATAAATAATAAATTAATAAATCAAATAAGCCAGGTATGGTGGCATGTGCCTTTAATCCCAGCACTCAGGAGGCAGAGGTAGGAGGATTGCCTACCTATGTTCAAGGCCAACATGAGACTACATAGTGAATTCCAGCTTGTGCTAGAGTGAGACCCTACCTAAAAAATAATTATAAAAAGAAATTAAACAAAAGTGAGTCAGTGGCTAGTGCACTTTGCTCATGTGGGGAGCAGCTGAGGAAACAGGCTTGCTTGGATAAGGGAATCCCTTCTCTCCACTAGAAGAGCAGTTACATACTGCAGCCAATATCCAGCCTTACCGTGGAGGAGAATTGTCTGTCCTTGTCCTTGGATTGGTCTACTGGGAAACCTGAAAGGTAAGGGCCAGGTTTTTTGGGGACTATGTCGCCTCTGAGGACCAGTTCATGTTTTCACACTAGAGAGGATTAAAGCCACCAGTGCTGCTGGTCCTTAGTGATGTTTTTTTCATCAAGAGAAACTAGCACTGGCCAGGTGTGGTGGCCGCATGCCTTTAATCCTAGCACCCTAGAGGCTGACATAGGAGGATCACTGAGTTTGAGGCTAGCCTGGACTACAGAGTGAGTTCCAGGTCAGCCTGGGCTACAGTGAGACCCTGCTTCAAAAAAACAAGGGCTGGAGAGATGGCTTAGTTGTTAAGGTACTTGTCTGCAAAGTATAAAGACCTAGGTTCGATTTCCCAGTACCCATGTAGGCCAGATGCACAGGTGGTGCATGTACCAAGTTCTTTTGTAGTAGCTGGAGGCCCTGGCATACCCATTCTCTCCATGTGTCTCTCAAATAAACAAAAAGGCCAGGTGTGGTGGTGTATGCCTTAAAATAAAAAGAAAGGAGAGAGTCAGAGAAGCCAACATTTGTGTCTGTGACAGAGTAAGGGGTGGGTTCATCCTTTGCCAGGTCCTGGAGGCTAAGACAGAGATTTCAGAGCCAGCCTGGGTTACTGAGATGCTGTCTCAAAAAAAAAAAAAAAAAAAAGCCAGGCATGGTGGCAGTATGCCTTTAATCCCAGCAGTCAGGAGGCAGAGGGAGGAAGGTTGCCATGAATTTGAGGCCAGCCTGAGACTACAGAGCGAGACCCTGTCTCAAAAAAGCCAAAAAAAGGGGGGGGGGGCTGGAGAGATGGCTTAGTGGTTAAGGCACTTGCCTATAAAGCCAAATGACTCAAGTTTGATTCCCCAGTACCCACCTAAAGCCAGATGCACTAAGTAGCACATGTGTCTGAAGTTTGTTTGCAGTGGCTAGAGGCTCTAGTGCACCCATTCTCTCTCTCCCTCTCTCTACTGGTCTTTTTCTTTCTCTTTTAAATAAATCAATATAACAGTTTTTTTAAAAAGCCAAAAAAGTCTGGGTGTGGTTGTGCATACCTTTAATCCCAGCACCTGGGAGGCAGAGGTGGGAGGATCACTGTGAGTTTGAGGCCAGCCTGGGACTACAGAGTGAGTTCCAGGTCAGCTTGGGCTAGAGTGAGACCTTAACAAAAAAGAAAGAAGATGAGAGGAATGAATAGAGTTCAACATGCTCTCCATTGGCTCCCTTTTTCTAGGGCCAGAAACCAGCCCTTGAAAATCATTAGCAGTGACTCTAAGGGACAGTTGCACCTCCTGATGGTGAACGAGACGACAGCTGAACTGCAGCCAGTGGCTTCATGGCCAGCCCATCACTTTGAGGCCTGGATTACTGCTTTCAATTACTGGCAGACTGAACTAGTATATTCAGGTCAGTATTCCTGTATGTCTGCATAGTCACTTCCAGTGGACTTGCAAGGGATGGAGGGAGGAGACAATAGAACTGGGCCAAGGCTTGATTAAGGGTGTGTTGCAGTCAGGTTCACATTGCTGGCAGAAATCACCCAAGTGCAGCTTGTTGGAAAAAAAGGTTTATTTTGGCTTACAGACTCAAGGGAGAAGCTCCATGATGGCAGGGGAAAACGATGGCATGAGCAGAGGGTGGACATCAACCCCTGGCCAACATCAGATGGACAACAGGAATAGGAGAGTGTGCCAAACAGTGGCAAGGGGATACTGGCTATAACACCCATAAGTCTGCCCCTAACAATACTGTCTCCAGGAGGTGTTTTTCTTTTCTTTTCTTTCTTTCTTTTTTTTTTTTTTTTTGAGGTAGGGTCTCACTCTAGCCCAGGCTGACCTGAAATTCACTATGTAGCCTCAGGGTGGCCTCGAACTCACAGCAATCCTCCTACCTCTGCCTCCTGACTGCTGGGATTAAAGGCGTGTGCCACCACGCCCGGCTCCCAGGAGGTGTTTTTCAATTGCCATCAGCTGGGGAGACTAGCATTCAGTATACCTGTGTTTTTTATGTTTTTTTTTTTTTTTTAATTTATTTGACAAAGAGAAGGGGGCCACAGAGAAAGAGAGAGAATGGGTGCACCAGGGCCTCCAGCCTCTGCAAACGAACTCTGGACACATGCGCCACCTTGTGCATCTGGCTAATGTGTGTCCTGGGGAATCGAACCTGGGTCCTTTGGCTTTGCGGGCAAATGCCTTAACTGCTAAGCCATCCCTCCAGCCCAAGTATACCTAAGTTTATGGCGATCACCTAAATCAAGCCACTACAGGGTGTGTGAGAGCCTGAGGACCTTTTGTGCAGGGTACTTCCTTTGGCCATCAGTTGGTAGCAGCAGCCTGTGGGGCTGATGAAGGCCACAAGGAACAGGGTCCCTGCCACACTGCCCCGTATCCATCGTGCTGTCCGTGTGGAGCCTCTGCTCCTATCCTGTGTACTCCATGTCTAGCTCAGATGACCTACTTTATCATAAGTGCTTACCCCACATCCCTTATGTCTACTATAGGAGTTCATAAGTGTTTATTTAGTAAATACCTATTGCCTGGGTAGATGGATGGTGGGTGGGTGGGTGGGATGGTAAGTGATGAGTGAATGATGGAAAAGTTGTGGATGGATGTGAGACGGCAGATGGACGGATAGCTGTTGGGTGGATGCTAGCTCGGTAGATGGGGGTTGGTAGGTGGGTGAAGTAGAGTACAGCTGGAGTTTTCCTTTTGCCTTTCATCACCCTCCATGTGAGCCTTTTCTGCCCCCGTCACTACTCTATGTCTTGGTGTCACTTTTCTTTGAAGACTAGTTGTGGATCAGGACATTGGCTGTTTATTTATTTATTTTATTTTATTTTATTTTATTTTTTTGGTTTTTCAAGGTAGGGTCTCACTCTAGCCCAGGCTGACCTGGAATTCACTATGTAGTCTCAGGGTGGCCTCGAACTCATGGCAATCCTACCTCTGCCTCCTAAGTGCTAGGACTAAAGGCATGCACCACCACACCCGGCTTTATATTTAATTTAATTTATTTATTTGAGAGAGAGAGGCAGAAAAAGAGAATGGGTGTGTCAGGGCCTCTAGCCATTGCAAACAAACTCCAGATGCATGCACCCACTTGTGCATTTGCAATCAGAGAGAGAGAGAGAGAGAGAGCGAGCGCAAGCGAGCGAGCACATGTGCAAACAAACTCCAGACGCACAAGCCACTTTATGCATCTGGCTTTATGTGGATACTGGGGAATCAAACCTGGGTTGTTAGGCTTTGCACGCAAGCACCTTAACCACTGAGCCATCATGGGTCTATTTTATGGTGAGGTTACAAAGAGTATTTCCTGGGCTGGGGAGCTAGCTCAGCAGTTAAAGGCACTTGCTATCAAAACCTGCTGTCCTGGGTTTGATTCCCCAGTGCCCACATAAAGCCAAATGCACAAAATATCACATGTGAGGGGCTGGAGAGATGGCCTAGCGGTTAAGTGCTTGCCTGTGAAGCCTAAGGATACTGGTTCGAGGCTCGATTCTGTAGTACCCACATAAGTCAGATGCACAAGGGGGCACATGCATCTGGAGTTTGTTGCAGTGGCTGGAGGCCCTAATGCGCTCATTCTCTCTCTCTCTCTCTCTGCCTCTTTCTCTCTCTGTTGCCCTCAAATAAATAAATAAAAATAAACAAAAATAATTTTAAAAAAATAGCTGGGCGTGGTGGCTCACGTCTTTAATCCCACCACTTGGGAGGCAGAGGTAGGAGAACCGCTGTGAGTTCAAGGCCAGCCTGAGACTACATTTACTACTAGTAAATTCCAGGTCAGCCTCGCTACAGTGAGACCCTATCTTGAAAAAGCAAAAATAAATAAATAAATAAATAAATAGCCCATGTGAGCTGGGTGTGGTGGTGCATGATTTTAATCCCAGCACTCGGGAGGCAGAGGTAGGAGGATTGCTGTGAGTTCAAGGCCACCTTGAGACTACATAGTGAATTCCAGGTCAGCCTGGGCTAGAGTGAAACCCTACCTTGAAAAACAAAACAAAACAAAAAAAAAAAAAAAAAAGAAGAAGGCACATGTGTAGTATGAAGTTCATTTGTAGCCTCAGGAGCCTAGTGTGCCCATTCTCCCCCTCCCCTACTTACAAATAAATAAATTTATATGTATGTATTTAAATTTTTTTTTAATTTGAGAGAGAAAGAGAAAGAGAGAGAAAATGGGTGTGCTAGGATCTCCAGCCACTGCAAATAAACTCCAGATGCATGTGCCACCTTGTTTATCTGGCTTATATGGGTCCTGAGGAATCGAACCTGGGTTCTTTGGCTTTGCAGGCCAGTGCCTTAACCACTAAGCCATCTCTCCAGCCCAATAATTTTTTTTAAAAAAGAGTATTTCCCGTGCTCGCTTCGGCAGCACATATACTAAAATCGGAACAATACAGAGAAGATTAGCATGGCCCCTGCACAAGGATGACATGCAAATTCATGAAACGTTCCATATTTTTCTGTATTCACTGACTACAAAAATAAAAATTAAAAAAAAAAGTAAAAATAAAATAACATCAGGATGAATGTTAAAAAAAAAAAAAGAGTATTTCCCTTTATTCCCTTTATAGACCATGGGACTATGCTAAAGGTTCCAGAACCTTCTGTTCTCATGTCTGTTGCTTCCTGCCAATTGTTCCTCCTAGGGATCTGGGATGTGACCACTCTGGCCCTGGGCAACTAAGGAGCTCTGATACTGGAACACTCCTAATGGACAGTGTGTTCAGGCGTGACCTAGCAATCCCTGTCACAATTAAGACACCTGACATAGCCAGCTCTTTCCTTTTTTTTTTTTTTCTTTTCTTTTTTCCCTCCTTTCATTTCTTCATTTGTAGCTCACTGGTCTTCCATTTTCTCCAGGCCCCCTTAGTCAGAAGATAGTGTACAATAGTGGCTGTTTCTGATGTTCTCTCTGGAGCTCTCCTGATAGGTGGCAACCTAAAAATTGCAGAATTTTAGCCATCAAGGGAACATCCTCACAGATTCCTATTGTCAGTGTCATTGTTGATGGACTGCTATGTGTTCCCACAGGGGGAGATGATGGGCTTCTCAAAGGCTGGGACACCAGGATGCTTGGCACGGCTATCTTCACCAGCAAGAGGTAACGAGCCCTGGGGACAGCTTGGGCATGGCCCCTTGATGCCCCAGGACCTCCCATGTCCTGCCTGGCTTGTGCTCAGAAGCTGTCCTCTGCCTACAGACACTCCATGGGTGTGTGCAGCATCCAGAGCAGCCCCCATCGGGAGCACATCCTGGCTACTGGAAGGTGAGTCCCTGAAGTGGGTTTGCCACCAATCTGTGCATCTCTCACCCTGTGTCCCAGTGGATTTGGATAATCAGTCTACAGCTTTTCACCCATAATGCAGGCATCTGTCCAGAGGGGGCCTACCAGTGTCCTAAGGGTGGGTAGTAGGACAGGTCTCCTTTGAGGTATTCGCTGCCACTGAGGGGTCTTGGGGAAGGAGTGAGCATGGGTGTTCCTGCATGCTAATGGTTGAATGGTTCCAGCTATGATGAGCATGTTCTGCTGTGGGACACTCGGAACATGAAGCAACCATTCGCAGACACACCAGCACAGGGCGGCGTGTGGAGGCTCAAGTGGCACCCGGTCTACCACCACCTACTCCTGGCAGCCTGCATGCATGGTGGCTTCAAGATCCTTAACTGTCAGAAGGCCACTGGTAAGTGGGGGCACGCAGCCAGCCTCAGGACCGGGAGTCAGTGAAGCTTCTCCCCAGCCTGCATACTCCCAGGCCACACTGACTTTGCTTCTGCCCCATTCTGCAGCATTGGAGCTGAGCTCAGTTTCACGAACATACTCTCTTCTCATTTTCCCTGCCTGGCTCAGTCAGAATGGTTCCTCCTGCATTTTGGCAGTTCCCTGACGCCACTGCAACCCTGTCCAGGAAGCTTGCCATTTGTTGCTCATTGCTGTCCTTTGTAACTCCCTTCTCTGTTATTTTTGTCTATGAATACCTTGGACTTTGATGGCTCCATTTCCCATGTGTCCATGTGTACAGTTGTCCCCTTACTCTTACATTCTTGAGGCAGAGCCTACCTCAACAAAACAAAACAAAAAAGAATTTGTATCCAGGGCCTTGGATTAGGCCGGCACTCTGGCACTGAGCTACATCCCCAGACCTTTATTTATTTTGTTTTTTTCGAGGTAGGGTCTCACTCTAGCCCAAGCTGACCTGGAATTTACTATATAGTCTCAGGCCGGCCTTGAACTCACAGCAATCCTCCTACCTCTGCCTCCTGAGTGCTGGCATTAAAGGTTTGCACTGCCACAGTATTTGACCTATTTATTTATTTTTTATGTGCAAAAAGAGGAGTGAGACTTTGCAAGTAAGTATCTTTAACTACTAGTCATCTCTCCAGCCCTGCTTATGATTTCTTTAGAGGATTTGGGGGCTGGAGAGATGGCTAAGATTAAGGACCCAGGTTCAATTCCCCAATACCCATGTAAGCCAGATACACAAGGTGGCACATGCCATCTGGAGTTTATTTGCAGTGGCTGGAGGCCCTGGTGTGCCCATTCTATCTGCCCCCCCCCCAGTAAATAAATTAATTAAAAAAAAGATTTTGTCAGTGGTTCCTTATGTTTAATTTTGTATGTTTGTGTTCTCTTGTTTTCCTTCATTAGGTGAAGTGGTGGCTTGTCTCTTGTTTTCAAGAAGTACATTTCAGGGTTGAGGAGGTAGCTCAGTCATACAGCACTTGCCTAGCATGTTGCAAAGCCTTGGTTTACCGAAAGAAAAAAAGTAGAATTGGGCTGGAGGGATGGCTTAGCTGTTAAGGCATTTGCCTGCAAAGCCAAAGGACCCAGGTTCGATTCCCCAGGACCCCAGTTAGCCAGATGCACAAGGGGGCGCACGCATCTGGAGTTTGTCTGCAGTGGCTGGAGGCCCTGGCATGCCCATTCTCTCTCCCTCCCTCTTTCTCTGTCAAATAAATAAATAAATAAAGACAAATAAAATATTTGAAAAGTTATAAAAAATAAAAAATATTTATTTTTATAAAATGTATAATTTATTTTATTTTTTTATTATTTTGATTGTTCAAGGTAGGTTTTCACTCTAGTTCAGGCTGACCTGGAATTCTCTATGTAGTCTCAGGGTGGCCTTGAATTCACAGAGATCCTCCCACCTCTGCCTCTCAAGTGCTGGGATCAAGGGTGTGCGCCACCACGCCCAGCTAGAATTCTGTTTTGACTACAGCTGTGATGCTTTCTTTTCCTACCTCATCAGTTTTCCCTTTATGTCTATATACTTCCTTATACCTTTTTGGTAATGGCATTTTAATTTTTTTTTTTTTTTTTTGAGGGAGAGTATACCACTATGCCTGGTTAGCTTTTTTGTTTTTTCTTGGTAGGGTCTTGCTTTAGCTCAGGCTGACTTATAATTTACTCTGTACTCTCAGGCTGGCCTTGAACTCACAGTCCCCATACCTCTGCCTCCTAAGTGCTGGGATTAAAGGTGTGTACTACCATGCCCAGTTTTGTTTTGTTTTGTTTTTAATATTTAATTTATTTACTTGAGAGAGAGAGAGAAAGAAGCAGAGAGAGTTTATGTGGGTCCTGGGGGAGCAGACCTTGGTCCTTTGGCTTTGGAGGCAAGCACCTTAACTGCTAAGCCATCTCTCCAGCCCTGTTTGTTTATTTATTTATTTTTTGGTTTTTTGAGGTAGGGTTTCACCCTAGTCTAGGCTGACCTGGAATTCACTCTGTATTCTAGTGATCCTCCTACCTCTGCCTTCTGAGTGCTGGGATTAAAGGTGTGCCACCACGCCCGCCCGGCTTTTCCACACCCAGCTCCTTGGGATAGAGCACAAGTGGTCTGTCAGGTTGCAAACCTCAGGCCTTCATGCTTGCACAGGAAGTGCTCTTAACCACTGAGTCATCTCTTCAGCCCATGTTCTAAAGGTTTCGATTTTATTTTCAAGGAGAGAGAGGAAGAGAGAGAAAGATGGGGTGGGGGGAAGATTGGGTGCGTCAGGGCCTCTAGCCAATAAAGACGAACTTCAGATGCATGTGCCACTTTGTCCATCTTGCTTTACATGGGTACTGGGGAATTGAATTCTGGTCTTTAGGTTTTGCAGGCAAGCATCCTAACTGCTCAGCCATCTATCCAGCCCCCCCCCCTTTGTTGTGATATATCTATGAAGCACAGACTGATCCTTTTGCTTCAGTCTCTGTAGTGCTGAAATTCTGGAATTATAGGTGTGTGCCACTATGTCCACTCTGGTTACAGGTTTTTTGTTTGCGCTCGTAGGTGCATGTATGTACCCATGTGGCACCCTGTGCATTCGCCTGTAGTGGCCAGGGAGGAATGTTTAGTGTTCCCCTCCATCAGTCTTCTACCCATTCTTCTTCTTCGTGTGTGTGTGTGTGTTTTGAAGCAGGGTGTTAACTCTAGCCCTGGCTGACCTATAACTCACTTACTTTGTATCTCAGGCTGGCCGCAAATTCATGGTGATCCTCCTCAGTTCTGGGATTAAAGGTGTGCACCGCCATGCCATGCCCAGTTGACTTCTGCCCATTTTTTTTTAAATATATTTTTATTAGCAAGCAGAGAGGCATAGAAGAGAGACAAGAGAGAATGGGCGCACCAGGGCCTCCAGCTGCTGCAAAGGCACTCCATATGCCTGCGCCACTTTTTGCATCTCATCTTAGTGGGTACTAAGGAATCAAACCCAGGATGTTCGGCTTTTCAGGCACGCACCTTAACAGCTGAGCCGTCTCTTTAGCTCCTTTTTTTCTTTTAAATGCTTTATTCATCTGAGAGAGAGTATGGGTGTGCAGGGCCTCCTGCCACTGCAAACAAACTCTAGCTGTATATGCTACTTAGTGTGTCTATCTGGCTATACATAGGAACTGGGGACTCAAACCTGGGCTGCCAGTGCCTCTAACTGCTGAGCTGTCTCTCCAGCCCACACTTAGCTCCTATACAGTGCATTTGGTCTGTTTTCTGCCCATTTTCTTCCATCTGGCTGACTCCTGTGTCCTTTGTTTTCTAGTCAAAACTAAGATATATGAGAAGCTTTTGTCAAGTCTTCCCACTTTAAGCATGCCTTCCTTGTGGTTTTGTAACTTTTTTCTATTTTCTGAGGCATGGTGGTACACACTGTAAGATCTGGTTTCTTCAGCTCCCACCTGTTCATAGCCTCATGACTCCTCTACAGATGTGTTAGCTGCTCAGTGAGTGCAAGCTGGTGCTGCTGTTGGAGGTGGACAGAGGTTATGAGTAGGGGTGATCAACTTTAATGCTGGTTTCTGTTCTCTCTCTTTCTAGAGAAGCAGGAAGTGACAGTCTTAGCATCGCAAACGTTGCCTAACTCACTAGTATACGGTGCTGACTGGTCCTGGCACAGTCCCACAAAGCCCAGCTCCTCCTGGTCCTTCGCGCCAAATGGTGTGGAAGCTCCCACAGCAGACCAGCATCATCTGAAGGTTGTAGAGGAGTCACCAGCACCCTCTCTTGAACGAATACTGGACCACAGTGAGGAGGGCCCTGCTGAAGAGCACAGCAGAGTGGAACTGAAGGCTTCTTTCCTACCACTAACAGAGGACATGAGAAGCCAGTTGCCCCCCACAGCCAAGACCTGTGACCCCATCCTCTATCCAGGAGGGACAGACTCTGACAATATCCTCCTGGCCACCTGCTGTTTTTACGACCATGTTCTCCATCTGTGGAAGTGGGGGGCAGACTAAGCTTGGCACTGCAACATCTTCCCAGCCACATGAGGTGTGACTTGGGGAATGTTGGCCCTTTCTGCTAGCCATTGAGAATGGACCTTGTAAGGAAAGTTGAAGAGAAAGACAAGACTCAAACTACCACAGAAAGAAACCATTTATTGCAGACACGATAAATGGTGAGGGCCAGAGACCTCTGTACCCTCTCTGCGTCTCACTTGAGCTGAAGTGAAACTTATGAACAAATCAAAGGAGCAGGTATGGGTGGCAGTCTAGGGGGCTATTGAAGGTATTTTCTGAGAAGTGATTTGGGGTATATGATTTCTGAGGTGTAATGCCCCGTAGGTTTCAATGCGGTTAGGGTTTTTTGTGGGTCAAGATATGGATTGATTCTCTGTGATTGATGGATGGCTTAAGTCAATGTTTGTTCATGAGTCTGAATTCAAGGAGGCTCTCTTTCTTTTGGGGCTGGAGGAGAGTTGTTCATATTCAGACTCAAGGGATATAAGAAATTGGGCCAGAAGGGAAAGGGGCGAAGTTTGTGGGGGGTTGACTTCCTGCTGAGAAGGGTTGGTTGTAGCCTTCTAGGGAGAGAGAAAGGTGAGGTCTAATGAGGCAGTTAGGGTGACTGGGCACCCAAAAGTTAAGGCAGGAATGTCTTTGAGCCTGCTGACTTCGCTAGTGACCAAAGAATGATCTGACATCTCTTGCCTGAAGAAGTTCCCTAGGTGTGTTTCCCACAAACAACCTGAAGCTCCTTTTCCTAGAATTTAAATCTAATCCTGACATGGTTGATCAAGCTTGCCCCCAGAACTTGGTGTCATGGCTATCCTTTTCCTGACCTGGCCTCTAGATCAGACCAATCTCTTAGGTTCACCTGAGCCTGAAGGCGAAGCCCAACACAATTAAGATTACAAGTAGATGTGTACCAGGGGACGTGCTGTCTTGGCTGGTTCCTTATCTTGGCCCACTTGGGCGAGACAAGGGGAGAGCCCCCCCCCCCCTTGCCCGCACATAGGCTCTCTACCTCCTTCTGCCCTCCACATGGCAGAAGCTCTCTCTGCACTTTCTTCCTCTTTCCTTCTCTTAATCTAATAAAGTCTTTCTAAACCTTACCTTCGGGTCTATGGATTTTAATTCTTTAAATTCCTAAGAGAAGAATTTGGTTACCCTTTTATTGGTGTGTTGCTGTATTGGCAAGGAACCTCAAAATTCCCATTTCAAGGGGATGGCTCAGCTCTGCAAGCCTGCAGATCAGAGTTCAGATCTAGCACCCACATAAAGCCAGATGCAAAATGGCACACGTGCCTACAGCAATGGGATACAATTCAGTCCTGAAAGGCCCAGCTAGACTGGCCTTCCTAGTGGCTAGACACCCTGTCTGAAGGCAGAAGGAGAGGACCATACCTCACTGGTCATCCTTTGAACTTTACGTGTATACTGTGACACATGTACACTCATACACATGTAAATAAAAAGCAGGGTCTTAAACTGGGCATGTTGACACACGCCTTTAATCCCAGCACTTGGGAGGCAGAGGTAGGAGGCTCACCAGCCTGGCATTACAAAATGAATTCTAAGTCAGCCTGAATTAGAGAAAGACCCTACCTCAAAAACCAAACCAAAACAAACTCAACTGATGAGTGGATAATGAAGATATGGCACATTTATACAATGGAGTTCTACTCATCGGTAAAGAAAAATGAAGTTATGAAATTTGCAGGAAAATGGATGGATCTGGAAAGGATTATACTGAGGTAACCCAGGCCCAGAAACCCAAGTGTCACATGTTCTCTCTCATATGTGGATCCTAGCTACAGATGATTGGGCTTCTGTGTGAGAAGGAAAAAAAAAAAAAAAACTCAGTAGCAGAGGCCAGTAAGCTAGAAAAGAGATATAAAGGGAAGAGAAAGGAAGGGAGAGGGATACTTAATAGGTTGATGTTGTATATATGTAAGTAGAAGAATAGATTAATAGGGGCGAAAAGGCCCAAAATGAGGTCTGGGGAAGAGATTGAGTAAAGGAAAGGTGGAGGGAGGGCTAATCAAAATCTAAGAGGATATAAGTAAATCATATGGAATCCTACTTTTTTGGGCAATGGAACACTCAGGAGCCGTAGATCGTTGCTAGAAAATTTTCAGTGCCAGGGATGGGATACCTTCCAGTGAGTTGTTGGCCAGGGAGGTCCCTGATGTCCCCAAAACATTACAGGCCATTGCCGAGGCTCTTGGTTTCCCACCAGGAATAGATGGTAAGACCCTATTGCTGAAGACTCCACATACTTGGGCTGCAAGGCCACTGAGAAATCCTGCTGGAACTGAGCTGATAACCTCCATGTAGACCAGCTGACAGAAAACTGGAAGAAGCCATTCTGCATGCAGTTCAATGGGAGAAAGAGAAATCACCAGTGAAGATACTCAACAGTGGACACTGCAAGTCTTATAATTGGCCAGCCAGGCCAAATGAGCCAACGGGTGCAATAGTGGCACGTCTGTTATGGGGGAAACCAACTGCCCTCTAATTGGACTGGAGGCCCACTCCAAGGGAGGGAATACATCCCTGATACTGAAAACTTAAAACGGGTAGTCATAAGCCTGAGGGGTGTAATGTTTGCTTTTGTCTGGATAAATGTATATACTATGCTTATCAAACTGCCCAGTAAGCACTTCTCTTAATGTTCATACCCTTATATTAATGCTACTCTCACTTTTGATAGAGAATCTTCTCTTTTCGGATGGCAGTGACCTTGGGATGACTCAGAAGGTATCATGGTGATGGAAAGAAATGACCACAGTGCTCAGTACTGCAATATCTCTATCACACCTTCCAACGCTCAGGGTCTAATGTGGAAGAGGTGGCGGAAAGAATGTAAGAGTCAAAGGAAGGGTAGGACTCCTTACAATGTGCTCCCTCCAGACACAAAATGGCCTGGATATCCATGGCCTCATAGTGCCTGACACTACCTGCACAAGACCATCATAAGAGGAGGAAAAGATCATGACATCAAAATTAAAAGAAAGACTGATTCAGATGGGGAGGGGGTATGATGGAGAATGGGATTTCAAAGGGGAAAGTGGGGGGAGGGAGGATATTACCATGGGGTATTGTTTATAATCATGGAAGTTGTTAAAAATTTGGAAGAAAAACAAAACAGCAAACCAAAACAACAGAAAAAAAATAAAGATAAAAAAATAAAAAACAGGATCTAGGGCTGGAGAAATGACCTAGTGGTTAATGTACTTGCCTGAAAAGCCAAAGGACCCAGGTTCCATTCCCCAGGACACAACATAAGATAGATGCACAAGGTGGAGCATGTGTCTAAATTTTGTTTGCAGCAGCTGAAGGCCCCAGAATGCCCATTTGCTCTCTGATTCTCTCAAATAAATAAAAATAAAATTATATATATAAAAGCAGGGTCTTCCTATGTAGCCCAGGCTGGCCTGGACTCACAATCCTCGGCGTCCCAAGTGTTGGGCTCATAGGTGCTCATTTCCATGTTATCTTCTAATGATGATACAACATGGCACTGCAGGTCAGATGCCATTTACTCAAAAAAAAAAAAAAAAAAAAAAAAGAAAAGAAAAGAAAAGAGAAAACAAAACATGTTAGCGGGCTGGAGAGATGGTTTAGTGGTTAAGGTGCTTGCCTGAGAAGCCTAGGGACCCAGGTTTGATTCCCCAGAGCCCTTGTAAGGCATGTGTCTGGAGTTCACTTGCAGTTGCTAGAGGCCCTGGTATGCCCACTCTCTCATTCATAAAAATAAAAAAGTACATGTAAGGGCTGGAGAGATGGCTCAGTGGTTTAGACACTTTGCTCGCAAAGCCTAAAGGCTCAGGTTTGATTCCCCAATACCCACATAAGGCCAGATGTACAAGGTGGTGCATGCATCGAGTTCATTTGCTGTGGCAGAAAGCCCTGGCATGCCCCTTCTCTCTCCTTGCAAATAAATTAAAACATATTAACCAGCTCGTTAAGGAAAAATATAAGAGCCAGCTAAGATGGGACCACAAGGTCTGAGGGACTACGAAATGGGCAGACTGGTCAAAGAGTTTGGCGCTAACTGCCCTTTGTGGCTTCATCCAGTTTTCCTAGGGGGTACTTACTTTCACCCGACCAAAACCACCTCTGCCTCGGCCTCGAGCCCATAGGGGCCATAGTGATTGTTGCTTTGGGCAATGAACTATCACTGTTCTTTGGTTTGTATGCGCTGAATGGTGGTGGGTCTGTGGTCAGAATCTGGTTTGGCCTCAGCTTAGCTACTGCCGTGTTCTGCTGCACGCCTTCAATGACCTGATTCCAAACACATAACAGGAGAGCAAAGGCCTTTAATAGATATGCACAAGGAAGCCACCCTTACTCACGATGTGAGGTTGGGTCGGCGGGGTGGTCCAGTTTGTAGGTAGGTCTGTGGCCACTCAAGTTTTCTAGCGTGGGAAGTTCTTGGGATACAACTGGAAGAGCTTGCCTTCCTGCGTGGGCTCGAAACCGTACTTCTCCAGGTTGTCAGCTCTGAAAGTACCTTCTTTAAAGTCCTTCTCAATAGCCGGTGCAACTGCTTCCAGGAAGAGTGCCTTGGCCGTCAGAGGCGTGTCTATGCCTTGGGGAGCTCGGTAATTCACGTAGGGTTTGAGCTTGAAGCCAGTCAAATCCGGGACGACAAATTCTGGGACCATTTCCTTGATCTGCACGAATCTCCGACCAGGGGCGTAGACGCCCGTTCTCTTGGCACCCCGGCTTTTGTAGAAAGTGCGTGGTCCCCGCTTGCTTGTCCACTTGCTCATCCGGTCCGCTCCCCGCACCAGGCCGTGAGTCACTGCAGTCAAGAAGCCCATACTGCACCCTGCAAGAGGAAGATGGTTGAAAAGGGACCTATCGGGGCCTGACGTACTCGACTCCGGGGAGCCCGGGCCGACGCGGACAAGGATGACCCTGGATCCCACAGGTGGAGAAGACCCCAGAGTACCCGGCCCCGGCGGCACCAACTGGAAACACAGCAACCGATATGGGCCGATAGCTCCCGAGCTCGGTCCGCAGCCCTGTGCGCCCCTTTCTGCGTGCAACAGCTCGGGCGCCGACCCCTTGCCTGTATCCCCCCACACCTCAAAAGCAACACCAGGCCGCCGCTCCAAGACCGGGGGTGGAACCTAGCTTCGTTTCCGGCCGGTCTCGGGCAGGACACTCCGCAGCAAGAGCCACTCCGATTGGTCGCCACTGCGTCCTCAGCCTCGCGACGGGGGCGTGGCCATATAACACTCAGCCAATCGCGCAACCCCAGGGCGGGGCGTCGGGAGCGCGGGAGCGGGCGGAGTGCCGCCGCGCGCCGCTAGGTGGCGGTGTGTGTCCGGCCGGCGGAGAGGTCTGCCCCGCACGGCTCGCGCCGGGACGTGGACAACCGCTGCGCCCTAAAGGGAGGCTGCGGAGCTGGCCGCGGGCGTCACCGGCTCCGCCCCGAGGGGAGGGCAGGGTCTCCCGGAGACCTCAGAGGGCCCAGGGCTGGCGTACCATCTCGATCTCTGCCGAACCGTAGCTTCGGGGACTGTCGTGCAGCGCTGGGGAGTTTACGCCACGCCCAGGCTTGGTGTGGGTTTTTTTTTTTTTTTTTTTTTTTTGGGTGGGGGACACTGGGCAGCTCATGGTCCCCAAGTTTATCTATGGTCCCAACACTCCCACCCTGCTCGTGCTCTCTGCCTACCTACACGCCTAGCAGCCGTGACCCCTCTTCTTCCTTCCAGCCGTCACCCCCAAACCCCACCCTTCCTCCTCTGAGACACCCCCCATCGGTCCCCGCCGTGACCTTTCTCCACCCGACACTGTCTCCTTGCCGTTTACCTCCTCCTTGCCGAGACCCCTCCAAGACCGGCACCCCCACCTCGCCGAGATCCCCCGCCCTCTGTGAACCCCCTCCTCATCCTCACCCCTCTCCTTCCTCGACCCCATCCCGGCTGTGACCCATTCTCACCACTTTCCTCCTCGCCTCTCCCCTCCCTGCCGAGGCCTCCCCCCCGCACGTCAGTCATCCCACCTTCCCCACTGAACCCCATCTCCCTGCTACCCCCTTAGCTTCCCTTGAGCCACCCTTAGTCCCGCTCCAGCGGTAACCTTTCCTGAACTTGACCCCCACTTACACTCTTGTTTCCAGTCTGGGCCGCTGGAGCTGTGGCTGCGCTGCCCTCCCTTCCGCTGACCTGCTGGGAGAGGAGCCAGTGAGTGGCCGGGCTGCTGTCGTGGGTTCCCCTCGGACCACGTGAGGGCTGTTTACTGGAGACCGGAGCTGACACTTCTGCACAACTTCTCCCAGAGCGCACAGTTTTGCGGGAGTCCCTTTCCGTTAAGAGCGTTTAACTGGGAAAGGAACTGGCCAGGCGGGAACCACAGCTGTCCTGCTGCGAACAGTCCTGCCAGAGCAGTTTGTCTCAGTCTGTTGTCATCTTTTCAGACTGAGCTCTGTCTGCTTTCAGTCATGCAGGAAGAGGAAGATGTCTGCCCGGAGGTACGTTCAACTCCTGCACTGGGCATTTGTGGACGAAGAGAAGGATCCTCTGCCTTAGGGCTTCTTGAAACCCCAGGGAGGCCCTTGTCAGAGCTCTTGACACTTGTTGCTAGACAGCTCTGCTTCTCAGTGTAGACTAGTGGGACTGGACAATGGGACCTGGCTGCAGAGTGTTGTTTGAGGCCTTCTTTCTTCCCTTGATGTCACAGTTGTTACTTCCTGTTTTCTCAGGACTCTGGTGTTCTCTTTGCAAGAGTCTTTTTCTCAGTCCAGTAGGGTAGCCACATGCAAAAGGCCTTTGTTTCTAAACCAGAAAGTTGGAGCCATTAGAACAGAGAAATGGCTAAAATGGCTTACTATTGAAGACCGTGCAAGTAGATTTTTCTCTGGGTAAGGTGACTATTCTTCACTAGTTCAGGGAAAATGGAGGGTGTGGTTGGAGTAATTCTGTGTGCCTCAACTGATACCATCTTGTGAGCTGAGCTACTGGGGGAGACGGAAGGAGGCTGAGTTCCTAGGTTCTGAAGCAAAAAGCCCACACGTTGTATAGCCACACCATGCACTGCCAACAGACCACACAGGCAACAGTGGGCCCATAGATAGTATCTCCTGGTGAGGAACTAGGGTTTGTGTGCGTGTACCTTGTGACACACAATGATGAAATCACCTGAGAAAACACTTCTCAGAATGTGCCTCATCCTTCAGGCCTTGCTTAACTCTGTTTGCCTTCCGAGCTAAGTTCACAGGTTTGAGTTTTTTAGTGATGGTGGTGGGGGGCGACTCACTATCACAGTGCAGAACGGTGTCTGTGTTACAGTTCTTTCCCGAGTGCCCTTCAGCTCTCCTCGGGTTTTCTGGCATAGATTGTTGCCTATAAGGTTTGGTATTTGCATAGAAATTGCAAAGGGTTAGCAAGTGTTCTCCATTGCCCCATCCAGTTCTCCATTGCTTGGGAGAAAGGATGGGTGTGTGTGGGGGGAGTGAACAGCTGCAGCTCCGGATGGTTTCTTTTGTCTTTAGTTTCTAGGGAATAGGCTGGCTTCCCTTGGTGGTCACCCACTCGCCTTTTTGCCCTGAGCCCTCCCCTTCCTCCTTCTCTCCTATGGATCTTGTCCATGGACTGCTGAAGTCCTGCCAGTGTCTTCCTGGAACAGCGGTGGGCAGGGACAGAGCCTTCTCTGCTATTTCTTCTTTGGCATGTGAACTGATATTGGATATTTTTAACTCCAGATGGATCTTCCCTTGAGGTTTTGTTTTTTCGTTTATTTTTCTTTCTTTTTTTTAAAAAATATTTTAATTTATTCATTTAAGAGAGGGAAAGAGGCAGAGAGAAAAAGAGAGAGAGAGAATGAGAATGGGTGCACCAGAGCTTCCAGCCACTGTAGTCATACTCCAGATGCATGCAGCACCTTGTGCATCTGACTGACGTGGGTACTGGGGAATCAAACCAAGGTCCTTTGGCTTTGCAAGCAAGTGCCTTAATTGCTAAACCATCTCTCCAGCCCCTTCCCCCCTTTTTTAAATTTTTTAAATTTTATTTATTTATTTGAGAGAGATACAGAAATAGGCAGGTAGAGAGAGAGAGAGAGAGAGAGAGAGAGAGAGAGGGGCAGGGAGGGAGGGAGGGAAGATGGATGTGCCAGGGCCTCCAGCCACTGCACATGAACTCCAGACACATGCACCACCTTGTGCATCTGGCTTACATGGGTTCTGGGCAATCGAACCTGAGTCCTTAGGCTTTGCAGACGAGAGCCTTAGCTGCTGAGCCATCTCTCTAGTCCTGTTTTTGCTTTTTGAGTGCAAGTGTCATTAGTACCCCAGGCTGCCCTTAAACTTTTGAGTTCAAGTGATCCTCCTGCTTCATCCTTTCAGGCAGCTGGGACTAAATTGAATGCAGATTCAGTAACCTCACACACTCCTGAGTGTTGCTGAGTACTGCTTCTGGGTGGACTTGTGTGGACCCTGGGGTTGGCAGCCCTGGTTCTGTTGGTGTCTAGAGGACACCAAGAGATGGCCTTGGCCTCCCCTAGGTTTGCATCCCAAGAACAGGAGTGTCCAGGATTCATGTTCTTTTTTTTTATTTTTTTGTTTATTTTTATTTATTTATTTGAAAGTGACAGAGAAAGAGGCAGGGAGAGAGAGAGAGAGAGAGATAGATAATGGGCATGCCAGGGCCTCCAGCCACTGCAAAGGAACTCCAGACGTGTGCGCCCCCTTGTGCATCTGGCTTATGTGGGTCCTGGGCAGTCGAGCCTTGAACCAGGGTCCTTAGGCTTCACAGGCAAGCGCTTAACTGCTAAGCCATCTCTCCAGCCCCAGGATTCATGTTCTTTAATGATGTGCGTGGCGTTTGGCTGCAGCACGGCCACTATGCCTGCATATGACAGTGCCAGAGGAAGACAGGTTACTGTTTGCTTGTCCTTGCATTTGAGCTCAAAGGACCTCCACACCCCTGGAATGATCGCTTGTCTGAAATCTTCAGGACCACTGACATTCTTCCTACCTCCTGACTTCACTCTTGTTCCCTAACGAAATCCGAGATGGAAAACTGGACACCCCGCCTGCCCACCCTGACTGTTGCTCTCTCCTCAGGCTGGTTTCTGTCTGGGCTCTACACTGAACTTTTGGCGGCTGCCTTTCATGGAGGAGCATTCACAGTCCACTATGGTAACCATGGGCTTCCCTCAGGGTGGGGGCCCTAGTGGGCCTATATCTGTGTTTTGCCTTGCTGACATGCCCGCTGTCTCCTGTCCTCGCCAGCTAATGGGAATTGCAATTGGAGTCCTCCCAACACTGACCTTTGTTGGTATTGCCATCTTTTTTGTGTACAGAAGGATTAACGCATTGAGTGAGTATCTTGTTTTGGACTTTGGCTGGCTGGCCAAGGGGAGGTGGGGTTGCTGCGTATGTGTCTTGTGAGGTGTTTGGAGCTCCTGGGCACTTTCCTCAGTCTTGTTAGATTCTGCTGCCCTGTCCAGACTTAGGCTAAAGTTCCCAGTCTGTCCATAGCCTTTTAAAAAATTTTTTTATTTTACCGTAGTGAATTCCAGGTCAGCCTGAGCTAGAGTGAAACCCTACCTCAAAAAAAGTTTTAAAAAATATTTTTGTTTATTTATTTATTTATTTTGAGAGAGAGAGAGGAAGAGGCAGAGAGAAAGAGAGAATGGGCGCGCCAGGTCCTCCAACCACTGCAAATGAACTCTAGAAGCATGCACCCCCTTGTGCATCTGGCTTATGTGGGTCCTGTAGAATCGAACCAAGGTCCTTAGGCTTCCCAGGCAATGCCTTAACCGCTAAGCCATTTCCCCAGCCTTTTAAAATTATTTTTTCATTTATTAGAGATGGAGGGGGAGAGAGAGAGAATGGGCACACCAGGGCCTCTAGTCACTGCAAACAAACTCCAGATGCAAGCGCCACGATGTGCATCTGGCTAATGTGGGACCTGGAGAATCGAACCTGGGTCCTTAGGCTTCGCAGGCAAGTGCCTTAACCGTTAAGCCATCTCTCCAGCCCAAAGTGAAGATTTTATTTTTTTTCAGAGTAGAGTCTCACTCTAGTCCAGGCTGATCTGGAATTTGCTATGTTGTCTCAGGCTGGCCTCGAATTTACAGCAATCCTCTTACCTCTACCTCCCAAGTACTGGGATTAAAGGCGTACACCACCACACTTGGTTCATAGCCTTTTTTTTTTTTTTTCTTTTTCTTTTTTGTTTTTTCAAGAAAGGGTCTCACTCTAATCTAGGCTGACTTGGAATTTACTAGGTAGTCTCAGGGTGGCCTTCAACTCATAGCGATCCTCCTACCTCTGCTGCCAACACACCCTGCCCATATCCTTTTCTGCCCCTTTGCCAAGCAAGGATCCAGTGAGAAGAGATGAGATTCCTGTCTGTTTTTATTTATTTATTTATTTATTTGGTTTTTCTTTTGGTTTTTCGAGGTAGGGTCTCACTCTAGCCCAGGCTGACCTGGAATTCACTATGGAGTCTCAGGGTGGCCTTGAACTCATGGCGATCCTCCTACCTCTGCCTCCCAAGTGCTGGGATTAAAGGCGTGCGCCACCATGCCCGGCTTCCTGTCTCTTTTTAGATGAGTCTCCTACATTGCTGCTTTCCCCTGCTGTCTGATGAGTAGCTAGAGACAGGACAGCCAGGAGTATGGTTTATTGTCCGTATCTACAATTTCAAGGACTGGCCATGCTTGTACTTTATTTTAGCTCCAGGTAAGTTCACAGCCCAGATACTCAGGACTATGCCCCAGAACCTTGCTATCTCATGGTCCCCCCTTCTCTTCTCACAGGACAAGCACAGCCTACTCCTCAGTACAGGTTCCGGAAGAGGGACAAAGTGATGTTTTATGGCCGGAAGATCATGAGGAAGGTAACTTGTGTGCAGGTCCTGCTTTGCACTTCTGAGCAGGTGCCTGTGGGACTATTGCTTGTCAGGCTCCCAAGTCCCCGGTCCACGAGGCTCCTGGTGTGTGCTGCCCTCTTCTCGGCTTCTTGGTCCCTGCCAGTGGTACAGGGTGTGAATTATGGGGCATGTTGTCTGCCCCTGCAGCTGAACCCAGCTCATTTTACCTGGAAATACTTTCCCTGGCCTGTAGGGTGGCTAGGGAGGACATGGTGCAGGTCCATTAGGAGGGTAGGGGCCTGGCTTGAAGTACCTGAACTGCTTTGGCAGTTGCAATGACAGGGGCTTCTGGCTGTCTGACGTGCAGGTTTGTGTTGACAAGAACATAGGACAAGCAACCACTTTCCAGATACGTCTTTGGTGATAGGCCAGGTATCAGAGAGGGCATCCCTTCTACTCCGAGATGTGTGGTCACTGCCAGTTTTAGAAGTCTGAGCCAAGGATGGAGGCTGTCCCTGTGGGGCTTGGGGCGGATTGCGGTTCCCTGATGACCATGTGTTCATCCTGAGGTGAAAGTTGTGTGGCCAACTTTTCTGGGTTTTTTTTGTTTTTGTTTTTGTTTTTGTTTTTGTTTTTTGGAGGTAGGGTCTCACTCTAGCCCAGGCTGACCTGGAATTCACCATGTAGTCTCAGGGTGGCCTCGAACTCACAGCAATCCTCCTACCTCTGCCTCCCGAGTGCTGGGATTAAAGGCGTGCCTGGTTTTGTATGGCCAACTTTTCTGTTTGTGGTGCTTGTGGATCCTAAATCCCTGATCCTCCTGCATCGAGGTTCAGGAATTGGAGGCTATTTGACAGCAAGTCCCTCCCGTCTTCTCCCACTCCCCTCAGGCATGGAGCCACAGAGCGCCACAGGTTTGTGTACTTGAGGATAGTGAGGATCAGTGAGGATCATACTGTGGATGTGAGGGGCTCTCTGGTGTGCCCTGCGTCCTTGGCAGCAACATCCTCTTCAAGGAGTCAAGCAGATGTGGGTGGGTGTGGCCAGCCCCTGGGAGTTGAGGTCAGGAAGGAAGTAGCTGGGACAGACTCTAAGGCTGAGACCTTGGGCTTGTCAGTGACAGGATTAGTGTGGTGGGTTGATTCAGGTGTTCCCCATAAACTTAGGTGTTCTGAATGCTAGGTTCCTAGCTGATAGAGATTTGGGAATTAACACTTCCTGGAGGCCGTGTACTGTTGGGGGCGGGTTTATGGGTATTATAGCGAGTTTTCCCCTTGCCAGTGTTTGGCACACTCTCCTGTTGCTATTGTCTACGTGTGTTGACCAGGAGGTGATGTCCACTCTCTGCTCATGCCATCGTTTCCCCCTGCCATCATGGAGTTTCCCCTTGAGCCTGTAAGCCAAAATAAACCTTTTTTTCCCACAAGCTGCTCTTGGTTGGGTGATTTCTACCAGCAATGCGAACTGGACTGCAACAGTGAGTAACTCAGCTTTCCCCTTGGTTCTGCAGGTGACCACACTCCCTCACACGCTTGTTGGAAATACGGCTGCACCCCGGCAGCGGGTCAGGAAGAGGACCAAGGTGCTATCTTTGGCCAAGAGGTACTCAGAGTTTCCTGCCCAGTGGGCATTCTGAGGTCAAAAGGTCCTGGCCACTGCTGTAGCTCCCCCAATCTCAGGGTACACCAAGGACAGGGCTTCCTGGGGCTTTGGAATGCTCACAGCAGTGTTTTATTTATTTTTATCTATTATTATTATTTTGTTCTTGTTGTTTTTTTGAGGCAGAGTCCCACTCTAGCCCAGGCTGACTCAGGGTGACCTTGAACTCATGGCGATCCTCCTACCTCTGCCTCCTGAGTGCTGGGATTAAAGGAGTGCGCCACCATGCCTGGCTAGTGTTTTATTTTTTTACTACTACTGCTACTGTTATTATTATTATTATTTTGGTTTTTCAAGGTAGGGTCTCACTCTAGCCCCAGTTGACCTGGAGTTCACTATGTAATCTCAGGGTGTCCTTGAACTCTAAGTGATTCTCCCACCTCTGCCTCCTGAGCGCTGGGATTAAAAATGTGCGCTACCATGCCTGGCTTTTTTTTTAATTTTTTAATTTTTATTTTTATTTTTAAGGCAAGGTCTTGCTCTAGTCCAGGTTGACCTGGAATTCACTGTGTAATCTCAGGGTGACCTCCTACCTCTGCCTCCCAAGTGCTGTGCTGGGATTAAAGTCATGTGTGTGCCACCACGCCCAGCTATTATTACTTTTGATTTTGTTTATATGTGTGTGTGGTGGATGCATTTCTATGTGCCCTTGCTGTGCCCCACATGCTTGCTTACAGCAGAGGTCACTGCCGGAAGTGTCCTGTCTCATCACCATCCTGCTTGTTTTTGTTTGAACTGGAGTTTCCTTTTACTGATTCTAGAGCTCCCCTGCTGGATTGGGGTTACAGCTGTATTATGTGGGATTTGGAGATTTGAACTCAGACTGTCTCAAACCCTGTCAAGCCCTCATGCTTGCTCAAGAACTCACTTAACCACTGAGCTCTTGTCTGCAGCCCACAGCAAGGGTTTTGGTTCTTGCTTTGTAGGATTCTGCGTTTCAAGAAAGAATACCCCACCCTGCAGCCGAAAGAGCCCCCACCCTCCCTGTTGGAGGCTGACCTCACGGAGTTTGATGTGAAGAATTCTCACTTGCCGTCAGAAGTTTTGTACATGCTGAAAAATGTTCGGTAAAGTAGTGAGTGGATGGGCAAGGGTGTGTGTAGGGGGAGGTCGTGTCTGTGGTGTGTCAGTGGAGGTGTCTCAGCGTCTGAACCATTTGTGGCTTGGGTGGTGGGTGGTGGCAAGGCCTGTGGTTTTCCACCTCAGGACTGCTGGCCTTTGCTCTGTGGCGGTTGGAGTGCTCAGCAGGTTCTGTGGAGCTTTTCTTTTTCTTTTTCTTTTTGACGTAGGGTCTCACTCTAGCCCAGATTGACCTGGAATTCACTATGTAGTCTCATGATGGCCTTGAACTCACAGTGATCCTCCTTCCTCTGCCTCCCAAGTGCAAGTGCTGGGATCAAAGGCATGTGCCACAATGTCTGGCCTGTGGAGCCTTTTTTTTTTGTTGTTGTTTTTTCAAGGTAGGGTCTCACTCCAGCCCAGGCTGACCTGGAATTCACTCTGTATTCTTAGGGAGGCATTGAACTCGCGGCAATCCTCCTCCTTCTGCCTCCCGAGTGCTGGGATATAAGGCGTGCACCACCCCACCTGGCTGTGGAGCTTTTTTTGAGGCAAGCCCAACAGAACTAGCCTTTTTTTTTTCTCTAAGAAAAAGGATTTATTTTTAATTAGAGAAATAGAGAAGGAGAGAGAGAGAATGGGCACGCCATGCTCTCTAGCCACTGCAAACAAACTCCAGATGCATGCACCACCTTGTGCATCTGGCTTACATGGAGAATCGAACCTGGGTCCTTAAGCTTCATAGGCATGCACTTTAACCACTAAGCCATCTCTCCAACCCCGCCTTTATTTTAGTGAGAGAGAGAGAAAATTGGCATATCAGTGTCTCCAGTTACTGTAATCGAACTCTAGATGTGTGTGCCACCTTGTACATATGTGCAATCTTGCATGCTTATGTTACCTTGAGTGTCTGGCTTACATGGGATCTGGAGAGTCAAACATGGGTTCTTAGGCTTCATAGACAAATGCCTTAACCACTAAGACATCTCACCAGCCCCTTCTTTCCTTTTCTTTTTTTTTTTTTTCAAGGTAGGGTTTCACTCTAGCTCAAGCTCTCCTGGAATTCACTATGTAGTCTCAGGGTGGCCTCGAACTCACCATGATCCTCTTACCTCCACATCCCGAGTGCTGGGATTAAAGGCGTGTGCCACCACGCCAGCTCCCTCTTTCCTTTTTCTGATACCAGTGAGTCATCCCAGGGCACTGTGGCCTGTTGCCATTTTTGTGTCTGACTTAGCTTGTGACTATCTCAGAAGTTTAATATTCTGATTGAGGGGCTGGGATGGTGGCTTAGTAAGTAAAGCACTTGCTATGTAAGTGTGAGAGCCTGAGCTCAGATCCCTAGCACCCACATAGAATTCTAGGTGGGGTGGGGTGTACTTGTGATCCCAACACTTGGGAGGGAGACAGGCAGATCTCCAGGACAAGCTGTCCAGCTAGACTAGCCAAGTTGGTGAGCTCTAGGTTCACTGAGAGAACCTGTGTCAATCAATAAACAAGAGAGAATTGAGAAAGATACCCAACATTGATCTCTGGCCTCCATATGCATTTGCACACATGTGTACAAGTGCACTGACACATGTGCCTACACCTGTATTAATATGCATACACACATGTGCACATGCATACATATGTGAAAAGATTTCTGGGACCTGGGATATAGTTCAGTGGGTAGATTGCCCACCCTGGATTCCATTCCCAATGTCATATGAACCAGATGTGGTGACAGTATCAGGGTGGTGGAGGCAGAAGGATCAGAAATTCAAGGTCATCCTTGGGTACACAGTGAGTTTGAGGCTAGCCTGGGCTACAGAACCTTGTCTCAAAAAAATTGTGATGGTGATGGCAAATGAGTCCACCGTATGGATCCGCTGCCCAGGCTCTGGTACTGATGGGGACTCATGTTCCTCGTGCTTCCTTAGTTGGGAACCTGTCCTATAGTATATTCTGTTGTTGCAGGGTCCTGGGCCACTTTGAGAAGCCGCTGTTTCTGGAGCTTTGCAAACACATGGTCTTCGTGCAGCTACAGGAGGGCGAGCATGTGTTCCGGCCTGGCGAGCCAGACACCAGCATCTATGTGGTGCAGGATGGGCGACTGGAGGTCTGCATCCAGGACACTGTGAGTCAGGGTCCAGAGGTCTGGGTGGGACAAGGGTTGGGGTGACCATGTTCTCACCCGTTTGTCATCTTAAAGCTTTGAAAAACTTTTCATCAAAATGTTAGTGCAGAGCCGGGCGTGGTGGCACATCCCAGCATTCGTGAGGCAGAGGTAAGAGGATCACCTTGAATTCAAGGCCACCCTGAGACTACATAGCGGATTCCAGGTCAGCCTGAGCTAGAGTGAAAACAACTACCTTTAAAAAACAAAAACAAAAAACAAAAAACAAAAAAAAAAAAGTTAGTGCAGAATTTTAAATAGTTGTTCAGGGAAAAAAGATCACCCTTATCTCAGTGTTCAACTGCTGGTTTGATTTTTAACACTTTTTTTTAAAGCTTTGAAAAATATTTGTATTTATTTATTTTCAAGGGGGGTGGTGGAAGAGAGAATATGAGAGAATAAGAGGATGAGAATGGGTGCATCAGGGCCTGTAGCTTCTGCAAATGAACTCCAGACACATACACCACTTTGTGCATCTGGCTTTATGTGGATACTGGGGAATTGAACTCTTGTCATTAGGCTTGGCAGGCAAGTGCCTTAACTGCTAAGCCATCTCTCCAGCCCTGTGACACATTGTTTTTAGACACCGTGTTACTCTGTAGCTTAGGCTGTCTTTGCATTGACGTCAGCCTTCTCAGTGCTGGGATTATAGACATGAGCCAACACATCTGGCTGGCACATTATCTTTACTGTTAGGCACATGTATACCTGTTGTTTAAGGTGGGTTTAGAAGTGACACTTAAATAGTTTTATTTTATATCTCACTTTCATTGTTATTATTATTATTATTTTGGAAATAGGGTCTCATATAACCCAGGATGGCCTGGTACTCAATTATATGGCTGAGGCTGGCTTAATCCTGATCCTCCTAACTCCACCTCCTGTCACCTGATATATTTTAAATTTAAACAATATTTAGCTGGCCATGATGGCACACACCTTTAATCCCAGTACCTAGGAGGCAGAGGTAGGAGGATCGCCATGTGTTCGAGGCCACCCTGAGAATACAGAGTGAATTCCAGGTCAGCCTGGGCTAGAGTGAGACTCCTACCTAAAAAAAAAAAAAATGTTTTTAGGGCTGGAGAGATGGCTTAGCAGTTAAGGCATTTACCTGCAAAGCCAAAGGACCCAGGTTCAATTCCCCAGGACCCATATAAGCCAGATGCACAAGGTGGCGCATGCATCTGGAATTTGTTTGCAGTGGCTAGAGGTCCTAGCGCACCCATTCCCTCTCTATCTGCCTTTTTTTCTCTCTGCTTCTTTCTGTCTCTCAAATAAATAACTAAAAATAAAATAAAATATTAAAAAATGTTTATTTTATTTATTTGAGAGAAAGTGGCAGACAGAGAAAGAGAAGAATGGGCATGCCAGGGCCTCTAGCCACTGCAAACGAACTCAGATGCATGAGTCACCTTGTGCATTTGGCTTTATGTGGGTCCTGGGGAATCTAACCTGGTCCACCCAACACCTTAACTGGTAAGCCATCTCTCCAGCCCCTATTTTATTTTTTTATTTTTTGAGGTAGGGGTTGGCTGTAGCCCACGCTGACCAGGAATTCACTGTGTAGCCTCAGGGTAGCCACGAATTTACGGTGATCCTTCTGCCCCTGAGTGCTGGAATTAAAGGAGTCTGCTGTGACTCCCCGTTTCCAGCCCCTGTTTTAAACTTTGGTTTTTTTTTCTTTCTTTTGACGTTATTGGGGATTAAGCCCAGGACCATGTGAGGCCAAGCAGTCTTGACACTGAGCTATATCTCTAACCTATTATTTTAAACTTTTTTTTTGAGGTAGGGTCTTGTTCTTGTCCAGGTTGACCTGGAATTCACGATGTAGTTTCAGGCTGGCCTTGTGTCTGCGTCTGCATATGTATGAATGTGTATGGCCTCATACGTGTGACAGCGTGTGTGTGGAGATCAGAGGACAACCCTGAGGTGCCTGTGCTCCTCTTCTAGCTAGCTTTGAATTCTTCTGGTGCGCCCCCCTCTGTTTTGGTCAAGTTGGGATCTCAGACACATGGACCACTTTGTGTCTGACTTTACATGGGTGTTAAGGAGTTGAGCTTGAGCAGGCAGGCTTTCAAGCAAACACCTCTTCCCACTGAGCCATCCTCTTAGGCCCTTGTTATTTTATTTTATTATATTTTATTGTTTCAAAGGAGGATCTCCCTCTAGCACAGGTTAACCTGGAATTCTCTATATAGTCTCAAGGTGCCCTTGAATTCAGTGATCCTCCTATGTCTGCCTCCTGAGTGCTGGGATTAAAGGCCTGCACCACCACACGCAGCTGCCCCTGTTATTTATTTTATTTTATTATTTTATTTATTGGGGGGAGGGGACATGAGAGAATGGACAATCCAGGGGCTCTAGCCACTGCAGACAAACTCCAGATGCATGTGCCACTTTGTGCATCTGGCTTTATGTAGGTACTGGGGAATTAAACCTGGGTTATTAAGCTTTGCGGACAACGCCTTAACTTCTGAGCCATCTCTTCAGCCCCTGTCCCTGTTATTTTATTTATTTATTATTTTTTAAATTTTTGTCTTGTTTTTTTTAATTTTTTTTGGTTTATTTATTTATTTGAGAGCGACAGAGAGAAGGAGGCAGAGAGAGAGAGAGAGAGAGAGAGAGAGAGAGTGAGAATGGGCGCGCCAGAGCTTCCAGCCTCTGTAAATGAACTCCAGATGCGTGTGCCCCCTTGTGCATCTGGCTAACGTGGGTCCTGGGGAATTGAGCCTTGAACCGGGGTACTTAGGCTTCACAGGCAAGCGCTTAACCGCTAAACCATCTCCCCAGCCCTTGTTTTGTTTTTTGAGGTAGGGTCTCACTCTAGTCCAGGCTGATCTGGAATTCACTATGTAGTCTCAGGGTGGCCTCAAACTCATGGCCTCTTTCCTCAGCCTCCCAAGTGATGGGATTAAAGGTGTGTGCCACCATGCCTGGCTTAAATTTTTTTTTTGGGGGGGTGGTTTTTTGAAGTACGGTTTTGCTCTAGCCCAGGTTGACCTGGAATTTACTATGTAGTCTCAAGGTGGCCTTGAACTCACACCAATCCTTCTATGTCTGCCTCCCGAGTGCTGGAATTAAAGGCGTGTGCCATCATGCCCAGCTTAATTTTTTTTTTATTTTATTAGAGAGAGAGAGAGAAATGGGTGTTCCAGGGCCTTCAGCCACTGAAAACGAACTCCAGACCTGTGAACCCCCGTGTATATGTGCAACATTGTATGCTTGCGTCACTGTGCATCTGTCTTACATGAGATCTGGAGATTTGAACATGAGTTCTTAGGCTTTGCAGGCAAGCACCTTAACCGCTAAGCCATCTCTCCAGCCCTGCCTCTGTTATTTTAAACTTTAAAAAATATTTTTTTTGGGGGCGTTTCAAGGAAGGATCTCATTGTAGCCCAGGCAGGTCCTGGAATTCACTGTGCAGTCTCAGATTGGCCTTGAACTCACAGTGATCCTCCTACCTCGGCCTCCTGAATGCTGGGATTATAGGTGTGCATCACCATGCTCATCTTAAAAGTATTTCTTCATGGGAGATGGCTCAGTGGGTAAAGTGCTTGCTGCACAAGTGTGAAGATCTGAGTTTGGATCCCCAGCACCAAGGTAAAATGCCAGGCATGGTAGTATGTGCTTACAGCCCCAGCCCTGGGGAGGTGGAGACAGATAATCCCTGGGGCTCACTGGGGTTAGCTAGGCTAGCTCATTTGCTGAGCACTAGATTCATTGAGAGACCCTGTCACAAAAAAATAGAGAGCATGGTGAGTGTGGTGGTACATACCTTTAATCTCAGAACCCTGGAGGCAGAAGTAGGAGGATTGCCATGAGCTTGAGGCCATCCTGAGACTACATAGTGAATTCCAGGTCAGAGCCTGGGCTAGAGTGAGACCCTACCTTGAAATACAAAGCAAAAAAAGAAGAAAGAAAGAAAGACATCTGAGAGTTGGAGAGATGATGGCTCAGCAGTTAAGGCACTTGCCTGCAAAACCTAATGACCCAGGTCTGATTTCCTAGTACCCACATAAGGCCTGATGTACAAAGTGGTGCATGCATGTACAGTTCATTTGCAGCAGCTAGAGGGCCTGGCATGTCCATTCTCTCTCTCTGCTTGCAAATAAATAAATTAAATTTTTAAAAATATAAAAAAAGACATTTGATGTCAATTTCCGGCCTTTACATGCACACATTTGTGTGTGCACACCTGCATGCATGCCACATACATATACTCAAAATGTTGCTTAGAAGTGCTCAGTAGTTGGAGAGATGGCTCAGTGGTAAAAGGTGCTTGCTTGCAAAGCCTACCTACCTGGGTCCAATTTCCCCAAATTTTCCACAAAAAGTGACACAAGCATCTGGCATTCCTTTGCAGTGGCAGTGGCAAGAGACCTTGGCACACCCCATACACACGTGCAAATAAAGAAGTCCTTGGAGCCTCGTGTGGTGGTACATGCCTTTAATTCCAGCACTTGGGAGGTAGAGGTAGGATTGCCATGAGTTCAAGGCCAGTCTGAAACTACATAGTGAATTCCAGGTCAGCTTGTACTAGCGTGAGACCCTACCTTGACAAAAAAGGCAAAAAAAAAAAAAAAAGTCCTCAGTCTTGTTAAGTGTGTAGCACATCATTGATTTGCCATAATCAGTTGAACTCTTCCCTATTTTAATGTTCATGATTATAAGTAATTTTATTTTAAAAATTTATTTATTTGTGTGTGCGTGCATGTCCTCCCTCCCCCCTGGTGTGTATGCAAGCACCAGGATCTCTTGCCACTGCAAATGCCTTTCCAGCTCTGTGTGGGTGGCTGAGGAATTGAACCAAGTGCTTTTAACTGCTGAGTCATCTCCTCAGCCCCTTGCCTACTTTTTGCATCCAGCTTACATAGGTGGCTTGGGAATTGAACCTGGCTTGGCAGGCTTTGCAGGCAAGTGCTTTTAACTGCTGAGCCAACTTCCCAGCCCGTATAAATAATTTTTAAAAAATATTTTTATTTATTTATTTGAAAGCAGAGAGAGTAGAAGAGAGAGAGAGAATGGGTGTGCCAGGGTCTCTAGCTGCTTCAAACGAACATGAGACATGCACAACATGAATCTGGCTTTATGTGAGCACTAGGAAATCAAACTGAGGTCATTAGGCTCCGTAGGCAAGCATCTTAACTGCTGAACCATCTCTCCATCCGCCCCCCTCCCCCCGCAAGTAATTTTAATTGTAAGAAAATAAAGTGTTAAGCCAGGCATGGAGGTGCACGCCTTTAACCCCAGCACTCAGAGGCAGAGGTAGGTAGATCACTGTGAGTTTGAGGCTACCCTGAGACTACATAGTGAATTCCAGGTCAGCCTGGGCTGGAGAGCAAGACCCTACCTAGAAAAACCAAAAATAAAGGAAGGAAAGAAGGGAAGGAGGGAAGGAAGGAAAGGAAGAAAGAAAGAAAAGTAAAGAAAGTGTTAATTCACTGAAGAGCTAAACATGCTTCCTGCTTACATTAGGATATGCCTTTTGGATCACAGTGTAATTGAGGTGTAGCTGCTGGGTTAAACTCTACAAGCTCTTTTTGGTGGAACATTGCTTTCCGAAGGGTTTTGCCAGTTTATCTCTCCTGGCAGTGTGTGACCTAGACTTCCTATTACACTGTTCAGAGCAGTACTTACTAGTACTTACATGATAGTTGCCCCTGATCTTGCAACCTCAGAAGTTTCTGTTTGTGCTTATCCTAAGAATGGGATGATCATACTAAGATGGTTCCTGCAATGTTTTGCCAGGTTTCTAGACCAAAGGTGTCGCTGGGTGGAATTGTTGATTCTCATGCTTGTAGCTTGGTCAATGGCTAAGAAAGGATAGGACTTTGGTTCATCAGGTGTTGAGCATTCAGAGCCAGCAGTATCTAGGGCATGTGGCCACCCAGTGGGTAAATAGACTCTTAGTCTGGCATGTGAACCATCTCCTGGAAGGTCTGGAGCTGCCTATCTAATCTCCTTTTAAAAAATATTTTAAACTTTTTATTATTTAGAGAGAGAATTGGTGCACCAGGGCCTCAGCTACTGAAGTTGAACTCCAGATGCTTGTGCTACCTAGTGGGCATGTGTGACCTTGCGCTTGCCTCACCTTTGTGTGTCTGGCTTACATGGGATCTGGAGAGTTGAACGTGGGTCCTTAGGCTTCGCAGACTAAGCCATCTCTCCAGCCCAGCGTCTCTGATCTCTTAGTTGGGTAGGAGGGGCTCATGGGAGGTGACAAGGACAGGAACTTCAAAAGGGATTTTCCTGGGTCAAACTGAGACTATATTAAGTCATCAAGTTTCCTGGTTTTCTTTCTCGTTTTGCCTAATAAATTATATTACAATTCTCCTGTGATCCCAGCATTTGGAGTTAGAAGCAGGAGGATCAGGAGTTCAAGGCCAGCCTCTGCCACACAGTTTGAGGTCAGCCTGGGCTACATGAAACCTGGTCTCAAAACACCAAAACTATAAATTTTTACTGATAGCAATTAAATTTTGACCTCAGAGCCCTTGGAGTTAGTCCAGCAAGTCAGGTTAGGTTTAGTAAAATTTTACCCCGACTCCCCCAGTCTGGATGAATCGTGGGATTGGGACTACGATTAGGTTACGTATGGCTTCTTCATTTGTCTCTCTCCTCTTCATTTTTCCCCATCCTCTTGTTTCAAGCTTACAGTATCTCTTAATCCTACTGGCTCCAGCCAGTCCTCTTCTTCTCACCTGAGGCGCCCATTTTGTTGATGGCAACTTGGAGATGGAGGCTTGTGTGCCCAACTGTCTTGGGTGCTGCCTGGGCCTCCTTAATGGTAGACACTCCAGATCTGACTGTTTGCTCTGCTTTCCAAGCACAGGATGGCACCGAGGTGGTGGTCAAAGAGGTTCTGCCAGGAGACAGTGTCCACAGCCTCCTCAGCATTCTGGACGTGATCACTGTGAGTACCCACCCCTACCCACCACAGGTGCTGGGCGTCTCCGGGTTAGCCCTCAAGGCTTGTTCTTCCTGTCTTGCTGGACAGCATGTCCTTTATTTGATGGGGATAGAAAATGAGGAATGAGCTGGGCATGGTGGTGAATGAGCTGGGCTTGGTGGTACATGCCTTTAATCCCAGCACTCAGAAGGCAGAGGTAGGAGGATTGCCTACCTATGGTCAAAGCCATCCTCAGACTACATAAGGTCTGCCTGGGCTTAAGTGAGACCCTATCTGGAGAAACAAAAAACAAGGGCTGGAGAGATGGCTTAGTGGTTAAGCGCTTGCCTGTGAAGTCTGAGGACCCCGGTTCAAGGCTTGATTCCTCAGGACCCATGTTAGCCAGATGCACAAGGAGGTGCACGTGTCTGGAGTTCGTTTGCAGTGGCTGGAGGCCCTGGCGCACCCATTCTCTCTCTTTATCTGCCTTTCTCTCTCTGTCTGTCGCTCTCAAATAAATAAAAATAAACAAAAAATTAAAAAAAAACAAACAACAAAAAAAATAAAATGAGGAATAACATTTGAGAGAAAACGATTCTAAACATTTATGTTTATTACATACTTAAATTTTTCACAAAATGGCACGTGTAGATTTTTTGTTGTTGTTTGTTTATTTATTTATTTATATTTTTAATTTTTTTGTTTTTTTGAGGTAGGGAGGGTCTCACTGTGGTCCAGGCTGACCTGGAATTCACTATGTAGTCTCAGGGTGGCCTTGAACTCATGGTGATCCTCCTACCTCTGCCTCCCGAGTGCTGGGATTAAGGGCGTGCACCATCACGCCCGGCTAAGATGTTGTGTTTTTTTTGAGGTAGAGTCTCACTCTAGCCCAGGCTGACCTGGAATTCACTATGTAGTCTCAGGATAGCCTCAAACTCATGGCGATTGATTCTCCTATCTCTGCCTCCCGAGTGCTGGGATTAAAAGCATGCAGCATCGTGCCTGACCCCATGTGTACAGATTTTTAAGATGTACTTGATGTTTTTATAAACAGCAGTTGTCTGTTCTGCTCCGGCCTTCCAACTCTCAGATTCTTTCTAAGCACCTGTTTGCCTTGTTTTATAATTTCTGCCTCGTACATGCATTGGCTTCCTGTCTGGAGGATGGAGACAAGCCTCTTGTGACTGCCCATGGTGCTGCTCCCAAGCTCCACGTTTTCACCCGTGGGGAGGGTGTCAAACCCAAGACAAATTTATGCTAATTTTATTCACGGTTGAGTCATGTAATGTCCTAGAACTGCATTCTCTTTCTTGTCAATTTTTTTTTTTTCTCTTGGAACTAACAGTTCCTTCACTTGTAGCCTGTTTAGTGTCTTTTCTTCTCTGTACACCCATCACTGCTGTTTACCCTGGCCTGGACTGCATGAGTGGGACTTTCATCTGGGAAAACCTCCCACTTGGAGCCCTACCCTCTTGTCCCAGTCTGACCTTCTCCAGCCTGCCATTCTCTGTGTCCTGTGCTCCCCGCACTCAGTGTGCGAGGCTCTTGTTTCCCCCTCCTAGCCTCTTTTCTTGTTTTGTCGGAGCACATTTTCTATTAGTGTCCCGAAGAAGTTGAAAGGAAGGTATCTTTTTGAAACCTTACAAATCTAGAATTTTAGTACTTTTTCTTAATTTTGCGATTACTGCACTTACTAGGAGTTTTCCCTCAACTTACATTATCTTTGTGTCTTTGTTAGTTAGAAAACTAACCCAATTAGTTTTCTAAATCTTCTATTGAGTTAAAAAAAAACAAAACAAAACATTTTTACTTGTGAAGGGGGAGAGAGAGAATGAATGAGAATGGGTACACCAGGGCCTCTTGTTACTGCAAAGGAACTGCAAATGCATGCACCACTTTGTGCATCTGGCTTTATTATTATTATTATTATTTTTGTTTTGTTTTTTCAAGGTAAGGTCTTACTCTAGCCCAGGCTGACCTAGAATTCACTATGTATTCTCAGGGTAGCCTGGAACACACAGCAATCTTCCTACCTTTGCCTCCCGAGTGCTGGGATTAAAGGTGTGCACCACCATGCCCGGCTCTGCATCTGGCTTTATGTAGGGCTTGGGGAATTATATCTGAGTCAGCAGGCTTTGCAAGTAAGCACCTTTAACCATTGAACAATCTTCCCTGGGCTGACCTGGAATTTACTATGTACTCTCAGGTTGGCCTTGGACTCATGGTGATCCTCCTACCTCTGCCTCCCAGGTGCTGGGATTAAAGGTGTGCACCACCACGCCTGGCTTTATTCCCTTTTTTCTATTGTTGTTATTGATTTGTATGCGTATGAGCATGTATATAATATATGTGTATGGTATGTGCTTGCCAGGGTATAAGAGTATGGAGGTCAGAGGACAACCTTGGATGTTTTTCTTCCTCTTGCACCCTTTTTAATTTTTTTAAATTAAATTAAATTTTTTTTTTTTTTTTTAGAGAGCATGATAGAGAGAATTGCTGTGTCAGGGCCTCGGCCACTGCAATCAAACTCCAGACGCTTGTGCCACCTAGTGGGCATGTGTGACCTTTTGTTTGCCTCACCTTTTTGCATCTGGCTTATGTGGGATCTGGAAGAGATTGAACATGGGTCCTTAGGCTTTGTAGACAAGGGCCTTAACCACTAAGCCATCTCCCCAGTCCTTTTAAAAATAATTTTAAAATATTGTATTTATGGGGCTGGAGATATTGCTTAGCGCTTATGGCACTTGCCTGCAAAGCCAAAGGACCCAGGTTCAACTACCCAGGACTCACCTAAGCCAGATGCACAAGGGGGCACACACATCTGGAGTTTGTTTGCAGTGGCTGGAGGCCCTGGAATGCCCATTCTCTCTCTCTCTCCCTGCCTATTTCTGTGTATCTCTCTCTCTCTCTCAAATAAATAAAAACAAAAATTTTTTAAATGTTGTATTTATTTATTTATTTATTTGCATGCAGAGAAAGATAGAAGAGAGACAGAGAGAATGGGCATGCCAGAGCCTCTAGCCACTGCAAACAGACTCCAGATGGATGTTCCACTTTGCACATCTGGCTTTACTTGGGCACTGGGGAATTGAATTTGGGTTGTTAGGCTTTGCAGGCAAGTGTCTTAACTGTTGGGCCATTTCTCAGCCCTGTAAATAAAATATTTTTTGAACTTCATTTTGCTTGTGAGCTTCCGGATTCTCCTCCCATTGCCATAGATGCACTGGGATTTCAGACATGTATGCCACTTTGCATGCAGGTGTTTGTGGGTGCTGGGAATCTGAACTCAGGTCCTCATGCTTATGTGACAAGCATTTTACCCAGTGAGTTATCTCCCCAATTCCCTGCAAATTCCCTTTCCTCACTTGCTCCCCCGCCCCCACACATGCTTTTCAGGCTGGTTCCAGAGCAGAGATGAAAACTGCCCATTTGCTGGGATTTCTTGATCACCTTTCCCCGTTTCTACCAGAATCTCCTTTTTTTTGTTTGTTTGTTTGTTTTTTGTTTTGTGCTTTTTGTTTTTTCGAGGTAAGGTCTCACTCTAGCTCAGGCTGACCTGGAATTCACTATGTAGCCTCAGGGTGATCCCCCTACCTCTGCCTCCTGAGTGCTGGGATTAAAGGCGTGCGCCACCATGCCCAGCACCAGAATCTCCTTTGTATACCCCATCTGTTCAATTTGCTGGCAAGTGGCCTCATGGGCGCCTGAGCAGATCTGGAGCGGGCTATGATTTTGATCCTTCCACCTGAATGCAGGTGTTGGTGGGTGACTGCTTATGTTTCTTAAAGTGTTGTTGTGGGTCTCTAAGGGGTTACCTTTCTCTACATAGAGGGTTTTAAATGAGTAGAACAGAGTTACATGTGAAAACATATGCTGAGTTTCAAAGCTCAACCAGAAATCCCTAAAATCTGAAAGCTGTGTTATTTTTAAAAATTTTATTTATTTTTGGTTTTTCAAGGTAGGGTCTCACTCTAGCTCAGGCTGACCTGGAATTCATCATGTAGTCTCAAGTGGCCTTGAACTCATGGCAGTCCTCCTACCTCTGCCTTCCAAGTGTCGGGATTAAAGGCATGTGCCACCATACCCGGCTTATTTATTTATTTTGTGCATGTGTGTGTGTGTGCATATGCATATGTGTATGCATGCTGGTATGTGTGTGCCAGGGCCTCTTGACGCTGCAAACAAACTCCAGACATATGTGCCACTTTGTGTTTGGCTCTACATGGGTCCTGGGGAATCAAACCTGGACCATCAGAACTTTGCAAACAAGTGCCTTTAACCACTGAGCCATCTCTCCAATCCCCAAAAGCTGTGCTCTTGATGTGGGCACGGGAGTAACATACTACCCAGTTTTGTCCTATAAAATACAATAATGTTGGGCTTCATCTTGCTTAAGTCCTTGTGTTTGTGGAAAGCATAAAAAGTGAGCCAGCCGCAGTTAAGGTGCTTGCCTGCAAAGCCTAACGACCAGAGTTTGATTCCCCAGGACCCCTGTAAAGCCACATGCACAAAGTGGTGCATGTGTCTGGAGTTTGTTTGAAGTGGCAAGAGGCCCTTGTGCCCTCTATGTCTCTGTTTTTCTCTCTCTCTGCTTGAAAATAAATTAAAAAAAATATTTTTAAGGAAAAAAAAAGTGAGCCAGGTTACTTTGAGCAACAGCAGCAACCACATGACATCACCCATGAAGGTGACTACAGGTGACTAACGTCTGTGGCCACTGGCCAGGTTTCTGTACTCTGACAAAGAAGGAAATTAAGATTCTAATACAAACAAAGCAGGAAAACCCCAGTAATGCTGCAGAAGACTTGCCACCATGGCCTTTGTCCTGCTGCCACTGTTAGAAATGGGATGAAATGCAAAAAGCAGGCACTGAGGATTCTGGAAACAAATCCAGCTGGCTGCAACAGGCGAACAAGCAGCACCGTCACCAGGGGATGAGCTCTTGCCTTTTCCTTTTGTCAGTGGCTCTACCTTGACCACAGACCAGGCACGGAGCTCACTGTACCCCAGTTGGGTCCTGCAAAGAAGACTAGGCCTTGGTGGTTGGATGGCTCATTAGGGAGAGTGCTGGACAAATGGATCTAACTGGTCCTGGCCATGAACTGGTATTAAGTCTCAGGGTGAGCCCCAAGCAGCATTGCAAAGCTGGATTAAGATTCAGATCTCCAACTTAACTCCTGAGTGGTATGTTCAGGGCAGAGCAAAGTGGCAGGATCAAGGCTTTGGAAATGGAGACATTGGAATCCACTTCCATAGGCACATACTGTGGTCTGAACCTATCCAGGTTGATATTCTACACCACCACCAAAAATACCTTTCTCAGAAAATTGCACCCATACCTAGCCATATCAGTGATAACATTGGACACGAAAGTTCTAAATTTGTACTGAAGAGATGGCTCAGCAGTTAAAGGTGCTTGCTTGAGCTAGGTGTGGTGGTGCATGCTTTTAATTCCAGCACTTGGGAGGCAGGGGTAGGAGGATTGCTGTGAGTTCGAGGCCACCCTGAGACTATATATAGTAAATTTCAGGTCAGCCTGGCCTAGAGTGAGACCCTACATCAAAAGAAATAAACAAGGTGCTTGCTTGAAAAGCTTGCTGGCCTGGGTTCGATTCCCCAGTACTCACATACATCAAGATGCAGAAGAAATTCTTGCATATGGAATTCATTTGCAGCAGCAAGGAGCCTTGGTGTGCCTACTCTTCCTTCTTCCCTCCTTCCCTCTTTTTCTCAGTCAGCCAATCTCCCTCCCTCCCTCCCTCTCAAGTAATTAAAAGAATTCATAAATATAGATTATCAACACTGTGTTAACTTTTCCTAGGGAGATGTGAACAAAAATAGGGCACCAATGACAAAGTAAAGATTGCACCGAAATCTAACCTGATGAGCTAATGAGTTTATTGAGCTTATTTTTAGGAACATGAATCACCCTGAAACAGCTTCATCACTAAAAAATCCTATTCTAACATTGATGACAGTTTCCCAAGAGTTTCGTAAATGGAGACTCCTTCAGTTAGCCTATCACCTCTGTGCCGTAGCTTCTCCCAAGACTGTGGGCAGCTGCGGCAGAGTTACATACAGCTAGGAGGAGTGTGGATGAAGAAGGGAGTGGCTAGAATCTCAGGTGAGGCTCTAATGACACTTTCCATCCCCCCCCTTTGTAAAAAAATTTTAGTTATTTATTAGCGAGAAAGAGGCAGATGGAGACAGGATGGGCTCACTAGGGCCTCTAGACACTTCAAATGAACTCCAGACACAGTCCCCACCTTGTGCATCTGGCTTATGTGGTTCCTGGGGAATCAAACCTGGGTCCTTAAGCTTTGCAGGCAAGTGTCTTAACCACTAATCCATCTCTTCACATCCCCATCCCCAGTTTTATGAGGGAATGTCAACAGGCCTGACCTTGTTGAGAGTGTCTTAGAGGTGACTGTATCTCTGATTAAGATGATAATGACTGTTATATTTGGAGAGCAGCATTCCACAATAGTCAGACTGGATAGAGATTCAAGACTGAAATATTAAGCTGGGCGTGGTGGCACATGCCTTTAATCCCAGCACTTGGGAGGCAGAGGTAGGAGGATCACACGAGTTTGAGGCCAGCCTGAGACTACATAGTGAATTCCAGGTCAGCCTGGGCTAGGGTAAGACCCTACCTTGAAAAACAAAAACAAAATAAAAATAAAAAAGGGGGCTGGAGGGATGGTTTAGTGGTTAAGGTGTTTGTCTGCAAAGCCAAAGGATCCAGGTTCGATTCCCCAGGACCCATGTTAGCCAGATGCATAAGGGGGTGCATACATCTGGAGTGCGTTTGCGGTGGCTAGAGGCCCTGGCGTGCGCATTGTCTCTCCCTCTTTCTCTGTCAAATAAATATTTAAAAATATTTTAAAAGGCCAATCTGTTGAGCTTGCCTTAAACAAAACAAAAGAGGGCTGGAGAGATGGCTTGGCAGTCAAGGCACTTGCCTGCAAAGCCAAACAAAGGACCTCAGTTTGATTCCCCAGTACCCATGTAAGCCAGATGCACAAGGTGACACATGCATCTGGAGTTCATTTGCAGTGGCTGGAGGCCCTGGTGTGCCCATTCTCTCTCTCTTTCCTCCTTTCTTTCAAATAAATAAAAAAAAATTTTTTTTTAAATAAAAGAGCCATCATGGACTGGAGAGATTGCTTAGCAGTTAAGGTGCTTTCCTGCAAAACCTAAGGATCTGAGTTCAGCTCCTCAGAACCCATGTAAAACCAGATGCACAAGGTGGCACATGTGTCTGGAGTTCGTTTGCAGTGGCTAAAAGACCTGGTATACCCATTCTCCCTCTCTCTGTCTCTCATAAATAAATAAATATATATATATATATATATATATATATATATATATATATATATATATATATATATATATTTTTGGTTTTTCGAGGTAGGGTCTCCCTAGCTCAGGCTGACCTGGAATTCACTATGTAGTCTCAGGGTGGCCTCGAACTCACAGTGATCCTCCTACCTCTGCCTCCTGAGTGCTGGGATTAAAGGCGTGTGCCACCACACCTGGCTAATAAAATATTTTTTAAAAGAGGCATCACTCATCAAGAAGATTGTATAATCCTGGTATATATTTCATGTGTTAGTTACTTTCCTTGTTGTGATAGAATACCTGACAAGAAGCAACTTAAGGAGGGAAGGTTATTCTGACTTGCAGTTCAAGGGCTACAGATGGTCATGGCAGGCATGAAGGATTGGTCACAGGAGCATGAAACAGGTTGTATTCAGTCACAGTGAGGAAGCAGAGAATGGTGACTGCTGCTGCCTAGCTTGTTCTCTCTGTTTTATTTAGCCTGGGACCCCAGCCCATGGAGTGCTGTCACCACAGTTAGGGTATTTCTTCCTCCTTCATTTAGCCTAATCTAGAAACTCCTCCACAGACATGCCTAGGGATTTGTCTCGTAGGTGATTCTAGATCTGTTGACAATATTAACCATCATAATACCTTGAAAATTTCTCCAACATATTACTTAGTCTGTCACCTTTAAATTTAGCTTCAAGAAACAAACAAAATATATGTGAGTTTTTGACAAAAGGTAACAAGAATGTCCACTAGTCTAATTTTTTTTTTTTTTTTTTTTTTTTTTTTTTTTTTTTTTTTTTTGGTTTTACGAGGTAGGGTCTCACTTTAGTTCAGGCTGACCTGGAATTCACTATGTAGTCTCAGGGTGGCCTCGAACTCACAGTGATCCTCCTACCTCTGCCTCCCGAGTGCTGGGATTAAAGGCGTGCGCCACCACGCCCGGCTCTAGTCTAATTCCCAACAGTCCTTGATCCTATCTAAAACTTCATGACCAATCTTTTTTTTAAAGTTTTTTTCTGTTTTTATTTATTTTATTTTATTTTATTTTATTTTATTTTGGTTTTTCGAGGTAGGGTCTCACTCTAGCCCAGGCTGACCTGGAATTCACCATGGAGTCTCAGGGTGGCCTCGAACTCACGGCGATCCTCCTACCTCTGCCTCCCGAGTGCTGGGATTAAAGGTGTGCGCCACCACGCCTGGCCCAATCTTTTTTATGTGTATTCCTGTTGGTATTATAGCCTCCTGAGCTCCCACCAGAATTGTCCAACAAGCTCTGCTTATGACATTTCAGGACTTCTCTATCTTACATCTCCAATCTTTAGGTATTATGGTGGTTAATATTGTCAGCTTGACAGGATCTAGAGTCACCAGGGAAATCTCTGACTTTTAATTTTTTTCCCTTTTTTTTGTTTTTGTTTTTTGAGGTAGGGTCTCTCTTCAGCTTAGGCTGACCTGGAATTCACAGTGTAGTCTCAAGGTGGACTCAAACTCATGGTGATCCTCCTACCTCTGCCTCCCGAGTGCTAAGATTAAAGGTGTGTGCTACCATGCCCGGCTTAATTTTTTTTTATTTTTAAGATTTTAAAAATTAATTTTGAGGTAGTGTCTGTCTTTAGCCCAGGTTGACCTAGACCTCACTCTGTAGCTCAGGCTGGCCTCAAACTCATGGTGATCCTACTACCTTAGCTGGGATTATAGGTGTGAGCCACTATGCTGTACCCAGTCTAGTTTGACAAGTAAATGAGTTAATGAGTTGTTGTATGTGCCACCTTCTGCATCTGGCTTTACATAGGCACTAGGAAGTCGAACCGGGTCATTAGGCTTTGCAGGCAAATGCCTCAACTGCTAATCCATCTCTCCAGTCCCCTCCCTTCCTCTCTTCTTTCCTTCCTCCCTCCCTTCTTTCCTTCCTTTTTTTTTTTCCAAGTAGGTTCTCTCTCTAGCCCAGGCTGTGCTAGAATTCACTATGTAGTCTCAAGGTGGTCTCAAAACTCACCGTGATCCTCCTATCTCTACCTCCTGGATGCTGAGATTAAAGGTGTGCACCACCACACCTGGCTACAATTGGTTAACTTTGGCCTCATGGTAGAGCCTAGCCTCCAGCTTCCCTCCCTCCTGGAGGTAGAGGTTTGGCCTAATGTCCTTTGCTGTACTCAAGTGGGGGTCTTCCCAGAGTAGCCACCCCATCCTGACACTATTTTGAGTCTCACTGTCATGTTGCCTGCTAGTACAAATTCAAATGTGGTCTACTACCATGTGGAACAGACTTCAGTCATACTGGAAATTCTGAGTCCTCAGGAATCAGGAACAGAGACAACTGAACTGTGTAACCCTGACAGTAGCAAGTATGGGTGAGGGCATGGAGCAGAAGGAACTCACATTCAATGCTGCTGAAAAGGCAGAAAGGTTCAGCCATAGTGGAAGACAGTGTGGTGTGTGCATGCGTCTGTGCGTACAAAGTTAAGGATACATATACCATATAATCTAGGAATCCTACCCCCGGGTACTTAGCAAGAGAAATGTGAAAACTATAATTGTATATTTAAATATTTTATTTATTTACTTATTTTGAGAGAGAGAGAGAGAGAGAGAGAGGCACAGATAGAGAACATAGGCATGCTAGGGCCTCCAGCCACTACAAAGGAACTCCAGATGCATGCGCCACCTTGTGCATCTGGCTTATGTGGGTACTGGGGAATCGAATCTGGGTTTTTAGGCTTCACAGGTAAGTGCCTTAACTATTAAGCCATCTCTCCAGCCATATACATGTGTATTTATAGCAGCTTTATGATTGCCACATCCTGGAAACATCCCAGCCCCTCATCAGGGACCAGGTATGCACACTGTGGATCTGCTGAGGGCTGGACACACCGTTACTTGGTGATTTGATGTTGGTGATTTCTGCTCTCAATAACCTTTTCAGGAAGCCCACATGGGTTGGGTCTTATGCACCCTTTTGGCAAGAGGCTATAGAGAGCTTTGACAGAGACTAGGGTGAGACTTTGGAGAGACAGACTTGAATCTCAGAGATCACCTGGGGAGTGTGCAGGTCTGGGGACTGGTGGTGTCTGGGCCTGACCCTCAAGCCCTGTCAGCCAGAGCTTTGCTGTGACAATCCAGGAACATGGTTGCACCAGTCTTACCAGTCCACAACATGGCTGTGTGAGTGGGAGCCAAGTATGGTCTCCTGAGGGCTCTGCAGGTTGTGCCAATGATCTGGGAACTTCATGGGTCCCTGGCACGGGACTGATCAAATTGTTGTTGTTATAGGGTCATACTGCACCCTATAAAACCGTCTCCGCCCGCGCAGCTGCTCCGTCCACTATCCTTCGGCTTCCTGCGGCCGCTTTCGAAGGAGTTTTTGAGAAGTACCCTGAAACCCTCGTGAGGGTAGTGCAGGTGAGTTGCTTTTTGGTCAGCTTTTCTGCTGCCATGGGCCACTGTCGGCACCAGGTCTGGGAACTGGTATGGGAGCCCATTAGGGATCACATGGTGAGCTTAGCCTTGAGGGTAACCCAGGGAATGTGGAACTGGCTTAGCTGGCAGGTCTTCCTGCTGAGGATGTGGATTCTGTGCTATTTTAAGTTTCTTAAAAATTTTTTTGTTTATTTTTATTTACTTATTTGAGAGTGACAGACAGAGAGAAAAAGAGGCAAAGAGAGAGAATGGGCACGCCAGGGCCTCCAGCCACTGCAAATGAACTCCAGACGCATGTGCCCCCTTGTACATCTGGCTAATGTGGGTCCTGGGGAATTGAGCCTTGAACCGGGGTCCTTAGGCTTCACAGGCAAGCGCTTAACCACTAAGCCATCTCTCTAGCCCTTGTTTTCTTTTTTGAGGTAGGGTCTCATTGTAGCCCAGGCTGACCTGGAATTCACTCTGTAGTGTCAGGGTGGCCTTGAACTCACGGCGATCCTCCTACCTCTGCCTCCTGAGTGCTGGGATTAAAGGCGTGAGCCACAATGCCCAGCTAATATTTTTTATAATAATAATTCAGACTTTATTGCTTATTAGTTACATCATTCCATACAACTTTTATTAAACAGACTTTGAGGAAAATATACTGGGAGTGTTCATCAGATGATGGCAATATTGATAAAAGTGTTCAAGTGTTTTACATATGGTAACAAGAGGCACTACTGCCACCCTCACCCCCAGAAATTTATACATTTCATATAAAAGAGTAAAAATAGTTCATTGGTATTTAACTAGCATTTTTCTTTGTAATTGAAGAACCATAAGCTTGACCAGTTTCATAATCTTCAGAGCAGAACAAACACATATTTTTCATTACAAGATGTTTCTTAAAAGAAAAAAAATCAAATCAATATGACAATAAAACTCCACATACCTTGAAAACAAAAGATGTCATCATCTAATGCTCCTCTATTTTAATATCAACCCAAGAAGAAAAATTTGACTCAGCTTTTCACAAGGAGAGTAAACTCTTTCACTGTTACTATTCTCGCACAATTTAAGTGAAGCCAAGACTAACTTTGTAAAAATCTAAGGATATATCTCAAATTGCTCTTATGCTAAGATAAAGTCTTTAATAAAAGTTAATTATTCTTTAAAATCTCAGACATAAACTACTCAAGTATAATGTGACACATTAACAATCTCCCCCTTCTGGGTATAACAGGAGTTCTAAGTGTTCTTCAAGCTGGGAAACACACACACAGTCACTGTAAATCACATAAACATCAGTAACTTTCCTAGTAAACTGTAGGAATGGTTTCTCTACTACCAGCTAAATTTTTTAATCTTATATTTTACAATAGAAATTAATATTAATAACCTGGGTGTGGTAGCACATGCCTGTAATCCTAACACTTGGTAGGCAAAGACAGGAGGATTGCTCTGAGTCCAAGGCCAGCCTGGGCTACTTAGTGGGTGATAGGCCAACCAGAGCTACAAAGCAAGACTGTCTCTTTTTTTAAAAAATATTTTTATTTATTTATTTGAGAGAGATAAAGAGGCAGAGAGAGAGCAAGAGAGAGAGAGGGGGGATGAGAATGGGTGCGCCAGGGCCTCCAGACACTGCAAACAATCTCCAAATGCATGTGCCACCTTGTGCATCTGGTTTATGTGGGGAATCAAACCTGGGTCGTTTGGTTTTGCAGGCAAGCGCCTTAACTGCTAAGCCATCTCTCCAGTCCTCTTTGTCTCTTTTTAAGACAGTCTTGGAATGGAGAGATGGCTTAGCAGTTAGGACACTTGCCTACAAAGCCAAAGGACCCAGGTTCGAGTCTCCAGGACCCATTAAGCCAAATGCACAAGGTAGCACATGTGTCTGGAGTTTGTTTGCAGTGGCTAGAGGCCCTGGCATGCCCATTCCTCCTCTCTCATAAATAAATAATTTTAAAAAGAAAGAAAGAATGCCAGGTGTGGTGGCACATGCCTTTAATCCCAGCACTCGGGAGGCAGAGGTAGGAGGATCGCCATGAGTTCAAGGCCACCCTGAGACTACATAGTGAATCCAGGTTAGCCTGGACCAGAGTGAGACCCTACCTTGAAAAACCAAAAAAAAAAAAAAAAAAAAAGAGAGAGAGAGAGAGAAAGAAAGAAAAACAACAAAAAATTTCCAGGTTGGGGAGATGGTTCAATAATTAAAGGCATTTGCTTGCAGAGCTTGAAGGCTTAGGTTTGATTCCTCAGTACCCACATAAAGCCTGAAGATACACAATGTGGAGAATGTGTCTGAAGTTCCTTTCCAGTGGCCCTGGCATTTATTTAAGTGATAGAGAGAGAAAGATAATGGGTGCACCAGAGCCTCTGGCTACTGCAGATGAACTCTAAATAGATTATCCAAAACAAATCCATTTTGTGCATCTGCCTTTACTTGGGTACTTGGGAATTGAACCTGGACTTGCAGGCTTTGCAAGCAGTTGCCTTTAACCACTAAACCATCTTTCCAGCCCATATTTCAGTAAGTTTAGATTTATAGAACAAACACTGCAGAGTTCCCACATGGCCCCTCGTGGGTCCCTGGAGAGGGTGGGTATTCCCGGAGGCCTTGCTGGTGCAGGGTGAGCTGTGCTTTGCCATCTCTTGCAGATAATCATGGTGAGGCTGCAACGCGTGACCTTCATGGCTCTGCACAACTACCTAGGTCTGACCACTGAGCTCTTCAACCCTGTGAGTGCAGGCCGCCCACATAGCTGACCCTGTCTCAGCCTTTAGGGTGGCATCAATTTTCTCCCAGCCACCCTTGTCTGTCTGTTCCCAGCTGCCCTGCAACTGCCATAGTTGTTGCTTGTCAGGACTTTGGGAGGTGATGGTGGGCTGATTTTATTTTTCTGCTTCATCAGACACATGGTGGGGTGGTGAGTAACTCTCCTGGGAGTCAGTGCCGGGGCCGTGGGGGTAGATGAGTTTGTGAATTAGAGCTCATCCTGCTAGTTGCTTACCAGTAGCCCTGTTGTGCCTTTGAGGCTGGTGCTCTGGGATTCTGGTGCCCTCTCCCTTTGCCTAGGAACTGCAGTCATGGGCGGGGCCATCACTCCTTTCTCTCTCAGCTTCCTCAGGCTCTTGTGTCCTGGCCTTGACTAAACACTGAGCTGATACCAAGCTGTGACCTATTGGGAGGGAGTGGGACATTGCCAAGGGTGCAAGGGCCTCAAGTCCCGCCTTTCACTCCTTGTGATGTGACCCTGGCCACATACACTCTATGAAATTGGATAAGACTAGTTCTCACATAGGTGGGCTCTTTGAGAACTGAACTGATGGCTTCACTCTCTGCCTGGTCCCTGTACCTAAAGCAAGGCTCAGTACTTAGAAGGTAGAGGGCACAGGAAGTTACTGTGGAGCAGTGGTGAATGAATGAAGTCTCCACAGAGCTCCTGATGTGGTAAGTGCTCAGTACCCCTGAGCTCTGAGCAAGATCTTTCCTAGTTTTGATATTTTAGGGCTTGTCATCCCCAGTTGCTAGCAGGCACTGTCTCTGTGTTTTACATTACTTTTTCCTCATAATGAAGAGTTTCATGGTTTCTCACCATAGGGGCCATTATTTCAACTAGATGAAGATTTGGAGGCCAGAGTTAAGAGAAGAGCAGGCTGAGCCTTAAAAACACACCCTCATTGGTCCTCCTGGACTTTATAGCCATTATTGGCCTCTTCTTTTTTTAGTTTTTAAAAAAAATTTATTTATTTATTTGAGAGAGAGAGAGCGGGAAAGAGAAAGGGAGGGAGAGAGGGAGGGAGGGAGGGAGAGAGAGAGAGAATAGGCGTGCCAGGGCCTCCAGCCACTGCAAATGAACTCCAGATGCATGTGCCACCTTATGCATCTGGCTTACATGGGTCCTGGGGAATTGAACCTTGTCTTTTGGCTTTGTAGGCAAATGCCTTAATGGCTAAGCCATCTCTGCAGCCCTGTTGGCCTCTTAGTATTTGAAACTCAGTTGAAGTCTCTTGATAGTGTCCTTCAGGGGATCCAGGGAACCCCTGGAACAGTTCTGATATTTATTTTCATCCCCCAGGAGAGCCAAGCCATCCCTCTCTTGTCAGTAGCCAGTGTGGCAGCTGGACGGGCCAAGAGGCTGATGTCCAGTGGCCCAGAGGAGCGGCTTGAGAGGCTCCCCCGGCCTTCGGAGTCCAGTGAATCAGGTACTGTCCCAGCACAGATCCTTCTCTCCCCCATTCTTCAGGTAGGAGACCTGGTCTCTTCAGCTGCTCCCAGGTCTCCTTACATGGTTCCAATCTTCTTACTTGCCCCCTGTCTCTCCTCATGCTCCCAGACCTCCTCACATGGCCCCATTTATCCTCACTTGCCTTCAGGTCCCCTCACATGCCCCCATGTTTCCACACATGGCCCCAGGTTACCCCATCTGCCCTTAGGTCACCTAATGTGCCCAGATCATGTTGCCTTTGTCCAGGAATCTCCTTGCTGTGTTTTGGTGGATTCCCTTGTGCTTCCTGGTGAGGGACATGCCCAAGGGAAATCCTGTTCAGGTTTTCAGCCCTTGTCCTCTGACTATACTGCTTCTTGTTAGCTAAAACCTATCAAGAGTAGCTTAGCCGGGTGTGGTGGTGCATGCCTTTAGTCCCAGCACTTGGGAGGATTAGCATGAGCATGAGGCCACCCTGAGACTCTGGGACTACATAGTGAATTCCAAGTCAGCCTGGACTGAAGCAAGAAGACCCTTCCTTAAAAAAAAAAAAAAAAAAAAAAGAGCTGGGTGTGGTGGCGCACACCTTTAATCCCAGCACTTGGGAGGCAGAGGTAGGAGGATCACCGTGAGTTCAAGGCCACCCTGAGACCACATAATGAATTCAGGTCAGCCTGGACTAGAGTGAGACTCTATCTCGAAAAACAAACAAACAAACAAAAAGAGTAGCTTAGATAGGGGAATAACCAGTCCATTACATTGAACCACATCAGTCACCTGTAGGCAATCCATGCTGCATTATTCCCATAGCACTCCCCTGACAGGTAGGAGATAGGCCCTCAGAGTCTCCATAGCCCGTCATTCTGAAAAGGATTCTAGGCTATCCAAAGTGTATGAAATTAAGTGAAGCAACCTTGGGGTAAAAGTGGACCAGAACATAGATGTTCCCTCACATGCACTACAGGAACTCCATGAGGCCAGGGCCTGTCCCCATTCCTCTGCCCAGTTGATCACACCTAGGATGAGGCTTTGGACCTGCATGACCTTGAAACAACTCTGGTTGATACGGTCTCCAGAAACATACTTGAGAATGTGTGTCATTTAAGTCTTTTTTTGGTTGGTATTAAGAGATGGAGCCTTGTGGCTTATCCTCCTGAAGGTGCTTGATTTAGAGCAACTGTCCTGGGTTGGGTCACAGCAGAGACCGGGGTTGAGGAGGTGCACAGGCCACTTTAGAAGCAGATCCTGATGTGGACAATATCTTGTGCAGTGGGGAAGATCAGGGTCTTCTGAAGCTCAGATGGAACCTTGAAGCAGTGGTTTGTCACACGTGCTTATGGTCACCTTTGCAGAAGAAGGCCATGGGGAATGGGTGACTGGCAGCTTCCTCTGGCACAGGGTTTACCTTTAAGGCACTTGGGCAGCAGCAGGGGTCAGTCAGTTCAGGAGGCCTGTGGAGGGGCCGGGGGTCAGGAGGGATGTGGGGTTGAAGATAGCAGGGCAAGACCATTGTGAAGCCAAGAGTCACTCCCCTGGCGAGTCCCAACAGTGAGGTAGCCTGAAGGCCCTGTTGAGCTTTATCTGCAGGAGCACAGGGTACTGAGGAGGGCCGTTCCTGGGTTGTGTACTGTTGGGGGTTCCTGTTCCTTGAGCTGCCTGCAGGAGCTGGAGCCAGACACCGGGACCATGTGGGACTGGGTAGCTCATTCCTATCTCCCCCAGATCATGGGGGCAGCCGCCTGGCAGTCTCTGGGCCTCTGCTGAAGAGGAGCTGCTCCGTCCCTCTGCCTTCCATCCACAGGGAGATCGCAGATGAACTTGGGCAGTCCCAGATGGGTGGCCCTGACCCTTCATTCCCCCAAGGTAAAGGTCCCCCACTGCTGCACCTGGCTCTGCTGATAAGCTCTGTGTATCATAGGGATGTGACAAGTTACCACCTACCCTAGTGTCATGTTGTCCAGTCCCGAGAGGTGGGCACCCTGAGTTTGGTGACCTAGTTGAACAGGAGGCTGAAGCTCTGAGCAGCCTGTGCCTGCCCTCTCCCTGGGGGTTTGTGCTTTGGTTGTGCCTACTGAGTGCTGCATACTGCCCCCTTCCGCCAGCCCTGGGCATTGCACTTCTGCTGCTGGAGCCCTGCATCCCCCCACCCCTCCCTTCTGCCACTACTCCTGACCCCTTCTTCAGTGTCAGACTCACCTCCACCGGGGTTCCTACCACAAACTAACGTGCTCGCTCGGCGTCCCATCAGTCCTCTCCTGTGCGCAGTCTCCTGCTCCTGCTGTTTCCCACCTTGATCTGTTTGGCGTGTTGGGTCTCATGCAGTCCACAGAGTCATAAACACGTGGGATGTGGGAACCTAGGAGATTGTGTTGGGAGACTTAGGAGAAACCGGCATGGCATCTGCCATGTTTTTACAGAAGTTAGGACAAACGGTGAGGCTCAAGGAAAAAAAATGAGAGGGGAGATATCAAAGCAGAGACCAAGAGATTCAGAGGAGAAATGAGTAATAAAGAGAGTTTTTTTTCTCTCTCTCTCAAATAAATAAATAAAATATTTTAAAAAAGGAGCTGGGGCTGGGCATTGTGGCACATGCCTTTAATCCCACCACTCAGGAGGCAGAGGTAGGAGAATGGCCATGAGTTTAAGGCCACCGTGAAACTACATGTTGGATTCTAGGTTAGCCTGGGCTAGAGCAAGACCTTACCTTGAAAAACCACAGAAGGTGGGGGGTAGGTTGGAAAGATGGCTTAGCAGTTAAGGCACTTACCTGTGAAGCCTAAGGACCCAGGTTTGATTCCCCAGTACCCATGTAAGCCAGATGCACAAAGTAGCACATGAATCTGGAGTTCATTTGCAGTGACTAGAAGCCATGGCACACCCATTCTCTCTCTCTTTCAAATAAATGAAAGAAAAAAAAAAAAAAAAGAATCTGGATCCAGGTGAGGTGGTGCATCCCAGCACTCAGGAGGCAGAGGTAGGAGAATCGCCATGAGTTCGAGGCCACCCTGAGACTACATAGTTAATTCCAAGTCAGCCTGAGTTAGAGTGAGACCCTACCTCGAAAACCTCCCCCACCAAAGAAAAAGAGAGTTATACCTATGGTTACCCTGAGCTTAAAGAAATTTTACATAGGTAGCAGCCTAGAGTTGGTGAGAGCACCCACATGGTCGATCTGGAGTGTAAGAACCATAGACTCATAAACCAGAGGAAAATCATGCATGTAATCAGAATGAGAAAGTCACCCCAAACTATAAAGCAGAGGCAAGCAGAAAAGTTCTTCCAGACCAAGAGACAGTTTTATGTTCTCCTCCCACCCCCCCAGGCAGGCTGCGTGAGGGGGAACGCAGACTCACATGTGTTCCTGTGGCCCAGAGAAGAGAGGTAGAGCCGAGTAGCAGAGCCAGAAAAAACAGCGGAGCAGAGCGGGTGGAGTCCGAAACCTTTGCTTTTTGTGGCCAACACCCAGCACACAGGTGTACAGTCTGCAGTTGTGCTGCCGGCCTGAGGGCAGCCATGCATGTAACCCCATCAGTCTGTCCAGCCACACAGTGCGCTGCAGCCACTCTCCTGTCCCAGCTGGCTCCTCTCTAATTTTTTGTTTGTTATTCATGGGTAACGGACAGCTCCATGGCCTCCTGGTTAATTTCAAAGTAGTCAAGGGCTGGGGAGAGGGCTCAGCAGTTGAAGGTGCTTGCTTGCAAAGTTTGCCGGCCTGGGATTCAGTTCCTTAGTACCTGTGTAAAGTTAGATGCCCAAAGTGGCACATGTGTCTGGAGTTTGTAGCAGCAAGAGGCCCTGGCATGCTCATACTCTTTGTATTCCCTTCTCTCTCTAAAATACATAGATAGATAAGTAAAGCAGTCAGATTACCTGTTGTCAAAAGTGGCTGATGGGGGCTGGAGAGATGGCTTAGCGGTTAAGCTCTTGCCTGTGAAGCCTAAGGACCCCGGTTCGAGGCTCAATTCTCCAGGACCCACATTAGCCAGATGCACAAGGGGGCGCATGTGTCTGGAATTCGTTTGCAGTGGCTGGAGGCCCTGGCGCGCCCATTCTGTCTCTCTCTCTCTCTATCTGACTCTTTCTCTCTCTGTCACTCTCAAATAAATAAATAAAAATGAACAAAAAAAAAATTAAAAAAAAAAGTGGCTGATGGCATTTGTGCTCTGCAGGGTTTCTGGAGCTTCTTTGTTGATGTGCATTGGTTCTTATTTTATTTTATTTTTTTATAGATTGGTGTGCCAGGGCCTTAGCCACTGCAATCAAACTCCAGACACTTGTGCCACATAGTGCACGCATGTGACCTTGCGCTTGTGTCACTTTTGTGCATCTGGCTTACGTGGGATCTGGAGAGAGGTTGAACATGGGTCCGTAGGCTTCGCAGGCAAGTGCCTTAACCACTAAGCCATCTCTCCAGCCCATGCATTGGTTCTTGATGTGTACTGGTGAAGATCCCTCCTAAATCAGCCTTCCTTCCTTCCTTCCTTCCTTTCCCTCCCTCCCTCCCTCCCTCCCACTCTCTCTCTTTCTTTCTTTCTTTCTTTCTTTCTTTCTTTCTTTCTTTCTTTCTTTCTTTCTTTCTTTCTTTCTTCTTTCATGTCTTGCTGTGTAACCCAAGCTGGTGGCCTCCTGCATGCTGGGATTATAGGTGTACATCACCATGCATGGTTTCCTTTTTAGCATTTTTTTTTTTTCGAGGTAGGGTCTCTCTCTCTCTCTAGTCCAGGCTGACCTGGAAATTCATTGTGTAGCCTCAGGGTGGCCTTGAACTCTCAGCAATCCTCTTACCTCTGCCTCCCGAGTGCTGGGATTAAAGGCATGCACCACCACACCTGGCTTCTTTTTAGTATTTTTAAAAAGATTTTATTTTTATTTATCTGAGAGAGAGAGAGAGAAAGAGAGAGAGAGGGAGGGAGGCTATATGTGTGTGCCAGGGCATCTAGCCACTGCAAATGTACTCCAGACACATGTACCACATTGTGCTTCTGGCTTACATGGGTTCTTGGGAATCAAACCTGGGTCCTTTGGCTTTATAGGCAAGCATCTTAACTACTAAACCATCTCTCCAGCCCTTTTAAGTATTTTTTAAATGTTTTTATTCATTTATTTGAGAGAGACAGAGAAATTGTCAGACAGAGAGAAGGAGTATGGGTGAGACAAGGCCTCCTGCTGCTGTAGACAAACTCCTGGTGCATGTGCTATTCTGCATCTGACTTTACATGGATGTTAGGATGTTTAAAGGATGTTAGACTTTGCAAGCCAGTGCCTTTAACCACTGGGCAATCTATCCAGCCCCCTTTGTAGTATTTTTCAAAATATATTTTTCTTTATTTGTAAGCACAGAGAGATAGAAGAGAGATGGAGAGAATGGGTACTCTAGTGCCTTAAGCCACTGCAAATGAACCCCAGATGCATGTGCCACTTTGTGCATCTGGCTTTATGTGAGTACTGGGAAATCATACTTGGATCATTAGGCTCTAAAGGCAAGTACATTAACTGCTGAGCCATCTCTCTCCAGCCCCCATTTCCCCTTTTTAGTCTTAATTGCTGCAAATCCTTTTTGTCTCCATCTTTCAGAAAACTCAGCCCAGGGTATCTCTGCACTCAACAGGAATCTTGATGTTCTTCTATTGAAAATCAGCCATTTTCTGGGTGCAGTAATGCCCACCACGCCTGACCCTGGATAGGCATTTTTTTTTTTTTGGCAGCAGCAGCAGCAAGAGACATGCCCATGTACACACACACCGTGCAAATAAATAAGCAAAAAACTAAAAAAAAAAAAGATGGTTGTGTCATGCTGTTTTGGGTTATTTATTATATTTCATATAATAACTGATGTGATAATAAAATATGGCACATTATTCTATGCTATAAATCATGAATTAATACTCTGAGTATACAGTATTTCAGCACTGGACAAAATTTGTTATTGATTAACTGCTTTGATACTTTAGACAATTCAAATTTTACCAGTATGACAAGAAAATAACTGCATAGATCAGGGATTTTCCTATAGATCATGATCTTTAAAAAGTAACTGGTCAGTGGGCTAGAGAGATGGCTTAGCGGTTAAGTTCTTGCCTGTAAAGCCTAAGGACCCCAGTTCAAGGCTCCATTCCCCAGGACCCACATAAGCCAGATACACAAGGTGGCATATGCATCTGGAGTTTGTTTGCAGTGGCTGGAAGCCCTGGTGTGCCCATTCTCTCTGTCTTTCTTTCTCTCTGTGTATTGCTCTCAAATAAATAAATAAGAAAAAAAACTATTTAAAAAAATAATTGGTCAAATTGGGTGTGGTGGTACACACTTTTAATCCCAGCATTTGGGAGACATAAGTAGGGGGATCTCTGTGAGTTTGAGACCACTTTGAGACTACATAGTGATTTCCAGGTCAGCTTGGGCTAGAGTGAGACCCTACCTTGAAAACAAAAATCAAACAAAACAGTCAGTCAGGTGTGATGGCACATACCTTTTAATCTCAGCCCTCAGGAGGCAGAGGTTGGAGGATCACTGTGAATTTGAGGCCACCCTGAGACTGCATAGTGAATTCCAGGTCAGTTTTGGGCTAAAGTGAGACTCTACCTCAAAAAAGGGGGGGGGTCGCTTTCCTGCAAAGCCAAAGGACCCAGGTTTGATTTCCCCAACACCCACGTAAGCCAGATGCACAAGGTGGCACATGCATCTGGAGTTCATTTGCAGTGGCTGGAGGCCCTGGTATGCCCATTCTCTGCACCCCTCCTTGGCCTTTTTCTCTCTCTATATATATATGTTTCAAATAAAAAAATTAAAAAAAATATGTTGCAGGGCGTGGTGGCACACGCCTTTAATCCCAGCACTCGGGAGGCAGAGGCAGGAGGATTGCCGTGAGTTCAAGGCCACCCTGAGACTACAGAGTAAATTCTAGGTCAGCCTGGGCTAGAGTGAGACCCTACCTTGAAAAAAAAAATAGTAACATTTTGTCCCATAGTTTACATTTTTGGGATGAGCTCAGCCGTGTTCCTTTAGCATGGGAAGGGCTATGTAAAGGCATGGTTGATCCTTTATTTTTGAGATGGTGTCTTGCTATGTACTCCAAAGTAGCCTCAAACTCCTAACCCTCTGCATCCTGACTGCTGCGATTACAGGTGTCATCTACCTGGCTAGCTTAAGTGAGACCATCAAACCAGAGCAAAGACCCACTGCCTGGCCATGGGCTGTCATTAGGCACATGGCTTCTCCCTTGGCTGTTTCTCCTTTCTGTAGTTCTGTTAGTGCCCTGTTACTGACTGCTCTTGGAAGAGCACCTTCAGAAATCTGTATGGTCTGGGCTTGGCCTGGACAGAAAGCACTGTCTCTCGATGCAGCTGTGAATACACCTGGCCACAAATCCAGTGGCTTTCCTTCTAACATTGAACTTTTTTTTTTTTTTTTCAAGGTAGTGTCTCACTCTAGCTCAGGCTGACCTGGAACTCACTATGTAGTCTCAGGGTGGCCTTGAATTTATGGCAGTCCACCTACCTCTGCCTCCCAATTGCTGGGATTAAAGGTGTGTGCCACCACACCTGACTTTGAACATTCTTTTTAAAAAATTATTAAGCCTCTCTCTCTCTCTCTCTCTGACTTTCTCAAATAAAAAAATTAATTTTTTTTTGTGGTTTTTCCAAGGCAGGGTCTCACTCTAGCTCAGGCTGACCTGGAATTCACTATGTTGTCTCAGGGTGGCCTTGAACTCTTGGTGATCCTCCTACCTCTGCCTCCCGAGTGCTGGGATTAAAGGTGTATACCACTACGCCCGGCTAAAAATTAAAAATTTAAATTGAACTTAAAAAATTTAAAAATTAAAAAAAAATATTTTTTTTGAGGTAGGGTTTCACTCTAGCTCAGGCTGACCTGGAACTCACTATGTAGTCTCAGGGTGGCCTTGAACTCTCTGTGGTTCTACCTCTGCCTCCTGACAGCTGGGATTAAAGAAATGTGCCACTATGCCCAGCTCCAACATTCTTTTTATTAAAAAATATTTTACTGCCGGGCATGGTGGCGTATACCTTTAATCCCAGCACTTGGGAGGCAGAGGTAGGAGGATTGCCGTGAGTTCGAGGCCACCCTGTGACTCCATAGTGAATTCCAAGTCAGCCTGGGCTAGAGTGAGACCCTACCTCGAAAAACCAAAAAAAAAAAAAAAAAAAACCATACATTCACACACACACACACACACACACATATATATATCTTATTTATTTGAGAGAGGGAGGGAGGAATGGAGGGAAAGAGAGAGAGAGGGAGGAAGAGGGAGGGAGAGAGAAAGAGAGAGAGAGAGAGAATGGGTGTGCTAGGGCCTCCAGCCACTGCAAATAAACTCCAGACTCATGTGCCACCTTGTGCATCTGATTTACATGGGTGCTGGGGAATCAAACCTGGGTCCTTAGGCTTTGCAGGCAAGCACTTTAACCACTAAGCCATCTCTCCAGCCCCATGAATGTTCTTTTTTTAAAATTAAAAAAAATTGTTTTATTTTTATTTATTTATTTATTTGAGAGTGACAGACAGAGAGAGAGAAAGAGGCACAGAGAGAGAGAGAGAGGAGAGTGGGCATGCCAGGGCTTCTAGCCACTGCAAAGGAACTCCAGATGCGTGCACCCCTTGTGCATCTGGCTAACTTGGGTCCTGGGGAATCGAGCCTTGAACCAGGGTCCTTAGGCTTCACAGGCAAGCGCTCAACCACTAAGCCATCTCTCCAGCCCGAATGTTCTTTTTTTTAAAAAAATTTAATTTTGTGTATGTGTGTGTGCGTGAATTCAGGTGGGTGAAGGTCAGAGAACAACTTTTGGGTGTTTTTTCTTTTGTTTGTTTTTCAAGGTAGTCTTGCTCTATCCCAGGCTGACCTGGAATTCACTATGTAGTCTCAGAGGGCCTCATACCTACTTCTACCTCGTGACTGGTGGGATTAAAGGCATGTGCCACCATGCCTGGCTAAACAGTGGAAGCTTTAAGCAGTGGGGCCTTGGGGCTTGAGTTTAGCTCAGTGACAGAATGCTTGCTAAGTATGTGAGAAGTTTAACCGGGACTCCGTCCCTAGTAGTGCGTACATGTGCATGCGTGCGTGTGTGCGCGCACACACGCGCACACATGCACACACACATGGGCCTAATGTTTAGGTATTTAGGTCATGAGTCTTCCACATTCATGAATGGATTGATACCCATCTCCTGGAGTAGTGCAGGTCTCATGTAACTGAAGTTGTTTTCACGAGAGCAGGCTTTTAAGAAACAAGGCCACTCCATGCATTTGGTTCTGTCTGCTTGTGACTCTTCCCTTTTCTGCTGCCTTGCCTTGTTGAGTTGTAACCAGAGAGCACTCACACAGAAAGCTAACCTCAGAGGGCCAGCCAGCCTTGGTCTTTCACTTTCTGAAATGGTGAGCCAAATAACCTTCTTTGCTTCATAAAGCTTCAGCCTGAGGTATTCTGCTTACCAACACAAAGTAGACTAAGGAACACTGGCAAAGCAGCCTTGCTATCTAGAGATTTAAGTCACATTTATGAAATTTGTACCGTTATATATTCACTCAGCCTCCTCTCAGTGTGGGCGGCAGGGTGGTCAGTGAGCGGAATCTCCTCTCTGTTCATAGAAACCCAAGGGGCAGCCCCCTCAGACCTGGGAATGGCATATGATCGTGCCAGAGTCTTGCCATACTCAGACGACCACTCTGGGAGCTTTGTGGCCAGTAAGGTTGGTCCCTGCCTCTCCTTTGTACCTTCTCCGTGGGGCCCTGTCTGCTCCCCCAGCTGCTGTTGCTTTGAGGGGTGTGGCTTGCACTGAGTCATTGGGCTGAGCTCACATTCTCCTTAATATCTCATCTGATGGCTGGTATCTTTGTTCTTCTCAAAGTCCAAGAAAAATGTGGTAGTTGCAGAGATCCCCTCTGTTGTCTTCCATTATTCGGAGAGTCCCTGGGATGAGTCTGGGGCCAGCAGTAAGACGGATGCCATCTTCAGGGCTGCCAAGAAGGACCTGCTAACCCTGATGCAGCTGGATGTGAGTGAGACTCCCCCTGCACCTGCTTCAGCCTTCCCTCTGCTTGCTCAGTACGTCCCTCTAGTCAGTGAGTCTTGGCCTATCTGTGACCTGCACATGGTTCCCTTCCTCCTTGAGGCCTGCAGGGCTGTTCTTGGTCAAGACCAATGTGTCTGTGGATTGTTAGAATCATCTGGGCACTCAGGACTAAGTCTTCCTCACATACGTGTTTTTATTTAGATTTTTTGTCCCTATTTATTTATTTATTTATTTAATTTTTTGAGACAGAGTCTTGCATATAGCCCAGGCTGGCCTGGAACTCTTGTTTCCTGCCTTAGCCTTCCAAGTACTGGAATTAACAGGAATGTTCTAGCATACCCAACTTATCCCATAGTTTTAGAATTTTTTTTATTTTTTTTTCTTTATTTTTATTATATGAGAGAGAGAAAGAGGCAGAGAGAGGGAGAGAGAACTCCAGATGCATGTGCCCCCTTGTGCATCTGGCTTACATGGGTCCTGGGGAACTGAACCAAGGTCCTTTGGCTCTGCAGGCAAACACCTTAACGGCTAAGCCATCCCCCCAGCCCCAGAATTTTTTTTTTCAAGGCAGGGTCTCGTTCTAGCCCAAGCTGACCTGGAAATCACTATGTAATCTCAGGGTGGCTTCGAACTCATGGCGATCTTCCTACCTCAGCCTCCCGAGTGCTGGGATTAAAGGCGTGTGCCACCACACCTGGCAGTTTTAGAAAATTAAAAAAAAATATTTAGGGCTGGAGAGATGGCTTAGTATTTAAGGCGCTTGCCTGCAAAGCCTAACAACCAGGGTTTGATTCCTTACTACCCACATAAAGCCAGATGCACAAAGTGGCACATGCACCTGGAATTTGTTTGCAGCAGCTGGAGGCCCTGGAGTGCCCATTCTCTCTGTTTGTCTGTCTTCTATCTTCTCTTGCTTCTGCCTCTGAAGTATTGCAGGTGTGCACCACATGGAGAGTAGAAGGCTGTCCAGCTAGTTGTCATCCCTTTGTGTTACTGACAATTATGAAATGAACTGCCCTTTCTTACTGAGATGAAATCCCCTTTCTGTCTTACATGAGTTCACAAACATATTGGTCTCTATCTCTGTCTTTTTTTTTTTTTTTTTTTTTTTTGCTGTATTCCACTGATCCTCTGTGCATAGTGCTCTGGTGTCCTTGTTAGTGGACCAGTCCTTGGAGGACTATATGCTATAGCTGGGTGCCTCTGTCCTGCCCTCTATGGCCACATTCATTGTGCCTCCACTTAATCACTTGTTCATGTCCCTTCTTGAAAACTGTTCTGTATTTTAGGACCCATCCCTGTTGGATGGCCGGGTGACATTGCTCCATGTCCCTGCAGGCACCGTAGTGTCAAAACAGGGAGATCAGGTGAGTGAAGGGCTGTGGTCGTGGGGGCTGCCCAGCCTAGCAGATCAGGGCTGGGTGGAGTGTGGACGAGAGCAGTTGGACACAGTGGTTGGGGAGCTGTTCGAGCACCAGACTGCTGATCCTGTGGAGACTGTCTCTGAAGGTAGCTGTCTGTGGGCAGTCCAGAACCCAGGTGCCAGGCTGCCCCATGTGTGGCCTTTTTTATGGAATCTGAGAGTTTGGGGCAAGGTGAGAAGCGTCCCATGGTGGATACAAAGAAGATGGGATTGGGCTCTAGATGGTTTCATGCAGCATTTGAACATGTGCAGGGTGACAGAGGTGTGGCTTTACAGGCCTCACCATGGACTTCCAAACGATTAGCTTCGCCTTCCCTTCTGTAGAAAAGTCAGCCTGACATGTTTTTGTTTATGTGGAAGAGTAGGGGAAGGGGAGGGAGAGAGAACATGCATGCATCTGAGATTTGAATAAGTAGATCAATTTTTTTCTTCTTTTAATATTTTATTTGTTTATTTGTGAGAGAGAAAGAGGAAAAGGTAGAGAGAGAGAAAGGGCATGCCAGAGCCTCTAGTCAGTGCAAACGAACTCCAGATGCATGCATCACTTTGTGCATCTGGCTTACCTGGGTCCCAGGGAATCAAACCAGGGTCCTTAGGCTTCACAGGCAAACGCCTTAACCTCTAAGCCATTTACCCAGCCCCTAAATAAGTAGATTTTGTGTGTATGATAAGTAAAAATAAAAACTTAGAGGTACTGTTCAACTAAATAATAAAGCCATGGGACGGTTATAACATTGCTAGCAGGAGTCTCTGCCCAGGGCTAGGTTATACATAAAAAAGCAGCTGCTTGGAGCATGTTTGGCTCTCTGGGACTTGGCCAAGCCCCAGTGGGCATCCTCCTTGGGTTCTGAGCTCGTGAGACATCCCAAACCACCGCCACATGCATCTCCCTGAGGCCGACCTCTGGTTTTGTCAGGACGTCAACATCTTGTTTGTGGTCTCGGGGCTGCTGCACGTGTACCAGCGGAAGATTGACAGCCAGGAGGATACCTGCCTGTTCCTCACCCACCCTGGGGAAATGGTGGGCCAGCTGGCCGTGCTCACCGGTGAGCCGCTCATGTTCACCATCAGAGCCAACAGGGACTGCAGCTTCCTATCCATCTCCAAGGCCCACTTCTATGAGTAAGTCATGCTGCTCTGCCCTGACCCACTCTGAGGTCTGGGATCACTTCTGGGATCCTGCTATTTCTCCTGCCCATCTGTCTATGTCCTGAGTCCTCTTTCCCTGAGGTCTCTCAGATACAGGCCCACTGCTGTACTCGCCTGGCTCTTTGAGCTCCGGCCACTGCTAGGTGGGCATATAACACTGGCTCAGTTGTGTCTCTTTGGGTCCCCGCTATGACCACACATATTGCGGGCCGGAGCTGGTATCAGGGATTGGTTCATGTGCTCTTCAGTTAGTTTTGGATAGAAAGGCAGGGTGGTAGATGAGGAGGATCACTGCTTACTCCCCTTCCTTCTTAGGTCATTGTGGGCTGGTGTCAGGCCACCATCGGACTGGGCACTTTTGTCTCCCTACCTGCCGATTATGTCCTTCAGCCCTAGAGATGTCCTCCACCTGCTTTAGAGACCCCAGGCTGTAGCCTTCTTTGGTCTCCTCTTTGTCTCTGAGGGCCCCAGGGTACCAGATTAAAAACTGCTATCATTTACTCTTTGCAGGGGCCTTTGGTCCATCAGGATCCAGAATTTTCCTGAGCCTAAAGCGCCATTCTTCCCTCTCTACCCATATCCGTCTCTGCTAGTTGGCATCCACCTCTCTGTACCCTTCCCGCCCCCCAGGCTTGAAGCTCACAGTGATCTTGGAGCTCTCCTGTCTGAGGGCTGGGAGGATGATCAGACTGAGAGGGTCCAAAGGCAGTGGAAGCACGACTGCTTACACACAGTGTTTCAGCAGGGGCTTCCTGAGTCACGGTCCCAGCTGTCTAGGAGGTGGCAGTCTCAGCTGAGCAATATGTGCTCTGCTCCTGCCTTACTGGAGTGCAGTGCTGGAGCCTTGTAGTAGTGAAAAAAGGGCTCCTCCCTCCTGTGTGGCTTCCCTCACCTGAGACTAGCCTAAATGCCCGTGGCCTGGTGCCCAATGATGCACTGTTGCTGTCTTCAGTGTGCTGAGGCGGGTTCATCTTCCTCCTGAGCTGTATGGAACTGCCCATCTCAGAGATGCAGAACGCGCTCCTAGCCCCATCTCCTGCCCGTTTACACAAGGGGAGGCTCAGGAAGGACAGTCAGGAGTTTGAGCATGAAGTACCCAGTGCGATCTCAGGATCCATGGCCTTGTTTTTTTTTCTTCGCTTGACCTTGACATGATCTGATCCCTCTGTGCCAATGCACATGTCTGTCTGTGACGCTACATGTCCAGGTATCTGCTATCTGTGTGTGTCCTTATCTACACATGTTTGTGTGTATCTGTATGTGTCCTTGTCTGTGTCCCGTGTGTGTCTGTATATCATTGCTCGTGTGTTTCTCTGTCACTCTTAGTCTTTGTGTGTGCATGTGTCTACATATCTTTGTCTGTGTTTGTCCACATGTGTCTGTGTGTGTGTGAGTTTCATTGTCTGTGTGTATGCACATGTCTGTGCATGGTGTGAGGGCCTCTCATACGGGCACTTCACACTACACTCATGGTCCAGCCGGTGCCCTGGGAGATCTCATCCAGTCCTGGGGACAGAAGCATCCAACTAGTGGTTGTCTTATTGCACTGGGGTGGGGAAAAGTTTTCCATCAATTCTACTGCATGAGGCAGGTCTCTGATTTCCCGTTCCTTAGCAAGAAGCAGCTCCATTTCCTCTTAGCCAAGGCCTGGAGTCCCTCAGCCTTGGTTCCCCCTACCCAGTACATATGAATAGCTGCCCATGAACAGAACCCCCCCACTCCAGCTTCTGGAACCGTCAGGGAGATGATGTTTCTAGGTCAGAGTCCTAGAGTCGCGGAGGCTCTGCACTCACACGGGGCAGACTCCATGCCCTTCAGGCTCAAAGTCCCTTAAGACAACTGGCACACCTCACAGTACCTGCTGCCACCCACACTTGTGAGCTGAGTGTGGTGTGTGTGGTCCCATTCGCAGGACCTGAGCTTAATGTGTGGCCTGTGTTCAAGGGGCCTTCATGGAGTGGATAGTCCTTGGGGTGGGCTTTTCCTCCTCCCTAAAGTCATTGGCCCTGTGCAGTTGAGAGCAGGTAGCCCCCAAACACTATCCTATCTTAGCCCTCAGCATCTTGTTGCCTCAAAGAAGGTATCAAGACTCCTATTTGGTAGGTGGGGTGTAGGTCCTGCCTGTTCTCAATTGCTATGACACTGAGTGAAGGCGGGAGGGGGGACCTGGAGGGGTTGGGGTTAAGACAGGGAGGTAGGGGGAACAGGAGGGTAGTGACTTGAGGTTGCATGGCAGGATCATGCGGAAACAGCCAGCCATTGTCCTGGGTGTGGCACACACTGTTGTGAAGAGAATGTCATCCTTCGTGAGGCAAATTGACTTCGCATTAGACTGGATGGAGGTGGAGGCCGGGCGTGCCATATACAGGTGAGGCTCACAGTTGTGTAACAATCAGAAAGGTCTGCAGGTGTGCAGCATACAGAGAGACCGATAGTGTACAACAGAGAGGCCAACATATAGGAAGATGGCTCAGCTGTTAAAGATGTTTGCTTGTAGAGAGGCCTGCAGGTGTCTCCATATCTGAGTGTCCCTGTTGTCCTCCATAGAGCTGATAGAAAAAGTTCCATTCTTGTGGAAATTGTTTGCTAAAGGGGCTGGACACACGTGTATGTGAAGGTGCCCATGTATGGATATGGGTGTGGTGGCCAGAGGTTGACATCAGTGTCTTCTCAATCATTCTCCACCTTATTTTTTATTTTATCTTTTTTTGTTTGTTTGTTTTGTTTTTTCAAGGCATCGTTTCACTCTAGCCCAGGCTGACCTGGAATTCACCATGTCGTCTCAGGGTGGCCTTGAACTCACAGTAATCCTCCCACCTCTGCCTCCTGAGTGCTGGGATTAAAGGCATGCGCCACCATGCCTGGATATTTTATCTATTTTTTAAAATATATTTTATTTATTTGTTTATTTGAGAGAGAGAATGGGCATGCCTCCAGCCACTGCAAACGAACTCCAGATGCATGTGCCCCCTTGAGCAGCTAGCTTACATGGGTACTGGGGAATCAAACTCAGGTTCTTAGGCTTTGCAGGCAAGTGCCTGAACAGCTAAGCCATTACTCTAGACCCTCACTCAATTTTTTGAGACAGGATCTCACACTGACCCTGGAGCTTACTGATTTGGCTAGACTAGCTAGCCAGCAAGTTCCTGGGATCCTCTTGTCTCCACCTTCCCAGTGCTGGGATTCTCTGTACACACTGCCCCGCTCGGCTTTTCCATAGGTGTGCACCTCTGAACTCAGGACCTCATGCTTGTGCAGCAAGCGCTTTGCCAACTAAGCCTTCTCCCCAGCCCCCAGAACAAGTATTTTATAAATGAAAATAACTACTTTCCAAACAAAAAGCCTTACTAAGAAGACTGTATATATATATGTATATATATATATATACATACACACACACACTTATTTGTTTATTTGTATCCTGGTGTGTGGTCTGCTGTTGAGAAGCTGACCTTGAGGTCTGCCAAGACTGATAAGCTGAGGGCCTGTGTGTCTCTGCAGGCAGGGAGACAAGTCCGATTGCACATATATCGTCCTTAGCGGCCGGCTGCGTTCTGTGATCCGGAAGGATGATGGGAAAAAGCGCCTGGCAGGGGAATATGGCCGTGGGGACCTTGTTGGTGTGGTAGGTGCTGGCTCCCCTCTCTGATTTTTGTGACATTCTGTAACTGGCTTGGCTAGTTACCTGGAGTGGGGGAGAGGGCATGAGTGACCGGCGGGAGGGTGACCCTCCTCAACTGAGTCACAGAGGCCCTGCCTTCTCTCGGGTGACTCATCTTGGGTGAGCTAGTAGGCCTCCTGGGAAGCCCAGGGTACTGTTTTCTTCTTTCTGGCTGCTCACTTGTCCCTAACCAGTGCTGGAGTACTGGTGAGTAGTGGCCTGATAGCCTCTAGTGAGGGTGACTGGCAGCCCGCCCAGGCCTCTCGGTGCTGCCTGGCACCAGTCGCTCCTCTGTTCTGAGCTGCACTGATCGGCCCCAGGACTTCGCGGTGCTGGGTTTGTGGAACTCCCATTCCAATCTGGGTTTCTTGGTGCTTCTGCTGCCTTTTCTTTGAAACAGTCTCCCTGCAGCCCAAGCAGTCCTGAAACGCACAATGTAGTCCAAGCTGGCCTTGAATTTGTAGCAGTCTTCTTGCCTCAGCCTCCTGAGTGCTGGGATTACTACAATGAACCACCACATCCAGCTGGGTCTGCCTTTTTAAGATTTGTAGAAGTCTCACTATTCACCCCAGGCCGGACTTGGTGATCCTCCTGCTTCAGCCTCCCAAGTACTGAGATTACAGGTGTGAGCCACCTCAGTTAACTGAGTCTGTCTGTTTTTTTTTTTTTTTGAGGCATTGTTTCACTGTGTACCCCATGCTGGACTCTCACTAGTAATCCCCTTGCCTCAGCTTCCCAAGTGCTGAGGTAACAGGTGTGAGCCACCATGCCTGCTTTTTTTTTTTTTTTTGGTTTTTCGAGGTAGGGTCTCACTCCAGCCCAGGCTGACCTAGAATTCTCTATGTAGTCTCAGGGTGGCCTCGAACTCATGGTGATCCTCCTACCTCTGCCTCCTGAGTGCTGGGATTAAAGGCGTGCGCCACCATGCCTGGCTGTCTTCTGCTTTTAAACCAGTGTATGAGAAAGTCCAAGAAGTAGTCCAGGGGCTCTTTATTATCTGGAGACAGGGTTCTGGGCCATTCTCCCGGATACTCATGATGACTAGGCAGATGTGCTGGTGGTCGTTTTCTGCCGCACAGCCCCCATGCCAATGTAGCTCCTGCCTTGTTCTTCCTGAGCTCTGCCTGGCTGTGGGTCTTCCTTGTCAGAGTCTGGGGTTTCTTGATGCTCATCTTGCCCTTGCCTTAGGGTGACCGTGCTGTGTGCTGTGTTGGTCCAGCCACTATTCTCCAGGTAGAAGCTTGCACAGCTGGCCAGATGTTGAAGCAGGTGCATTTATGTTGCTCACAGGGCTTCTGCAGGTTCTGAGGGACATATCTGATGTGGGCCCCCTTGTGGATGGCATGGCTCTTCTAAAGGCACTTGTGTCTAAGGGAGTGTTGAGAGTGGCTCTCCTGTAGACTACCATCTACCTGATCAGCCCTTGTGCTAGGCTGGGCTCCAGGTATGGCCAACCTGGCCCCCCTGGGCTCCTGAGCTGATCTGTGCAGCCCCAACATTTTGATCCTCTTCCTCAGGTGGAGACACTGACCCACCAGGGCAGGGCGACCACAGTGCATGCTGTCCGGGATTCAGAACTAGCCAAGTTGCCAGCAGGAGCCCTGACATCCATCAAGCGCAGGTACCCACAGGTAAGGTAAGGGTTTCGCAGGGCCCCTTTTCCAGCTGCGCCTCTGGGGCAGGTGATGGTTCAGTCAAGTGCAGATGGACACAGTGTGGAGCAGGCAGCTAGAATGGAGTGAGAAAAGTGAAGCATGAAGACATGGCTTCGGGGAGGAGCTCTTCAACTTGTGCAGCTCAGGACGGCAACTCACAGAGAGCAATGGGGGCCAGAGGCCTGCGGGTGTGGAGCAAGGAGCACTTGCTTCATCTGGGGGAGTTCCCCAGGGAGCCCCATGGTGGGTGCTCCCAGTCAGCACCCTGCCCTTCCTTGCTTTCCAATTTCTGTCATCTATTTACTTACTTACCCTGAGCTAGACACCAGCTGTGTTATTTCATTGTGTGTAAGTGAACTAGTACAGAATGTGGCATTTTGTGTGTGACTTGTTTCATTGACAAGCTGTGTCCCACTGTGCACCACAGTCCATCCGTCTGTTCTCTGGGTGATGTTTTGGTGGTTTTCAGTTTGGGACTCTTGGGAATGGGCTGCTGAGCACATTTTTGACAAGTGTTATAGACAGATGATGCACTTCCCTTGTCAAGTTGCTGGGTCATGGGGTAGATGTGTGATTTAGAAACTGCAGACAGGTCTCCAAAGCAACTATGCTATTTCATGCGTGTGACATGCTCCTCAAGGCCACAGTCCACACAAGGCCAGCACACAGGTAGCCTCTCAACATCAGCCATGCTCACAGTAAATTTGTGTTTTCCCAGTTTTGAAAGCTATCAGGTACCTTTTTTACTCACTTATTGTACAATTTCAAACCTTTGCCTCTTGATGTAGAAATATTTTTTTTAAATTACCCTTCACTTTAAATTCACTTGTTTTGCATTTATAAGTGTGTGGTGTGAGCACACATGTGCAGATATGTGTGTGTGCAGGTGCATGTGGAGGCCAGAAGTCAATGGGAGATGTCTTCCTCAGTTGCTCTCCACCTTACTTTTTTATTTTAGACAGACAGACAGAGAGAGAGAGAGAGAGAGAATTGGCACACCAGGGCCTCAGCCACTGGAATCAAACTCCAGACGCTTGCACCACCTAGTGGGCATGTGCAACCTTGTGCTTGCTTCACCTTTGTGCGTCTAGCTCTCATGGGATCTGGAGAGTAGAACATGAGTCTTTAGGCTTTGCAGGCAAGTGCCTTAACTGCTAAGCCATCTCTCCAGCCCCCAAGCTTTTTAAAATATATATAATGCATTCTATTATGGAAAGCACATAAAAAGCAGAAAGAACATAGGGAATTCTATGGCCTCCATCCATCTGAGTAGTATAATTTCACACACACACCCTGAAAGTTCTAAAGCCAAACACTGTGTTCTATCCATTAGAATCTGAACGTTTCTCTAAAGGATAAGAGCCTTTAAAAGTAACAGTAATTAGCTAGGTGTGATACTGTACACCTTTAATCCCAGCACTGGGAGACTGATGCATAAGGATCTCAAGTCTGAGGCTCACTTGTTCTACATGGTGAGTGCAAGGCCTGCCTAGGGAATTTAGCAAGACTCTGTCTCAAATAAAATGTAAAAGGGTTAGGGATATAGTTCAGAGTAGAATGATTAGCTAGCATATACAAGGCCCTGGATTGAGTTTCCAATCCCTCAAATTAAATAAATAAGTAAATTTGTCACAATGATACATTAGTAAGCATGTGGCTAGGGAGATGGTCAAATTGGTGACCTCTAGATTCAGTCCAAGACCTTGTCTCAAAAAGGTAAGATGGAGGGCTGGAGAGATGGCTTAGCAATTAAGGGACTTGCCTGTGAAGCCTAAAGAAAAAATGAAAAAAATATTTTTTAAAAACAATTTTGTTTATTTTTATTTATTTATTTGAGAGTGACAGAGAGAAAGAGGGAGAGAGAGAGAATGGGTGCGCCAGGGCCTCCAGCCATTGCAAACAAACTCCAGACGCATATGCCCCCTTGTGCATCTGCCTAACGTGGGTCCTGGGGAACTGAGCCTTGAACCGGGGTCCTTAGGCTTCACAGGCAAGTGCTTAACCGCTAAGACATCTCTCCAGCCCGAAAAAAATATTTTAAAAAGCTACAAAAAATAGCTTGGGCTGGAGAGATGGCTTAGCAGTTAAGGCACTTGTCTGCAAAGCCAAAGGACCCAGGTTCCAGTCCCAAGTACCCACATAAAGCCAGATGTACAAGGTGGTGCGTGTATCTGGAGTTCATTTGCAGTGGCTAGAGGCCCTGGCATGCCCATTCTCTCTATCTTTATCTTTCTTCCTCTCTTTCTCTCTCAAATAAATAAAAGTAAATAGAATAAAAATAAGCTAGGCATAGTGACATACTCCTTTAATCCCAGCACTCGAGAAGCAGAGGTAAGAGGATCACCATGAGTTTGAGGCCACCCTGAGACTACATAGTGAATTCCAGGTCAGCCTGTGCTAGAGTGAGACCCTTCCTCAAAAAACTAACGAACGAACTAACTAACTAACTAACTAACTAACTAACTAACTGACTAACTAAAAATAGCATAAGGGAGCTGGAGAGATGGGTCAGTGTTAAGGTGCTTGCCTGTAAAGCCTAACATCCTGGGTTCTAGTACCTATGTAAAGCCAGATGCACAAAGTGGTACATGCATCTGGAGTTCATTTGTGGTGGCTAGAGGCCCTGGTGAGTGTCTTTCTCTCTGTCTCTTCTCTCTGGGCTGCGTGTGTGTGCAAATAAATAAATAAAATATTTAAAAAATAGCCTAAGGTAGAGGTAGGAGAATTGCCATGAATTGAGTCCAGTCTGGGACTACCGAGTGAGTTCTAAGTCAGTCTGGCCTAGAGTGAGACCCCACTTTGAAAAAATACAAAAAGAAGGGGGGCTGGAGAGATGGCTTAGCGGTTAAAGTGCTTGCCTGCAAAGCCAAAGGACCTCAGTTCGATTCCCCAGGACCCACGTAAGTCAGATGCGCAAGGTGGCATATGCAACTAGAGTCTGTTTGTGGTGGCTGAAAGCCCTGGCATGCCCATTCTCCCTCAGCCTCTTTCCCTCTCTCAAATAATTAAATAAAAATAAAAATAAATTAAAAAATACAAAAAGGAAAGATGACTTAATGGTTAAGGTGCTTGCCTGCAAAGCCTAGGACCAAGGTTTAACTCCCTAGTAGCCCACTTGTACGTGGCACGTGTGTCTGGAGTCCATTTGCAGTGTCCAGAGGTCCTGGTGTACCCATTCTCTCTCTCTTTCTCTAATAAATAAATAATAAAATATTTTTAGGGCTGGAGAGATGGTTTAAGCAGTTAAGGTGTTTGCCTAAAGAAGCTTAAGGACCTAGGTTTGATTTCCCCAGTACCCACATAATCCCAATGCACAAGGTGGCACATTCTTCTGGAGTTTGTTTGCACTGGATGGAGGCCCTGGTGTGCCCATTCTCTCTCTATGTGCCTCTTCCTCTTTCTCTCTCACACATACTGTTTCTCAAATAAATTAATTAATTAAACAATAAATAAATAAAATATTAAAAATACAAAAAATAGCTTAATTAACAGTTGGTGCTGGATTGGCTACATCTGAAAACACCATGCTTTCTAACTTCTCTTTCTAATCTTCTCCTGAGACTATTATTTTTTGTCTTATATCCAAAAATTGGAATGTTTCAGTTAAATCTTTGGTGGGTCTCTGACTGCAACATCCTGGGGCAAGTAAAGATCCTTAAGTTAGCTTTCTGGAAGTGGCCCAGGTACCCCTTAGATGATGCTCCTCAGGGTAAGTGACCTCTAGTAGAGATGAGGCCTTGGCTCTGTGAGACTGTCTTTGCCCTGCTTAGGTATTGTGAGCAGCTTTCATGGTCATCTGCCTTGGAATAAGTATGATAGCTAACAGCAGACTTGATCACAGTGTGCACTTCCGTGCCTGCTGTCCACCATAGCCACCCCCTGGGACCGAACAACCACCTCACCCTTCAGAGTCGTTTCATTTCACTGTCAACCAGAAGGTTGTATACAGGCCCTTGTCATTTGTAACCTACAATGTTTTCCACTCACTGGCAGATTTGAAAAAAGTGGCCCAAATGTCCTGTTTGAGCATCACTGTGGGGCCTTTGGTACCTGTCACTTCTCTGTTTAAATGTGTGGTTTGCTGGGCATGGTGGCGCACACCTTTAATCCCAGCCCTCGGGAGGCAGAGGTAGGCGGATCACTGTGAGTTCGGGGCCACCCTAGGACTATGTAGTGAATTCCAGGTCAGCCTGAGCTAGAGTGAGACCCTACCTTGAAAAACCAAAATGAATAAATAAGTAAGTAAGTAAATAAATAAATAAATGTGTGGTTTTGTGTTTCTCTTCTTTCTCTGCCCCAAGGTGGTGACTCGGTTGATTCACCTTTTGGGTGAAAAGATCCTGGGCAGCCTACAGCAGGGATCCGCGACAGGTGAGTCTTACCTTTACATTGGAATCCTGCCTGTACCCCTCTTGGATGGGAGGGAAGAGAAGATACAGAGGCTAGCCCCAGCCTCTGTGCAGTATTGGGTGCTGGACTGCCTGACACTCGGCTACAACCCAGAGCTCCCACCAGGGGAAACTCTTGGCAGGATAGGGTTAAGGGACGGCTTAGATTTTGGCAGTGCCAGAAGATTTTGCTAAGCTATGTCTCAATGTGGGCAGTACCAAGACAAGTTCTACTATGTGAGAAAAGAAATGTGATATATCTCCCTCCTATTTTTGTCAAGTGATTAGCAAAAGGAAGCAGAGGCTGAGAGGCTGAAGCTCCAGGAGAGTGGGATAGTTGGAGGCTGCTGTTGTCTGTCCCGTGCCAAGTGTGAAAAGACGAAGAAACATTCTAGGGTTTCAGGAATTAAAAATCTCTCCCAGCATATTTGTTTTCTTTTAGCTCGGAGTGTGTCCCTTCTTTGGGAGCTCTGTGTTGTAGGGCGTCCTCTTTTTCTGGAACCCAGATTTATAACAACTGTGCTGTTGCAGCTTGGCTCTTTGCTTTTCTGCGGCCACCATGCCCACGGCGCTCTCCTGCTCCCTGCCTGCACCAGCCTTCCACGTGCCTGTGTCCGCTTCTCAGCGCAACCTCCATAACCTTCCCATCCACCCTGGTGATCTCAGCCCCAATTTCATCTTTTGCTTCATTTTCCACCAGTTCTCCCTAGAGTATTTGTGGCCTGTCTCTGAAGTGACATGTGATCCATGCCAGGGCAGGAGTCTGTGTGTTTTCACAGCTGAGACTGGTGCTCTGTGCTACATGCTTACTGGAGTGATGGCTCCCTGGGCAGCCATGCTATTGTCTGGCTGTTGGTTCTCAGTACGCCTGGTCACAATCTTTCTTTTGAGTATTGTGTTCCCATTTAAATTTTGTACTATAGGGCTGGACAGATGGCTTAGTGATTAAGGCGCTTGTCTGCAAAGCCTAAGGACCTGTTGTGGACTCTCCAGGTCCCACATAAGCCAGACCCACAAGGTGATGCAAGCGCACAACGTCACACATGCGCACAAGGTGGCACAAGCATCTGGAGTTTGATTATAGTGGCTGGAGGCCCTGGTGCACCAATTTTCTCTCGCCCCCCCTCTCTCCTTCTCTCATAAAAAAGTCTTGTACTCTAGCAGAATGCCAATGTGTTTGGGTTGTGGATACAGCTAGGTGGAGACTGAGCCTCTGCAAGGCTCTTATTTCCACAGAAGGTCACATTCTGAAGTTCTGAGTGGACATGAACTTTAGGGGAGACACCACACTGTTTGACACGTTATACCTTTTTTATTTTGTTTTTGACCTATCTGTACCATTATGTTTGGTTTCTTTCTTTTTTTTAAATATTTGCAAGCAGAGAGAGAGAGAAGAGAGACAGACAGACAGAATGAGTGCACCAGGGTCTACAGTCCCTGCAAATGAACTCCAGATGCACACGCCACTTCGTGCACCTGGCTTTATGTGGATACTGGGGAATTAAACCCAGGTTGTTAGGCTATTCAGGCAAGTGCCTTAACCTATAAGCCATCTCTCTAACCTCCCTTTAAAAAATTATTTATCTGCAAGCAGACAGAGAGATCGGAGACAGAGAGGATGGGTACACCAGGGCTTCCAGCAGCTGAAATGGACTCCAGATGTGCACCACTTTGTGCATCTGGCTTTATGTGGGTACTGGGGAATCACACTTAAGTCCTTAGGCTCTACAGGCAAGCACCTTAACTGCTGAGCTATCCCTCCAGTCCTTTTTTTTTAAAAATAATCAATCATCACCCTTTTAAAAATATTTTATTTATTTATTTTTAGGCAGAGAGAGGTAGAAGAGAGACAGAGAGAATGGGCATGTCAGGGCCTCCAGCTCCTGCAAAGGAACTTCAGATGTATGTGCCACTTTGTGCATCTGGATTTACATGGGTACTGGGGACTTGAACCCAGGTCATTAGGCTTGAACCATATCTCCAGCCCCTTTCCAGTCCCGTATATATATTTGCAAGCAGAGAGAGGGAGAGGGGGGGGGGAAGAGGAAGAGAGAAGAGAAGAGAAGAGACAGAAAGAATAGGTTCGCCAGGGCTTCCTGCTACACTCTGGATGAACTCTAGATACATGCGCCACTTTGTGCATCTGGCTTTACATGTGTACTGGGGAAGTGAACCCAGAACTTTAGGCTTTGTAGGCAAATTCCTTAACTGCTGAGCCTTCTGTCCAGCCCATGTTTGGTTTCTTAAAGCATATAACTAGGTCACGTTTTTATCACCTCTTATGATAATCTTTACCGTTTATTTCATCTGGTTAGACCATGAACATCTATTGTAGCCAGCCTGGGATACAGAGTAAGTTCCAGGCTAGCCTTGGGGTTGTAGTCAGCTCCACATTGCTGGGATGAACATCCAAGCAGACACAGTTTATGGGAGAAACAGTTTATTTCAGGTTTACAGATCCAGGAGAAGTTCCATCAATGGTGGAAGAAGCTGAATGCCTTTTCTCTTCCTTCCTTCCTTCCATTTATTTATTTATTTATTTTTCAGAATTTTTTTAATTGACAATTTCCATGATTGTAAATAATATCCCATGGTAATTCCCTCCCTCCCCCAACTTTTCCCTTGAAACTCCACTCTTCATCATATCCCCTCCCCCTCTCAGTCTCTTTTTATTTTATTTTGGTTTTTCGAGGTAGGTTCTCAGTCTAGTCCAGGCTGACCTAGAACTCACTATGTACTCTCAGGGTGGCCTCGAACTCACTGCGATCCTCCTACCTCTGCCTCCTGAGTGCTTGGATTAAAAGGCGTGCGCCACCACACCCAGCCACCTCTCTTTTATTTTGATGTCATCATCTTTTCCTCCCATTATGATGGTCTTGTATAGGTAGTGTCGGGCACTGTGAGGTCATGGATATCCAGACCATTTTGTGTCTGGAGGAGCATGTTGTAAGGAGTCCTATTCTTCCTTTGGCTCTTACATTCTTTCTGCCCTGAATGCCTTTCATAGATCCAAGCAGACAGAAACCACCAAACAGCCAGCACCATAAGCTAGTATGAACCGCCACAGCTCAAACTGCTCTCTTCTCCACGCCTTTGGGCTGGAATTCAGATCCGCCCCCAAACACACTGTGGGGCTGGACAATAAGATTCACCCCAGTGACATGCCCCCCCCCAGCAGGAAATTGCCTGCTAGGGGCTCAAGTAGTAAGTTTAATCAAAAATGCCTGAGTGGGGCTGGAGAGATGGCTTAGTGGTTAAAGGCATTTGCCTGCAAAGCCAAAGGATCTCTGTTTGACTCTCCAGGACCCACGTAAGCCAGATGCACAAAAGGGCACATGCATCTGGAGTTTGTTTGCGGTGGCTGGAGGCCCTGTCGTGCCCATTCTCTCTCTCTCTCTCTCAAATACATACATAAAAATAAAGTTTAAAAAAATGCCCGAGTGCACGGCTGGAAAGAAGACTCAGCAGTTAAGGTGCTTGCCTGCAAAGCCTAAGGACCTGGGCTAGATTCCCCCAGTATCCAGGTGAAGACAAATGCACAAGGTGGAAAGCGTATCTGGAGTTTATTTGCAGTGGTAGAGGCCATGGTATGCCCAATTCTCTCTCTCAAATAAACAAATAAAATATTTTAGAACTATGCGAGTCTAAAAAAAAAAAAGCCAGAGTCTATGGGTCCATATAAACTATCACATTCAAACTACCTCAAACTCATGGCAGTCCTCCTCCTTCAGTCTCCCAAGTGGTGGGATTAAAAGTGTGAGCCATCACTCTTGGTTGTGACTATTTTTTTTCCTTCATATTTAGTTTTAAGAAATTTTATTTCAAAATATCTTAGCACAAATTCTTTGGATTTATGTGGTTTGGGGTTAGTTCAGTTTAAATCTGAAGGTTTATATCTTTTAACAAATTGCAAAAATTTCTTTATTCACATACTCTTTCAACATTGTATTCTTTTCTTTTGGAAACAAAATGACACAAACACAAGACCTTTTGTTATTGTCCTAAAGGTATCTGGGACACTTTTCATTTATATATCTTTTCCTCTCTCTGATGTTTAAATATAATAGTTTCATTTGATCTGAGTTCAGTATTACTTCCCCTTTCCTGTCACCTGATTGTCCTATTAGGGCCATCCAGCAAGTTTTTTTATTATTTTTTTGAGACAGGGTCTTGTTATATAGCACAGGCTGCCCCAGAAGTTGCCATTTTCAGCCTCCTCAGTGCTAGGCTGGCAAGCTTATACCATCAGGCACAACCTCGAGATATATATATTTTTTGTTTTTCAAGGTAGGGTCTCACTCTAGCTCAGGCTCACCTGAAATTCACTATGTAGTCTCAGGGTGGCCTCAGACTCAGCCATCCTTCTACCTCTGCCTCCCAAATGCTGGGATTAAGGCTTGTGCCACCACGCCCGGCTCTTAATTTATTTTTTGTATACTCTTTTATTCCCTTGCCCTAGCTCCTATTACCCTGGAGACCCTCAGTGGGGTTTTGGTGATTCTCCTATCTCTGCTGGGATTAAAGTGCCACCACACCCGGCCCCAGAGCTATTTTAATTTGCTGTCATGTTTTGGTTCTTTGTCTTTGCTAAAGCTTCTGTTCTTCATTTGTTTTAGGAATGGTCATGATTGCTGCTTGTGGCTGGTTGTGGCAGCTGCTTCATTCATTGCTTCCTGTCAAGGAATTCTGACCTCTGTGCCATCTTGTCGATTTTGTCGAATGACTGACTTTTCCCACTCTAGATAAGATTTTTCTTGCTCTCAGTGCACTTGGTAATTCAGACTGTACTGTGACATTTGAAATGACATGTTCCTGTTTAAATCTTCTATTCACAGCTCGAGTTCTGCCCCAGTTTCTTTTTTTTTAACTTTTTATTAACAACTTCTATACATATAGATAATATACCAAGATCATAATCCTCTCCCACCATCTTCTCTTTTCTCCCTCTCAAGTACCCCTCCATTGAATCCCTTCTTTGCAACTAGCCTCTGTCCTATTTTTTTTTATTTTTTATTTTTCGAGGTAGGGTCTCACTCTAGCCCAGGCTGACATTGAATTAACTATGTAGTCTCAGGGTGGCATTGAACTCACGGTGATCCTCCTACCTCTGCCTCCGGATTGCTGGGATTAAAGGCGTGCGCCACCATGCCCGGCAACCTCTGTCCTATTTTGATGTTGTCATTTTCCCCTCCTGTCATCCAGGTCTTGTATCAGTAGTGTGAGCCATTGTGAGGTCATGCATACCAAGGCCACTTTGTGTCTGGAGGACAGTATTGTAAAGCGCTCCTTCCTTTGCCTCTTACGTTCTTCCCATCACTTCCCCGCAATGGTCCCTAAGCCTTGGAGGGTTTGATAGAGATGTGCCACTTAGTGTGTCGAAAATACCATTGTCATTTCTGCTCAGCACTTTGGTGGGTTTTGAGTCTCCCTGGTAGTCATGCCATCTGAAATGAGAAGTTTCTCTAACCAAAAGTAAGAGTAGTATTAATATGTGGGCATAAGCATATGTATTTAGAGGACAGGTTGGTGGGCATAATATACTCATTGAGCCAGACAACAGTCATAGTTTCCCCTCTAGGGTTTATGACCTCTCAGCCGTAGGCTTTTGATCAGGTTTTCAGTACTAGGCATGAATTCCCTCCCATGCAGTGGGCCTCAAGTCCAATCGGAGAGCATTTGGTTTCCCCTGTAACAGATATGCCTCCATTGCACCAGTTGTGTATTTGGCCTGGCTGTTCAGCCATAAAGCTTGCAGGGTCCATTGCCAGTTAAGACTGTTGATGACTTTTCTTCCCCAACATCTGTCCCAGTTTTGTGGACTGTGATTTTCGTGTTAATGCAGTTGTCAAGACCCTAGCAGTTTGCTCTGTCTACTCTGCCTCTGTGCATCTCTGTGCTGGCGTGAGAGCTGCCTAGAGCTCTGCACCACTCCAGTTCTCAGAGCCTCCACAGGTTTGTCCAGGCACCCTGCTTGCTGGGCAGAGGGGCTGCTGTTTGCTCAGGCCTGATGAGGCTCCCTGGTGGCAGCCCCAGTGGAGAGCCTGTAGCCTTCAGGGTCTCCAGGCAAGGCGTGTCTGGCTCTGCCTCCCCTTGACCACAGCCAGAACCTCACAGGTGCCTTTCTTAAAGACTACGTGAGCTAGAGTTAGCAATCGAGCCCCACATTGATTCCACCTAAAATAAAAGACCCTGACATCTGAAGTTACTGTGAAAGCTACGAGGAAGAAGGGCATCCCCAAGTAGGACCAGCTGCAGGAAGAGCAAGAAGCCACCCAAAGGAAGCAACATCCAAACCTCCTGAGGGTGCTTCTCGTGCGTGCGCTTCTGCTCTGGGCTGCTGCTCACTACCTGTTAACTGGCCATGTTTTCTTCTGGTTACCAGAGCAGGGTAAGGGCTCGGCGGCACTGCTGGAGGCAGCTTTGGAGGGGGCCTATGGGGCTGCATGGGAGGACAACACACCAGGCTTCTGTAGAGGATCACAGGTTCTGGAGACCTTCTAAGCAGGCAGGGCCTTCAGGGTTGGCCTTGGGGAACTGGCAAGCTCTGAGTAGGGGAAGCTGGGGGAGAAGGAACAGGTCCAAAAGGAAAATGGGTGGCAGGTGTGTTTGCTTGTTTTCTTGTCCACTCTGTGGAATTATTATAGACGTTCTATAGGTTCTTAACAAAGCATCAGAAGACCGAACCTTGGAGGTGTAAAGGGAAGCAGATGCCTCCCTAAATTGTTGCTGTGGGCTTCCTCTGCCTTTTCTTATTGTGCTCACTCTTGAGGTGGGCCCTTTGCTGAGACACCTAGTTCAGGTATTTACTCCAGGCTCAGATGGATTCCTGGGGGTCAGAGAGCCCCACAGCTATCACTTGCCCAGTAGTGGGCTCCTTGCTCTGAGTGTTCATCCCTGCTTTGTGAGAGGATTCCCCTCCGCATCTCAAGTATCACCTGGATATATCTCCCGGTTAGAGGCTGTGACCCATGAACAGTGAGGGTTTGGCACTGGGCTTTTTAGGCTCCTAGTAGAGCTAGGCAGATATTATTATTATTATTATTATTATTCAAACTTTTTATTTTTTGGTTTATTTTTATTTGAGAGCGACAGACAGAGAGAGAAGGAGGCAGAGAGAGAGAGGGAATGGGTACGCCAGCGCCTCCAGCCACTGCAAATGAACTCCAGACACGTGCGCCCCCTTGTGCATCTGACTTATGTGGGTCCTGGGGAATCGAGCCTCAAACTGGGGTCTTCAGGCTTCACAGGCAAACGCTTAACTGCTCAGCCATCTCTCCAGCCCTATTATTTTAATTTTTTTGGTGGGGTATTGCTCTTGCCCAGTATTGCAGTCAGGTTTGCATTGCTGATAGAAATCGCCCAACCAAGAGCAGCTTGGGGGAAAAAAGAGGTTTATTTTGGCTTACAGGCTCGAGGGGAAGCTCCATGATAGCAAGGGAAAATGATGGCATGAGAAGAGGGTGGACATCACCCCCTGGCCCACATTAGGTGAACAATGGGAACAGGAGAGTGTGCCAAACACTAGCAAGGGGAAAGTGGCTATAACGCCCATAAGCTCACCTCCAACAATACACTCCCTCCAGGAGGCATTAATTTCCAAATCTCCATCAACTGGGAACCTAGCATCCAGAACGCCTAAGTTTATGGGGGACACCTGAATTAAACCACCACACCCAGGCTGACCTGGAATTCACTATATACTCTCAGGGTGGCTTTGAACTCATGGTGATGCTCCTACCTCTGCTTCCCAAGTGCTGGGACTAAAGGTGTGTGACACCACACCCGTTGAGGCAGATGTCAGTGATGCTTTCGTAGCCTCCGAACACACATTCTTGGCTTTGATGGGAAGCAGTTGCTGCCAGCTGAACACCGCGCTCAGGTGGAAGCCGGAGCACCCTCTCCTGGGTTGAATCCAGGACATACGGTGAAATGAGCAAAGAAGTCCTCTTGCAGGCCTGCTTGGAGGTTATGATCTGGGGGGACAAACAGGGAGCCAGGTGAGGAGGGGTGACTTGTGGAACCCTTGAGGCTCTTGGGACCACAGATCTACACAGGTTGTTGGGCCTCACAGGTACCTGAGAGCATTGGCTTATCTTGAGCCAGAAGAGGGCGCTGGAGGACTTGGCACCAAAGAGGAGCCTGGTTCATCCTGGGCCTCGGATTGAAGACAATGGAGGCTGGAGGCTGGGTGCTGGAGGCCCAGGGCCATTTCATGGGAATAAGAGGAGTGTGAGCAGGGTGTGGTGTCAGGAGCACCAAGGAGCTCAAGCAGAGAATACTGAGGGCCAAGTCCAGAGCAAATGTTTGGGACACTGAGTGAGTAGACATGCTGAGAAGGCCACATCTGTTTATTTCTGTTGATATACAAGTACTTTTGTTTTGGATGTTTACTTCATAGTAGAATTATTTTTATCAATTGCAGGTTTTGTTTTTTTTTTAAGGTAGGGTCTTACTCTAGCATAGGCTGACCTGGAACTCACTCTGTAGTCCCAGACTGGCCTTGAACTGTCAGGAATCCTCCTCCTAACTGCTGAGATTAAAGGCGTGAGCTACCATGCCTGGCCAATTATATTCTCCTCCCCCTCCTCCTCCTCCTCTTCTTCTTCTTCTTTTGTTTATTTTTATTTATTTATTTGAGAGTGGCAGACAGAGAAAGAGGCAGAGAGAGAGAGAGAATGGGTACGCCAGGGCCTCCAGCCACTGCAAAAGAACTCCAAGATGTGTGCGCCCCCTTGTGCATCTGGCTTATGTGGGTCCTGGGGTATTGAGCCTCGAACCGGGGTCCTTAGGCTTCACAGGCAAGTGCTTAACTGCTGAGCCCTCTCTCCAGGCCCTATTGACTTTTCTTATCAATACATAAAGATGTGTTGTGCTTCTTATCACTATGTGTTTATTTGTGTAGCTGTTTTCTCATTGTCAGGCACCTAGATTGCCCTGTGCTCTTATAAACAATGTTGCAAAGAGCATCTATGTGAATGTGTGGTTTGGTATGTACTGCCTCCCCCAAACAAAGTGGAACCATCTGCCTGGTAGTTTCTGGAAACTGTCTCTTCAGGAGCAAGAAGCCATTAAAGGAGTCAAACCTTTGGTCCTGTCCTTCAGGGAGATGAGGGCCCCAGGTCAGAGTATGGCTCTGTCTGTGTCAAAGTGGAGGTGAAGCTGTGCTGGCAGCACTGAGCCAGTGGGGGAGGGCACTATACAGGAATGTTGGGCCTTTTGACTGAAGACAGCAGAGGGCACTGGAGGTCAAAGCCATGGCACATCAATACCATGAGAGACCCTGGTCGAGTGGGAACACGCCTGGCAGGTATGGTAAGCAATGCTCAGCCACCTACATGGAAGCAGGAAGCATTGACCAAGAAGGGACTTGAAGTTGGAAGACTGTGCCAATATCCTCTGTTACAGGCTGGCAAACTGTGGACCCAGGTGTCTCTGGCCTTGCACTTGTGTAGGTCATGGGGCCCCTCAGCCCTTGCAGTCAAATGGGGCCCAAGGAGGTCTGGATGAGGCTTTGTGGTACCCATGGTGCCCGTGGTCTTAAGGAGAGGGAGGCTGTACCTGCCCCAGTCTCTCCCATAGGCAGCTCTGCTGGTATCTCCCCAGGAAGGCCCCCAATCCAGCATGCTCTTCCTTAGCTGTGTACCCATTCTTCATTTCTGGAGAGAAGAGATGATAAAAACATGTCAGTTGATCTAAGCGTACACTATTTCTGGAGTGAGTGGTAGAAAACTGTGAAGATTTGGGTCAAAAGGGGAGGCTTCTCACATGGTAAAATGTTTTCCAGCTTTCATTGTAATGTGAATCATGAAGCTCCAGAGGGACAGAGGGAGTTCATGCCTGGGCCAGTACTGGGAACACCTACCTCATCTTGGCATGGAGGAGGCAGAGGTGTTGTTCTCACCATTTTGAGACTAATAGCAGGCCCTGGTCCCACTGGCTGGTACCCTGTGTCACCTGGAAATGGAGAAGCTTTCCTTGCTGTGTGGCCTCAACCTCCCAGCCTCACACCTGGCTCTGTGTCTGCTCTGCAGGTCACCAACTTGGGCTTCACACAGCAAACAGCAAGTGGGACTCGGGGAATACAGCCAGCAACTTATCCACGGTGGCAGCAATGCCTGTGTCTGAAGATGTGCCCCTCACTGCTTTTGCCCTGGAGCTCCAGCATGCCCTCAGTGCCATTGGTAAGTCTGCACAGAGGGCAGGTAGGCATGAGTGACAGACCCTCACGGGCTCCCCAGGAATCAGGGGCCGCCTTCTACCCTGGGGACAGATCTTGAGATGGAGAGGCTTTGCTGCAAGGGATCACTGGGCAACTCTCAGACTCTAAGGTCTACATGGCACCTCAGTGTCGGAGCAGCTGATGTGCTGGAAAGCCTTAGGGTGGGGAGTACGCAGGGATTGGTGGTGGGTCCCTCATCACAGACCTCCTGCAGGGCCTCTTCTTTGTGTTCTGAGTCTGGAAGGGGACCTGCAGTGGGTGGCCAGGGAGCTGACTGACCTGATGGAGAATGCCCTTAGTGAGGACCAGGTGGCTTAGGCAGCAGGGGTTAGGATGAATCCATTTCTGGGCCAGCAGAGAGAGGACACCATTCCTGGTGGAGCTCATGGCTGATTGGCCATCAGAAAAAAGCAAATTCTTGACAGCTGTTAAATTTTGGTGTTCAAGAACAGGAAATGAAAACCGTTAAAGATTCCCAACTCAAGCCAGGCATAGTGGCACATGCCTTTAATCCCAGCACCTGGGAGGCAGAGGTAGGAGGATCGCCATGAGTTCAAGACCACCCTGAGACTACATAGTGAATTCCAGGTCAGCCTGAACTTGTATGACAAGCACTTTTACATACTGAGCCATCTCTTCAGCCCCTTAAATGAAATTTCTAATTACATAAAGCATGAACGGCCTTGTCAGACAGTCTTTATTCTACAACCTATATTGTAAGAATGTGTAGTGACATTGGTTAGATCACTTAGGTTGCATCTAGGGACAGTATCAAGTTGTTCTGTGGTGAAAATGTTTTTATTCTGAAATAATTATAAGATCACAGGAAGCTGCAAAATATTAGGAACCACTGCACCCTTCCCCCCAAAATACCATTGGTAACACTATGTTATCTTATTAAGACCAAGAATATAGCCAGGCGTGGTGGCACACACCTTTAAGCCCAGCACTCAGGAGGCAGAGGTAGCAGGATCGCTGAGAGTTTGAGGCCACTCTGAGACTACACAGTGAATTTTAGGTCATCCTGGGCTAGAGTGAGACTCTACCTCAAAACAAAAACAAAAACAAAAACAAAAACAAAATAAAACAAAAAAAGACCAAGAATGTGGTGGTATTTGTACACTTAACAGGTAAGTTTTCATTTTTCTAAGTATGGTGAGACTATATTCAGTCTAATTGGAAACTGCCAAGCTATTGCCATGGTAGCTAATCCATTTTTCCCCACAACAACATGTGGAGGACCCATTTTTCCATGCTAGTATTCTGTATTGTCACTACTTTTTATTTTACCCATTCTAATAGGTGTATAGAGATAGCATGTCCTAATTTTAACTTGATCAACCCCCCCCCCTTTTTTTTTTTTTTTGGTTTTTCGAGGTAGGGTCTCACTCTAGCCCAGTCTGACCTGGAATTCACTATGCAGTCTCAGGGTGACCTCAAACTCACAGCAATCCTCCTACCTCTGCCTCCCGAGTGCTGGGATTAAAGGCATGCACCACCACGCCTGGCTTGATCCCCCTTTTTCGAGGTAGGGTCTCACTCTAGCCCAGGCTGAACTGGAATTCACTTTAGTCTCAGGCTGGCCTTGAACTTGTTGCAATCCTCCAACCTCTGCCTCCCTAGTGTTGGGATTGGAGGCATGTGCCACCACGCCCAGCTAAAAAATGCTTCTTTTTTATATTTTATTTTTATTTATTTGATAGAGAAAGAGGGGGAGGGAGAGAGAGAATGGGCATGCCAGGGCCTCCAGCCACTGCAAACGAACTCCAGATGCATGCGCCCGCTTGTGCATCTGGCTAATGTGGGTCCTGGGGAATTGAACCTGGGTCCTTTGGCTTTGTAGGCAAATGCCTTAACCTTTAAGCCATCCCTCCAGCCCTAAAAAATGCTTTTTTAAAAAGCCAGGTGTGGGGTCTGAGGAGATGGAACAGTGGTCAAAGGTGCTTGCTTGCAAAACTGGCCTGCCCAGGTTTGATTCTCCAGTACCCTTGTAAAGCCAGATGCACAAAATGGCACATGCATCTGGAGTTCATTTGCAATGGCAAGAGCTTCTGGTGTGCCCATTCTCTCTCTCTCCTTGCAAATAAATAAATAAATAAATAAATAAATAAATAAATAAATAAAGCTAGGTGTGGTAGTTCATATATGTAACCTCAACTTTCAGGAGGCAGAAGTGGGAAGATTGCTGCAAGATCAAGTCCAGCTTGGTCTGCATAGAGAGTTCCAGGCCAGCCATAGCTACATAGTAAGAGTGACACCTTGTCTCAGGAAGGAAGGAAGGAAGGAAGGAAGGAAGGAAGGAAGGAAGGAAGGAAGGAAGGAGAGAGGGAGGGAGGGAGGGAAGGAAGGAGGGAAGGAAGGAGGGAAGGAAGGAGGGAAGAAAGGCTCTAAAATATGCTCACCTTTTAGGATTCAATATTTTGAAATTAGGATACCCTTAGGCATAATGCTTTTTTTTAAAAAAAAAATTCAGAATCTTAATCTGGATATCTAGTGTATAACCCCATGCAAAACAAACTTCAGAGCTCAGAAAAGATGATGTTTGTTGTTAAACTAGAAAGATTTGAGTGAATAAGACTTTGAGGTTTTGCCAACGGAAAGTTAAATCTTTTGATGGCTCGATGGCTCACTTTTTCCCTTTTTTACTTTATTTTTAGAGATGAATAGTATTTGGTTGTCTGGATAGATCATGGCTTGCTTATCTGTCCACCTCCCGAAGGACATATTGGTCGCTTCCAGTTTTGGCAGTGATAACCAAAGCAGCTATAGACAACTGTGAGCAAGTTTTTATGTGGACTTGTTTTCGCTCCTTGGGATAAATACCAAGGAGTATGGTTGCTGGATCATATGGCATATGGTATCTGGCGTATTTCAACTGGCTATGCCAGTTAACCAGCAGAAACTGAGCGTTCCTGTTACTTTATGTCCTCACCCCTCCCTTCCCCTCCCTAGTGTTTGGTCATGTGCTGTTCTGATTGGGCAATTCTAGTAGTGTGTAGTGGTATCTTGTTTTAAGTTGCTTTTCTTAATGACATAAGATGTGAGGCATTTTTTCATGTCTTTATTTTCCATCTGTATCTCAACTTTGGCTAGGTGTCTTTTCACCTTAGTTCAGTTGTCTTCTAATTGTTTCAGTAAGAGTTCTTTTAGGCCAGGCGTGGTGGCACATACCTTTAATCCCAGCACTTGGGAGGCAGAGGTAGGAGGATCACTGTGAGTTCAAGGCCAGCCTGAGACTACATACTGAATTTTAGGTCAGCCTGGGCTAGAGCAAGACCAAAAAGAAAAAAAAAAAAAAGTTCTTTTGGGGGTTGGGGATGTAGTAGTTCAGTTGGCAGAGGTTTTTTTGCGGGGGGGGGGGTTGAGGTAGGGTCTCACTCTAGCTCAGGCTAACCTGGAATTCACTCTGTAGTCTCAGGGTGGCCTTGAACTCATGGTGCTCCTCCTACCTCTGTCTCCTGAATGCTGGGATTAAAAACATGTGCCACCACTCCTGGCTATTTGGCAGAGTTTTTATGTAGCATATACAAAGCCCTAGTTCAACCTCTAGTGCCACATAAACTGGACATGATACTGCACACCTGTAATCCCAGCAGCTGGGAGGTGGATGCAGGAAGAACAGAAGTTCAAGGTCATTCTCAGCTACATATCAAGTTCAAGCCCAGGATACATGAGACTTTGTCTAAAAAAAAAAAAAAATTCACTCAGAGCTCTTTTTATATATTGGATAACAATCCTTTATTAGATATGTCCTGTAAATATTATCCTCTCCTTTCACCTGGTTTAAGACAGGGTCTCTCTTACTGTTGCTTGCCACTCAGACAACAGACTAGCTGGTCTACAGGCTTCAGGGCTCTCCTGACTCCACCTCCCATTGGGATCACACACCCACGAACCTCTGTGCATGAAGCTGGGCATCGGAACTCTGGTGTGCAGGATTGCAGAGCAAGCACCTTTAACCACGGAACCATCTACTTAGCCGCCAATTCAGTGTTTTATGTTTAGCTTTGTGGTCCATCTGAGCTCATTTTGATGAAGGTTAGAGGTCTGTGTCCATATCTCTTCTGCATCCTGTTCCTTTGCTCTTTTGTCGCAGATCCAGTGAATGTATTTATATGGGTCTATTTCTGGATGTGTTTTACATCTTTAGTCTTTTAATCCAGTCGTTTGATAAGTAGAGGTTCTGTTTCATATAGACCAACTTCTTCCTATATAGTTAATGTTTTGTGTTTTATTATTTTAATATTTTTATTTTTATTTGTTTATTTGAGAGAGGGAGGGAGAGAGAGAGAAAGAGGGAGAGAGAGAGAATGGGTGTGTCAGGGCCTCCAGCCTCTGCAAATGAACTCAGATGTATGTGCCACCTTGCACATCTGGCTTTTGTGGGTCCTGAGGAGTTGAACCTGGGTCCTTTGGCTTTGCAGTCAAGCGCCTTAACCACTAAGCCACCTCTCCAGCCCTGTTTTTGTGTTTTCTTAAAGCAATGTCATCCTGCCTAGAAATCATGAAGATCTTCTAGGAAAACTTTGTTGTGTTTACATTTCCTTTAAAAAGTATTTGTATTTATTTATTTATTTGCAAGTAGAGAGGCAGAGAGAGTGCATGTGCCAGGGCCTCCAGCCACTGCAAACGACTCTGAAGGCAAGCATCTTAACCACTGAGCCATCTCTCCAGTCCTACATTTCATTTTAAATTTATGGTCTCCTGGGAATTGATGTGGGTTATAGTAAGGTAGGTAGAAGATTCTTTTTTTTTTTTTTTTTCGAGGTAGGGTCTCACTCTAGCCCAGGCTGATCTGGAATTCACTACGTCATCTCAAGTGGCCTTGAACTCACGGCAATCCTCCTACCTCTACCTCCCGAGTACTGGGATTAAAGGCGTGTACCACCATGCCCAGCTTCATTTTTTGTTTTTTATTTTTTTTATTTTTTCGAGATAGAGTTTCATTCTAGCCCAAGCTGGCCTGGAGTTCTCTGTGCAGTTTCAGGGTGGCCTTGAACTCACGGCGATCCTCCCACCTCTGCCTCCTGAGTGCTGGGATTAAAGGCGTGCATCACCACGCCCGGTTTGAAGATTCATTTTTGTCTTAGAGACAGGTGTAGAGCAGATTCACTGTGTTCTGGTTACCAGATGGTCTGAATCTTGCAAAAAAGAACACTTATATGGAACACAAAGCAGGTTTATTACTTGGAGTGAGCATCAAGAGACAATAGGAGCATTGGACTCATTGTCAGCCTGTCCCCAGGTCTTAGAAAGGCTGTTTAGGAACCTGGAAAGCAGACTGTCTTGGGTCTTATAACCCAGAGAACACGACTCATTGGGTCAAAGTATTGGAGGACATCCTATGCGTAGGGGCAGGAGTCAAGCAGTCAACTGGTCCTTCCCTGTCTCAGGAGCCAGCGCATCTCATGATGAGTAAAAAAGGGAGACCCAGGTGAGTCCAAGGCCACCTGGAGAGTAGTTATTCAGTATTCATCTGGCTTGGCACCCTCGTTTAGAAAGGCCATGCTGTGCCCACCTTTGCCTTGAGTCAGGTGGCTACTTTGGTATGTCCCTTCCACGTCTAGAAGTAGTTTTATTTTAATATTTTACTTATTTATTTGAGATAAAGAAGCAGACAGAGAGGTAGGGAGAGAGAGAATGGGCGCGCCAGGGCCTCTAGCCACTGCAAACAAACTCCAGACACATGTGTCACCTTGTGCATCCAGCTATGCATGTGTACTAGGAAATTAAACCTGGGTCCTTTGGCTTTGCTGGCAAGTTCTTTAACCAGTAAGCAATCTCTTCAGCCCCAGAAGTGTTTTTTTTTTTTTTGGTTGTTGTTGTTTGTTTGTTTCTTTGTTTTTATTTTCAAGGCAGGGTCTCTCTCTATCTCAGACTGACCTGGAACTCACTGTATATCCCCAAGCTAGCTGGGAACTCATAGCAACCCTCCTACCTCAGCTTCCTGAGTGCTGGGACTAAGGACATGCACCACTAGTCCCAGCTTTCAAGAGGGTCTTTGCTTTGAAGATTCTGGGCTGTGAGGTCTTCCAGTACTGAAGGTATAGTCAATCTCTTGTCCTCTAGCTTCTCTGATCCTCACTATTTGAGAAAGAAGTTGTTAGGCAGCCAGGTGGCAGTACTGTCCAGATCAGCAGACCCAGACAACAGCCTGGCTGTTTGCTGGCTTCCACCACACCCCACAGAGTGTAGACAGGTAGTGCCTGAGAGTCATCTTGTCTTTTGTTTATTTTTTATTTATTTATTTGAGAGCAACAGACAGAGAGAGAAAGAGGCAGAGAGAGAGAGAGAAAGAGAGAGGATGGGCGCGCCAGAGCCTCTAGCCACTGCAAATGAACTCCAGACACGTGCGCCCCCTTGTGCATCTGGCTAATGTGGGTCCTGGGGAATTGAGCCTCGAACCGGGGTCTTTAGGCTTCACAGGCAAGCGCTTAACCACTAAGCCATCTCTCCAGCCCCATCCTGTCTTTTGGAAGACTAAGCTCTGTGGAGGGCAGAGCACCCCCTCTCACCCCATTCTCTGCAGGAAGAAGAACCCTACTTCCCCATACAGAACCCAGATCCTCTGGCAGACTGAGAGGTAGTTAGCATGGTTTTTTTTTTAGTTTTTAATTTTTTTGTATTATTATTTACTTATTTGAAAGAGACAGAGAGAGAGAGAGAGATAGAATGGGCACGCCAGGGCCTCTAGCCACTGCAAACGAACTCCAGATGCATGAGCCCTCTTGTGCATCTGGTTTACGTGGGTCCTGGAGAATCGAACCTGAGACCTTTGGCTTTGCGGGCAAGTGCCTCAACTGCTAAGCCATCCCTCTAGCCCTAGTTTGCATAGTTTTGATGGCAGAAGATGGAGCCTGGGATGTCCAGCCTAGAGTACTTCCCCTGGGGTCCTCTGCACTCCCCTGACTTCTCTCTTCATAATCCTCAAATCTAAGCAGAGGAGCCTAGAGCAATGCGTATACCTTGAGGGGCAGGGGGATCCAGCCTGGGGTTGCAGCCAGGGTCACCATCTACATGTTTCTGAAGCTAGACACTGTCTCTCTATCTTGGCCAGATGGCCTCCTAGCACCAAGAGGTGGAGAAGATGTGCTATCCCCTCCTGCTGCTGTCCAGGCTAAAGAAGCACCAGTCTGGAGGTGCCTAGAAAACCTATTGCCCTATGCCATTTACCTCCTTAGAGGGAGGTATTTACTTGCTTAGCCTGTTACGTCAATTTAACGTGGAGCTATGACAGCTATGTTCCAGTGGCCCTCGCAACTGTAATGACACCCTTATATGGTATGACCCTGAGAAACAGCTGCCAGTTAAAATGTGATTCAGGGGCCAGAGAGATTGCTCAGTGGTTAAGGTGCTTGCCTTCAGAGCCTAACAACCCGGGTTTGATTCCCCAGTACTCACATAAGCCCATTGCTTAAGGTGGTACATGTATATGGAGTTCATTTGCAGTGGCTGGAAGCCCTGGTGCACCCATACTATCTCCTTCTCTCTGTCTCTCTCTCTCTCTCTCTATGTCTGTACCTCTCTGCTTGCAAATAAATAAAGACTTTTTTGGGGGGGGGGTTCAAGGTAGGGTTTCACTCTAGTCCAGGCTGATCTGGAATTCACTATGTAGTCTCAGGGTGGCCTCGAACTCATGGCAATCCTCCTACCTCTGCCTCCCGAGTGCTGGGATTAAAGGCATGCGCCACCACGCCCGGCCTTGGATTAGCTTTTTGAAAAATATTTTATTTGAACCAGGCGTCCCAGCCCTCAGGAGGCTGAGGTAGCAGAGAAAGTGAGAAAGAGGTAGACACAGAGAGATAATGGGAGCACTAGGGCCTCTAGCCACTGCAAAAACTCTATATGCATGCACCACCTTGCACATCTGGCTTTACATGGGTACTAGGGAATTGAACCTGGGTCCTTTGGTTTCACAGGCAAGTACCTTAACTGCTAAGCCATCTCTCCAGCCCTGGATTATTAGCTCTTAGTTACGTGATCTTTGAAGAACTTGTTTAAAACAATCAGCCTCCTTGTACATTATCACTGGCTTGCCCACAGTTGGCATGTACCTGCTAGGCCCCTTTTCGCCTTAGCATGTGTGCATACACACCAGGTAGGATTACAAAGACTCAGCTCCCATGTCAACGGGAGGTTTGGAGAGGCAGCCTCAGCTAGCAGTCCCTTTCAGGGAGCTGACCTCAAGACTGAACACTCTGGTCCCTTGATTGTCCTTAGAGGTGGCTGCCAGGACAGACTTCTGAACCTGGTGATTGTCCCTCAGGTCCTGTCCTGCTGCTGACTAGTGACAACATCAAACAGCGCCTTGGCTCTGCTGCCCTGGACAGGTATGTATGCCTCCAGCCCCCTTGCGGCCCCTTCACTCCCTCACTTAGCTGGTCTAGATATGGTCCTGAGATGCACTATGCCATGGTGTCGACACATTCCAGCATGCTCCTTGTCCAACCACTCCACACTCAACACATATGAGGCACCATCACAGCTCCCAGGGTATCACCAGACCCCCTGCTTATCATGCAGGCAGCTCTGCACCCTACCCTCTTGCCCAAGAGGGGGATGCTATAAACATGCCAACATTCTGAGGAGGGGCCTTTGGGAGCCTCAACAGAAGGTGAGGTGCACCTTCTGGTTCATAGTATCCATGAGTACCGGCTGTCCAGCTGGCTGGGGCAGCAGGAGGATATCCACCGGATTGTGCTCTACCAAGCAGATAGCACACTCACGCCCTGGACCCAGCGCTGTATCCGCCAGGCTGACTGCATCCTTATCGTGGGCCTGGGTGAGCAAGAGCCAACAGTGGGCGAGGTGAGTGTTCAGGGGAGCCCTCCTCCTCTGAATCCTATTTTTATCTCCTGTGAAAAATTTTAAGAACTCAGAAGAGGACCCAGATATCTGCCATCCATTCTTTGGATACCTTTTGCTGTGTTCATTTCTGGTGGAGACTGGTATAGAAATAGTGCTCTATTTTATATCATTCTGAAATTTCCTTTTTCCTTGACACTTAGGGTTTTGGGTTTTTTTTTTAAATAATTATTTGTTGAGAGAGAGAGAGAGAATGAGAATTGGCATGCCAGGATCTCCAGCCACTGCAGTTGAACTCCAGATGTGTGCCCCACCTTGAGCACATGTGTGACCTTACGCTTTTGTCTGGCTTACATGGGATCTGGAGAGTTGAACATGGTCTTTAAGGCTTTTCAGGCAAGCACCTTAACCACTAAGCAATCTCTCCAGCCCAAAACATTTATTTACTACAGAGAGAGAGGGAATGGGCACGCCAGGGCCTCTAGCCACTACAAATGAACGCCAGAAGCATGTGACAGCATGTGCATCTGTCTTACATGGGTTCTGGGGAATCGAACTTGGGGTCTCAGGCAAGCACCTTAATTGCCAAGCCATCTCTCCAGCCCCAGGGAATTTTAGCTTTTTTTTTTTTTTTAATATTACTGGGCTGGAAAGATGGCTTAGCAGTTAAAGCATTTGCCAGCAAAGCCAAAGGACCCAGATCCAATTCCCTAGTACTCATGTAAAGCTGCATGCACAAGGTGTCACATGCATCTGGAGTTCATTTGCAATGGCTAGAGGCCCTGGTGTGCCCATTCTCTCTCTCTCACTCTCTACCTCTTTGTCTTTCTCTCTCTCAAATAAGTATATAACTTAAAATTTTCATTAAAAATTGCATATGGAGCTGGGCCTGGTGGTGCACGCCTTTAATCCCAGCACTTGGGAGGAAGAGGTAGGAGGATCACCATGAGTTTGAGGCCACCCTGAGACTACATAGTGAATTTCAGGTCAGCCTTGGCTAGAGTAAGACCCTATCTCAAAAAACCAAAAAAAAAAAAAAAGAAAAACACACACACACACACACACACACACACACACACACATTCGCATATGTATATCGTATGTATTTGAGAGAGAGAGAGAGAGAGAGAGAGTGTGTGTGTGTATGTGTGGGCACACCAGGGCCTTCTGCCACTGCAAATGAACTCCAGACACATGTGCCACTTTGTGCATCTGGCTTTAAATGGGTACTGGGGAATAGAACCCAGGCTGGCAGGCTTTGTAAGCAAGTGCCTTTAGCTGCCAAGCCACCTCTCCCACCCCATTCTTTTGTTCGTTTGTTTATTTATTTATTTTGTTCATTTTTATTTATTTAGTTGAGAGTGACAGAGAGAGAAAGAGGCATAGATAGATAGAGAGAGAGAGAGAGAGAGAGAGAACGGGCGCACCAGAGCCTCCAGCCACTGCAGATGAACTCCAGACACGTGCGCCCCTTGTGCATCTGGCTTACGTGAGTCCTGGGGAATGGAACCTCGAACCTGGGTCCTTAGGCTTCACAGGCAAGCGCTTAACCGCTAAGCCATCTCTCCAGCCCTTGTTTGTTTATTTTTGAGGCAGGGTCTCATGTTGACCTAGGAACTCACTCTGTAGCCCAGGCTGGCCTCAAGCTCATGATGACCCTTCCACCTCAGCCTCCTGACTACTAGGGTTAATTATGAGAGCCATGCCCAGATTCGTTTCTCCTATTTTTATGGCTTTTGACTTTCCATTTGTGAGCTTCGCACCTGCGCACTCTTTCTCGGCCAGTGGACTGTGAAGCTACTTCATAGGGAGTAGCCACGTGCAAGGTGCCTTCAGGTACCTACAATTATTGATGCCAGAGGATGTATCTGCAGGCGTACCAGATGTTGCCAAATTGCTTTCCTGGTTGCTGTCACAGTTTTCCTTTGTGCATAGCTACAAGTATGGCCAAAGGGTTCCATGTCCTTTTCCGCACTGGGCACTGTCAGTCTGTTCGCTTCGCTTAACGTTGTAGTGCGAACAGGTGGCCTCTTCGTTCCAGCTAGTGTTTCTACCTCCTGGCTCTGCTCCACGGCTGTATTCTTGTCTCAAGTTTCGGCCTGGTCTGTCTAATCCTAGGGCAGCTGAAATTCCCCCTCTCTGATGTGTGTTCCCACTCTGCAATGCTATCCTGCAAGGGTGATTACCTACAAACCACATCATTTGCAAAGATCATAGCATGCATTTATGAGGCAGTGTTAAAGACACAGGAGGAAGGCTGGAGAGATGGTATAGCAGTTAAGGTCCTTGCCTGCTAAGCTTAAGAACCTAGGTTCAATTCCCCAGTACCTATGTAAGCCAGAGGCACAAGGTGGCACCTGAGTCTAGAGTTCATTTGCAGTGGCTGGTGCCCTCTTTCTCTCTCTCTCAAATTAATAAATAATAGTAAATATGGGCTGGAGAGATGGCTTAGTGGTTAAGCGCTTGCCTGTGAAGCCTAAGGACCCTGGTTCAAGGCTTGATTCCCCAGGACCCATGTTAGCCCAGATGCACAAGGGGGCACACATATCTGGAGTTCCGTTTGCAGTGGCTGGAAGCCCTGGCGTGCCCATTCCCTCTCTCTCTCTATCTGCCTCTTTCTCTGTGTCTGTTGCTCTCAAATAAATAAATAAATAATGAAGGAAAAAAAATTTAAAAAAAATAGTAAATAAAAGATACAGGAGGAGACACTGATCTCTCGCCTGACAGCCATGCTAACCACCTGGAACACATACCTGGATAGAACAGGTGGTTAGGGTGTTAGTAGTCCCAGGACAGGCAATTTGTCAGGCCGTCACAGCCTTCTGTCATGTGGAGCCAATTATCAGGTCAGTTTCCATTGCAGATCTTGGTGGCAGCCCTGTGCTTGTCCTTGGTTTGTCCCGCTGTCGGTGCTCAGGCTTGCCTGAGCTCGCTGACTAGGCCCTTCCCTCCCCAGCTGGAGCGGATGCTGGAGAACACAGCCGTACGTGCCCAGAAACAACTGATCTTACTGCACAGGGAGGACGGCCCAGGGCCGGCCCGCACTGTAGAGTGGCTCAACATGCGGAGCTGGTGCTCTGGTCACCTGCACCTCTGCTGTCCACGTCGCGTCTTCTCCAAGAGGAGCTTGCCCAAGCTGGTGAGGCCCGGCGGTCTGGCCTAGAGCAACTTGTGAGCCCTGATCTCAGCCTCCCCTGACCTGTTCCTACACATGCAGAACTGTCTCCTCACTGTGTACAACATCAGGGCTCATGGGCCCCTGTTAGAATTGCCTCCTCTTCTTCTCAACTCTGGCTTTTGAGATTCTTGGCCCACCATGCAGTACTATGGCTTGTAGTTAAAGGGAGGCTCAGCATGGTGAAGGCACAAGTACAAGAGGCCACTGGGAACTGGGACCAGTGAACCCAGAAAGATGGGCCTGATGGGGGAAGGGCGCTCAAGGACCAAGCCCAAGAGTCTCACATTCAGCTGAGGACCCAAAGAGCTCTCATGGTCAAGTCTCACTACTCCCTCCTCTGGGTAGAAGCAGACATAAGTCCTGACAGACATCTTCCTCCAGTATCATTAGCTCTTTTTTTTTTTTTTTTTTTTTTGGTTTTTCAAGGTAGGGTCTCACTCTGGCCCAGGCTGACCTGGAATTCACTATGTAGTCTCAGGGTGGCCTCGAACTCACGGCAATCATCCTACCTCTACCGCCCAAGTGCTGGGATTAAAGGCATGCGCCACCATGCCTGGCTATCCTTAGGTCTTTTGAACCCACAGGGAAGCAAGGAGTGGGAAGCACTGAGGCTACCCACATGCCACAGTCCACTCAGTACCCATAGCTTTGTGGACAGTGGCCTGAAAACTGCATCTCTACACAGGACCCTGCACGCTTAAGCACTGTCTGCCTAAAGGGCCAGTGGGGGGACTCCTGTGAGTATAGCCTTAGGAGTTCTGTGTCTTGGCAGCCCAGAAGTTTCCTCTGGGTTCACTTGCCCTCTGACAGCACCCCCCAGGTGAGCCTACATCCTGCCAGCTGGTGTCATGCACTAGCCTGTCTTCCATTGGGTCCTCTCAGGTGGAGATGTACACGCGCGTTTTCCAGCGGCCTCCTGATCGGCACTCAGACTTCTCACGCCTGGCACGAGTGCTGACAGGCAATGCCATTGCCTTAGTGCTTGGAGGGGGTGGAGCAAGGTAAGCCCTCACCCAGGTGTGTGCCACATGTGTGGATAACAGTCACGCCCACAGCTCTGTGCAGGGTGGTGGGAGGACTGTGGTGTAGTGCCCCAGATGAAGAGACCCTCAACCATGTTGGCCTTTGCCATCCTCAGGAGGGCATGTCCCCGTGGACAGCAAGGGTGTGACTGGCATGTCAAAGTACCTGGGTTCATGGGCGTGTGTAGGCCAGGCTGGCTGGGTTTCACTGCTGCCAGTTTCATAGAAGAAGATATCGTCTGATTGTCTCTGCTTTGAAGCATTTGCTCGGTTAGCCATGTGTCTTGTCTTTGAAAATTCTCTGCTCTTGTCCTTTGCCAGTGCTATGGGCTCCCTGTGAGGTTCTTTCCAGTTTAATATCCACTCTGTGGAGTAATGACCTGAGCTGCTCACGAACTAGAGAAGAATTCTTTAGTTCTTTGGGCTCTGGGGTCCTTAGAGGATTTTTAGCCCAAATAATCCCTGCCCTGAGTTGTCACCTGACCCTCCTGAGCTGAAAGAGGAACAGAAGCTCTTCTTCCAGTGACCCAGATGTCTATGAAGGAGCAGGGCCAGAGTGCATACCTCCCCAGGAAGAGGGGCAGCCAGTATGTGCTGTCCCTGCTTGACCTACTGGTAAGGTGACAGCACTGTGCTCCTTTTTTTTTTTTTTTTTTTTTTTTTCCGAGGTAGGGTCTCACTCTAGCCCAGGTTGACCTGGAATTCACTATGTAGTCTCAGGGAGGCCTTGAACTCACTGCGATCCTCCTACCTCTGCCTCCCGAGTGCTAGAATTAAAGGTGTGCGCCACCACGCCCAGCACTGTGCTCATTTTTTTTTAAATTTTATTTTTTTAAAGTATTTATTAATTTGCATGTATATGTGTATGTCGGGAGGTGTGCCAGGGTCTCTTGCCACTGCCAACAAGCACCAGACGCTTGTACCACTTTTTATTTATTTATTTATTTGAAAGCCACGGACACAGAGAGAGAAAGAGGCAGAGAGAGAGAATGGGCACACCAGGGCCTCCAGCCACTGCAAACAAACTCCAGACATGTGCGCCCCCTTGTGCATCTGGCTAACGTGGGTCCTGGGGAATTGAGCCTCGAACTGGGGTCCTTAGGCTTCACAGGCAAGCGTTTAACTGCTAAGCCATCTCTCCAGCCTCACTGTGCTCATTTTTATTGGAGATCCTGGGGAAGTGGCCCAGAGCAGTGTGGTGATGGTTTGCATTTATCAGCCCGGGGAGAGGCCTGGGTCCTCCTGTGGGTCTGGACGGTGGAGGCCCAGAGCAGGCAGGCGTTCTCAGTGAACCCACCTCTGTTTATAAGGTGACTTAGAGACCATGTGGTTCTGTAATGCAGACAACAAAGCCAGCGATGTGCCAGAAATAACTACTTTTTTTTTGTGGCTGTTTGTCTGTATTTCTAAGTAGTATTCCTATTCAACTAATTGTATGGTTTCTTCCGTGGTCAATTATTGACTTCCTAGCCCTCTGACAGTCTCTATGCGTCCCTCCCTCCCTCTCATGATCCTCATGAAGTCCCATCACTAGTGCAGCCAGAGCTCACTGTGATGAGACTCAGGACTAAGTCCCATCGCATGGGGCTCCGTGGTCACAATTGCTTCCCTGGAGTTACTGTTTGGGTTGCAGATGCTTAGTTTCTAGATGACATCAGTGCACCCACAGACACTGCCGGAAACATTGTGTCCTCTTAGCAGGTTCAGGAAGACCAGGTTGTGCGGTCACCAGCCTGTCAGTCCCCTCATCTCTGCTGCTCATTGCTCTCCAGCTGCTTCTGGGATGCTGTATTGGAATTTTGTTCAGTATTGTCCTGGAAACTGCTTTTGTTTCTCTCCTGAGTCCAGTTCCTGAATCTCATGCATTCCTCTGTCTAGAAATGTCCTTAAGAGATGAGTGGGACAGCTCGAAGAAGACAGATCAGTCTCTGCGGCACTTAGGGCTGCTTCTTCAGAGGGGGGATTGAGGCCATTTAGGGTGACTGGGCCCCAAAAGTAAAAGCAGGAAATGTCCTTGAGCATGTCCTTGCAGCGTTCATTTTGCTAGAGGTCAGAGAAGGATCTGACTTCTCATTATCTCTTGCCTAAAAGGTTCCCTAGATCTGTTTTTCCTAACTAACCTGAGTCCCTCCCTAGGAAAGAGTTCCCCTTTCCTAGAATTAAGATTCCTGTAAGGGACTGGAGAGATAGCTTAGCAATTAAGGTGCTTGCCTGCAAAGCCATCCCTAGGAAAGAGTTCCCCTTTCCTAGAATTAAGATTCCTGTAAGGGGCTGGAGAGATGGCTTAGCGATTAAGGTGCTTGCCTGCAAAGCCAAAGGGCCCAGGTTCAATTCCCCAGGACCCACATAAGCCAGATATATAAGGTGGCTTGTGCATCTGGATTATGTTTGCAGTGGCTAGAGGCCCTGGCACATCCATTCTCTCCCCCCCCCCACTGCCTCTTTCTCTCTCTCAATAAACAAACAAACACACACATACATATACACATATACACAAAATATATATATTTTGGTTTTTCCAGGGAGGGTCTCGCTCTAGCCCAGGCTGACCTGGAATTCACTAGGTAGTCTCAGAGTGGCCTCAGACTCATGGCAATCCTCCTACCTCTGCCTCCTGAGTGCTGGGATTAAAAGCATGTGCCACCATGACCGGCTTAAATAAAAATAATTAAAAAAAAAAAAAGATTCCTGGAAGAATTAAACCTGAACATGGCATTGTGGTTGGTTAGGTCAGCCCCAAAACTTGGCATTAGGGCTGGTTAGCTCAGCCCCCATTCAGAACCTATAAATGACCCCAATTTGGGTCTCTTGGTGGGCTTTACCCCCACTTGCCTTCTCATGGGTAGGAGCTCATCATTATATCTCCTGTTTCTGTCTCTTAATCTAATAAAGCCTCTCTAAATTTTTATTTATTTGTTTGAGAGAGAGAGAGACAGAGAAAGATGAGTGGGAGGTAAAAGTATTAATACCATACCTAGAAGGAATCCTCCCTCCACTTCCATACTTGTGTATAATAATTTAACTGGGTAGGAAACTCTAAATGGAAATATAATTTTCCCTAAGAATTTTTTCTTTTAAAAATATTTTATATTATTTATTTATTTATTTATGAGAGAGAGAGAATATGAATGGGTGCACCAGGAACTCTAGCCACCACAGACAAACTTCAGACACATGTGTCACCTTGTACATCTGGCTAACGTGGGTATAGGGAATGGAACCTGGATCCTTAGGCTTCACAGGCAAACGCCTTAACCGCTAAGCCATCTCTCCAGCCCAATCTCAACATTTTGAAAGGACATGATGTCTTAGTAGTGCCACCCTGGTTTCTTTTAAATTTGGAAATTTGGGCTGGTTAGCAGTTAGGGGACTTGTTTAAAAAGTCTGCTGGGCCAGGTTTGATTCTCCAGTACCCATGTAAAGCTAGATGTACAAAGTGGCACATACATCTGGAGTTCATCTTTTAAAAATATTTTATTTGTAGCCAGGCATGGTGGCGCACGCCTTTAATCCCAGCACTTGGGAGGAAGAGGTAGGAGGATCACCATGAGTTCGAGGCCACCCTGAGAATACTTAGTGAATTCAAGGTCAGCCTGGGCTAGAGTGAGACCCTACCTCGAAAAAAACTTTAAAAAATTATTTGTACTTATTTATTTGAGAGAGAGAGAGAGAGAATGAGGCAGAAAGAGAGACAGAAGGCTGAAGAGATGGCTTAGCAGTTAAGCGTTTGCCTGTGAAGCCTAAGGACCCTGGTTTGAGGCTCAATTCCCCAGGACCCACATTAGCCAGACGTACAAGGGGGCGCATGCATCTGGAGTTCATTTGCAGCGGCTAGAGGCCCTGGAGCGCCCATTCTCTCTCTCTCTTTATCTGCCTTCTCCTCGCTGTCACTCTCAAATAAATAAATAAAAATAATTTTAAAAAAGAGAGAGAGTGGGTGCACCAGGGCCTCTAGCCACTGCAAACAAACTTCAAACACCTATACCACCATGTGCATCTGGTTTATGTGAGCACTGGAGAATCAAACCTGGGTTCTTAGGCTTCACAGGCAAGCACCTTAACCGTTAAGCCATCTCTCCAGCCCTATAGGAGCTTTTTTTGTAGATTGTTTTGAATTTTCTATCTATGTTTCTAAGAGTAAAGTAGTATTTCTTCTTTGTGTGTGTTTCCTGTTTGTGCACTGCTTCCACTGCAGTGCTGTAGGGGGCCCCCACTGCAGTGCTGTAGGGGGGGTCTCCACTGCAGTGCTGTGGGGGGGGGTCTCCACTGCAGTGCTGTGGGAGGTGGTGCCAGAAGACACTGGTTTCAGGGCTTCTGCATGGTAGGCAAGCATTCTACCTACTGAACCTCGTCCCTAATCTCACATTTTCTTTTTCTAAAATATTTTATTTTTATTTATTTGACAGAGAAAGAGGGCAGAGAGAGAGAAAGAGAGAGAGAATGAATGGGCACGCCAGGGCCTCCAGCCACTGCAAATGAACTCCAGACACATGTGCCCCCTTGTGCATCTGGCTTATGTGGGTCCTGGGGAATCAAACCTGGGTCCTTTAGCTTTGCAGGCAAATGCCTTAACTGCTAAGCCATCCCTCCAACCCTCACATTTTCTTTTTAAAAACATTTTTATTTAGTTATTTGCAAGGAAAAAAGTGGGCACACCAGGGCCTCTGGCCACTGCAAACAAATTCCAGATGCATGCACCACTTTGTGCAACTGGGTTTCTGTGGGTACTGGGGAACCAAACCTAGGCCATCAGGCTTTACAAGCAACTGCTTTTAACCACTGAGCCATTTTTCCAGCCCCAAACATGTTCATATTATTTTACAGAGAGAGAGAAAGTGTACATGCCAGGGCCTCTTGTCACTGCAAACACAAACTCCCGAAGCATACATCACTTCGTGTATATGTGGTTTTTTTTTTTTAATTTTAATTTTATTTTTTTGGTTTTTCAAGATAGGGTCTTACTGTAGCCCAGGCTGACCTGGAATTCACTATGTAGTCTCAGAGTGGCCTCGAACTTACAGCAATCCAACTACCTCTGCCTCCCAAGTGGTGGAATTAAAGGTGTGCACCACCATGCCTGGCCCTCTTATGTGGGTTTTGAGGAATCAAACCCTGGCATCAGGCTTTGTAAGCAAGCACCTTTATCACTGAGCCATCTCTTCAGCCCATGTTCTTTTATTACAGTCTTAATTATTAATATTAACACTCAGAATACACATTATACTGTATATATATGATGTGTTACTATATATGTGTGTAAATTTTGTAGAATAGCTAGCAAAGAGTTCAAGAGGCCTTACTGGAGGCATGGGCAGAAAGTGTCTCTGCAGGTGATTACTAATAAGATATTAACAACCCAGCTGGAGAGCTGCTGGAAGCCTGTAGTGCTAAGCCACAAGGTCATAGAGTCTAGCAGCAGGGTTGAGTTGAGCCCAGCCTTTGTCCAGCCCAGCCTAGTTGGGCTCAGCAGAACTGAGCTGTGGAGGTATAGGACAGGGCGGGGCGGGGCAGGGCCTAGAATGATGGATGTAGTGATAACTGCAGGGAGGTCCTTGCTGAGCTGAAGCCCCAGGCATAGTCAGGAGGTCTGTGTCTGTGGTTCCCTTGGATGCACACATTGCATGAGCAGATGACAGGTCGGTGGGGCTGTAGCCATCACCATCACAGTGGTAGGTGTCCTTTTATGGGATCCACCTGAAGATGTTGCACCCTAGTTGATCTGGTGTTTGCTAAGCTCTCAAGGGCCTGTTTTTGGGTTTTCGAGGTAGGGTCTCACTCTGGCTCAGGCTGACCTGGAATTAACTATGTAGTCTCAGGGTGGTTTTGAACTCACGGTGATCCTCCTACCTCTGCCTCCCAAGTGCTGGGATTAAATGCGTGTACCACCACGCCCGCCAAGGGTCTGTTTTTTATGGTGGGTGTTTTAAATTTTATTTATTTATTTGACAGAGAGAGAGAGAGAGAGAGAGAGAGGGAAAGAGAGAGAGGGAAAGAGAGAAGGAGAGAATGGGCGCGCCAGGGCCTCTAGCCACTGCAAACAAACTCTAGACACATGTGCCATCATGTGCATGTGGCTTACATGGGTCCTGGGGAATCGAACTGGGGTCCTTTGGCTTTGCAGGCAGATGCCTTGACCATTAAGCCATCTCTTCAGCCTGGGTTTTTAAAAATTTATTAATTCATTTGCCAGCAGAGAGGGGGGAAGAGAATGGGTGCACTAAGGCTTCTAGCCTCTAGTCACTGCAATCGAACTCCAGGTGCCTGTACCACTCTGTGCATCTGGATTTATGTGGGTACTGGGGAATTGAACTTGGGTCGTTAGGTTTCTCTCTAGCCCTCCCCCCACATTTTTTTTTTTTAAGTAGAATCTCTCTCTAGCCCAGGCTGACCTGGAATTCACTATGTAGTCTCAGGCTGGCCTTGAACTCACAGCAACCCTCCTACCTCAGCTTCCCAAAGTGCTGGGGTTAAAGGCTTGTTCCACCATACATAGCTTATAATGGTATTAATATACCCCTGTGCCCATATGTTTCTAGTTTACTTTGATAAGTTTACTGGCGAGACTTCTTTGAGAATAAGTTATTTATCAGTCTGTGCCTCATGGTTGCTGCTGAACAGTGGTGTAATCTAGGTGCATAAACAAAGTATAAAGTTGTTCTACTTCTGCATTTGTACTCAGAATGGAGCCTAATTTTGCTTCATAAGTGGAGGCACCTAGGCCAAGGCACAGCCTGAAAGCCACTTTCACACAATAGGGAGTAACTTAGAGCAGAGCCCAACCTGATCTCAGCCTCCCAAGTGCTAGGATTACAGATGTTTGCCACCATGCCTGACTCTCTCTTATTTAAATTGTTCTTTTTTGGGGTGAGAGATGGCTTAGTAGTTAAGGCGCTTGCCTGCGAAGCCTAAGGACCCATTTTTGACTCTCCAGATCCCAAGTAAGCCAGACATACAAGGTAATGCAAGTGCACAAGGTTGCACACGTGTACAAGGTGGCACATGCATCTGGAGTTCAGTTGCAGTGGCTGGAGGCCCTGGCATGCCAATTCTCTCTCTCTCTCATGTCCTTACTCTCTCCTTCATAAAAAATTAAGTTGTCCTTTTCCCCTAATTTATGGAGCAGCAGACATCTATAAAGCAACAGATGGTAAATATATATGATCTCTGTCACAACCATGCAAAGGATGGAAGAGTGAGCTTTTTCGGCCATAACTTTGAAGAGAATGTCTCTCTCCCTCACCTGTATACTGGGAATTGAATTTACCTGAAGTAGGCAAGTGCTTTACCACCAACCCACAAAACCAGCCTTTACCTTTTTTTGTTGTTGTTGTTTTTGTTTTTGTTTCAAGGTAGGGTCTCACTCTAGCTCTTTCTTCTTTAAAAAAAAATTATTTGTAAACAGAATGGGCATGCCAGGGTCTCCAACCACTGCAAATGAACTCCAGACCCATGTGCCCCCTTGTGCATCTGGCTTACATGGGTCCTGTGGAATCGAACCAGAGTACTTAGGCTTTGCAGGCAAACCCCTTAGTCGCTAAGCCATTTCCCCAGCCCATCTTTCTGCTTTTTAAAATATTTACTCAATTAATTTATCTATTTAAGAGAGAGAACACCAGGGCCTCTAGCCACTACAAATGAACTCCAGACGCATGGGCTATCTTGTGCATCTGGCTTACGTGGGCACTGGGGAATCAAGCCTGGGTCCTTAGGCTTCACAGGTAAGTGCCTTAACCACTAAGCCATCTTTCCAGCACTTCCTTTTTAAAAAAATCTTTCCTTTGCTTTGAATTTTCACAATACAAGAATAGGTTGGCCGGGCGTGGTGGTGCACGCCTTTAATCCCAGCACTCGGGAGGCAGAGGTAGGAGGATCACCGTGAGTTTGAGGCCAGCCTGAGACTCCATAGTGAATTCCAGGCCAGCCTGGGCTAGAGTGAAACCCTACCTCGAAAAACCAAAAAAAAAAAAAAAGTTTTTTTTTTTTTTTGCTAGGTATGGTGGTGCATGCCTTTAATCCCAGCACTTGGAAGGCAGAGGTAGGAGGATCGCCATGAGTTCATGGCTACCCTGAGACTACATACTGAATTCCAGGTCAGACTAGGCTAGAGCGAGACCCTACCTTTAAAAAAAAGTTTTTTTTCTTTGTTTGTTTATCCATACTTAGAGTTTATGGTGTTTCTTGAATCTTAGGCTTGATACTGGTCATCAGTTCTTTTTTTTTAAATGATTTTTTTTATTTGAGAGAGAGAATGGGCGCACCAGAGCCTCTAGCCATTGCAAACAAACTCCAGACACATGTGCCACCTTGGACATCTTGCTTACATGGGTACTGGGAAATCAAACCTGGGTCCTTAAGCTTTGTAGGTAAGCACCTTAATCGCTAAAGCTATTTCTCCAGTCCCTGGGTCTATTTTTTTAAAAGGTCTCATGTATCCCAGGCTGGCTTTGAACTCACTATGTACCTAAGGATGACCTTAAGCCTCTGGTCTTTCTACCTCTACCTCCTTAGTGCTGGGATTACAGGAGTATATCATCAACTAAATTTTAGTCATCAGTTCTAAAAAATACCAAGCCAGTTTGGTGAGGCAGGAAGATTGCCTTGAGTTTGAGGCTCACATGGACTGTATAGTGAGTTCCAAGTCAGCTTGACCTATAGAGTATAACCTTGTCTCAGAAAAATCAAGCCATTTTCTTTGCAGATCTTGCCCCACCCTTCTCTTTCCTATGCTTTAGTTATATGTAAATGAACCCTTTATATCAGACCCCATGTTTCCTAAGTTCATAATCTATTTTATAAAAATATACTTTACGTATGCCATCCTTTTGATGCTTTATAGTTCAGTGAGCATCTTCTCCTGCCCCGTGACTTCTTGGGACGATGAACAAGTGTCTGTTCACCCCAGATGGTGCAGACAGGGCACCAGTGCTGGACCAAAGAACAATTCCACTCATGTCCTGCATGGTGAACCCATGGATTTAATGGGGTTACGTACAAGATCATGTTTAAATGACAGGTGGCTGCACCGCTGAAGAGAGTCTGCCTCCCAGCACTTGCTGGCAGCGTCCATATCTGCTGGGGAGGGATGGGCCTTGTGGGCCTTATGAGCTCTCCGGCTCAGCCTCTTGAGAGCCTTCCTTCCCATGAGGGAGTGTTAGTAATCCTGGTTTATCAGCATACTATAGCTGCTCCGATTTCAAGACGACAGTGGACATATTTATGCCTGCAGGGCAGAGTTCCACAGTATCTGCTAACCTGTTTTCTGTTTCACCATGTCTGTCTTCAGCTGTGTCTAATCTCCTATTAAATTTATTTATTGGCGTCTTCATCCCAGCTATACTTTTTTGTTTATTTTTATTTATTTATTTGAGAGCAACAGACAGAGGGAGAAAGAGGCAGAGAGAGAGAGACAGAGAGAGAATGGGCGTGCCAGGGCCTCCAGCCACTGCAACCGAACTCCAGACATGTGTGCCCCCTTGTGCATCTGGCTAACGTGGGTCCTGGGGAATTGAGCCTTGAACTGGGGTCCTTAGGCTTCACAGGCAAGCGCTTAACCGCTAAGCCATCTCTCCAGCCCCCAGCTGTATTTTTTTACATCCACTTATTTATTTGACAGAGAGAAAGAGGCAGATAGAGAGAATGGGCGCACCAGGGCCTCCAGCCACTGCAAATGAACTCCAGATGCATGTGCCACTTTGTGCATCTGGCTTATATGGGTCCTGGGGAATAAACCTGGGTCCTTAGGCTTCACAGGCAAGCACCTTAACTGCTAAGCCATCTCTCCAGCCTGCAGCTATATATTTTTTTTTGCAGCTATATTTTTAATTTCTACTTGATTATGCTTTGTTGCCATTGTATGCCACACTTGTTAATTCTGTCTTGAATTCTTTAAAAATTTTTTTTAATATTTTATTTTTATTTATGAAAGAGAGAGAGAGAAAAAGAGGGAAGGAGAAAGGGAGGGGGAGAGAATGGGAACACCAGGGCCTCCAGCCACTGAAATGAACTCCAGACACATGCGTCACATTGTGCATCTGGCTTTTTTGTAGGTACTGAGGAATCATACTTGGGTTCTTTGGCTTTGCAGGCAAGCCACTAAGCCATCTCTCTAGCCCCTTGAATTCTTTTTTGTTGCTGTTGTTTTAATATTTCATTCATTTGCAAGAGGGAGACAGTGAGAATGAGTATGTCAGGGCCTCTTGCCCCTGGAAACAAAATCCAGATACATGTACTACTTTGTGCATCTGGGCACTACATGGGTACTGGGGAGTTGAAACCAGGCTGTCAGGCTTTTAAGCAAGCACCTTTAACCACTGAGCCATCTCTCCGCCCCTCTGTTTTAAATTCTTTCAACACTTAGCATTATACTTACTTAACTTTTTTTTTTTTTTTTTTTGGTTTTTTGAGGTAGGGTCTCACTCTAGCCCAGGCTGACCTGGAATTCACTATGTAGTCTCAGGGCAGCCTTGAACTCACAGCTATCCTCCTACCTCCGCCTTCTGAGTGCTGGGATTAAAGGCATGAGCCACCATGCTTGGCTCTTACTTAATTTTTTAAATTTATTTGAGAGAGAGAATGGGTGTGCCAGGGCCTGTAGCTACTGCAAACAAACTCCAGACACATACACATCTGGCTTTATGTGGGTACTAGGGAATTGAACCTGGGTCATTAGGCTTTGCATGCAAGCATCTTAACTACTAAGCCATATCTCCAGCCCCTACTTACTTAATTTCATTACAATTTTAATTGTACAACTAAGTTTTCATCATCCCAAACAAGCTCTGTACCTATTCTACATGAACTCCCATTCCCCAGCCCCTCAACCTCTGGTAAGTATTTATCTTTTTTTTTTTCCTTGAGGTAGGATGTGATTCTAACTCAGGGTGATTTGGAACTCCCTCTGTGGTCTCAGGCTGGCCTTGATCTCAATAGCAACCCTCCTACCTCAGCCTCCTGATTGCTGAGATTAAAGACATGTGCCACCTTGCCTGGCTTATTATTTTACTCTTTCTTTCTTTCATTTTTTTTTCCCCCCCAAGGTAGGGTCTCACTCTAGCCCACGCTGACCTGGAATTCACTATGTAGTCTCAGGGTGGCCTCGAACTTATAATGTTCCTCCCACCTCTGCCTCCTGAGTGCTGGGATTAAAGGCATGTGCCACCACACCTGGCATACTTTCTATCCTCATGAATGTGCCTATTGTAAGTCCCTCATATAACTGGGATCATAAAATATTTGCCCTTTTATGTCTGTGTTTTTTTTCTTTTTTCTTTTTCTTTTTTTTTTTTTTTTTGAGATAAGATCTTGCCCAGGCTGACGTAAAATTGACTATATAGTCTCAAGCTGGCCTTGAACTCACAGAAATCCTCCTGCCTCTACCTCCTAAGTGCTGGCATTAAAGGCATGCGCCACCACGCCTGGCCTATATCTGCCTTCTTGACTAAGCACACTAATGCATAAACTATGGCTGTCCATTCAGCACTTTGTTCACGCATTCTTCTGTTGTTGGATACTGACAGTCACCTTTTGGCTCTTTAGGCACTTTTCGCATTGTCATTCTAAAGCCCATGTCTGCTGTCTGTTGCCTGGACTCTCTCTGTTTCCACCTGGTGTGTGTATGTCTGGGGATCCAATCCCCGGCCTTGTACATGCAAGGCAAGCACTTTACCACTGAACTACATCTGTAGCTTGTGGGTCCACTTTTTTTGGTCTGTTTTTTTTCTCTTGTCTTATGGTCATTTGGTGTTTTCACTTCATGTGACTAGAAATTTTTGGTAGTGTGAAATTCGGCATGAAAGTGATAGCAATATTTTGAGTCTATAGGTAGTAACTTCAGTCTGGATTTGAAGCCATGGGAGCTGGCTTTCTGGTCTGTGTGAGGGTGGCCCATTTCCATTTCACTGACCCTTAGGGTGGCCCTCAGGGTTTACCAGGACCTTCTTTTTCCAGAGGGCCCTTATTTCCTCTTTCCCCCACTCGCAGGTGTGGCAAAAGCCTGTTCAGCTTCCTAGCTTCCGTGACTCTCTGGGTGTTTCTAGGCCATGTACTGGCTCTCCTCAGTAAGCCTCCTTCCTCCCCCACCTCAGGACCCAGAGTCCCTCAGTATCTGCAGAGAAAGATCTGGAATTATATCTAGACCTCCCCACCCTGAGTCAGTATCTTTGTCTCATCATCTGTGACTGTGCAGAAGTTAGACACTAAGGAGGGGGGGAGCAAGGGGTTGTGTTCTGGGGTGGGGGTGCAGCTCCTGGGCATGTCTGACAGTGGCGCTTCCTTCCTCTCTGTTCCTGCTGGCATAGGGGCTGTGCCCAAGTAGGTATTCTTAGGGCCTTGGCGGAGTGCGGCATCCCTGTGGACATGGTTGGCGGGACATCCATCGGGTCTTTCATGGGTGCCCTGTTCTCTGAGGAGCGGAGCTACAGCCAGATGCGGATCCGGGCCAAGCAGTGGGCAGAGGTGAGCAGGCATCCTCCACCCTCAGGAGGGCTCTGGTCTCAAGGAGACAGCCTTTCAGGTCTCAGCGCGTGGCCTGTGGGGCAGAGGGGGACACCGTGAAGTAAAGGATTGGGTGAGTGATCTGTGGCCTGAGGTAGGTGATGGGAGGTGGTCTGAGGTAGGTCGTGGAAGGTGGTCTGGTTGTTGGTGAGGGATGGTCTGAGGTCTGTGTTCTGGTTTGTGTTCCAGTCTGGCGTTTTCTGAGAGACAACACGGAGGCCCAGTACCACTGGAGTGAGAACTGGTGGTTACCCACAGTCCCGGGGAATAAGAGGCATAGCTGCACCAGAGCCACAGGGGTGCAGGGAGGCAGGAGAGGACTAGGGCCAGTCAGAGGCAGAAAGGTGCACGTGCCTGCAGGTTACTTCAGCAGAGGCAAGACAAGCGGAGTAGCTTTGGATTGGTTAATATGGTTCATTCCAACAGGACTGGGGGCCATCCCTGGTTGCCTGGTCCCTGACCCTAGGTGATTTAGGGAAGGGGAGTGTTGGCTTGATGTGGCTCAAACCAGGGAGGGGCTCGGCATGGGCTCAAGACTGCACGGGAGATGAAACTTCTCTGCTGTTAGTCTGGCCTTGTCACAAATGGACACAAGAATCAAAACATCAAACACAGAATCAAAGGAGGAGAACAGGCTCCCGCACGCCGGCTCCGCAGCGGGTGGCACATGGCCCTCTCAGGGCTGTGCCTGTGGAACAAATGGAGCTGCCGAAGCCATGCGTGGGATCAAAAGCCCCTGCGCTTTCCTTTTGAAAAGCAAAGAAAATTAGTGCTCCTGCCTGAAGAAGCTGAGGGGTGGGCCATCGGCTGCGCTCACAGAGCTGAGGACAGGGCTGCAGGGCTTTGTCCAGAAATAGTCCTTCCATGTGAGTCCTCCCTCACCTCTCAGTGGGGCCGCCAAAAAAGTGTGTCCTTAGTGACGTGACAGTAGTCACTAGGGGTGCCTCTAAGGGCAGTGACCACAGGGAACAGTGTGTCCACCAGACAGATGATAGCTTAGTATTAGTACAGTCACAGGAGGCCAGCCCAGGGACTGTGAGAGGTCCTCTCCATTCATAGGAAGGGGTCAAGACACTTTGAGGTGGTCCTTTTGTCATCCTGAGGGTGTACTGGGCTATAGGACCCTGCTGGGGTGGTCACCTTATAGGAAACTACTGCTAGGTATATTGGGGATGGAGTCATGGGTGCACTTACCCACCCACCAGCCAAGCTGAAGAGATACCCGGGTAGCAATGGGGTATTTGGTGCTGGGCAAGGACTTCCTGTGGAGCAGCTCTGGGCCTGGGCAGAATCCCAAGCTGTCCCTTTCCCCATTGCGTCTCATTTGTCTCAAGGAAGGTTCTTTACGCCACAAAACTTCCCAGCCCTTGGCCCTTCTTAATGTCTCCGCACCCAGTGCTGGTGGCTCTACCAGCCCAGGGCTCCCTGTCCCAGAGGCAAACTGGAGGCCAGGGCACAAGGGGGCCCTAGAGCCTCCAGTGGCTCAATTGGCCAGGCTAGCCTGAGCTGGGTGACACCATGTCCTAGTTTCCGGGCTTGGGGGCCTTCTGCTGGCCTCTGTGTGTAATCTGAGGCTCAAGCCCACAATATCTTCTCCCGAGATCCCAGGCAGTTGGGCCTGTGGTGCTGCTAGATACCCGTGACCTGTGGTAGAAAGTACGTGTGTGCCTCTGTCCTGCTCCAGCAGGGTCCCACAGGCCAGAGTGTGAGTCCCTCAGTAGAGGTCTCCCATGTCTCCAGAATATGACCTCGATGGTAAAAACCATGCTGGACTTGACCTACCCGATCACATCCATGTTCTCCGGAGCTGGCTTCAACAATGGCATCAGCAGCGTCTTTGGAGACCGGCAGATTGAGGTGCGTCCCCTCAGGCATAGCCTCAGGATCTATGGTCATACCTGGCCTACGCTGGATGCTCAGTGGCCTTGGCATCCTCCTGCTCTCTCCCTGCCCATCTGGCCCTAGGTTGGCCTTGCCAGTGCAGGACAGGGAACAGTGCAGGAGGAAGTCCCCTCTGAGCCCTGGTCTCCCCACAGGACCTCTGGCTCCCCTACTTTGCCATCACCACCGACATCACAGCCTCTGCCATGCGGGTCCACACAGATGGTAAGAGCCAAAAGCATCACGGGGGCGGCTCACCGGGCATGGGGGCATGGGCAGGTGGCTCCATGAGTTGTGGAGGGCACTGAGGGCCTCATAGAGGAAGCAAGAGTCACAGGCATATGTGCATAGGGAGGGTAGATGGGATCTTTGTCACAGGTACCCCAGGAAGAATGGGATAGTCCAGAGTACAGATATCCAGGGGGATGGAGGGGCCCCTGGGGGAGGAATGGAGTGAAAGGCACACTTTGGAACAAGGGCCTTTGTGTGGGCAAAGTGGGATGTGTCGAGACCTCCTGAATCCTCATTGCCCTCCCTTTTGGGGACAGGCTCCTTCAGGAATGAGGGGTCCAGTGGAGGTCTGTCTGCTAAATCTGGTATCCTTTGACTGACCGAGACAAGACCCTGATTTTCCAGTTCAGGACAGAGATCTATAGAGAGCAGGGAAGGCACCTCACTGGTCCCTCTTCTATGAGACCCTCTGGACCTCCTAGGTTCCCTGTGGAGATACGTTCGTGCCAGCATGTCCCTGTCAGGCTACATGCCCCCGCTCTGTGACCCCAAGGATGGACACCTGCTGATGGATGGAGGTTACATCAACAATCTCCCAGGTACTATAGAGGGTGGCAGAGTGCCTGCCTGCTGGGATGTGGCTCTTTGGTCATTCCGCCCTGTGGCTGCCTGCCACGGCCGCCTCCACACCAGGAAGGCTGAGTGGTACACGTTTTCCTTGGAGTGTGCCAAGGAAAATGTCAGGCTGGCATCAGAGCACAGAGAATGCACACATGCATGTGCACATGCGCACAGCGTGCTCCCAGCATATGGCTCTGCCTGTGAGCACAGCGGCAACAGAACAAAGGCCAAGGAGACAAACCAGGAGCAATTGATTTCCATCTGCGCCCACAGTCGGGAGCTAACAGTCTGCAGGTGTTAGGTGTGCTCTGAGTGAGGCCACACCTCTACCTGTTGGATCCATGCTCAGAAGGGCCAAGATCACAGTTCTTGCACACACGGCTGGCCACAAGCTGGAGCATCCATTCCATCATGACCCTCAGATAGAGCCTCAGGGGGAGCAGGGCACCCTTAAAGTTTAATGAGGGAGGATCTGCACCCCCACCTGAGTTCCACCCAGCCGTCTTGGGGTGTTAATCCATCCCCTGGTTTTGCATTCCTGACCCTTGTGGTGACCAGGCTGCCTTCTCTACAGCGGATGTGGCCAGATCCATGGGGGCAAAGGTGGTGATCGCCATTGACGTGGGCAGCCGGGACGAGACAGACCTCACCAACTACGGTGATGCCCTGTCTGGGTGGTGGCTGCTTTGGAAACGCTGGAACCCCTTGGCCACAAAAGTGAAGGTGAGAGAGATACCAGGTGAACTGAGTGGCCTCCTTGGGGCTTATGCGCAGCTGCAGTGCACTCTGCCCTGCGGGCAGGGATGTGGCAGCACCTCCCCGACTATGAGTCCAGCAGGTATGAATCACTTGCTCACACTGCTGCCCAAGCCCTGGACCAACTCTCGGACAAGGGGTGGGCAGGACCAGCTCATATCTCCAGGACACTGGCTCAGAGCCTGTTCTGCTCCTAGGCCGGGAGAAATGGGAAGAGAGGGCCATGGCCGGAGACTCAGGCTTGTCTTGGCAGGTGTTGAACATGGCTGAGATCCAGACACGCCTGGCCTACGTATGCTGTGTTCGGCAGCTAGAGATGGTAAAGAACAGCGACTACTGCGAGTACCTGAGGCCCCCCATTGACAACTATGGCACCCTGGAATTCAGCAAGTTTGATGAGATCTGTGTGAGTGTTAGCCATTGGCCACAGAGGCTGAGGAGTTGGGGGTCAGCTCTGGTGGCTACCTCCTCTCCAACCTTCTGAGAATTTCAGGAGGTGGGGCTCCCCACATTTCCTGATGGGCTCCGCTGTGTGCGCAGGAAGTTGGATATCAGCATGGGCGGACAGTGTTTGACATCTGGGTTCGGAGTGGTGTGCTGGAAAAGATGCTACAGGACCATCAGGGGACAAGCAAGAGGAAGGCCTGTGGGGTGAGAACAGGGTTCCATGCCCTCTGTACTGAACTGGCAGTGTTCTGTGTGTTCACCCTGCGCATGGGGTGGCCTGTGTGCTGAGCAGCTGTGCCGTCTGTCACCTGGCTCCAGGTCCTCACCTGCCCCAATGCCTCCTTCACGGACCTCGCTGAGATGGTGTCACGCATTGAGCCGGCCAAGGGGGTTGCCGTGGATGGTGAGTTGAATGCCCAGGAACACATAGAGGAGTTTGGAGAGCTGAGCCCCAGAACTCCTTCTACAAGCCCTTACCCTTGTTCTTGGGGACGTCACCCACACTTGGACTCCACTGGCCACAAAGCTCAACCAGTGCTGCCCCATTCTATCAGGACCCCAAGATCCTCAGTCCAGATCAAGAGCCCCATAGCAATGAGATGATCTCTTAGGTCACTCAGACCTCTCCCTCCCTCACTCCATATGATACCCTAACCACACACCACCTCACCAGCCTCCCAGACCACCAAACTCTTCAAGAGACATAAGTGAAGATGACCTGCTAGCAGGGCCTTTAGGACCCACCCACCTATAGACCCCAAGCCAGCTGTGCTTTCTGTCCTGCCAGTGCCCCCCTTGCAACAGAACAACATTCCCTATCTTAAAAGAGGGAGGAAGATGCCCTTGGGCTGCCCAGAGTCAAAGAGCCCTAGGCACTGTTCTGACCTTTACTTGTGGAGACCTGGCCAGGGAGCCCAGGCCCCTTGTGCATAACTGGGAGTCAGCTTTCTCCACACCTGTGTGGAAGATCCATCCAGTGTCGGACTGTGAGGTGAGGTGGACAAGTCAGATGTGATGTGTCACGAGGTTATCTATGGCTTCTTGTCAGCCCTGGGACTGAATGGATGGCTGTGTGTGGGAACCTGTGCAACAATGGGGGTAGGCATGGAGGGTCTGTGACTATTCTACCTCAGTTTTAGCTGTGCTGGGCACAACCACTGATCACTGTCCTTGGAGAAGGAACCAATGTGGTCTTCCCCTGTGCTCCAGATGAATCTGACTACCAGACTGAGTACGAGGAGGAGCTGCCAGAAGCCCCCAAGGACACATACGCTGACTTCCAGAGCACTGGGACTGAATTGGACTCTGAATCAGTGAGTTGTTGGGCTAAGTCCCACCAATGCCTTTTGGCTGATCCCACCCTGAGGGTCCCTGGTTCTGGGCTGGGTGCTCTCCTACCTGTGGGTGTTGCATTTAAAGCAATGCAGTCCAGGGGTCTGCCCACTGGGGTCTGGCAGTTCCATGCATCTTGACCATGTATGGTTTGTTTCCAGGAGGATGAGCCCACGCTATGGAGTGGACACCCTAGCCTGGCTTCCCTAGAACCATCACCCCAGGATACCAACTCCTGGCTTCCCTGAACAGGATGAGCAGGGACCTCAGCCTTAATGCCCCTCCTGACCCTCCTAATTCAGCCTCTCCCCTTGGGCTGACCTGGAGGTTGAGGCTCCACCCCCTTCTAGGAGGTTACTCCTGCCTGAGAGCAAGACCAGCTGGAGGACGTGGCCAGCCTGCCAGTGGGTTCAGCTTCTCCTGTGGTGTGAGCTGGGTCAGGGGAGCCTTGGGCCACATTGCCTTGGTGGTACACCTTGTACCCCATGGCAATACTGGGAGGCTCTGAAGCCTCGGCGAAATGTGGGAGCACTGGATTGGCATGTTAATAAAGTCCTGATTGTGTGGATTTTTGTCCTTTGTGGAGGTCTCTATAATCTGAGGTCCATCTGGTCCCTGGGGCGTGGTGATCTTGAATGGGAATTTTGGGGTTCCTTGCCAATACAACAATAGCCAAAGCACCAATAAATTTAGGGTACCCTGGAGTCTTGTCTTACTAAAGAATTAAAATCCATTGACCAGAAGGTAAGGTGTAGAGAGACTCTATTAGATTAAGAGCAGGAAAGAGGAGGAGGTACAGGGAGCTCCTACCATGAGGAGGGCAAGAGGGGTAAAACCCATGTGTGAGTAGGGGTGGGGGTGATGAGGGGAGACTTGCCAGGACCTGGAGGTTCAGAAGTGAAGAACGGTGGGAGGTCAAGAGACCTTGCTCCCCCCTCCCAGGTAAGGGTCTATTTATGACCTTATTGTGGTGGCTTCACCTTCAGGCTCAGGTGAGCCAGAGTGAGGGCTGGCTGATCTGGGCTGGGGCCTGGCTCAAGGAGAGGCCAGCCATGACCCCTCGTTTTGGAGCTGAGCGGTAACCAACCACAAAGTCAGGATCAGATTTACATTCTAGGAAGAGGGGACCTCCCTCCCAGGGAGGGCCTCAGGTTATTCATGGAAAAGCAGGTCTAGGGACTCCTTTAGGCAAGAGAGAAGTCTGAGCATTCTTTGATCTCTTGTAAAGTGAAGATAGCAAGGGTAGGCCCAAAGACATTCCTGCCTTGACTTTGGGTGGATGGGGGCCAGTCACCCTAACCTCCTCAATCTATCTCTCTCTCTTTTTTTTTTCTCGAGGTAGGGTCTCACTCTAGCCCAGGCTGACCTGGAATTCACTATGTAGTCTCAGGGTGGCCTCGAACTCACAGCGATCCTCCTACCTCTGCCTCCCAAATGCTGGGGTTAAAGGCGTGCGCCACCATGCCCGGCTCAATCTCTTTTTTTTTTTCTCTCTCTCTCTCTATCAGAATCTATTTTGCTGGGGTCTCCCCTCTCCTAACCAAGGCGAACCCCTGGGATAGATCAGGTCTTCCTCACCCGTGGGCAGGCATAGATACGTAGGTGCTGCCCCAAGTGGGAAGCCTTCATGCCACTTCCCAGAGTAGTTGCAGTGAGCAAGCCCCCCTCCTTGGCCTCCAGAGTCGTGAGCCCCAGCCCCGCTCAGGCACGTGACAAAGGGGCGGAGCCTCCCTCAGCTATCCCCCCACCACCAGGCCTGTCACCTTGGGGGCGGTGCCACGGCGAGCCCCGCCCCCGGCATGTCGTCACGGGGCGGAGCGCCGCCCCCGGGTCCAGCCGCGGTCTGCTCGGGCGGCTGGACGCGCGAGGCGTCCGGTGCGGCCATGCGGGGCCCGGGTCCGAGCGCGACCCTGACCCTGACCGTGACCCCGAAGCCGAGAGCCAGCGCGATCTCGGGCGCGGCGCGGCTCCCCCGGCGGAGGCGGCGGGCGCGGGGCGCGCTCTGAGGCCCGAGGGATGCGCGGCCTCCACGACCATGGGTGCCGCCGCCTCCAGGAGGAGGGCGCTGAGGAGCGAGGCCATGTCCTCGGTGGCGGCCAAAGTGCGGTGAGTGCGGCCGGCCCCTGCAGCCCTCCTCTCCCAGCGGGAGGGGGCCTCCGCCTGGCCAGGGGGAAGGCGGGTCTCGCAACCCGACGCCCACCGGCTGATGGGCCCCCCTCCCCGAAAGAAAAGAAAAGACGGAGGGGCCGTGGCCTGCACGGGCCCAGATCCGCCAGGACCCACGGGTGGGAGGGGACCACCCGCCCCCTCTCTTGTTGGTTCACAGGGCCTGCATGGTGGTGGGGCGGCTGGGGAGGGTCTCGCTGCACTGAAGGTGCCCTCTTGCCATCGTGCAGAGCAGCTCGAGCGTTTGGAGAGTACCTGTCCCAGAGTCACCCTGAGAATAGCAACGGTGCAGGTAGGAGCTCAGGAGATGTTTAAAGGGAGGTGCCGGGTGGGTCCGAGGTCCACTAGTCCCAAGCCAGGCGCAGCAGGGGTGGAGTGATTCAGCCCAGGTGCCCTACTAGGCTGTCTTGCTCACACCCTCTACCCTCCTGGGCCCAGCCCCAAGAGGGGCTCCAGTCACTCATCACCATGGTACCCTCCCAGCCTGGGCTGTTGGCATGGCAACAGGCCTCCTGGCACCCCCAGGGCTGGCACCACTGTCTCTGGGGGCCAGCTGGTAGGGGGGAAGGGAGAAGTTGGCACCAGGCAAATGGGTGCATCTGCAGATGGGGGGGGGGCCTGTGTGTTCTTACCTCCCAGGATCGCACACAGGTAGCAAGGCCTGTCACCCCAACCCACGTTCACACAGGGCTTCAGGCCCAGTTAGGAAGAGGAGCAGGAGACTTAGAAACACCTTTCCTGGCAACCAGAGTCCCCCGCCCCCTATCAGGCTGGGTGTCCACTGTTTGTTACCCGCTGTATACCACTAGAATGGGAGGGCAGCGTAGCGGGCTGCAGGCTCACCTGGTCCCTCTCCCCCAGACCACCTGCTGGCTGACGCCTACTCTGGCCACGACGGGTCCCCCGAGATGCAGCCCGCCCCCCAGAACAAGCGCCGCCTCTCCCTTGTCTCCAATGGCCGCTATGAGGGCAGCCTCTCCGATGAGGCCATCAGTGGGAAACCGGCTGCAGAGGGGCCCCAGCCCCGAGTGTACACCATCTCGGGAGAGCCAGCCCTGCTGCCCAGTCCTGAAGCTGAGGCCATCGAGCTAGCGGTGGTAAAGGGGCGGCGGCAGAGGGAGAGGCACGTTCACCACCATAGCCAGCCCCTGCGTGCCAGCCCAGGCAGCAGCCGTGAAGACATCAGCAGGCCCTGCCAGAGTTGGGCAGGTAGCCGCCAGGGCTCCAAGGAATGCCCTGGATGTGCCCAGCTGGCCCCTGGGCCCTCCCCTCGGGCCTTTGGGCTGGAACAGCCGCCTCTACCTGAGGCCTCTGGACACCGCAAGAAGCTGGAAAGGATGTACAGCGTCGATCGAGTGTCTGGTGAGGAGCCTTATCTCTGGGCAGTGGGCAAGTTTGGGTTAGCATACTGGTCTCCCACAGTGGCAAGCACCGTGAGACTGGGACTAGGAGGAGGGTACCTGTGGTATAGCATGAGGCAGTTGGGGGTGACATTCCTTGGGCTTCTGCTGCCACTCCCCCATCTTGTGAGCTGTGGCCTCCCTAAGTTCCTCAGCACATCTACCAAGGCCCCATAGTCAGCTTTGGCCTTCCCAACACCGAGTGAATCAAGGAGCGCTTCCTAGAGGAGGGGTCTTGGGAGGAGCTTGAGGGATACATAGGCAGAAAACAGACCTTAATTGGAAGATCAGGCTGCCTTCAGGAAGTACCGGGAAAGGGAGCTGTCTGGGCCTGGAGATTGTCAGGCTGGAGAGCCCTAGAGGCCTCCTCACAAAGTTATCTCCTTGGGATGTACCAGCAGCCTCATGGCTAGACTTTAGGGAAGGGCTGTACAGAACCCTAGGAAGGGGACACAAGGTGGTCTTGACCTCACCTTCCTGGGGGGGAAATAAGGAAGAGAATGGATAGCTAATACCTGAGTAGGGCTTCCTTGAGCCCAAAGGAAACAAATTATAACAGCTCAGAGACAGAGGTTGATCATAGAATGCTACTCCTGCTTTCTATGGCTAAAGAAAGAGTTAAAGAGAGAATTAAAGCTTCAAGTCAGGGACGTTCTGAGGTGGAGCTCTTCGTGCGGACCCCATACTCAGCCAGTTTGTTCTCCCTGGAGAGTGCTGGGCACCCTGCTGTCTGGACTTGGGCCAGCCTGTTCTCAAGAGGGAGGGGACCAGGCTTCAGGACTTCTGTCCTTGTCAGCCATAGCCTCTCCTTTCTTCCAGATGACGTCCCCATCCGCACCTGGTTCCCCAAGGAGAACCTTTTCAGCTTCCAAACAGCTACCACAACTATGCAAGCGTGAGTCAAAGTGTCTACCACAAGGGCCCTGGGCTGGGCTGCCTCTTCCTGGTGCTCAGGGAATACTGACAACCCTTTCTTGACCTCTGAACAGCCGCATGTGTAACACTGTGCCAGACTGAGGCTCTGAGTCCCGGGAGACTACTTGCTCCCTCAGTCTGTGTCCTACCTCCACCCCTCCGTACCCTGTTCCTTACTTGCCTTCCTTAATGGCTCTCACACAACTCTCACAGTCCCTGTGGTCTATTCTCCTGTCTCCGGGGGGGCTCAGCCCAGCAGCTGATGGCACCATCATGGGGGCATTGGGGTGGGGGTGTTCGTGTCCTCACGCAGTCCCAAACTGCAGCCTCTGCTTCTTGTGTGGCAGGTGATGTGTTGCTAAAGCATTATTGGGGGTCTGTTCCTTCTTACCTGATATGCACCTGGGTTCTCCTCCCAAGGAGGTACCGTTACAGGAAGGTCCCCACACCAAAGCAGCCCCACTCCAACCCCAGCTGCTGTACCAAGGAGAGCAGGGCAGCTGGGGCTCTGTAGTACCTACCCCCAGCCTCTCCTGCCCAGGGCTCCGCACCTGGTGATGTGGACCACCCACTCAGACTCCCAGTTTCTTTTGAGAGCTGGCCCCCAGCATCCTGCTTGGGGTGGTGGGAAACTAGCCTCAAGGGCCCTCCAGGGCTGAGGGGAGACAGGAATCTGTGCTCACTGTATCTTCTCTTTCTCGCTGCCCTTTCCCGCTATGGCTTCAGCATCTCGTAAGTACCCCCATGCAGTGTGCACCTAGGGGCACAGCTGGTGTTCTGGGGAATCCTCCCACCCCCAGATAGACTGATGAAGGACAGGGACCTTGGGCCTGGAAAGTGAGGAGTTGCTGAGCCCCCATAAGCCCAGTTCCCAGTGGACGGCCAGGCCTCAGTAGGGCCTGCCAAGAGCCAGGCCTGGGATGCCCCACTGGGTCCCTATGCTTGCACCTCTGTCCCCACGTCTGTGTCCCTCCTGCCTGTGGCCAAGAGCAGTGCTGACTTGCGGCGGTTTCTCAGGGTGTTCAGGGGCTACGCGGAGAGGAAGCGCCGGAAACGGGAGAATGATTCCGCGTCTGTAATCCAGAGGTAGGGCCTGCCAGCCACTCGCCACCAGGGTCTGTCTCTAGTCTGCACTGGTCTGGCCAGGGCCCTTCTGGCCCTGGCAGACCTGATGGGGGAAGGGTGGTGGCGACCACTGGCCTGGCCCTGCCCTGGGGACGTGGCAGGCAGGAGAAGCCATGTGGCCAGGCTGAGTTTCAGCCCCTAGATATGTACTGTGAGGGGACATTGGTAGTCAAACTGCAGCCAGTTGGCCCATTCGTGTCTGTCTAGCCCTGAAGTCCAGAGCTGTTGCCAGTGGCACCGCAAACCCTCCCTCACTCCCACCAACCTTGGAGGTGTGCCTGGGAAACTTGTTTGTCCGTCCTGGACGTGGGTCTTTGTTGGCAAGGCACAGAATTTCGAGGAAAAGGGAAATTGCCCCCTTCCCCGGGTACCCCTGGGCCCCAGACGAACTTGTGGGTGTGGGTTCAGGGAGACGATATTCAGAAGGCTCTGCAGCAGAGAGGGTGCTTGTGTGACGTCAGCGAGCAGCAAAACTGGCATGAAAGAGGTGGTGCGGCATGCCTCTGTTAGGGAGATTTGGGTGGGTCTCGGAAGGAGGTAGGGGAGGATTTGTCTGTGTGAGGGGCCACAAGAGGACCCACTATGTCCATACAGCCTCAGGCTAGCTGGGCAAGGGCTGCTGGTCCACCACTCTCTGGGTCCTCATCGCCCCGCGCTTCCTTCTCTAGGAACTTCCGCAAACATCTGCGCATGGTTGGCAGCCGGCGGGTGAAGGCCCAGAGTAAGACCTTGGTGCAGGGGAGGTTGGCAGCTCTGCGCTTGGCAGGCTGGGGCTTTGCGTGCAGCCAGCGCCAGAAAGCCCTACCTCCCTCGCTGTGCTCTAGCCCCACCTATAGGCACTACCTCCTCCCTGCTTTGTCCAAACCCCTAGTGTTTTGCCCCTTGTCTTGCCCCGCCCCAGTGTTCTGCCTGCCAACCCAGTGTACCATGTAGCCCAGATAGTGCCCATGACTATCACTCAGCAGTCTTTGGACTCCACCCCCATCGGACCCCTTGTCCCCACCCTGGCGTCCCCCAGCTTCCCAGATTCTGCTCTTGGTGTTCTGTTCTCCTGCATCCACCCTATCCTGTGTCCTGGTCTACTTTATGTGACCCCAGCCCCAGCCCCCAGCCGGGCCACCTTCAGCCTCTTGCCACACCCCTCAGTTGCCCTAGCCGAGGGTCGCAGTCTGCCCTGTCCCTGCCCCCTCTGGCTAATGGGGGTTTTGCTGTCACTGCAGCGTTCGCTGAGCGGCGTGAGCGGAGCTTCAGCCGGTCCTGGAGCGACCCCACCCCCATGAAAGCCGACACCTCCCACGACTCCCGAGACAGTAGGTGTCCAGGTGCAGGGCTAGCCCCCCTCCCCCATAGGTTCCCCTAGGTCCACATCCCTGCCAGGGGTTCCATGCCAGCGCCGCTAGGCTTCTGCGCTTTGCTCTCCGAGCCTTAGTTGACCAGTGTATGAGATGGGGGTGCCTGGCATCTCCTATCTCTAAGGAGGGGTTAACTAATGGCTAAGCAGTGCCTGGCCGGGGCACCTGTAGGGCTGTGCTCACTGCCTCCCAGGGCATACTTGGCCCCACAGGCGACACTTTTGCTGGGTCTTAGCTTCGCGTCAGTCTCCCCTCTTCCCACGGGAGCCTGCTTTCCACTGGCGTCAGTGGCCCTGTTCTGCAGGGTTGGTCATGACCTTACATGGCCCTCCCGCATACCCTCAAACCCTCCAGGACGTGACTTGGGCTCTGCGGGTGGCAGGTCACTGACCTTGTGACGCCTCCTGCCTCCCAGGCAGTGACCTACAGAGCTCGCACTGCACGCTGGATGAGGTTTGTGAGGACCTGGACTGGGACACAGAGAAGGGCCTGGAGGCCGTGGCCTGTGACACGGAGGGCTTCTTGCCACCCAAGGTCATGGTAAGGCCTATCCCTGGGTACAGCCTCCATGCCACCTGGGTGGAGCACAGCCCTGTCCTCTGACCCTCTTCCACTGTGCCTGGGATCTGCCCTTGGCCATTGGGGGGCGGCGGTGAATAGGCTTCATAGTTATGGGAGGTGGTGGGGGGGGGTCAAAGGGTCTTTAGCCTCAGCTACCCAGGGGAGCTTTAGGGAGCTCACCCTTGGCTTCAAGGGAGGGGGAAGGGCATCCTAAGTGCTCCACCTTTCTTTGTGGGAGCACTTCTCACTGGAGCTCTCCTGTGCTGCCAGCTGATCTCCTCCAAGGTGCCGAAAGCTGAGTACATCCCCACCATCATCCGCAGGGACGACCCGTCCATCATCCCCATCCTCTATGTGAGTGGCCCCCATCGACTCCTGGCATCCAAGCGGATCCCAGGGGTACGCCTCTCACTTCACGCGGCTCAGCCTAGTGGGGAGCCAGCGGGGACTCTGATATGTGGTCTGTCTGTCCCTAGGACCATGAGCATGCAACATTTGAGGACATCCTGGGTATGTATCCTGCTGACCCCTTCTGGTGGCTAGCAGGGAGGATAGCGCTGCATGGGCAAGGGCCGTGCTCACAGCCCTCTGTCCACAGAGGAGATCGAGAAGAAACTGAATATCTATCACAAGGGGGCCAAGATCTGGAAGATGCTGATTTTCTGCCAGGTAGGGCCCAGCCCTTCCCTTCCTGCCCAGAGGAGGCTGGAGCAGTGGGACAGAAGAACCCAAGGTTTACTGCACGTGTACATGTGGCTGTCAGTGTGGGTGTGCCTGTGTGTGGAGTGGGCACGTAGATATCTCATGCCAGCCTCCTGGTACCCTGAGACTTGACGGTGGCCTCTTCCAGGGTGGTCCTGGACATCTTTATTTGCTCAAGAACAAGGTGGCTACCTTTGCCAAAGTGGAGAAGGAAGAGGACATGATCCAGTGAGAGGGGAGGGTACCCTGGGTTAGGGGGGAGGGCGGTCATGGGCCCAGCATCTCCTCCCCACCCCCATCCAGCCTCCTCCACCGCGTTTCTCCCGGTGGAGCTCAGCCGTCGGGTCTGAGGTCACATGTAACCTACCCCTCCCTTCCCCAGCTTCTGGAAGAGGTTGAGCCGCCTAATGAGCAAAGTAAACCCAGAGCCGAATGTCATCCACATCATGGGCTGCTACATTCTGGGGAATCCCAATGGGGAGAAGGTACTGGGACCCTGGACCTCCAAGATGGGAAGGTGGGGCCTCTGCTTGTCCTCTTCCCTTCCTTCTGCTGTAGTCCTCCCAGGGAAATCCCTATACCTGGGGTCCTAAGCAAGGAGGGTGAACCCCGCTCTTGACCCCAGACTCATGGTGCTATTCTTTTTGCAGCTGTTCCAGAACCTCAGGACCCTCATGACTCCTTACAGGGTTACCTTTGAGTCACCCCTGGAGCTGTCTGCTCAAGGTGAGTTAGAAGGTTCATGACAAGAGAGCTGAGGTGGGTTTGACCTTTCAGGGGCCTGCTCAGGCCTGAGCCTCTTGGCTTCGCCCTCTCCTGCTCAGGGAAGCAGATGATCGAGACCTACTTTGACTTCCGGCTATACCGCCTGTGGAAGAGCCGCCAGCACTCGAAGCTGCTGGACTTTGACGACGTCCTGTGAGGGGCATGGGCCACGCCCAGTCACCACCAGGCCACTTCCTCTGGACCAGGAACCTGGGGCTGGGCTGCCTCTTGCACCCAGGACCACATGGCCCTGGTCTTGCCCACAGCCACTTCAGGGACCCTCAGACGTTGCTCAGGTTCTCGTGGGGTCTGGTCCTCGCTGCACCCATGGGCCACAGAGGCCACAGTCCTGGGGGCCTGGGAGGAGCCTCGCCCCGTAGCCAGTGGACTCTTGGCGGCCAGGCACTGACCTGCCATGCCTCGCCTGGAGGCTGCAGCGTTGGGAATCCCCTCCACGGGGTTCATAGAAATAAGTGCAATTTTTTTACACCCCTGAAACAATTTGAAGGGAAGCAGCATTACTAGTTGACTAGTTAAGCACTATGCTACTAGTTACAGTGTAGACAACCTGGCCCAGTGTATGTTCAGGTCCTTCTGTCCCCCAGCCCCTCAGCCCTGCCGTATTTGATCACCAGCACCAGGGTGGCCTGTCTGTGTGGGGCCGGAGCTGCCAGACTGCCTAGCCTGGCCCAGTCTGCACCGGCCAAATCTGTCAGCTTTTACCCCTCTTGCCACCCCTTGCTCACTCTGACCTCAGCCTGGCAAGGGGCAACCTGGGCAGCAGGAGGGAAGGGCCTAGCCTTCCCTCTCAGAAGAGGCACTGGGTTGCCATCTGCTCCCCACCTCTCCAAGCCTACCCGTCTCCCTTACTGCTGTTGAGTTCAGCTTTTGCCAGCCTCAACCTGGAGGCAGTGTCCCAGCGCAGAGGCCTAGGGGCTTGGCGGGGGGGGGCCCCAGTGGGGGTGGGTCCCGGAAAGCAACGGGCCTTGCCAGCACTACAGTGGGGGCCTGGATCTCTTATCCCAGGCCTAAGAGCCATGTAGCTGGTGAACTGTGAGGATCCCGTGATTGCCCTCACAGCCTTGCCCAGGGTCCAGCAGGGTGGGCTCTCTTGTATATAGTTGGAGCTTGGGGGCAGGTCCCCCTTTTGCAGAGCCTGAGGTCTGAGGGCACCTGGCTGTGCCCCTGGCCAAGGGGAGTGGGGACTGGGCTCACAACAATGTACGATATCCCTTAAAGTGACCATTAAACGTGACCCTCTGCTGCGGCTGCTGCGTGGGTCTCCTCACTTGGTGCCCTCTGTGTACATGTCAGCCTGATGTCACTACTGCATGGCTCCAAACACATGGGCCTGGACAGGGTGGAGCCAGCAACTACCCTTCAGGGCACATACCACAGGAGGATAAGTCAAGAGACTCTCCGAATGTCTATCGTCCAACAGTCTGGGGACCAAGGGACTGTGGTCCTGGAAAAGGGCTGAGCGGGATGACATCCCCATCTCTGTGCATGTGGCCTAGGTGTGTCCACAGCCATCGCTGGTGTCCAAACCTAGCTACATGGTGGCTGCTTAGTGGCAGTGGTTAAGGCAGCTAGGGCTGCCTGGGAGTGCCCAGGGCTGGGAGGGCAGTGCATGGCATGAACAAAGCCTGGCAGGCCTGAGGCCAGGTTAGTGCTGTAGAAATTCTCTAGAAAGATCACTCCAGTACCAGTATGAGTGAAAGTAGAGTTTATTACCCAGGGGCGGAAAGCTTGAGGTAGCCCTCCAAAGAAGCTTTGGCCCCAAGCGAGTGGAAATCTCATTTCCATTTTGTAGTTTTCATAGCCAAGGGGAGGGGGGAATCAGTGAACAAACAAGATGTGACAATTTGCGTATCAGTCGTTTCTGTAGTCAGGCCACCCTAACAGTGAACTCCATTTTACTTCATTTTAGCCTGAACTGTCCTTCTCCTCATCCCTTTGTGCCCTTTCTGGACAGTTCCTTCTCTGGGAGTTTTCAATCTACTGACCAAGATTAAGTTTTAGCTCCTCAGTAATTAAGTCTTACGGTAACTCAGTGAATCAGTTCAACTTTTAGCTTCTTTTCTACCACGCTAGGAACTAACTGCCTTTCTGAGCAGCTGCCACCACAGGCACTCCAGACAAGGCCTTGGGGGAGGCAAGGTTTGGGTGCCAACGTGAACAGTCTTAGAAGTTTAGGTTAGATATCAAATGTCTCTATACTTTCACTTTTCCAGCTGCCCACGCTCACCCCCTCTCACATGGGATCTGCTCTTCTGTACACGTGGTTCTTGAGATGAGGCTGCTGCCTGGCGTCTGCATGACTCAGCTGCTGTGCGGGCCACGAGGGCAGTCCTCTCTCTCCACAGCAGGGCAGCATTGACAAGATCCATTTAGGTGTCACCTGTAATCCTGAGTTTAGCCCCGGAGCACTCAGACACTTGGCCTGAGAGGTTGTGCGGGCTCCGCCTGGGGGGTGGCCAGTGGCAGCAAAGGTTACTGCCCGTGGCCCTGAGGATTGACTGGAGCAGTACAGGGTCTCAAGAATGTTTCACAGGGTTTCCTTCCTCCCACCCACAGTCACCAAGGTGAAGTGTTTAACAAAGAGACACCAAGCCAGGCATGGTGGCGCACTCTGGGAGGCAGAGGTAGGAGGATCGCTGTGAGTTCGAGGCCAGCCTGAGACTGCATAGTGAATTCCAGGTCAGCCTGAGCTAGAGCGAGACCCTACCTCGAAAAACCAAAAAAAAGAGAGAGACACCAAAATCCAGAAGGCATCCAGGGCCTAATTTGGGCCAAGTGTAGGACAGTGAGGAGATTGCCAGACTTGTGTTTGGGCAAAGGCATGGAAATAGGTGCCCATGTCTTTGGGCCTCTCTGAAGCATCTTCACCCACCTACCTGCCTCAATCAAAATAAACAGGTACGCCAGGCATGGTGGCTCACTCCATTAGTCCCAGCACTTCGGAGGCTGAGGTAGGAGGATCACTGTGTGTTCACTATGAGCCAGATGGGGTTGGAGGGAGGTGCAAATGAGTTCTAGGTCAGCCTGGGCTAGCGTGAAACCCTGACTCAAAAAAAAAAAAAAAAAAAAATACCGGCAGCCACCAAAAACAGTTGCAATGTATGCAAAAGATTAAGAATGTCTTGAGCTGGAGAGATTGATCAGTGGTTAAGGCACTTGCCCATAAAGCCTAACAACCTGAATTCAGTTTTCCAGTACCCACATAAAGCCAGATGCACAAAGTGGTGCATGCGTTTGGAGGTTGTTTGAAGCAAAAAGCCCTGGTGTGCCTATTCTTCTCCGTCTCTGCCAGGCATAGTGGCACATGCTTTTAATCCCAGCACTTGGGAGGCAGAGGTAGGAGGATCACTATGAGTTTAAGCCCAGCCTGAGACAACATATTGAATCCAGGTCAGCCTTAACTAGAGCAAGACCCTACTTCAAAAAACTAAAAGGAAAAAAGAAATGTTTGAGTAAGTGTGTGTGTGTGTAAGTGGGGATTGGACCTAAGGCCTTGCACATGCTAAATAAGCACTCTGCCACCTAGCCAGCCCCTTTTGAAAAAAAACTACTTTGAATCCTGGCATGGTGGTGCATGACTTTAATCCCAGCACTCAAGAGGCAGAGGTAGGAGGATCGCCGAGATTTCGAAGCCACCCTGAGACTACATAGTGAATTCCAGGTCAACTTGGACTAGAGTGAAACCCTACCTCAAAAAAAAAAGGGGGGGGGCTGGAGAGATGGCTTAGCGGTTAAGGCACTTGCCTGCAAAACCAAAGGACCAAGGTTTGATTCCCCAGGACCCACGTAAGCCAGATGCACAAGGTGGCACATGTGTCTGGAGTTCATTTGCAGTGGCTGGAGGCCCTGGCACGCCTCTATCTACATCCCCCTCTCTCTGCTCTCTCTCTTAAATCAACAAATAAATTAATTACGCATTTAAAAACAAATAAATAACTACTTTGAGACAAGGTCTCATTTGTAACCCACTCTGGCCGTGAAATTACAATCCTGTCTAATGAGCCTGCACTGTCAAGTCCATCTTATTAGCCTTAACTTATACAGATCTTGTGTAGGATTATAAGAGGAAGACAATCCAACAGAGAAAAATGAACCAGGACCCAAAGAGACAATGCAGGGAAGTTATATTTTAGTAAAGTCATGGGGGAGGTCTGAGTCGAGTGAAGGAAAGCTAACACAGGCAGCAGGGGGCGGGGCTCCAAGTGACCTCAGCTTGGCAAGGGTGAAGGACATCATCCCCCCTGTGCTTGTGAGGACTTTCTTGGAGTGATCTATTAACAGCTGTATAAATACAGTTGATTAGTTCCAAGCCAGCCAGCTGCCTTGTGACACCTGAGGAGAGGCCACTATTCCACTGTCCATGCAAGGCCCGGTAGGCAGGGGTGTAAATTTTTCCTGGGAAAATAAACATCTGCTCCCACCCTCCAGATGGGTCCGTTGGTACCTAAGTATGATTACGCCAGAGTCCCAGCATGGTGGGCCAAAGAGTGATGGGCTTACTTAAGGAGCACAGGGGAGGGGTTACATGAGCACAGCCCTCAGGCAGCCCTATCACCAGAAAGTCTCCCCCCAGCATGGATGGTGACCTCCCCAGAGCTGCGTAGATGGATGGAGTTGTTTCCTTTCCACACTCCATATAGTCTGTCGCCTCGTGAGATCATGTGCGGTGGGGGCAGAATTCTGTGCAGCTGGATGGGAGGCTCAGGAGGGAGTCGCTGAGATCCCAGATGAGGGTCCAATTAACTCCCACCCCCTCTTTCTATAAGGCAATGGCAACAGGCCCAGTCGCTGGTAAGTAGCCACAGCTGTTTCTGATGGTGGCCGAGGTTGTTCTGCTTGAAAAACTGGCACTCTACAGCTGCAGGGCACAGCCAGGTCCCACAGGTGACAGACTGTTCAAAAGGCTTATCAATGCAGAGGAAGCATGGCCAAGCCCGACAGAGGCCTGAACGGCACCTACTTGAAGTGCTCAAGTGACGTTGCGTGTACCTTCCTAACCGTCCAGAAGGGTCTGGAACAGCGGGGCAGAAGTTGCCTAGCCCCCCCCCCCCCTTCTCTGCCACACACATTTGGTGCTGCTTGATGCTGGCCTCGCGCTCTCAAGCCTGGACAGACGCCCTAGCCATCATTGCTAGGCTCATCCACACTTCTGTAGGTGGATAGCCCCTTTGCTTGACGTGCTCCCCCCAAGCAGGGCACCCACCCTTGGGAGGACCCACCTGGAGCATCCCAGGTGGAAGAATTAAGGCCATGATGAGGTGTGGCTCTAATCTTACCCTATGCTTAAAATAAATGTGAAGACTTGCCTACATGGAGGCTCTGAGATAGCAGCTCCCACCCCCGCTGTGTGCATTGCTTGGCGGGACAGCGGACTGAGAACTTAACTACTACGGATGGCAAGATGTGCCCAGGTGACTCCAGCCTCTGTCCCAGCACCCACAGGCCAGGTGGTCTGTTCAGCAGCCCTTCCACTTGATGGACCTCCCACCTCTATGTCCTTTGCTGCTCTCAACTGGCTTACCTGAGGGCTGAGACTCTGGATGAGGAAGCTGGAAGGTATCAGAAAGCTACCCTGACCTACACAAGACCATCATAATAGGAGGAAAAGATCATGACGTCAAAAGACTGATTGAGATGGGGAGGGGATATGGTGGAGAGGAGTTTCAAAGGGGAAAGTGGGGCAGGAAGGAAATTACCATAGGATATTGTTTACAATTATGGAAGTTGTCGATTAAAAAAAAAAAAAAGCTATGTTGGGCATGGTGGCGCACTCCTTTAATCCCAGCACTCGGGAGGCAGAGGTAGGAGGATCACCGTGAGTTTGAGGCCACCCTGAGACTACATAGTGAATTCCAGGTCAGCCTGAGCTAAAAAAAAAAAAAAAAAAAAGCTACCCTGACCCTCTTCCAGGTGTATGTCCCTAATTCACACCTGATCTGAGTTGTGGTCCCTAGACCCCCACTGTGGGGCCGACCCTGAAGATTGGAGAAAGATACCTTCAGCCTACAGCCCACCAAGGACTGAAACTGAACACTAGTGCTCTCTCTGTCTCTCTCTCTCTCTCTCTTCATCAGAAGCAAGACCCAGAGTCTTGAAAAGTAAGATTCATAGTAACTGCAGACCAGAATTATTCAGTTTCTAAAGAACCACAGGATGAGGTTGGGGAGGTGGCTGAGTAACCACTCAGGTGCTTGCAAAGCCTGTCAGCCCAGGTTCAATGTCCCAGTGCCCGCATGAAGCCAGATGCCCAAAGTGGCACGTGCATCTGGAGTCTGCATTCCAGCTCAAATAGATTTGAAGACTAAGACCATGAGAAGGCCGGGCAGGGTGTGGTGGCTCACAACTAGAATCTGGCACCTCAGGAGGCTGAGGTTAGAGGATCACCGGGAGTTCAAGGCCAGCCTGTACTACACAGTGAGTTAAAGGTCGGCCTTGGTTAGAGTGAGACCTTGCCTCTAAACAAGCCCACAGTGAAGATGAGAAAAGAATAATGAAAAGGCTTGGCTAGTAGGGGAAAGGCTAAGACGCCAAGGATGAGACGACACAGGTGTGGGGGCTCATTCAACCAAAGCTGCTAAGCAGGTATTACCGAAATGTTCAAAATACTGGAATGGACATACCAGCGATGAAATAAGACATGGGCTTTGTGGTGGTTTGAATAGAATAGATGGCCCCCAATATATTCAGTTGTTTATTTGTTTGTAGTTTGCATCTCTAGCCACCTGGCTGGAGGCAGTGTCACTGGGTGGATCTTTAGGTGTGGTGGTGGGTTTCAGATTTCAATCTAAAGATATACAAAGTGTTCCTAACAGGAGTTCCTGAAGTGTGCTGTGGCTTTTGGCTTTAGGCTTGTGCTTCACTCTCTCTCTCTCTCTCTCTCTCTGCTTGGTCCTGTGAAGGCAGGCCAGCTTCTTCTGCCATCATGGATCCCCCTGGATCTGTAAGCTTCAATAAATATCCCTTCCTCCATAACTGTGCCTGGTCTGGAAGTTCATCTCAGTGAACCTGAAGCTGTCTGATACAGGCTTGATGGCTCAATGGCTAAAGTCCTGTTAGCCTGGGTTCAATTCCCTAGCACCCATGTAAAACCATATGCAAAAAACATGGCACAAGCATCTGGCATTTGTTTGCAGTAGCAAAAGACCCTGGTGTGCCACCCCCCCTGACACATACACACACCTACAAATAATAAAAATATTTTAAAAGAAATAGAAGACATGAAAACCACATGGAGGGCTGGAGAGATGGCTCAGTGTTAAAAGCACTTGCTTACAGAGCCTGCCAGCCTGGGTTCAGTTCCCCAGTACCCACGTAAAGCCAGATGCACAAAGATGCACATATATCTGGAGTCTTCTCGCAGCAAACAGAGGCCCTGGTGTGCCCATTCTCTCTGTCTCTCTTCATCCTCCCCCCCTTTTGCTTGCAAATAAACCAATAAAAGTATTTTTTTAAAGCAAAATCAGGGCTGGAGATGGCTTAGCGGTTAAGGTGCTTTCCTGCTAAGCTTAAGAACACATGTTTGAATCTCTAGGACCCACGTAGCCAGATCCATAGTGATGCAAGCAAGCAAGGTTGCACAAGGGGGTGCATGTATCTGGAGTTCATTCACAGTGGCTGAAAGGCCCTAGTATGCCCATTCTCTCTCTCTCTCTTTCTCTCTCTCTCTCTCTCTCTGCCTCTTTCTCTCTCTTTCAAAAATAAAATAATAAAGCAAAAACGAGGGGCTGGGACTGGAGAGATGGCTTAGTGGTTAAGCGCTTGGCTGTGAAGCCTAAGGACCCCGGTTCGAGGCTTGATTCCCCAGGACCCACATTAGCCAGATGCACAAGGGGTGCACGCATCTGGAGTTCATTTGCAGTGGCTGGAGGCCCTGGCGCACCCATTCTCTCTCTCTCTCTGCCTCTTTCTCTCTGTCGCTCTCAAATAAATAAAAAAATTTTTAAAAAAGAAGAAAAAAAAACCGAGGGGCTGGAGAGATGGCTTAGCAATTAAGGTACTTGCCTGCAAAGACTAAGGACCCAGGTCTGATTTTCCAGTACTGACGTAAGTCAAATACACAAGGTGGTTGTTGCAGTCAGATTCACATTGCTGGCAGAAAACACCCAGCTAAGAACAGCTTATGGGGGGAAAAAAAAACCCAAGGTTTATTTTGGCTTACAGACTCAAGAGGAAGCTTCATGATGGCAGGGGAAAACGATGGCATGAGCAGAGGGTAGACATTACCTCCTGGCCAACATCAGGTGAACAATAGCAATAGGAGAGTGTGCCAAACACTGGCAAAGAGAAACTGGCTATAATACCCATAAGTCCATCCCCAACAATACACTAACTCCAGGTGACATTAATTCTCAAATCTCCATCAGCTGGGAACCTAGTATTCAGAACACCTAAGTTTATGGGGGACCTGAATCAAACCTTCACAGTGGTGTATGCATTTAGAGTTCGTTTGTAGTGGCTAGAGACCCTGGTGCAACCATTGTCTCTCTCTTGCTATCTTTCAACTGCCATCTCCACTTCTGTAGCCAAGGACTGCTCTAAGGACAGCGTCATTGTGTCCTTAGTGGGTATCATGGGCTGTACCGAGTGTCTGTTGGCTGAAGAGAAGATGCTTGGTCATCTGAATCTACAGGACCTTCTGAGCACCTGTAGCACCTGAGCACATCTTCCTGGGGGTGATCAAAGCCCAATCCAGAAATGGAGTCTGAGCCAGGCGTGGTGGCGCACACCTTTAATCCCATCACTTGGGAGGCAGAGGTAGGAGGATCGCTGGGAGTTCGAGGCCATCTTGAGACTACATAGTGAATTTCAGGTCAGCTTGGGCTAGAGTGAGACCTGATACCTTGGGAATACAAAAACAAAAACAAACAAACAAACAAACAAAAACAGAAATAGAAGCCAGGCATGGTGGTGCATGCCTTTAATCCTAGCACTTGGGAGGCAGAGGTAGGAGGATTGTAGTGAGTTCAAGGCCACCCTGAGAATACAGAGTGAATTCCAGGTCAGCCTGGGCTAGAGTGAGACCCTACCTCAAAAAAAAAAAAAAAAAGCCGGGCGTGGTGGCGCACACCTTTAATCTCAGCACTCGGGAGGCAGAGGTAGGAGAATTACCATGAGTTCAAGGCCACCCTGAGACTCCATAGTGAATTCCAGGTCAGCCTGGGCTAGAGTGAGACCCTACCTCGAAAAACAAAACAAAACAAAAAAAAAAAAACCCGGAAATTGGGTCTGGTCCTGTCAGGACTTATTTGCAGACCCTAAGACACTTAGCATCAAACTCACTGGGCACAGCACCCCCAGAACATGCCATGCAGCCCTCAAAGCTCTGTGTCTATTGCTGGACAACGTGATAGTTTCTGTCAGCAGCATGTGTCTGAGGGTTGGAAGGAGACGTGAGAACCTATTCGTCTCTGTCCTGCTACAACCCCCATTCACTACATGGACCCAGGTCATTGTTGTCTGTGAGTATGCAAGACATCTGCTTGCCAATCGCAGTTACCTGCAGCCCTGGGGGAGGGGGGGAAGTACTGGCAGCATGTTTTTTTAAAAAATATTATATTTTTTTATTTATAAGCAGAGAGAGGTAGAGAGAATGAGAGCGCCAGGGCCTCCAGCCACTGCAAATGAGCTCCAGACGCATGTGCCACCTTGTGTATCTGGCTTATGTAGGTACTGGGGAATTGAACCTGGGTCCTTAGGCTTTTCAGGCAAGTGCTTTAACGGCTAAGCCATCTTTCCAGCCCCATGTTTTTAAATTTAATATACACCCACATTTCCACAGTGCATCTGTTGCAGTTAGGTTCACATTGCTGGTAGAAATCACCCAACCAAGAGCTGCTTGTGGGTAAAAGAGGTTTATTTTGGCTAACAGCCTCTAGGGGGAAGATCCACGATGGAAGGGGAAAATGATGGCATGAGAAGAGGGTGGACATCACCCCCTGGCCCACATAAGGTAGAGAACAGCAACAGGAGACTGTGCCAAACACTGGCAAGGGGACACTGGCTATAATACCCATAAGCCTATCCCCAACAATACACTGCCTTCTGGAAGTAATTCCCAAATCTCCAGCAGCTGGAAACCTAGCATTCAGAACCCCTAAGTTTATGGGGGACACCTGAATCAAACCACAGCATCCTTTTGGTAGGCCAGGCTCCGTTGCCCTGTCTGTGGTCACTGCTCACGAGTCAGTAGGAATCCAACACAAGCACCAGCCACTGGCATCCACATCTGCACGAGGCTGACTTGTTTCTCCTTTTCCCACCACAGCAGATATGGTCCTTTCACCTCCGAAGCATCCATAAACCCAGAAGGTAGTCAGTGGAGAGCTGTTTATGGGGCACTATCCAAGGACCACCAACTGCAAAGAAAAAAGAAAAAAGAAAAGAAGCTTCTCTGACCGATGCTGAGAGTAGCATTAATTTATGGGTATAAAAAGTAAATATTGGGCTGGAGAGATGGCTTAGTGGTTAAGCACTTGCCTGTGAAGCCTAAGGACCCCAGTTCGAGGCTCAATTCCCCAGGGATCACATTAGCCAGATGCACAAGAGGGCGCACACACCTGGAGTTCGTTTGCAGTGGCTGGAGGCCCTGGAGCGCCCATTCTCTCTCTCTCTCTGCCTCTTTCTCTGTCTGTTGCTCTCAAATAAATATAAAAATAAAAATAAAGCTGGGCGTGGTGGCTCACGCCTTTAATCCCAGCACTCGGGAGGCAGAGGTAGGTGGATTGCCGTGAGTTTGAGGCTATCCTGAGACTACATAGTGAATTTCAGGTCAGTCTGGGATAGAGCGAGACCCTACCTTAAAAAACAAAACAAACAAAAATAAATAAAAATAAAAATTTTAAAAGTAAATATTTAGGGCTGGAAGAGATGGCTTAGCCGTTTGGGCATTTGCCTGCAAAGCCCAAGGATCCTGGTTTGACTCTTCAGGACCCACATTAGCCAGATACACAAGGTGGCACATGCAACTGGAGTTCATTTGCAGTGGCTAGAGCCCTGGTGCACCCATTCTGTCTGCCTGTTTCTTTCTCAAAGAAGTAAATATATTAAAAAAGAAATATTAAAAAAGAGAGTAATTTGATGGCTACGCCATGTTCATTTATCAAAATAACAGTAGCAACTTCCCTATCAGGGCCTATGCTCTCCCCAGTCATGGCCTTTTTCATCGGATTTGCAGTATGAGATATGAATGTCTTCCTAAGGAACGGGCCTAAAATCCAATCAGAAAGTGGTTGGTTATCCCCATACTAGTCATGCTACTATTGTACCAGTGGGCACATCTCACCCAGAAGGTGGGTAGTGTAGCAGGAAGGTCCGTAGTTAAGTTAGACGGTTGATGGCTTTTCTCCCTCAGAAGCCTGCCTAGCACCTCCTAGCACTAATGAAAGCTAGCAGGCAGGGGCTTCCATGTCAGTTCCAGCTTAACTTGTCTATGTCCTGCAACTAAGGCATGTGACGGCTCAGCAACAAGGTCTTGTCATCAGGTTCTGGCGGGCAAGCAAGAGCAGTGGCAATGGGCTGTATTATTTTCAGGGACCGAGGAGCTTCCATGACCAATAACTCATAGGGAAATAAGCCATCCCTGACATTTTTTAAATTTTTACTCTTTTTTAATATTTTGTTTTTATTTATTTTTCAAAGAGAAAGAGACAAGGAGAGAGAGAGAGAGAATGGACATGCTGGGGCCTCCAGCCATTGCAAACAAACTCCAGATGCATGTGCTACCTTGTGCATCTGGCTATGTGGGTCCTGGAGAACCAAGCCTGGGTCCTTTGGCTTTGAAGGCAAGTGCCTTAACCACTAAGCCATCTCTCCAGCCCCAATATTTTAAAATATTTATTGTTATTTATTTGAGAGAGAGACACAGGAAGAGAGAATGGGCACACAAGGGCCTCTAGCCACTGTAAATGAATTTCAGATGCATGCGCCACTTGGTGCATCTGGCTTTATGTGGGTACTGCCAAACTGAACTCAGGTTGTTAAGTTCTGCAGGCAAGTGCCTTAACTGCTGAGCCATCTCTCCAGACCCCTCTTCCTTCTTTTTTTATTTTTTAAACTTATTATTATCTTTAATTTTTTAAATTTTTTTGTTTATTTTTATTTAGTTATTTGAGAGCAACAGAGAGAAGGAGGGAGAGAGAGAGAGAGAGAATGGGCATGCCAGGGCCTCCAGCCACTGCAAACAAACTCCAGACATGTGCGCCCCCTTGTGCATCTGGCTAATGTGGGTCCTGGGGAATCGAGCCTCGAACTGGGGTCCTTAGGCTTCACAGGCAAGTGCTTGACTGCTAAGCCATCTCTCCAGCCCTATTTTAAATATTTTATTTTTATTTATTTATTTATTTGACAGAGAAAGAGGGAGAGAGAGAGAGAGAGAGTGGGCACACCAGGGCCTCCAGCCACTGTAAATGAACTCCAGATGCATGCGCCCCCTTGTGCATCTGGCTAATGTGGATCCTGGAGATTCGAACCTGGGTCCTTTGGCTTTGCAGGCAAATACCTTAACCACTAAGCCATCCCTCCAGCCCCCCTTTTTTAAAAATATTTTACTTTTATTTATTAATTAGAGACAGAGAGAGGGAGGGAGAGAGAGAGAGAATGGGGGTGCCAGGGCCTCCAGCCACTGCAAACAAACTCCAGATGCGAGCACCCCTTGTGCATCTGGCTAACGTGGGACCTGAAGAATCGAACCAGGGTCCTTAGGCTTCACAGGCATGTGCCTTAACTACTAAGCCATCTCTCCAGCGCCCCTTTTTTTGGAGGTAGGGTTTCACTCAAGCCCTGGCTGACCTGCAATTCACTATGTAGTCTCAGTGGCCTTGAACTCACAGCACTCCTCCTACCTCTGCCTCTCTAGTGCTGAGATTAAATAAAGGTGTGCACCACCATGCCTGGCCTTCTTTTATTTTTATTTTTTTAATTAGCTCACATAGTAGTTGATTTCCTTTTAGCTTTTTTCACATATCCTTAGTTTTGGTTGATCTCTCCCTGCTTAAACCCTTCCACCCCCAGCTTGCCCCTTCTAGATTTCTAGCTTGTTTCCTTCTATATCTGGTGGATCTAGCTGCACCTAACCCTGGATCCCACTATAAGCTGACATCTACAGGAAATAGTCCAGCATGGCTGTATTACTTATACACACACACACACACACACACACACCTTCAAAGGCTGCCCCCCCCTGTAGTGGTTTGAATGAAATGACTCATAAGCTTATGTGTTTTGAATGTTCGGTGCCCCTGTTGGTGGCAATTTGAGAAGGTTGTGGAGCCTTTGGGAGGTGGAGCCTTGCTGGAGGAGGTGTGTCACTGGGGTTTGGGGTGTGGACCTGGGGTTTATTAGTCTAGTTCACTAGCTAGCCAACTTGGGCTTTCCCACTGCTGTAGAGATGTGACCCAGGCTTCCTGCTCAGCACCGTCATGCTTCCCCTGCCACGATGAAACTTCTCCCCAGAACTGTAAACGGAAATAAACCCTTTCCTCCCATGAGCCGCATCTGGTCAGTTCTTTTATCCTAGCCACTAGAGGGTGACTCCAACACCTCCTGTTTTTTCATCTTCCCAAGCCACATGTTCCCGTGACCCTGGGCTGGCATACAAATCTCACCTCTCTGACACCAGATCAGAAGAGACACAACTCAGACCCGGGTGCTCATGCCATGCACACGGCGCGTGGAAGAAAACCTCTGTGACCTCAGAAAGCGTGGGAGCTTCTCCCCACCAGCAAGCAATTGGTGCTGTAACAGACATAGTCGTGTGCCCTGCTCTCCAGTTCTGACCCTGCCTCTCATCCTCAAACCTGCCCTTTTTAGGTGCCAGCAACAAGCTCTAGGATGTCTTACCTGTGTTTCTGATGATTTGGCTATCAATCTAGGCTCATGACTTCCTAGAGTCGCAGAATTCAGGTAAATGCTTACACTTGCCAGGTTATTACAAAGGATCAGATGAAGACACATAGGCTAAGTCGTGGGGCAGGAGTGTGGAACTACCATGGGTACCACCCTCTCAGAACCTCCATGTGTTCAAGTAGTCTGAAGCTGTCCTTTTAGGTGTCTTTTTTTTTTTTTTTAGGCGACTTCATTGCATGGATGTGACGGAAGCCTGGGAAATTGCAGAAATGTGATTGGACATTTAGGTGTAATCCATGGAAACCCAGTGAAGCCTGACTCTTCAGATTCTCTCTCTCTCTTTTTGTTTAGAGGTAGGGTCTCACTCTAGCCCACGATGACATGGAATTCACTATGTAGTCTCAGGCTGGCTTCAAACTTACAGCGATCCTCCTACCACTGCCTCCTAAGTGCTGGGATTAAAGATGTGCACCACCACGCCTGGCTGTTCAGATTCTTCATGTCCTCTCCATGTGACATTCTCTTTCTTAAGTATGGGGCAGGACCCCTCTGGAGTGGGGTTATTGATTGCCATTATCTATCAGACAAGATAAGTCAATTGCTTTACTGTCAACTCTTAGAAAAGCAGGGAGGGTTACAGACTTTCCACAACCCACTTTGGGGAAGAGGACTCCTAGGTTTTGTGGCATGTCTTGGGGAGGGAGTTCTGAGCCAGGAACAACCACTAAGATATACCTCTGGGGTGGGGGAGATGACTCAGCAGTTAAGGCACTTGCCTGCAAAACCTAACAACCTGGGTTTTGTTCCCCAGTACCCACGTAAAGCCAGATGCACTAAGTGGCACTTGCATCTGGAGTTTGTAGTGGCTAGAGGCCCTGTATGCCCATTCTCTATCTCTCTCCTTGCAAATAAATAAATAAAAATACTTATATTTATTTTTATTTTAGAGAGAGTGAGAGAAAGAGAGAGAGAATTTGTGCACCAGGGCCTCAGCCACCACAATCGAACTCCAGACACTTGTGCCACCTCATGGGCATGCACAACCTTGTGCTTGCCTCACCTTTGTGCATCTGGCTTATGTGGGATCTAGAGAGTTGAACATGAGTCCTTAGGCTTCTCGGGCAAGCACCTCACCCGCTAAGCCATCTCTCCAGCCCAATAAAAATATGTATTTTAAAAAATATACCAGTGGAGCTGGAGAGATGGCTTACAGTCCTTAGGCTTCTCAGGCAAGCACCTCAACCACTAAGCCATCTCTCCAGCCCAGTAAAAATATATACCACTGGAGTTGGAGAGATGGTTTAGTGGTTAAATAAGGAGGATAAACTGTGTGTATTAGCAAATCAAATTTAGCAATCTATAAAGATAATGCACCATATTGAGTGGGTTCATCCTGGGAAAGCAAGGTTATCTAATATTAGCCAATCAACTGATTCAAATCAATCCATGCAAGAGGCTGTTGCAGTCAGCTTTGTGTGGCTGGCAGAAGGGACCCGACCAAAAGCAGGTGGTGGAAGGAAAGGGTTTCTTTTGGCTTACAGACTAAAGGGGAGTTTCACAACGGCAGGGGAAACTGTGGTATGAGCAGAGGCTAGATGTCACTTCCTGGACAACAGCAGGTGGACAATAGCAGCAGGAGAGTATGCCAAACGCTGGCTATACACTCACAAGTCTGCCCACCCCAATAATATAGCTCCTCCAGGAGGCTCTAATTCCCAAATTGCCATCAGCTGGGGATCAAGCAGTCAGGATATATGAGCTTATGGGAGATACTGAATCAAACAACCACAGAGGCAAAACTGTATGGAATATATCAATGCATGAAGAAAAAGCAACTGACACAGTTCAGTACCCATCCATTATGAAACCATCAGAGTAATCTAGGAACAGAGCCTCAACTTGGTAAATAGTATCTATAGTCCACTGTAAGTAAGCATTCCACCCCGTAGGAGATGACTGGATGCTTTTTCCCTAATACTCGGATCAGGCAAAGACACCCTTCCCTCCTACTCTACTCTACCCATAGCAGTAGAAATCTCTGCCAGTGCAATATGGCAAGCAAAGAAATAAGAGGCAGGTACACTGCAAAAGAGTGAAGGAAAGAATCCATTATTATTTTCAGAGAACATGGTTTGCTGTGTCACAAATTCCAAGTGCTTTCAGAAGGCAGAGGCAGGAGGATTTTAAGTGCAAAGACCAGCTTGTGCTACATAATAAGATTTTGTCTCAAAAATCAGCAAATAATTCCAAGAAATCTACACATGAATTCTTCCAGCTAATGAGTGGGCTTAGCAAAGTCACAGGATACAAAAATCAATGTAGGAAAACCAATATACTGCAGAAGAGCAATTGCAATTGAACTAAAAACAATACCATTTGCATATACCATGTGCCCTTCCCATGCTCAAGTATAAACCCAGCAAATGTATCTTGTCTATATTCTGAAAGCTAAAAAATGTGATGAAAGAAAAATGTTAAGACCTAAATTCTATATGGTTGGGTGTAGTGGCTTACGCCTTTAATCCCAGCACACAGGAGGCAGAGGTAGGAGGAATGCCATGAGTTTGAGATCACCCTGAGGCTATATAGTGAATTCCAGGTCAGCTTGGAATAAAGCAAGACCCTACTTTGAAAAAACAAAAGACCTAAGTTCTGAGTAAATGGAGAGGCATAAATTGTGTTTGTGGGTTGGAACACATGACATTGTTAAAATAATCTCTGCAAAGGTTGCAACATAACACTAATAAAAATTCCAGGACAGGGGCTGGAGAGATAGCTTAGTGGCTAAGGTGCTTGCCTGCAAAGCCTAAGGACCCATGTTCAACTCCCCAGATCCCATGTAAGCCAGATGCACAAGGTGGTGCATACATAAAGCTGCACATGTGCACAAGGTGGCGCACACATCTGGAGTTTGATTACAGTGGCTGGAGGCCCTGGTGCACCAATTTTCTCTCTCACACACACACAAAAAAAAATATTTCAGAGCTGGGTGTGGTGGCTCACAGCTTTAATCCCAGTATTTGAGGTAGGAGGATTGCTGTGAGTTAAAGGCCACCCTGAGACTACATAGTTAATTCCAGGTCAGCCTGGACCAGAGTGAGACCCTACCTCAAAAAAAAAAGAAAAAAAAAAAAAAAAGAACCTTCAACTAAACCTCATGTCGTATACTAAGGTTAACTCAAAATGGATCATAGATCTAAATGTATAACATAATACTATAAAGGCTTTAGGAGAAGGAAATCATCATGACCTGGAGCTAGGTCAACAGCTTGTGATCATGACATGAAAAGCATTGTCCATAAAGTAATAGATGAGTAAATTAGGTTTCATGAAGTATGGTGACTCATGCCAGTAGTCCCAGCACTTATGAGGCCAAGGCAGGAGGAGCCCAAGTTTGAAGCTATCCTAGGTTACACAGGAAGATCCTGTCTCAAAAAAAAAAAAAAAAAAAGTTTTGTGGGCTGGAGAGATGGCTTAGCGGTTAAGGCGCTTGCCTGTGAAGCCTAAGGACCCAGGTACGATTCTCCAGGGTCCACGTAAGCCAGATGCATAAGGTGGCACATGCACCTGGAGTTTGCAGTGGCTAGAGGCCCTGGTGCACCCACTCTCTTTCTCTTCCATTTCCTCCCTCTCTCTCCTTCTTGCTGTCTCTAATAAATTAAAAAATTTTTTTCTGACTTATTTTTATTTAAGTTTTGATTCTTTTAAATTCACTCTGTGAGGTAAAAAGATAAACTAGGGCTGGAGAGATTGCTCAGTGGTTAAGGCTGCTGAACCATCTCTCCACCCCTGCTATATTATTTTTTAATTTTTTTTGTTTATTTATTTATTTGACAGCGACAGAGAGAAGGTGGCAGAGAGAGAGAGAGAGAGAGAGAATGGGCGCACCAGAGCTTCCAGCCTCTGTAAATGAACTCCAGACACGTGCGCCCCCTTGTGCATCTGACTAACGTGGGTCCTGGGAAATTGAGCCTCGAACTGGGGTCTTCAGGCAAACTCAGTGACCCTTTCTTTTCTGCATTTCTTATACTCCACAATACCAGGTAGAGTCCCAATTTGTTAATTCACGGGGGAATAAAGCAGACTTTGAAAAACAGGACACTCCTTGAGCCCTCAGGCCCCTTCAAAAGAGTCTGTATTCTTCCTGTTGACTCAGTGCAGGTCAGCTGGCCCAATCTCAAAGACTGTGATCTCTCAAACAATTTGCAGGTGAACGGGCAGCAGTTTAGGCCCAAAGACTTCATTTTTTCTGTGCCATATCCCTCTGCTCACACCAGTTCATTTCTATGCAAAGCAACCCTGCACAACTTCTCAGGACCCAGGCATAGCAACAAGCCTCACACAAACTGCTAGCCCAGTCCAGGCAAAGCTCTTTCTCACCCTCATAAGCCAAACTTCACAGTCCATAATTTTTACTGCATTCAGGTCTTTCAACTGTAACAAGAATAGTCCATCAAGCTGTACTTACAGCACTGCAAGGCATCTCTTAGAACAAGGTTTCAAACCCGTCCACATTCCTCTTGAAAATCAGCTCCAAAAGACCAAAGCCACAGTCAGGTGTCCAGCAGCAACCCCACTCCTCGGTGCCACTTTACTGTTGCAGTCCCGTGTTTTTTGCTGGTAGAAATCACCCAACCAAGAGCAGCTTGTGGGGAAAAAGAGGTTTATTTTGGCTTACAGACTCGAGGGGAAGCTCCATGATGGCAGGGGTAAATGATGGCATGAGCAGAGGGCGGACATCACCCCCTGGCCAACATAAGGTGGACAATAGCAACAGGAGAGTGTGCCAAACACTGGCAAGGGGAAACTTGCTATTATACCTATAAGCCCGCCCCCAACAGATACACTGCCTCCAGGAGGCGTTAGTTCCCAAATCTCTGTCAGCTGGGAACCTAGCATTCAGAACACCTAAGTTTATGGGGGACACCTGAATCAAACCAGCATAAACTGGGGGTCAGGCTAGCCTGAAGAGCAGCATTCATGTCACCACCTCCCCTGCAATTTCTCCTGGGCCCTGGCAGATGTGGAAGAGGTGGCACATCTCCTGGTGGGCAACTGGCTATCTTCTTGTATTTTTTTTTTAATGGATCTTGGTTCTCCTTTATTTTTCTCTGCTATCTGTAAAATAAAGCAAATTTTCTAAACAAGAGTGAGAGCAGCTTGGGTTAAAGGGAGTATGCAAATTTATTTGGAAGATTATTTGTGTGTGTGAGAGAGAGAAAGCCTACAGGCAGTATCTACACGATAAAGAATCTTCTAAACAGATTATTATTAAAGTAAGTACTGTAATTAAAATAAGAGCAAAACAGGACACTTCCCAAAGGGTTGAGATATACACATGCAAGTAGGACCATGAACAGGTGTTCAACATCACACCAGTTCTGAGGGAAACCAATTTACATCCACGCAGAGACCTTTTGGTCAGATTCACCAGAAGTAAAAACCGACACTGAAAGCTGGGCATGGCAACACACGCCTTTAATCCCAGCACTCGGGAGGCAGAGGTAGGAGGACCGCCATGTTTTCAGGGCTGCTCTGAGACTACATAGTGAATTCCAGGTCAGCCTAAGCTAGAGTGAGACCCTACCTTGAAAAACCAAAAAATAAAGTAATTAAAAATAAAACTGACCCTGAATGTTGGCAAGGGTGCAACAAACCTGGGTCTCTGGTAATAAACAATAGATTGGTGATTAAAGAGGTTAAAGGATAAAGAGATGTTTTTGTTTTCTGAGGTAGGGTTTGTTTTGTTTTGGTTTTCGAGGTAGGGTCTCACTCTAGCCCAGGCTGACCTGGAATTCACTATGTAGCCTCAGGGTGGCCTCGAACTCACAGCGATCCTCCTACCTCTGCCTCCCAAGTGCTGGGATTAAAGGCGTGCGTCACCACGCCCGGCTAGGTTAAAGCGATTTTGCCCAGCATACTAGCATACTTCTCCTGGGTGTGTCCATGAAGAAAGGACGATGAAGTCCTTGAGAATATTCATGGGAGGCTGTTCCCAGCAGCTCTACTGAACCCAGTGCTTTTCCATAGGTGAATAATTGGACAAACTGCAGACCACCTGCACAGGGTTCACTGTGGACAAAGGAAGGGGCCTTGTACAGATAACAAGGGGCCAGGGTGGGTGGGTATGGCAGCTGGGGGGGCATGGGAAACCTTGACAGTCGTGGTGATAGTTTGTATGCAAAATAGACAAATTGTATACCTGTGGTAGTTTGATTCAGGTGTCCCTCATAAACTTAGGTGTTCTGAATGCGATGTTCCTGGCTGATGGAGATATGCGAATTAACACCCCCTTGCTGGGGGTGGGTTTGTGGGTATTATAGCTAGTTTCCCCTTGCCAGTTGTTTGGCACACTCTCATTTTGCTGTTGTCCATCTGATGTTGCCCAGGAGGTGATGCCCACCCTCTGCTCATACCATCATTTCCCCCTGCCATCATGCAGCTTCCCCTCGAGTCTGTAAGCCAAAACAAACCTTTTTTTTTTTTCCCCCACAAGCTGCTCTTGGTTGATTTCTGCCAGCAATGTGTACCTGACTGCAATAATACATTATAGTTTTATTTATTTATTTATTTGAGAGAGAGAGGCAGATAGAGAGAGAATGGGTACTCCAGGGCCTCTAGCTACTGCAAATGAATTCCAGACACATGTGCTACCATGTGCATCTGGTTTACACAGGTATTGGGGAATTGAACCTGGGTCCTTAGGCTTGCAGACAAGTGCCTTAACCGCTGAGGTATCTCTCCAGCCCCTTATGATACTTAATTTTTTGTTGTTGTTGTTGTTTTTGGGGTAGAGCCTCACTCTAGCCCAGGCTGACCTGAAATTTGCTATGTAGTCTCAGGCTGGCCTCAAACTCATGGCAATCCTCTTACCTCTGCCTCCTGAGTTCTGGGATTAAAGGTACGCACTAACAAGCCTGGCTAAAATCTTTTTAATTTATTGAAAGGAGAGAAAGAGAGAGAGAGAGAGAAAGAGAGAGAGAGAATGAGTTCCTCAGGGCTTCTTGTACTGTAAACAAACTCCAGATGCATGTGACACTCTATGCCCTTGGCTTTATGTGGGTACTAGAGAACTTAACCCAGGTCATCTGGCTTTGCAAGCAAGTGCCTTTAACCACTGAGCCACCTCCCCATCCCACCTTATGGGTTTTTTTATTTGTTTATTTGCTTTTCTGTATTAATTTTTTAAGGGGTGAGGAGATGGCTGGGTATCTGAGTTTGATTCCCAGACCCCACATAAAAAGATAAAAAGGAGCTGGACATGGTGGCACACGCCTTTAATCCCAGGACTTGGGAGGCAGAGGTAGGAGGATCTCTGAGAGTTCGAGGCCACCCTGAGACTACCTAGTGAAATCCAGGACAGCCTGAACCTAGATTGAGACCCTACCTCGAAAAATAAAACAAACAAAACAACAAAAGATAAAAAGCTGGAGGCCTTGCTGGACTTCTGTAATTTCAACAGGCTGACACTGATGACGAGATGGGAGGCCGAGACAGAATTTCCCAGACGCGCTCAAGGAGTACAGCAAGAAATGAGCAGAGTGAGAATCCTGAGCTAGGAACCCTGCCTCCCCAAAATAAGGTGAAGGGGCTGGAAAGATGGCTTAGTGGTTAAGGCACTTGCCTGCAAAACCTAAGGACCCATGTTCCACTCTCCAGATCCCACATTAGCCAGACACACAAAGGTGAGGTAAGCGCAGGGTCGCACATGCCCACTAGGTGGAGCAAGCATCTGGAGTTCGATTGCAGTGGCTGAGGCCCTGGCTTGCCAATTCTCTCTCTCTCTCTCTCTAAAATAAATATATATATAAGGTGGAAAGGCAAGAATGGATATGAAAGTTGTCCTCTAACCTTTACACATATATCATGGCATGCACATATGTGCAAATACATGCAAACACACACACACAAATTAATAATTTTTTAAATCGGTTGTAGTGACACCTTTAATCCCAACACTTGGGAGGCAGAGGTAGGAGGATGGCCATGAGTTCGAGGCCACCCAGAGACCCAGAGACTACACTGTGAACTCTAGGTCAGCCTGGACTAGAGCAAGATCCTACCTCACTCCCCCCCCCATATATATATATATATATATTTAGGTTAAAAGATTGAGGGCTGGAGAGATGGCTTAGCAGTTAAGGCATTTGATTGCAAAGCCTAAGGACCTAGGTTCAATTCCTCAGTACCCCTGTAAGTCAAATGCAGAAGGTGGCATATGTGTCTGGAGTATGTATACAGTGGCTGGAAGCCTGGGTGCACCCTTTCTCTCTCTCTCAAATAAGTAAATAAATAAATAAATAATATTTTTAAAAAATTGACCTATGGCTGGAGAGATGGGCTCAGTAGGTAAAGGCACTTACTCTCAAAGCTGATGGCCCAGGTTCAGTCTCCCAGTACTCACATAAAGCCAGATGCAGACTGGAGAGATGGCTTAGAGGTTAAGGTGCTTGCCTGCAAAGCCAAAGCACCCAGGTTTGATTCCCCAGGAACCATGTAAGCCAGATGCACAAGGTGATGCATGCATCTGGAGTTTGTGCAATTCATTTGCAGCGGCTGGAGGCCCCGGCAAGGCCATTCTCTCTCTCTATCTGCCTCTATTTCTCTCTGACTCTCAAATAAATAAGAAAAAAAATTTAATAAATAAAGCCAGATGCACAAAGTGGCACATGTGTCTGGAGTTCATTTGCAGTGACAGGAAGCCCTGGCCATACTTTCTGCTTCTTTCTCAAGTACATAATTTTTTAAAAAATTGGTTTGGGAGCCAGGCGTGGTGGCGCATGCCTTTAATCCCAGCACTCAGGAGGCAGAGGTAGGAGGATCGTCGTGAGTTTGAGGCCATCCTGAAACTAAAGAATGAATTCTAGGTCAGCCTAGGCTAGAGTGAGACTCTACCTTGAAAAACAGAAACAAACAAACAAACAAAAAATTGGGTTGGGGAGCAGGGTGTGGTGGCACATGCCTTTAATCCTAGCACCCTGGAGGAAGAGGTAGGAGGATCTCTGTGAGTTCAAAAGCAGCCTGGGAGTAGAGTGAGTTCCAGGTCAGCCTGGGCTAGAGAGAGACCCTACATTGAAATCTCTCCTTCCAAAAATGTGCTGGGACTGGAGAGATTGCTCAGTGGTTAAAGGTACTTCTTTGCAAAGCCTGATAGGTTTGATTCCCTGGTATTCATGTAAAGTCAGATGCACAAAGTAACCCACGTGTCTGGAGTTCATTTATCATGGCAAGAGGCCCTGGTGTACCCATATTCTCTCTCCCTCAAATAAATACATAAATAAAATATTTTTTCCCGGAATTCACTATGTAGTCTCAGGCTGCCCTTGAACTCACTGAGATCCTCCTACTTCAGCCTCCCAACTGCTGGGATTAAAGGTGTGGGCCACCACACCTAGCCTAATAAAATGTTTTATTAAAAAAAAAATGAATTGGCCTGGAGGGATAGCTCAGTAGTTAAAGGTGTTTGCTTGCAAGCCTGCTGGCTTGAGTTAATTCCCCAGCAACTACATAAACCTGAACCAAAGTGGCAACAATCGCAATGTGCCTATGGCAATGGGAGGTGGAGCCGGGAGAATCGGGAAGTTCAGAAAAAGCGGTGGCAAAAGAGTCCCTGTCTCAAAATGGTCGAAGAGAAACAGAAATATCCAAGGCTGTCTTCTGACCTCCGCAAGCCATGGCAAGCGCACACACCTACACATCAGAAATACTGCGCACATCAGCCGGGCGTAGTGGCGCACGCTTTTAATCTCAGCACGCAGGACACAGAGGTAGGAGGATCGCCATTTTCGAGGTCAGCCTGAGAATACATGGTGAATTCCAGGCCAGTCTGGGCTAGAGCGAGACCCTACCTCAACAACAAACAAGCGAAAAAAAAACAAGCAAGCAAAACAAAAAAAGCACACATATAGGGCTGGAGAGATGGCTTAGTGGTTAAGCGCTTGCCTGTGAAGCCTAAGGACCCCGGTTTGAGGATCAATTCCCCAGGACCCACATTAGCCAGATGCACAAGGGGGCGCACACGTCTGGAGTTCGTTTGCAGTGGCTGGAGCCCCTGGCGCGCCCATTCTCTCTCTCTCTCTATCGCTCTCAAATAAATAAAAATAAAACAAAAAAATATTTTAAAAAAGCACACATATATTAACATACACACACAAATGACAAAAAATAGAGAAAATATTTTTTTTTCTTTTGGTTTTTCGAGGTAGGGTCTCACTCTAGCTCAGGCTGACCTGGAATTCACTATGTAGTCTCAAGGTGGCCTTGAACTCACAGTGATCCTCCTACCTCTGCCCAAGTGCTGGGATTAAAGGCGTGTGCCACCACGCCTGGCTGAGAAAATAAAAATTTTGACAATTTCATACATACTAGAATTTGATCAAATGCACCTTACATTTCCTTCCTTTATCCCCCCAGCCCCGCTCTACCCCTTCTTCTTCCCACCTTATATTTTAAAAGGCCAAGCAGGGCTAAAGGAGAGCGGCCTCTGTCCCTCCTTCCTCTGCAGCTGCCAGCCCTCGGCCTCTGGCCTCCGGGTCACCTGTCATCTGACTCTGCCCCAAGCCTGGTCCCAGTGGGCGGGGCCGAGGGCAAGGTCTACAACAATGAGGGGAGGCCTGGGATTCCCAAGATCTGCCCACCCTCCTATCTCCAGAGAAGCTTCAAAGGTCATCTTCAGCCCGGTGCATTGCCCCTCCTCCCTCACCAGGGGTGCAGGGCAAGCCTGCAGTTGATACCGCAGTGTCAAGCTGGTGGACAGTGGACTCTGGGCAACAGGTGGGAAGCGGGCCTGTCCCTCCTGGCCACAGCCCCAGGTTCAGGTGGGCGGAGCCTGGGGTGAAAGGCAGCAGGTGCTTGGGATCGTCGTGTCCAGGTGGGGCACTTCTTCCTTCCCGTTGTCCCTGAAGATTGACTGCCAGCCCAGGTGAGGGTCTCAAGAGACTTCTGGTCTGGGGGGCTGGGGGGGCTGTCCTAGGTAAGTGGTTATCTGTACTGGGTGTGTGTGGGGGGGAGCCTTTCCATATCCTCTTTTTCTGCTTACCCAACCTCAGGTGCTAGATTCCCCGGGGGGGGGGGCTCCCTAGAGTCTTGGCTCCTACCTTTTATCCACTTACCTCTGCAGTGGAGTGCTTGACATGCAAGCCTGGTCCTGGACAAGTCCCCTCTCTTGTCTTGCCTCAGTGGACCTCCTTTGATGGGCTCATGCACCAATTATCCTGTGCCCAGTCCAGCCTCTGCTTGCGACTCATGAAACACGGGGAGTGTCCGCATTCTTGGGCGGGGGGGGGGGGTGGCGGGCGGGCATGCCACAGAATACAAAGTCATAGAGTCAAAGTTCCCAAACCTCAGAGGATGCCTCTGATTTTGACTAGTCCAGTGGGCAGCAGCGTCCAGGATGAAGCTGGCCTGGAGCAGGGTGACCCTCATGGGCATGGGTGGATTAGAGTGGCTTGGGGCTCAGGCCTCCTGCCAGGCTCCAGGGCATTCGTGTGTAGAACTTGGTCAGCTGCCCAGGGCCATCTGGAGTCAACTAAAAAAAAAAAATCTCAACGATTAGAGGAATACAAGGTTGGTTTTCAGAAAGAAAACAAATGCCTTTGTTAAGAAGTCTAGGGTAGCAGCTGGCCTCACAGGGGTACTGGATTCCATGTGGCATAGTTCTGGCCTTAGGGCTCCGGGGGAGAAGTCCTGCTCTGGAGAGCCTGGAGGAGAGCCTTAAGCTCAGGCCAGAGCTGAGCCTCTTCCTGGGGGAATTAGGGTACCTGAGCGGAGCTGCTCTGAAGCATGGATGGGCCCTGAGGAGGTGTGTATGAGGTTCCCTTGGCCTCTTATGGCGGTATTACCGAGAAGGGCAGTCAGGGACTCCATCAGGCTGTGTCCTCAGACAATGCATCGTGCTGGCCCCAGGCGCTCCGATGCTGTTGGGCTTACTTGGCCTGGCTCTGTGCATTGTATTTTCCCTGTCTACCATGACCGTTCCTGCTACTGACCTGGCTGAGGAAGGCTGCCCAAGCCCCAAGTGGGCGGTGTCCGAATGAGATGGGGGTGTGTTAAGACCCTGCCTCCAGAGGTCTGTGGTGTGGGCAGCAGGCAGTCTGGGTGCCCACTGCTGCCCACACACCCCTACACTTTCAGTCCTTCCTACGATGGGACTCTCTTGGAAGGAGCGGGTCTTCATGACTCTGCTGGGGGCAGCAACGGCGTCTGGCCTCACCGTCCTCATCCTCATCTTGGTGGAGGCCACCTATGTCCTCCTGCCTGCACACACCAAGGTTTGGCTCAGGGACCCAATGGGGAAGGCCGGCCGGGCTGGGACACTGGGAGGCTGCTGCTCACCACACCCTCTTGACCCTAGTGTTGTTTCTAGTTCGGGATCGTGTTCGATGCTGGCTCCTCCCACACATCCCTCTTTGTGTACCAGTGGCCAGCAAACAAGGAGAAGGACACGGGTGTGGTCAGCCAGGCCCTGGTCTGCCAGATAGAAGGTCAGTGGGCAGCCCCAAAGAAGGTGCTGGACTGGTCATTGCTGCCTGGCTGGACTTGCAGCTGGTAACTAGAGGCCCGGCTCGAGAGACCACTTGGTACCAGGTGAAAGCTGTCTTTCTAGTCCTTAGAGAATCAGATCGACCTGAAGGAAAAGGGCTTAGAGAGGCGGAGTGACCAGCCAAGGTCACACAGCTGGGCAGCAGGATTCAGGGCTGGCGCTGCGGTGAGAACCCACACCGTAACTGGACCCTCAAATCCCATACCTGGCATTTCCCCACCTGATCCCATGTCGGACCTCTAGCCAGAACCTTTTCTGCTGCCCCTCACCCCTGCCCAGTTTCCACACCTAAGTACCACGCAGCTCTGAGAGCAGAGGCCACCAGCTACAGGGTCTTGCGTCCATTCCCTAGGGTTCCTCTCAGTTCTAGATATCAGAAGCCTAAGGGCCCAGGGGTTGTAGGACCAGCCTTTCCAGAAGCCTCAAAGGCAAGGGTCTTAGGGCTGCTTTCCTCTTCCTGTAAAGACCCTGGTCACTGGACTTGGGGTCCACCATGCAATCATGATGCCCTCATCTTGAGGTCTTTGTTGTTTGAGACAGTGTCCAGCTGTATAGCCCAAACTCTCAATTTCCCTGGCTCTGCCTCCTGAGTGCTGGGATTTCGGGGGAGTACCACAATGCTCCACTTGAGGTCCTAAATTAAACCTGGAAGGACCCCACCCTCCCAAAAAATGCACATTCACAGGCTCCAAGAGTCAGGGTGTGACCCCATCTTTTGGGTCCACCATTTACCCTCTACCTTCAAGCTGGAGCCTTGTCCTCGGGTGCTGTGTTTCAGGGCCTGGAATCTCTTCCTACGCCTCTGACCCTGAACAGGCTGGGGAGAGCCTGAGGGGCTGCCTGGAGAAGGCACTGGCCTTGATACCAAAGACCCAGCATCAAGAAACACCCACATTCCTGGGGGCCACAGCCGGAATGAGGCTGCTCAGGTGAGGTCGTCACAATCTGTGTCTGTGAGGGGCAGCCCCAGAAGCCAGCCTCGACATCTTGGGGTGGGGTGGAGTAGAGAGAGGGCTGGGCTGGGGATTTCCTCCAGCTTGGTCCTGGTCCTCTCTACGCAGCCAAAAGAACAGCTCTCAGGCAAGGGATATCTTGGCTGCAGTCTCCCGAGTGCTAGGCAAGTCTCCTGTGGACTTTTGGGGTGCCAAGATCCTGGCTGGACAGGATGAAGGTGCCTTTGCTTGGATCACCATCAATTATGTCCTGGGGATGCTGATCAAGGTGTGTGGGCAGCCCACGGACGGGGGCCAGTCTGAAGGGCCAAGGGTCTGGGACTGGCTTGACCAGCAGCTGGGGTCAGTGTGGCTACCCAGGGCTAAGCACCCTGTCTGTGGCCAGTATTCCTTTGGAGAGTGGATCTTGCCTGAAGAGGGGACGCAGGTGGGTGCCTTGGACCTGGGGGGAGCCTCCACCCAGATCAGCTTTGTGCCACGGGGCCCCATCCTGGACCAGAGCACCCAGGCCACCTTCCTCCTATATGGAGCCAACTATAGTATCTACACTCACAGTCATCTCTGCTTCGGTCGTGACCAGATGCTGAGCAGGCTCCTAGCCCGGCTGGCCCAGGTGAGGCTGGCCTTTAAGGAGTGGCGAAACAGGGTGGTGTGGGAGTCTGACCACTTGATGTTCATGTCTGCTCCTTTTCCCACAGAACAGCCAGGTGGCCCTGGTCCGACACCCATGCTACCACAGTGGCTACCGGGCCACACAACCCCTGGCCCCCTTGTATGAATCGCCCTGTGTCCACTTTACGGCCCCCGTGAACTTCACCCAGAGCATCGTGGTTGAGGGGACAGGCAACCCTGGGGCCTGTGTGGCAGCCATCCGGGGCCTCTTCAACTTCTCCAGCTGTAAGGGCCGAGAAGACTGTGCCTTCAATGGGGTGTACCAGCCCCCTGTGCATGGCCAGTTCTATGTGAGCTCACCCTTATTCCAAGCCCTAGTTTCTTTCTGGGGTCTCCAGTGCCCACGTGGCCCCAGGAACATGGGAACAGGAGAACCTTGGTTGGCTCTTAGGGACCCTGGCACCCATGGGAAAACCTGACCTGATGTGTCCTGGGCCTCCTGCAGGCAGGCACAGCCTTCTCCACTCCCCCCAGGCCTTCTCCAACTTCTACTACACATTCCACTTCCTGAACCTCACCTCCAGGCAGTCACTGAGCACCGTCAATGCCACCATCTGGGAGTTCTGCCAGAGGCCCTGGAAGCTGGTGGGTGGCCATGGACACCTGCCCTTGTCCCCCTGTCCCTGTGCTGAGGCAGGCGGGGCCTCTGGGGTCTTATGGGGCTTCACTGGACAGGGATTTGGGGGGGGAACCCCACGTAGGCCGCAGGGTTGGGGAGTGGGCACTGGTAAGAAGGGGGGCTTGCGCTAGGTGGGAAAGGAGACCAAGCTCTGAGCCCGGGGGAGATTGTCACGAGGAAGGTCACTCTGCCTGATCTCCACAGGGACATTCTGAGATAGGCGCTCCCCTGCCGCCTGGAGGCTTGAGGCCTGGGTGTGCAGAAGTCCCAGATGGGGGGAGGTGCGTGGGGGTTCTGGGGCCCTCACCCGGCTCCTTGGCTTCTGGAGTCCCAGGTGGAAGCCACCTACCCGGGGCAGGAGCGCTGGCTTCAGGACTACTGTGCCTCGGGCCTCTACATCCTCACGCTGCTCCTGGAGGGCTACGGCTTCAGTGAGGACACCTGGCCCGGCGTCCAGTTTCAAAAGCAGGTGAATGCTGCCTGGAGGCTTGGCATGTCTGGTCCAGGGTGAGGATGGGATGGGGGGCTTTTGCGGAAGCTACCCAGCAACCCTGAGCAGTCGCGTGTGTCACAGGCCGGCGGCATGGACATTGGCTGGACCCTGGGCTACATGCTCAACCTGACAGGAATGATCCCCGCCGAGGCACCAACTGAGGGGCGAGCTCAGAGCTACGGCACCTGGATGGCCGGAGTAGTGTTTGTGGTGCTGACCCTTGTGACAATTCTTGGGGCAGCTGCAGTTCAGCTCTTCTGGCCCCAGGACTAGGTGGTGGCCAAAACTGAGCTAGATTCTGGGGAGTAGTGTGTCTGCAGCGCGAATGGTGTTGGGATTTAGCAGTAGCAATGTGAATGTTTACGTTCTCTGTACCCTGTGAGCCAGCACCAGCTGTCCTTAGGGAAGAAAGCCCCTGACGCACAGGACCCACTGGGCACATCCTGGACGCCCATCTTCCTGAGCCGCTGGACCCCAGGGGCTTCTGTTCAGCAGGCAGATCAAGACAGTCACCTCATGACATGCCTGTCCTTACCTTGCCCTCAGGGTCACACTGGCTATAGGGAGACCATCCCACGGTGTAGAAACAGAAGGGGGGATGTAGCTTTGAGGAGGGGCAGCCATGGGGACAGGGTCCCCTCAGGAGGAGGCTGTGGTCAACCCAGCAGGGATCCCTGGCTCCCCACACTGTGATCAGAGCAGACCAGATGGTTGGAACTCAGGCCCCGCAGCCCAGCCTGCCCGCCTCATGCTATGAGAGCTTCAACTGGGTCTCTTTCATCACCAGTCCCAGAATATGGGTCATATCATAATGGGGGGATAGTTTTTCTTTTTTATTTTATTAAAAACCAGTCTTGCCACAGAATTGCTTAGTGCTGGTCTCCTGGTTGGAGCCCTAGGGAAGCTGGGGCTCCTTCATAAGCACCGACTGGGACCACAAAGCACTTGGGAAAAATGCCCACGTGGCCGTCACGGTGCCCCTCCAGCCAGGCCCCGTCCACTGTGGAGAGATGATAGGAGGTGTCTGCTTACGGCACAGGCTGAGCCCCAGAGCTGCCCACCCCAGGCCTGGGCAGCCCAGCAGTGTCGGGGAGGGGAGGGGCAGCACTGTTCTACCTTCACACAGAACGTCCACCTTGTCTCCTCTGTGGAAGGCCAGGTCCTCGGGCCCCTGGGCAGAGTAGTCGTGCTGGGCCACCACCTGGTAGAGGACTGGCCGGCCCACAGCCCCCTGCGGCAGGAAGATTAGCTTCAGGGGCAGCACAGAGGAGAGGCCTTCCCCCCACCTGCCTGGGCTGCCACCAGCAGGCATTGTGGTCTCCCCGCCTCAGCTCACCTGGCACTGGAGTCGTAGCCCTTTAGGGCCCACAGCCATACCCTTCCACATACTCTGCAGAGATTCATCTCCGGAAATGGGAATCCAGAGCCCCTCGTCACCTCGCTCTTGATAACTGCAAAGAGTCCTAAGCATAGGCCATGGGGAGGGGCCCCACCTAGGGACTGCAGAGAGGGCAGTGCCTGGATTTCCTTGAGGGGAATGTGTCCAGGCTTGACCCAGTGGCTGCCTGGGATCCTTGGTCCCTGCCTGGCAAAACCCTCCAGCTCAGAACAAACCCCTCTCCCTTCCCTTCCAACTCAAGAGGACTTCCCCCAGGGAAGCTTTCTGACCCACCTGAGCTGCCCCAGCTGGGCCTGGTGAAGGAGGGCCTTAGCCAGCAGTGCCTGCAGACTGGACAGTCCAGCTCCTCTTGGGACTTTCAGGGCTATAGTAAAGTGGCACTGCACAGTGGCGGTCACTGAGGACTCGGGGCTTTCTGCAGCTGCCCCCTGGGAACAGAAAGGCGGTCATACGGCCTTTGAAGATAGAATGGACCTTGGTCCACGGGGTGAGGACTCGAAAGTGGATTTTGAGGGTGAGGCCTTACTTCAAGTGACTGACAGGGAAAGAGAAAGGCCAGCTCTTACCTCAGTGTCTGAAGGGTCCTCAGAGAGGCCTGCTCCAGGCCCTTCAGATGCCAGCATTCCTACAGCATAGACCAGGGCTCATGTGACCACCTTTTCCCAAAGGGGAAGCTTAGGGATAGAGGAATGGCCTGCAGGCAGCGTTCCTCTGCCTCGAACTTTCCTTAGGAGACAAGAGCCTATCCTATGTTCCAGCTCCCCGAGGGGGGGGGGCTCCTTCCACAGAGCCCCCACCTCCACCATTCAGGAGCCCCTTACCTGTGGATGGAGGAGCCCGGTGGCCATCTTGCTCCACTTGGGACCTCTGCAAGGGAAGCCACAGGTTGATGGGGCTTTGAGCATGGGGGTCCTAGGATGGGGTGTGGAGCACAGGAGTCCTGGTGGGGGAGGATCTGGCCTCAAGGGAGAAACTTCCTGCCTGGGGCTTGCCAGGAGCTCTGTCCGGGCAAAGGCAGTGCTGAGGGGATGGCCTGGGAGCTGGGCTGGCATCTAGCAGGAAGTCATGAGCCAAACCTGTGTTAGGGAGTGAATTCAGCGCCCTGACTACAGGCCCACCTGAGGAGAGGGCTGGGTCCTCACAGGCACAGGGACAATAAACAGGCTGCCTGGCACCAGTGGGGATCCATCTACTTCCCAGGCCCTCTATAAGGCATCAGCTCATTCGGTTGGCTATCCAATAACCTAGGAGACTTAGGACGCAGTATAGGGGAGGTGTCCAGCTCAGAGTGGCCCAAACTGGATGGCCCTCCTAAATGCTGACCTCTGGGCACTCATGGGTATGGCTTGTGAGCTGAAATGAAGGTCGTGCCTCCTCTGAGGCTTACAAGCCCTCACAGAACTAGCAGATGCAGGTTTAAGCTTCTGGGGACTTTTGAGCACAGCTGTAAAGGGGACACTAAGCTGTCGGGTCAGAATTAACTGAATAACAATGAAAGAGAGAGTGGAGGTAACTGTCCTCACTGTGTCCTGTGATAAGCCCCAAACTAAACAGAGAACTCACGCTGCTGCAGGCCCGGAGCAGCCAGGGCCTCTGCGTGCCCCTGCCTCACCTAGGCACCTGGAGCTCTGTGGGCTTATGGAGTCCAGGAAGGAAGGTCAGGGTTGTTGGGGCCTCTTGACCTGTCTGTCCCTAGGCTGTCACATGATCTGATTACTGTCTGTCCAGCACAGGCCACTCTCCCTGCACTGATGGTGGCCCCCATCTGGCCCCTGTGATGGGTCTGAGTGTGTGCCAGTAAGCTGACCCTTCCCCTGGTATCAGGTCACTACTGCTAACTCTACCGTATCCCTGGCCTGGCTGTCGAGGAGGCTGCCCGCCCTCCCTGAGGCCCAGGTGTGTTCTCTGGCTCACGGCAGGTAGCTGAGTCGAACTGGCCTGTGAGATTTTGCTGAGTACTAGCTCTTTTGCTGGAGAATTAGGACTTGACCTGGGGAGGAGGGTTGTCCTCATCCTCTGGGCTTGCCCAGCATGGGGTTCAAGCCTAGCCCAGCCTGCCCAAGTCCCTCTGCTACCCCTGTCCAGATGGTATATTGAAATGAGGTGTGGGTTAGACGGATGGCTTAGCAGTTAAGGTGCTAGCCTGAGAAGCCAAAGGACCCAGGTTTGATTCCCTAGGACCCACTTAAAGCCAGATGCACAAGGTGGCGCATGTGTCTAGAGTTTGTTTGCAGTGGCTGGAGGCCCTGGTGCACTCTCTCTAATAAATGAATAAATAAAATATTTTTAAAAATAGAAATGAGCCGGGCTTGTGGCACATACCTTTAATCCCAGCACTGGGAAGTCAGAGGCAGAGGTAGGAAGATTGCTGTGAGTTCGAGGCCACCCTGAGACTACATAGTGAATTCCAGGTCAGCCTGGACTAGAGTGAGACCTTACCTCGAAAAACAAAAAACAAAAACAAAAAAAAAAAAAAAAAAGAAAGAAAGAAAGAAAGAAATGAGGTGTGTCTGTAGAAGTTGAAGTTGAGGTAGTGAGGAGGGTGAAGCCTAGGGTTCAGGACTTGTTCTGTCTTCTACATCCCCAAGACTTGAGCACCCCAGGCTCAGCCTCCACATCTGTCATACTGAAAAAGAATTCTGTCCCATAGCATTTCACAAGACTATCCTCCTGGTAAGTTTAGCTCAGACCCTAGTCCCCTTATTCTGGAGTCATGGTGACCCCAGGGGTCTCTCCCCAATTTCCTCAAGGGATAGTTTCATGGTAAGTGGAGCTGGAACCTGGGGAGTGGGCTGAAGAGGCCATTTGCCCCTTCCCTGACGCTGGGGAGCTTCTGACCCTAGCTGGGAGTGGCTGTGCACAGGGCAAGAATCCAGCCCTTTCACACAGGGCCTCTGCTCCTCAGAAGCAAGAGACATCAGAACAGAACACAAGGCCCTCTCCTACCATGGTATAGCCCTGGCACCAACTTTACCATTGTTTCGATCTCTGTGGGTACAGTCTGGTTGGGAGGGGGGTCTATGAGCAAGTCTTCCCCATCATTAAGATGAACAAGACCACCTGTGTTTATGGGCCAACACACTGGGATGGAAAAGCACATCCACCCCCCACATTTCCCATCAGAGTAGGAGGCTGGGGTCAATGGAAACAGGGCAGTAGGGACCAAAGAGGACTCAGAACTGCCGTGTTCTGGTTCCTTAGCGGTGGACAGTTCTGAAAAGCCAGGCAAAGACAGGCTTGGTCTGCTGGACGTCTGTCCGCCTACCTGTTGAGGCCAGACTGGGTGTTGGTCATCAGGTATGGTAGAAGCCACCACCTGGTGTGGGCAAGAGCACAGCTGAGTTAGTACCCACCAGGTCTGCTCCTCCAGCCCTGTCCCTCTCGCACCACTAAGACTCCAATCTGCTGGGTAAAGGCTGTCAATACAGGGCAACCACAGTGGGGGAAGAAAAAAAAAAAAAACATGACAAAGAAAAACATCTGGGGCTGGAGAGATGGCTTAGCAGTTAAGCGCTTGCCTGTGAAGCGTAAGGACCCCAGTTGGAGGCTCAATTCCCCAGGACCCACGTTAGCCAGATGCACAAGGGGGCGCACACGTCTGGAGTTCAACTGCAGTGGCTGAAGGCCCTGGTGCACCCATTCTTTCTTTCTCTCTCTCCCTCTTTCTGTCGCTCTCAAATAAATAATAAAAATAATAAAAAAAGAAAAACATTTGTGTTGATAATTTCAAGTTATTTTTAGTTCAACTTTTAAAAATATTCTTGTTTCTTGGACCAGTCTTCCACTGTGATAAATGGACTCTGACAGGGGCAAGAATACAGTCCCCTTTCCGCACACATCCAGCCCTGCCTGCCCCAGGGGCTGTTCGTGGGCAGTGCCTGTTGCAGGGAGCTGCACATGGTCACCCAGTGTGCAGACCTCTGGGCACAAGCACCGTTGCAAGTGACCAGACAGGGGATACGAGTGCAATGCCAAGTTAGCCCTTCTTTGTGACACTGTAAGTACATATTATCCTGAATTCTTCCCTGCATTTTGGAAGAGAGCCACTCCCCTCTATCCCATGACTTAGGGGGCAGCTGTTGCAGGAGCTTGCTGTCTACAGCAGATATGCGAAGAAAGATGTGACGATAACACTGGGAGCAGCTGGGAGAGGAGTGTGGCCGGGTGGGGAGGGATGCCATCAGGAATCTTGATGAAAAGACCTGAGCTCCCTCCTTTGCATCTGGCTTCCAGAGAGTTCTGCCTCCAGGTCCACAGACCACGTATGGACACTGACCCCCCAACCTTATAACCCTTGTGCCCACAAATCCCCATGAACATACTATGTGCCCAGCACTGGAGCTGCCTGTGAGCTCAACATGGGCTGTGTTTGCCCTCTGGGCAGCTGGGCACTTAGGCCGAGAAACACCCTCGTTCTTTACCTTGGCCTTGCCGAGGAAATCCATGGGCTCCAGGTGCTTCAAGTGCCGCCTGTGAGGCCGGAAGACTTCACCCCTGGGGACCTGCCGCAGCTGCAGGGGAACCTGTTTCTGGAGAGGGGCATTGTGGACCTGGGTGACCATAGCTACAGGAGCCTTGAGCCTTGGATCCACTTGGGTCCCTACCATTTTCTCACAGGCCACCTCCATCCACGTCATGCAGTTGGTCTTTGAGGGCTTAAGCACCAGACCCTACCCTCAAACCTCTCACCTGCCCTCTACTGCCCTCCTTACCCGCACTTGGTCCAAGGCAGTGTACAGACTGTCCTGGGCTCCCTCGGGCCACTTGGAGATGGCCTCCGCTAGGGTGTTGGCAGCCTCTGTCCAGAGCCCTGCCTGGCACTGTGCTGATGCCACGTTATACAGCACCTGGGAGTAAGTGCTGAGGTGACCACAGGGCTCATGACCCCCACCTGGGCTTCCCAAACCATGGCAGCTGAGACGCTCTTGTGTCAAGCTGGCATGGGGGCTGTGGGTAGGGATCAGGCCACCTGGCTGCACTGTAGCAAAAACCAAGTAGTCATGGCCTGTGTCCAGTTCAACTCTGGCAAGGCCATACTTTGCTTTGGGCCCTTTCCTGCTTAGGACAGCAGAGGCAGCTCTGTGTGTCTCAAGTGCCCCCTTGGTCCCAATCACTACTTTCTACACTTCTTTGTGGTGTGTCTGAGGAGGGTCCCCACTGGGGGACCTAAGGGCACTCAGAACCCTACATGCAGTGGGATAGGACATTCTCATGGGCAGGCTGGACTGAGATAAGGCGGTTCTACAGCCTATGTGCAGTCAGGTGAGTCTCTGAGAGCCCATCCTCTCACAGAATCCAGCCAGCTTGGCTTCAAAGGGAGGATACCACCCACGCTTTCAGTGGCCCTCAGTTCCTATAACCTGCCACGTCATACCTGAGTTCCTACAGCCAGCTGTCCCTTGGCCTGGTCGTGGGTACTGCCAAGCCAACCCCCACTCTCTGCACAGCACCATGACTGGGCTGGCAAACAGAATGCCTTTGGCCTGGCTTCTGGACCTTCTCTGGGTGATCTTTCCCTACGTGGCCTTTCCTGTGACTCATGTTTCCCCAGCGCCCTTCCCTCTAAAGCACTGCACCAAGCGTCCAGGAACAGTAATGCCCCTGCTCCCCTCCTCACCCACCCAGTCGGCCTCTCACCTGACCACGATCTCTAAGCCTGCCCTTTTCCCACGTGAACCTCCACCAGCTGTCTAGAAAGATTGCGACTAACCCCCAGCCCTCCACTGTGGTCCCACCCTCCTTGGGCAAGCAAGGGGCCAGGAGATTTCAAGTCTCCAAGAGACCCTGGCCAGACAGGACAGCTTACCATGACAGGAACCACACACAGGTTGCACCTTCAAGTCTCTAACACCACAGACTGCGCCTTAGGATTCCCATGGCAACCCACAGCCGTAGATAGAACCCCGAAGCCCCAGGTTACAGCGCTTGGCAACTAGGATCTGCCCAAGTCTTGTGCCCACTCACCTCCCAAGCTTGCAGCCTGAAGTGCAGGCCCAGTTGATGATAGTCGATGGCAGCATTACCCCTCAGCTGTACCAGGGCTAGCTGGAAGTCAGACACAGCCTCCAGGAACCTGTGGGCAGCAAAGGCCTGTCAGCAGCCACGAGGAGGAGCCGAGCCTGTGAACTGCAGCCTTCAAGTGTCCAAGCCTTCTCTCCCCACCAGTTCTGGGGAGGCCCAAGAGCAGTAGTGAACACCCAGATCTTAGCACTTTGGGGGTACTCAAGTCCAGACAAATGTACTGAGCAGAAGGCTATATGTGTTTTGAGCTTTTAAAGCAATGTTTTTAAATTATTTGAAGCTCGGCGTGGTGGCGCACACCTTTAAATCCCAGCACTCGGCAGGCAGAGGTAGGAAGATTGCCATGAATTTGAGACCTACCCTGAGACTACGTAGTGAATTCCAGGTCAGCCTGGATTAGAGTAAGACCCTACTTTGAAAAACAAAAAACAACAAAAAATTTTTTTTTAATTTGAGAGGGACAGAAAGGGAGACAGAGAATGAATATGGGCACACTGGGGTCTCCTGCCACTGCAAATGAACTCCAGACACATGTGCCACTTTGTGCATCTGGTTTTATGTGGGAATTGGGGGATTGAACCTGGGTCATCAGGCTTTGCAAGCAAGTGCCTTTAACCACTGAGCCATCTCTCCAGTCCACGTATGTTGGAGTTTGAGTCCATTGCCAAATTCTGTTCTGCCTCGTGGGCACCCACACCCTCTGCCTGACAGAGGTCCCCACCTGTACCCTAGACTCTTCCTGCTGTCCTAGGCACTCATAGCCCAACCACGTGGGAGCCTTACTTTCCAAACTCGGAGCTTCCAATTCTAGCTAGAAGTTTTCTGTCCCCCACTAGACATTCCACCTCCCTCAGGCAGTCCTCCTTGTCTGATTGGAGCCTGTAGCTCCGATAATTTCCCCTCCCTTCTTCCTAGAAATCTGGGTGACTGCTCATGTCTGGGACAAGCTCTGGTTTCCACATCTGCAAACCACCTGCAAGCACACACTACCACGGACGTGGAGACACGGGGTGCTGAGAGAGCACCCGGGCCATCTTGACCACAGAGTCCTCAGCCAGGCTAGAGGGGGCCCAGAGGAGAGAGGGAAGGGAGAGAAGAACGTGGGTTTGTGGAGACAAAGGGCCAGGTGCTCACCTTCCCAGCTGGAAGTTAGCCACTCCCCGTTGAAGGAAGCCAACAGCCATGCAGGGATCCTTGGTCACTGCCTGGTCAAATGCCTAGGGACAAAAATGCCTGTGGAACACCCAGATCTGTAACCCGGTGCCACAGGTGCACACAGAGATCCATGCAGTGCTAAGAGCTGCCTGGAGCCTGGACAGGCTCCTCCGCTGCCTCACGATGTGCTCAAGAGAACGCATCTTGTCTACAAGGAGGACAGACAGCTGCTGGAAGAAAACGCATCGGTAACAGTTACTTCTGGGGAATGGGCTGGGCAGAAGTTTTGGGTTTTTTTGGGGGGGGGGTGGTTTGAGGTAGGGTCTCACTCAAGCTCAGGCTGACCTGGAATTCACTATGGAGTCTCAGGATGGCCTCGAACTCACGGCGATCCTCCTACCTCTGCCTCCCAAGTGCTGGGATTAAAGGCGTGCGCCACCACACCCGGCCTTTGGGTTTTCTGTTAATGCTTATTCTTTTGTGTGTGTGCACATGTGTGTTCATGCACAGATGCGGGTGCACGTGCCATGGCGTATGTGTGGAGATCACGTTGGGCCTCAAGTCCTCACCTACCTACTTTGAGGCAGGGTCTCTCGTTCTCCTCGTTCACCACTGCATTCGCAGGCTAGCTGGTCAGCTCTGGGAGATTATCCTGGCTCTGCCTCCCCTCTCGCTGTAGGTGCACCAGGATTATAGATGGCTGACAGTGTCCAGCTTTCACATGGGTTCCGGGAATCCAAACTCATGCCCTCATGCTTGTAAGACAAGCACTTTATCCACTGAGCCGTTGCCCCCACCCCTGCCCTTTTTAATGTTTAGTCTTGTGTGTGTGCTCATGGGTATGAGGGTGCATGTCAGGGTGGGGGAGTGTATGTGCACATGTATATGCATGTGGAGGCCAGAGGATGACCTTGGGTGTCATTCCTCAGGAGTCGTCCACTTTTTTTTTTTTTTTGGTTTTTCAAGGTAGGGTCTCACTATAGCCCAGGCTGACCTGGAATTCACTATGTAGTCTCAGGCTGACCTTGAACTCACAGCAATCCTCCTACTTCTGTCTCCCAAGTGCTGGGATTAAAGGTGTGCGCCACCACGCCTGGCTTAGGAGTCGTCCACTTTTTGAGACAGGGTTTCTCACTGGCCTGGTACTCTCATCTAATTAGGCCAAACAGTCTGGTCATGGAGCCCCAGGGAGTCTTCTCCCATCTCAGACTCCCCTGTGCTGGGTAAAAGCATGTACCACTAAGTACTTTTTCTGTCTCTTTTAAAATTTTTATTTGAGTGGGAGGGAGGTAGAATGGGCACGTCAGGGTCTTCAGCCTGCTGCAAATAAACTCCAGATGTATGTGCCACCACCTTGTGCATCTGGCTTACATGGGTACTGGGGAACCGAATCTGACTGAGTCCTTTGGCTTTGCAGGCAAGTGCCTTAACCATTAAGCCACCTCTCCACGGCCCCCTTTTTATGAGGTAGGGTTTCACTCTAGCCCAGGCTGACCTGGAATTCACTATGTAGTCTCAGGGTGGCCTTGAACTCACGGTGATCCTCCTACCTCTGCCTCCTGAGTGCTGGGATTAAAGGCGTGTGCCACCACACCTGGCTTGCTCCAGCCCTTTTTATGTATTTTAAACTTAGGTTTTGAAGATTGAACTCAAGTTTATAAAGCAAACCCTTACTGACTGAACTGTTCCACCCAGCTCCAGATTGTGTGTGTATGTTTGAGAGAGAAGGAGAACTCCAGATGTATGTGCCACCTTGTCCATCTGGTTTACATGTGTACTGGGGTATAGAACCTGGGTCCTTAGGCTTCACAGGCAAGTACTTTAACCACTAAGCTATCTCTCTAGCCCCAGATTATCTTATTAAAAAAAAATCATTTCTGGCATTTCACACAAAATAGCACAGTAGCTATCAGAATTAGAACATAGAAGTTTTAGTATGACTGCATGGAAAGCAGAGCTCTTCCTAAAACCAGACTCAGAAATGTGTGTTCCTAGTGGGGACAGCAGCCATCACTTAAACACAGACAAAAGGAGAGGCGGTGTGGCTTTGATATCAAATCTGGCCAGGTGGATGCTGGCTGGTGAACTGGGTTTGACGAGGTCTGCAGGTGCCTCGATCAGCCCAGAGGTGGGGTGAATGCTCATGTGCAGTCCCACCACACCCAGCAGTTACATCCAACATTGTTTCACACCCACAGACTTCCGTGCAGCCACCCTAGACCCTCACCTGACCTGCACCCCAGACTGTCAGTTTTCCTTATTGCCAACTGCTCCACCTGCTTGAGAGCTTCCGTGTAACTGGTATACCTATCCTCGTACATGGATTCATTTTATTGACTTTAGACCCATGCTTTAGTGCTCATGTTTCCTCTTATGGCCGGGAACTTCACACAGCCCTGTCCCCTAGTCTCTAGTTACTATGAGAGGGAATGAGTTCGGCCTAACAAATGACTCACTGTTGAACCACCTGGTGACACCCTTAGATTTCCTTTCTTGGACAGTAACATTCGAACAAGGAAATCGTCACTGAAATAACTGTGGGTGAAATGCAGATGGAAGAAACAGAGAAAAGGACTGCAGAGATGGCTCAGCGGTTAAAGTGCTTGCCTACAAAGCCTAATGACCCGGGTTCAATTCCCCAGTACCTCTATAAAGCTGGACGCACAATGTGGCGCATGCGTCCAGAGTTCGTTTGCAGTGGCTGAAGGCCCTGGTGTGCCCATTCTTTGTCTCTTCTTTGTGTGCAAACAAATACAACAGAGGAACCCAGGTGTGGTGGTGCACGTCTTTGATCCCAAACTCAGGAGGCTGAGGTAGGAGGATTGCTGAGTTTGAGGCCAGCCTGAGACTACATAGTGAATTCCAGGTCAGCCTGGACTAGAGCGAGACCTAGCCTTGAAAACAAAAGCACACACAAAGAGGAACTCCCCTTCACTGGGCCCTGTCTTTCCTATGGTATGTGTTGGATACTCTCCCATGGTGCTTGGCGACTGCTTCCCATCTATGTGTGTCCAGGCAGATGTCACTGCTTGTGTGAATGACTGTGGGAACCTGGTCATCTGAGTGGCGGGCAGGGTACTGTGGGCTTATGTCACAATCCAGGGATAGGCATCACTTTAATGAGCATAAAACATTTAGAAAGGCAGAAGGGGCACCCTCTTCCTGCTCAGGGCATGCACTCCTGAGCTCTTGGATCTGTTTTGAGAGGCAAAGGAGACAGGTGAGTTCTCAGAACTGAGCAGGCAGACCTTGCGGCTCGCCTCATCACTGCAGACATCTACTGAAGCCTCCTTACACTCGTACCTAAGTGTGGGAGGGGGTGTGGCAGGGAGACCACCCCACTCTGATCCAGCCTGTCTTCAGGTATGTCCCACCCTCAGTCCTGAGCAGCTGAGCCAGCACTGGCCCAAGTGCTAGGGAACCTGAGGATGACCTCAATATAAAGAGGGGTCTCTTAACTACACAGTTCCCACCTGCCCCAGTTCCTGAGGGGGGACCACTTGAGAGTCGATCCCTAGGTAAGTTGAAGAGGAAGGGCAGGGAACTTCTAAGATGACCAAGAAGGTAAATTAAGAGTATCTTTTTCGCTGGGCGTGGTGGCGCACGCCTTTAATCCCAGCACTTGGGAGGCACAGGTAGGAGGATCGCAGAGAGTTTGAGGCCGCCCTGAGACTACATGGTGAATTCCAGGTCAGCCTGAGCTAGCGTGAGACCCTACCTCGAAAAACCAAAAAAAAAAAAGAGTATCCTTTTCTAGGATGCCCAGCAGAAGCAAATGATTCACTCTGAGGCCATTCTTCATTCGCATCCCCCCTTTGGACCTCTCCTAGGGATTTGGGGGGGGGGGGGACAAGGCGCTCACCCGCAGCGCGGCCTCGGGGTCTCCGGCCAGCAGGTGCACGCAGCCCACATTGAAGCACATCCTGGCGGGAGGCTCTGGGACGTCGAAGAGGCGCAGCGCGCAGCCCCAGTCCCCCCGTGCCACGGCCTGTACACCCCGGTGCCAGTCACGCATCTGATCCCCTAGCGAGCTCATGGCGTCTAAGACACTCGCTTGGCAGCGATGGAAGTTGGAGCCTGTGGCCCGCTCGCGCGCGGGGCAGAAGAGGGGTGTTCCGCAGTGACTGGGGACCGAGGCGAGAGTCGGCGGGATAGGCCAGGCAGGTGGGCGCGGGAGGTCCCCGACTCAGAACCACGCCTCTGGACGCTCATGCCTACCCAACTCCCAGACAAGACCACGCCCACCCTCGCTCTGACACGCCCCCTCGTGTGGCCCCGCCCCCGTGGAACTTCCGCCGTCCCCGGGTACGCCGGGGTTTCCCGGCCCGCTGCAGCCCAGTGTTCCGGAGAAAGGCGTCCGGGTGCGTTGCAGAGGTGGAGCCGAGGTTCCCGGCTGGACGCCGACGGCGCGCACGCCTGCGCAGGTGAGCGATCTCGAGCTAGGTGGGCGATCCAGCAGTTGACCAGGCCGGGTTCTCCGACCCGGGTGGTGCACGCGGCCGCTGGCCTGGTCGCCCTTGGCGCACTTCTTCCTCTTTGCCGCATGCTTTAGGTCCTCTTGCACTTGTCCTTGGCCGGGTGTGGTCTTCGCTGCGTCTGGGTACAGAGAGGCGGGACTGCTAGTCTGGACACTGCAGAGTCAACTTCTACCTTTCCCAATGCCTTCAAACTGGATGAGGTAGGCCAGGCCTACCTCAGAGCCAGAGCTGCAGATACAAATGTTAGTGTCACCCAAAAATCACTTGGCCCTGACCTGGCAGACCAAGTGTGCGAGTACCATGGCTTCGCCAAATTGAGTGAGATTAAGCACCACAAGAGTCCAATCCAAAAACCCTCAGGCCTGCTCTAACTCAGCCCCATCCACTTTCCTTCCCTGCCCTCCTTACTCAGTGGGGTTGGGGAAACCATCTGCTCAGAGTTACAGCTGATTCTCCTCCCTGGTGACCTTAGGACAGTCGCTTAACCTTTCAGAGCCTTCATCCTCACTTGTACAATGGACAATGTTAACCAGTTGTGGGTGCTCAGCAAAACTTGTAAGCCTGAGTGCCCCCGGGCCCTGCGCCCACAGCCCTGTGGACTGAGTTCCCACTGTCCTGTCTCCTGTAGGCTATGTTGTGGCCCCTCTGCTCCCAATACCTAGATCCCATCTTGCCCCTGGCCTCTGTGAGGCCTGAGTACTCTGCTTGGTGGGCTACTTACCCCTCTCTTATTTCGTTTTCCGCCTCAGAAGACCAGCCTGACTCCCACCACTGCCTTCCTAATCCCATTTACCCTTTTACGTTTTCACAGACCAAAATCTTTCCTAGTGTCCCATAGCCTAAATCATGATTACCTCCTGTTCCCCGATAAAGCCCAAGAGCCAGGCTCAGAGGAGCTTTTCCCTGTGCATGTGTGATGTGCCTTCAGAATAGTTCTCTGTCATCTGGTGATCTGGTGATCACCAGATGGCTTGTGTTTGGCAGACAGGGATCCTGTGGAGCAGCTGCAGGCATGTCCAGAGGTGATGCCAGTGGGGGCAGGTGTGTGGCTTCTGACTCTGTATGATTCCATGATCTTCCTATGACCATCACTTGAGCGACAGGATTCCCTCTGGAGACTTTCATTTTCACTGGTAAGTTTTGAGGAGGGAGTGTGGCTTGAACTGTTTTCTGAGAAGCTAGATCACCCGCTACAGACTGAAGTCCAGTTCCACTAAAGTTCACCCCTGGGAATCCATGACTTTATCAAAATTCCTTACAGAGCATGGTGAGGAGTTACTTACAGGAGTGTAGAGACCCCACAGCAGCTGTACCGTCGAAAGTTTTCATCCCAGCCCGGATGCCAACTTCCTCACAGCTGCATAGATGGAGCTCCCCGTCCCTCGTTCTTCCACCCTCTTATATACTCTTATCTGCCCCCAGGTTACCATGCACATTACTGCATACAGCTGACACGGAGCAGCTGAGATCTCAGGGGAGGGTCTGATGATCCTTCCTGCCCCCATCCTTCTATGGAAAAATGTCAGCAGGTCCAATCTCAATAGTCCCTTGTGAGTAGTCACAGCTGATACTGATAAAGATGACAACAGCTGTTTTTCTCAGAGGACTTTGTCACACAACAAGGGGTATGAGTTATGGAGGTCAGGTGGGATGTAGGCCCTTGTCTCTCAGCAATCCAAAGAACTTAAGGGAGCCACTACACCAGCTGTTAAACCCAAGGCCAAGGCAGAGAAGATGGTTCAGTGGTTAAAGGCACTTGCTTTTGACAAGTCTTCTATCCAAAGTCCCATCCCCATCATCTAAGTAAAGCTGGACACGGAGTGGAACACATGTCTGCAACCTCTAAGTGCCTATGGCAGTGGCAGGCAGAGGCAGGCGAATCCCAAAGCTCAAGAGCCAGCTAGACTGGCCTGTCTGGCAGCAAAATGACAACAGAAGAGACCCTTTCTCAAAACAAGGCCGCAGCAGAAGACCAACACACCTAGCTTGTCCTCTGACCTCGTGTGTACTGTGGCATATTTGTGTCCCTGCACACATACACATATGCAGACACACAAGTAAAAAGTAAATAAAGCCGGGCATGGTGGTACGCGTCTTTAATCCCAGCACTTGGGAGGCAGAGGTGTGAGGATGGCCATGCGTTCAAAGCCAGCCTGAGACTCCAGAGGAAACTCCAAGTTAGACTGGGCTAGAATGAGACCCTACCTCGGAACTGCCCCCTTCAAAAGTAAATGAGTAAATAGTTAATAATAAAAAAATGCAAGCCCAGATCTGGAGTGAAGCCCAAGGTATGTTTCCCTTTCAGGACAAAAAGCTAGAGGAGGCGGACAGGATGTGGGGCCATTTGACGAGGTCCCTGAGTGAGAAGTCAGGACTCATAATGCAGGAAGCACTATATGGTGTGTCTCCAACTCAGCACCTCCTGGAAAAGTTGGATAAAATGTGCTTTATTTCTCACTCTTGACCCCCCCCCCCCATGACTTTGAGACAACTCCAGTTGCCCCTGGCTCACAACCCTTTCGCCCTGAGAGAGCCCTCTGTTGGGAAGTAGGTGTACCTGGCACCAGCTTCAGCAGGGTCGCCACCTCCTCTGCTCTTTGTTGTCATGCCCCATGCACCACATGGGCATGCCCATGACAGAAGGGCCCCTGAAGACCCCACTAAGGGGGGTGGGGAAATTAATGCCCAGAGGCACTGAGATTGTAGGTGGGGCGGGCTTAGAACAGAAAACATTGAGTTTGTTGATTGGGAACACCCTGCAGTAATCAAGAAGTGGGGTCTGCTGGCTCATTGACTGATGTGAGGTTCTTGGGGGTACCCTGGCCTAGCAGGAGGAGGTAGGTGAGCAACCCCAGGTATAGGACACAGTGAAGTCAAGGTGATGGGCCCTGAAAGTCAGGCCGATTTATCAACTTGCACCCACCTGGTACCACTTAGATGTGTCCTTGTCTTGGTGGGCATACCGTCAGACTGGCCTTGAAATCCACCTGCGTCTTCCTGCCCTGTGGCCTCTGGGCCTTGGTTTCCTTATAAGAGTGGAAGTGTTTTCACACTTCCTGGGGAACCCAGGGTCTTGAGGCAGGGACGGACTGTCAGTGGGGCTGGGGGCCAGTTTTCTCTGTGTCGCAGACAGAGGGAGCAGTGACCCGCCGACTCTGCGAGGCTTTTCTGTGCCTGCCTGTCATTTCTCTGCAGCTCGGTCTTGCCTCAGGCGGCCCCCATGCTTGCGGAGCGTGGACAGTCTTGCTGTGTGTCAGTTGGGCAGTTTCAGCGCCTTGTCCTGCTGGGCCAGGTGGTCTGGGCAGGACAGGCTTGTCTGCTTTTCTGGGATTAGTATACCCAGCTTCCTTGGTCCTGGCCTTGCAGGGCTGAGGGACAGGTAGGAGTAAACAGTAGAACGGACAGATCTCCTACCAGCCTGTGGTCCCTGCTGGAGTGGGGTGGAGCACAGGGCCCTTCTGGCGTGTCCTTTGGGGACATGAGACAGTTCTATAGCAGGCAGCACTGGCATCGCAACTTCTTGACACCTGCACCCAAGATCCCTGAGGGCAAGACCTGGTACAACCAGCTCCCTCACTGACAGAGAGGCCTGTGCTCCTAGAGCTCAGGCTTGGGAATCCCACAGGAGTGGATGCAGTAGAAAAGACAGCGTGGGGGTGTGGCTGTGGCCGAGCGGATCCTGTGCATAGGATGAGGCTAGTGTGTGCTGCATAACAAGGCCCTGTCTCAAAAAAAAAAGCAAACAAACAAAACTTGTATACAAGTGTATACAAGTGCATACAAGTGTTCATAATATCCAAAAAGTTTAAACAACCCAAATGCTTATCTACTGTGACCGATAAAAATGTGATCCATAAAAGGTTATTGTTCAAACATACAAAAGAATGTACTTCTTCCCCTGGCCATGGTTGAAACTTGAGGACATGTTCTCAGTGAGGAAACCACTTACAAAAAGACAGATACAGCTGCCCGTGGCGGCGCATGCCTTTAATCCTAGCACTCAGGAGGCAGAAGTAGGAGGATCGCTACGAGTTCGAGGTCACCCTGAGACTACATAGCGAATTCCAGGTCAGCCTGAGCTAGAGTGAGACCCTACCTTGGAAAAAAAAAAAAAAGACAGATACTGTATGATCTTATTTATGAGAAACGTCCAGAACAAGCAAATTCAGGGAAACTGAAAGCAACCCTGAGCCAAGAGGGAAACGGGAAGTAGTGGCTGATGGGCGTGGGGGAGATTGCTCTCAGGTGATGCAATGTTCTATAGTTGGATGGTGTGGTGGCTGCACAAGTCTGTACACACGCTGAGTGTGTGTGTGTCCTTCCAGAGGGTAGGTTTTTATCATATGTGACCTATGTCTTGATAGACGGTAAGACGTTTCTGAGATGTGTGCTAAAGCAGTGGGAGAGTTGGTAAGTCAGTGATGCTATTGACGGAAGAGGCCTGAGCCTGTCTGACTGCAGGATCCCAGCAATGCCGGCCTGTCTCCCCAACGCCCACATCATCCTCGCTGCCCTGGCTCCTGCGGTGTCTGAGGGCTGGTGCATGCTGTTCCCGGGAAGCTCTGGATGTCAGTTCCATCCCACGGGAATCTGAAGAAAACAGTGAATTTTCCAGTTTCCCCCCTGCTATTGAGAGGAGCTGTGGCAGCATAGAGCTGTTACCGGAGAAAGGCTTTGAACATGTTAGTGGGGGACAGCTGGCCTTGGTGGCCATGTGCTTCACGTGCCTCAAACAAGTCCAGCACCGTCCGTCAGGAAATCTCGAGACACGTGTAATTTCAACGTGTTTAAGTAGTACATTGAAAAAGATGAAAATGAGTGGAGCTAACTTTAATAGTACTGTTGCGGTCAGGTTCGCATTACTGGCAGAAATCTCCCAACCAAGGGCAGCCTGTGGGAAAACAAAAGGTTCGTTTTGGCTTACAGACTCGAGGGGAAGCTCCATGATATCAGGGGGAAATGATGGCATGAGCAGAGGGTGGACATCACCTCCTGGCCAACATCAGGTGGACAACAGGAACAGGAGAGTGTGCCAAACACTGGCAAGGAGAAACTGGCTATAATAGCCATAAATCCACCCCAACAATACACTGCCTCCAGGAGGCCTTAATTCCCAAATCTCCATCAGCTGGGAACCTGGCATTCAGAACACCTAAGTTTATGGGGGACACCTGAATCAAGCCACCACATTTCCCCCCCTGGACTCCATAAACTGATAACCATCCATGATGTAAAATGCAGTGTATTCAGTCCAACTTTAAAAGTCCCTATATTTTTATCCTAATGATGTTCAAACATCCCCATAATCCAAGGTGTCTTAACTGAGCCATAATACAAAAAAAAAAAAAAAAAAAAAAAAACCATAATGGCACAGGATAAACATTTACACTGAAAAAGAGGGCATAGCAAAGAAATATTCAACCAATACAAGATTTAAACAGGGCAATCATCAAACTCTGTAGCTCCAAGTCCAACAACTTTAGTCAGTGACCAATTTCCAAGTCTGATAATTCTAACCAGCAATAAGTCTCTGGAGTTCCAATTCTGTGCCTCCAGCTAGGCTACTCACAGTCCTGGAAAACTTCATCGGGGGTGGCAGCTGTCGTTAGCAGCCATCTCGTGGTCCTGGAATCTCCACTGGGTCTCCACTGCAACTCACAGTCCATCCTCATGGCTCCATCAGATCTTGCAGGCATCCAGCAAACCTGCTTCACACTGCCCATGGCCGTTTCCAAAACACAACACCATATTGCAAACTCAATGACCTTCTCTTTCTTGCATTTCCTATACTCCACAATAACAGGTAGGGTGCCAGTTTGTTTATTCAGGGGGAGATAAAGCCGACTTTGAAGAACACTTAGGGCCCTTCAAAAGAGTCTACATTCTTCCTGTTGCCTCAGTGCAGGTCAGCAGGCCCAGTCTCATTGGTTGTAATCTCATATAATTGCAGCTGAATGGGTAGCAATTTCACCCCAAAGATTTCATTTCTTTGCCACATTACTGTGCTCACACTAGTCCATTTCTACACAAAGCAACCCTGCACAACTTCTCAGGACACAGGCATAACGGCAAGCCTCACACAAACTGCTTGTAGTCCAGTCCAGGCAAAGCTCTTTCTCATCCTCATAAGCCAAACCTCACAGTCCATAGTTCTTATTGCATTCAGGTCTTTCAACTCTGACCAAAATAGTCCATCAAGCTGTACTTACATCACTGCAAGGCATCTCTTAGGCCAAGGTTTCAAATCCATCCACATTCATCTTGAAAATCAGCTCCAAAAGGCCAAAGACACACAGTCAGGTGTCTAGCAGCAGTGACCTCACTGTTGGTACCGACTTTACTATTGCAGTCAGGTTTGCATTGCTGGCAGAAAACACTCCACCAAGAGCAGCTTTTGGGGAAAATAGGATTTATTTTGGCTTACAGTCTTGAGGGGAAGTTCCATGATGGCGGGGGAAAACGATGGCATGAGCAGAGGGTGGACATTACCTCCTGTCCAACATCAGGTGGACAACAGGAACAGGAAAGTATGCTAAACACTTGCAAGGGGAAATGGGCTATAACACCCATAAGCCCGCCCTCAACAATACACTGCCTCCAGGATGTGTTCATTCCCAAATCTCCATCAGCTGGGAACCTAGCATTCAGAACACCTGAATCAAACCACCACAAATATATTTTATTTAGGTGCAGCATACCCACAATATTATTTCCACGTGCAAGCGATGTAAGAAAGTTAATACTGAGCTCTTTAATCCTGTCCTTGTCCTGGTTCAGAGTAAGTGGAGTGCCCGGCAGCAGGGGAAGGGAAGGGACAGTGACTCAGGCTTAGGGCTTACCCTAAGGACGGTGCCTTTTGGGGAGTCCAAGACCAGTGTTGCCCAGCCCATTTGACTTATGCCTCACGCCAGCCTCTGGTGTCCAGTGTCCTTGAGTAGGTAGAACTCAGAGACTGTCCACTGGGGGCCCCCTTGATCCCCACCCCATTGTCATCCCCACTGAGCCTGGGGCAATCTGGGGGGGGGGCCTCTGCAGCCCATCCTCCTGCCAGCTTTCAGGGTGCACCTGAAGGCTGACCTAGCACTTTGCCTTCTGCAGAAACACTGGCCAACCTGTTTGAGGATCTGCCTTCTGCTCTTCACTGCAGGGGAGAGAGAGAAGGGTCACCACTGTGTTCTGTGTCCTGGCCTTGTCATCTTTGATGTGAAGCCTTGGGAGCTGGGGACCAGCAACCCTTGGTGGGGAGACTGCCACCCAGATGGAAAAATTCCAGGGACTGGCCCTGCTGCAGTCTCTTTTGACCCTCAGCCAGCAGTGTGGTTTCTTGAGTCCTGTACTGGAGGGCAGCTGGAGGTCAGGAGACATCCCCAGCTCCCAGTGTGGTGCCACCTTGAAGGAGGAGCTCCAAAGAGTTGCCCCTGAAACTTTGTGGTGGTCCCAGGCCTCTGCCCATGGAAGTGAGGACCTCTGGGTTTGGGGTCAGGTCTGAAAGGCCACTGCCTAGGCACCTCATTTCTCTGAGCAGGCCTAGTCTGGAACTCTTGGGGCTGTGCCTTTAAGCCTGCTCGTCATAGGGGAAGGAGAGCTCTGAACTTCCCTCCGCACTGCTCCCTTTCCCTCCACTCCCCATACTGCATGATCGGTCTGGAGTCACATACAGACATGGGACCGGGACTCCAGCCTGGGCCTAGGGGACCTGGGAACTCACTTTGATGCCTACCTACTTACCTGGAACCAGATCCAAGCAGGACCATACCCTACACCTGCTCCAGGTCAGCGCGCAGAGGGAACTGGGAACTCACTCAAAGTCAGGGAGCCAGGGGCCTCCCATACCTCATCTCTTGGTCTTGCCCTGGAGATCCTCCCCTTCCCCCACCCTGCCAGGCCCAGAAGGAGGAACTCATCTTGCCCTGCCCTTCCCAACGCAGCCATGTCATGTCAGTGATGCCTTCCTGGTGCCTCTTCCAGAGCCAGCCCTAGGAGATCTTGCTTGGCAATCCTACCATACTGCTAGTGGTAGTGTGTGTGTGGGGGGGGGGTCAAAGGGGAGAAGGAGCAGGATTGCTGGAGGGGACAATGCCCTCAGTGGACCCAGTGAGCCAAACTGAGCTGGGTCCTGCTGTGTGTTATCTTCACAGTGGCCAGCTGAGGGCTCTGCTGGCGCAGGACCTGCTTGTGGAGAGTTGCCCTAGGAGCAAACAGGAAGGTGCTCTGAGGAGCTCCTGGCATTTGGAACAGTGCTGCCTGGCTGGCGCCCAGTGATTTGGAGGACACATTTGGCCAGCAGAGGGGCCCAGAGACCAGCTCCTAGTGGCTGCCTGTGGTCCTCACGATGGAGGCTGTGCATTTAGGGGTGCTGGAGCTGCTTTTGAATCCTCCAGCCTCAAGTGTGCCCTACAGGGGAAGCACCCTGTGTCCCTCCCCCATCTGCCCAACCTGCTCTGGGAGCCCTGCGGGGAGAGGTCAAGACGGGCCTCTCTGTAAGCCTGAGCCCCTCTCCCAACAGGTTCTTGTATGCATAGCCTCCCACCCCCAGCCACAAGAAGGGTCTGTGGTTCTCTGCTAAATGTTTGTGGGGGTCTTTCTGGAGAGATGGCTTAGCAGCTAAGGCACTTGTCTGAAAAGCCAAAGGACCCAGGTTCGATTCTCCAGAGTCCATGTAAGCCCAAGCCCCTCTCCCAACAGGTTCTTGTATGCATAGCCTCCCATCCCCGGCCACAAGAAGGGTCTATGGTTCTCTGCTAAATGTTTGTGGGGGTCTTTCTGGAGAGATGGCTTAGCAGCTAAGGCACTTGTCTGAAAAGTCAAAGGACCCAGGTTCGATTCTCCAGAATCCATGTAAGCTAGATGCACAAAGTGTTGCATGTCATTTGCAAAGGCTACAGGCCCTGATGTGTCCATTCTCTCTTTCTGTCTGCCTCTTTCTTTCTCTCTCACACACACAAATAAAAATAATTTAAAAACATCAAAGGGGAGGGGAGGGAGCTGAGGAAAGTGTGGGGGCAGTGCTAGGAGCCCCAGGGAAGTTTCGGGATGTAGCAGGAAGCGTCCCTGGAAGTGGAGGTCACCATCCTGCTTCCTCCTGCGGCTCTGTGGATCAGCAGAGGCAGTTCACCCAGTGAGTTCACCATTGGGTTTGGAGATCCGGGCCACATTCCTGCTGCAGAGGGAGGTGGATTTGAATCTAGGACCTGACCAGCTCCTCACTGGTACCAGAGTCCTGAGACCATGTGCCTGTGGATCCCCAAGGATCTTTGCAAGGGAAACAGTGGTGCCTTCTGGGGCACCTGTCGCCTTCTCTTCAGGGGTGCTGGCAGAACCCCTGGATGCCAAGCCCTGTAGGACTCTGGTGCAGGTGAGTGGTCAGGTCGTGACAGTGATTCCTTTCCTCCATGTGACAGAGGGATCCTTGCCACTACCTGACAGTGTCATCCTTGCCACCATACATGGGCAGAAGTGACTTCTAACCCCAGCCCGTGTCCAACACCCTCCCAGCAAGGGAAAGCTTGGTAAAGACAGGAGGTACTGGTGAACGCTCCTCCCTCATTCCACACGGAAGCTCCAGAGCCTGTTCATTCAGATCCAGGGGCCAGGACTTGATGTCAGGGGATATAGGGCACTGGCCAGAGAGGAGGAGAGTAAGACCAGGTGACAGGAAAGCTCCTCGGCAGTTGTCCAGATGGAAGTGAGGACAGGGCCTGAGAGGCTGTGTGCGTGAAGGTAGACAGGTGTGCAGCTGTGAGAGTGTGTCGAGGAGAGTGTGTCGGGAGAAGTGCGATGCTTTCAGAGCGCCAAAGGTGATGGGTACACAGACTGGCCATGAGGATGTGACATCGACCTCTTCACTCTCCTGTCTCGGGTTTGTTTTTCTGCTCCTCTGCTGCAGCTCGCCTGGTCCATGGCCATCTCCAATTTGCCATTGAGCAGTTAGTAAACTCCTCAGGTAGATACGTGCTTCGTGTGTGAGGATAAATGTGCGTATGCATGTGGAACCCAGAAGACAACCTTAAGCTTTGCTCCTCAGGCACTATGCAACTTCTTTTGGAGACAGGGTCTCTCATTGGCTTGGAGCTAGCCAAATAGGCTCCACTGGCTGGCCGTGAGTCCCAGGGATCCTTCCGTCTTAATTCCCCCAGTGTTGGGATTACAAGCACATGTGCCACCACACCTGGCCCTTTTTTAAAATTAATTAATTAATTATTTGAGAGCAACAGACACAGAGAGAGAGAGAATGGGTGTGCCAGGGCCTCCAGCCACCGCAAACAAACTCCTGACGCATGTGCCCCCTTGTGCATCTGGCTAACGTGGGTCCTGGGGAATCGAGCCTCGAACCAGGGTCCTTAGGCTTCACAGGCAAGCGCTTAACTGCTAAGCCATCTCTCCAGCCCTTTTTTTTTTTTTTAAATCATAGGTTCTGGGGACCAAACTCAGAGGTTTGATTTTCCTTTTCTCCTAGCTCCTCGTTCCATGTGCTTGCTGCCCTCATCAGCCCTGCCAAGATGGACCCGGAAGACCCCCCTGTTAGAGACCTCGCTGCTGGAGACACCACTGCTGGAGACTCTGCTGTCGGTGTCCCCACTGCTGGTGTTTGCTGCTCCATGGGTGAGTCTGTGCCCCTAAGGTGCCTGAGCCCAGCTGGATGAGTTCGGTGGGGTGTGTTCATGGTGTGCGTGGGTCAGTGCAAGGTGATATTGCCTCTGTACACAGGTGGTAAGGGTTTGGCCTCACCTGATGACCTTTCTTCCCCCATGACCACAGCCCAGGACACTGTGAGTTCAGTTGCACAGCTGTGGCCGGGGTCATCTCCAGGTTCTCAGAGGAGGCTGGCTGTCTTCTTGGGCCCTGTATGGGGTGGCCAATGGCAGACTGGCTCGGGGGGGGGGGGCGCCCTGGCAGTGAGGCTCCGGCCCTGCCAGGTGGGGCATGAGGACTGCCTGCTTCTCACTGTGCTTTGCTATTGCATTAGGCAGCCCAGGAAAAGGGGCAATGCCTACACTGGGGGGACAGTGGTCACATCCCGTGGATTCAGAGAGCCCACAGGCTTCTTAGGCATTCCAGGTGTTCTTTACAAGGTCTCTGCAATTTGCAAAACCAGGTCATTAAAAAAAATTTGGGGGGGGGTAGGGTCTTGCTGTAGCCCAGGCTGACCTGGAATTCACTATGGAGTCTCAGGGTGGTCTTGTACTCACGGCGATCCTCCTACCTCAGCCTCTCAGGTGCTGGGATTAAAGGTGTATGCCAGCATGCCTGGCTTATTTTAAAAATTTATTTATTTAATTTTTTTAATTTACTAGACACAGAGAGCAGGAGAGAGAGAGAGAGTGAGAATGGGTGCACCATGGCCTCTAGCCACTGCAAATGAGCTCCAGACACATGCGCCACCATGTGCATCTGGCTTATGTGGGACCTGGAGAATCAAACCTGGGTCATTGGGCTTCACAGGCATGCATCTTAACTGCTAAGCCATCTCTTCACCCCATTATTTAAAAAATTGTAGTAATGGGGCTGGAGAGAGATGACTTATTAGTTAAGGCACTTGCCTGCAAAGTCTAAGGATCCATGTTTGACTCTCCAGGTCACACATAAGCCAGATGCACAAGTTGACACCAAGGTGCAAGTTCGCACATGCACACAAGGTGGCGCATATGTCTGGAGTTCGATTGCAGTGGGTAGAGGCCCTGTTACACCAATTTTCTCTCTCATAAAAAAAATTACAAAAAAATTTAAATATCATTTATTTATTTATGTATTTGACAAAAGGGAGAGGGTAGATGGAGAGAATGGGCACGCCAGGGCCTCCAGCCACTACAAACAAACTCCAGACACATGCACCACCTCATGCATCTGGTTTACATGAGTCCTGGGGAATCAAGCCTGGGTCCTTTGGCTTTGCAGGCAAGCACCTTAACCAGTAAGCCATCTCTCCAGCACCCCCAAAAATTTTTTAGCAATATTTTTTATTTATTTGAGAGGGGGCGTAGTGCAGACACACAAAGAGTGAACTTGGGTGTGCCAGGGCAACCTGCCATTACAGATGAACTCAAGAGGCATGTACCACTCCATGTGTCTGCCTTTATGTGAGCACTGGGGAATCAAACCCATGCCATCAGGCTTTGTAATCAAGCAGCTTTAACCATTGAGCCATCCCTCCAGCCCTCCAAAATTTTTAAGTAAAGAATCACACCTGCCACCTTACAGGTTTGAGGTTGAAGTGAAAAAAAAGAAAGCTGCCATTTCCCTTGTGGGCAGTGTCTGTACCTTAGGTCACCCAGGAGCTCCTAGTAGCTGAGGGCTGGGTCTCCACAGCAGCAGCTGTGCCAAGCCTCTTGTTCTCCCCTGAAGCATCACCACTTCAATTTTCCAAAAAGAAACAGGGCTGGAGAAATAGCTCAATCGGTAAAGTGGTTGCTTCATACACATGAGGGTCTGAGTTCAATCCCCGGTACTCAACCTAAAATCGAGAGGTATGGTGGCACATGTTTATAATCCCAGTGCTAGAAAGGCAGAAGCAGGCAGATCCCTGGGGCTCACTGGCCATCCAGTCTAGCTTACTTAGTGAGCTCAGGTTCCTGTCTCAGAAAATGGGGGGTGGTGTGCCTGAATATAGTACCTGTGCTTGCCCTTTGATTCCAAATGCACACATGTGGCCTTCTGGTTAATATAGCAGCATAGGAACCACGCCAAAGCAGCCTAGGGGAGAAAAAGCCAAAAAAAAAAAACAGCAAAATGCACTCTTCCACTAAAAAGTGAGGTGTATAAGAAATTACCAATGGCAGCAGAGAAGTAGGAGAGATCCAGAGCATCCAGAGCCCACATAGGCAGGCAGAAGCGGCTTCAGCAGCAGCAGCACCAGGTCCGCAGGGCCACAGCAGCCAGGCTCGGCTTGAGCTGCAGGAAAAGCCAGGTGAGGGGATTTTCCACTCACTCCGGAGCTCTTCGCAAACTCAAGAAATGTGGAGAACCGCAGCAAACAGAGCAGACCACGAGGTAGAGGATCACGTGAACCAGCAGGAGAACTAGAGCCACCATCCACAGCCTCCCCTCCCCCACCGCCAGTGCAAGTGCCAGCAAGCACCAGAGACCAGGGAAGGGAGCTCACAGCACACAGCACCCAGCACCGGCGACCAGAGCAGTGATCCAATGACCCAGCCAGCCTACTGAACCCACACTGCACCAAACAGGGACCCAAGCAGGAGTGCAGCATAACTGAGACCAAAATCATCCCAAAAGGTAACTGGGATTACGCCAGGTCAGTACCCGCCAAATAAGCCTGGTATATAGGCCTGAACTGGAAGTGCTAATTGCACCTTCCATATCAGGATAAACCATATGTTAAATCTGATGGATGGTCAGATTGCCATTCTTAAATAAGCTATATTTTGGGCTTATTATTTGCTGCTTCTTGATTTATAGTGGCTTTGCTTCCTCTTCTGTTGTACATTAATGAAGGGTCTCACTTGGTCACAAGCTGACTTGGAACCCTCAAAAAAACAGAAATCTTAACCTCCTTGTTGTTAGGATTAAGGGTGTGGGGCACCACACACCCTAAGGGAGTTAGAGGATCTGGTTATCATAACACCTACTATTGCATAAATACTCTGTGCTGTTTTTCATTGAAAGTGTACATTGTTTAGTTAAACTTTAGAATCTGCCTGTATTTTGTTCCACTCAGCCTACTTGAATACTCTCATAGCAGGCAAACCCAACATCTAGGGTCACTTTTGCAGATACTCTGAGAGTTTTGAGAGCCACACCTAGCACATTAAGCTCCTACCCTGAAGAGATATAACATCAGATTGATTGATACATCTAATAATACTGCAGCTAACTAGAAAATCCAAGCATTAAATTAATCCAAGATACAAAAATATATACATTATAACACAAGAAACACCAAAAGTCAAATCTACCAAAAAGTATTAATGTGTCAGAAATGACCTCTAGTGAGAATGAGTTAGAGGAAATGCCTGAGAAAGATTTCAAAAGAATGATTATAAATATCCTCAAAGAAGTCAAAGAGGAAATCAAAGGAATCAAAGAAGACACAGGACACCAATTTAATGAAATAAAGAGGTCAATACAAGACATAAATAAGGAAATAGAAATAATAAAGAAAAAACAGTCAGAATTACTAGCAATGAAGAACACAGTCAATGAAATAAAAAACTCTGTAGAAAAGCTCACCAGTAGAATGGATGAAGGAGAGGACAGAATATCTAAGCTAGAAGACCAGGTGGCAGATCTAATACAGTCCAACAAAGAAAAAGACAAACTAATAGGAAAGTATGAACGGTATTCAGGACACTATGAAAAGATCAAACATAAGAATTCAGGGCATAGTAGAAGGAGAAGAATTTCACTCCAAAGGCATAGTAGGCGTCTTCAACAAAATCATAGAAGAAAACTTCCCCCAAATTGGGAAAGAGGTGCCAATGCAGATACAGGAATCCTTTAGAACACCAACCAGACAAAACCTGGAAAGAATCTTTCCTCACCATATTATAAGTAAACTACCAAACATACAAAACAAAGAAAAAATATTGAAAGCAGTTAGAGAGAAAAATCAAGTTACCTACAAAGGCAAGCCCATTAGGATCACAGCAGATTACTCAACACAAACTTTAAAAGCCAGAAGGGCCTGGAGTGATGTATTCCAATTTCTGAAAGATAACAACTGTCAACCAAGGTTAGTTTATCCTGCAAAGCTATCCATTGAAATAGAGAAATAGGACATTCCACATCAAAAGCAGGCTAAAGGAATATTTGAAGACAAAACCAGCTCTACAGAAAATACTTGAAAGAATCCTCCATGCTGAAGAGAAAGAAAAGCACACATATAAGGAACCTGGAAAAAGCAAGCCATACTCAAATACTAGTTAATACAAGAAAGTAAAGGTAAAACAGGAAGAACTACAAAAAAATGGCAAAAAATGAATACACACCTTTCAATAATATCTCTTAATATCAACGGCCTCAATGCCCCAACCAAAAGACATAGGTTTGCAGACTGGGTTAAAAAGCAGGATCCTTCAATTTTTTGCCTGCAAATGCACACATGTGCACATATACACACATGCATTAGAAAGAAGGGAAGAGGGCTGTAGAGATGGCTTAGTGGTTAAGGCACTTGCTTGCGAAGCCTAAGGATCCAGGTTGGATTCTCCATGTCCCTTGTAAGCCAGATACACAAGGTGACACATGCATATGCAGTTTGTTTACAGTAGCTGGAGGCCCTGGACACCCATTCTCTCTCTCTCTCTCCCCCCTATCTGTCTCAAATAAAAATAAATTTAAAATTTTTGGTTAAGAAAAGAAGGAAAGAAAAAGAAAGAAAGAGAAGAAAGGAGTGGAAGGGCGAATGGGGATAGAGAGGAAAGAAAGAAGCACAATGTTTAGGTGTCCTCCTGCCTGGGTCGTGGGTCACTGGTTCCAAGCTGGGCTTGTCATTTCAGCTCCAATCTCGGGCGGCTCTGGGGCAAACCCTCCCTCCTGCTCCATCCTCCAAGTTGAGATCATGCTAAACAGTGTTGGAGTAGTAGAGACTGGGGAATATCAGAGGGACCCAGACCTAGGAACACTCTAAGTCCCCCCCACACACACACACGCCCAGGACAGGACTTGGCCCTAAGGTCTGACACTTGGGATGGAACCTAGAATCTTGGTTGTGGGGATGGACAGGACTTTGTGGGCAGGGAGAGGACACAGAGTGACCTTGGTGACCTGGAGTCGTGCAGGCACTTCCCTCTGCTCTAGAAAGGGTCCCAACACACTCACGTGCTAAGGGTGTTGTGGTGATTTGCATCAGATGTCTCCCATAAACTCATGTGTTCTGAATGCTTGGCTTCCAGCTGGTGGCAATTTGGGAGGTGGCGTCTTGCTGGAGGAGGTGTGTTGCTGGGGGTGGGCTTTGGGGTGTTATAGCCAGCTCCTCCTTACTAAAGTTTGGCTCACTCTCCTGCTGCTGTTTTCCACCTGCTGTGGGAGAGGTGATGTCCAGCCTCTGCTCATGCCATGCTGTCCCCTGCCATCACGAAGCTTCCCCTTGAGACTGTAAACAAAAATAAATCCTTTCCTCCCACCAGCTGATTTCGGTCAGGTGTTGTGTCTCAACAATGAGAAGGTAACTACAAAGGCTATATATATAGTGGCCCCCAACACCACACCTCACGATACACACAGACACACACTCACACACATTGTGTCCCATCCCCAACACCACACTTCACAGCAAGCTACAGGATGATCACCAGCTCCATGGGTAATACCAGGAGAAACGGGCTGACTACACAGATGTTCACAGCCACACAACACATAGACACCAGCACACAAACACTCCGCCCTTGACCACATGGACGCCCAGACCCCGACCACACAGACACCTAGGCCTCAAACACATAAACAGCCCCCAGCTCACAGACACTCTGCCCCTGACCTCACAGACACTCAGCTAACAACCACACAGCCTCCCAGACCCCAGTTTACAGATTCCCAAGCCCCAGACCACATAGACATCCAGCCCTTGATCGCATACACATCCAGCCCTTGACTGCACAGATATCCAATCCCTGACTGACAAACAACTAGATAAGCATGTGGAGACCTAGCCCTAAGGGGTGGGGAGCAAGGGGGCACGTGTGGCTGCAGGAGGGATAAGCTTTCTTCAGCCTCAAGTCCTGATCTGCATAGCTCTGGGCTGACATAAAAACATTTTTCCTACCCAGGTGTGGTGGCGCACGTCTTTAACCCCAGTACTTAGGAGGCAGAGATAGGAGGATCACTGTGAGTTCAAGGCCATCCTGAAATTACAAAGTGAATTTCAGGTTAGCCTGAGCTAGAGTGAGACCCTACCCTCAGAAAATAAAACAAAACAACAACAACAAAAACATTTTTCCTGTCTTGCCCAAAGAGGAGAGTAAGAAGGTCTAGGAATATGTCTGGAAGACAAGGGCTTGGCCAACCGCCTGGTGTAGGAGCCTAAGATTGGTTTGTCACCATATTCCCACATGGCCCAGGCCCCAAGAAGCTGCTGTTTGCCTGGTGTCCTTTTTGCCCCCTAAGGACACCCCTGAGTCCAAGACTTGAGAGTGTTTCTACTCTGTGGCCTGGGTGTGACCAGTAGAGAGCTGTTCTCTGCAGGAATCCCAACATGCCACCTCTGTCCTGGCCCAACCCGAATGCTCCCCATGGATCGTTGCCTCTGGGGAGTCGGCCGTGGTCAGCAGGCCCAGGTGGTGTCCCTGGAGGACGAGGCATCTTCAGGTCCCACACATCCCAGACTCTCCCTGGCTTGTACATCTGTCACTGCATCCGTCCCACCCAGATGTGTAACCAGGACCTGAGACGGGCAGGCGTGGGGCCTCCCCGACCTTTCTGTTCACCTTCATCTTCAGGTGGACGAGGACCTGGGCTTATGCCCCTGTGTGGGACATGAACCAAAGCCACACAGGGCATCCAGCCCAGCTGAGGGCATCCAGCTCTGGGTAGGTTAGCCCTCTGCAGACACCTGCATGTCAGGGCCTGGCCAGCCCCTCCCCCACGCACCCCAGCCCCTCTCAGACTCGTGCCACTCCTCCCTGGGCTTGGGTTCCCTTGGAGGGAGCAGCTCTAAGTCAGCCTTGGGACTACCTCTCTTTCTTCCCCTCTGGAGGTACCAAATGAGGGTCAAAGGCAGGTTACCTGGCCTCTCTGTTTTCTGTTCTGAACAATAGTTGAAATACCAATACTTGGTTATATTTCTTTCTTTCTTTTTTTTGGTTTTTCAAGGTAGGGTCTCGCTCTCACCCAGGCTGACCTGGAATTCACTATGTAGTCTCAGGCTGGCCTCAAACTCACGGCGATCCTCCTACCTCTGCCTCCCGAGTGCTGGGATTAAAGGCGTGCGCTACCGCGCCTGGCTTGGCTCTATTTCTTGGTGAGATTATCAAACAAATTAGCTTATGTAAAGTCCTCCAGCACAGCATGCTGTCTGTGAATTGGATCCAGATGGAATTCTTGTTGCTGTGCAATATGAGGTGGAGTGCAAACTGTTTTCTTAGATGATTCAAATGTCCCTATGATAGCCTGTGAGCATCCACCATCCTAGGCAGACCGGAGTGGCTCTAGATCGCTCCCTGGCTCTGCCCTGTTTCTTTTTGTCTGTTCGCGTGCCGCCGTCACACTGTTGCAAGGGTTGCAGCCTGGTGTGACTGAAAATACTTCACTGCTCTTTTTTTCTACATTTTTCCTCCCGTAGCTAGGCTTTAGAATAAGCCTGTTTGAGTCCACAAAGACCCTTCTGCTAGTTTTACTATTCACAGCTCACCTTGGGGATGCTGGCTGTCTTCTAGAAGCACTCTTCCAGCCCAAGTGAAACCTGACTGCAAATGCCCAGGCATCTTCTGCGGGAAAGCACCTGACTCCCTCACGCACTGGCCTTATACCTCTAATAGGCAGGAACTTCCTGGAATGCCTTGGGTGCTGACCAAGTCAAGATGGGTGTGTGGCTCCCACCTGCCTTCCTTGGGCCACTCTCCTGGGGTTGTGAGCACCACACATGAGAGCCCAGACCAGCCCACCATCCACATGTGGACAAGCCTTCACTGTCTGGGTCAGCCTTCTTGAGGCCCTGAGACCCTTCCTGTCACACCTGAGGTCTGTGGGTGACAGGTGGCCATTGTGTTCTGAAGACTCTTGATACAGCTATAAAAGGGACCTTAGGGGCTGGAGAGATGGCTCAGCAGTTAAGGTGCTTGCCTGCAAAGCCTTAACGACCTGGGTTCGGTTCCTCAGTACCCATGTAAAGCCAGATGCACAAAGTGGCACATGCATCTGGAGTTCATTTGTAGTGGCTGAAGGCCCTGCTATGCCCATTTCTCTATGTGTATCTCTCTCGGTCTCTCCTCTCTCTTTCCCTCTCTCTCTCCCTCCTTGAAAATAAATAAAGTATTTTAAAAAATTTTTTTTTCGGTTTTTCAAGGTAGGGTCTTGCTCTAGCCCAGGCTGACTTGGACTTCACTGTGTAGTCTCAGGGTGGCCTCGAACTCACTGCAATCCTCCTACCTCTGCCTCCCAAGTGCCGGTATTAAAGGCGTGTGCCACCACGCCTGGCTTAAAAAAATTTTTTTTAAAGGGACACTTGAGGACAGTGTCACATTCTCTTTGGGTCCTTAGAGAATGTGTGGCTTTGACTAGATTCTACCTCTTCTGTCGCCTTCTGTCGCACCAGTGAGGATTTTTTTCTTCCTGTGACTTTTCCCTGGGTGACGGGCGGATCAGAGTTCTGTCTCTCTCCTGCTCTGCTGAATCTGTCCCTATCCCACCAGCTATGGCTTTCCCCGTCTTCCCTGGCCGCCCAGCTTCCTTTTCCTTCTCTGTCTCTGTGTGTGGATGACCCACGGCAATTCTGTGGACAGGCTGCTGGCAGAGCTGCGTAGGCCCTCACTGTGCCCAGTCCTGTTGGTCTAAGCACAAGGACCCGTGCAGCGACCTCAGTGAGTCGGGCCATGCTGGGTCACGTCCTCCTGACCCTGTAGGGCTGTATCTGTCGCACACTTTCGGCTCCATGGATGACGCCGGCCGGTGGGTGTGCAGTGAACCATGCCTGACCATGCCACCAGTGGTGCTGTGCTCTGAAGTAAACCTAGGCTCCTGCCACACATTCTGGGCTCTGGCCACTGTCTCACTTCTCAGAGCACTAGGGGGTGGATGGATGCTGCCCACGGGTCCCACATGGTGCACTTCTGCTCACCTGGGCACAGGGAGGCCCAGCCCCCAGCCGAGTGTAGCACAGCAGACATGGAACAGAGATCAAAGAGGAGTTGGGCTGCGGAGAAAGCCATCCCTGGCCTCGGAAGAGGAGCTGTGTACTCCCTGCCCGGGGCGGGTGAAGGGTCATGCCAGGGCAAAGCTTGCTAAGAGGACACAGCTACCCTGGGCATTGTGAAAGGTGTTGCGGGTCTCCAGGCAGCTTATAATGTCATCCTGCCTCAGACCTCTCTGTTACCCCCCAGCGGCTCCGCTTAGAGGTGGAGGGAGGCCACCACGCAGGATGCCGTGGAGACCGGTGGGCAGCCCTGATTGCGGAGCGCCAGACCAGTTCCTCCTACAGAGCCGAGCCTACAGCCTGGCAGTGGCGGTCACTGTCAGTCCACCACCCGGGGAGCAGAGTGTAGTGAGAGGCGAGCCCCCAGCCTTCGAATGGCTTCACGGAGACCATGTGCTGTGGGACCCTTTGGGGAAGCCAGGCATCCCATAGTTTAGCACAGCCATACCCGGCCACAGCATCTGAACCGTCACTGTCCCAGCGTCTTAGGTGTCAGGCTCTGTGGCATTTAACACTTATCCCAGCTGTGTAATAGGCATGGAGAAGCTTTCAGGAAGTGACCGGGCAGCACAGTCCCTCCCTGGGGCTCATGAGCTCCTCAACATGCAGGTGGCTGCGGCAGCTCAGAGCTTTGTGGATGAAGGAGCTCTGTCGTTAAGCCACCTAGGGTCCTTGTGCCCCCACACCCTGTCTTCCCATTGGTCATCTCATAGTATCTCTTTCAGCTTTAATGCCATGTTGGTATGAGCATGGGGACTCCAAGGGGGCATGTCAAGTGAGCCGGACCACCCTGGGTGTCTTCAGATCCTCAGGGCCCCTCCTGAGCAGGGGGGCGTTGGCTGTTGCTGGGCCCCTGTTGCCAGGTGTTCCCAGGAGTGTATGTTGCATTTCTGGGAATCTGTGAACTGTCTGTTCTGAGCTTTAGTAAGTCCTTTTCCTCTGGTTGCAAATGCCCCCTCCCCCACCAGGGGCCCAGGGTCAGGGTTCAGGCTGTGGCCAGGGGCCATCTGTCTTGTTGTCTCAGACTTGCTATCTGGCCTTCTGCCAGCAGACCCAGGATGTCCGTAGTAGGTAGCTGTGAACTTGGGCATGGCCCAGTCCCAGGCCTGGGGTGGGAGGCTTGTAGAGGCCATGAGGAGGTGTGGAGAAAAGGCCCAGAAACAGGCCAGGGAGGTGGTAGGCTGCAGGGTAAGGCTGGCCTGGTTTCTGGGACAGGAGGCCCCAAGAGTCAGCTCTGTGCCCATGTGGCCTCTTAGCCCAGGGGCTCCTATTCCTGCCCAAAGGTGCTCCATGCAGCCTCTCCTTGGAGTCCACCTCCCTGCTGCCAAGTCCTGAGGCTTCACAGAATGTTGCAGAACTTGCTTATCTCATTCATTCAGATAAACACCTCTCTGTATCCTGTTTTTCTTATGTCATACGAACAGGAAGCTGCGATTGTTTGCGATGTGCGTCAGCATGCCCTTGGCCCAGGCCACGTCCTGCTGGTGCCTGGCATGGCAAGAGTCCCTACCCACATGTAGGATTCCCCCCCACACCAGCTTTGGCCTGAGAGACTTGGGGTATCAGGGGTCTTTTTACTGTCACATGGGCTGGTAACCATAGTGTTTACATGAGTGACTGGCCCCAGGCCACTGAAATGGTTATTGTTGGGTCCCCATCATACACTGGGCCATGGCCTTGAGCAAGACAAGGTCATCAGTGTTCCTGGGGCTCAGCAATGGGAGGGACAGCACTGACCAGGCCCATGGGGAACGATGGGGAGGAAGAGGATGCTGGAGACTGGCAGGGAGAAGGTCATGGAAAGGGAGGAGTGCCTTTGGGCCATGGTGCTGTGAGTCTGTGACAGAGGGCGGGGGCTGGAAGATGCAGTGGGCTTTAGTTTTGACTCCAAAAGGCCACGTCCCACCTTAAACACTGGGCAGTTAACATAAGGTCTGCCTTATACTTGCATGGAGTTCTGAGGCCCCGTAGACAGCTGGAGAGGCCCGAATGGGGTGAGGAGTGGACAGGGTGGTGAGTGACGCTAGCCGGCAGTTGCTGAAGGAGGTAGAAGAGGGGAGAGAGCAAGGAACCCAGGAACTGCCCCAGAGACCTGGATGGTCAGCCTTAGGCTACCCCTGGAGTATAGGTCAAGAGAAGCCAGTGAACTTACAAAATAAGGCTGCTTCTGTGTGGGGACTTTTGTTTGGTCGATTTTGCATGTGTAGTGTGGGGGGGTTGTGGGGGGGAGGGTGTGTGGTGGGTGTGTGTGTGGTAGGGGTGGTGTGTGTGGTGTGTATGTGTGAATAGTGTGTGGGTGGTGATGGTGTATAGGGGTGTGTGGGAGTGGTGTGTGGGGAGGGGTGTATGTAGTATGTGGGGGTATGGGGGGTGGTGTTGGGGGTATGTGTGGTGTGGAGGTGTGGTGTGGAGGTGTGGTGTACACATGTGTATGTGCATGCTCCATGCATGTGCATGCAGAGGCCACAAGAGAACACCGTGTGTTTCCTTGAAATAGAGTCTCTCAGTGGTTCTGGAGCTTGCTGTTTTCACCATCAGCAGTGATTTTTCAGTCTCTGCTTCCCACAAAAATGGGGGTACAGACTGCATGGCCATGCCCACTTTGTTCACATGCATGCTGGGGAACCATGCTCAGCTCAAGCTTCTCAGACCCTGTCAAGCCTTCGAGCTTGATTGAGAAGCGCTGTCACCTGCTAAGCCAGGCCTAGTGTCTTCTTGTTTGGTTGTTGTTTTGAGACAGCATCTAGCTACATAGCCCTGGGTGGTCGGAACCTCATATGTACAAGAAGCTGGCCTCAAATTTATAACTATCCTGTTCCTCTGCCTCCTGAGTTGTGCTCTCCGTTTGTAAAATATTTTTATTATTTATTTATTTGTGAGCAGAGAGAGAAAGCTGGAGCCAGAGTATGGGAGTGCACCAGAGCATCTTACAGCTGCAAAGGAACTTCAGATGCATGCACCACTTTGTGCATCTGGCTTTACGTGGGTCCTGGGGAATCAAATTCAAGCTGACAGGCGTTGCAAGCATGGTGCCTTTAACCATTGAGCCATCTCCCTGGCTCTTAGTTTTTTTTTTGTTTGTTTGTTTTTTTGTTTTTGTTTTTTTTTTGCAAGCAGAGAGAAAGAGAATGGGCACACCAGGACCTCTAGCCACTGCAAACGAACTCCAGATACACGTGTCACTTTGTGCATCTAGCTTTACGTGGGCACTGGGGAGTCGAACCTGGGTCATTAGGCTCTGCAGGCAAGCACCTTAACTGTTGAGCCATCTCTCCAGCCCTGGCTCCCAGTTTTGTTTTTGTTGTTGTTTTTTGAGGTAGGGTCTTACTGTAGCTCAGGCTGTCCTGGAATTCACTATGTAGTCTCAGAGTGGCCTCAAACTCTCAGAGGTCCTCTTACCTCTGCCTCCCGAGTGCCGGGATTAAAGTTGTGCACCACCACACCCGGCTGTCAGGTTTTAATTGTAGTAAAATACACATATGTTTGGCTGGCTTCACCACAGCTGGCACACAATGTGGGGCACAAGTACAGATACTGTTCCTTGACCCTCGGTCCACAGAACTGCTTCATTCTGCATATCTGAGGCTATTTAAAAATCCCACATCAGGGGCTGGAAAGATGGCTTAGCAGTTAAGGTGCTCGCCTAGAAAGCCAAAGGACCCAGGCTCAATTCCCCAGTACACATGCAAGCCAGATGCACAAGGTGGCACATGTGTCTGGAGTGTATTTGCAATGGCTAGAGACCCAGATGGACCCATTCTCTCTCTGTCTGTCTCCCTCTCTGTCTCTAATAAATAAAATTTAAAAAAAAAAATTTAAGCCCACATAAAGCTGCATTGTGGAGCACATGCCTATAGGCCTAACATTTGAGGCTGAGGTAGGAGGACTGGTGCAGTTCAAGGTCAGCCTGGGCTACAGAGTGAGACCCTGTATCAAAAAATAAAACAGCTAGGCATGGTGGCCCATGCCTTTAATCCCTGCACTCAGGAGGCAGAGGTAGTGGCTCTGCTATGACTTGGACTGAGCATTTTCTCCTGTGTCCAGAAGCAGTCTGTAAGGTACAGTGACCCACCTAGACAAAGCATGAATATTCATGCTTACACATACACACGAGCAAACACACGTACAATGCACACATATATGCATAGACATGCACACAACCTGTTACTGTATACATGGAAATGGTATGGGATCTGGCTTAATTGCAGGAGAATTAAGAACTTTGTGGATAGTATGATGTGGTCCTTCCTCTATTTAGGTCTTAAAAAAAAATTAGTTTTTCACTAGTCCAGGCTGGCCTGGAACTCACTCTGTAGTTTCAGACTGGCCTTGAACTCACAGTGATCCTTTTACCTCTGCCTCCGGAGTGCTGGGATTAAAGGCATCCACCACCACACCTAGCAGCCTTTAAATTATATATATATATATATATATATATATATATATATATATATATATTTAAATTTATTTGCAAAGAGAGAAAGGGAATGGGCACTCCAGGGCCTCTTGCTGCTGCAAACTCCAGACACACACACCACTTTGCACATTTGGCTTTATGTAGATTCTGGGGACTTGAACCTGGAGCAGACAGCCTTTCATCTTAATCGCTGAGTCATCTCTCTAGCCCTTGCCCTTTAATTTTTTTTATTTTTCTCAATTTTTATTAACATTTTCCATGATCATAAAAAATATCCCATGGTAATACCCTCCCTCCTCCCACTTTCCCCTTTGAAATTCCATTATCCGTCATATCCCCTCCCCATCTCAATCAGTCTCTCTTTTATTTTGATGTCATGATCTTTTCCTCCTCTTATGATGGTCTTGTGTAGGTAGTGTCAGGCACTATGAGGTCATGGATGTCCAGGATGTCTGGAGGGAGCACGTTGTAAGGAGTCCTACCCTTCCTTTGGCTCTTACATTCTTTCCACCACCTCTTCCGCATTAGACCCTGAGCCTTGGAAGGTGTGATCGAGATGTTACTCGGTACTCCAGTCACTTCTTTCCAGCACTATGATACCTTCTGAGTCATCCCAAGGTCACTTGGCCTTGAAATTTTTAAAAACTAATGTTTTATGGCTTTTTATACAAACTTTTTGTTAGATTTACCCCCAAGTAATCTGATGGCTTTGTGCCATTTGTAAGATTTTGTTGTTGTTGTTGTTTGTTTTTGTTTTTCAAGGTACGGTCTCACTCTAGGCCCAGGCTGACCTGGAATTCACTATGTAGTCTCAGGGTGGCCTCAAATTCACGATGATCCTCCTACCTCTGCCTCCCGAATGCTGGGATTAAAGGCGTGAGCCACCACGCCCAGCTGTAAGTAAGATTTTTTTTTTTTTATGCTTCATTTTTTATTATTAAATAGAAACTTTGTATGGACACATCAAGTGTTGGTACCATCATGTCCCTCCTCCCTCCTCCCGCCCCATAACACTGAGGGCCATCCTCAGTGCGATTGCTGGCATTCACCATGGGGTTGTGGCTTAGGAGTCGTGAGAGCAGCAGTCAGTCACTGGGCAGGGGCAACGCCTCTGGATACTCCCCCCGCCCCCACTCTGTGGCTCTTACAACCTTTCCACCCCTCTTCCACAAAACTCCCTGAGCCATGGCAGGTGTTTTAAGTCTGCTTTTAGTGTTGTGCTCTCAGCAGCATCTGGATTTCTGCTTTGGTTCGTTCAGAGTATCCTCGGTGTCTATGGAAGCTGCACTCTTGCTCACCTCGCCAATTCCCGTGCTTTCACCCGGGCCCGGCCGCTGCGCTAAGTCTCCTGCCAGGGAGTCAGCTGTCTTCTCTGGTCTTACTGGTAGATTTTGGTTGCCCTTGGTTCTCGCTGCCTTCTGAAAAAGAAAGGCAGATTCACCATAGATTTAAGGGGATAAGCATTGTTAATTAAGAGAAATTTTGATGGGTGTAGACTCTCATTTGGCCAAAAACTAGTGGGAGCTTCTCACTGGAGTCCATAGTCTTGGTCTCCATAGGATTCTGACTTGGTTCCCAGTTCCAGCTATGGGTTCCTTTCCACTAAGTGCATCTCTTAGCCAGTCAGAAAGCCATTAGTCATCCACCTAGGCTGGGTGCCACCACTGCACAGGTGTGCATGTCTTGTCAGGCTGGTTGGTTTTTGCAGTTCATTTTTAGCTTTTAGGTAATCATTGGTTTTAATATTGGCCTCATGTTGAACATCTGGCTAAGCTCAGTGATTCTAACTGAGCTTTTTTTCACTTTGTTGTGACTTTCTACATACTGCTTCCGTGGTCAGTGACTCAGGATATTTCTTTTTGGTTTTCCTCTTCAAGTATAGTGGCTTCAGTTTTTTCTCTTGCTGGATCCATTGCCTGGGCACTCTTTTTCACTCAGCGGATACTGCATTAGGTTTGTGTTTGCATATAGTTTTTATAGACTGACACTGTTACCCAGTTCCTACATCATGGACAAAAGTGTATATATACACACACACACACACGCACACACGCACACACACATTTGAGAGGGGGGGCAGAGAGAGGAAGAGAATGGGCATGCCAGGGCCTTCAGCTGCTGCAAACAAACTCCAGATGCATGTGTCACCTTGTGCATCTTGCTTATGTGGGTCCTGGGGAATCGAACCTGGGTCCTTTGGCTTTGCAGGTAAGTGCCTTATCTGCTAAGCCATCTCTCCATCCCCCCCCCATTTCTTTTCTTTTTCTTTTTGTTTTTGTTTTTTTGAGGTAGGGTCTTGCTTTAGCCCAGGCTGACCTGGAACTATGTAGTCTCAGGGTAGCCTTGAACTCTCAGCAGTCCTTCTACCTCTGCCTCCAAAATGCTGGGATTAAAGGCATGAGCCAGCATGCCAAGCTTATATGTTTTTTAAATATTTTATTTTTATTTATTTGGCAGAGAGAGAGAGAGAGAGAGAATGGACATGCCAGAGCCTCCAGCCACTGCAAACAAACTCCAAATGCATTTGCCACCTTGTGTATCTGGTTTATGTGGGTCCTGGGGAATTGAATCTGGGTCTGGGGAATTGAATCTGGGTCCTTTGGCTTTGCAGGCAAGCACCTTAACCGCTAAGCCATCTCTCCAGCCCTAGAAAAGCATTTTATAAGATCTACTTTTGGGGCTGGAGAGATGGCTTAGCGGTTAAGGTGCTTGCCTGCAAAGCCAAAGGATCCAGGTTCAACTCCCCAGGACCCATGTAAGCCAGATGCACAAGGAGGCACACACATCTGGAGTTTGTTTGCAATAGCTGGAGGCTCTGGCTCACCCATTCTCTCTCTCTCTCTCTCTCTCTCTGTCTCTCTCTACCTGCCTATTGCTGTATCTCTCTCTCTCAAATAAATAAAATAAAATATTTTTAAAAATGATTTTCTACATCTGATGGTAGGGCCCCATGTTTTTCCTCCTTTACTGCACTTGTGTGCTGAGTTCACAGGGGGCTTTGTATCATTAAATAACCTGGCTTTCTGACGCAAACTCCATGCACTGTGTTGTTGCTGGTCCCTATGCTGGCTCTGGAGGATTTGGGGATGAAGGGCAGTAGGGAGCCACAGTGCTGTACCCACAAGGTGGAACTTGCCTGGAAGCTAGTTGAAGCTCAGTGTCAACATGGGAGACTTGACGCTGCTGGATGGCCAGCAGGGAGTCCTGGGGATAGATGGACAATCGCTAGCTCTGGCCAGAGTGGGTACAAGAGGTCCTGGGCCTTTTGGGTGATGTTGACACTGCAGACACATCTGCTGGGTGTGCTGAGCATGTCTTAGGGGTGCTTCCCACTGAGGTCCAGAGCCAGGGGACAGGAAGGTCCTTCCCTAGTAGCTCTGCCCTGCCCCTCTACATCATACTTCTTATCTTGTCCCGACAGACCAGGACCCGCTGCTGTTCCTACAGGCCCTGAAGGTGTCGTGGTCCACTCAGGACCTGCAGCAGGTGAGTGAATGTGGGCTCCAGTGGAAAGGTCCTAGTTGCTGGCCCATTACTGTTACATGACTGCCCTTCCCTGTAGTACTGCCTGTGGAGGTGAGGACATCCAGGAAGCCAGTCACTGAGGGAGGTCACAGCAGCCACCAGTGCTGGCCAGCCTGGTGCCCAGAAGAGACCGTAGAGACAAAGGCCACTTGCTCACTGCTATTAGAGAATGCCTGGGAGGGTGCTGGGTCAAGCGTCCAGCACAGGAAGGCCTCAATGAAGGGAGTTGCAAAGTGAGACTGGGCAGGAGCAAAGCTGGGAGAGGTGACCCTGAACTTGCAAGGCTCTGGGGTTGTGGCTGGAACAGGGTCCACCTCCATCTCACTTCCTCCTTTCACTTGGCCTTCAAATTGCTGCCAGGGCATTCTCAGGGCATCCAGACTCAGGGCTTGTGCACTGCCCCATCCTCACCTATGGTCTGCCCTTATCATTATTATTTTATTTTATTTTAGAGAAAGAGGGAGAGAATTGGCGCACCAGGGCCTCAGCCACTACAATCAAACTCAGACACATGCGCCACCTGGTGGCTATGTGAGACCATGCACCTGCCTCACCTTTGTGCATCTGGCTAACGTGGGATCTGGAAAGTCAAACATGGGTCCTTAGGCTTTGCAGGCAAGCGCCTTAACCACTAAGCCATCTCTCCAGCCCCCCTTTTTTTTTCTGCTGAATGTGTATTGCCCAACTACACAAAGAACTACAGCACCCACAAATGGGCTTCTCTGTTTTTTGTCCTGTCCTAGGGTCTCCCTGCTTCCTCAGCGTACTCACTGAGGCACGGGCTGTCCTTTCTTTCTTCCATTCCTCTCACTCATGTGTGAATTTGAGAGCTTGTTGGGAGGTTCTAGAAGGGCTGCATAGCAAGTTGTACTCCTGTGGCCGAAGAGTGCCCTGCTGTCCAGTGTTCAGAGCAGGGTCATGGGTGGGACCTCTGCAGTGACCACAGATCGGTGATGGTTCAACCTGGCTAATCACAGAGCAAGATGTAGGGCCAACTGAAAGTGGCTGAAAGTGAAGGAAGCACACATGACAGGCCTGTCCCACAGGTGCCAGGCCAAGTGGGAATGAGCCACTGCTTGAAATGGCCAGTGGGGTCCGACCTTCAAGGTGTGGGGTGTCAAACACACATGGGCCTTGGGTGGATGTGAGGTGGGTGATCAGTCCCTGGATAGGACTAGAGCCTTGGGAAGGAGGAAACCTGGGCATCGTTGGAGCTGAAGCCCTACCCAAGAGTCAGACGCAGGTAGAGGGTCCCAGGACCCCACTCAGATGGAGATGGGAGGCTGGATTTTGGGAGAGCTCCTAGGAGAAGTTGTCATATCAGAAGAGGAGAAACAGAAAGGGGAGCAGAGAGCAGGAAAGCACCACGGCTTTCCCTCAGAGATGGAAAGGGTTAAGGTTAAGGTAGGTCAAGGCCAAGGTCAGGGTCCTGGTGTTTTGGATGCTGATGAGAGTGGGTGGGGGGATTAGAGTCAGGGTCATTGTTCGGTCATTGTTATAGCGTGTTGAATTCTGATGGGAGTAGTAGGAAGAGAAGCTGGAGTTTGGGGAGAAGCCCAGGTGGAAGTAGATGTAGTCATGAGGATTAGGTAGGTGTGTGGTACTCCTGAGAGTATGGAACTGCAGCAGAAATGGGAGTTTTTCACAGTAGGATTGACTGTTAAGCTTGAACACCCCACTGCAGGCTTCTCAGTGTGGTGTCATTTCCCAGGAACACCTCAGCCCTACCTGATGGCTGCCGAAATCAGGGAGGGTCTGATGCCACTCAGGTCCTAGGGCCTCTTGGTTGCATATACAGGAGGATTTAGGCCGCTCAGAGTGGGCAGCTTGTCAGCTGCATGAGTGGCCCAGGATGGGCACTTTCACTGTTGGACAGTAGATGTGGAACAAGGGAATGAAGAGCATGGGGAGGAGGTTCTAGTGGTTTGTGAGCAGGAAGAGGACAGAAAGAGTTAGCTGTACAGAGTCCAGAGCTAGCATCCAAAGGAACCTTCAGCATCGCACTGAGGCCACCACGATGAAGACGGGAGCTAGCATCTTCCAGAATATATATGTGGCTGGACTCCAGGGGGTGAGGTCCAGGCTGGGGCCAGCATGAGGACTGCTGGTAGGGAAGGAAATGGCCAGAGGGTCCTGCGAAGGCAGGAGTTGAGGAGGGGTTTACTGAATGGGTTTCGGGGATTGGCCAAGGTCAGCAAGGGTAGACATTAGATTCTTTACAAACAAAGCAGGAGCTGGGTGTGGAGGCAGAGGTAGGAGGATTACTGTGAGCTTGAGGCCAGCCTGAGACTCTGTAGTGAATTCCAGGTCAGCCTGGGCTAGAGTGAGACCCTACCTCAAAAACAAAACCAAAGCAGGCCCTTGTAAAGCTTAAAGACCTAAACAGATTGTTAGAAGAAAAAATTTCAAGATCTAGACATAAGCAAAGGCTTTTGAAAAAAGATTCTATCCACCCAGGAAATAATAGCAAGAATTGGCAAACGATTGCATAAAATTAAAAAACTTCTGCACTGGGACTGGAGAGATGGCTCAGCCGTTAAGGCACTTGCCTAGGGACCTGGGTTCAGTTCCCCAGTACCCACATAAAGTCAGAGACAAAAGTGATCCATGCATCTTGAGTTCATTTGCAGTGGCTAGAGGCCCTTGTGCTCCCATTCCCTCTCTCTCCCTCTTTCTCTCCCCCCTCTTCCTTCCCCTCTCTCTCCCCCCTTACAAATAAATAGATTTTTTGTTGTTGTTGTTGTTTTTCGAGGTAGGGTCTCACTCTAGCCCAGGCTGACCTGGAATTCACTATGGAGTCTCAGGGGCCTCGAACTCACGGCGATCCTCCTATCTCTGCCTCCCGAGTGCTGGGATTAAAGGCGTGCACCACCACGCCCGGCCTAAATAGATATTTTTTAATGCATGCACTGCAAAGGAAACAATCCTCAAGGTGCAGTGATCGTCTGCAGGAGATTAGTCTATGGACTTTATAAAAATCTGAAAAGCCAGGTGTGGTGGCTCACACCTTTAATCCTAGCAGTTGGGAACCTGAGGTAGTAGGATTGCCATGAGTTTGAAACCAGCCTGGCATGCAGAGTGAATTCTAGGTCAGCATGGGCTACAGTGAGAACCTGCATTGAATTAAAAAAAAATTTTTTTTAAACTAGGGGCCAAGAAGATTGTTCAGCACATAAAGGCACTTGCTTGCAAAGTCTGCTGGCCCAGGTTTGATTCCTCAGCACCCATCCAAAGCCAGATGCAAAGTGGTGCCTATGACAATGAGAGGCAGAACCAGGAGAACCTCAAGCTTGTGGGCCAGACTGGTGTGCAGCAGTAGGAGACCTTGTCTCAAGGTGGAGCACAAACAGCTCCTCTGACTTCCACTGTGCTCATCATGGCACTGAACACAGCCACATACACACTCAAATAATAAATAAGCAAATATTTAAAATTTTAAAAACACCAGGCTGGAGAGAGGGCTTAGTGGTTAAGGCCCTCTTGCCTGCAAAGCCAAAGGACCCAGGTTCGATTCCCCAGGACCCATGTTAGCCAGATACTACAAGGGGGTGCATGCATCTGGAGTTCATTTGCAGCAGCTGGAGGCCCTGGTGCACCCATATTCATATTCTCTCTCTCTCACACACACACACACAAATAAATAAATAAAAATAAAAATATCTTTTAAAAAATTCAAAAATATTCCAATTAACAAATGGGCAAATTAATTGTACGAACAGTTCTCAAAAGAAGAAATACCAAATGGCAATAAATATGGGAAAACTGTGCAACATCCTTAGACACCAGCCAAATGCAAATCAGAAGTACATGGAGGGGCTGGGAAGATGGCTTAGTGGTTAAAATGCTTCCTAAACAAGTATGAGGACCTGAGTTTGAATCCCCAGGCCCATGTAAATGCCAGGCATGGTGGTGCATTATCTGTAGCTAGTCTGTGTGGCTTGCTGGCCAGCTAGTCTAGTCAATGTTCAGTGAGAGACCCCGCCTCAAAGAGTAGGATGGAGAACTGAGGAAGATGCCTGGTGTCAACTTCTAACCTCCACATACACATACACACATGTGCACACACACCCACACATGCATGTACATATGCAGTCCATACATATGCAAAAAAAAACTATGTTGAGATGCAACCTCACCCCAGTCGTCATTATGAAGAAAATAAGAGCTTGCCCAGGGCTGGTGGCACACACCTTTAATCGCAGCACTCAGAGGATGAGGTAGAAGGATTGCTGTGAGTTCAAGGCCAGCCTGGACTACAGAGTAAGTTCCAGGTCAGCTGAGCTGGAGTGAGACTCTGCCTTAAAAAAAGAAGAAAGAAAAATGTCCCAGTACAAACATTAAACAACTTGCACACAGGCCTGGAAGCTAAGTTTTTTGTGGGCTTTTTTTTGTTTTTTGTTTTTTGTTTTTTGTTTTTCAAGATAGGGTCTCACTCTAGCCCACACTAACCTGGAATTCACTATGGAGTCTCAGGGTGGCCTCAAACTCATGGTGATCCTCTTACCTCTGCCTTCCAAATGCTGGGATTAAAGACGTGCGCCACCACGCCCGGCTTGGAAGCGAAGTTTTACAGTGATGTTATATTTTAGTTCTAAGTATTTCATGTGAAAGCTGGTTGTGATTTTAATAAAATAAAATTAATATGTGTATTAGAATGACCACAAAATACACACTGTATTTTCATCAGAGTTTAGGGTTTGTTACTTTTCACAAATGAAGTGAAATTCTTCTGTCATCTGTATTGTATGGAAAGTGAAGTTCTATCAAGGTTACTATATCAAGTTTGTAAGATACAGACAAAAAGCAGTATATGCATTTCAATAGATCATTGTATGTTCATACAGCAAAAAAGAAAGAAAGGAATAGAGGGAGGGAAGGAAGGTGGGAGAAAGGGAAGAAGGAAGGAGGAAAAAATAATACTGGCTAAGAAGTAGGGAGAAAGAAACCTTATACACTGTTGATGAAAATGTAAATTAGGAAATCAATTTGGAGGTTCCTCAAAAAACTAAAATTGGGCAGTGACTCAGTGGTTAAAGGAACTTGCTTGCAAAGCTGGCTCAGGTTCAATTCCCCAGTACCCGTGTAAAGCCAGATGCATAGAGTGGGGCATGTTTCTGGAGTTTGTTTGCAATGACAAGAGCCCCTAACGAACCCATACTCTCTCTCTCTCTCTTCCTTCCCTCCTTCCTTTCTTCCTGTCTCTCTCTCACACACAAATAAATAAAAATACATTAAAAATACTAAAATTAGGGGCTGAAGAGATGGCTTAGTGGTTAAGGTGCTTACTTGCCTGCAAAGCCAAAGGAACCAGGTTCAGTTCCCCAAGAGCCACATAAGCCAGATGCACAGTGTGGCGCATGTGTCTGGCATTCATTTGCAGCAGCTGAAGGCCCTGACATGCCCATTCTCTATCTTCCCCTCTCTCTCTTTCTCAAATAAATAAAATAATAAGCTTTAAAATTTTTCTCTTAAAAAAAACACTAAAAATAAAGCCGGGCATGGTGGCACACGCCTTTAATCCCAGCACTTGGGAGGCAGAGGTAGGAGGATCGCCATGAGTTCAAGGCTACCCTGAGACTCCATAGTGAATTCCAGGTCAGCCTGAGCTTGAGTGAGACCCTACCTCGAAAAACAAAAAAAAACAAAAACAAAAAACTAAAAATAGGGATGAGAGATGGCTTCCTTGGTAAAGTGATTGCCACATAAACACAGGACCTGAGTTCAAATCCCCAGCATTCACATAAAAGCCAGATGTGGGCCAGGTGTGGTGGTAGAAGGATCGCTATGAGTTCAAGGCCACCCCCAGGCTACACAGTAAATTCCAGGTTCGTCTGGCCTAGAGCAAGACCCTAACTCGAAAAAACCAAAACCAAACCCCCCCCAAAAAAAACAAGCCAGGTGTGGCAGTGGGCACCTATAATACCAGTGCTGGAGAAGCAGAGACAGGAGAAGCCCTGGGGCTGCTGCCCAGCTAGTCTAGCCAAATTGGTGAGCTCCAGGTTTAGTGAGAGATCCTGTTTCAAGAAATAGGGTGGTGGGCTGGACAGATTGCTTAGTGGTTAAGGCACATGCCTGCAAAGCCAAAGGACCCAGATTCAATTCCCCAGGACCCACGTAAGCCAGATGCACAGGTGGCACATGTGTCTGGAGTTCATTTGCAGTGACTGGAGGCCCTGGCGTGCCCATTCTCTCCCTCTGTCTTCTCTCTCTCTCTCTCTCTCTCTCTCCCCCCCTCCCCCTCCCTCCCTCCCTCCCTCCCTCCCTGCCTATTTCTTTTTCTCACTCAAATAAATAAAGAAAAATAAAAATTAAAAAGAAAATGGCCGGGCGTGGTGGCGCATGCCTTTAATCCCACCACTAGGGAGGCAGAGGTAGGAGGATCACTGTGGGTTCGAGGCCACCCTGAGACTACATCGTTAATTCCAGGTCAGCCTGGGCCAGAGTGAGACCCTACCTCAAAAAACCAAAATAAGTAAATAAATAAATAAATGCAGCCATCACCTGTAGTTTCAAAACATCTCATCACCCCCGCCCCAAAGAAACCTGATACCCGTTAAGAAGGCCTCCAGGCCCACAGCTCTGAATCTGCCCTCTGCAGCTGTGCCTGCTCTGGATGACACAGCCATGCAGTAGGTGGCTCTTCTGTGTGGCTGCTTTCAAGGGGCACCACGTTTCCAGCATCCGTGGTGTGGTAGCCCATCAATGCTTCAGGGCGGGGTCGTGTACCTGTGATCGGCTGATGGGAGCCGCAGGTTCGTCTCTGACTCTTCACACACAGGCACTTGTTTGACCTGTAGCTTTAACTGTCAGGATGTGCCTAGCCACGCATTGCTGGCTCACATGGTAACTCCGGGCTTCTTTTCATGGAACTGCCACACTATTTCTTTTTTCTTCAGTGACTTTTTTTTTTTTTTTAAACGCTCAAAGTTCCCCCTCGCTTTTTTCTAAGTCTGCCCACCTTTCACCTTTTTCTTACTATTAATATTTTTTGGAGGGGGTGTTTTTCAAGGTAGGGTCTCACTCTTGCCCAGGCTGACCTGGAATTCACTGTGTAGTTTCAAGGTGGCCTTGAACTCATGGAGATCCTCCTACCTCTGCCTCCCAAGTTCTGGGATTAAAGGCATGTGCCACCATGTCTGGCTTCTTTTCTTTTTCTTTCTTTTCTTCTTTTCTTTCCTTTTTTTTTTTTTTGTTGTTGTTGTTTGTTGTTTGTTGTTGTTGTTGTTGTTGTTGTTTTTTCAAGATAGGGTCTTGCTCTAGCCCACGCAGACCTGGAATTCACTATGTAGTCTCAGGGTGGCCTTGAAATCATGGCAATCCTCCTACCTCTGCCTCCTGAGTCCTGGGATTAAAGGCATGCGCCACCACAGCCCGGTTTATTTTCTGAATCTGACCCTTCTATTTCTTCAGTAAGTTTGGCCATTTGTGTGTGTGTGTGTGTGTGTGTGTGTGTTCATTCCCAGATCTGTGTCCTGGTGTCCCATATTCTCAGAGCTATTGCCACCCTACCTGCACGGTCACTTTCAGGGACCCGCTCCTTGCCATGTTTTCTAATTTTTCACCATGAGCTCATTGCAGTAGAATGCTTCCCCCTGGTGACTCAGGCCAGGTGTCCCTGCAAGTGCTTGAAGAGCCTTTGCCCTTTGCTTCTGCGGCTGACTAGCACTGGAGCTGACTTCCTGGACCCCGTGAACAAGTAACAGCCCATGTCCATGGGACAGGAAGCCCATGCTCAGTGCAGCTTTCCTTTGATTGCTGGTGTCCCTCCTGCCCTCCTGGCCTGCACTTTCCCTGAGGCATCCTTTGGAGGGTCCCTCCTGTTCATCCCTGTATCCTGGCCCTGTGGGTCAGCTCCTGTAAACAGCCTCCAGGTTTCCTTAGTGCTTTGCAGTGGTTGCTAGGTGTCTGTGTGTGGTCATGGTCAGCTCTCTTTTAAGTCTGTTTTGTTGCCAAGAGCAGTGATTTTGGGGGGGAGGGGCATGTGTGTGTAAAGCATGTGTGTGGTGTACAAACATGTGTGTGCAGATGTGCACACTTTGTGCATGTGGAGGCCAGAGGAGAATATCAGGTATCCTTCTTTTTTGTGCATATTTTCTGTTTTTTATTTGCGTATGTGTGTGTGTGTGTGTGTGTGTGCACACGTGCACCAGGGTCTCCTGCAGCTGTTAACAAACCATTCAACTTGACATGGGTACTGGGGAACTGAACCTGGGCTGGCAGTTTTGCAAGCAAGTGCCTGTAACCGCTGACCCATCTCCACATTCCCCTCATCTGCATATTTTCTTTCACTGATCTGCATGTCTTCTTGAGACGGGGTCTCTCGCTGGTCTGCACGCGTTCTTGAGACAGAATCTGTACCTCAGCCCAGAGCTGCTGTCCATCAGTGAGCCCCAGAGGTTCTCCAGGCTCCATCCTCCTCCACGCAGCCCCATGGATTCTGGTTACAGACTGACTGCATGACCACACCCAGATTTTTACATAGGTACTGGGGAGTCAAACTGGGAAGCCTCTGGCCCAAGAGGCCCTTGTGCTTAAGCAGCAGGTGCTCTTAACTGCTGAGCCATCTCCCCAGCCCTAAGAACAGTGACTTTTATAGGTATGTTAAAGCCTCTTGGATGCTCTTGAATCCTGTGAAAGCATTGTCCCACCTTCCTCAAGCAACTTGCAGCACATTTGCTGAGCACAGTCTGCTCTTTGGGCGTCGGGGCGGGCCCTCTGGCCCGGAGCTGCCTGGTCTTGCTTGTGCACACGCAAGGTTGTGCTCAGGGAAGACGTGCTGAGGCAGAGGCAGGCGCCATCAGGAACCCAGATGAAGAAATGCTTTCCAGAGCAAGGGCTCCAGGTCCTGAGAAGCCATCAGAGGTCAGAGAGGGCAGTAGGTGACCTGAAGCCTGGGGATCCAGGCAGTTGGCACCAGGCTTAGATATCACACAAAGTGCCTCTCTGATGCCCACTTCAGCCTCGTGCATCATTCTGTAGTCAGTGGCTCAGCAAGCCTGGGGCTCAGCCTTGGCTGCCAATGGGGTCTTTGGGAGGTCACTAGAGGTACAGGTATCTCACTAGAGCAGCGTGAGGGGACATCTGCACTGAGGGCATCCCCTCTACACTGGTTCTAAGAACCATGCTACACCGTTTCTGCTCCAGAATGTTGGAGTGGCCTCCTTCCAGCTGTTCTGCTCCCCCATGTTTGGAGTAACTTGCCCATGGGCCAGAGTTCCCTGTGGTAGGGGCCAGAGTTTGGCCTGGTACAGGAATGTGGAGACCCCTTGCCTTCCTCTGCCTGGGTCCCTGAGAGGCACTGGCAGCCAATGATTACTCCCCTCAAGTCTGTCCTGAGCCTTCTTTGGGGAGCACGGTGAGATCCCAAGTTCCAGCTGCAGGGAACAGGTCACTCTTGCATCAGGGGAGCTCACATAGAAAGGATAAGGCATAACTGTCCTGGGAACTGTCCCTGAGATGGAGCTGGGAAGGGGAAGAATTTGATCTTTTACATTCCCAATGCCACAGCATGGAGTCCCTTGCCCTTTGGACATTTGTTAAAATCTGGATGGGATTGCGCTTGGATAGTAGGAAGGCCAACCAGGCCGACCACAACAGCATCTTTCTGGAGTTGTCCTTTTCATGAGCAAAAAGGCAGCAACTGTTGCCCCGCCTTGCTGACTTTCTTCCCACCTTCCACGGAAAGCAGAAGCCCTCCCACTCTATGGAGGCCCAGCTGCAGTGAGCCGGCCCCAGAGGAGCAGGCAGCTACTGCTCCGGTCCCCAAAGCACCAACACCCCACCCCAGGCCTCCCAGCAAGTTCCCATGGGCACAGGGAACTCACTGACTTGCACCCTGTGGAGTGGCCTTGGGCTTTGCATGGGCCGTAGATCAGGGCCCGTCTCTGAGAATGGGTCTTGCAGCTCCACCTGAGGAGTGGTCTCTCAGAGGCTTCCACGGCTCAGAGCGGTGCTGAGGGGCGGGGATCCACACTGATAAAGCGCAGATGAGGACTGCTTTGAGCCCTTGGCTGGTTCTTAGCTTCAGGCGAAAGCCATGAAGCCAGAGGGCCACCCAGACATCTAGTGTTTCTCCTTCCAGCTCCTAGTTCCCAAATCTGTAGTTTAGGAAAACAGGCCAAAGGCAGACACTGTCAGCTCAGTTTCTAGAGCTTTCCTTTCACTGGATCAGTGTGAGTTCAGGTAGGCTGGCACACAGTGACTTGTGAATTTGTTGCTGCGGCCCGGCCGTTGGCCGCCCCTCGGCTGAGCATGGCCCTTTGTCCGGCCCAGAACAAGCTTCTGTCTTTATGGGATAATTAGTGCAGACAATGACCAGGGCCCAGGGCCTTGGCGTGCAGCGGAGCAGAACGGAATCTCAGCAGCATGAAAAGTCATGGAGAGGCATGGATGGTGGCTGAATAGAGACAGTTACCTTCTGAATAGATTAATTTAAAAAAAAAAAAAAAAAAACCTCTGCAAATGGGGAGGGCTGCAAAGGGGCTCTGAACATGAACAGAGACCAAGTGACAATAAGGTTTTGTGTCTCCACAGCTCCGAGAGGAAGCCTGGAGGGGGTTTGCTGCACTGGACGACCCTCTGGCCAGACTACTGGACATGCTCGAGGGCAGCCAGGGCTGGAAAAAGAAGGGCTCCTCCCTGCAGGCCTGGGTAGTCTGTGAGCTGCAGTGCTGGCTACAGACACAGCCGTGCCCAGGGTCACCCAGGTAAGCCAGTGTGTCATGAGCCCTGCCCCGCCACCACCACACTGGGTTCCTTGCCCAGCCGACCAGACCACCGTAGCCCACTGAGCTTGCACGTGCACACGGTGGGCGGAGTTCTGCCTGTGAGCTTAGCCTTCTGAAAGCCATTTGCACAGACAGGGCCTGGTCCCTTCACCCTCCCCCCACTCCCCACCTGAGAGCCCAGGCTGCATGCGCTGACCCCCCCAGCCCAGGCCTCTCCCTTGCGCCACGTACCTGCCCAGGCCATGCTCCACGTCCCTGGCCTCTGGGCAGCTCTCACTTGAGTCTGGATCTCGGTATTCCAGCAGAGCTCGAGGCTGAAACAGTCGCAGGCCCGAGCAATCAAGGTGCTTGTGGAGAGCCCTTCCCGTCTGGTGGAGCCACTGGTCAGCATCTTCCAGCTGCAGGACACAGATAAGAGCCCCCTCCTGGCTCATGTTCACCACCTCCACCACGAGGGCAAATTCAAAGAAGTAAGTGCCTCTCCATGGCGTGGGTCTGGGGTGGTGGGTCTCAAGGACTGGCTATTCTGCTCCTAGAAGGTTCCAGGAGCCCCTCACACATCTTTTTTGTTTGTTTGTTTGTTTTGTTTTATGAGGTAGGGTTTCACTCTAGCTCAGGCTGACCTGGAAGTCACTATGTAGTCTCAGGGTGGCCTTGAACTCACAGAGGTCCTCCTACCTCTGCCTCCAGAGAGGTGGGATTAAAGGTATGTGCCACCACGCCCGGCTCACACTTCTTTAAAAAAAAAAAGAATGTTTATTTATTTGTTTGTTTGAGAGAGACAGAGGCAGATAAGGAGAATGGGTGCACCAGGGCCTCCAGCCACTGCAAACGAACTCCAGATGCACGTGCCACCTTGTGCGTCTGGCTTACATAGGTCTTGGGGAATCAAGCCTTGAACCAGGGTCCTTAGGCTTCACAGGCAAGCACTCAATCGTAAGCCATCTCTCCAGCCCCTCACACATCTTTTTTTAAAAAATATTTCTAATTAACTTATTTATTTGAGAGAGGGAAGGAGAGAGAAAGGAAGAGGCAGATAGAGAATGGGTGCACCAGAGCCTCTAGCCACTGTAAATGAACTCCAGACATATGTGCCACCTTGTGTAGCTGGCTTACGTGGGTACTGGGGAATCGAACCTGGGTCCGTGGGCTTTGCAGGCAAACACCTTAACTGCTAAGCCATCTCTCCAGCCCTCCTCACACTTTTTGACCCAAGAAAGGGGAAGCCACACCCTACATGACTACCAAGCTCTCTGCTCTGTGCTGGCCTGGGAGAATCCTTCTTGAGGATGCCCAGTGGGGCCCTCACACTCTTGACAGCCCAGCCACATTCCTGCCACGCCGTTGAGTGCCAGCCCCACTGACATGCAGCAGAGCCCATCTACCTGGGCCAAGAGACCACCCTCGACTCCTTTGCCCCTTTGTCGGTGCATTCATTCATCTTCACTGGTCGGCCTGTCGTGTGCCAGACACAGCCGTGGCCTGAACCTAGCAGCCGCCCTTGGCCTCTCCCAGCAGAAACACTTGAAGAGCCAAGAGGAGGAGACGGTGGCAGGCCCACTACCCAGTGCCCCCTCCCAGCTTCTACAGCAAGGTCTTGGGACGCTGCAGTGACTCAGGGCGCACAGGGCCCAGAATGGAGGCAGGGTTTAGGTCAGTCCACTCAAGAGCCGCCCCGAACTAACTACCTTTGGAAATTGGGACCTGGCAGCTCCAGCCTCTGGGTGAGAACTTGTATGCTCTGGGCTTCTCAGTGTTCTTTACCAGTGCTGCTGTTCCTGATGTAAGTCCAGAAGGTTCTGAGAGGAAAGCTGAGACCTGAAGTCCTAAGCCTGACCAGGCACTCTCAGCTATGACTGTAAAAGGCCTTGGGGATCAGTAGGAGGCTCCCAGTGGCTGTTGCAACTGCAGCATGACCTCAGGGCTCCTGGGTTGCCCGAGCCGTGCAGACCCTCCTGGTGCGTGGCCAGAGACACCTCTAAAGGGTGCAGCCCCCTGTGTGCCTGTCATGCACAACGAGGCTACCATTTCAGACATCACCTCCACCCCATTGCTGCCAGGCCCCAGAGCGTTATCTCACTTGAGGACTGCCCCAGAGCCACTACCCTTGTGGTTGGGGTGTAAGTGTTAGGCACCAGGGGCCACCTTGGCCTCTCTGGGAGGTGGGCCAGTGCATGGGCAACACCAGGACCCACGTGGTTTCACCTCTCATCCCACCTGTCCTCTCTTCTTCTTGAGGCCTGTGAAGAGCACCGAGGAACCAAGATGGCCACAGTCTGGGAACAATGCAGAACTGAGAACTAGCCACTCATGTGGTGCAAGGCTATTCTCAAGGCTGAATGGCCGCTGTGCCTGGGGAGAGAGCAGGGAGGCAGAAGGCAGGCTAGTGTTTCGGGCGTCTTCTGTTACACTCCAGCCTTTCAAAGAGTGTCTGGGGCCACTGAATGTGCCTCCCTTGCGCTCCAAGGCAGGCATCCTACACAAAGGGGGCTCTTGTCCCACACAGGCCCCTTCTGGGAAGAAAAGCCATTGTCCCCAAGCGGGGCCGCCCGGCAGGCGGTGCATGCTCCACTGCCCACCACCAAGCCGTCGAAAGGGGCCCCATTCAGGCCTGTCCGCCCGGATTAGCAAGAACTCACGACTCAGTGTGCTGCGATATTTCATGTTGAGGGCAGCCGCTGGCTCTGGGCAGAATGAATGCCCGCTTTTGTCCACTGAGTTATTTTATTTACATTTTTTAAACAGCTTATCAAGGTAAAAAGATAGCTTTGCTTAAAAAAAAAAAAAAAAAAAAAAAAAAAGACTGCCTTGGCTCCAGGCCTGCACAGAGGTGGGAGGCTGGGCTAGTGCTGGGATCCTGGGCCATTCAGCCTGGGCCTTGGCCAGCTTGGGCACCTGCCCAGTCCTCCTGCCCTTTGGTGGGCCAGAGAGAGATGGGGCACTCATCCAGAAGCTGCTATCTGAGCCCCTCTGGACTTTCTGGATCATTCTCCTGAAAGCCACTGCCCCTGGACCTGTCTGGCCAAAGGTCCCCTTAGCCCTTCCCTGACCCAGCTGGCTGGACAACCCCAGGGGTTCCTTGCTTCAGAGCAGCAAAGTCAGGAAGTCATGCCAGGTGCAGGGTGGGCATCACTGACCCTCATCAACCCTTACCCAATCCTGAGATTTTCTTTTCTTTCTTTCTTTCTGTCTTTTTTTTTTTTTTTTTTTTTTCGAGGTAGGGTCTCACTCTAGCCCAGGCTGACCTGGAATTCACTATGTAGTCTCAGGGTGACCTCAAACTCACGGCGATCCTCCTACCTCTGCCTCCCAAGTGCTGGGATTAAAGGTGTGCGCCACCACGCCCAGCTGAGATTTTCTTTCTTTTGGGCCTGTGGTCCAGACCCCTACCCTCACCCCCACAGCTTCCATCATGTCTTCTGTCTGGGCTCTGGGCAAGCAGGTGACCTTCCTTCACCCCTAAGCCTTCCAGGTCTCCACATGACCAGGCACAGGTCTTCCACGACCTCAGAGAATTTCCAGCTGAAACCTTAATAGAACCATCTTCAGCCAGCCCCGACATCAATGAAAGGCCACAATGAGGGCAAGCCGGGGGGGGGGTTCCTGGAAGAGTCGATTCTGTTGCCTGCACCGGGTCAGTAAGGATGCCTGGCTGTGGTCGGGTGGAGCCAAGCGAGGTCCTCCCTGGTCTTGGCCCCTGCTCAGACAGGCTCATAGAACACACTCCCCGCACACTGGCCATGCTGCTGTGGCACACACCAAGGCCACCTGGCCACCAGAGGGCAGCCTAGGTGCATGGAGAGGTCCTGTTGGGTAGACAAGCTGCTCCGAACAACCCACAGAAAAAGGAGGAGGCTGGCCACCCACACTCAGACTCTGTGGCTGTGGTACTGGTGGAAGGCTCCCAGCTGGGGACCCTCCATGTCTCAGCCCTCCTGGCAGGCGGGGCCTGAGTACCACACCTGGGAAGCACAGGCTGCCAGGGGGCCATCCCCACTAGTCAGAGGAGTCTCCTGTGACTAGGAATCCATTAGAGCTGGGCCTGGGGAAGAAGGACCTCTAGGGTACCGACAGTGCAGTGGAGGCAGTGGAGGGCCCTGCCCCTCACCATCCCACCCGGTACCCCCTTTCCAGTCACTCACTGGCAGAGAGCCTGAAGCCAGAGGCATGTGCAGCACAGCCCCAACTACTAGCACCCCAGCCCCAATGAAGCCCAGATTGAGCCTATGGGAGGGAGGACTTGAGGGGCTCTGAGTAGCCATGGTATGTGGGGTACTGACCATGTACCCCAGTTTCCTTAGAATTCTGCAGCTTTGGGAAGGTATCTCTGATCCAAAAGACACCAAAGCTCTTGTGTGACACTGTCGCCTCCTGGTAGCCCCTGAACCCCCTCCCCCAGCCCTGGATCCTGAAGATCCTCCTCATGTCCTGCACCCCTGTCTATGCCACACATCCCTTCCCCCTACCCTGAGACCCTCCCACGCCCTGCGCCCCGCTGGGCCTGGTGAGGCCAAGCCTCCTGGACTCGGGCCAGGCTGTGGAGGCGCCGGGTCAGAGCGCAGGGAAGGCCCCGGCCCACATCCCCGGGGCTGGAGCCGCACAGCCTTTCCCAGGCCGCTATTTTGGGCTCTGTGTGAGCTCTGGGGGCAGGGTGCCGGGCAGCTCTGCTGGTCCTCCTACCGGTTATTTTTGCTCATAATGGGAGCGTGATATATGGAAATTATTAATAGCAGCCCAGGCTGCGGTACGTGCGGGCACTCAGGGCTGGCATTTGTCCTGTCCAACGGTGGGAAGGTCCCATCAGCATGGCAGGTTTGGTATGGGGCTGCACCCACTCCTCATCCAAAGATGCCCAGGCTGTGTATGGCATTTCCTCCAGTGTAGTTGGTTTGATCATCTCAAGCCTGTGCAGGGGGTGCAGTGCACAACTCTGACCACAGGCCCTCCAGTCCACCACCACCCCACCTAAAGGGCACATTTGGGATGTGGGTCTTGCTTTTGGATTGCGCTGCCAGGCCTCCAGGGCATGTGGTGCATACTGGTCCCCCTTGCTGCAAGCACCCAGGACTGGCCAAGCTGGTTCTCTCTACTGACTGGGTGGATGACCCCTGGGAGGGATGAGACAGCCGTATGTAGGTCGATACCGGCCTCTTACCCCCACTGCCTGACCTTTACAAACCCAGAGCAGGACCCTGGGGGGGGGGCAAGATGGGTGAGTGAGTCCCCCCCTGCCACCTGTCCCACCCTTAGGGACTGGCCTGGGTCAGCGCAAGAGGCTTTCTGTCGTGAGACCCTGACGGATTTCGGCCCCCTTAACCCAGCAGCCACACTGCTGGGACATGGGAAGGACCCTGACTGTGCCTGTGGTGGCCAGTGTCAGTGTAGAGAGCGGGAGATCCCTGTCGTGCTGCGCCCCCCTCCCGGGCACGTGTCATCATTTCTGTGTGTTGCCAGGCAATCGTACTGGGCACGAGATTGAAGCTGCAGCCGGAGCTGGATGTTGAAAAGGTAAATGTCTTTCTCATGCAAATGGTTGAGGTTCCCACTTGGACAAAGCCCAGGTCTCCAGAAAGAGGGTCTGGTGGAGGCTGAGGAGGGTCTCCCACCACTGAACCCCAGGCTTCCTCCAAGGCCCAGAGTGAGCAAGGCAGCGTCTGAACAGAAGCCACCAAGCCACCTCGCCTGTGCAGGTCAGCCCCAGCCAGCCACAGTTGTGCCTGGTGCGCTGGTGTCCGTGCAGCCCTGGCACTGTGGAGTGGGCCAGGCTGGGGGCTCGCTCAGTCCAGTGCTGCAAACACCCCTGTGCTAGAGGAAGTGCCTCAGCGGACGCTCAAGTCTCTGTGATGCTGCAGCCTTCATCGTGAGGCCCGCGGTGAATACCCACTCCTTGATGCGCCAAAGCAGACAGTCTGTCCAATTGGGGATCTCAGGACAGGTGGCAGTCCTGAGAGCCACTGCATCCACAGGGATGGTAGATTGGCTGCAGTTCTGTGAGGACGTGACCGAGTGTGCCCCTACCCATTCCGCTCACTACAGAAGGGCTGAGTGAATCCAGCAAGACTATGTATGTCTGGCATGCGTGCAGCTCAGGCTCTGCGGGAGCCAGGGCTAGGGGCTGGAGGCTCAGCCTAAGGACTAGCCCTCTCTCTGCCCCTGTCCAACTCTGGGCTCTGAATAGCCTGGCACGTGTGTCCATGGGCTAAGGGAGGCAAACGGGTCTTCTGCGAGACCCGTGAGAGGGGGCTCTATTAAGGTCTGGTTCGTGCTTAGAAATGGCTGATATGACCCAGGACCACAGCCAGGAACTTTCCTCAGGGCTTCCTGGGCAGTCTGATGGGTGTGTTCCATGTTCCACACACCTGTAGGAAACATCTCTTACCCATTAGAGTAACGACCAGGTGAGTTGTCTCAGTCTGCCTCCACCCAGAGTGATGAGCCCAGCTAGTCACCACTGAACCTCTTAGAATGTCGTCCTTGGTCGTGTGATAATGAGGACCGCAGAGCCCACCAGGGCCACAACTCTGGGAATATCTGCCAGGGGCCAAGGCCTGCGTATGGAGGCGTACATGTACAGGGTCACGGCACTGGGCAGGGGCTGGGGTGGACAGAGCCTGCCTCTGCACGCTACCCTGAGGTGCTCTGCTACTGTCTGACCTCTGCAGAGGCAGGTTGTAAGGGCAGCCCACAGGCCCTTTGAGTTCTCATGGGCTGTTGGTGGGATGTGAGCCTGTAGTTCTGACCACGGTCCTGAGGTTGTTCTGTCCTGCAGATGAGCACCCCACTGCTGCTTCAGGCGAAGATGAACCTGGTTGAGAACTATGTGGCTGGATTCCCGGACCTCCAGAGGAGGCTGCTGGCCCTCATGGACTCCTGGTGCCAGCCTGGGTTTGACATCAGGAATGTCGTCAGGTAAGTCCCACAAGGTTCTGGAAGCTGATACTGAGTGACCTCCTAGGATCTCAGGATGAGGGCTATGTCTTAGGGACGGCAAGGAGCCAGTGCATGGCAGAGCATAACCTCCTCCCCACCTCATCTCCCTCTTCGTGGGGAGAAGGCTGGCCCACAGGAAAGCCATGCCACCTGGGTCTCTTTCTCCTTCACTTACTCCTCTGGTCGTTTTCTCCAGCACCTGGTGTGTGGAGCCTGCTCAGCTGTTCTAGAGAAAACACAACAAGCCTGTGTGGTTCAGCGGAGCCGTGCATGTGTTTGTGTTTGTGTTGGTGCAAGTGAGCATGTGTGCACGAGTGCGTTGTGTGTAGCTGAGTGTGTGCTTCTGTGAATGTGAGTACGTGTCTTGTGTGTGTGCGTGTGCCTGTATGAGTGTGTGCATGTCTGCCTGTGGTGGGAGAGTATGTGCTTGTGTAAGCATGCTTCTGTGAGTGTGTGTCCTTGTGTGAGTGTGTGGGGGGGGGGGGAGCTGAGGTGTCTGCTAGGGGCCACTGCATCTGGAAAAGCATCTGCACACAGGTCGCTGGTGTGGGGTGAGCAGCCCAGTAGCTCTTAGGCACTGCGGCCACCATCATCAGGCAGCAGTGGCCAACACCAGCCTCAAGCCTATGTAGCCCAGAGCATCTCACTTGAGAGGCAGGAAGTTGGACTTAGTGTCAGACCTCCTTTGAGCCTATCCTCTCTTCCCTTCCTCCCTGGGATTGGCACGTGGTCACTTTTACATGGCAGTTGTCCCGTTCTGAACATGGGGCTCACTGCACCCGGTGCACACAGTGATCGTGGCTCGCTGATGAGGAGCAGGCAAAGCCCACTGGGCCAGGCTGCGGTGGGTGGACCAGCAGCTGCTCTCGCTCTTACTGCACTGAGCCAACAAAAAGCACAGAGCTAGAGAAAGCCTGCCGGTCGGCTGGACCTAGAACCTCACTGTAGAGAGGGGCCTTATGTCTGGCAAGTGAAAGTGTGGGGAGAGCTAGTGGGATTTGACTTCGCTGCAGGTATTGGTCTAAACTAATGACTTGCCTTTTTTTCCCCCCAGCTTTGTGCTCTGAAAGGGCCTAAACACAAGGACAGCCCATAGTGACGGGTGTGCCTAGCAACCAATTCTTGGCATTTATTAGTTCATTTGTTGTTTACTTATTTATTTATGAGAGAAAGAGAGACAGTGTGTGTGCATGTGTGTGTGTGTGAGAGAGAGAGAGGTAGAGTGTTTGGGCACACCAGAGCCTCCTGCCACTGAAAATAAACTCCAAATGCATGCACCACTTTGTGCATCTGGCTCTAAATGGGTAAGGGGAATTGAACCCAGGACAAGCTATTACTCTTTGCAAACAAGAGCCTTGGGCTGGAGAGATGGCTTAGAGGTTAAGGTGCTTGCCAGCAAAGCCAAAGGACTCAGGTTCAATTCCCCAGTATCCACATAAAGCCAGATGCACAAAGTAGCGAATGTATCAAATGCCTTTGCAGTGGCTAGGAGACCCTGGCATGCCAACTCTCTTGATCCGCTTCTGCTTCTCTCTCTCCCCCTCTCTTAAATAAACAAAAAAACAAATAAGTAAGTGAAAAAAACAGCCTTTAAATTGGAATGATACAGAGATTAGTGTGGCCCCTGTGCAAAGATGACATGCAAATTCATGAAGCATTTCATATTTTAGACTTTAACCACTTAGCCATCTCTCCAGCCTCAGTTCTTACTTTCTAAATAATGCTCACCACTAAAAGAAATGGGGTCTGCAGAACAGACTGCACATCAAAGTAACGGCACTGTGGGCTTTCAGAGCTCTGAAGATCCACGGCAAAGCTCACGAAGAGTGGAAAGTTCTTTGTGGTATGTCCTGGCTAACACAGGAAAAGATGAATGACAGCTCCCAAGGAAGTGATTTATTCAGATACAGATCTTCAAGGCATGCTAAGAAAGACATACAGGCAGGCTGGAGAGATAGCTCAGCGGTTAGGGCACTTGCCTGTGAAACCTAACAACCCAAGTTCAATTCCCCAGTACCCACATAAAGCCAGATGCACAAGGTGGCACATTCTCTCTCTCTCTCTCTCTCTCTCTCTCTCTCTCTGTATCTATCTATCTCTTTCTATGTCTCAAATAAATAAATAAATAACATAGTTTAAAAATATTGCAGGGCTGGAGAGATTGCTCAGTGGTTAAGGCACTTGCCTGTGAAGCCTAAGGACCCAGGTTCAATTCCCCAGTACCCATGTAAGTCAAGGTGCACAAGGTGGTGCATGTGTCTGTAATTTGTCTACAGTGGCTAGAGGCCCTACCATGCTCGCTCGCTCTCTCTCTCTGTATAAATAAAATTAAATATTTTGAAAAAAATATTTGCAAAAACCATATCTGATAAAGGACTATTCCTCAAAATATACAAACATTTCTTATAATATGGAAACTTTGACTTAAAGTTGGGCAAAGGACCAGAACAAGGCTGGAGAGATTGCTAGTGGTTAGGACCTCCTGGGCAAGCATCAGAGCCTGAGGAGCCTAAGAGGATGCTCAAGTTTGATCCCCTGGACCCACATAAACAGCAGGTCATGGTCATGCATGTCTGTAACACCAGTCCTATAGGGAGCAGAGACCCAATGGGTGGAAAAGTAACAGAGTGAGACACCTGGGATTCTGCTCCAGCTTCTGCAGGCAAACACATGGGGCACTGCATGACCCCCTGTCCCCCACATTAGACACATGCAAGCAATAAAGAAAGGGATAAGAAAAGCCAGGCATGATGGCACATGTCTTTAATCCCAGCACTCAGGAGGCAGAGGTAGGGGGACCGCGGGGAGTTTGAGGTCACCCTGAGACTACAGAGTGAATTCCAGGTCAGCCTAGGCTAGAGTGAGACTCTACCTTGAAAAAAAAAAAAAGAGGGGGATAAGAAGAAGATAAACAGGTGGAAATGAGCATTAAAGCAAGACATGCTGCAAACTGATTCGAATGACGGAGATCCCAAACGCTGACCACATGTGGAGAGGGCACCAGAGCTCTCACTTGTTGTTGGGCATGCGGAATGGTGCTGCCACTTGGGAAGATAGTTTGAAGCATCTTATGAAACTAAACCTGCCCCTGCCTTATGATCCAACAGCAACAGAACTTAATTTACCCAGAGAAACTCAAATCATGTACACACACACACACACACACACACACACACACCCCTGCAAATAGGTGTTGATAGCAACTTTAGTCATCATCACCCAAACCTGGAAGCAAACAGAACAATGGGACACTCTTTAGTGCTAAGAAGAAATGAGCTTGGGCTTTGGAGAGATGGCTTAGGGGTTAAGGCATTTGCCTGCAAAGCCAAAGGATCCCAGTTTGATTCTCCAGAACCCACAACATAAGCCATATGCACTGGGGTGTGTGTGTGTGTGTGTGTGTATGTTCCTTTGCAATGGCTGGAGGCCCTGGCAGGCCCATTCTCTCTCTCCTCTCTCTCTCTCTCTCTCTCTCTGCTTCTCCCTTTCCCTCTCCCTCCCCCTCTCCCTCCCCCTCTTTCTCTGTCTCAAATAAATAAATAAAATATATTTAGTAAAAAAGAAAGAAAGAAAGAAAGAAAGAAGAAAGAAAGAAAGAAAAAAATGAGCTTGGCCAGGTGTGGTAGTGCACACCTGTAATCCTAGCATTGGGAGGTGAAAGTAGGAGAGTCAGAAATTCAAGGTCATTGTATAACTGACTTCACAGCCAGCCTGGCCTATATGAGACTACCTCAGAAAAGTAAAACAAACAGAAGAAAAGAAAGAAGGAAAAGAAATGAGCTTTAACAGGGCACAGTGACACATGCCTGTAAGAACACTTCAGCTGAGAGATTTGGGGTCAGCTTGGATAACATAACACTCTCCTCTTAAAAAAAAAAAAAAAAAAAAAAAAAAAAAAAGGAAGATGGCACATAGGAACCATGCTAAAGCAGCCTATGGGAGAAAAAGCCAAAAAAAAGCAAAATACACTCTTCTACTAAAAAGTGAAGTGTATAAAAAATTATCAACCACAGCAGAGAAGAGACCCAGAGCATCTAGAACCCACAGAAGCAGGCAGAAGCGACTCCAGCAATGGTGGCACCAGGTTTGTGTGGCCGCAGCCGCCAAGCTTGACCTGAGCCACAGGAAAAACCAGGTGAGGGGATTTTCCACTCACACCAGCCTCCTTGCAAACTCAAGAAATGTGAAGGGAGGACGGCAGGGACCAGTGGAGCAGCTCATGAGCAAGAGGATGGCAAGGACCAGTGGGAGAACTTCAGCCACCATCCATAGCCTCCCTCCCCCCACTGCAAGCACCAGACGCCTGGGGAAGGGAGCTCACCTACACAGCACCCGACACAGGCAATCAGAGCAGAGACCCACTGACCGAGCCAGCCTACCTGAGCCCACAGCACAGCAAAGAGGGACCCAAGTGGTCATGCAGCATAATCGAGACCAAAGCCATCCCAAAAGGTAACTGGAATTACACCAAGTCAATACCCACTAAATAAGCCTGGGATATAGGCTTGAATCAGAAGTGCTAGTTGCACCTTCATGTCAGGGTAAATTATTTGTCAAATCTGATGTATGGTCAGATTTGTCATTCTTAAATAAGCTATATTTTGGGCTTGTCATTTGTTGCTTCCTGATTTATAGTGCCTTTGTTTCCTCTTCTGTCGTTCATTGGGGAAGGGTCTCACTTGGTCACAAGCTGACTTGGAACCCTCAATAGACCAGAAATCTCAGCCTCCCAGTTGATAGGATTAAGGGTGTGGGACAACACACATCCTAAGGGACTGTGACTTTGTTAGAGGGTCTGTTTGTCATAATACCTATTCTTGCAGAAATACTCGGTGTTGTTTTTCATTGAATATGTACATTGTTTAGTTAAATTTTAGAATTTGCCTGTATTTTGCTCCACCCAGCCTACTTGAATACTCTCATAGCAGGCAAACCCAACACCTAGGGTCACTTTTGTGGTTTCTCTGAGAGTCTTAAGAGCCACACCTAGCACCTTAAGCTCCTACCTTGAAGATAAATAACATCAGATTAATTGATACATCTAATAATACTACAGATAACTAGAAAACCCAAGCATTAAATTAACCTAAGATGCAAAAATTTCTACATTATAAGAAACACAAAAAATCAAGACAATATAAATTCACCAAAAAATATAAACCCATCAGAAATGACCTCCAGTGAGATTGAATTAGAGGAAATGCCTGAGAAAGATATCAAGAGTGATTATAAATATGCTCAAAAAAACCAAAAATGAAATCAAAGGAATCAAAGAAGTCACAGGAAATCTATTTAATGAAATAAGGAGGTCAATACAAGACATGAATAAGGAAATAGAAATAATAAAAAAGTCAGAAATACTAGCAATGAAAAACACAGTCCGTCAAATAAAAACTAGAAAATCTCACTAGTAGAATGGATGAAGGAGAGAACAGAATATCTAAACTAGAAGACCAGGTGGTAGATCTAATACAGTCCAACAAAGAGAAAGACAAACTAATAGGAAGATATGAATGTGAATTTCATGATATCCGGGATACTATGAAAAGATCAAACATAAGAACTCAGGGTATAGTAGAAGGAGAAGAATTTCACTCCAAAGGCTTAGTAGGTGTTTTCAACAAAATTATAGAAGAAAACTTCCCCCAGATTGGGAAAGAGATGCCAATGCAGATACAGGAATCCTTTAGAACACCAAAGACAAAACCTGGAAAGAACCTCTCCTCACCATATTATACTTAAACTACCAAACATACAAACCAAAGAAGGTATATTGAAAGCAGTTAGAGAGAAAAATCAAGTTACCTACAAAGGCAAGCCCATCAGGATCACAGCAGATTACTCAACACAAACTTTCAAAGCCAGAAGAGCTTGAAATGTTGTATTCCAAGTTCTGAAAGATAACAACTGTCAACCAAGGTTACTTTGTCCTGCAAAGCTATCCATTCAAATAGATGGAGAAATAAGGACATTCACAACAAAAGCAGGCTAAAGGAATATTTGAAGACAAAACCAGCTCTACAGAAAATACTTGAAAGGATCCTCCATGCTGAAGAGAAAGAAAAGCACACACATAAGGAACCTGGAACAAACAAACCACACTCAAATACTAGTTAATACAAGAGAGCAAAGGTAAAGCCAGATGAACTACAAAACAAGAAAAATGGCAAAAATAAATATACACCTTGCAATAATAACTCTTGTTTTGTTGCTTTGGTTTTGTTTTTCAAGGTGGGGTCTTACTCTGGTCCAGGCTGACCTGGAATTAACTATGTAGTCTCATGGTGGCCTTGAACTCATGGCAATCCTCCTACCTCTGCCTCTCAAGTGCTGGGATTAAAGGTATGCACCACCACAGCCTGGCTTCAATAATAACTCTTAATATCAACGGCCTCAATTCCCCAACCAAAAGACATAGGTTTGCAAACTGGGTTAAAAAGCAGTATCCTTCAATTTGTTGCCTCCAAGAAACTCACCTTTCTACAAAGGAAGGACACTGTCCTAGGGTATGTAGACAGTGTTGCCTTGTTTCTGATCTTAAAGATCAAGCATCAATCTCTTCTTGTTGAGTACCATGTTGCCCACAAGACTTTAAAAAAAATAGTTTATGTATTTGAGACAGAGAGAGAGAGAGAGAGTTAGTATGGGCATGCCAGGGCCTCCTGCCACTGTAAACAAACTCTAGATGCATGTGCCACTTTGTGCATCTGTCTTTACAGGGGTACCAGGGATTCAAACCTGGACCATCAGGTTTTTCAAGCAAGTGCCTTTAACTGCTGAGCCATCTCTCCAGCCCCTCCCCGACAAGTTTTTGACAGAAGCCCTTTATCAAGTTGAGAAGGTTTTCTTCTATACCTGGTCTGTTGAGTTTTTTCAGGAATTGATGTTGAGTTTCATAAAATGTTTTCTTAATTATTTTATTTATTTATTAGAAAGAGAGGAAAAAGGAGAGAGAGGAAGAATGGACACACAAGGGTCCTTGGCCACTGCAAACCAACACCAGACACATGTGCTACCTTGTGCATCTGGCTTACGTGGGTTCCAGGGAATTGAACCTGGGTCCTTAGGCTTTGCAGGCAAGCACCTTAACTGGAAGTCATCACTCCATCCCATATAATGTTTTCTTCACATTTATTGAGATGATCTTATAGTCCTATCTTACTTTACTATGGTGAATCATAGTATTTAATGTCATGATGTAGTTCCTTTGAGATTTTTTGGGAGTAGATTCTACTTGCTAATTTTATTTATTTATTTATTTTTTGTTGTGAGGGGTTTCAAGGTAGGAGCTTGCAGTAGCCCAGGATGACCTGGAATTCACTGTGTAATCTCAGGCCGGTCTTAAACTCACAACAATCCTCCTGAGTGCTGGGATTAAAGGCATGTGCCAGAACTGGGCATGGTGATGCATGTATTTAATCCCAGCATTTGGGAGGCAGAGATAGGAGGATTGCCAAGAGTTCAAGGCCACCCTGAGACTGCACAGTGAATTCCAGGTCAGCCTGTGCTAGAATGAGACCCTACCTCGAAAAACAAAAAGAAAAGGGGGGGGGCCGCTGGAGAGATGGCTTGGCAGTTAAGGTGCTTGCCTACAAAGCCAAAGGACCCAGGTTGAACTCCCCAGGTCCCACATAAGCCATATACACAAGGTCTGATGTGCATGTGTCTGGAGTTCTTTTGCAATGGCTGGAAGCCCTTGCACCCCCATTCTCTCTCTCAAATAAATAAATTAATTAAATATTTTTTATTTTTATTTGAGACAGAGGGAGAGGGGGAGAGAGAGAGAGAGAATGAGCACACCAGGGCCTCTAGCCACTGCAAATGAACTCCAGACACATGTGCCACCTTGTACACCTGACTTACATAGGACCTGGAGAATTGAACCTGGGTCCTTAGGCTTTGCAGGCAAGCACTTTAACTGCTAAGCCATCTCTCTAGTCCAATATATATATATGTGTGTGTGTATATATATATATATTTTTTTTTCCCGAGGTAGGGTTTCACTCTAGCTCAGGCTCTCCTGGAATTCACTATGTAGTCTCAGGCTGGCCTCGAACTCAGGGTGATCTTCCTACCTCTGCCTCCCGAATGCTGGGATTAAAGGCTTTGCAGGTGAGCACCTTAACTGTTGAGCCATCTCTCTGGTCCCACTTGCTAAAATTTTTGTTAAGAAGCCAGGGTGTGGTGGCGCACACCTTTAATCCCTGCACTCGGGAGGCAGAGGTAGGAGGATCACCAAGAGTTCAAGGCCACTCTGAGACTACATAGTGAATTCCAGGTCAGTCTGACCTAGAGTGAGACCCTACTTCAAAAAACCAAATAATAAACTCATGAAATCCCACTGAGGAGGGCCCCTGTGGAATGGGGACAGGGCGAAGGGAAAAAGATGATATCAACACATGATGTATCCACATAAAATATGTTCTTAAGAATAAAAACAAATAAATTGAATGAAAGATATTATTAATTAAAATAAAAGAAAGATTTTTAAGCTTCAAAAAAAGAATTTCATATACACTCATGAGGGATGTTAGCTGGTCATATTTTTTCTTCCAATGTTTGTTTGTTTTAGTATCAGACTAATGCTTGGCTCATAGAATGAGTTTGGAACTATTCCCTTGTTATGGTTTGGATCACAAATGTAATTCCAAAGGCCCATGTGATAAAGGCTTGGTCCTCATACAATGCAGCGTTTAGAGATGGAGCCTTTGGAACGACAGCTGGATCCTGAAGGCTCTGACCTCATCATTGATGGGTTCATATCTTGATGGGCTGTTGGGAGGTCGTGAGAATTTGAGAGGTAGGGCTTATCTGCAGCAAGTGGGGAGTGGGTCTTGGGAACATCTTATCCCTGGTGATGTGTGTTTCTCTCTCTCTCTCTCTCTCTCTCTCTGTCTCTCTCATTATCTGCTTTCCAGCTGCCATGAAGTGAGTAGCTTTGCTCCACCATACCCTCCTTCCCATAGTGCCTGTCTCGCCACAGGCCATAGGGATGGGGCCATGCATCCTTTGAAACCCTGAGGCAGAGCAAGTCTCCTCCAGGTTGTTTTCTCAAGCATTTTGTTACAGCGCTGAACAGCTGACCTGTCCTCATCTCAAGTTTCAATTTCCCAAGCCAGGTGTGGTGGCGCACGCCTTTAATCCCAGCACTCAGGAGGCAGAGATAGGAGTATCTCCATGAGTTCAAGGCCACCCTCAGATGACATGGTGAATTCCAGGTCAGCCTGGGCTAGAGTAAAACCCTACCTCAGAAAACCAAAAAAAAAAGCAAGTTTCAATTTCCCAAAGGACATTGTTTAGAACTGGTATTATTTTAATTACACATATAATTTCTTTAGTATAGGGCAAATTGGATTACCTATTTTCTTTTGTTATCTACAAGCTCTGTAGTGATGCCCATTTCTCTCCCAGTGTTGGCAATTCGTGTTTCTCTGTTGCTGTACAGGACTTGGCTTGCACATCTCTAGATGAGTTTCCATGGCCTGATTTTCTCCTCTTGCGTGGTCATTTTGGTGTGCATAGCAGGGCCATGAAATTTGGCTTTAGGATGTTTGATATTTTTATTTCCCAAAAAAACATCCTTAAGCTGTGTTCTTGTGTTTAAGTTGCTTGAAGCAGTTTGATTGTTGATCTTCCGTTGAGTCTTATTTGCTGAGAGCAGAGCCACGTTGAATCTAAGATCAACTACCCCCTTTCTGAGGCAAGACCCTTCCTAGTGTGGTAGTCAATGGCCAGGAGACTGGGAGCACTGGCTGTCGGGAACAGTGCTCCCGGCACTTTTTAGAGCGACAGCCTCTCCCCCTGGCCCTCTCATGCATTTCTTTCCTAGCTTTGGGCAGTTTCCTCAGGTGATGTGCTGATTGGTGCTCTAGTGAATTTTTAGGGGACCCTCTGCGGACCCTACAGACCCTCAACCTTCTCCTGGGCACTCGCGGTGCTCCATCCGGCCGGCTGGCTCTGGACCCCTTCCCTGCATTGCAGCACACAGCGCCTCCACGTGGAGGAGGGGGCAGGTGCAGGAGCCCCATCCCGCTTCAGGGGACACTGTAATGAGCTGCTCGCTGTGTCCTGAGTCTGAAAATTGTCTCTCCATATACTGTGTCTGGTTTCTCAGCTACTTGGGGCCAATATTGAGTTTGGTCCTGTTTCTCTAGATACATCGTATGATAGCTGTTACCGCCTTGTCTACTCAGTCATGTGCTGGGGACTCAGGAGGATAACGCCTTAACCGCTGAGCCATCCCTCCAGCCTTGTTCTGGGGACTCATGCTGGTATGGGAAGGCAAGGAAATAAGTTGAGTACAAAGAAACAGCTGGCACCTTTTTCAGAAGATAGGAATTTATATGTGGGAAAGAAATTCTATACATACATGGTTGGAATTAACAAATTTAGCATGACTGCTGGTCTTAAGGCAAATTTATAAAACTCAGTTGTGTTTATTTTTCTTTTTCGAGGTAGGGTATCACTGTAGCCCAGATTGACCTGGAATTTACTATATAGTCTCAGGGTGTCCTCGAACTCATAGTGATCCTCCTACCACTGCCTCCGAAGTGCTGGGAGTAAAGGCATGTGCCACCACAGCTGGCTCAGTTGTGTTTCTTTATCCTTGCAATGAAGATTCTTATAGTGTACACCTGTAATCTCAGCACTTGGGAGGCTGAGGCAGGAGGATTTCTACAAATTTGAGGCCAGCCTGGGTTACAAAGTGAGTACCAGGACAGCCTGAGCTGCATAGCAAAACCTTGTCTGGGGATGGGGGCAGGGAAGATTCTCAACAGGATAGAAAAACCACTAAGAGGGCTGGAGAGATGGCTCAGCAGTTAAGCGCTTGCCTGCAAAACCTAACAACCTGAGTTTGATTTGATTCCCCAGTACACACATAAAGCCACATGCACAAAATGGCACATGCATCTGGGAGTTTATTTGCAATGGCTAGAGGCCCTGATGCATCCTCCCTCCCTCTCTCTCTCTCTCTCTCATAAATAAATAAAATATTTAAAAATATTTTTAGGACTGAAGAGATGGCTTAGTGGTTAAGGTGCATGCCTGTAAAGCCTAAGAACCCAGGTCCAATTCCCTAGTACCCACATAAGCCAGATGCACAATGGTGGCACATGCATTTGGAGTTCGTTTGCAGTGGCTAGAGTCCCTGGCGCGCCCATTCCTTCCCTCTCTCTGTCTCTGATAAATAAATAAAACTTTTTAAAAATTTTTTTTCTTCATTATTTATTTATTTGAAAGCGACAGACAGAGAAAGAGGCAGATAAAGAGAGAGGGAATGGGTGCGCCAGGGCTTCCAGCCACTGCAAACGGAACTCCAGATGCGTGCGCCCCCTTATGCATCCAGCTAACGTGGGTCCTGGGGAATTGAGCCTCAAACCAGGGTCCTTAGGCTCCTTAGGCAAGCGCTTAACCACTAAGCCATCTCTCCAGCCCCAAAATAAAACTTTTTAAAAATATATTTTTAAAGCCACTAAGAATAACATGAGAGATGGGCAAACTTGACTCTCTAATAACAAAACACATCTCTGAGAGGGATAAGGCAACTTCAGACCAAAAAAAAGGTTATTTGCAGAATATACCTTCTAAGACTCTGTCCTGAAGGTCAAAAACAATCAACAAAAGACCTGTCAGGCAAATAAATAGTAAAAGACAAGCCAACTTTGCAAATGATCAGAACTCAGCTCTTCACACAAGTGGGGGTGCCCAGATAGTCAGGAAGCATCATTCCTACCCCAAAATGCAAATTAATCTACAAAAACAAAATGCCACTAGCTCCCACTAGATGGGCTGAAAGTAGCAGAAAGTCTGACGTAGCAAGGGTGAGCAAGGGCTGTGGGGAGCAGCCAGGCTGCACGCGCTCTGCAGTGGGGACAGGCACAGAGGCAGCCGCCATGGGAAACCACAGCTCTGTGATGTGTGCTGTCAGCCTTGCACTTAGCGTCTGCCCAAGAGAGATTGGTGACAACGTTCTCAGCAGCTGTGTCATCACCAAAGCCGGGAAATGGCCACATGTCTACAGCCGCAGAATAAAACACTGAGCGCTGTCACTTGTGGCCACAGGCATTGCATGGAAGAAGCCAGACCCAAAGGTGGGGACAGAGAAGCTTTTGAGTACTGGAATGTTCTGTATTGAGTTCACATGGGTATAGACACCTATGTTTGGTGCACCTCACCATAGATAGTTTATCTATGTAGCTGGTTTAACAGAATCATGTATTTTCAAAGTGAAGACTTATAGCTTAACACAGCTGATTTTAAAAAAATTTTTTTTGGTTTGTTTATTTATTTATTTGAGAGCAACAGAGAGAAGGAGGAAGAGAGAGAGAAAGAGAGAGAGAGAGAATGGGCGCGCCAGAGCTTCCAGCCTCTGTAAATGAACTCCAGATGCGTGCGCCCCCTTGTGCATCTGGCTAACGTGGGTCCCGGGGAACTGAGCCTCGAACCTGGGTCCTTAGGCTTCACAGGCAAGTGCTTAACCGCTAAGCCATATCTCCAGCCCAACACAGCTGATTTTAAAAAGCATTTTTTAAAGCATTTGTTTGGGGGCTGGAGAGATGGTTTAGCAGTTAAGGCACTTGCCTGTGAAGCCTAAGGACCCAGGTTCAATTCCCCAGTACCCACGTAAGCCAAATACACATGGTAGTGCATGCTTCTGAGTTCACTCGCAGTAGCTAGAGGCCCTAGCACACCCATTATCTCTCTCCCTCTTTCTCCTCTCTCCATCTCCCTCATAAATAAAAACAAATAAAAATAAAAAATATTTTTTAAAAAAAGCATTTGTTTTAAAAAAGCATTTATAGCCTCTCTGCTTTACAATGAGAAAAAAACTCTGAGAAGACAGGAAATGACAATGACAAATATTTGGAGGCTGAAGACTAGGAAGGAGAAGATCTGGCAGTAACTTCAGAAACTGTAGACTTAAAAACATGTTGAGTCAGCTGTGGAGACCCAGGAAGGCTGAGGAGCCAGAGGTCAAGTTCTGAACAGCAGTGTTGAAAACAAAGTCTCTGGAGGCCTCTCAGGGGGCAGGGTAAGCCAGCACATCTGAGACTAGGCTGAGATTGTATTTGTCCATTTTCCACGGTTGTAACAAAACACCTGAAACTGAACAGAGAAAAGAGGTTTATTTAGCTCAGTTTTGGAGGCTGACAGTGCAAAATCCAGCAACCCCCATCCCTTGCTCTGCGGCAAGAGTCCCCGTGGCTCACCACAGTGGTGAAGGTGAAGCAGAAAGACCATGTGCAGAAGGGGCCGAGTGTTGAGTCTCTTGCAAGGACAGTGCCATCAGGACGTCCGTAGGCCCTGCCTCTTCAAGGTTCCATCACCTCAACACAGCCAGACTGGGGGCCAAGTTTCTGGCACATAAACCTTTGGGTGACTCCCTCCCTCCAAACCCTACTGAAACTGGGAGTTCACCGGTGAGACCACGAGCAGGAAATGTGCAGGCGTGTCTCAGTCCACAGCCCGCGCTGCCCCGCAGAGCTCCGGCAACACGCCAGCTGTCCCGTCTTTGCTGCCTTGAGGCCTGAGGCCAGCCGTGCGCATTGACACAGACCACCTGAGCCGGAGCTGGCAGGGGCAGAAGGAAATAGACGTTGGAGAGAGATGCTGGAGCTTTCAGAGTCTTAAAAAAGAACGCTTGGGGCTGGAGAGATGGCTTAGCGGTTAAGCGCTTGCCTGTGAAGCCTAAGGACCTCGGTTCGAGACTTGATTCCCCAGGACCCACATAAGCCAGATGCACAAGGTGGCATATGCGTCTGGAGTTCATTTGCAGTGGCTGGAGGCCCTGATGCACCCATTCTTTCTCTTTCTCTCTCTCTCTCTCTGCTTCTTTCTCTCTCTGTTGGTCTCAAATAAATAAATAAAAATAAACAAAAAATTAAAAAAAAACTCTTTTAAAAAGTGTGGTAAAAAAAAAAAAAAACAAGAAGCTGCCAAGCATGGTGGTGCATGTCTTTAATCCCAGCACTCTGGAGGCCGAGGTAGGAGGATCACCGTGAGTTCAGGGCCACCCTGAGACTATATAGTGAATTCCAGATCAGCCTGGACTAGAGCGAAACCCTACCTTGAAAACCCCTCCCAAAAACAAAAACAAAAACAAAACAAAACAAACAAACAAAAAAAAACCCAAGATGCACAATAAAAGGCTTTAAAAATCAACCTGAGGCTGGGCATAGTGGCATATGCCTTTAATCTCAGCACTCAGGAAGTAGAGATAGGAGGATTACTCTAAATTCAAGGCCATCTTGGAACTACAGAGTCAGTTCCATGTCAACCTGGACTAGAGCGAAACCCTACCTTGCAAAAAAAACTTTTTTAATAAAAATTGAAAAAATAAATAAAATAAAAATTGGGAAAATTTTCAAGATGGTCCAACATCCAAATAATGGAACCCTCAGAAAGAATGAACAGAAAAAGGAAATGGGAGATTATTGCGGGGTTATGAAATAGTCTCTTTTATTATATTTTTTTATTGTGAGGAGAGAGAGAGAGAATGGGTACACCAGGGCCTTTTACCACTGCAAACAAACTCCAGATGAATTCACCAACCTATGCCTCTGGCTTTATGTACTGAGAAATTGAAGCCTGGCCAGCAGGCTTTGCAAGCAAGCACCTTTAACCACTAAGCCATCTGTCTCTCCAGCTCCTGGACAGGTTCTTTCATTCTTCTCCTTTCTTTGAGAGAAAAGAGGCAGGGGGAGAGAGAGAGAGAGAATGGGCATGTCAGGGCACCCAGCCGCTGAAAATGAGCTCCAGACACATGCACCACATAATGCATCTGGTTTATGTGGGTACTGGGGAATCGAAACTTGGTCCTTTGGCTTTGCAGGCAAGCACGTTAACCACTAAGCCATCTCTTCAGACCTTTTTAAAAAAAATTTTTTCAAGTTGTTTTTCTTGTTGCTATGACAAGATACTTGACAAGAAGCAGTTTAAGGAAGGAATGGTTTAGTCTGTCTTAACAGTTTTGAGGCGATTATATTCAATCAGCACAGGGAAGGCATGGCAGCAGGAGCAGGAGGCCAACTGCTCACCTTGTATCCATAGTCATGAGGCAGAGGGTAAACAGGAAGTGGGCAGAGTTTAAAAAAAAAAACCTTCAGAAGCCGGGCGTGGTGGCACACGCCTTTAATCCCAGCACTCAGGAGGCAGAGGTAGGAGGACTGCCGTGAGTTCGAGGCCACCCTGAGACTCCATAGTGAATTCCAGGTCAGCCTGGGCTAGAGTGAGACCCTACCTCGAAAAACCAAAAAAAAAAAAAAAAAAAAAAAAAAAAACTTCAGGGCTGGAGAGATGGCTTAGCGGTTAAGGCACTTGCCTGCGAAGCCTAAGGACCCAGGTTCGATTCCCCAGGACCCACATTAGCCAGATGTACAAGGGGGGCGCATGCGTCTGGAGTTCATTTGCAGTGGCTGGAGGCCTGGTGCGCCCATTCTCTCTCTCTCTCTCTCTCTCTCTCTCTCTTCATTTCTAATAAATAAAAGTAAAATTAAAAAAAAAAACCCTCAAAACCTTCACCCCAAAGTCCCACTTTCTCCAGCAAGGCTCCACCTCCTAAAGGTTCCACAACCTTCCCAAACAAGTCCACCAGCTGGGGACAAACGCATGAGCCTATCGAGGACATCTCACCTTCAAGCCACAACACTCCTAGAGGGAGGACATGGTGACCAAACACATCATGCCTGTGAGACAGACAGAGGCATGGTAAGGTCATGGAGAAGGTCAAGAACATTACATGGAGAACTTGCCAACCTCCAAAAGAGCAGACCATTGTCCCCCAGAGCTCAGAACTAGACGCATCGCAGCGTCCCCCCAGCACCCTGGAAAACACAGTCTAGGAATCACACTGCCTGTAGGAACTTGATCTCAGCCCAGGATCGTGTGTGTCGCTGGCTCCCGGTGTAGCTCGGGAGGGATCTAGACCTTGAACATGAGCCGCCCTCACGCATATGGCGGGACCCTGCTAGAAGTCTCTGGGACCTTTCCTGCCGCTTTGCTTTACCACAGCCTGGAAGGTGGAAGACATGAACAGCGGTTCAGTGGACCCTGGAACGAATATGAGGAACGAGCTGTCCCTCCTCGAGTGAGAAGCCTCAGGGTGGGGAGTGGAAATAGTGGACCAGGGGGGTATTAACCTGGAGGACAGCAAGAGCATGTGGCTAAGTTGTCCATCACCTCTTCACAGTCGTGCTACTGTCAGCGCGTAGATTTAACTAGAAGCTCTCATATATTTGTTTATGGGGCCATCAAGACATCCGGAAAGAGGTAGCCATGTGATCCCAATGGAGCAGTGCTGTCTGGGGGCATGGGCAAATAGGCAGCTATCCCAGAATTGACTTGCAGATGGCCATGTCTGGGGGCATGCTGAGGAGTGTACCCTTTTTTCTATAAGCCTTGTAAAATTCTTAAACTACCCATGAGTGTGACTCTGATGAAGCAAGAGACCTTAAAAATGGGCCGGAGAGTTGGCTCAGCGGTTAAAGTGCTTGTTTACAAAGTCTGACGGCCTGGATTCGATTCCCCAGTACCCATGTGAAGCCAGATGCACAAAGTGGCACATGCATCTGGAGTTTGTTTGCAGTGGCAAGAGTGTCAAGCCCATTCTTACTCTCTCCTCCTCGTCTCCTCTTCTCTTCTCCTCTTCTCTTCTCTCCTCTTCTCTCCTCTTCTCTCCTCTTCTCTCCTCTTCTCTCCTCTTCTCTTCTCTTCTCTTCTCTTCTCTTCTCTTCTCTTCTCTTCTCTTCTCTTCTCTTCTCTTCTCTCTCTCTCTCTCTCTCTCTACCTGCAAATAAAAACTTAAAAAACTTTAATTTAAAAAAAACTTTAAAACATAGTAACTTGAATACAGCAACAGATCAGGCTCTCTCCCTGCAGGCAATACCCCAAGGTGACCTCTGTGAGACTGGAGATGCTGCGCCCCAAAGTGCTTCGTCGGCATGTCCTGCGTCTGCAGAAACAGTACCATGTGGACCTCAGTAAGTCCCCTGGGTGAGGTGCTAGGAGGGGCGTCCCCATATCTGCCTCCCCAAGAGCCCTGAACTATGTCCCAAATACCCTCTGTCCCCAAGCCTGCCAATTCTGTCTACTCCTGGGAGACCAAACTTCCTTAGCCTGGCTCTTCTCTGAGTCTCTGTCCATCTGCAGAGCTGAATGAACCACTTTTTTTTTTTTTTTTGGTGTGTGGGGGTGGGGGGAGTGGTGTTCGAGGTAGGGTCTCACTCTAGCCCAGGCTGACCTGAAATTTATTATGTAGTCTCAGGGTGGCCTCAAACTCGCAATCCTTCCTCTGCTTCCCCAGTGCTGGGATTAAAGACGTGCACCACCTCGCCCTGCTGAATGCTTCTGTGGACTTCCGCATCTCCTGGAGTCTTTCCTTCCTCCTCCTTCCTCTTTCTTTATTCCTCTCTCCTCTTCACTTCCTCTGTCCCTCCAGAAGTTGTCACTAGGCTTCATTGTACACCATCTATGGGTTCATGCCTGGGCAAAAAAAGGGCAATGGCCTATGTATCACCAGCCAATGGTAAACAGAGTCCCTGCCCCAGTGGCTGGGGAGCTGGCACAGCTGCAGGGTGGTGAAGGCAGAGCTCCTGGGGCCTCTCTGAGGGGGTCAGAGTGAAGCCTCTGCTGGGAGCTGCTGTCCTGACACCCACATGCATCCCAAGCAGGCGGGCCAGCCCTCCCTGCCAGCCTGATCTCCGGCCCCTCTCTGCCTGGCTCGGATCTTCACCACATCCTCAGTCACAGCTCCTGCAATATGGAGACTCTCTCGTGCTGACTGGAATGTCCGCAGTCTAGAGTGAGGGTCGGAGCTGAGCTCAATGGAGGCTGGGAGCAAGGACAAGATCTCTAGGGGTCCTCTGGATGGTTAGGGTTCTTTGAGGTCAGAGTTCACCTGAGGACCCAACAGCCTGAGAGGACAGCGAGCCCTCAGCACCCCTGGAGGGGAGAGCAGTAGCTAGATGCTAGACCAGTGCTCTCCCCCTGGAAGACAGAGGTGAGGCTAATTAGAGCAGGTGTCCGTGGGTAAACTCGAATGCATCCGACCCTACTGGGTGGCCCCCTCCACCCGCCCCACCAGGCCTGATCCAGGCACAGGGCCCAGTGGCAAGTGCTCAGCCCCTGTCTTGAGGAATACAGATTCTACTGGCAGGAAGCAGACACCCGCCTCACAATGTCAGGAAGGCCCTGCCCTGAAAAGAGGCATGAAGGCCCTGGAGGAGCTGCTGCCCCCAGGTCACCTGTGTGAGGCCTGGACGGAAAGAGTGTGTGTATGTGTGTGTGCGTGCACGCAAGTAGTACGTGCAGGCTCCAGGAGTGGCTGGGTTCGGCTCCAGGGAGGGCAAGCAGAGGACTCTGGCCCTGGGGTTGGTGGAGTTGACCTGGAGAAGAAGTCAGAGATTGAGGAAGCTGTATGGCCCAGAGTAGGGGTTGGATGACACATGGCCCTGCTGCCCCTTCTTGTCCCTGCCTCCAGGATCAGAGGGCCCCGTTCTGGGTGTGCCCCAAGCCACCAGTCAGTGCTGAGCCCTGCTTCTCTTTCAGCTCTGTGTCCCAATGCTGTCACCATGCAGCGCCTGGGGGCCCTTCAGTACCTGTGCTACAAGCGGTTTGTGGAGGTGAGTGTGGAAGGACCTGGGCCAGTCCACGTGTACTGAGCAATGGCCTCCAATGGCAGCTGAGCCCTGCCACCATCTATGGCCTCACAGGCATTGAACTCCTGCTGAGAACCAGCCTGGCCTGACAGTGTCTGTCCACAGCCACTCTGGGTGCTCGGGCTACTAGCCTGAGCAGAGGCTGGCTCTTTCTCCAACCCACAGCCACCCACTCATACCAGCCCCGGTGCAGGCCTGACCTGGACGGTTCTGCCAACCTACCAGGCGGGGTGCAGGCACCACTTGCTTTGGACTGGTGCCACCACTGGGAGGCCAGAGCCCTCCTATTGTGCTGAGCTCTAGACAGCCACGCCAAGCAGTCCACATGCTAGCTGCCCACCAGGACGGTCCAGATGGGCAGGTGGGTCCCTGCACCAAGGACATAGTCCTGTACAGGAGGCCAAATGTGGGACTGTAGGAAGAGCAGCTTAGCCATACCCACTCTTAGCTTCTCAAGCTGCCACTAGAGGTAGTCCGTGTGTGTGTACACACACACACACACACACACACACATATATATATATGGGCTGGGGAAATGGTTTAGTGGTTAAAGCACTTGCCTGCAAAGCTAAAGGACCAAGGTTTGATTCCCCAGGACCCATGTAAGCCAGATGTATAAGGTGGCGCACACATCTGGAATTTGTTTACAGTGGCTGGAGGCCCTGGTGCACCCATTCTCTCTCTCTCTCTCAAATAAATAAATAAAAGTAAAATATTTTAAATATATATTTTTTTCTATTTATTTGAGAGAGAGAGAAAGAGGCAGACCGAGAGAGAAAATGGGCACTCCAGGGCCACTTTCAACAAACTCTAGACTTCCTGCACCACCATGTGCATCTGGCTCACATGGGTACTGGGGAATTGAACCTGGGTCCTTAGGCTTCTTAGGCAAGCGCTTTAACCACTAAGCCATCTCTCCAGCCCGAGAGAGAGAGAGAATCAGAGAGAAACAGACAGTCTTGTGTTTGCTTCCACAGAAGAGCTTGTCTCAGGAGATCTGGGCAGACAACGTGCAGGTGAGTTGATGTGGGTCTGTCGGCTTCATCCCCATGAGCTGCCCTGATAACCCCTGTGAGAGGCGGAGAGCAGTTCCGGGGGAGGCGGCTAGGTGCCTGCTCTGCGCACTGCACGGGGTGGGCACATGGGCCCAGAGAGCTTTCCCGATGCTCGCAAGCCAGTGGTGCTTCTGTGGCAGCAGGGATTGGCTGAAACCGTGGACAGTACTTGTGAGGGGCCGAGCAGGTGTGAGCACGTGTGTGCATGTGAGGAACATCACGGTCACACTGTCCTGTGTGCATGCACGTGTGCAGTAGGCACAGGCTACCCACAGGTGTGCTAGTCCTCAGACCACGTCCCCGGGGGGGTTGCGTCGTGATGTACAAAGTTGCTCTCTCGGGCCCCTGATGCAACAGCCTGGGAAAACAAAGGACTCCGTCGAGGTCCTGGCATGGCATGCACAGGAATGTCTAGCCACTAGAGCTGAGCACCCCCCCCCCGTCCCTGCCAGGCAGATGGTGGCACCCAGCCAGAGCAGCACTGAGCTGCTAGGGATGGGGGGGGACACACACAGTGAGTCACCAGAGAGGAACGCACAGTCCTTGGGTGAGGCCCGGAAGGCCAATCCCCCCTGGGTGCCAAGGCCGAGCCGGCCGGAAAGGCAGCGGACATCCTGAAGAATGTGGAGGAGTTTCCACATATTGTCGTCCACGTGGGAACCCACAGCCAGGGGGAAGCAGGCTCCTCAGGCTGCCAGGGCACTGAAGCCATCTGGGCAAGCAGGAGCTCCTCAGGGGACACCGGCCAGAGGTCAAGAGAGCATGGGGCTCCCACTCCTTGAGGTGGTCCCACATTTATGCCAGTCTGTGACCTAACAGACTTGAAGACTTGCCTGGGGTGGAGCCCCTAATGGGACCCGTGATGCCCAAGCCTGGCCTTGCCCTGCCCTGCTTCTGCACTGAGCATTGGGTGCTGAATGGGGCAGCCAGGTGGAGAGAACTGAGCCTCGTGAGGGACAGCTCGCTGTTACCCCAGCGTGAGCCTCAGCTGTCTCTCTGGCCCGCAAGCTGCCTGAGCATCCCTGACCTCCCCTTCCCCCAAGGCCTCACCTGAGCACAGAGGAAAAATAGGGGAAGCTTCTGGCACAGGGCCCATGGGACAAGAGCCAGAGGTAGGAAGAGTAGGGCAGACCACGTTTCAGAAAGTGCTTCTGGTCCTACGAAAGGGATGGCGGAGCATCTCCAATCACACAGCAGTGTTAGATGGGGCCTTGGAGATTGACAGTGGCCTGGGCTGAGGTGGCTGTAAGCTCTTACACTGGCAGCCTGGTCCCTCGGGGCCTTCTGACAGCCTTGAGCCTCGGCCAGGCAGGGTTGCTATGAGTCCCCTCGGGCCCTATGAGACTGAGTCCTCTCCCCCCCATCCCTAGGATCTGGTGATGCAGAGTCCCTACCTGCAGAAACAGCTGCTCAAGATGGTGTCTTCTCGCAGTAACCTGGCCACCACCGCTCAGTGCGCCCTAGACCTGTCGCTCCCTGAGGAGCAGTTGCCGGCTGCTGTGGCCGCAGAGCTCCGCCGACTCAGGCTCCAGGGGAGGTGAGCACCCTGGCTCCGGGCACGGTTCTGCCTGGGACAGTCCCTGTGCCTTGAGGCAGTAACTCTACAAATCACACCGTCCACCACCAGTCCAGAGCTCTCTGGCCAGATCCATGGTCAGGCTGGTTCTACCCCAGGGCTGAGCAGTCAACTGTCCCTCAGCCTAGGAAGGGCAACAGTGTCAGTCCCAGAGAGAAGCCAGCAGAGCAGACGGCAGTGATGCGGGGAAGATCCCAGGAGGGAGTATCTGAGCCCCGCCCCCATCCTCTGAGTAGACAGCAGGTGCTTCCCTGCCCCGATGTGTGTCAGACACCTGCGCCCAGAGCAGGGTTGCCACCAGCTCTGCTCCTCCCAGGACAAGCAAGGCTGACTCGAGACTGGAGGAGCCACAGAAGAATGTGAAAGAGGATTACTACCAGATGCCCATTGCCAGAGAGAACATCCACTGGCTGGCCTCCTGGGAGGACCTGGCCAGGCATGAGGCCACGCTACTCCAGGTGGGCACCTGAGCTGGTCCCACGGGCACTGTCCAGTGGAGCTACCGTGTAACGGCCTCGGGAAGCGGCCTGTGCCGGGCTGTGTCCATCCATACCGTGTACCACGTGCCTCATTCTCTGACCCCGCCCCCCCAGGATGTCCCAGAGCTGCCGTGAGGGGGACCCACGTTCCCCAGAGCAGGGATGAGAACACGCCAAAGCTGCACCAGCACTTCCTGGGTGCTGGTCCTTTCAGGTCATCATGCCAGCCTGTGGAAAGTGCCCAAGGTGTCCCTGTTCTAGCTGAGGCCTGAGATGGCTGTGTACTGTCAGCCTCCTCCTCCTCTGGCCTGGCCACACAGAGCTGGGAAGGCTGCATCTCCCAGAGTTCTGGGGCTGCCCCAGCACTCCCAGACCATGGTCCCTGTTGATCTGGGTTGTCCCTGGTGGTGTTACCTCTGCCCCTCTCTCTGTTCGCAGCCTGGCCAGGTGGTCGGTATAGACGTGGAATGGAGACCTTCGTTTATTGTGGGAGACCGGCCCAAGGCGTCCCTTCTGCAGGTGGCTGAAGAGGGCTGCGTGTTCCTGTTTGATGTGTCTGCGCTCTCACAGCCACCGGAGGGACAGGGGGCCCAGGCCTTCTCCCGCCTGGTGGCCCAACTCTTCTCAGACCCCACCATCACCAAGCTGGGTGAGCATAGCCCCCCGCCCCAACCCCTGCTCGGTCCACAAGGGAAAGGACCCTATACCTCTGGGCCTGCCCCTTCACTTGCACCCTGCCTCCAGAAGTGTGGGGAGAGGCCCTGGGGTTAGGGCCTAAGCCCCGCTCTAGCTCTGGTTTCCCTCACACTAACAGCCCCTGCCCACAGGCTATGGGATGGTAGGAGACCTGCAGAGTTTGATCACCGCCTGCCCCGCCCTGGCCAATCTGGAAGAGCAGATTCAGGGCAGCGTGGACCTGCTGCCTGTGCATAAGCAGGTAAGCAGTAGCCCTCTCCAACGCCGAGCCTTCTCCTCCGTCAGACTGCCTGTCAGTCGGGGACTTCTGCCAGGCTGGCCTGTGGTTGTCTGGCCCTTCTTCCTGGTTAGGTTGCCATCAGTTTAGCCACAGGTCTCCAGGGCCCCAGAGGTGGCAAGGCAGAATCCCGGGAAGTGGTACACTGTCGCTTGGCACATGGATCCCAAAAGATTCCCTGGTGTAGGGGCATTTTCTTAGCCCTATGTTCTGGGCATGCACCCTAGGAGATTGGGTGTTCTCCCTGGAGGACACAGGTGGCAGGTAGCTGTGATCTGTGACCCCCACAGAGCCACCTCAGTGTCCTGTCCTTTTCTTTTTTTCTTTTTTTTTTTTGAAGCAAGCCCAACAGACTGCCTTTTTTTAAAAAAAGTTTTTAAAAATTTTTATTTATTTATTTATTAGAGACAGAGAGGGAGGGAGGGAGAGAGACAGAGAGAATGAGTGCGCCAGGGTCTCTAGCCACTATAAATTAACTCAAGATGCATACGCCACCATGTGCACCTGGCTAATGTGGGACCTGGAGAATTGAACCTGGATCTTTAGGCTTTCCAGGAAAGTACCTTAACCACTAAGCCATCTCTCCAGCCCTACCTTTTTTTATATGAGAGTGAGAGAGGGGGAGAGAGAGAGAGAGAATATTGGTGTGCCAGGGCCTCCAGTCACTGCAATCAAACTCCAGATGCATGCAACTCCAGATGCATGCCCCCCTCCCTTGTGCACATGTGCAACCTTGCGTGCTTCCGTCACTATGAGGCTGGCTTACATGGGACCTGGAGAACCGAACATGAGCCCTTAGGCTTCACAGGCAAGCACCCTAACCACTTAGCCATCTCTCCAGCCCTCAGTGTCCTCTTCTTACCAGTACTGGCTGCTGGTGGAGGAGGCAGGGGCTGGCATGGAGGCAGTGTGGACACAGGAGGGCGTGGCAGACCGTCTCCCCCACCCCACCCAGGGTTGGTGCCTCACCCCTCGCGGGCTGTTTTGGCAGATACAGGTGGCAGACATGGCCGCCCCCTCTGTGCATGGGGCTAGGGGACCGCAGGGCCTGAGCCTCCTGGTGCAGCAAGTGTTGGGCAAACCCCTGGACAAAACACAGACGTTCTCCAACTGGGACCGGCGGCCACTTTGCGAGGGGCAGCTTGTCTATGCAGGTGCACAGGGCAGCAAAGCTGGGCTGGGCTGTGACCCCTCCCCGCCACCCCCCCCCACAAACCCGTCCGCCAGCTGCACCATGTAACCAACACTGTGTCCCCCACCCGCCCAGCCGCCGACGCCTACTGCCTGCTAGAAGTCCACCGAGCCCTGTGCGGAGAGCCTGCTCGCTTCCCCCAACTGGGAAATCTGGGCAGGAGCTGGAGGCCCAGGCACAGTGGGAGACCAGAGCCTTGGGAGCCTACCCTGCAGGAGGCCTCCGTTCAACCCAGGCAGGTGGGTGAGGCCTCTTGGAATCCCCTTCATCAAGATGCTCGGTGAGGTAGATCACTGTTCCTAAAACTGCGACATATAGGGACAAGGCTGTTGAGCATGTGAAGGGGTACTCTCAACAAGGGGCTCCTACCACCTGGGTGGAAGGAAGGCTGAGTATAGCAGACAACGATGGCTTCCCTGGACCGTGGTGAGCCCCTCCGGACACTGGGCTTCATGTCCCCATCATGGTCTTGGACAGCATCTGAGCATCCCCATGAGGTCCCCATCCCACTCTACTGCGCGCAGGACTCCTCTCCCTGACCCCATGCAATCGCTGAAGCCCTCTGGGTAGTGTCCTCCTATGTTCTGCATCTCCACATTCTTTGTGTGGAGTTCAGAGCCTTTGATACTCTGTTAAAAAGTAATCCCAGCACTCTGGAGGCAGAGGTAGGAGGATCGCCATGAGTTCAAGGTCACCCTGAGACTACATAGTGAATTCCAGGTCAGCCTGGGCTAGAGCGAGACCCTACCTCAAAAACAAAACAAAACAAAAGTAAAATAGAGGGATGGAGGGATATTGCCCGGAGGTTAACAAAAAGCCTAACGATCCACATTTGATTCCCCAGTACCCATGTAAAGCCAAATGCACAAAGTGGCACATGCATCTGAAGTTAATTTGCAGCAGCTAGAGGCCCTGGTGTACCCATTCTTTCTGTGTCCTCCCTCTCTCTCTCTCTCTCAGCTTGCAAATAAATATTAAAAAAATAAAAATAAAATAGAACTGACCTCATGCCCCACAGATGGCTGCTAACTGGGACCCATTGCAGGTACTTATGGCCACCAAGGAGGGCAGTGGCCCTGGGGTCCCAGCCAGGGCCTTCCGTGTTGTATGTGACAGCATGCTACAGGGACTGGCCCGGAGCCTCCGCTGCCTTGGCGTGGATGCAGTTGTGCTGGGCAACAGTGAGGACCATCATAGGGCAACTGAGGTGAGTACTGGGAGGGGTCCGGAGTCCCCCTGGGACACACCAGCCCCCAATACCACACCCCCTCCTGTGTGTCTACCGCTCCCAGCTGCAAGGCAGGGGCTGGGCAGAGAAGGAGGGGCTGGGGCCCCAGTGGCTTTTCACCTGAAATCCAAATGACACAGAGGTGTTTCCAGTGATAACCAGGGAACAAAGGGTACAGCAGATGCCATAGTGCCACCCCCTGTGGTATCCCATGGCTGCGGTAACAGATCCTCCAGGCCAGGCCGCAACACAGCTCCAGTTTACTTCTGAGAATTCCGTAGGCCAACATCCACAGTCCCTCTCCCAGGGCTGTAGTCATGGTTGTCACGGGGCTGGCTCCTTCTAGAAGTTGACATTGAGGACCTTTCTTCTCATCTGTTGACCACTGCAGGCACCCGTACTCCTTGTCCAGGGTGCCTACCATGTGTCCCTCTGCTCTGAGCCCATCCCCACATCTGAGGTCAGCCTGAAGTCACCCTGCTGCCACCCTTATAAAGGTTGCCTTTGTCAACTGTGCATCATTGTAATGAGATACCCATGTGTATTAATTACTTTTCTCATTGCTGTGACAAAATACCTGATTTAAAAAGAAAAAAAAACAGGTTACAATTCATCATGGCAAGAAAGATGTGACAGAGGAGGGTGAGGCGACTGGTCACATTGTGTCAGGAAGCACAGAGAGAAGAACGCCGGTGTTCAGCTCATGCTCTTTTTTTTTTCCCCAGCCCATGGAATCAGAGGGGTGTCTCCCTTCTTAGCTAAGCCTTTCTGGAGACACCCTCTTAGACACACCCAGGAGTGTTTCCATGGTGATTCTAAATCCAGTCAAGTTGCCAACAAACATTAGCCATCACCTGAAGGCAAGCTAATTCTGAAGAGGGTTCCTTTTTGATTTTATTTTGAGACAGAGAGAGAGGAGAGAGAGAGAATTGACACACCAAGGCCTCAGCCACTGCAATGGAACCCCAGGCACTTGCGCCACCTAGTGGGCATGTGAGACCTTGTGCTTAGCTCACCTTTGTGCGTCAGACTAACATGGGATCTGGAGAGTGGAACATGGGTCCTTAGGGCTTCTCAGGCAGGCGCCTTAACCGCTGAGCCATCTCTCCAGCCCTGAAAAGGTTTCTTGAGTTCACAGTTTCTGTTGTGTGCTTGCCGGTCAGTGCCATGTGAACAAGCCAGTGCCACACACTGCCACAGCCACTTACCAAGTAGCTCCTCCATTCCATGCCTTCTCTACCATGACTGTGAGCCTCTGAAACCATGAGCCAGAGTCAGCCTCTTGTCCTTTAAGGTGGTGTTGTCAGGCCACTCACGCATAGCTTCACAAAAGGTAAATAACGTATGATAAATCCTGTGTTTTAGTAACGCTCTGGGTGTGGTGGCATTGTTTTTTGCCCTAGTTTGTGTTCCGTAGCTTCAAGGATAGTTAGCTCATGTGAACCCTCTGGATGGCTGGTGAGGTCACACTTGTTACCTTACTGATGCAAACAGAACTCTCCATGCATTTTTTTTTTTTTTTTTTGAGATAAGGTTTTCTGTTTGTTGCTTTGGTTTGGTTTGGTTTTTCAAGATAGGGTCTGGCTCTAGTTCAGGCTGACCTGGAATTTACCATGTAGTCTCAGTCTGGCCTTGAACTCACAGTGATTCTCCTACCTCTGCCTCCTGAGTGCTGGGTTTAAAGGCGTGTGCCACCACGTGCCTGGCTAATTATTATTATTATTTTTTTGCTAAGTAATTGTAAATTTAAATTTAATTTAAAAGTAAATTTTAAAAAACATTTTATTTATTTGAAAGAGAGAAGTAATAGAGAGAATGGGTATTTCAGGATCTCTGGCCATTGCAAACGAATTCCAGACACATGTGCCACCTTGTGCATTTGGCTCATGTGGGTACTAGGGAATCAAACCTGAGTCCTTAGGCTTCACAGGCAAGTGCCTCAACTAAGCCATCTCTCCAGGCCTTTAAAAAAAAAAAAAAAACTGTTTATTTGAGAGAGAGAGAATGGAAAGTGTGTGGTTTTTAGTTTTTTTTGTTTTGTTTTGTTTTGTTTTCTTTTCTTTTTGCAATGCTTGGCTAAAACCCAAGGGTCTCAAGCCTGCTGGCAAGCACTCTACCATTGAGCTACAAGCCTGTCCTCAACGTAAACTGTTAAGGGCCAGAGTGTAGCTCAGTGGTAGAGTGCTTGTCTAGCATGCATAAAGACCTGAGTTTGAGCCTCGGCTCCAAGGAAAAAAAATATTCTTTAATAAAATTTCTCAACTGTTAAAAAAAAAAAAAAGGCAAGAAAAGGAGGAGAGGAAGAGAAAAAGCTCTTTATCTCTGGCAGCCACTCCCATATTATGAGGCAGAAGACAGAGAATTTCATAACACAAAGACTGAATTAGAACAGAAATTGAACTTGCAGCTAATGTCAGTAAACTCTGCCCATTTGCCAGGCTTGTTAGTATGGTTTTATTTCATGGCTCAGTGTGTCCTTTGTGAGGTTTCCATCTTTTTTTTTTTTTAAGTATTTATCATTTTTTTATTAATTTATTTATTTGAGACAGAGACAGACTGACAGAACGAATGGGCATGCCAGGGCCTCTAGCCACTACAGAGGAACTCCAGACACGTGCACTACCTTATGCATCTGGCTTACGCGGGCCCTGGGGAATTGAACGTGGGTCCTTCAGCTTTGTAGGCAAGTGCTTTAACCACTAAGCCATCCCTCCAGCCCAAGGTCTCCATCTTTCCTGTTCTTGGAGGTGCCTGGTACAGAAAAAGGCTCACTGATCCTAAAGGTTGGTCCTTGGCCAGTGTGTGTTAAACTGCCCCTGCCTGGCACAGCTCTTTCCCCGAATGTTCGAGGAAGCCCACTGCCTCTCACTGTACATACAGCATGGTCCATGATCTTTTCCTGGGGTCTGGAGTTTGACTGGGGCCAGGCAGATGGCACCCATGTGACCACTCCCCAGTTCAACCCTCAGCGAGGAGTCCCTGGTGAACACTACCCGCCCCCCAACAGATCACACCACCATCACACCTGTCATTTAAAGCGAGCCGTTGGAGGAGTTAAATGAACACACAGCACTGCCAGGGAGGCCTCTGGAGATGCCTGGCTGGTCATTGGGTTCTGGCTTACGTGCCCTTCCCTGTGCTGCTGTCATTGCCTTGTGCCCTTTCCCTGTCACGAAACTGTGTTGTGAGTGTGCCCATATGCTGAATCAGAGGCTGGACACTGAGGGTGGCCTTGGGGACCCTCAACACTCACCTGTTCCAAGTCATTACACAAACCCACTGTCTGAATCCCTCCAGCATGCTGAAGTATATATCTGGCCTGAGACCACCCACCGCCCTCCTGTGACTGGAAACAGCTCCCTGGGTTGTTCTGGGAAGCTTTGACTGCAAGTCACTTCAGGAGAAGTGTTGTTTCTATGATACCTAGTCTTCCAGCCAGGAGTACTGTTTTGACTCTTCTCTGATGTCTTTTTTTTTTTTTTTTGATTTTTCAGGTCGGGTCTCACTCTAGCTCACCTGGAATTCACTATGTAGTCTCAGGCTGGCCTCAAACTCAGGGTGATCCTCCTACCTCTGCCTCCCCAGTGCTGGGATTAAAGGCATGCACCACCACGTCTGGTTCTGATGTCTTTTAAACACATTTAGTAACTTCCATGAAGATCTTTCATCACTTGTTAGCTTTCATTCCAGGAACTTTATTTTTTGTGTGTGCTGTTATAATTCACTATTCTTTTTGTTGTTGTTTGGGGTTTTTTGTTTGCTGTTTAAATATTTTTATTTATTTATAAGAGAGCCAGGACTCCCTGCCACTGCAAACAAGTTCTAGATTGCATGCTCCACTTTGTGTATCTGATCCTATGTGGGTACTGGGGAATTGAACCCAGACTGTCAGGGAGGGGAAAGGCCTAAGCAAGGTCAGGGGAAGAGATTGTATAAAAGAAGGGTGGCGGGGAGGGTCAATCAAAATTCAAGATATAGCCGGGCGTGGTGGCGCACGCCTTTAATCCTAGCACTTGGGAGGCAGAGGTAGGAGGATCGCTGTGAGTTCGAGGCCACCCTGAGACTCCATAGTGAATTCCAGGTCAGCCTGGGCTAAAGTGAGACACTACCTCGAAAAAAAAAAAAAAATTCAAGATATTCTGAATAAGACATATGAAAATCTACTTTCTTGAATAATGGCACATCCAGAAGCCATAGATTATTACTAGAAAATTTTCAGTGCCAGGGATGGGATGTCTTCCAGTGAGTTGTTGGCCAGGGAGGTCCCTGTTGCCTCCAAAACATTATAGGTTATTGCCAAGGACCTTGGTTTCCCGTGAGAAAGAGATGGTAGGGTCTTACTCTAGTATAGGCTCACCTGGAACTCACTCTGTAGTCCCACGCTGCCTTTGAACTCACAGTGATCCTCCTTCGTCTGCCTCCCAAGTGCTTGCCATACACTACCATGCCCACCCTGCCTGTTTCACTGTCCTTTTTTTTTTTGGCGGTGGTGGGGTTTCAAAATAGGGTCTCACTCTAATCCAGGCTAACCTGAAATTCACTGTGGAGTCTAAGGCTGGCCTCGAACTCACAGGGATCCCCCTACCTCTGCCTCCCAAGTACTGGAATTAAAGGTGTGCGCCACCACGCCTGCCCTGTTCCACTATTCTTATTTCTTATTTCTGATATGTACATCTGAGACTGCTCTCTATGAGCTATATTCATATCCAGCAACCGTTTAGTTTACTGATGGGCCAGGCGCCGTGGTGCACACCTTTAATCCAGGCACTTGGGGAGGCAGCGGTAGGAGGGTCACTGTGAGTTCCAGGCTAGCATGAGACTGCATAATTAATTCCAGGCCATCCTGGACTAGAGCTAGACCCCACCTCCAAACAAACAAAAAGAAAAGAGCCGGGCGTGGTGGCGCATACCTTTAATCCCAGCACTCAGGAGGCAGAGGTAGGAGGATTGCTGTGAGTTTGAGGCCACCCTGAGACTCCATAGTGAATTCCAGGTCAGCCTGGGCTACAGTGAGCCCCTACCTCGAAAAACCAAAAAAAAAAAAAAGTCTCATTATGAATAAAAACCAAATTTTTCCTATTTTCTCTGTAGCAACTGAGATCATCACAGGGTTTTTTAGTAATCTGTGACTGTGGTGAGTGACATTATTAACATTTTAAATTTAAACTGGTCTTATACTTCTTAGGTTAAACCTGACTTGGCCTTGGATATTACCCTTGTTATATATTTCTTCCTGTGGCCTGAGATACTTTTTTTTTTTTTTTTTTTTTTTTTTGGTTTTCCAAGGTAGGGTCTCCCTCTGGCCCAGGCTGACCTGGAATTCACTATGGAGTCTCAGGATGGCCTCAAACTCACGGCGATCCTCCTACCTCTGCCTCCCGAGTGCTGGGATTAAAGGCGTGCGCCACCACGCCCAGCTCCTGAGATACTTTTTTTTGCATGTATAGTGTATGTGCGCACGTTGGTGCATGTACATGTGCATATGTGTATGCACATGTATGTAGAGGCCCAACATTGACATCAGATTATCTTTCTCAATCGTTCTCTCCCTGACTTTTTTTCTTTTTATCATGGTTTTTAAATTGTTTTATTTATTTATTTTAGTCTTTTAAATTTTCGAGGTAGGGTTTCACTCTGGCCCAGGCTGACATGAATTCACTATGGAGTCTCAGGGTGGCCTCGAACTCACAGCGATCCTCCTTCCTCTGCTTCCCAAGTGCTGGGATTAAAGGCGTGCGCCACCACGCCCAGCTCCTGAGATACTTTTTTTTTTTTTTTATTTTTTTTTTTTTTTGATATTTCCAGGTAGGCTCTCACTCTAGCCCAGGCTGACCTGGAATTCACTATGGAGTCTCAGGGTGGCCTCGAACTCACAGCGATCCTCCTTCCTCTGCTTCCCAAGTGCTGGGATTAAAGGCGTGCGCCACCACGCCCAGCTCCTGAGATACTTTTTTTTTTTTTTTGGTTTTCCAAGGTAGGGTCTCACTCTAGCCCAGGCTGACCTGGAATTCACTATGGAGTCTAATGGGTGACTCAAAGGCAGCTGTGTCACTGAAAAGGCCACCCCAGCACGGGTGCTGCCTCGCAGAAGCTCCATTTTTGGAGCTACTGTACAACCTGCAGGCAGCTCAGCAGGGCATGTTGGCACCTGCTTGCAAAGCCTGACGGCTTGGGTTTCACGCCCTAGTTTACCCACGGAAAGCCAGATGCACAAAGTGGTGGGGCACTTGTCTGCAGTTCATTTGTGGTGGCAGGAGGCCCTGGCCTGCTTATTCGGATTCTCATTCTCTCTCTCAAGTCAAGAAAAAAATTTTTTTCAAGATAAGATCTCACACCAGGCATGGTGGCGCACGCCTTTAATCCCAGCCCTCGGGAGGCAGAGGTAGGCAGATCATCATGAGTTCAAGGCCACCCTGAGACTACATAGCGAATTCCAGGTCAGCCTGGGCTAGAGTGAGACCCTACCTTGAAAAACCAAAAAATTAAATTAAATTAAATTTAAAAGATAGGGTCTCGGGCTGGAGAGATGGCTTAACAGTTAAGCACTTGCCTGTGAAGTCTAAGGACCCCAGTTCAAGGCTCGCGTCTGGAGTTCGTTTGCAGTGGCTGGAGGCCCTGGCGCGCCCATTCTCTCTCTATATATATGCCTCTTTCTCTCTCAGTCTGTCACTCTCAAATAAATAAATAAAAATGAACAAAAAAGAAATTAAAAAAAAAGATAGGGTCTCACTCTAGCCCAGGCTGACCTGGAACTCACTCTGTAATTCCAGGCTGGCATCGAACTCAGAGATCCTTCACTTCTGCCTTCCAAGTGCTGGAATTAAAGGTGTGCACCACCATGCCCAGCAATGAAAATATCTTTAAGAGCTGGATAAATGGCTTAGCGGTTAAGGCCTTTGCCTACAAACCCAAAGGACCTAGGTTTGATTCCCCACGACCCATGTAAGCCAGATGCGCAAGGGGCACATGCATCTGGAGTTCATTTACAGTGGCTGGAGGCCCTGGCATGCCCATTGTCTCTCTAAAAATACACACACACACACACACACACACACACACACACACACATATATATATATACATATACATATATATATATATATACACATACATATATATATCTTTAAAAGGTAGTAACCTGCCACATCCTCCCATGTGCTTTAAAATGCCTCTAGTTGGCTCATGCTGATACTACGTGAATGTACTATAAACGCCATACCGTGTAGTCAGGGAATCACGTCAGGACCCAGAACCTGTTCTGTACAGATGCTACCCTAGTGCGCCTCACTGCACACTACAGCAGACGTGAGGAGAGCTGGACAGAGGCTGAGGGCCTGCGAAGTTGCGGGGTTCAGCCAGCACACCAGCGCACTATCAAGGACTCAGCAGAGGGCTCAGTGTGTGGCAGAATTAAGTTTTGAGGTTTTTAGAGCTTTCTGGAATGGTGTTTTGAATATTTATTGATCTGCATTTAGTTGCCGCCACAGCTGTAGAGCCTATTTCGTTCAGTGTAATGTCTCCAAGACTCACCCACATCCCATTGTGCCAGAATTTGCCTCCTTTTTAAGGATGAGTAATATTCTCTGGCATAAGTAGACCATTTTGTGTATTCCTTGCTGTCAGCGGACGCTTGTGTTGGCTCCCTCTTGTGGCTGTTTTTGGATACTGCGGCTGTGAATAGAGGCGTGCACTCATCTACAGTCAGTTCTCTAGGGCATACGCCTGGGATCTTGAAACAGCCAGCTCCTGTGATAATTCTACATTTAATTTGTTGAGGAATGGCCACAGTGTCTCCCCAGAAACCACACCACTTGTGCCCCACAGTAGTATGAGGCCTCCAGTTCCTCCAGGTGCTCACTCATCTTGTTACTGTCTTTTGGTTGGTTGATAGTTTGCTTGTTGGTTTTTATTCCTGAGACAGGGTCTCGCTCTGCAGCCCAGACTAACCTCCAACCCACATCAATCCTCCTACTGGGATTGTGGGCATGTGCCCCCACACCTGGCACTGTGTGCACGCGCATGCGCACACATATGTAATGGTATGTGTGTGAAGGTCAGAGGGCAACCTCACTGTTGGTTAGTATTGGCCCATGCTTTCCACCTTGCTTGAGGCAGGGCAGGGTGTCTCGTTCGCTGCTGCCTTGGCCGGGCTAGCTGAAGCACAAGCTTCCAGAGGCTTCTCTTGTCCCTGCCTCCTATCTCATCTTAGATGCCCTTGGATTACAGGTGCTTGATACAGTGTCTGGATTACGTGGTAAGCTGGGCATGGTGGTGCATGCCTTTAATCCCAGCACTAGGGAGGCAGAAGTAGGAGGATTACTGTGAGTTCGAGGCCACCCTGAGACTACATAGTTAATTCCAGGTCAGCCTGCACCAGAATGAGACCCTACCTCGAAAAACAAAAAAAAAAAAATCTTTATTAAGAAGCCATGTGTGTTGGCACACGCCTTTAATCGCAGCACTCGGGAGGCAGAGGTAGGAGGATCACCAAGAGTTCGAGGCCAGCCAGAGACTTCATAGTGAATTCCAGGTCAGCCTGGGCTAGAGTAAAAGCCTACCTGGAAGCATCAAAAACAAATTTTTTTTTCTTATTTAGTTTTCTTTTTTTTTTTTTTTTTTTTTTTTTTTTTGGTGTTTCCAGGTAGGGTCTCACTCTAGCCCACACTGACCTGGAATTCACTATGTAGTCTCTGGTTGGCCTTGAACTCACAGTGCTGGGATTAAAGTCATGCACCACCACACCCACCTGGAGAATTTTAATATATGGACATACTTTGACCATATTCTTTTTTTGTTTTTTTTGAAGTAGGGCCTTGCTTTAGCTCAGGCTGACCTGGAATTCACTATGTAGCCTCAGGGTGGCCTCAAACTCATGGCAATCCTCCTACCTCTGCCTCGCAAGTGCTGTGATTAAAGGTGTGTACCACCATGCTTGGCTGATCCTATTCCTTTTCTATTGCCCTCTTTTTTCCCCCCTATTCCATTGAACACCTTCCTGTTGTTTTGATATTTTATTCTTTTTGTCCTTCTCCATCCTTTATGTCAAAATGTTCATAGATTTGGGACTGTGCAAGTCTTATAAGGGTAACAACAGCCTCTGTGGGGTCATGGATGCACCGGTCAGTTCATGTCTGCAGGACATTGTCCCAAAGTACTCCTTCCCATCCTGTGGCTCTTACAGTCTTCCTGCTTCCCTTTTTAAATTTGTTTTTTTTTTAATTATTTATTTATTAGAAAAAGATAACACAAGCTGGGCGTGGTGGTGCATGCCTTTAATCCCAGCACTGGGGAGGCAGAGGTAGGAGGATTGCGGTGAGTTTAAGACCACCCTGAGACTACACAGTGAATTCCAAGTCAGCCTGGACCATAGTGAGACCCTACCTTGAAAAAACAAAGAAAGAAAGAAAGAAAGAGAAAGAAAGAAAGAAAGAACGAACGAACGGACGGACAAAGAATATGAGAGAGAGAGAAAGAGAAAATATATGGGAAAGCCAGGGCCTCCTGCCACTGCAAACAAACTCCAGATGCATGCACCACTTTGTGCATCTGGCTTTATGTAGGTACTGTGGAGTCAAATCCAGGTCTTTAGGCATTGCAGGCAAGCGCCATAACCACTGAGCCATTTCACCAGCCCCCTGCCCACTTTATTTTTTCTTTTTAGTTTCTCAAGGTAGGGTCTCACTCTGGCCCAGGCTGACCTGGAATTCACTATGTAGTCTCAGGGTGGCCTCGAACTCACGGTGATCCTCGTACCTCTCCCTCCCTAGTGCTGGGATTAAAGGCGTGTGCCACCATGCCTAGCTCTCTCACCCCCTTTTCTGCAGTGTTCCCTGTGCCTTGGAGTGCATAAGATGTCTCATTTAGTGTTGAGCTCTTCACAGCTTCTTATTTTCATCCTTGAAAAGATTTGGGTCTCCTCATCGTCTACCACCATCTCCACAGAGAAGTTACTCTGGCAAGCAGTGAGAGCAGCACTACTGTTCTTTCTGCCGGTGCTCCTGTGTGTGTGTGTGTGTGTGTGTGTGTGTGTGTGTGTGTGTGTGTGTTTCTAATGGGAGCAAAGCCTTCCTTCCTTCCTTTTGATAAGGTCTCATGAACCTTAGGCTGTTCTTGAACTTACTGTGTAGCTGAGGATGGCTTCTTGCATCTACTTCCCAAAGGCTGGGAATACAGGGATGTACTGTCATGTCTGGTTTTATGCTTGGGGGTCAAACCCAGGGCTTCCTGCGTGCTATGCGGGTGCTCCGCCCTCTGAGCCACCTCCCCAGCCCTCCCTCTCTTTTCACACTCTAGAAGGTGGATTTGATGTGCAGAAGTGTCGTATCCATGAGTTCATGCCAGGTACAGTTTCCTAAAACTTCCTTGTGTCTCCCTCTTAGTGTTGGTCTCACAATCGCCAGAGATCACTCATGACTTTCACAGAACTGCTCTGAACACAGATATCACGTGTCTGTCATCCTGCTCTGTCACATCTGCCACCTCACTGACAGGCACTTTGTCCCTGTGGTCCACAGCCACCCTGCTGGCTCTGCTTCCCTCTGACATGGCATCTGTAGTCTTTGACAACCTCTGTTCTCCCTGGTCCAGTGAGACATGCCTGCCTCATCCACGGACAGCATTTTCTGCCTTGGTCCTAGAAGCAGCCATTTCTCCTATTGGTGTGGCAGGGCCATGGAAGTTGCCACATCCTGTTCACAGGTCTCAGCAGTGGGCAGAATGGTGGGAGACTTTTTTGTTTCAATTTGTTTTGTTTGTTTTTAAATAACTTTTTCTTTTTTTACTTTTAAATTTAAACAATACTGTTTTAAATTCTTACAGGGGCTTCAGAGATAGCTCAGCAGTTTAGGGTACTTGTTTGCCAAGCCTGACAGCCCAGGTTTGATTACCCAGTACCCATGTAAAGCCAGATGTACAGAGTGGCACATGCATCTGGAATAACTTGGAGGGGCAGGAGGTCCTGGTTTGCTTATGTCCCCCCCCACCCTCTCTTTGCTTTCAAATAAAAATATTTTAAATGTTTTTACTTATTTATTTGAGAGAGAGGGAGAAAATGAGCATGGCAGTCCTCTAGCCACTACAGACAAACTCCAGATGCATGTACCACCTTGTGCATCTGGCTTACATGGGTCCTGGGGAATCGAACCTGGGTTCGATTTACATGCAACTGCCTTAACCGCTAAGCCATCTCTCCAGCACAAATAAAAATATTTTTTTTTAATTTTCTGTTTTATTTATTTTTTGAGAGTGACAGACAGAGAGAGAATGAGGCTGGGAGAGAGAGAGAGAGAGAATGGGTGCGCCAGGGCCTCCAGCCACTGCAAACAAACTCCAGACGCATACGCCCCCTTGTGCATCTGGTTAACGTGGGTCCTGGGGAATCGAGCCTCGAACCAGGGTCCTTAGGCTTCACAGGCAAGCTCTTAACCGCTAAGCCATCTCTCCAGCCCAAAATATTTTTAAAAATAAAAAAATGAATTCATATAGAAGCTTTCTGTTTAGATCTTGACTGTTTTATGTAACATCCTTCATTTTAATTCATATATCCTTTTCCTCACCTACAAGTTCTAATGCTCACACCAGCAAAATGATCACATCAGGGCTAGGGAGATGGCTCAGTGGTTAAAGGTACTTGCCAAGGTGCAATTCCTCAGTACCCATGTAAAGCCAGATGCACAAAGAGGCAATACATTTAGAGTCTGTTTGCTTAGCTGGGCATGGTGGTATACACCTTTCATCCCAGCACCCAGGAGGCTCGGTTAAGAGGATCATCATGAGTTCAATGCCAGGCTAGACTACAGAGTGAATTTCAGATGAGCCTGGACTACAGTGAGACCCTGACTCAAAAGAAATATCTTTTTTATGTACAGTTTAGCTCCATAGAGGTCAGCTTGTTGTTTCCACCTCTCTTTTTCATTATCTCATTTTCTGCATATTTTTAGAGATTGCTTTTACAGTTTAGTTTTGTTTGTAACTAGCCGGGCATGACGGCACACACCTTTAATCCCAGTACTCGGGAGGCAGAGGTAGGAGGACCATGAGTTCAAGGCCATCCTGAAACTACATAGTGAATTCCAGGTCAGCCCAGGCTAGAGCGAGACCCTATCTGGAAAAACCAAAAAGTAAAAATAAATAAATAATAACTTTGTAGCCGGCTGTGGTGGCGCACGCCTTTAATCCCAGCACTCGGGAGGCAGAGGTAGGAGGATCGCCGTGAGTTCGAGGCCACCCTGAGACTCCATAGTGAATTCCAGGTCAGCCTGGGCTAGAGTGAGACCCTACCTCGAAAAACAAAAACAAAAACAACAAAAAATAATAATAATAATAATAACTTTGTTTGTAACTATGTGAAGTATTCTCATGCTCCAAGATCCCATCTGTAATATAAGGTGGTGCCCAGGCTGTGGGCTGCAGGGTCTGATGGCATCGAAGCTTCATACCAGTTGATGGCAAGGGACAGAAACATGAGTGGGTGGGCAGGGGCAGTGGAGTGTCCTCACCCTGCTGGTTTCCTTCCTGCACAGATGGCCAGGCAGGAGGGAAGAATCATCCTGACATCCGGGATGCCAAACCACAAGGTGAGCACTGTGACCTGCTGGTGTCTAAGTCTACCTCCTAGGGACCCTCAGCCAGCCTGGCCACTCCCATTCCCAGTACCTAAAGGTCTGCTTACACGGGGCTAATGAGAGTAAAGGACTACCCTACCACAGGGTCCCAGAAGAGGCCACAAGATGGATGGGGAGATGACTCAGTGGTTAAGGTGTTTGCCTGCAAAGCATAAGGACCTATGTTTGATTCCCCAGTAGCCACATAAAGCTAGATGCACAAGGTGGTGCTTGCGTCTGGAGTGCATTTGCAGTGGCTAGAGGCCTTGGCATGCCCGTTCTCTCTATCTGCTTCTTCCTCTTTCTCTATCTCAAATAAATAGGTAATTTTAAAAAAGGGGGTGGGCGTGGTGGTGTATGTCTTTAATTCCAGCACTTGGGAGGCAGAGATAGGAGGATTGCCATGAGTTTGAGGCCACCCTGAGATTACCTAGTGAATTCTAGGTCAGCCTGGGCTAGAGTGAGACCCTACCTTGAAAAACCAAAAAAATAAGAAGGGGGGGCTGGAGAAATGGCTTAGTGGTTAAGGCGCTTGCCAGCAAAGCCAAAGGACCCAGGTTCAATTCCCCAGGACCCACGTCTGGAGTTCTTTTGTAGTGGCTGGAGGCCCTGGAGTGCCCATTCTCTCTCCTCTGTTCTCTGTTCTCTCTCCCTCTCTCTTCTCCTCTTTCTCTCTCTCTCCCCCTGCGTATTTCTGTCACTCTCAAATAAAGACAAATTTAAAAAAGAAAAAAAAAAGAAGCCATACGAGGTTCTGTGTTGTGGCTGCCCCCAGTGCTCAGTGGCCGTGTCTTTGCAGCTCCAGGCCCAGGTTGGGGCTGGGCGCTGCCTTTCAGTGAACTGCGCCCTCAGGGCCCAGCAGCAGGCCAAGGACGTGCTCAGACACTTCAATGTGCGAGTCACCCATGCAGACATCTTCAGCCGCTGCCAGGTGAGTCTTGTGTACCTGTCTTCTTGGGCGGGGAACAACTTGGGAGGCAGGCAAGGACCAGTGTGTCCCAGTACAGTGGTGGAGATTCTGTCCATGGAAGCAGAGCCCTCAGTCATCTCTTCACTTCCTCCCACTCCTCACCGGACTCTTGTATGCAGAACAGTCACTGCAGCCTGGGGCAAGGTGTTGTCCCGTGTACCAGCCAGGCTGGCATGGCTAAGGGAGTGGCCTCAATGGACATAAACTTGGGGATTTACCCTGGCTCCTGAAGCAGTCCGGAGACGAGCCAAGAGAATGTGCGGAAGGCAGCTTGCAGGGTCTGGGTCTCTTCAGGGGAGTGTCTGGAATTATACTTGTGTATGCACGCTTCCCAGTCAGAAGTAAAGTGGGGGGGGGGGCTCCTATGACCACTACTTTTGGTATTTTGGACCCTGGGCTTGGGAAGCCTTCCATGGAGCAACAGCCTGAGTGGCCCTGAGGATGCCACTGTTAGGGTCTCTGCCCACTTGCCTGGCTGGGAGGGACAGAGTCAGCCCTGTCTCCCCAGGCCTGAACCAACCCACCTGGCTGGGAAGGGGACAGTCAGGCCGGGTTCCTCTCCTTAGCAGTGTGAAAAATGTGGAGGAAAGAAGAGGCGTCCCTGACCTGTGCAGTCTGACCTGCAGGCCCCAGTGTCCTGTGGGGACAGTGCCTTCTTCCCTCACGGCACCTCACTGTTAGGAAGTGTGTTTGGGGCCTTTTCCTTCAGTGCTGAGCTCCAGGGGTGACAGGAACCACGTCGGTAGCGGCCTCTCTTTGTCTGAGCTCTCGCCCGGCAAGTGTTGTAAAGACCCCAGGATGTCCGGGACGCCTGGGGAGGCATTTTAATGAGCTTTTCAGAACCTAGGCTGCTGCTTTTTCTTGAGAAAACAGGAAGTTGGGTAGCTGGGAGGAAGCCCCTACTCGGTCCAGCGCCGCGTGCAGGCAACAGCTTGGTGTCTGGTGCTGCCCAGAACCACTCAGACCTGTGAGCGCCAGACAGAGGGAGGGCACTTTGGCACCCATGCATGGACAGTGGGGGTTGGCAGGGAAGGAGCCCAAGGCTTGGCTAAATAGACCCAACCTGCAGCCAAGCATACTGAGGCTCTTGTCCTGGGCATGAGAAATAGTCGTAAGGACAGAGATTCTGAGAGGGGCAACCAAATCAGGGGCTAGCAAGTACCCAGGCCAGGAGGGGTAGCAACTTGGCCATTCTAAGACAGGACAGGCATGAGGCAGAGCAGGAGTGTAAGGGTCTGGGTTTCAAATACTGCAGATGTGGACACTGTTTGAAGGGCCCTTGAAGATCTAGCTTGGTGAGGCCATTCCTGCAACAGAAGCAGAGTATGGAAGAATTTGCTCATGGGCTGCCTCAGTCCTCAGCCCACTGCCTAGCCGGGAACCCGCCCAGTCCCACCTCTGCCTCTGCCACCACGTCCAGCTTTATACATCCCACAGGGGCCCATGCAGCTGCCCTGGCCAGGGAACAGATTCCACTACAAGGCCACATCAGAGCAGAGCACGGTATACACAGGGCAGGATCCTCAGTGAGGGAAGACAGTTGTTGGGAGCACCTTCCAATACACATGAAGAATTTCAGGCCAACTTGAGGGGGTCAGGTGAGTGAGAAAAACCTCCAACAAGTGGCCCCCATGCAGGTGCTGGGCGGTGAGGGCACGCAGAGTTTGTTTCGCCTAGGTATGTCAGCTGCAGATGGCTCTGACATTCCAGCTGCAGCCCCAAGGCCCCTCTGTGTGTAGATGGGCCCTTGCCTGGCCCTGGAGTCCCAAGAGGTTGTCAGAGCCTGAAGGGCCAGGGCTTCAGTGCACACAGCTGAGTATCTGCGCTGGAATAGTCTTCCCAGGACTGGGCAGGCCTTAGGCCACATTCCCACCACTCACTCCAGAAACACCCCAGCTGCACCACTGCCAGCCAACCTAGGAGCCTGACCTCGGCAGGCAGCTGGGAATGCCACAGATGCCCCACCACCAGCACCCTCCCTGCCCCAGTGCCAAGTGAGGTCCTGTCCTCAGGGTCAGTAAGGACACTGGAGAAGCACCTCAAGGTGAAGCCAAGATTTGGTGCAGTAACCCAGGGAAGGCCCTGTTCCAGGTGTCTGCAGACTCCTACTGTGACTCATGAAGGCCTCGGCAAGGACATACCGGTTCCCTGTCCACCCAGACATCAGAAAGCCACTGTCCACTCAGCCAGAGTGTAGCACACTCAGGTCAGCCTCATCAGGGTCACCCTCCTCCCTGGACCTGCCCCCACGGGCCTGGCTCAAGGCACAGGATCCTGACTCATAGCCCCCACTGTCCCAGAGCTGGCCACCTCCCTGGAGAGCTCCTGCTGCCTGCTGAATTTCCATTTTCTTTTCCTTTCTTCTGCTATTTTGGTGCTGTTCCCGGAGGGAAAACCCACTCGACAGGCAGTGTTCCCAGAGTGAAGCCTGGGCTTTTCGAGCTAGTGCTGGGCCAGAGCAGGAAGTGATGGCAGAACTGGGGTCTAGGGCCACCAGGACCAGCTTTCCAGGGATGTCTGAACGAAAGAGACATGCCAGACAAGGAAGACAGAACTCACAGTGGGTACGGCCCATCTGCCCACCCCGAGAGCCATAGGCAGGCATGGGTGGCACAGGGGCTCCTAGGAGGAGTCATGGCCCTTAGAAGCTGGGCTTGGGGGGGCGGGGAGGGTTGAATCTGTCCATCAAGAACGTCCGCTGAGGGGACGTTCCCAGCACTATCCACCATGGGAAAATATTTTATCAAAGAAATTTGAGTTCAAAAAAAAAAAAAAAAAACTTAAACATGAACCCCTGACATGGCTGGACGTAATGTCTATTTTTACTGTCCCTCTGGACCCCCCCACACCCATGGTTGGAGAATGGATTCTAGCCCTTATGGAGGCATGTCCTGAAAGAGTGACGTCAAGCCCTCGGAAGTGGGTGTCCCAAGAGGCCAGTGACCCCCCACCTCAGGGAGCTCTTGGGCAGTGGGGGTCCCCCCCCCCTCGCCATGAGAGGAACTGCAGTCGGGAAGGTGAGCTTTAAGGACCCAGCTCCAGGCATCATAAACCAGAGGGGCCTCAGGGGAGTGGACTAAGGGACATGTAAGATAGTGCCCCAGCCTCTAGGCTCAGGGCCCTGGGACCTGCCAGTTCGACCTGTTCACCTAGAGGGGGGCTGGAGCCCCTATCTTTTTTTTTTTTTTTTTTTTTTTTTTTTTTTGGTTTTTCGAGGTAGGGTCTCACTCTAGCCCAGGCTGACCTGGAATTCACTATGTAGTCTCAGGGTGGCCTCGAACTCACGGTGATCCTCCTACCTCTGCCTCCCGAGTGGTGGGATTAAAGGTTTGCGTCACCACACCCGTGAAGCCCCTATCTTGACAGGCACACAGATGCACAGGACGTCATGCAGAAGCCCTAACCCTCTCAGCCTTTGTCCACCAGCCCTGACCTTCTCCCACACTATCACCCCAGGTCACACACTCCTGGGGTGCAGGAGAAACCCCCACCCAAACCCTCCAGTGGGAGCAGCTTCTAGGAAGGACAAGCCTGTGGCATAGCAGGGTCCTGAAGAGAGAGACCCAGGATGGGCTCCAACCGAGGTGGAACCCAGCCTACCCCCAGGACCAAGTGGTGTAGATGTAACAAGCTTCCACATTTTCAGAAAAGCCCTGGGGCTGAGCCACAGACTGGCCCCTGGGGAACTAAGGACTTGGACTCCACTGCACAGGGACAACCTGGCTTCGGGTGACTCAGAGCAGACCTCAAACCACTTTAGAGAGGATCTTTGCACTGTGGCAGCTGCCTATACACTTTACACCTTCTGTTGCATCCTGACCCTCCCCCCAAGATGCCGTGAGAAGTCCCTGGAGATTGCCTTAAGTGTGCAATAAAGCCACTTGTAGCCCTCCTCTGTCTAAAGCCTAGCCCTCTATCCACTTTAGGGCACCCCCCCCCCCATGAATGATCTAACCAGAGGGGCCCTTTAAGCAAAGGTGGAAGGGCTGTACCATCCCTGGAGTCTCAGGAGAGTTGGGCCACCCTAGCAGTGGTAGACATGATGGATGAATAGTCAAAGAGTCTGAATAAGACAGCCGCAGTTACGATGTCAGCCTCTGCAGTCCGGGAGCCTGGAAAAAGGGTTTAGAGCGGGGAGACTTCTGAGCAAGCACTGGCCGGTGGTCAGACATGTAAGAGGCTGGGCCCGGCAGTCACTGCACACAGCCAGCGTTATTCTCTAGTAGGTTCGTCAGGATTCTGTGAGCAGCAATCAGGAGACCTATCGAGACCAAAAGGGCCTCCACCCGCTAGATGCACCAAAAGCCAGCTCCTCATTCCCCACTCCAGGACGCTGGGAGGGGACAGGAGACGGGGGCCTCTCAGGAGCCCTTGTCCAGCAGCAATTGCCCTCCTCAGGGATAAGCACAGTATTTCCCTTGCCTTGGACGTGGTCAGAGTTAGGGCATCCCAGAAGAGTCCAAATGTCAGAGAACTGTCCAGCACATGAGACCCACCCTTTGCTGGGTGGTCATGGACCTGGCTCCAGAGAGCATCTGTCCACTCATGCTCCAGTGGATGGGGACCGAACCCCTTGGGGCTTCAAATGAATGGGGTGAAGCTGGTGGGGCCAGGAGGGCCGTTACGGGCAGTATAGGGAGGTGGGTGTGAGGAGAATGCTCAGGGTGATATGGCTAGACTTGCAGGCAGTGGCCATTGGGATACATCCCAGTGGGCAGGTCACCTGGGTGGACAGCAGCTAAACAGTATATTCCAGGGCCACTTTCTCCTACACCCGACCTGGGGTCTCTATACCCCTCCTAGGCCAGCCCCAACCAGGACCACTTAAGAAGAGCAAAGGAACCTTCTCCCCCATCCCCCCCCCATGCACCTCGGCAAGTGATGCCCATATGGGCACACTTGCTCCACCAGCAGGGGACCGAGGTATGCTACACACACACACACTCACCCCCAGGCCGCAGGCCTGGTACTTGCTCCTGTTCCCAGTGCCCTGCTTGTGCCAGCCAGCATTCACCCCCCAGCACACACACTCTCTCTCTCTCCCCCCCCCCCACCTATCCAGGTCAGGCAGTCTCTCCTCCCCTGGCCCACACGACTGCCTGGCACCTGCCGCGGGGTCGGGGGGCTCGGTGTGGGCCCGCCCCCGTGACCCCTGGCTGGGCAGTGCCCGCGCCCCCGGGGACGTCGAGGCGGCCCGCGGCACGCACCCCTGCGACCCGGGCGGGAAGGCGGCGCGGCGGCCGTTTGCTTTTGAATCCCCGCCGGCGCCCTGAGTGGCCCTTTCAAAGGCGGCGGGGGCGGGGCGGCGGCGGGGCGGGGGCCGTTCCCAGGCGCGCCCCGCCCGCCCTGCGCCCCGCGCCCCTCCTCCCGCTTTCCCACGCGGCCGGCCCGGCGCGTTCTCACGGCCGCCGCCCCTCCCCCGTCTGGGAACTGCCCGCGCCGCGCGGGGGGCGGGGCGCCCCGGAACACCGAGGAGAAGGGGGCCGGGCCCTGCGGGGAGGGGGGGTGGAGAAAGGCACCCTGGGATCGGAGGGTAGAAGACACCCCCCCCAACCGAGAACACCGGAGAGAAGGGTGCCCTAGGACCTGGGACGAGAAGTGGCCCCCCCTCCCCCTCCGCCCAGAGCACCGGGAGAAGAGGGCTTCCCCCATCCCCCCCCACACACACACCCAGGCATGGAGGAGAAGGAAGCCCAGGGGACACCGGGGAGAAAGGGCGCCCAGGAAGGGACCCTGAGTTGGCCTCAGGAAGGGGCAGTGCCTAGTTCGCGAGCACCACGGGAGGAGGAGCCGCCCCCCCCTTCCTCCACCGCCACCACCACCGCCACCACCAGACCTGGGAGGGGGTGGGCGTCCTGTGTGGCCCTGAGCAGCAGAGCCGCAGGCCTCAAAGGCTTCAGGCTGCCTCCTCCTCCGCCTTGGGCCCTGAGCCCCGTTTCTAACCTGGTGGGGGGCGGAGGTGGTCTTATGCAGCCCGGCAGGTTCTGGGTAATTTTAGCAAATGCAGATTTCTGCTAGATAAGAATTCCTGAAAACGAATTTTGCATATGACAATGTCTCCCAGGGCTGGCGGATGTAACTCAGACCGGTAGAGAGTGCTGGCTTAGCATGCATGATGCCCTGGGTTTGAGCTCGCGCACCACATAAACCTGGCACCACAGAGACGTGGAGATAGGAAAATAAGTTCCAGGTCATCCTGAGCTGCATAGCAAGTCTGTCCTCGAATACATGAGATCCTGTCTCAAAAAAGAAAGAAAGAGAAAAAAAAAAAAAAAGCATCCCATCCTTCAAATTCATGTTAAAGGGTCCATGTTGTGCTCTTGCAAGGGGCTGTGAGTGGTCCATGTCAGTGAATCCCTGCTGGAAGTAGCTGTCTGTCCAGACCCTGGGCTTAACCGGCCACTCCACAGCCTGATCGACAGACGAGCTGAGGTTCTCCCAAAATGTGCTGCAGGTGGGGTCACATGCTAAGCAGGGCTACATGCTTTGGGACCTGCCAGTCAGATGGCACAGCCTGGAGGGTAGCTGTGATCACATTAGGGAACCGTCCCCCCAGGGCTTAGGTCTGAGAACCCAGAGGAGACTGAAGAAGGGGCTTCCCACCACCTGATCCTGGCCCCTGGGTCACCGGTGCAGCTTTCCCATGACAGTAGGAAGACAGAGCCTGGTGAGACTCTGGGGGGGGGGGGGGGAGTCAGCCTTCATCCCCAAGGCAGGTGTGGGAGCAGGTCAGGAGGGCAGGTTCCAGGTTTTGGCCAGTCCCAATACAGCATGCTGCCACACTGGACACCTGCAGTCGCATGCCCTTCTGTGTGCACCCCTGACACACACATGCAGACACACTCAGGTTGGGGGTGTGGCTCAGCAGTAGAACAGTTCCCTAGTACATGCTGGAGGCCCCAGATTTCCACCCCAGCACAGAGAGAGAAGAGAAAGTGACCTTGGGTCACTGGGTGCTTCTGAGGTCCTGAGACACCCCTGTCCCCTTACCCCTTTCACCCTGCCCGCCTGGGACTCACACCGGTGCCCCTTCTTCCCAACTCCACAGACTTTTTTTTTTTTTTTTTTTTCTGGGAGCGACAAGGTACAGACTGTGAGCCCAGCTGTCCCTGACCCCTTAGGGGACCCTCACCAGGGAGGACCGCCCTCAGGCCCATCCACAGAAACCCATCCCCCACTTGTCTGTGGAGACATTGTCCTGGCAGCACAAAGGGACCAGGCAATGGGTAGGTGGGGGAAGGGCCAGACCCGTGGGAACTGCCCTTCCTGGGCCAGGGGGCGGGGCAGGGGCCAGAGGGCAAAGCCCCTGCCAGGGCTGCCATCCTCACTGTCTCCAGACTCGCTGGGGTGTTGGGGTTGAAGGCCCCCCTAGTAAAGGAACATAGCTCGCCTCACAGAGATAGGAAGGCACTTTGGCTCAATGGTGAAACCTTCCCATGTAGGCAAATTTCCCCATGGCCCTAGGGGCCTGGGCCTGGGCCCGGCCCTTCAGCCCACCCCAAGCCCAGATGCCAGGGGAAAACCAGAGCCATGTTATCAAGGTGCCAGACTAATGGGGCTCATGAAGTGCCCTGACTGACTGCATCTGTCACACTCATTGCACATGAGGCAGTTCTCTTCTCTTAGAGAAGCTCTCATGGCCTCTGTGGGCAGGTGACCCTCGGGTCATCTTTGGGGCAGACAACCCCGGGGCCCACAAAGTGTTCTGGAACAAGCATGGGAGAGTGAAGTGTGAGGCCGACCCAGACCAGCAGGCTGGCGCCTCATTGCTTTCTCCCAGGCCCTGTCCCACCCTGTCTAGAGAGGTGTCAAGCCCACACCTCGGGCCCTAAACCGTTTGTCTGGGAAGCCCCCGGGGGCAGCAGGTCAGAGGAGACAAACAAGGCCCGAGTCAAAACCTGTGAGGTGTTGGGAGAGACCTCATGGGCAGCAGGTTTCTGAGCCCAGCAACACAGGCGATCAGTCCCTCACCAACGGACGCACATCCCTTGCCAGGGGTGGGTGTGTCCAGGTGTTCCGTGCACTGCTGACTTCCTGCCAGGCAGTGAGGAGTGAGGTGCTGTTCACTTCCTTTCTGCTCTTTTAAGCTTGGCTATTCCTAGTTTGTGCAGAAATGGCCCGTTACTTTGGAGCATGCTCCCAGCATCTCAGTTCCAAGCATCTCCCTGCAGGGGGTGGGGTCATCTGAGCCAAACCCGCCTGGGCCTGCCTGTGGGGTGGCAATTCCCAGGCTGGGGTCTCCTAGCAGGAGTTCTGCACAGGCCTAGTCACCCTCTTCACAATGACCCCTCCCAAACTCTCCATGGAGTCTAGGTTTAGCTAGAGCTGGGGTGCAGGGGACAGCAGGTCCTGCTTAGATCCCCAGAGCACTTAGCAGCTGGCAAAAGTGGTGGCAACGGGCCTGGCAGAAGTTTCCACACACCTGTCCCTTTGCTCAGAGGCAGATCTCAAAGAGCCCCCCCCCTCCCATCTGTGCCAGCGTCACCCCACCAATGGGGTCAGTACCCAAGTATTGGGGGAGAAACCCCTCAGGCACTGCCTCGGAAGCCTGGGCTTGTCCCCAGCTGGGAGGTGGGGCCTGGACCTCTTAGCTGTGCCAGGTACCTGCTGGGCAGGGAGAACAGCCGTGGGAATCGCTGGGGCGACCAGCCTGTGGGAGGCGAGCTCCGGTCACCTCTGCCCACCCCCAAAGATGCCTGGACCAGTTCCCCATTAGCAAAGGGCTCCTAGCCTGGCAGGCTACCACCTGTTTCCCTGCACCCCAAGGCCCAGAGTTCCCACAGGATCCAGTCCTGGAGGGACCCAGGGCTCATGTTCTACCCTTTCCCCAAGCCAAGCCCCTACTTGGCAAGGCATGGGACCTCAAGGATGGAGCTAGAGGGTGTTTGTGAGGCTGGTAGCCTCTGCCACGTTGAACTCGGCTACCCTCAGACTGAGGAGGGGCTGGTGGGCTCTGAGAAAGAGAACAGGGCGACACCAAAGCTGCCTCCTCAGCTCTTTCACTGCACCCATAGCCCTGGCTGAGACCTACTCCTGGCAGCCTTCTCAATACTCACCACACCCATGTGCCAACTGTCTGCTGTTTGGGGGGCACAGGCCAGGCACAGATGTAGTCGCACAGACACTGGCAGTGTATGTGGCCCATGTACCAAATGGGTGCCTGGACAGGTAGGAACCCAGACACACACATGTTCCCTGGGACAATTTGGGACAGATACCGTGTGTGACCTTCAACAGCTAATCAGGTCTGGCTCCTCCAGCACTCATCACCCCCTGGGCTGGCGGCTGACGGTAGGCCACTCATTGTGTGTCTCCAACACCCTGGGAACCAGACCCCAAATGCCTTCAGCAGCAAACCACCACCACCACCAACACATCTCAGCTGTGGTTGGAAGAATTGGCAGATGATGCCCCAAATAGAGCAGCAGGGTCACCCTGTCTGCTTTGGCCCCTCTTTGCATAACTGGGGGCCTGGGGCTGTGGCTGCATGAAGGATGGGGCACACCTCCCTGGGTTCCCATCTCCGGACACAGCCAGGTCAGCTCTGTCCCTCACTCTGGTTTGCAAGGAGGAGAAAGTGTGGAGTCCAACCCACTACAGGCCCACCGATCCCTAGCTAGTAGCTGGCCCAGGGAGGCAGCTTGGTGCCCATGGGCTCATAGCTTGCCAGCAACAGTTCCCAGGTAGATGTGCTCTGAATCAAGGCCGAGCACAGCGTGGGTACCTTGCAGCCCGTGGGAACCAGGCACCCAGGGGACCCCTGGGACTAAGCAGCTGGTAGCCTTCCCAGCCCCTCCAGCCCCCACTCACCTGCGCCCTCCCACACCCTCTGGGGGCCCCTCCCTTCCAGTGAGGTTATGAAGGCAAGGGCCAGCCCTGCCTGTGGGTTCCCCAGTGGAGGGGAGATGGGGGAGGAGGGGGGAGCCCTGTTGACCTGCTGGCCACGCACTTAGCTATGCTGGGCTCAGGTCTTGGCTTCTGTTCAGGGGCCCCCAGTAGCTTCTGCCCAGATCCAATGACATCCCGAGGCTAGAGTCTGTTGATCCCACACTGATGGAGGGGACAGCGTGAGTATCCTGGTGCGGTCCTCTGGCCATCACATCCAGAGGCATGTGACAGTGAGCAAATCTGTCCCTACAAGGCCCCCTTTCTGCAAGCCAGTCCCTAGGTGCTAGGTGACGGTGCTCAGCTGAATCAAGCTGGCTGCTTCAGATAGAAACGGTCACTGTCCTAGTGGCCTAGTGTGTACTTGGTCAGGAGGGCCTCAGTGGCTGGCCCTCCGGAGGGCTGTGGACGGGAAGCCTGGGGGCGGAGGGCGGGTGCTGTGAACAGCGCAGAACTGGCTTTTCCAGCCCCGGCGGAGGCAGGACTCCTGGGGCCCCACTGGGGTGACAGCAAGACCCAAGAGAGCGGGCAGCGGACCGTGGGAAAACCAGCACCCGTGGTTCCCGAAGGTGGGGCCAGGTCCTTGCGGACAGCACCAGGAGTTTGCCTGATGGTGACTCAGCATGAGACAGCTACCCCACCCAGGCTGTACGATGGGCCAGGTCCTGGTAGGGCTGGGAGACCCCACGCACAGGACGTGTGGCCCTTCTCCACCCTACTGTGCTGCCCTGATCTCCCCACCTATGACACCCCTCAGATGGCCAAGACGGTGCAGAGCACAGACCTGTGTGGTGGGTAGCCACGGGCAGTGACTCAGGTGCCCACTCGTCCTCAGCCCTTCCCCAGCAGGACCATGAAGTGGCATCAGGCAGATGTATGCCTCTCTTCTTCCACGCCTGCCACAGGAAGTCCCCACACTCAGCCGCACCCAGAGACCGGGCTGAGTGAGGTGGCTGAGGATACGGGAGGTGCCCTCTTGAGTCAGGGGGCTTTCTGGTGAGAAGGACGGGAGCTGGGACAGAGAGGAAATCAGGGCCTACTGCCCCAGAGGAGCCCCACCAGCCCCAGGCCCTGGACAGCGGGGGCTGCAGGGCTGGAGGTGGCAATGAAGCCACAAGCAATGCAACCTCTTGGTGTTGAAAGGCCCGTGGGAAAAGGATGTGTGGGTGGGGCAGGTGCCGCCCAACGTGGCACACCCTGGGGCTCCAACTGTGTCATCCCAGGACACCTGCCTGGCTCACCCAGAGCCCCTGGGTGGGGAGGGGACCCAGCCTGATCACCAGAGACCACAGCTCGCAGCCACTTTCTCCCTGTAGCCCTGCTCGATGGCCTGGGGAACCCCATCTCCTTGCATTGATTGAAACGCTTCTGATAGCCCAAGTATACACCTCCCAGATGTGTGCCTCCCAGGACCCTCCCTCCAACTTGTCCTAGGAATCTTGGGATGCAGACCCTTCTCTTTGTCCAGGTAGTGACCACTTGGCTGTTCACCACCCCCCTCAGGGTCAGGATACCTGGGGCCAGGTCCTGGCCTCCCCACCCTTCGCCAACAGGTTAGCTAGCCTTATCAGGCTGCCTCAAGACTGGGAACAGTTACCATCACATCAGCAGGACTCAGCTGAACCCTTACTGGATAGTCACACTCACAAACCACCCAGATGGTCTAGGTGCCACTGCATGTCTGGGACAAGGTCCCCCAAAACAAGCAAAGTCGGGGCTGGAGAGATGGAAGGTGCTTGCTTGCAAAGTCTGCTGGCCCAGGTTCAATTCCCTACACACCCATGTAAAGCTGAATGCAAGAAGTGGCACAAGTGTCTGGTATTCTGTTTGCAACGACCAGAGATCCTGGTGTGCCGTAACACGCATGCACACATGCAAATCAACTTTTTTTTTTTCCGGTTTTTCAAGGTAGGGTCTTGCTGTACTGTAGCCCACGCTGACCTGGAATTCACTATGTCGTCTCAGGCTGGCCTCGAACTTGCAGCAATCATCCTACCTCTGCCTCCTGAGTGCTGGGATTAAAGGTGTGCACCACCACACCTGGAAACTTTCTTTTTAAGTAGCAAAGTAGTTTGTCTCCTGACCTCTCATGGGTTTCAGGGCCCTGTAGTAGTGGCAGGTGCCCCAGGTGTCATTGGGAAGTGTGGACAGTGAGATGGTCAGACTGCAGGGGACAGGGCAGCTGTGAGGCTTCCAAACTGACCCCTTCATCCCGCACCTGAGCTTACCCGGTCAGAAGAGGCCTGGGTCTGGAAAGGAGTTGGGCAAAATCTCCAGAGCCTTGGGAAATGGAAGAGGCAACCCCATGGCCCAAGAGACACTGGCAATGAGGGAGGGTTCTTGAGTGCCAGACAGGACCACAGGCTGGAGGCAGGAGTGAGGGAAACCACAAGTGCCAAGAGTAAGCACAGGGCTGGGCCCTGGGGATACAGTGAGGAAACCACACTTGGCTCTCAGCACCCCTTCTGGTCCTCAGGCCTGTAACGGTGACCAGTGCCTTAAGGTCTCCAAGGATTTGATGGAGCAACTCGTGCAGCTCAGCAGCCGGCAGGAGGGCCCCAGCAGCACAGGTGAGGGCAGCCTGGGGCAGGGGCGGGGTCTGGGGTGGGTCCTCTAGAGGTGCCCAGGGCCCCGCCAGCTCTGACTTCCTGGGTGATGGCAGGTGGCAGTGTTCAAGGTCAGGAAGGTGAGGGTCAGGGCTCCGTGGCCTGCTCCTCCTTACCCCTGTGCACTTGGTGAGCTCAAGACCCATATTCTCATTTGTTCTCTGTCTCCTCTGTTTCCCTCCATCCCTTTCTCCCTTCTTCCTTCCCTTTCTTCTCTCTCCCTCCCTCTCAGAATGATAGAACAGCCGGGCGTGGTGGTGCACGCCTTTAATCCCAGCACTCAGGAGGCAGAGGTAGGAGGATTGCCGTGAGTTCGAGGCCACCCTGAGACTACATAGTGAATTCCAGGTCAGCCTGGGCTAGAGCGAGACCCTACCTCAAAAAAACAAAAAACAAAACAAAACAGGATGATAGAACAGCTCCTCGGGAAGACCAGGGCTCCTCAGTGGAGGGCAGTAATGGGGTGGCTAGAAAGGGGATCTTGGGGGACTGGAGAGATGGCTTAGATGTTAAGGCATTTGCCTGCGAAGCCTAAGGACCAGGTTCGATTCCCTAGTATCCACGTGAGCCAGATGTACAAGGGGGCACATGCGTCTGGAGTTTGTTTACAGTGGCTGGAGGGCCTGGCATGCCCATTCTCACTCCCTATCTGCCTCTCTCTAATAAATAAATAAAATTGAAAAAAAGAAAAAAAAATACGAAAAAGAAAGAGGTCTTAGTTTCCCCACACAGGGCCAGCCCAAGGTCAGGACAGAAGGACAAGGGAGTACTGTCCAGGAAAGTGAGTCTAGAGGTGCCTATACCTGTAGATGTGGCTCAGGCCCCTTTGCATGGCAGAGCATCCCAAGACTACCCCAAATTCTCCATCCAGTGGCCTTTCTCTGCCTCGGGCTGTCTGTTTCTTCTGGAACACAGGGCCCAACGTACCCCCATACAGTGGGTGGGGGTGTTCCCACCTCAGTCTGTTTGGAAAGGCTGTCAGCTCTCCACAGGCTCACCTTGATTCCTCTGTGAGGGGAGACAGACTAGCTGACGTTACATGGGGTGGCAGAGTAAAGAGGGGTCTGGACAGGCTGGGTGGAGGCAGGAAGAGCAGATGGAGGTCCTTCCTAAGGAGCTGGAGAGAAGTGCAGAAGACTGCATCCATCTATATGCCTATCTGCAGTTCATCTGGAACTTTCCGCAGAGAAACGTTTTTCCAAGCAAATTACAGGGTCCATAGGAATGGGGAGACCACCTCTCCCACCTGCTGCCCAAGCTCCCCTCAGCTGCCCTCAGCCCTACAGGAACTCCTCAGCAGGAGCCTGGACCCTCTGACCTATGCTCACTGCAGAGGTGGGGGTGGGGGAGAGGCTGCTGCAAGGCCAGCAGGAACCACCCCAACGTTTTTTGGAGGCCCCGGGGCCCCACCCTCGTGCTGGCTGATTTCGAAATGGGCTCTTTGGCAGTGGGCTTATCTGCTCATCGCCATAGAAGGGCCGCCCTGCCCCCGCCCACTGGTTCTCAGGCCCCCAGAGCCCTAATCAGCAGATCTGTAGGACATGTTTCCCAGGGACCTTTGAGCCCCAAGAAAGTCCTACAGTGTGAGCTCCCCAAGGAAGGAACCCAGTAGTGCCAAGACTTCTCAGCACCCCCCCGCCAACCCTACACACACCCTGCCCCCATTTATCTTCTCCACTAGGAAGTAGGACAGGCCAGGTACCAAAAGATGACAGGGACCCGACACATGGCAGCATTGCAGGCACAGGTGACTGTGCCCCCTAAGACAGTCTCATCACGCCCTCTCATTATTGATTGACAGGTGACGAGGCCACCCAGAGTAAGGATGCAAGAAAGTCAGGTGAGGTCCAGGACCACCCACCAAGAACACTAAGGGCAGCTCTCCATGGGGCCCTGGCACTTTGACCTGCCCCAACATAGGGGATTTCTTCCTGCAGAAGGGAGGTCTTTGGGTTTCTGAAGGGGATGCTCAGAAGGGACAGGAGGAGGTATGGAGTGGGCAGGATTAAGAGGAGCCGCTGGAGAGGAACTTTGGGTATGTCCAGTGGCTTCCTTGAGCCAGGGTCTGAGTAACCAAGTGCTGCTTCTCTCTGCCCAGGTCCAGCCCCAGAGGCAGAGCCTGGGCGCTACACCTGTGACTCTCCTTGCCAATGGCTGGAGGCAAAGGACCTGCAGGCCAGCACCCCACCCACACTGGGCAATGGCACACGGCTGCAGCTGGAGGGGGTCACAGCCAGCGTGCTGAGAAGACCCAGGCTACAGCATTTCTACTGTTGCACACAGTGCGGCAAGGTCTTCTGGGAGGGCTCCCACGTGGACCGCATCACTGTGCACTTCCATGAAGTGCTGGAGGGTGTCCCCCAGCCTTTACGGGTCAAGCACAGCCAGAGACCCTTTTAAAGACTGGGAGGCCACAGGCAGCCAGACAATAAACATGAGTGGCATAGACTCGTCTTATCTGCTTAACATGTCCCTCTCATCAACCCTGATCCCTCCCTCCACATGCCTTTGAAATGCTGGGGACGTCAAAAACGAGTGTTTCCAAATTGCCAAGGTTCTTGGACCCTGAGCCCAGTGTGACCCATGAAGAAGTCTCTGTCACGCCTGATCAGGGTTGGGTGGCTCTCCAGAGATAGAGAAAAGCAGCCACTGGCAGTCTGGTGGAGGGAGCTGAGCTGAAGGCACCTGCTTATCAATGCTGCAAGACTCTCCCCTTGGTCAGGCCACTCGCTGATCACAACTGCCCGCACCACGTAGGTTCTGGCTGCCTTTACTCTCAGAGGAAGTCAAGACCAACTGCTGGCCACCCTGGAGGCTTCCCTGATGGATGCTGCTGCCCAAGAGGGAAGGGGATCCCTGAGGTGAGGGAATCAAGAATGGGAGCCAGAGGGGAAGGAGGAGGGGAGCCAAGAGCAGCCAGTCTGAGCCCTGCTTGGTCTTGCAGTAGCCTGCCTCCTCCTTGCTCACCACCCCCCAGGAATGCGCCCCCCCCCACATCCCTTTCCTCTACTTCCTGCCTCAAACGGAAATCAGTGCAGATTTGGCTGAGGAGCCCAGCGGATGCTTCTAGGCAACAGAGCTGTAAAGGCCAGAATGGCATAGCTATCTCTGTCCAATGCAGGGAGTACCCACAGGCCCAGGTGTATAATGCCAGGCCCATTTCTGCCCCACCCTCCTTGGACTGGTCCAGCTGGGGCCTCCCTGGGGTCCATGACAAGCCACTGCCCCTGAGAATGCCCTGGGATCCGCATCCTGTCCTATTTTGCCATCAGTAACCTGGCTAACGTTTCAGATGGAGAATGCTGGCTCAGAGCTCAGAGATGGGCAGGGACTGATCCACAAGTCAGGGTCCCTCGGAGCCAACTGTACTCCCAACCCTCTCCTCGACCTGCTGGGCAGCCTCCAGGCTTGAGCTGAGCATGAGGCAGGGGTGTAAAGGGGAGCAGAGCTGGGGTGCTACCTCTAGGAGTAGGGACCCCCTAGCTCCATGTCCTGTCCTGGGCACAGCAGGATCCCTGACTCCACGTCCTCCTCCCCCCTCAAGGATTAAGATGAAGCAGGACAGAGAATCTGACTGCTACACAGCAGCATCCTAGGGGCTGCTCTTGGCTGAGGCCAAGGGCTACAGCTGCCCAGGACCAAAGGTAGAGCGATGGAGTAGAAACCCACGCTGTCCCTCCTGTCAGATCCTCCTCAGGGACAGCCATGCCTCCTGCCCAATGTGCTTCCCATGCTCTTGCTGCCGGCGGCGTCTCCACCCCAGCCATGTCGAAGGCTATGGCTCTCAGCCTAGTGCGGATCTAGGCATTAGTAACAAGCCCTGGGGTCTGGAGGGTCAGCCCCAACGGGCCTTCATCAGCAGCGGGGTCAGGTCAGCAGGCTGCCTCCAAGACTAGGGACAGTCACCAGGCTGAGAGGGCAGCTGGGGCCGCTGGTGCTGGCTGGCCATGCTGAGTGGCCAGCCCTCAGGCAGGAGCCCCGGTCACAGTGATTGTCTGCTACAGTTCCTGCCGGGGCCTCCTTCCTCTGCTCTTGCCGGTGCTGGCTAGGGCTGAGTGTTTGTTATTTGATTCCTACCCTCTCTCTCTCTCTCAGCCCTTCTACCAGGTGTCTGGGCTGCTGGGAAGAAACACTCTCCTCTTTCCCACGCTCCCCGACACATTTTAATGAATTAGCTGGAAGCCCCGCCCCCACTGCACGCTGGCCTCCCTCCCCTGCTCAGTGCCTTTAAGGTGGCCGCAGCCCTGGCCCAGCCCTGGCCAGCTGCCCCTTCTGTGCTGTCCTCCTCAGGCTCTCTCAGAATGCCCCACCCAGGCCTCCCCAGCCAGGGTCCCACAGTGCTCCTGTACACGCTGCCCTCCAGTTCAGCCGATTTGCTCGTACCCCACCCAGGAAGGAAAGGAAGGGGCACCTGGAGGGAGAAGAGAGCCCCATCCACCACTGCCTTCTGGGAGTGGCCACACCCCTGGGCCGGCATCTTTAGGATCAGGCAGGGGATGAAGGTCGGGGTCCTTACAATCAGAATGGGGTCTCCTCAGATCCCAGGCAGGGGCCACAGACACAGGAGTCCCTGCAGACTCATTGTGGATCTCCCCCCCCCTCCCTCTCTCCAGGAACATGTGGAACAAATGTCGACCTTTTGCGTGTGTCCTTCTGCAAACACTTGTGTAGTGCCCCACAGCCCTTCCCCCACCCCATCGGCAAATGGGGCAGCTTAAAGGAGGACATAGGTGTGGGCCAGAGTGACTTGCTGAAACTGTCCCTCACACGATTGAGGAGCAGGAGCGAGCCAGGGATCTTGTAGCCATCACCTGAATCCCACAGAGCTGGGCACCGGGCTCCATCCCACCAGCACATTGGTGGCAGCCTAGCCACATCTGTCTGGCCCTGGATCCTGACACGGGGCAGAATGACCTCAGGGTAGGCTCCCACCATGACAGGACTGCCACACCAGCCACACTATCCCTGCCAGGGGCTGGCTGAGCCGCCCAGCTCTCACCAGGGCCGCCGCTGATTTCACGGCCCCATGGTGGCGGCCTCGAGTTCCCACACTGAGCTCACACAGGCCCCTTTGTCTGCTGCCCGCTGCGGATGTCAACGGGGACTTTTCTCCCAGGCTCTGCTCAGGCTGAGCATCTCAGATGCCCTTCCCCAGGCCAAGCTGGAGCCCACCTGGGCTGGGACCCATCTGGGAACCCACTCACCTTTCAGGGACAGCCCTGGGCTTGGTGAGAGCCCAGCTGTGTGATCTCTGCCTCCTGCCAGGCCCTGTGCAGTTCCTATCCTCAGTTCTCCCAGAACTCTCTTTTCCACACCCTGCCCTGTTTTGGTCTGATGTCCTGTGACCCAGGATAGCTCCCCATCTGTGGGCGTCCAAAGGTATCAGCCAGTGTCCCCAGCTGAGCCTCAATGTTGCCACCTGCACAGTGGAGAAAACCCCTTGGGCTTCCTCCAGATCTTGGGAGAGCAGTGAGGCACCAGGTGGGGGTTGGAGTCTAGAGGCGCAGAGCACAATGGACCATGGAACTCAGGAAGACCAGAGTGGTCTCCAAGATTCATATTTGAGGCACTCAGGTTCCCAGACCACCAGGAAGGGAGCATGACTCTGCATAAGTCCGCCAGGGTCATGCCTGAGGGCAGCTGGATGAAGATGGACAGTCCCAGATGGGGCTTGCCCATTTTCTCTGTCCAGTTTAGCTATGGTCCTTCGCAAAGCACAGAATAGAGTGAGGGCACGCCCACGTGGGTGGTGTAGAACTCTGTGTCTGAGGACAGAAGCTTCTCCAGAAGGAGATTCTGCCAAGGCACCTGGCAGGGTGGTCGTCTCAACGGAGAGGCCCAGAGCTGCCTGCTGGAATTCCCAGCCTGCCTTCAGAAGGAATCAAGCCCCGGCGTGCCCTGCCTCCTGCTCTGCCGGGTCTGAAGATCATTCCTTCTTAATTTCCAGCAACCACAGCCGAGCTATAAACTGTAAAAACTAATGAGGAAACTGTGGAGCCTTGGCTCCCTCTGGCCAGCCCTCCCTGTCAGTTATTAGAGCGGTCAATAAAACGTGGGACTTATGGTTTGAAAATGAGTCCTTCTGGGGTAGCCCTGGGTGTCTGTCTCACTTGGGGCTGCTGCCCACCTGGACAGGCCTATGTATTCTTGTACATGCTGATAGGCGCTGGATGCAGAAGCCCACGCCTGGAGTGACCGACTGCTCCCCCTACTGTGAACCCACCCCAGTCGAGGCTTCCCGAGAGGAGTGATCCCTACACCCAGGCGATTGAGGGTGTGGGGATCCACTGGGCCAAACACGAGCTGCTCGAGCCACTCTTCCGCGGGACACACCAGGGTGGTGGAAGGCGTGTGCGCCAAAGCCGTTCATGGAGTCGTCACCAAGCTGGCGGTGAGCGCACAGGCCTGAGTCTGGCTGCGCAGGGAACTCGGAATTCCCTGGATGACTGGAGGGACAATGGGTAGGAGGACTGCCGAGGGAGGTGGAGGCTCGGGGCAAGGGGAACCGGGCGGTGGCGGCGCTGGGAAACCCCTGTGGCCACCTGGCTTTTCCATCCCGCGCAGCCCAAGACCAGCGCCCCCTGCCGCGGAACGCGCTGCTGCACGGACACGCCCCCAAGGCGCCACCGGCACCGCCCACGCTCCGCCTCCACGTGGGCGAGGTCCAATCGTGGGTCCCCCAGTGTGCACGTCACGGAAGTCCATTGTTATGCAAATATAAGGACGGTAAAAGGCGCCGGGATTCGGCGAGCATACAAGAACCACGACGTAGGGCGACGCGCGTCCTAACCGCGTGGGAGCGCAGCCAGGCTCCTCAAGGACCACGACTGTGCGGGTCGCCAGCCCCGGCCTTTTCTGGCCCCCAAACCAGCACCCGGCCAGGTCGCCCGCCCGCCTGGGCGCGGCTGGATGCGGTGGGGGTCCCGCGGCGGTGGCCCCCGGCCCCGAACGCCCGGAGCGCGCAAGGGCGGCGTGCGGGGCCCGGGGGCGCAGCGCCCTCCATGCGCCGAGGCGCGCCCCAAGACACGCCCCGAGACAGCCGGGGGCCCGCGCCGCAGCCGCCGCCCGCGCTGAGCCGGGGAGCGGCCCGTGGCCCTTGCCCTTGCCCGGCGGCAGCATGAGCCAGGCCGAGCTGTCCACCTGCTCGGCGCCGCAGACTCAGCGCATCTTCCAGGAAGCTGTGCGCAAAGGCAACACGCAGGAGCTGCAGTCGCTGCTGCAGAACATGACTAACTGCGAGTTCAACGTGAACTCTTTTGGGCCCGAGGGCCAGACGGCACTGCACCAGTCAGTCATCGACGGCAACCTGGAGCTCGTGAAGCTACTGGTTAAGTTCGGCGCCGACATCCGCCTAGCCAACCGCGACGGCTGGAGCGCGCTGCACATCGCCGCATTCGGCGGCCACCAGGACATCGTGCTTTATCTCATCACCAAGGCCAAGTACGCGGCCAGTGGCCGGTGATGCCCGCCGGGACCCAGGACCTCGGCCGCGCCGTCTCTGCTGTACCTTCCCGCCAACTACCTCGGTGTGCGCCAGGTTCGCCGGCCCGCGCGGTCATCAGGCCAGCTCTCGACGTCTGCGGCCCCTGGCTCCGGCGCTTCGCCGGCGAGCGCCTCCCCGCGGCGGTCCCCGGAGTCCCCGGGAACCCCAGCCTCTTCCCACGGCCCCGCACCCGCCCGCCGACCGCCCGGAGGGTGGGGGCGGGGCGCAGGCTCCAGCCCCTTTTGAAATTTGAGTCTTGCAACCGGCGAGTTCGGAATCCCGAGATACCGGATCCTCTGCTCGCAATGCTTTCTCCCGAAGGTGAAAGGCGCAGACCGACTCCCGCTCCCGCCGCCGCCGCCCTCGGGACCCGCCCGCCCACGCGCAGGGCCGATCCCGGCTCCCGCCCAGCCGTCACCACGGGCTCCGTCGCCTGCGCGCCCGCGCGCTAGTAAGGGGACGCTCCCTGTTCTTGGTGTCCTAAACTATTTATCACGTGTGTGTATATTTGTGGGTGAAGTTTGTGCGCCTGAGTTTTCTTTTTTCTTTCTTTTTTTTTTTTGGAAAATTTTGTGCGTGGTTATGGGGGAAATATGCGTGTTTTTTTTTTCCTAAAAACTAAAAACTTGAGTCTACCATTTCTTGGTTGCACTGAAAATAACCGCCTTATCCCGACGGTTTTCCCGTTGCTAGCCCGCCCCTCACCTTACCTGCTCTCCCGGCCTTTCCGTCCCTCCCCTCTTCTGGATTCTGTGTGTTTGGGGAGCCCTAGGGCTTCCCCCCCACTCCTGTGAGAGGCCACCGTCCCCCCAACTGGTTTAGCAAAGTTCCCGCAGGACCTGGAAGCTCGCGGGCCTGGGACGTGGGGATAAGAGGGTGTTGTCCTTCCTAGTGACTTCTATTATAGTTAACAGTCGGTTGCACACTTTTTTAAAAAAGTAAATGGATTTGCCACGATTAAATGTCATAACATTTATGACAATATAAAATATTAACATATTTTAAGCCAAGTTTTAGGTGTATGTTTTTTTGAATCTTGGTTATAAACCCAATTTTAAAGGGCGTTGTATCCAGCGTTGTGAAGGCTGTTGTGTACCCATATTTATATTTTTATAAAATGCCTATAAGACTGTGAATCTCGTGCTATTGCTGAGTGAGTGGAAGGGCTCCGGCGCCCTTCCATGGCCTCCGCTCCAGGACCCAGTAGGGATCCCGGGAGCCTGCCATGGGGGAGGGGCTGCGCCGAGTACCCTAGCCGGAGGAGGCGCTGGAGCGTCACTTGCTGTCCTGAAAGGAGCCCTTCCTAGTTTGTGTGGTTCCAGTTTTCTATGCAACCCCACACCCCTTGTTGTTTTGATCCTAGGAAATAAAAGGGAGGCTGAATTATTCAAATTTAAATGAGGTTTCCCCTTCATAGAAGTGCTGCTGACCCTGCGTGCAAAAATGGGGAGCACTTGAGGACACAGGTGGGTGGAGGCCCTTTGTGCCGGCTGGTCATATTTTGCCTTCTGCAGCCTTTTTTTATGAACCGGTGTGAGAAGAATAGTGATAAATGTCAGTGAAACTAGCAGACATTGAGACAAGCACAGATTACTCCAAAAGGAGTTCTGTTATGTTTTTTTTCTACATGCAAATGTCTTTTTAATTATGTTAATTAATGTTAAGACTTCCTAGGCCCGTGTTGAAGCTGCACATGGGTCGTGGTTCAGTCGCTTCTGTCTGGATGAAGTCTGCAGCACACTCCTGAGCGTACGATATAGACTTGTAGCCCAGCGTGAAAAATTTATGAATAAATTTTTCATTGGTCTTTTTATATTAAAAAAAAATAGTTACTGGTTCTTGGCTTTTGGTGCAAGTTATGAAACACCCTTTTGGAGATGAAGGTTGGGCCACAGCATGTTGTTTGCAGGTGACAGGTTCTTGGCTTGTGTTCACTTAACTACAGAGCTGGGTAAGTGAGCGCCCAGCAAGGCTCAAGTCCAAGTTGGCCACAGAGGATCTGTGGGAACCCAGAGGCCAGCCCTGTGCCAGGTACTGGGGCTGTGGCCACCTTGTGAGTTCCTGGAGCTGGTGTCCCAGCTGCTTAATGGTCCTGGCAAGGAGCGGAGACCTCTCTAGGGAAAGGTCGGCTGGAGGAGCTTCCAATTCAGGCTGAAAGCTTGGGGAGGACGGGGGAGGGGGGGAGCCTCCCTTGGGGAAACGTCCCAATAGCTCACTCCAGACAACCAAAAGATGTCTGCTCTGGAGGTTCCCACTGGTCTGGGCTGACCACTCCCCAGACAGCAGATTTGAATTGGGCCCAGCATCCCCACATGTATGAGTCGAGACACATGTATGAGCACAGACACCCGTCTCCACCCAGGGCCTCTGCATGGGGTTCAAGGGAGGGCGCCTGACAGACCCAGAACAGCAGCAACAGCAGAAGAGCTCATGCAGGGGCCGTGCGAGAGCTTTTCTCCTGACACCCTCAGACCCTGTGCAACCAACATCCTTTCCCCACACCTTCGGGTCTTGCCCTTGAGGGCCTCAAAGGTGCATGTTTCAGTTAAGTGCATCATCTGGCCACCCCCACCCCCCCATTGGTCTAGGTGGGAGACAGCTGCAGTGGGTTCCTTAGCCTTCCATACGGGTGAGCACAGGGTACTACTGTGTGCTGTGCAGTGGGAAGGGATCCTACCTTGTCCCTCCTCAGCACTTCCTGCCCTGAGCCAGCCGGGGACTGCCTAGCCAGCTGAGGGCAGAAGAGCTATCACAGGGACTTGGAGCATCTAGAGAATGAGGTCAGGTCTGGGCATTACTGGGGTCACCAAGGAGTGTTCTGGGCCACGTCCTGCCTCCTCCGTCCCACACCATTTTGTATAGGAACGAGACAAGGACATGGAATGTGAAAGACACACGTGACCTGTAGCCTTCACTGCACTCTTGGCATTCTGCCACCCCTAGTGGTTATGGGGTTTTCTGATAAGAGTGGCTGCCACTCTGCAGGACCACCTTGAAGTTCTCTCCTGATGTACATTTGACAGACTATTACCCTCTGGGGAAGACAGTCTTCTCAGCAAGGGCAGGAGGGCACAGCTGCGAAGAGGTGGCCAAGGGTGGAGCCCCAGTGGGACACCCCCAGTGGGACCTGCTGTCGTTGTGCCCAGCATGTGTGAGGGACTGGGACATGGCAAGGACACACAAGTCTCCATCACCTGTCCAAGAGGCAAGCAGACACTACAGCCAACGTGGTCTTCCCCCAGTAGGGGTCAGAGCTGTAGACAGAGTTTCAGCTGGAGGACCCAGGGGTGCGGAGACGAGGGCAGTCAGAGCACACAGCCCATGATCTCGCCTTGACAGAAAAGGCTTCTTGTGGGGCGGGAACAAATGGGAGGCAGTCCTGCTCCCCAGGTGTGGCCAGGTCAAAGCTGCTATCTCCGATTCCCTGGCCTGCAGCGGCTGGTGTGGACTGTCCTTCTAGCTCAAAGAACTGTCCACCCCTGTGAGGACTGTAGAGGCTGGCAGGAACTGCCCAACCAAGTCTGTGGTAAGTCCCCACCCTCTCCCTAGGCTGGCCCCTTGTGGCCTGGGCAAAAAAGATATTTGTGACCCAGCTCGTCTGCCCTGCTCTTTCAGAGCCATGGGTGTGCCTGCGTCCAGGTGAAGTCGGCCTGTTCCACTGTCCTGAGGTGGGTGCTTGGCTCCTGTCTTATCTACCCATCTCTGAGCTGACTGAGTGCACCCAGGTGTTTCCTGGTGGAACGGCAGGGAAATAAACAGTCAGCGAGAAAAGACTGGTGCCCCAAACTAGCAGGTGGGGGTCCAGGATGCAGGAGGCCAGGAAGGGGGAAGAGAAGGAAGAGGCTGTCAGCCCAGTTTGCCCCCAAAGGCCTTGTTGCCCAGCGCTGAAGGGGCAGAGGGGATGTGCACACACAAGATCGCAGGGACGGTGCCCTTTGACCTGAGAAGGCCAGCTGTCTCTTGATGCTCCTGCAGGGAGGAGGTGGCATCCACCGGCCTCGAAGGACAGCAAAGGAGGCCCTGAACCCAGGACAGCTGGGGAACAAAGCCCAGGGCCCGCAGCGTGAGGGCGCAGGCCATAGGAGGGGCTGTCGAAGGTCTGGGAACGTCCACAACTGCTCCTTCTGAGACCTCAGAGAGACCCTCCTGGGGCTGGAGGTGTCGTCCCCCCTCCCTCAACGGAGGCCGCACCCTCCAGCCCCCACCCCCGCCCCCGTGCGGCGCATTCTTCTGCTTGGCCGTCCTTCCGACGGTCCCTCCGCGCGTCCGTCTGTCGGTCTTTCTTCTGTCGCCCGCTCCAAAGCCGCGGTCCCCATTCATTCCCGAGGCCTCTGCCCTCTCCCGCGCGGGTCCCCGCTCGGCGAGCAGCTGCTATGCTAATGAAGCGGCGGGCGAGGCGAGGCGGGCGCGCACAAAGGCCGGGGCTTGCATTCAAAGCCAGCCGGGCCCGTTCGGGGTAGCGCGCCAGGCGAGACGGCGGGGCGCGGCGCCCCCGGGCGCAGAGGCCGCGAAGGGCAGCGCGGGGCGCAGTGGCCGCCTCGGAACCCACTGCCCGCCGCCCGGCGCGCTCAGAGGGCAGGAACCAGCTGTCGTCTGCTCGGGGTCACTGGAGGCTCCTCGGGAGGACCCGTGCCCTCCCGACGTTCCTGAGCGTGGTATCCGAGCCTGGCACACACACCGATCGCCGTCCGCCCTGGCGAGACGGTGAAGGAGTGGGGGACCTGGTGCCACCTGGCACGAACTACTGGAATAGCGGAGAGGGGCTGACCAGGCTTTCCAAGGAACCAGGCGGAGCATCGCAAACCTGGCTCTTTGGATCCTGGACGCCCTTTGCCAGGCCAGTACCTGCTAAACCTTTGGTGATCTCGCCGCCTCCTGCCGAGCGACATCCTTCCCGGGTTCCCGGGCGCGGAACGCTAAGGGGTGGGCGAGACCAGGAGAGCTGCTGTGCTGCCGCCCTGTGGCTGCGGCTCGCATTGCAGCTCTGCTCACACAGCCCCCAGCCCCCAGCCGAAGACCCTGCGGACCAGAGCGCCCGGCCTGTGTACCCCATCACCCTCACCGGCCTGCAAGCCCGCGCCCCGCTGCCTTCCACCCACCCCAGCCTCCCGCTAGGAGGAAGGCAGAGCAGGCTGGGATTTGGTTGAAGCGCTTAGGACATGAAGGAGCAAGAGCCCTTGTTGGCACGGGCCAAGCAGGTGGCCTCATCCTTAAGTCAAGTTCCGGGTAAGGGCTGACCTTGGGCTGAGGACAGAACAGGACAGGTTAGGGGACAGAGGGCAGGTTCTATGGGGCCGAGGAGACCAGGAGCAGCTAGGTCAGCTCTGAGCAGTCAGCTGGTGGCACAGTAATGGGAGCTGACCTTCGTGTGTGAATAGCAGGATTGGATGGAGAGGGGAAATCAGAAAAGACTGCAGGTCTGACCTGGGTAACCTCTGGAGTGGATACCTTGCCTGCTGATCATTTCTGGAATGGACAGGTGGACAAATGGATCCGAACGTGGGACAATGGGAAGGAGGTTAGTCCAGGCTGTCCCAACAGGTGGTTGGGCTGGGACCCCTGAGTAGATTTCAAAGGAATAGGCGAGTATGTGCATCCATTGTGGCTCCAGCCTGCAGTTGCCCAGGACACACAAACTGACCTAGAGTAGTAACCCCTGGCCAAGCCACTGGCCTGATGTGTTTCTCCCTCTCTTCCCTCTGTCTTTCTCTGTCTCAGTACTGAGACTTGAACCTAAGGTTTCCAGCACACTAGATAGACCAGTGCTGTACTATTGAGCTACATCCCCAGTCCTTGTTCTTTTGACTGTATGGAGAAGGAAGGGCCTTAAAGATGGTAAGCAAGGGCTAAATGTATATACTATGCTCATCAAACTGCCCAGTAAGCACTTTTCTTAATGTTTATACCCTTATATCAATGCTAACTCTCACTTTTGGTAGAGAACCTTCTCTTTTCAGATGTCAGTGACCTTGGGATGACTCAGAAGGCATCATGGTGCTGGGAAGAAGTGACCGCAGTGCTCAGTATTGCAATATCTCTATCACACCTTCCAAGGCTCAGGGTCTATTGTGGAAGAGGTGGCAGAAAGAATGTAAGAGCCCTTGCATCTGCCTCCTGCCTTCTGGGATTATAGGCATGTACCACCATACCCAGATGATCATGGTTTTTTGTTAGGGGGTTGGTGGTTTTCAAGGTAGGCTCTTGCTCTAACCCAGGCTGACCTGGAATTCGCTTTGGGGTGGCCTCAAATTCACAGTGATCCTCCTACCTCTACCTCCCAAGTGCTGGGATTAAAGGTGTGCATCAACATGCCCAGCTATGTTCTTTTTAATGGAAATTATATATGACACCCATTCTTCTCCCCACCATAACCACCTGATTATGTTTCTCCAGTGGAAATTTTATATGACACTCATTCTTACCAGTAGATAAAAATGCATGCTTTAATTAAACATGTATGTTACCTTCAAAAAAAAAAAAAAAAAAAGAATGTAAGAGCCAAAGGAAGGGTAGGACTCCTTACAATGTGCTCCCCCAGACACAAAATGGCCTGGAGATCCATGACCTCACAGTGCCTGACACTACCTACACAAAAACATCATAACAGGAGGAAAAGATGATGACATAAAAATAAAAGAGAGACTGATTGGGGGGCGGAGGGGATATGATGGAGAATGGAGTTTCAAAGGGGAAGGTGGGGGGTCGGAGGGCATTACCATGGGATATTTTTTATAGTCATGGAAGTTGTTAATAAAAAAAAATTTGAAAAGAAAAAAAAAGATGGTCAGCAAGGCACAGATGGTCACAGCCCTGCAGACATGGGCCCCCCTGTACCACACTTCAGATAGTTGAAGGACATATTCCTCAGGAACACTGGGGTGAGTCAGAGGTGCCTCCAGGTGCCTGTGGAGCCCGGAGCCTCAGCAGAGGGCCCTGTGAGCAAGGTTCTGTAGGCGCAGTGGTGGCTGGACTGGAGTGCAGCCCCTTCTGCTGCCACTGGAAGATGAGTGAATTCCAAGTTAGCCTGGGCTAGAGCAAGACCCTACCTCGAAAAACCAACAAAAATAATAAAATAAAATGGGAGTACAGACTGGGCATAGTGGTGCACGCCTTTAATCCAAGACTTTGGTAGGTAGAGGTAGGAAGATCTCTATGAATTCAAGTTCAGCCTGGGATGACACAGTGAATTCCAGGTTAGCCTGGGCTAGAGTGAGACCCTACCTTGAAAAAAACACACACACACACACACATAAAATAAATAGATAAATAAGCCGGGCATGGTGGCACACGCTTTTAATCCCAGCACTCGGGAGGCAGAGGTAGGAGGAGGATCACCATGAGTTCGAGGTCACCCTGAAACTACATAGTGAATTCCAGGTCAGCCTGAACTAGAGTTGAAACCCTACCTGGAAAAAACAAAACTAAAATAAATAAATAAATAAAATAACCGGGCATGGTGGTGCACGCCTTTAATCCCAGCACTCAGGAGGTAGAGGTAGGAGGATTACTGTGAGTTCGAGGCCACCCTGAGACTACATAGTGAATTCCAGGTCAGCCTGGGCTACAGTGAAACCCTACCTCCAAAAAAGAAACTAAATAAATAAATAAAATGGTGGTACAGAAGAAGGGCCACAGATTTCCTCTGCTGACATCTAGCTATGTCATCACCTAAAGATGTTGCAAAATTCTTAAATCATGCCAAACATGTCTGCCTGTTCCTTTCTGTTAGGAATACTCCCAATGCTCCATGTTTGTATTAAAGACTTTCTAGAAATTAATACTGCTCAGCAATGGATGAAAGCAGGAAGAAAAATGGGAACATTTCTAAACTTTAAAGGATGCAAAGACAGACCAAGGAAATGGTTGAGCAGTTAAAGGTGTTTGCTTGTGAAGCCTACTGGCCCTGGTTTGATTCCCCAGCACCCACATAAAGCTAGACACAAAAATGGCACAAGTGAGCTGGACATGGTGGCATATGTCTTTAATCCCAGCACTTGGGAGGCAGAGATAGAAGGATCGCCATGAATTCAAGGCCACCCTGAGACTACATAGTGAATTCCAGGTCCGCCTGAGCTAGAGTGAGACCCTACCTCAAAAAAAAACAAAAACAAAACCAAAAACGGCACAAGTGGGCTGGAGAAATGGCTTAGCAGTCACGGAGCTTGCCTGTGAAGCCTAAGACCCAAGTTCAATTCCCCAGTACCCAGTACATATAAGCCAGATGCACAAGGTGGTGGATACATCTGCAGGTTTTTTTTGTTTTTTTTTTTTTTTTTTTGCAGTGGCTAGAGGCCCTGGTGCACCCATTCATTCTCTCTCTCTCTCTCTCTCTCAAGTAAATAAATAAAATATTTTTAAAACAACACAAACATCTGGTGTTAGTTTTCAGTGGTACATACCTATACACAGAGATGCAGATAAATAAATAAAAATATTTTATCTGGGTGTAGTAGTGCACGCCTTTAGTAACAACACTTGGGAGGCTGAGGTAGGAGGATCACCAAGAGTTTGAGGCCAGCCTGGGGCTGCATAGCCATGCATCTGGAGTTCTTTTACTGTAGCTAGAGACCCTGGCATGTCCATTCTCTCTCTCTCTCTCTTTTTTTTTTTTTTTTTCGTTTGTCAAGGTAGAGTCTCACTGTAGCCCAGGCTGACTGGGACTCACTATGGAGTCTCAGGGTGGCCTTGAACTCATGGCAATCCTCCTACCTCTGCCTCCCGAGTGCTGGGATTAAAGGCGTGCACCACCACGCCTGGCTCATTCTCTCTCTTTCTATCTGCCTCTTTCTCTCTCTTTCTATCTGCCTCTTTCTCTTTCTCTCTCCAAAAGAAGGAAGGAAGGAAGGAAGGAAGGAGGAAGGAAGGAAGGAAGGAAGGAAGGAAGGAAGGAAACAAAAACATTATTGCACACATGAGCTGACCAATATGTGGCTCTCAGGAAGTTGGGCAAAAGTCTAACTATCCACCAAGGACTTTGAACCTGTCACTCCCGTCCTGTCACTCCTCTGGCGGGAGAGAAAGCAGGTGGACAGACCAGTCCTATGCCAGCAGCCTCCTTGATCCATCCTGTCCCCAGGGTAATGGTGCCCTCACCCCAAACTCTCCCCCATCTTGGAGGACAACAATGCACCATCGCACTTGAACTCTGAAAGTCATGCTGTCCACTGCTGTCCAGTCTCCCACAGGTCCTTCTATGGGCCACGTCCTTTCCATTCACTCTAGCATTAGGATTATCTTTCACTATCCTGAAATCGGCTTCATTGTAGCGTCAGACTCATACACTGCAGCCATTCACAGCCTGATAAACTCTGAGAGCCCTTTGTGCCCAACACCACAGTCATAATGCACTTCTATCACCCCCAAAAAGTTTTCCCACAGTTGGGCACTAGGAAGGTGGAAGATCAGGAGTTCAAGGCTAGCTTTGGTTACGGAGCAAATGTGACGTCAACCTGGCCTACATGACAACCATGTCTCAGACAAATAATTTGCAGGCATGGTGACACATGCCTTTAATCCCAACAATTGGGAGGTTGAGGTAAGATCCCCGTGAGTTCTAGGCCAGCCTGAGACTAATTCCAGGTCAGACTGGGCTAGAGAAAGACCCTACCTCAAAAAAATTTATAAAATATAAAATAAAATAAAAATAAATTACAGAGAGAGAGACGGGAGGGGGGGAGAAAGCATGTGACAAAATTCCACAGTCCCTACACAAATTCTTATCTACACATGACAGAGGCTGGAAGAGACCTGTGGAGATCCACTGGACAAGTATTGAAAATCACAGACAAAGAAAGCTTTGAAAGCAACAAGAGAAAATGACTTGTGTTCAGTGAGGCCAACAGCTGGCCTCTTGTCAGAAGTGACAGACTTGAAGGAAGTGGGATGACATTTTCAATGTGTTAAAAAGAGGAAAACTGTCAGTCAGGAATTCCAAGGATGGGGGAGGGACTCCACTATACAGCACCTATCCAGTGTTCTAGAGGTTTTGGATTCAACCCCAGCATCTTTTTTTTTTTTAATTTTTATTTATTTATTTGAGAGCCACAGACAGAGAAAGAGGCAGAGAGAGAGAGAGAGAGAGAGAGAGAGAGAATGGGCACGCCAGGACCTCCAGCCACTGCAAACAAACTCCAGATGCATGTGCCTCCTTGTGCATCTGGCCTACGTGGGTCCTGGGGAATCGAGCCTCAAACTGGGGTCCTTAGGCTTCACAGGCAAGCGTTTAACCACTAAGCCATCTCTCCCGCCCCCAGCATCATTTTTTAGAAATGTTTATAATTACTTATTATGCATCTGGCTTTGCGTGGGTACTGGGAGATCAAACCCAGGCCATCAGGCTTTGCAAGTAAGAGTGCCCTCTCTCCAGTTTCTGTACAATTCTTTTTTCAAGGTAGGGTCTCACTCCAGCCTAGGCTGACCTGGAACTCACGGTGTAGCTCCAGGATGGCCTCAAACTCGTGGCAATCCTTCTACCGCTGCCTCTCAAGTGCTGGAATTAAAGGTGTGCAACACAACACCTGGCTGTATAATTCTTTGTGTGTGTGTGTGTGTGTGTGTGTGGTTTTTCGAGGTAGGGTCTCACTCTAGACTGATCTGGAATTCACTATGTAGCCTCAGGGTGCCCCTGAACTCACCACAATCCTCCTACCTCTGCCTCCCAAATGCTGGTATTAAAGGTGTGCATCACCAAGCACAGTCTTTTTTTTTTTTTTTTTTTTTTTTTTTTAGGCAGGGTCTAGTTCAGGCTGACCTGGCTCTCAATTTATAGTCCAAATTGGCCTCGAACTTCTGGTGATTTTCCTACCTCAGCCTCTCAAATTCTGGGATTAAAGGTATGAGCCATCACACCCAACAGTGGTGTGTGTGTGTAATTCTACATGCATCAAAACCATCATTGAGCCAGGCTTGGTAGCACATGCCTGGAATCCAGCACTTGGAAGGTAGAAGCAGGATGATCAAGAACTCATCCTCAGTTACATAAGACACTGTCTCAAAAAAAAAAAAAAAAAAAACATAAGGTGCTGGAGGGGTGCCTGCAAAGCCAAATGTATCAGACAGCTTCAGGTTCGCTGAGATGAACTTCCAGACCAGGCACAGTTATGGAGGAAGGGTTATTTATTGAAGCTTACAGATCCAGGGGAAGTTCCATAAAAGCAGAAGAAACTGGCCTGCTTTCACAGGCCCAAGCAGAGAGAGAGCAGAAGTACAAGCCTAAAGGTCAAAAGCCACAGCACACTTCAGGAACTCCAGCTAGGCACACTTTGCATATCTTTAGATTGAAATCTCAAACCCACCACCACACCTTAAGATCCACACAATGGCATTGCGTCCAGCCAGATGGCTAGAGATGCAAACTACAAACAAATAAACAACTGAATATATTGGGGGCCATCTATTCTATTCAAAACACCACACCAAAGGACTCAGGTTCAATCCCCCAGGACCAACGTAAGCCAGATACACAAGGTGGCACGTGTCTGGAGTTCGTTTGCAGTGGCTGGAGGCCCTGGCATCCTGGCATGCCCATTTTCTCTCTCTGTCTGTCTGTCTGTCTGTCTCTCTCTCTCTCTCTCTCTGACTCTCTCAAGTAAATGAATAAAATAAAACTTAAAAAAAAAAAGGCGCGGCGCGCATGCGCGGTGGGGAGGGCGCGCATGCGCAGAGCGGCCCCCGAAGCGCTCCGGGTCCCCCCGCCCGGCCGCGGCCATGGAGGCGCCGGCGCCGCGGCCCGTCACCCACCTCATCTTCGACATGGACGGACTCCTGCTCGATACGGAGCGGCTGTACTCGGACGTGTTCCAGGAGATCTGCGGGCGCTACGGGCGCCGCTACAGCTGGGACGTGAAGGCGCAGGTCATGGGCAAGACGGCCGCCGAGGCCGCCGCCGTGGTGGTCGACGTGCTGGGCCTGCCGCTGAGCCCGCGGCAGCTGCTCGAGGAGAGCCAGGAGCGCTTGCAGAGCCTCTTCCCCACCGCCGCACTCATGCCAGGGGCGGAGCGTCTGGTGGCGCACCTGCGGCGGCACGGCGTCCCCTTCGGCCTGGCTAGCAGCTCCACGGCGGCGTCCTTCGCGGCCAAGACCCAGCGTCACGGCGCCTTCTTCTCGCTCTTCCGGCCCATCGTCCTCGGCGACGACCCCGACGTGCGCAGCGGCAAGCCCGCGCCCGACATCTTCCTCGCCTGCGCGCGCAGGTTCTCGCCCCCGCCCGACCCCCACGCGTGCCTGGTGTTGGAGGACGCCCCCCACGGCGTGCAGGCGGCGCTGGCGGCGGGCATGCAGGTGGTGATGGTGCCCGACGCGCAGCTGAACCGGGAGCTGACGCGCGGGGCCACCCTGGTGCTGCGCTCGCTGGAGGATCTGCAGCCGCAGCTCTTCGGCCTGCCCGCCTTCGACTGACGCCACTCGCACCCGGAGCCCACGCGCCGCGCCTCCTCGCACCCGGAGCCCACGCGACGCCCCTCCTCGCACCCGGAGCCCACGCGACGCGCCTCCTCGCACCCGGAGCCCACGCGACGCGCCTCCTCGCACCCGGAGCCCACGCGACGCGCCTCCTCGCACCCGGAGCCCACGCGACGCGCCTCCTCGCACCCGGAGCCCACGCGACGCGCCTCCTCGCACCCGGAGCCCACGCGCTACTTACTGTGGCCTGTGAGCGTGCGACACGCTGCCTGTGCTTGGACGGCTCGCTGGCGTGTGCTCAGCCTTCGGTGATTGAAAATGAAATAATAAAAATAAAAAAGGCGGGGTGCGCGTGCGTGCGTGTGTGTGTGTGTGTGTGTGTGTGCACACGCGGGCGCCCGCGCTCTCTCTCTCTCTGCCTCCTTCCGTCCCTCTGATAAATAAATGAAAATAAGAATATTTAAAAAATAAATAAATAAAAATTTTTTAAAAATAAACAGAAACTGAAACACCATTTTTTTCCCACCAGCATTATTTTTGTGTGTTGGGGGGATGAGTTAGGGTCTCCCTCTAACCCCTACTGACCTGGAATTAAAAAAATGTATTTTTGTTTATTTTTATTTATTTAAGAGCAACAGACAGAGAGAGAAAGAGGCAGAGAGAGAGAGAGAGAGAGAGAGAGAGAGAATGGGCGCGCCAGGGCCTCCAGCCACTGCAAACACACTCCAGATGCATGTGCCACCTTGTGTATCTGGCTCACATGGGTACTGGGGAATCAAGCCTTGAACCAGGGTCCTTAGGCTTGACAAGCAAGCGTTTAACTGCTAAGCCATCTCTCCAGACCCCTGACCTAGAATTTATTTTATAGTCTCCAGCTACCCTCAAACACTCTGTAATTGTTTTACCTCTGCCTCCTGAATGCTAGGCATGAGCCACCACAACTTTTTTTTTTTTTTTTTTTTTTGAGGTAGGGTCTCACTTTATCTCAGACTAACCCTAAATTCACTATGTAGTCTCAGGGTGGCCTCAAACTCACAGTGATCAATCCTCCTACCTCTGCCTCCTGTGTGGTGGGATTAAAGGCATGTGCCACTACGCCTGGCTCTTAAACAACTTAAAAAAATTTTTTTTTAATTTATTTGAGAGAGAAAGAGGCAGAGAGAGAGAGAGATTGACAATGGGCACACAAGGGTCTCTAGCCACTGCAAACAAACTCCGGATGCATGTGCCACCTTGTGCATCTGGCTTACATGGGTACTGGGGAATTAAACCTGGGTCCTTATGCTTTGCAGTCAAGTGTCTTAACTGCTAAGCCATCTTTCCAGCCACACAAACAGCTTTTTAAAAAATATTTTTATTTATTTAGAGAGAAAGAGGACACACCAGGGCCTCCTGCCACTGTGAGCAAACTCCGGGTTCATGCATCAGTCTGCACATCTGACTCTATGTGGGTCTTGGGGAGTTGAACTCTGGCCATCAGGCTTTGCAAGCAAGTGTTTTTAACCACTGAGCAATCTCTCCAGGCCCCTCTACCACTGTACTTTTTGTTTTGTTTTTAACTATTTTTATTTTTATTTATTTATTTGACAGAGAGAAAGAGGCAGAGAGAGAGAGAGAATGGGTATGCCAGGGCCTCCAGCCACCATAAACAAACTCCAGACACTTGTGCCACCTTCTGCATCTGGCTTATGTGGGTCCTGGGAACTCGAATCTGGGTTCTTTGGCTTTGTAGGCAAGCACCCAAACTGCTAAGCCATCTCTTCAGCCCGTTTTTTGTTTTTTCTAGGTAGGGTCTCATTCTAGCCCAGGCTGACCTGAAATTCACTATGTAATCTCATGGTGGTCTCAAACTCACAGTGATCCTCCTACCTCTGCCTCCTGAGTGCTGGGACTAAAGCCATGTGCCACCACATCTGGCTTTATTTATTTATTTATCTTTAAGGTAGTTCTCACTCTAGCCCAGGCTGATCTGGAATTCATTCTGTAGTCGCAGGCTGGCCTCAAACTCACAATGATACTCCCGCCTCTGCCTCCCAAGTGCTGAGATTAGACACACACCACCACGCTTAAGGTCAGCCTGGGCTAGAGGGAGACCCTATCTCAAAAAAAAAAAAAAAAAAAAAAAAACGAAAAAAAAAAAAAACCCACAAAACACCAGGAGCTGGGGAGATGGCTTAGTGGTTAAAGGCACTTGGTTGCAAAGCTTGCTGCCCTGGATTCAGTTCCCCAGCCACATAAACCCAGACAGGCATTTGTTTGCAGCAGCAAGAGACTTTGGCATGTCCATACACACACATGCAAATTAACTTTTTTAAATTAATTAATTTTTTTATTAAGAACTTCCATGATTGTAAGCAATATCCCGTGTAATGCCCTCTCTCCCCACTTTCCCCTTTCAAACTCCGCTCTCCATCATATCCCCTCCCCCTCTCAATCAGTCTCTCTTTCATTTTGATGTCATCATCTTTTCCTCCTTTTATGATGGTCTTGTGCAGGTAGTGTCAGGCACTGTGAGGTCATGGATACCCAGGCCATTTTGTCTCTGGGGAGGGGAGCATGTTGTAAGGAGTCCTACCCTTCCTTTGGCTCTTACATTCTTTCTGCCACCTCTTCCGCAATGGACCCTGAGCCTTGGAAGGTGTGATAGAGATATTGCAGTGCTGAGCACTCCTGTCACTTCTTCCCACCACCATGATACCCTCTGAGTTGTCCCAAGGTCACTGCCACCTGAAGAGAGAAGGTTCTCTACCAAAAGTGAGAGTAGCATTAATATAAGGGTATGAACATTAAGAGAAGTGCTTACTGGGCAGTTTGATGAGCATAGTATATACATTTAGCCAGACATCAGCAGATGTTACACCCCTAGGGCTCATGACTACCCCTGTTGTAGGTTTTCAGTATCAGGGATGTATTCCCTCCCATGGAGTGGGCCTCCAGTCCAATTAGAAAGCAATTGGTTTCCACCATGACAGACGTGCCACTATTGCACCTGTTGGCTAATTTGGCCTGGCTGGCCAAATATAAGGCTTGTAGTGTCCACTGTGGAGTATCTTCACTGGTGATTCCTCACTCTCCCATTGAACTGCATGCAGTGTGGCTTTTTCCAGCTTTCTGTCAGTCAGTCTACATGGAGGAGGTTTTCAGCTCAGTTCCAGCAGGATTTCTGTGGCCTTGCAGCCCAGGTATGTGGAGTCTTCAGCAACAGGGTCTTACCATCTATTCCTGGTGGGAAGCCAAGGGCCTCGGCAATGGCCTGTAATGTTTTGGGGGCATCAGGGACCTCCCTGGCCAACAACTCATTGGAAGGTATCCCATCCCTGGCACTGAAAATTTTCTAGTAACTCTATGCTCCTGTGTGTTCCATTGTCCAAAAAAGTAGGATTCCATATGACTTATTTATATCCTCTTAGATTTTGATTAGTCCTCCCTCTACCTTTCCTTTACTCAGTCTCTTCCCCTGACCTCACTTAGGCCTTTTCACCCCATTAATCTATTCTTTTACTTACATATATACAATACCATCCTACTAAGTTGCCCCCTTTCCTTTCTATTCCCTTTATATCTCTTTTTATGTCTTAGATGTTAATCCTCTATCAGATGTATAGCTGGCAAAGATATTTTCTCATCCTGTACGTTGCCTCTTTGCTTTACTCACAGTGTCCTTTGCCATACAAAATCTTTGTAATTTCATGAGGTCCCAGCAGTTAATCTGTGGTTTTATTGCCTGAGCAATTGGGGTTATATTCAGAAAGTCTTTGCCAAGACCAATATGTTGAAGGGTTTCCCCTACTTTTTCCTCTAGCAGTTACAGAGTTTCAGGTCTGATGTTAAGGTCTTTAATCCATTTGGACTTAATTCTTGTGCATGGAGAGAGATGAGGATCTATTTTTATCCTTCTACAGATACATACCCAGTTTTCCCAGCACCATTTGCTGAAGAGGCTGTCTTTTCTCCAATGCGTATATTTGGCATTTTTGTTTAATATCAGGTGGCTATAGCTACCTGGATTTACATCTGGGTCCTCTATTCTGTTCCATTAATCTATATGTCTGCTTTTGTGCCAGTATCATGCTGTTTTTGTTACTATGGCTCTGTAGTATAGGTTAAAATCAGGTATGGTGATACCACCAGCCTTATTTTTATTGCTCAATATTGTTTTAGATATTCGAGATTTTTTTTGTGCTTCCAAATGAATTTTAGGATTTTTTTATTTCTGTGAAGAATGCCATTGGAATTTTGATAGGGATTGCATTAAATTTGTAGATTGCTTTTGGTAAGATTGTCATTTTCACAATATTGATTCTTCCAACCCGAGAACAAGGGATGTTTTTCCATTTCCTGGTGTCTTCTGCAATTTCTCGCTTGAGTGTTTTAAAGTTTTCATTGTAGAGATCCTTCATTTCCTTAGTTAGGTTTATTCCAAGGTACTTTTTTTTATGCAGTTGTGAATGGGAGTGCTTCTCTGATTTCATCCTCTGTGTGTTTGTTGTTAGCATATAGGAAGGCTACTGATTTCTGTGTATTTATTTTGTATTCTGCTACATTCTATAGGTGTTTATCATCTCTTTACAGTTTGCTGGTAGAGTCCTTAGGGTCCTTTATGTATAGAATCATGTCATCTGCCAAATAATGATAACTTGACCTCTTCCTTTTCAAATTGTATCCCTTTTATGTGTGTCTCTTGCCTTATTGCTATGGCTAAAACTTCCAGCACTATATTAAATAAAAGTGGGGACAGTGGACACCCTGTCTTGTTCCTGATTTTAGTGGAAAAGCTTCAAGTTTTTCTCCATTCAGTATATGTTGGCTGTAGGCTTGTCATAAATAGCCTTTATTATGTTGACATATGTTCCTTCTAGTCCCAATCTCCATAGGACTTTTATCATGAAGGAATATTAGATTTTGTCAAATGCTTTTTCTGCATCGAATGAGATGATCTTGTGATTTTTGTCCTTCCGTCCATTTATATAATGTATTACATTTATGGATTTGTGTATGTTGAACCATCCCTGCATCTCTGGGATAAAGCCTACTTGGTCGGGGTCAATGATCTTTCTGATATATTCTTGTATTCTGTTTGCCAATATTTTGTTGAGAATTTTTGCATCTATGTTCATGAGAGAGATTGGTCTGTTTCTTTTTTTTTGTTCTATCTTTGCCTGGTTTTGGTATCAGGGTGATGCTGGCTTCATAGAAGAAGTTTGGTAGGATACCGTCTTCTTCTATTTTATGGAAAAGTTTAAGAAGCATTGGTGTTAGTTCTTCCCTGAAGGTCTGGTAAAATTCACCAGTGAATCCATCTGGGCTTGGATTTTTTTTTAGTTGGGAGATTTTTGATAACTGCTTGGATCTCCATATTTGTTATAGATCTATTTAAGTGGTTAATCTCATTTTGATTTAATTTAGGTAGGTCATATAAATCAAGGAAATCATCCATTTCTTTCAGATTTTCAAACTTATGGAGTATATGTTCTTATAGTATGTCTGTATGATTTTTTAAAATGTCTCTGGTATCTGTTGTGATGCTGCCTTTTTCATCTCTAATTTTACTAATTTGTGTCTCTTCTTTCTTTCTTTTGGTCAGATTTGCTAAGGGTTTATCAATCTTGTTTATCCTTTCAAAGAACCAACTCTTTGTTTCATTGGTTGTTTGGATTGTTTTCTGGTTTCTATTTCATTAATTTCTGCCCTAATCCTTATTATTTCTTCCCGTGTACTGATTTTCAGTTTGCCTTGTTCTTCTTTTTAGAAGGCTTTAAGGTAAAGCATTAAGTTGTTTACTTGAGACCTTCCTTTTTTTTTTTTTTTTTTTTTTTTTTTTTTTGGTTTTTCTAGGTAGGGTCTCTCTCTAGCCCAGGCTGCAGGCTGACCTGGAATTCAGTATGGAGTCTCAGGGTGGCCTCGAACTCATGGCGATCCTCCTACCTCTGCCTCCCAAGTACTGGGATTAAAGGCATGTGCCACCATGCCTGGCTTTCTAATTTCTTAATATAGGCACTTAAAGTTATAAATTTCCCTCTTAGGACTGCCTTCATTGTGTCCCAAAGGTTTTGGTATATTGTGTTCTCATTATCATTTGACTATGATTTTTTTTATTTCCTTCTTGATTTCTTCATTAACCTATTCATCATTTAGTAGTGTATTGTTTAGTTTCCATGACTTTGTGTATGCTCTATAGCTTTTGTTGCTGTTGATTAGTAGTTCCATTGTGAACAGATAGAATGCAAGGAATTATTTCAATTTTCCTGTATTTGTTAAGAATTGCTTCGTGTCCTAATAGATGGTCTGTTTTAGAGAATGTTCCATGTGCTGCTGAAAGAATATGTATTCTGCACCATTTGGATGAAATGTCCTGTACATATCTGTTAGGTCCATTTTTTTTATGACCTCATTTAATCCAGATGTCTCTCTGTTTTTTTGTTTTGTTTTGGTTTGGTTTGGTTTTTCAAGGTAGGGTCTCATTCTGGTCCAGGCTGACCTGCAATTAACTATGTAGTCTCAGGGTAGTCTCAAACTCACAGTGATCCTCCTGCCTCCTGAGTGCTGGGATTAAAAGCGTGCGCCACCATGCCCGGCTGACCTGTCAATTGATGAGAGTGGGGTGTTGAAGTCCCCCACTACCACTGTGTTTGGTGTTATCTGTGACCTTAGTTCTAATAGTGTTTGTTTGATGACGTTGGGAGCCCCCATGTGAGGTGCATATATGTTTAGGATTGTAATGTCCTCCTGTTGGAGTGTGCCTTTAATCAATATAAAGTGACCTTCCTTATCTTTCCTAACTAATGTTGGACTGAAGTCTACCTTGTCAGATATTAGGATAGCAACCCCTGCTTGTTTTCTAGGCCCATTTGCTTGAAACACCATTTTCCAACCTTTCACCCTAAGATAGTGTTCATCCTTTGTAGAAAGGTGAGTTTCTTGGAGGCAACAAATTGAAGGATCTGCAAACCTATGTCTTTTGGTTGGGGCATTGAGGCCATTGATATTAAGAGATATTATTGAAAGGTATGTATTTATTTTTGCCATTTTTTGTAGTTCTTCAGGTTTTACCTTTGCTCTCTTGTGTTAACTAGTATTTGAGTATGGTTTGTTTTTTCCAGGTTCCTTGTGTGTGTGCTTTTCTTTCTCTTTAGCATGGAGGATTCTTTCAAGTATTTTCTGTAGAGCTGGTTTTGTCTTCAAATATTCCTTTAGCCTAATTTTGATGTGGAATGTCCTTATTTCTCCATATATTTGAATGGATAGCTCAGCAGGATAAAGAAACCTTGGTTGACATTTATTATCTTTCAGAAATTGGAATACAACACTCCAAGCCCTTCTGGCTTTTAAAGTTTGTGTTGAGTAATCTGCTGTGATCCTGCAGGCTTGCCTTTGTAGGTAACTTGATTTTTCTCTGTAACTGCTTTCAATATTTTTTCTTTGGTTTGTATGTTTGGTATTTTAATTATAATATGGTGAGGAGAGGTTCTTTCCAGGTTTTGTCTGGCTGGTGTTCTAAAGAATTCCTGTATCTGCATTGGCACCTCTTTCCCAATTTGGGGGAGTTTTCTTCTATGATTTTGTTGAAAATGCCTACTATGCCTTTGGAGTGAAATTCTTCTCCTTCTACTATAGCCTGAATTCTTATGTTTGATCTTTTCATAGTATCCTGAATATCTTGAAATTCCCACTCACGCTTTTCTATTAGTTTGTCTTTCTCTTTGTTGGACTGTATTAGATCTGCCACCTGGTCTTCTAATTTAGATTTTCTGTCCTCTCCTTCATCCATTCTACTGGTGAGATTTTCTACAGAGGTTTTTTATTTTTTGTTTATTTCATTGACTGTGTTCTTCATTGCTAGTAATTCTGACTGGTTTTTCTTTATTATTTCTATTTCCTTATTTATGTCTTTTATTGACCTCTTTATTTCATTAAATTGGTGTCCTGTGTCTTCTTTGATTCCCTTGATTTCCTCTCTCATTCCTTTGATTTCCTCTTTGACTTCTTTGAGCATATTTATAATTATTCTTTTGAAATCTTAGGCATTTCCTCTAACTCATTCTTACTGGAGGTCATTTCTGATGCATTAACACTTTTTGGTGGATTTATATTGTCTTGATTTTTGATGTTTCTTGTGTTATAATGTACATATTTTTGCATCTTGGATTAATTTAATATTTGGATTTTTCTAATTAGCTGCAGTAATATTAGATGTATCAATCAATCTGATAGTATATATCTTCAGGGTAGGAGCTTAAGGTGTTAGGTGTGGCTCTCAAGACTCTCAGAGTATCTACAAAAGTTACCCTAGATGTTGGGTTTGCCTGCTGTGAGAGTATTCAAGTAGGGTGAGTGGAACAAAATACAGGCATATTCTAAAATTTATCTAAACAATGTACACATTCAATGAAAAACAGAACAGAGTATTATGCAAGAATAAGTATTATGACAACCAGATCCTCTAACAAAGTCACAGTCCCTTAGGATGTGTGTTGCGCCACACCCTTAATCCTGGCAACTAGGAGGCTAATATTTCTGGTGTGTTGAGGGTCCCAAGTCAGCTTGTGACCAAGTAAGATCCTTCCCTAATGAACAACAGAAGAGAAATCAATATAAATCAGGAAGCAGCAAATGACAAGCCCAAAATATAGCTTATTTAAGAATGGCAAATCTGGGCTGAAGGGTTGGCTTAGTGGTTAAGGCGTTTGCCTGCAAAGCCAAAGGACCCAGGTTCGATTCCCCAGGACCCACGTTAGCCAGATGCACAAGGGAGTGCAAGCGTCTGGAGTTTGTTTGCAGTGGCTGGAAGCCCTGCCATGCCCATTCTCTCTCTCTCTCTCTCTCTCTCCCCCCCCCTCTCTCTCTCCCCCTCTTTCTTTGTCAAATAAGTAAATAAATAAATAAAAATTTTAAAAAAAGAATGGCAAATCTGACCATCCATCAGATTTAACATATAATTTATCCTGATATGAAAGGTGCAATTAGCACTTCTGATTCAATCCTATAGCCCAGGCTTATTTGGTGGGTACTGACCTGGTGTAATCCCAGTTACCTTTTGGGATAGTTTTGGTCTCAGTTATGTTGTGCTCCTGCTTGGGTCCCTCTTTTCCGTGCTGTGGGTTCAGGTAGGCTGGCTGGGTCGCTGGATTGTTGCTCCCCCGGTCTCTGGTGCTTGCTGGCGCTTGCGTTGGCAGTGGGGGAAGGGAGGCTGTGGATGGTGGCTCTAATTCTTCTGCTGGTCCGTGTGGTCCTCTTCCTAGTTTGTGTGGAGGCCGTTGTGAGTGGAGAGTCTCCTCACCTGGCTTTTTCCTACAGCTCAGGCCAAGCCTGGCGGCTGTGGCCCCTGTGGACCTGGTGCCGCTTCTGCCTGCCTACGTGGGCTCTAGACGCTCTGGATCTCTCCTACTTCTCTGCTGCTGTTGGTATTTTCTTTTACACCTCACTTTTTAGTATTTTAGTAGAAAAGTGTATTTTGTTGCTTTGTTATTTTTTTGCTTTTTCTCCCCTAGGTTGCTTTGGTGTGGTTCCTATGCCGCCATCTTAACCAGAAGTCGCAAATTAACTTTTTAAAAAAATATTTTTAAGGGACAGAGAGATGGCTTAGTGGTTAAGGTGCTTGTCTGCAAAGCCTAAGGACTCATGTTCAACTCTCCAGGTCCCATGTAAGCCAGATGCACAAGGGCAAGGTCACACATGAACACTAGGTAGCACACATGTCTGGAGTTCAATTGCAGTGGCTGGAGGCCCTGGTGTTCTAATTCTCTCATTTTCCCTCCCACCCCCTCTCTGTCTCTCTTATAAAAACAAATTAAATTTGGGCTGGAGATGAGGCTTAATGGTTAAGACACTTGCCTACAAATCCAAAGGACCCACATAAGCCAGATGCACAAGGTGGTGCATGGAGTTCGTTTGCAGTGGCCAGAGGCCATGGTGTGTCCATCCTCTCTCTCTCTCTCTCTCTCTCTCTCTCTCTTCCTCTCTGTCTCTTTCAAATAAATAAATATAAATTTTAAAAATTCAAGAAAGGTCAATAAAAAGGTTTAAAAATAAAAAAAGAAAGAAAGAAAGAAAGAAAAAGGGCAGTGTGTGGTGGTACATACCTTTAATCCCAGCACTCGGGAGGCAGAGGTAGGAGGATCGCTGTGAGTTTGAGGCCACCCTGAGATTACATAGTAAATTCCAGGTCAGCCTGAGCTAGAGTGAAACCCTACCTCAAGAAACCAAAAAAAAAATTAATAAAATAAACTTTTTTTTGAGGTAGGGTCTCTCTCTGGTCCAGGCTGACCTGGAATTACCTATGTAGTCTCAGGGTGGCCTTGAACTTACAGTGATCCTTCAACCTCTGTCTCCCAGGTGCTGGAATTAAAGGCATGCGCCATCATGCCTGGCTAAATAAACTTTTTAAAAAAATATTTAATTTCATTAGAGAGCTAAAGAGACAGAGAGAGAAAAAGAATGGGCACACTAAGGCCCTTAATCACTGCAAACAAACTCTAGACACGTCACCTTGTGCATCTGGCTTATGTGGGTACTGGGGAATGGAACCTGGGTCCTTAGACTTCACAGGCAAGTGCCTTAACCGCTAAGCCATTTCTCCAGTCACAGATTAACTTTATTTATTTTTTATTTTAGAGAGAGAATTGACACCCCAGGGCCTCAGCTACTCAAATCAAACTCCAGACGCTTGTGCCACCTAGTGGGTATATGCCACCTTGCACTTACCTCACCTTCATGCGACTGGCTTATGTGGGACCTGGAGAGTCAAACATGAGTCCTTAGGCTTCATAAGCAAGAAAGTGCCTTAAATGCTAAGCCATTTCTACAGCCCTACAAATTAACTTTAAAAAGTTACATCAGGGGTTGGGGATTTAGCTCAGTAGATTAGCACTTGCCTAGCAAATGCAAGGTTCTGAGTTTGGTCCTTAGCACTGGAAAGAAAAAAATATCAGCTGGGTGAGGTGCTGCACGCCTTTAATCCCAGCACTGAGGAGGCAGAGGTAGGAGGATTGCTATAAGTTTGAGGACAGTCTAGGACTACAGAGTGAATTCTAGGTCAGCCTTGGCTAGAGTAAGACCCTACCACAAAAAACAAAAATGGGGCTGGACAGATCACTTAGTGGTTAAGGCACTTGCCTGAAGAGCCAAAGGATCCAGGTTCGATTCCCCAGGACCCAAGCAAGCCAGATGCACAAGGTGGCACATGTGTCTGGAGTTCGTTTGCAGTGGCTGGAGGCTCTGGCACGCCCATTCTCTTTCTCTTTCTCTTTCTCTCTCTCTGTGCCTTTTTCTCTGTCTCAAATAAAAACAAATAAAATAAAAATAAACAGAGTGAGTGCCAGTGACAGGTCAGCCTGGGCTAGGGAAAAAAAAAAACCTGGGGAAAAAAAAACCAAACTGGACAACTTAGATGCGGGGTACAAATGCCCAGAAAGTCCTGGCAGATGGAAATTACCCAAAGTGACTCAGAGACTTTGCAAACGTAATAGAAGCACAGATCTTGAGATGAGAGGGCACTCCAGATTGTCCAGATGGGCCAGTTTAGTTGGGTAAGTCCTTAAACAGAAAACTTTCCTTGGCTGTGGCCACTGAAGTATGATGTCAGAGTCAGAAACCTGAAGCACTGTTCCTTGAACGTGAGGAGGGAAGTCAGGCCCCAGGGAACACAGATAGCCTCTACAAATGGGAAAGGCAGGGGGTGAACTACAAGCCTTCAGAGACCTTGATTTTAACCTACTTTGACCCAATTTAGACTTCTGGCCTCCAGGCCTATGAGATATTAAATGTATAATGTTTAGTACCAGGTTTGTGATAATGTGTTATGGGATTAATAGAATGCTAGCACACGTCTCCTGATATCAAAGACATCACTAAAAACCTTAAAAGAGGAGGCTGAAGAGATGGCACATTTGTTAGGGTGTTTGCCTGCAAAGCCTAACAACCTGAGTTAGATTCCCCAGTACCCACGTAAAGCCAGATACACAAAGTGGCACATGTGTCTGGAGTTCATTTGCAGCGGCTGAAGTCCCTGGCGCCCCAATTCTTTCTGTATCTCTCTCTTCTCTCTGCTTGCAAATAAATACATAAATAAACAAAATTAGGGAAAAAATAACCTTAAAAGAAGCTGGGAGCCAGGTGTGGTGGCTTCATGCCTTTAATCCCAGCACTCCAGAGGCAGAGGTAGGAGGATCACATGAGTTCGAGTCCAGCCTGAGACTACATAGTGAATTCCAGGTCAGCCTGAGCTAGAGTGAGACCCTACCTCAAAAACACAAAATATATATATCACTAATGAAGCTTGGCATGGTGGCACATACCTTTGATCCCAAAATTTGGGAGGCAGAGAGAGGTAGGGGGATCGCTGTGAGTTTCAAGGCCAGCCACAGACTAGTGAATTCCAGGTCAGCCTGGGATAGAGTGGGATACTACCTCGAAAAACCAAACACACACACATATTTATATAGATAGATAGATGTCAGATAGATAGATAGATAGATAGATAGATAGATAGATAGATAGATAGATAGAGTTGGAGGCCAGCCTCGGCTACATATCAACTCAAACAAAAACAACCAATGGCCAGTTGTGGCACACGCCTTTAATCCCAGCACTGAGGAGGTAGAGGTAAGAGGATTGCTGTGAGTTCAAAGACAGCCTAGGACTCCACAGTGAATTTCAGATCAACTTGAGAAAGCAGGAGACTCTTCACTGAAAAACCAAACAACAAAAAGACAACAACACAAAACAAAACAAAACAAAACAAAACAAAACAAAACAAAAAAAAAAAAAAAAAAGAAAGAAAAAAAGGGTCTCACTCTAGCCCAGGCTGACCTCAAACTCATGGTAATCCTACCTCAGCCTCCTAAGAGCTGGGATTATAGGTGTGAGCCACCTACCTAGCTGGATTTGTTGGTGATGATTTTTTTTTGAGGTAGGGTCTCCCTCTAGCTCAGGCTGACCTGGAATTCACTATGTAGTCTCAGGTTGGCCTTGAACTCACAGCAATACTCCTACCTGGCCCCCAAGCAAGTGCTGGGATTAAAGGTGTGTGCCACCATGAGAGCTTGGATTTTTTCTTTCTTTTTTTTTTAAAAAAATATTTAACTAATTTTTATTTTATTCATTTGAGAGGAAGAGGTAGATAGAAAATGGGTGCGCTAAGGCCCTTAGCCACTGTAAATGAACCCCAAATGCATGAGCCACCTTGTACATCTGGCTTACATGGGTCCTAGGGAATTGAACCTGGGTCCTTTGGCTTTGTAGGCAAGCACCTTAACCGTTAAGCCATCTCTCCATTCCTTTTCTTTTTCTTTTTCTGTTTTGTTTTTGTTTTCTTGAGGAAGAGTCTTGCTCTAGCCAAGGCTGCCATGAAATACACTATGTAGTCTCAGGATGGCCCCGCCAAACTCATGGCAATTTCCTACCTCTGCCTCCTGAGTGCTGAGATTAAAGGTGTTGGGCCACCACGCCTGGCTAAACTTCTGTAGTGCTGGGATTACAGGCGTGATCCACCTTCCCTGGCTGACCATGTCACCTGAAGTAAAGGAAATTATCCCATATGATCAGTTCAGTACAGCTTCCAGGGAGAAGATGACCTTCTACAGTGCTGGAGAGCTCTACCCTGCCTTTGTTTTTCAGTGGTGATGGAAAATGAACTCTCAGGGACCTCCGCATGCTAGGCAGTTACTGTTCCATAACTGCACCCCAGCCCTAGCATGACCTTTCTGACACTGCCTCAGAGATTTCTGGACTCGCCTCTCCAGCCCCACCTCACAGCCATACAAGCCCCACAGTGCTTGCTACACAGTGCTGAGACACCTAGACTACAAGGCAAAAGATCAGTTCAAGCCCTCACTTCATGTCATAATAAAATTGGCTTAAAATAACTCAGACCAGGGCTGGAGAGATGGCTTTTAATAGTTAAGGCACTTGCCTGTGAAGCCTAAGAACCCAGGTTCAATTCCCCAGTACCCATGTAAACCAGATACACAAGGTAGCACATGTATCTGGAGTTTGTTTGCAGTGGCTAGAGGCCCTGGTGTGCCCATCCTCTGTATATATCTGCCTCCCTCTCTCTCTTTCTGAAATAAATAATAAAGCATTAAAAAAAGATTTATCCCCAAAAAAGAATAAAAAGATTTTATATATAAAAAAAAAAAAAACTTGGGCTGGAGAGACGGCTTAGCGGTTAAGCCCTTGCCTGTGAAGCCTAAGGACCTTGGTTTGAGGCTTGATTCCCCAGGACCCACATAAACCAGATGCACAAGGTGGCACATGTTTGCAGCTGCTGTAGGCCTTGGCACGTCCATTCTCTATCTGCCTCTTTCTTTCTCTGTCACTCTCAAATAAATAAATAAAAATAAACAAAAGCAAATTAAAAGAAAATAATTCAAGCTGGGCATGGTGGCACACGCCTTTAATCCTAGCACTCGGAAGGCAGAGGTAGGAGGAGCACCATGAGTTCGAGGCCACCCTGAGACTACAGAGTGAATTCAGGTCAACCTGGGCTAGAGTGAGACCCTACCTTGAAAAAACAAATAAATAAATAAGTAAATAACTCAGATTAAACATAAAAGCTCAAACAAATCCCCTAACATAATCTTTTCTAAAATATTTTATTTATTTATTATTTAATTGAGATAGAGAGGAAGGGAGGAAGAGAGAGAATGTGCACACTAGGGCCTCTAGCCACTGCAAACTCCAGCCGCATGGGCCATCTTATACATCTGGTTTGTATGGTTTATATGCCATATATACATATGCTGGGATCAAAGGTGTGGACCACCACGCCCAGCTTAACTCACACCTTTAGTCCCAGATTCAGGAAGCTGGGGTAGGGGGATCTGTGCGTTTGAGGCCAGTCTGAGCCTACAGAGTTCCAGGTCAGCGTGGGGGAGGATGAGACCCTGCCTCAAAAATAAATAAATAGGGGGTTTAGTAGTTAAGGCACTTGCCTGCAAAGCCAAAGGACTCACGTTTGATTCCCCAGGACCCAGGTAAGCTAGATGCAGAAGGTGGCACCTGCATCTGGAGTTCATTTGCAGTGGCTAGATGCCCTGGTGTGCTCTCTTTCTCTCTCTCTCTTTCCCCCTCTTTCTCTCAAGTAAATAAATAAAAATAAAATATTAAAAAGAAAAACAACAACAGCCAGACATGGCTTTAATCCCAGAACTCGGGAGGCAGAGGTAGGAGGATTGCCGTGAATTCAAGGCCACCCTGAGACTACATAGTGAATTCCAGTTCAGCATGGGCTAGAGTGAGACCCTACCTTGAAAAACAAAAAACAACAAAAATATGGGTGTGAAGGCGATCTGGGTGCGATATCTGTCACCCCATTGATCGCCAGGGTTAACTCGGCTGATCTGGCTGGCTAGGCTGGTGTCCCTCACCACTCCACGTGCGTCCCTCCTGAAGCTGCGTGCTCGGTCAAAGAGGACGACCTTCCCCCAATACAGGAGGACCGGTCTTTGCTCGAGGGTATACAAGTAGCTGTGCTCCCCTGCTAGACCCTCCAAACAAGCTCTCATAAAACAACAAAAATACATAAATAAATAGGGGCTGGAGAGATGGCTTCATGCATCTGGCTTATGTAGGTTTTGGGGAATTGAATCTGGGTCCTCAGGCTTCCCATGCATTCTTTTTTTAAATTATTTTTTTAATATTTTTAGTTATTTATTAGAGGGAGAGAGAGAGAATGGGCATGCTAGAGCCTCCAGCCACTGCAAACCAACTCTAGAGGTATCACCTTGTGCATCTGGCTTACACGGGTCCTAGGGAATTGAACCTGGGTGCTTTGGCTTTGCAGGCAAGTTACTTAACTGCTAAGCCATCCCTCCAGCCTGCATTCTTCTTTAAAAAAAAAATATTTATTTGCAAGCACAGAGAGACAGACAGAGCTAGAACGGATGCCTCTAGCCACTAGGAACGAACTCTAGATGCATGTGTCACTTTGTGCATCTGGCTTTATGTGGATACTGGGGAAAAAAACCCAGGCTGTCAGGCTTCGCAGGCAAGTGCCTTGACCACTGAGAAATCTCCCTAGCCCTCTTTTTTTTTTTTTTTTAACAATTGTTTTAAAGATTTTATTTTCAGCCATTCGTAATGGCCCACGCCTTTAATCCCAGCACTTGGGAGGCACACTCATACTCCCCTTCTCTCTCTCTCCTTCTTCTCTTTCTCTCTCTCTCTCTTAAATAAATTTTAAAAATTGACTTTGTTTGTTTGTTTTGCGGCAGGTCTCTAGCCCAGGCCAACCTAGAATTCACTATGTAGTTTAAAGTTGGCCTTGAATTCATGGCGATCCTCCTACCTCTGCCTCCCAAATACTGGAATTAAAGGCATGTGCCAACACGCCGGGTTTAAACATTTTTTTTGCTGACCATGGTGGTTGGTACATGCCTTTAATCCCAGCATTCAGGAGGCAGAGGAGGATTAATACAAATTCAAGGCCACCCTGGTCTACATATCGAGATCCTGTCTCAAAAAAAAAAAAAAAAAACCTAAATGAGGGCTGAAGAGATGCTCAGTGGTTAAGGTACTTGCCTGCAAAACCAAAAGACCTAAGTTCAATTCCTCAGGACCTACGTAAGCCAGATGCACAAGGTGATGCTTGCATCTGGAGTTCGTCTGCAGTGGCTGGAGGCGCTGGTGCACCCATTCTCTCTTTCTATCTGCTTCTTTCTCTGTCTCTCTCTCTCTCACTCTTTCAAATGAATAAATAAAAATAAATAAACCTAAATGAGGGGCTGGAGAGATGACATAGCTTGCTTGCAAAGTCTAAGAACCTAGGTTTGACTCCACAGAACGTACATAGCCAGGTGCATAAGGTGACGCATGTGCACAAGGTCACATATGTGCACACAGTGGCACACATGTCTGGAGTTTGATTGCAAGGGCTAGAGGCCCTGAAGCACCAATTCTCTCTCACACTCTCTTTCTCTCATTAAAAAATAAAACAGGGCCTGGAGAGATGGCTTAGTGGTTAAGCGCTTGCCTCTGAAGCCTAAAGACCCCGGTTCAAGGCTCAGATTCCCCAGGACCCATGTTAGCCAGATGCACAAGAGGGCACACGCGTCTGGAGTTCGTTTGCAGTGGCTGGAGGCCCTGGCGTGCCCATTCTGTCTTTCTCTAACTGCCTTTTTCTCCCTCTGTCTGTCACTCTCAAATATATAAATAAAGATAACCAAAACAAAAAACCAAATAATTGCCAGGCCTTTCTTTAGCCCCAGCACTCAAGAGGCTAAGGTAGAAGGATCACTGTGAGTTCAAGGTCAGCCAGAACTACAGACTGAGTTTCAAGTCAGTTTTGGCCAGACCTGAGATGTGAGGTAGGAGGATCTCTGAGTTAGAGGCCAGCCAGCCTAGACTAGAGTGAGACCCTACCTCAAAAAAAGCGGGGGAGGCAACTTTCCTAGCATTGCTCTGATTTTGTTTGTTTTTCGAAGTTGGGTCTAGCTCTAGTCCAGGCTGACCTGGAATTCACTATGTATTCTTAGGGTGGTCTTGAACTCACAGCAATCCTCCTACCTTGATCTCCAGAGTGCTGGGATTAAAGGCATATGCCACCATGCCTGGCCATTATATTTTTTTTCGAGGTAGGGTTTCACTCTAGCTCAAGCTGACCTGGAATTCACTGTGGAGACTCAGGGTGGCATTGAACTCACAGCGATCCTACCTCTGCCTCCCAAGTGCTGGGATTAAAGGCGTGTGCCACCGTGCCCAGTATTTTTTTTTTTTTTAGGTAGTGTGTGTGTGTCTGTGTGTAAAGCAGGGTCTGTCCCACTTTATGTGATTGGGGGATTGAACCAGGGCTGGCAACCTTTATAAGCAAGAACCTTTACGACCATTGAGCCATCTCCCCAGGCCCAGTGTTTTTTTAAAATATGCTTATTATTATTTATTTGAGAGGAAGTATGGGTGGGCCTGAACCTCCTGTCACTGCAAAGGAATTCCCGATGCATGCACTACTTTGTATGTCTGGCTTTACTTGGGTATTGGGGAATCAAATCTGGCTGTCAAGCTTTGCAAGCAAGCATCTTTAACTGCTGAGCTATTTCTCTAGCCCCCATCTTTTGGTTTTTTTTTGTTTTGTTTTTGAGGCAGAGTCTCACTCTAGCCCAGGTTGGCCTCGAACTCAGAGATCCTCCCATCTCAGCCTCCCAAGTGCTGGGATTAAAGGCTGCACCAGCAAGTCTGGCTAAACTCTTCTAGTTATTTATGGACGGCCTGGAAGGCCCTGCTGGCTGAGCTGTGGAGCTCATGTAGCCCTCAGCTGCCAAGCCTGCTGTACTTTCCTCTTCAGAACTGCTCAAATAGCCGGCCGTAGTGGCTCACGCCTTTAATCCCAGCACTCGGGAGGCAGAGGTAGGAGGATCGCCGTGAGTTTGAGGCCACCTTGAGACTATAAAATGAATTCCAGGTCAGCCTGAGCTAGAGTGAAACCTTACCTCAAAAAAAAAAAAAAAAAAAAATTGCTCAAATGTTGAAAAACAAAAAATCATTTGGCTGGGTATGGTGTTATATACCTATAATCCCAGAATTTGGGAGGCTGAGGGAGGAGAACCATGAATTCAAGATGAACCTGAGCTACAGTGTGAGACCCTGTCTGAACACAAAAATCTAATTAGCATAGCCCATTAAATCGAAGATTACAGAGACGTTGTGAAATTTACCACTAGATGGAAAGGTTTCAGCATGCCTTTCTTAATTAACAGGTTAAGCAGACCAAAGGGGGAAAAAAAAAACCAAACAGTAGATTGTCAGATTTGAGCTACAGTTTATTCACAAGCATGATACAACTTGCCCACAGTGCTATATGTGCATTTGCTGCTTAAGCATGGGGATTGGCTTAATGTAATTATTTTAGAAATGTATTGTTTTAGAAATAAATAAATAAAAAGAAAACTCTGCATAGGTGTGGATCTTAGCCTCTTAAATTGCTGCTCGGTGAGTGTTAAGTGGTTGAATATATGGCCAACTTGACAGGGGACACGTTTAGAAAGGTACCCAGATGAGAATCCTGGAGACCCACCATGGGAAGTAGTGAAGACTCCAGCATCACTCAGCAAGGGCTGGCCAGCATCCCCATTCAGCAGTTCTGACACCCCTCAAGTATCAACACAAAGATCTGTGGCAGAGCAAGGCCTCACCACTGTGGGCTCAAAGTAAGCTGGGTGGGAACAGCTTGGGCCAAACTGCAGCGCATGGTCTCCCCAGACCCAAAACCTCAGGGAGGGGTTCCCTGGTCTACGATGCAGGATGCGCCCGTCACCTCCCAGGCGAATGCTCCCATTTGCACAGAGGCCTTTCAACCCACCCACCCTGCAGCTCACAGGTGCAGATGGGTGGCCTCCCAGGGACTTCAGAACACCACCAGGGCAGGCTGGATGGGGTTACAAAGGCCAAAGAACCCTTGGGAAATTCACAGAACCTGCTTAGGGAGCTAGCCAGCAAGCCCGCCTAAGGACACCTGAGCTTGGAATGTTTCACAGCAGGATGACTCAAGAGATGGGAGGTGGGGGGGAGTCAAACTGTTGGGAGGGCAGAGGACACACCATCTCCTTTGGTGGAGGGCACTCCCCTCTATCTCAGGAGCCTTCCTTTGCTGCCTCCTCCAGCCTCACTTTTAGGTGTGCCTGTTTGCGAAGTGCTAGTTGGCACACACTCACAGGGAGGGGTCCAGGTGCCCAGCCGGGCACTGGCCACAAGGCGGCAGCATGAAGGCCAGCTGGACACAGATTAAAGCTTCCACAGAACCTTCCCTTTGAGATGCGCCGCAGTTCACCTGTGGGAGAAGTCTGCGAGAATGGGAAGGACTCCAGGGCACAGCTGAGGACCTCTGAAGCTGGCTCCAAGGCCTCTTTCTTTCTTTTTTATTATTTAATTTATTTGAGAGACAGAGAGAGGGAGAGGGACAGAATGGGCACACCAAGGCCTCCAGCCACTGCAAACAAACACGCATGCGCCACCTTGTGCCTCTGGCTTTACGTGGGTACTGGGGAATCAAACCTGGGTCCTTAGGCTTCACAGGCAAGTACCTTAACAACTCAGCCATCTCTCCAGCCCCCTCCAAGGTCTTTTCTTGTTTGTTTGTTCATTTTGGTTTTTGGGTGTTGCAAGGTAGGGTCTCACTCTAGCCCAGGCATCTGACCTGAATTCAGATTCACTATGTAGTCTCAGGATGACAGCGATCCTACCTCTGCCTCCCAAGTGCTGGGATTAAAGGCATATGCCACCATGCCTGGCCATTATATTTTTTTTCGAGGTAGGGTTTCACTCTAGCTCAAGCTGACCTGGAATTCACTGTGGAGACTCAGGGTGGCATTGAACTCACAGCGATCCTACCTCTGCCTCCCAAGTGCTGGGATTAAAGGCATATGCCACCATGCCTGGCCATTATATTTTTTTTCGAGGTAGGGTTTCACTCTAGCTCAAGCTGACCTGGAATTCACTATGTATTCTTAGGGTGGTCTTGAACTCACAGCAATCCTCCTACCTTGATCTCCAGAGTGCTGGGATTAAAGGCATATGCCACCATGCCTGGCCATTATATTTTTTTTCGAGGTAGGGTTTCACTCTAGCTCAAGCTGACCTGGAATTCACTGTGGAGACTCAGGGTGGCATTGAACTCACAGCGATCCTACCTCTGCCTCCCAAGTGCTGGGATTAAAGGCATATGCCACCATGCCTGGCCATTATATTTTTTTTCGAGGTAGGGTTTCACTCTAGCTCAAGCTGACCTGGAATTCACTGTGGAGACTCAGGGTGGCATTGAACTCACAGCGATCCTACCTCTGCCTCCCAAGTGCTGGGATTAAAGGCATATGCCACCATGCCTGGCCATTATATTTTTTTTCGAGGTAGGGTTTCACTCTAGCTCAAGCTGACCTGGAATTCACTGTGGAGACTCAGGGTGGCATTGAACTCACAGCGATCCTACCTCTGCCTCCCAAGTGCTGGGATTAAAGGCATATGCCACCATGCCTGGCCATTATATTTTTTTTCGAGGTAGGGTTTCACTCTAGCTCAAGCTGACCTGGAATTCACTGTGGAGACTCAGGGTGGCATTGAACTCACAGCGATCCTACCTCTGCCTCCCAAGTGCTGGGATTAAAGGCATATGCCACCATGCCTGGCCATTATATTTTTTTTCGAGGTAGGGTTTCACTCTAGCTCAAGCTGACCTTAAACTCAGTGATCCTCCTACCTCTGCCTCCCGAAGTGCTGGGATTAAAGGCGTGCATCCCACCCAGCTTATCAAGGTCTTTTCTACCTGTCTCCCCAGTTCAGTGCTTGGCAGAAGGGGAGTCAGTGCAAGGGAACCCAAGAAATTGAGGCCTTTTCTCACCTTCAACCAAATCTCCCCCTGAGATCATGTGAGGGATTCCGCTGGCACCATTCTGGCTTGTAGACACCATTCATCCCACTTTCTTCCCAGGTATGCCTGGGTCCACCTGGAGAAGCATCCTCCACCATCTGCCAGGCTGAGGAGGCATGCAAGGGGCACCTGGGTGTGTGGAGGTTGCCGCAGCACCCCACAGAGCCAGATTCCCACCCAGCTACTGTCCACTTCTTAGGACTGTTGGGAGACCCCATTACATGTGTCTGGGACACGCTGGGCACGGCAGGGGCTCAAGAAGATGCGCCAGGCAGCAGGCGGAAAGTGGATGCTCTCCTGGTGACCCTGGGGAAACTCAAGGCTCTGGGGTTGGAAGAGGAAGTGGGGAGCTCAGACCTGAGCCACCTTCTAAGGTCTCCCTAGCTCCAAGGGGGTGAACCAGCTTGGTGGCCACAAGCCCCCAGTCTCCCTCCTGCTTCCGCCAACAACGCAAATGTTCCGGAGCCACTGGCTTAGTATCCAGTGCGTGCAGACCTGTGCTGCAAAACGTTGACCTTGGCTACCACCTGCTTGCAGCCACTGGTGGCAAATTCGTGGCCAGCAACGTGGTAGTAGCTGAGCTGCTCTGCCAGACGCTCCGCGACGGCCTGCTCAGGAAAAAACCCCTCCCCGGCCATCTCCTCACGGAAGCAGTTCACCACGTCTGGCTTATCCAGCAGCAGGAAGGGCACGACGGCAGCGGCCTGCCACAGTGGGTGCTCTTGGACCAGGAGTGTTTGAAGGCGGCTGCGCAGCTCCTCCTCCGCGGGGGCCTGGGAGCTGCGTGCACTGTCCCCAGAGCGCGGGAGCAGCGTGCGTGATGCGTTCTGCAGGACATACTGTGTGATCTCCTCGCCTCCCGCGCCACTGAGGAGCACGTAGATGGCGTTGTGGAAATGGCGTGAGAGCTGCGGCTGCAGAAGGCCGTACAGCTCATCCAGCATGGCAGACGGCAGGAGCTCGGCCTCATCTAGCACCAAGAGAGGGGTCTTCTCCTCCTCCTCGGCCTGCGCCACCACGTCCGCCACGCGCCGCCTCAGCTCCTCTCGGCAGTCCTGCGCAGCGCGTGGCTCCGGGCAGTGATGCCCTGCGTGGTACTGCAGCACCAACGCGTCGTCCTCGAGTACCGAGCGGAAGTGGCGTGCCAGCAAGCGGCCAACGTGGCTCTTGCCCACGCCACTGGGCCCGTGCAGCGCCAGGAAGAGCGGGCGACTGTGCACGTGCGTGGCCAGGTAGTCCCGCAGCAGTGCCATGATGTGGCTCACGGCGGCCGCCTGGCCAAACACCGCGCGCTGCAGCGCCTTTTCCAGGCCGTCCAGGTCGTAACGTTGCGCGTTATCGTCCAGGTTCTCGATGGCGTTGAGTACCTGGAACCCCACGATGGCCACAAGTAGCAGCAGGCAACGCTGCGCCCGGCTCCGGTGCTCTCCGCGGGGTCGGTACTTGCGTGAAGTCTCGGGGTAGAGCACTACGCGGCTCCGCCTGCGCCTCTTACGCGTCGTCCTGGACGACAGCTCCGCCAGGCCATCGAAGGTGAAGAATTTGGGCTGGTGCAGGTCTGGGCGCAGCGCCCCAGGACTGCAGCTCGGCCTGGCTGCCCCGCTCCCAGCGTCAGCCCCGGCGCCTGGCTGCAGGAGGCGTCGTTTGCGGAGGACGCACACGCGGCGGCGCAGGCGGAGCACCGCGCGCACGGGCGCGATCACGCATGGCCCTTTGCAGCGAGGGGCCGCGGCGTGAGGCTCCAGGCTAGTCTGGCCGCGGTCCATGGTGCAGGGGCGGCGTAGGGCATACAGGTCACCTTCCTGCAACAGGAAGATGGGGAGCGTCTCCTGACTCCCGCCACAGCCCTCCCACAGGGGCCCAGAGCCCTGGCCCGAGCGATCTTACCCCCCTGGGAGCCCGGTGGGGTGCGGCCTGGGCTGTAGTCCCACGACCAGATACTGGCTCCGCCTTGCTCCACTGACCAGGAAGCCGTGGCTCAGCTGGGCCCCAATGCAAATCTCATGGGTCCTTCAGAAAAGGCCCAGGCCGTGAGGAAGTGGCCTGGGGGGAGGGGGTGTGTAAGTTATCAGGCTACTGCCTGACTTCCGAGGAGTCCCGAGAATTCAGGGTCCTACCAGCACCATTTAGAGGTGTAAGAACCAAGTAGGACCTTGCCTCCCCAGCTCCTACTAGACTGCCAGGGGCCCTACACTTCTCAATGGGCCTCTTTAAGCAGAGGCCATGGCATTGCCAGGAGTCGAGACGTCAAGCACGCAGACAGTGTGTTTGTGGAGGTGGTGGGGGAGTCTGGACCAAACATTCCCGTTTTTGAGAATGGACCCCAGCCCTGCCCAGTTATAACCCAGGCCTTCCAGCCCCCTACACCCAACACTGGGGTCTTCCCAACATTACCCCAGTGAATACACAGGGCAGAAAGGATAGAAAGAAGAGCCGAGAGGAGGAAGAGTGCCCTGTGAGGAGGCTGACCTGAGCGCCTCCACTCTCAACCCCCTACCTGCAGTTGCTCAGGCTCCCCCAGCTCAGTTACCCACTTCCAGGACCCGTCGTTGGCCTGCAACTCAGGAAACAGGAAATGCTGGCCTCCCCCCCCAAGGGTGATGTGAGCAGTTCAGGGGCCTTCTGGGCCAGTGTAAGCCAGAAGTGGCCAGCGACACCTGCGGGTCCCCAGAGACCGGAGTGGAGGAAGCTCTGGGGAGGTTTCCGCTTAGATGCAAAGGAAGTGAGTCAGGGGTGCGGCTGGGCGGGGCTTGGGCTGGACAGAGGCGCCAGTGGGGGAGAACTGGCTGGCTGGCCCAGATCCCCTCTCAAATAGTTCACCCACTCTTCAGCCTCCCCCCACCCCAAGACACATGATTCCTTCCTGCAGTGTCACCTCCCACCCCCAGGTCTCCTGGGAGTTCAGTCTGTCCTCCACTAATCCCACTTCCTCTTGGATATTCATTTCCCACCTGACCCTGCAGAATCCACTGGAGGAGGACCTTGCAGAACTGTAAACAAAAGAACAGGATCCTCTGCCCAACCAGGTGCACCCCAACTCCTTCCTTATTTTCATCTCTGACTTTCCGAACCCTCCCCCCCCCCCCACCACCACCATGTCCTCCCTTCCTTTCCAGCAGCCTGGAGCTCTCTCCCAAGACAATACAGTGAGGCAGGAGTTCTAGAGCTAGGAATAGAACCCCAGTCATGACTCAGGATCCTTGTGACGAGTGGGAGAGCACATTGAGAATGTGCCAAAAGCTGAAAGGCAGAGACGTTGGGCCCTTTGTGGCCACCTGCTTGCCTGTGGCCCTGCCTGTCTCCACAGGAGGGGTGGAAGGGTGTTTCCTGGATGGCTCAAGGTTCCTCACATTCTGGAAGGGAGCTGGTTGCTGTCTGGCTCAGCCTGGAAGCCCTGAACCACTTGCAGTCTTCAGGACCTTCAAGGAATGGCCTCTGGACATGTTTGTTTCTAGGTCCCTCTAAACACCTCAGCCATGGGGCCTGGGCCTGAGTCTGCCCTGTCCTCCATTCCCTATCCCCCTTCATGTCAAAGGCCATGTCAGGAGGCTGGCTGACAGGCCCTGAAGCTGCATAGGGAGGTCTAGAGATTCCAGGCTTCTAGCCTGGTTTTCTCCTAACTCAGGAAGGACCTTGGAACCTGGGGCAGAAGAGGTTGACCAGACCCAACTGAAAAGGAACAGCGCAGTCTCCAAGTGGGCTTGATGCTGGACAGCTGATTTTGTCAGAAGCAGATCTGCCACCAAACCCTCTGGGGTCCACAGCCCCATCCTGGGGGGAGGAGGGCACTTTCTAAAGGGAAGTGATGGGGTCAAGGAACTCATGTCCCAGGTTAATCCTTGCTGAGATAAAGCCTAAAGTGAGTGAGGCTGCCCAGGCCGCACAACTCACCTGTCAGAACCCCCCTCCACTGACACCTATGCCTCCTGCCATCGCTGCAGGCATTCTTGGCAGGACCCTTCCCACTTAGCCCACACTGGCAGAGGCCAGCCACACTGATCAGTTTGTCCATCCTGACCATGAGCCCTCGGGTGGCCCTTCCCTCTGCCTAATGAGGTTCATGGCCCAGTTCTTTCCTGTCCATCTCATGTCCCTAACTCTACCCTGACCTGAGCAAAAGAAAGTAGCCCCAAGGGCCACAGCAGGTGTGCCCTCCTCACTGGAATGCCCATGCTCTGTAAGCACCAGCTCCCTGGCTGAGACCCTAGGCACTTTTTCCCCAATTAACTTTTTTTTTTTTTTTTTTTTTTTTTGAGGTAGGATCTCACTCTAGCCCAAGCTAATGTGAAATTTACTATGTAATCTGAGGCTGGCCTCGAACTCACATCCATCCTCCTACCTCTGCCTCCTGACTGCTGAGATTAAAGGTGTGTCACCACACCTGGCTATTATCTACTTTAAAAATTTTTTTAATCCCAGCACTTGGGAGGCAAAGGTAGTAGGATTGCCATGAATTTGAGGCCACCCTGAAACTACATAGTGAATTCCAGGTCAGCCTGAGCTGCAGTAAGACCCTACCTCGAAAAACAAACAAAAAATTTCCAAGGTAGGGTCTTGCTCTAGCCCAGGCTGACCGGGAATTAGTCTCAGGCTGACCTTGAACTCACAGGGATCCTCCTACCTCTGCCTCCCATACCTGCCTATTATCTACTTTTTACTGCTGGGTCATTCCCATCACCACAATGCCATGTTTCTTCCATCTTTAAAAGCAGAAGCTCGGGCTCGATTCCCCAGGACCCACGTTAGCCAGATGCACAAGGGGGCACATGCGTCTGGAGTTCATTTGCAGTGGCTGGAGGCCCTGGTGCGCCCATTCTCTCTCTCTCTCTCTGCCTCTTTCTTTCTCTGTCTGTCGCTCTCAAATAAATAAATAAATAAAAATAAACAAAAAAACAGTTTTAAAAAAAGCAGAAGCTCAAAATGCCGGGTGTGGTGACACACGCCTTTAATCCCAGCACTCGGGAGGCAGAGGTAGGAGGATCGCTGTGAGTTCAAGGCCACCTTGAGACTACATGGTGAGTTCCAGGTCTGCCTGGGCTAGAGTGAGACCCTACCTCGAAAAAACAAAAACAAACAAACAAACAAAAAGAACTCCTCACAGGTTCTGAGTCTGCTCAGTTCCACCTGCTGAACTGCACCTATGACCTCCACTCAGCTGGCTCCTCAGCCATGTTCCTATTAGCAGCCACATGAAGTGTAAGGCTGGAAGCAATGCAAATGCGGTGTGCAGAACAGGGCATCTGGGAGGGGTCAGGCTGGAAGGTCAGCTCAGGGCTTCAGAGAAGGAAACCAGAGCACATGCTCACTCCCCATGTCACCATGGGTGCCCTGTGTGGCCTTAGCCCTCTGCCAACAGGATGGCTGGCCATCACCAGATGCAGCCTGGATCTTGGACCAGGGCTGTGAGCCACAATAAACACTTTTTTCTTTATAATTCACCCAATGTGTGGAAAATTGGATGAACACAGCCCTTCCCCCTTGCACATGGTCTTCCCTCAGCTTGTGGCACATAACTCTCCTGCCTGTTCCCTGCCCCACTTGATGATGGGCATCCAGGGCACACAGCCACTCATGTTTGAGGAAGATTAAATAAAGGCTGAGGGCTCCCAAACCACCTGCATCTGCCTGACAGGCTTTGCCCCAGAGGGTTGCTCTCTTCAGCCTTGGCCTAGTGTCCCATGTCCAGGGCCTAGCTGAACTTCCCCTAACCACCCAGATAGGCTAACCTGGAATTCACTATGTAGTCTCAGGGTGGCGTCAAACTCATGACAATCAATCCTCCTACCTCTGCCTCCCAAATTCTAGGATTAAAGGCGTGTACCACCACGCCTGGCTCTTTTGCTTTCTTTTCTTTTTTTTTTGGGGGGGGGGTCAGTTTTTATTATATATTTTTTATTGATCACTTCCATAATTGTAAACAATATCCCTCCCTCCCTCCACTCCCCCCCCTTTTTTTTTTGTTTTTCGAGGGAGGGTTTTACTCTAGCTCAGGCTGACCTGGAATTCACTATATAGTCTCAGGGTGGCCTCAAACTCTCGGTGATCCTCCTACCTCTGCCTCCCAAGTGCTGGGATTAAAGGTGTGTGCCACTACACCCAGCTTTTTCTGGCTGATCTAAAATTCACTATAGTCTCAGGGTGGCCTTGAACTCATGGCAATCCTCCTACCTCTGCCTCCTGAGTGCTGGGATTAAAGGTGAGCGCCACCATGTCCAGCCAAAGCACCAACTTTCCATTCCCCTAAAGAATGCCATACTCAACTCCAGGATGAGGACAGAAACCTGTCACTATGGATTTACCAAAATGTCTTTTATTTACATAAGCGGAAACCTCAGTGTGTACACCCACTGTCCCTTGTTCAAGGGCCAAGCAGCAGCTGGACAAGGAATAAACCAAGGTGGGACGCTGCAGGGGAGGGGCTTTGCCTAGTGGGTTTGGACCTCTAACCCCTGCAGACCCCTCCAGACTTTTGTTGGGGGCACCATTCCTGCACTGCAGACACCATACCCAGTAAATCTGCTTTGGCCAACCTAGCACACCTCTCCCCTTAGGCCTCATTGTCCACATTGGATGTCAGGTCACTCAGGCCCCTGCCTGCTCCTAGGAAAACTAGCTTTTCCCTATCCCCAACCACTGTCCATCTATGCTAGGGCCAAGCCCACCATGCCCCCAGGAGCCCCCAGGTGTATACAAGTAGATCAGAGGACCCCTCAGGACCAGCTTCCAGCAACAAGACTCAGCAGGGGGTGCCTCAGTTTGCCCTGCACTTCTGGGTGACCAGGCCTTCTCCCAAAACAGCCCACAGAGCTTCAGAGTGCAGCTGGGGCAGGCACACTAGGGAGCGGCAGCTCCAGCGCCGGTGTCTCTGCAGCCTGCGCAGGGCTGGGCTTCCGATGGTCCAGCTGCTCCAGCTTCTCACCAAGCTGGGAGTAGAGTTCCTTCACAGCCTCACCACTCTGTGGACAAACCAGGCGTCGACAGACAATTGAGGTGGGTGGCCCAAAGCTCTGGAGGAGTGAGCCCACACGCCAGGCTAGAGCAGAAGGGTAGGCACCAGGAGTGAGCACACCACAGCTAGACCTGCTGGGCATGTTCACAGAGCAGGGCTCCGGGCTGGGAGCTGGGGATACCCACCTGGCCTGTGGGCTCCAAGGCCTTCTGCAAGTCCTCCAGCTTGGAAGGCGCCACCCTGGAGTGCAGGTGAAGGAGGAGCCTCAACACATGGCGATGCACATTTTCCTTCCTGGAAGAGACTAGTGGGGCTGGAGAGGCCACAGAATCTGCTGCTCCCACTGTCCCTGGAGGTAGGACAGAACTGACCTCCGGGCCACCTCCAAACTATAGCTAGGAATTCCTCAGCCTAGCATAGGTCCCAATACCCCAAAACCCAGATGTGGTGTGGCCTTTCACCAGCACAATAAGGCCTCAACCCCTCCCAGGCTAAGGTGCACAAAAGCCAAGGAGGGGCCACTGTCCCAGTACACCAGCACTGTGCATTCTACCTGGGAGAAGCGGTGAGGAAGAAGCCATCAAAGAGGCTGCTGCAGAAATCCTCCAGGGCAAACTCATCAGCCAGCAGCGCCAGGCTCCCCGTGAGCAGGTGAAGGAATATGTCACTGAAGGCCAGGTCACCAAAGGTCTCCACTGCAAACACAGCAAGTTGGCTCAGCTAGTGAGTGCCCAGGCAGGTGGCCGCTACCCTCAGGGACCTGCACCTGGGGGCAGGGAGTTCTCCACTATCCCAAGATCAGAACAGGACTCAGGTGAGCAGGAAGAATTGCCAAGGTGAGGTGGATAGGTGGTCTGTGGCCTTCAGCAGGAAAGCAAGAGCACAAATGAAACATGGGGACAGGAAGATGCTCTGCAGAGAGAAAGCCCACAAACCAGTAACTAGAGATATGAAGGAAACAAAGATGGCGGCTCCATAAGAGAGAACAAAGAAACAGTTCCAAATGAAGCCACTGACACCAAAGCAGGACAACTGGTGAAGCAAAGGTGCAGATGAGTCCTGCTCACAATCAGTGACACAAAAGCCTCAGCCACCACAGTAGACAACAGTCACTCAGAAAAGGGGAACAACAGAAGGATCCTTCAGCCAGGCCTTGCCTGAGGACAGGCATGAATATAAATGGGCCTGGGGACCAACATCTTCATTCCTGACACTTGTGGACAATGGGCCTGGGCAGGAAAGGTTGCAAGGCAGACCGCCGCCTGAACCCATATGGAAGTTGAACACTTGGGAGAGACTGAGGTTCTCCATAGGTGCTACTGCCAACCTATAATTCAAGCCCCGTGTGGTCCCAGGAGACTTGGGCAAGCATACGGTCACTACCAGGGGCACAGATGCTTGAGGTTCCTCCACACCTAAATAGCCATGAAACTTGAAAGCTAAGAAGACATGAATAGTGGAAAGGGACTCAAATCCTGACTTGAGCCACCAGCACAACATCCTTGCTGAGGGAGGCACTTGGCCACCATGTGTCATATGACTGGAAGGAGTTATAGCAGATCTGTCCAGAGGTGAACCTGGTCCTACTCAGTTTTTAACACTGTTTACTTATTTATCTAATATTTGCAAGCAGACAGAGACAGAGAGAAGGAGCGCTCCAGGGCTTGTAACTGCTGCAAATGAACTCCAGATACGTGGGCCACTTTGGGTATCTGGCTTTCCGTGAGTACTAGGGAATCAAACCCAGGTCATTAGGCTTTGCAGGCAAGCACCTTAACCACTGAGCATCTCTCCAGCCAAAGACTCTTTTGTAGAGATGTCATTAAACTATTCAGAGCCAGTGTTATTGTTTGAATCCAAAATGTCCCCCACAGACTCATGTTCTAAGCATATGGTCCCCAGCTGATGGTGCTTTTTTTGTTGTTGTTTTTGTTTCTGAGACAGGGTCTCACTCTAGCCCAGGCTTCCTGGAACTCACTCGGTAGCCTGAGCTGCCTCAAACTCAAGCAATCCTCTTACCCTTGCTTCTAGGATTAAAGGCATGAGTCACCACGTCCAGCCTTGATGGTGCCACTTTGAAGGCTATGGAACCTTTAAATGAGGCCTGGGTGGTGGAAGTAGGTCATTAATGGTAAGCCTCTGAAGGTTATGCCCGCCCCTGTTCTAGTCACACTCAACTTCCTGGTCTGCTGTGATCTGGAAAGCTTCTGCCACACTCTCTCCCTGCTATGATCGACCTGCTCTGCCATGCCTTCCTCAACAAGACGGAACAAAATCCTCGGAGATAATGAACGGAAATAAGTAGATGTTTCCTTTCTTCAGTTCTGTCTGTCAGGTACTGTAGCCACAGAAATGCAAAAGTGCCTAACACAGCTGATGAATGCAGGAGGACCAAGAATTCAAGGTCAGCCTTGGCTCCATAGGAAGACCCTTGTGGTTCCCCTCCACCCCGCCCCATGGTAGTATCTCGCTGTAGCCCAGGCTGAGTCTCAGGGTGACCTCAAACTCATGGTGATCCTCCTACCTCTGCCTCCCAAGTGCTGAGATTAAAGGTGTGTACCACCACACCTGACTGTGTTGTTGTTTTCTTTTTTTAAGAAACTAATACAGCCAGCATCTGAATGTCAGAGACACTGGTCTGAAGGGCTTTAAGCTTTTCATCAGGAGCTAACATTCACCCTTATTAGAACCCTTTCATATGTAAACACCAGGAAGCTTGTCCAGAACACAACTAAAATGCTGCAGCACAGCCACAGGAGGGTGTAGGCAGATGGACAGCCACAGCTCTGATGACAGACAGAACAAGCCAACTGGAACTGGCAAACAATGAGGCAAATTAAGCCGGGCATGGTGGCACAAGCCTTTAATCCCAGCACTTGGGAGGCAGAAGCAGAGGTAGAAGGATCACCACGAGTTCAAGGCTACCCTGAGACTACATAGTGAATTCCAGGTCAGCCTGAGCTAGACTGAAAAAACAAAACAAACAAACAAAAAAACAAACAGGCTTTGGGCTGGAAAGATGGCTTAATGGCAGCAAAGCTAAAGGACCCAGGTGGGATTCCCCAGTACCAACATAAAGCCAGATGCACAAGGTAGTGCATGAGTCTGGAGTTTGTTTGCAGTGGCTGGAGGCCCTGGCATGCTCATTCTCTCTAAATAAATAAATAAAAACAGGCTCCATCTTTATGCATGAACCTCTAAACCCCAAACATGATGTAAGTCAGCAGAGTCCTAGCACCTTTTAACACTGTGGGATGCTACTGAGGCTCTCTCCCCAATAGGGTCTATAATTTCACTTTTGTTTCACTTGTTTGTGGTAGTAGAGATGGAATTCAGGGCCTCATATAGGCTAGTTAAGCCCTTACTAGGCTACACCCTAGCCCGTAGCTTTACTCTTGAGGGTCCCAATCAGACCTCTGTCTTAGGCTCCTAGGGAAAGAGAGGGGGCGGGCTGTCCTTCTGAGCACCCAAGGAACTCCAAGTCCTTTACCAGTCAGGACAAACCAGCTTCAGTGAAACAGTTAAGCTCTGCCTATTACAGTAACAAGCACACAAGAAACTTAACTGAAAACCAACCTATGGAGGTTGGCCGCTAGGGGCCCAAGAGGCTGAGTCACAGGTAACAAGCCAGCACAGCGATGAGGACTCACCAAGCCCAGGCAGCAGGCGTAGGAGTGCGTTCTTATTCCTCTGCTTGGTGATGTGCAGGACATAGTACAACCCCACCTCACAAGCCATGCGCTGTTCCTGTAGAAACCTGCACGGAGGACACCAGGGCCTGGGATCAGCCCACCCAGTGCCACCATCCATCTATAGCCCCACCCCTCCCACCCACTGCCCTGGAGTCCTACTTGGTGAAACTTTCAGGAAGCGTGTTGGGGTACGTGATTGGGGCTTTCTCCTCAGCTGGAAGCTTCTGATCCACATTGAAAGTGTAGTCATCCACCACAAAGGACATAAGCATCGGCAGGAACTTTGTGATGAGCTCTGCCTCCTGTCAGGAGGGGTGCCTGAGACCACGGGGCCCCCACAGACCCAGCTGCTCAGTACATACCCAGCCCACCCTCTGCTCAGTGTGGGTCCCACACAGACCCATCCCATACACCTTCCTCAGGTCCAGCTTTCTGGGCTTTTTTGAAACAGGGTTTTACTCTAGTCCAGGCTGGCCTTAAATTCGCAGCAATCCACCTACCTCAACCTCCCGAGAGCTGGAAATAAATGTGCATGTCACCATACCCGGCAAGTTCAGCTTTCTTGGACACTGGTCCCCAGGTTCTTCCTTTCCACTCACTGAGACCCAAGTCTAGGGCTATGTTGAACCCCCAATCTAGCACAATCATGGTTGCTCATGCAGAGCCCCTTCTGGGCCCTGGTCCACATGGAAGAGCCACCACCCTGAGACCAGTCTAACAAGATGCACAAAACATCCCTGATGGTGATCTTCCCAAAAGGAACATTCTAGAAGAAGTGCCTTGGGACCAGAGGACCTCACCCTACCACTCCCCACAATTAGCAGAAAAGGAAAAAACTGAACCCTGTACCATCTTAGGCTCCTTGAAGACCTGGCTGTCGATCAAGTCCCATGCACCCTGGCCCAGTGCCAGCAGCCTGAGTAGGAGGAGGAGGTCAGGACTGTCCTGCAGGGAAACAGAGGCCTCAGCAGAGCTCAAAGCTGTGCTGTCCTCTGGCTTCACTGGACACAGCAGGACCTCTGCTGTCCATGGCCAGTACCCCCAGGATGGTGATCAGGGGCACCCATGTGCTACCACCCACTCATGTAGTGAAATCCCATTTCAAGGGTGGGAAGTGTGTGCTTTGGGCCAGTGTGTGCATAGTCACCAGGCGCCCCTGTGCTCACCCTGGGCAGTGTCTCCTGGCTGACCAGCTCTTGCAAGTGCCTGATGGTGCTCAGGGACAGTGTGTTGATGGCGAAGGGATCACACAGGATCATGGACAAATCCCTGAAAGGAGCCAGCCCTTGGTATAAACTGAGGAGGCCGGGTGTTCCATCCCGACGGGCTGCAGTGCTGGGCCCACTGAAGGGATAGCCACAGACTGGGATGCCAATCCTTACAGAGGCTTGGCCCCAGAGAGGAAGCTTTTCTCTAGAAATACTGAATTCATAATTTGTTTTCAATTACTCAAGGATCTTCTTTTTCTTTTTTCTTTTCTTCTCTTTTCTTTTTTTTCAAGGTAGGGTCTCACTTTACATTGCATTGAACTTACTATAGTCTCAGGCTGGCCTCAAGCTCACAGCTATCCTCTTATCTCTGCCTCCCAAATGTTGGGATCAAAGGTGTGGTTCACCAACACTCCAGGCTCAAAGATATTCAAAACTTTAGTTAAGAGGAAAAAAAATGTCTATTCTTTATTTCTAAAAACCTGGGCTGGAGTGATGGCTTAGTGGTTGAGGTACTTGCCTGGGAAGCCTAAGGACCCAGGTTCAATCCTCCAGTACCCACATAAGCCAGATGCACAAGGTGGTGCATGTGTCTGGAGTTTGTTTGCAGCAGCTGGAGGCCCTAGCATGTGCATTCTCTCTCTCTCTCTTTTTTTTTTTGTTTGAGGCAAGTCAGACTGCCTTTTTTTTTTTTTAATGCAAGAGTGAGAAAGAGAGAGAGAGAATGGTTGCACCAGGGCCTCCAGTCACTGCAATCAAACTCCAGAGGCGTGCGGCCCCTGTGCACATTTGTGACCTTGTGCACTTGTGTCACTGTGCATATGGCTTACATGGGACCTGGAGAGTTGAACATGAGTCCTTAGGCTTCGCAGGCAAGCACCTTAACTGCTAAGCCATCTCTCCAGCCCCATTCTCTCCCTCTCCAATAAAGAAATAATATTAAAAAAAAAACCTGGCCCAAACCAGATGTGGTAACACAAACCTGTAGTTCTACCACTTGAGAGATGAGAGATGGAGGCAGGAGTTCAAGGTCATCCTTAGCTATATAACTAGTTCAAAGCCAACTTGGGCTGTGTAAGACTCTGTCTCAAAACAACAATGGAGAAAAACAAAATAAGCTAAGTATGAATATGGTGGGTCATGCCTATAACTCCACACTCAGAAGGCTGAAGTAGGAGGATTACCTTGTGTTGAGTTCAAGACCAGCTTGGGCTAGAGTGAAACCCTGCCTCAAACAAAACAAAACAAAACACACCTACAGAAAATTTGAACTTATTGTATCTACCAGGGCTGGAGAGATTGTTAAATAGTTAAGCTGCTCACTTGCAAAGCCTTAGGAACGGAGTTCAATTCCCTAGTACCAATGTAAAGCCAGATGTACAAAGTGGCATATGCATCTGGAGTTTGTTTGCATGGCTAGAGATCCTGGTGCACTCATTCTCTCTATATATTGGCCTCTTTCTCTCTCACCCTCTCCAATAAATACATAAATAAAATACTTTTTTAAAAAAGCCAGGCCTGGTGGCACACGCCCTTAATACCAGCACTCAGGAGGCAGAGGTAGGAGGACTGCTGTGAGTTTGAGGCCACCCTGAATTTACATAGTGAATTCTAGGTCAGCCTGGGCTAGAATGAGACCCTACATCGAAAAAACAAACAAAAAGGAAAAGGAAAAAAGAAAGAAAACTGGCCCATGAGAACAACTGATTATTGAGTGTTCAGTGCTAAATGAAACATCTTTTTTTCAAGTATTTTTAAAATATTTTATTTACTTATGAGAAAGAGAGAGAAAAAACACAAGAGAGAATGGGCACACCAGGGCCTCTAGCCACTGTAAACAAACTCCAGACATATGCACCACCATGTGCATCTGGCTTATGTGGGTTCTGGGGAATTGAACCTAGGTCCTTAGGCTGCGCAGGCAAGCACCTTAATTGCTAAGCCATCTCTCCAGCCCTAGATGAGACATCTTTACCACTTCCTCTAAGACTTATGGAATATTGTGGAAGAGGGGGTGGGGATAAATTTAGAGTCAGAGAATGGGGAAGAGTGCTTTGCAGTACCATATTCTGCACATGAAGTGGAGGGTGCTTTCATGACCTCATAGCAGCTGTCAATACCTGCACAAAACCCGTACAGTATTGGGCCAACAACATTCCATTATGATGGAGGAGGGAAGAAAAAGAAAGAAAAGGTAGAAGAGGGTCTAGCTGGAAAGAAGGGGGCCAGTGGAAGAAGGATGAGGGAGGAAGGACGAAAGAAGGCGACAGGAAGAGATTATGATGATCAAAATACATTATGTACGTGTATGAAAACTGTAAATAAAAAGTTAGGGGGCTGGAGAGATGGCTTAGCAGTTAAGGCACCTGCCTGAGAAGCCTAAGGACCCAGATTTGATTCCCTAGTACCCACGTAACCCAGATGCAGTAGGTGGCACATGTGACTGGAGATCATTTGCAGTGGCTGGAGGCCCTGGCATGCCCATTCTCTCTATCTGCCTCTTTCTCTCCAATAAATAAAATTTTTAAAATGGGAAAAAAAAAATAACAAAGTTAAACCTAGGGCCAAGGATGGTGGCGCATGCCTTTAATCCCACCACTTGGGAGGCAGAGGTAGGAGGAATACTGTGAGCTTGAAGCCAGCCTGGGACTACAGAATGCATTCCAGGTTAGCCTGGGCTACAGTGAGACCGTACCTCAAAAAAAAAAAAAAAAAAAAGCGTAAATACCAGGCATGGTGGTGCATGCCTTTAATCCCAGCACTCAGGAGGCAAAGGTAGGAAGACTGCCAAGAGTTCATGGCCAGCCTGAGACTGCACAGTGAATGCCAGATCAGCCTGGGCTAGAGCAAGAGCTAACCTCAAAAAAAAAAAAAAAAAAAGTTAAGCCTGTCTGGTGTGGTGGTGTACACCTTTATTCCCAGCACTTGGAAGGCTGAGGTAGGAGAATGCCTTGAGTTTGAGGCCAGCCTAGGGATACAGAATGATTTCTAAGTCAGTCTGAGCTAGAGTGAGACCCTGCCTCAAAAACAAAAACAGGAGAAAGGCTAAACTTGGCCAGCGTCTGGGGTCAGCAGTAAACCAGAGAAGACTCTAACAAGAAACTATGGCAGGGCTGTACCAACAACACTGTGTCCACACCCCATGAAAACGGGGCTGGGAACCAGGCTGGGGTCTGTAGCCCACCTCTTAGCTCAGGCATCACACAGTACTGGAGAGAACAGCCCTCCAGGTCCCAACACTGGCTCCCCCAGGTAGGGGCCCTCTGCTACCCAGATTTGTACCAAACTATGTCTTCTCTTTGCCACAGACTGAGGTATCCGACATTGATATCCCAAAACATACTGGAATGGGCCCCAGCTATCAATAGTGACATAGCACAGAGCACTTGTGAATAGGACCCCAGAGTTGGGGCCCTAAAAGAGCTGACCCTTACCCTAAGACCTGCTCTTGCCCCTTCTTCACTCCATCAAGAAATCCCTGCAGCTCCCGGGCTCTCTTGCTGTCCACAAACCGCTCTCGGATGCAGGCGTCCAGGCACCAAGTGAACTGCAGGAAGAAAGTGCACAACCCAGGTGTACCCAGAGCCTTGCCCCTCACTCAGATTCCACCACTGTCCAAAGGGCTGTGAGAACTGCAGGGCCAAGTACAGGACAGAGAAAAAGACAAACACAGGCCAAGGTCTGAAGTCCCACTGCAGGCCAAGCCCCAAATGGAAGGGGCCCCTGAGAAGATAAGTTTCCCAAGGGGCCATGTTGGCCCAGGAAGATTGGACAGCAGAGGTCTCTAAGCTGAACATCCAAGATTCCCACTACTTTGTCACTTGTTCAGTAGGTAGTGACAAAGAAAGAAATAAACTTAGTGCCTAGCCACCAGTACTCAGCCTTGAATGTGGTAAGAACAGAAGGTACCACTGAACTTTCATGAGGAGTGAAGAGGCCTATAGGATGGAGAAAGTGTCCTCCCTACAGCCAAAAGCAGCAAGGGCTAGTGCAGAGGAAGCACACCGGTTTTCCCTGTAAGAAGACAAAGGCAGCTGGTGTGGTGGCACACGCCTTAATCCTAGCACTCGGGAGGCAGAGGTAGGAGGATTGCCACGAATTCGAGGCTACCCTGAGACTACATAGTAAATTCCAGGTCAGCCTGGACTAGATTAAGACCCTACCTTGAAAAAAAAAAGTAAAAAGACAACGACGACAAAGGCTGTCGTGGCTTGAATGCAAATGTATGGCCCCAATAGACTAGTTTTGCTTTTTGGGTTTTTGGTTTTTATTGAAGCAGGGTCTCACTCTAGTCCAGGCTGACCTGGAATTCACTATGCAGTCTCAGGGTGGCCTCAAACTCACAGCGATCCTCCTACCTCTGCCTCCCAAGTGCTGGGATTAAAGGCATGCGCCACAACCTGGCTCCCACCATACATTTAAAAAAATTTTTTTTTGTTTATTCTTATTTATTTATTTGAGAGTGACAGACAGAGACAGAAAGAGGCAGATAGAGAGAGAATGGGCACGCCAGGGCCTCCAGCCACTGCAAACAAAACTCCAGATGCGTGTGCCCACTTGTGCATCTGGCTAACGTGGGTCCTGGGGAATCGAGCCTCGAACCGGGGTCCTTAGGCTTCACATGCAAGTGCTTAACCGCCAAGCCATCTCTCCAGCCCCCACCATACATTTTTAATTAAACTTCCTACTTAAGTCTCCAGCAGGCAGGTCCCTGCTGGAGAAGGTGTCATTGGGGGCAGAACTTCAGTCCAGCTCTACTGGGTGTGCGGAGAGCCATTCTGAGCTCTGACTGTTTGTGCTCGCTGGTGCTGGCTTCTCTCTGCTGGCGATGCTCAAGTGAGCCAGCTTCCTCTGCCATGGTGAAACTTCCCTGGAATCTGTAAGCCTGAAATAAACCCTCTCTTCCTCGAAGGTGCTTCTGGTTAGATATTTGTCCCAGCAACAGGTGGACACTGCAGTGTTGAGTAATGAGCTCACAGTATGATACCTTATACAGGAGATAGCCTCAAGGCAACTATGCCCATGGTGTAGAAGGAGGGCCATGCAGAAAACCCCATTCCTAGATTATTCTGGTACTGGCCAGCTAGGACTGAGGGCTGAGGCAGAGGGCCTGGCAGAAAGATGATCCAGGGTGGCCATAGGGTAGGGGCTAGAGAGCCAACAAGGGAGGCAACCAGACAGCCAGGTCTCTGCTTTGGACATCAGCAGGCCCATATCCCCCAACAGACTCAGATGTTAACTTGGATTTCCAGCCGCCTGGCTGGAGGAGGTGTCATTGGGGGCAGACTGGATTTCTAGCCCAAAGGTATGCAGAGTGGTCTGAGCTCTGCCTGGGTCCCTGCTGTCTGCTGCCTGCTTGTGCTTGCTTTTGGTGTGTGCTGGCTGGTGGGGGTTTCTCTCTGCTTGGATCTGTGAAAGAGGGCCAGTCTCTTCCACCATTGTGGAACTTCCCACGGATCTGTAAGCATGAAATAAATCCTGTTCCTCCCATAAACGATACCTGTTTGGAAATTCATCCCAGCAACATGGAGCTGACTACAACACCTGGTCATCTCCAATTAGCGTGGAGGAACACATGATAGTCCAAGTAGCAGGCTGGCAGTGGTCAGCACCCCAGCTGACCAGTAATGTACCCCAGGGGAGAAGCAAAGGAAGATGCTGAATGAGTAGGCAGGTGGTGCTACCTTGTGGCAGGGGTCCACGGTACAGATATCTCCTACATCCAGGTCATGCAGGGACATGAGCAGCTCGGCCCGCAGAGTGCAGTAGTGCACGTTCCTGGTCCGCAGGAAGAGTGTGCGTAGGAACTGCAGCACCATGTCATACAGCTTCACATTCTTGCCCACCATCTGTGTCAGCTTCTGAACCACCTGTGGGGCAGGACAGGTATGTGGAGCCCAGATCCCTACTCAAATATCACCCCACCAGCAACCCACAAAGATGCATCAGTCCTGGACACAGCTGGCCTCCCCCTGGATACCTGTCCTTTCTACTGTTTTGGGCAGATTCTGTCATGAAACACTGGTACCCTGTTTGACATTGCCAGGTTCTGTTACTCAAGGTGGTAGATCCAAATCCATCTCCAGGGTTCCTTCTTCGCCTGTGACCTGCTGTGACCCACCGTGACCTCACGTGCGTATCTGGCAGGTTTGGTGGCTCAGTCCACAGGCAGCACTGAATGCCCATCCCAAGGAAGAAGGGTCCCAACATGGGAAGACTCAGGCCATAGTGCCACTGCCTCAGGACCTGGGTCAAGGGCTGAAAGGCCATACTGGGCTCTGCATCTCCCAGTCTTCTTCATCAGCTGGAGGTTGTATAGTCACTCCTGCCCAACTACCAGTATTAGGGCCAGGGCCGCTGGTGTGTGGCACAACACTGGTATCCAGTCTCCCTACCCTGTTTTCCAAGAAGGGAAGGGCCATGCAGGGACACCAGTGCCCTGCCTTGGCAGGCATCACCAACCTTATCCTTGGCCCCAACAAGGGAATTAGGCCACACAGTCCAGGTCAGTATAAGGGATCCTACTGCCCTGCAGCCAACACAAAGAAACTTCACCCAGCTGCTAACTGACCATGGCTAACTGGGCCTCTAGACCAAGGAGCTGGATATTTTGGGGCAAGCGCAAGGTGATGGACACCATTAAGCCCACATGGAAGTGAGGACTAAAGGCAGCCTACAGTGAAAACCAGTTATGTGCAGGGCATGACTTTTTTATTGGTGTTTTCTGAGGCAGGGTCTCACTTTAGTCCAGGCCAACCTACAACTCACTCTGTAGCCTCAGGCCAGCCTCAAACACATGGCAATCCTTCTAGGTCAGTCTCCAGAGTTCTGGGACTAAAGGGATAGACAACCACGCCTGGCTTTTCCAGCTTCTCTGCCTGTTTTGCCATTTGTACTTTTCATATGCATAATATAACTTGAAAGCCGGACATGAGAGGCAGAGGTAGGAGGATTGCCATGAGTTTGAAGCCACCCTGAGAATACAGAGCTAATTCCAGGTCAGCCAGAGCTAGAGTGAGACACTACCTTCAAGAAGCAAAAATAAAAAAAAAAAATATATATATATATATATATATATATATATATATGTATATATATATACACATACATATGTATTATTTATTTGAAAGAGAGTGAGGGAGAGAGAGAAAATGGGCATGCCAGGGTGTCTAGCCACTGCAAACAAACTCCAGACACATGTGCCACCTTGTGTATCTGGTTTACATGGGTACATGGGAATCGAACCTGGGTCCTTAGGCTTCGCAGGCAAATGCTTTAACTGCTAAGCCATCTCTCCAGCCCCAAGAATATAACTTTTCAGATTTTTTTGGTTTATTTTTATTTATTTATTTATTTGAGAGCAACAGATAGAGAGAGAAAGAGGCAGAGAGAGAGAGAGAATGGGCACGCCAGGGCCTCCAGCCACTGCAAACACACTCCAGATGCATGCAGCCCCTTGTGCATCTGGCTAACGTGGGTCCTGGGGAATTGAGCCTTGAACTGGGGTCCTTAGGCTTCACAGACAAGTGCTTAACCACTAAGCCATTTCTCCAAACCTGTGTTTTTTGAGGTAGGGCCTCACTCTAGCCCAGGAGCTGACCAAGCACTCATTCCATAGTTCCAAACTCATAGTGATCCTCCTACCTCTGCCTCGTGAGTGCTAGGATTAAAGGTGAGTGCTGTGATTAAAGGTATGTGCTTATAGTCTGGTCTTGAACTTGATCTTTACCAGCCTCATGAACGCTAGGGGGGAAAAAAAAAAAAACAAAAAACAGTGCTGGGACATAGTAGCACACAACTTGAGTCCCAGCACTCTGGAGGTCACAGAGGTAGAGGATCACCATGTGTTCTAGGTTAGACTGGGGCTACAGAGTGAGTTCTAGGTCAGCCAGGACTAGAATAAGACCCTGCTTCAAAACAAAAAACAAAGGGCTGGAGAGATGACTTGGTATTTAAGATGTTTGCCTGTGAAGCCTAAGAACACAGGTTCAATTACCCAGAACCTACATAAACCAGAGGCACGTGGTGGTGTAGGCAGCTGGAGTTTGTTTGCAGTGGCTGGAGCCCTGGCACACCCAAACTCTCTTCCCTCTCTCTCCTGACAAATAAATAAAGCTTAAAAAAATATGTTGGACTAGAGAGATGGCTTAGTGGTTAAGGCACTTGACTGCAAAGCCAAAGAACCAAGGTTCAATTCCCCAGGACCCATGTAATCCAGATGCACAAGGTGGCCCATGCATCTGGAGTTTGTTTGTAGGGGCTAAACACCCTGATGTGTCCATCCTCTCTCAAATAAATAAATAAAAGTAAAAATACATATATATTTTAACAATGCTATCTGTAGCTGGGTGTGGTGACGCACGCCTTTAATCCCTGCACTCAGGAGGCAGAGATAGGAGAACTGCCATGAGTTCAAGGCTGCCCTGAGACTACATAGTGAATTCCAGATCAACCTGAGCTAGAGTGAAACCCTACCTAGAAAAACTTTTAAAAAAATGTTATCTATATCACATTCCTCCAAGGTCAGGGTCCATTATGGAAGAGGTGGTGGAAAGAATGTAAAAGCCAGGGCTGGAGAGATGTCTTAACGATTAATGTGCTTGCCTGCAAAGCCAAAAGACCCAGGTTCAATTCCCCAGGACCCACATAACCCAGATGCACAAGGTGGCGCCACGTGTCTAGAGTTCATTTGCAGTGGCTGGACGCCCTGGCATGCCCATTCTCTCTCTCCTTCTCTCTGCCTCTTTCTCTCTCTCAAATAAGTAAAAATAAAATATTTTTTTAAAAAGGAGTTGGTTGGGGCTGGAGAGATGGCTTAGCGGTTAAGTGCTTGCCTGTGAAGCCTAAGGACCCTGGTTCGAGGCTCGATTCCCCAGGACCCACATTAGCCAGATGCACAAGGCGGGCGCACGCGTCTGGAGTTTGTTTGCAGTGGCTGGAGGCCCTGGTGCGTCCATTCTCTCTGTCTCTATCTGCCTCTTTCTCTCTCTGTCACTTTCGAATAAATAAATAAAAATAATTTAAAAAATAAAATAAAATAAAAAAATAAAAAGGAGTTGGTGATGAGGTAGCTTTAAAAATAAATAAATAAATAACTGGTGACAGGTACCATAACAGTAACAGGAAAAAAAAAAGAGCCAGATGTGGTGGGTGGCACATGCCTTTAATCCCAGCACTTGGGAGGCAGAGGCAGGAGGACAGCCATGAGTTCAAGGCTACCCTGAGAATACAGAGTGAATTCCAGGTCAGCCTGGGCTTCAGCAAGACACTGCCTCAAAAAAAAAAAAAAAGAAAAAGAAAAAGGAAAAAAAGGGGGGGGGACTAGAGGCTAGAGAGATGGCTTAGCGGTTACAGTGCTTGCCTGCAAAACCAAAGGACTCAGGTTCAATTCCCCAGTACCCACATAAAGCCAAATGCACAAGGTGGCACAGGCACTAAACAGGTGTAGGAAGATTAAAAAAAAAGGGGGGGGCTGGAGAGATGGCTTAGTGGTTAAGCGCTTGCCTGTGAAGCCTAAGGACCCCGGTTCGAGGCTCGATTCCCCAGGTCCCACGTAAGCCAGATGCACAAGATGGCGCATGCATCTGAAGTTCGTTTGCAGTGGCTGGAGGCCCTGGCATGCCCATTCTCTCTCTCTCTCCCTCTCTCTCTGCCTCTTTCTCTCTCTGTCTGTCGCTCTCAAATAAATAAATAAAAATAAGCAAAAAATTTTAAAAAAGGCTTTAAAAAGTCTCTCTGGGGCTGGAGAGATGGCTTAGCATTTAAGCGCTTGCCTGTGAAGCCTAAGGACCCCGGTTCGAGGCTTGATTCCCCAGGACCCACGTTAGCCAGATGCACAAGGGGGCGCACACGTCTGGAGTTCGTTTGCAGTGGCTGGAAGCCCTGGCGCGCCCATTCTCTCTATTTCTCTCTATCTGCTTCTTCCTCTCTCTGTCACTCTCAAACAAATAAATAAAAAACTGAACAAAAAGAAAAAAAGCCAGGCGTGGTGGCGCAGGCCTTTAATCCCAGCACTCGGGAGGCAGAGGTAGGAGGATCACCATGCATTCAAGGCCACCCTGAGACTACAGAGTGAATTCCAGGTCAGCCTGGGCTAGAGTGAGACCCTACCTCGAAAAAACAAAAAAAAAAAAAGAAAAAAAAGTAAGACCCAAAGGAAGGGTAAGACTTTGCAAGGCAATCTTCCAGGTACAATTTGGCCTCAATATCCATGACCTCACAGTGCCTAGTACTACCTACACAAGACCCTCATAACAGGAGGAAAAGATAATGACATCAAAATATGAGAGCTTAATTGAGAGGGGGGGAGGGAAGGGATATGATGGAGAGTGGATTTGTGAAGGGGAAAGTGGGGGAGGGGAGGAAATTATCATGTTTTATTATCTATAATTATGGAAGTTGTCAATAAAAAAAAGTTTAAAAAGTCGGGCATGGTGGCACATGCCTTTAATCCCAGCACTTGGGAGGCAGAGGTAGGAGTGACATGAGTTTGAGGCCACCCTGAGATTATATAGTGAATTCCAGGTCAGCCTGGGCTACAGTGTGACCCTACCTTCGGGAGAGGGGGGAGTTGAGTTCAGGGCTGGAGAGATGGCTCAGTGGTTAAGATGCTTGCTTGCAATGCTTGATGGCCCAAATTCAAATCCCCAGTACCCACATAAAGCCAGATGCACAAAGTGGCATATGCATCTGGAGTTCTTTTGCAGTGGCAAGAGGCCTGGCCCACCCATTCTGTCTCCCTCCTTCTCTCTGTGTTTGCAAAAAAAAAAAAAGAAGGAGGAGGAGGAGGAGGAGAAGAAGAATGAAAGGTTGAGTTCAGTGTTATTTATTAGGCTTTTTTGTTTGGTTTTGGTTTTTCAAGATAGGGTCTCGCCTACTATAGTCTCCAAGTGACCTTGAACCCTTGGAGATCCTCCTTCCTCTGCCTCCCAAGTGCTGGGATTAAAGGTTTATACCACCACATCTGGCTGTTTATTTGTTTTCTGGTATTTTTATTCATTTATTGGGACAGAGAGAGGGAGGGAAAAGTGTAAGAGTGTGTGTGTGTGTGTGTGAGAGAGAGAGAGAGAGAGAGAGAGAGAGAGAGAGATTATGGGTACACCAGGGCCTCTGCCAGCAAATGAACTTCAGATGCATACACCACTTTGTGCATCTGGCTTTATGTGTGTACTGGGCAAGGTCACACTCAGACTAACCTGGAACTTACTCTAGATCCTAGGCTGGCCTTGAACTCAGATCCTCCTAACCCAGCCTCCTGGGATTACAGACATGAGCCACCATGCCTGGATAGTGGTTTTTTCTCTTATTAATAGGTAATCATTTTATTACACTGATTAATCATCTTTTAAATTATTTTGTTGTTTTTAAAATATATTTATTTATTAGAAACAGGAGAGAGAGAAAAAGAATGGGTGTCGCAGGGCCTCTAGATCACCTTGTGCATCTGGCTCAAGTGGGACCTGGGGAATTGAACCTGGATCCTTACGCTTCACAGGCAAGTGCCTTTACTGCTAAGGAATCTCTCCAGCCCATCTTTTTTTTTTTTTTTTTTCCGAGGTAGGGTCTCACTCTAGTCCAGGTTGACCTGGAATTCACTGTATAGTCTCAGGGTGGCCTCGAACTCATGGTGATCCTCCTACCTCTGCCTCCCAAGTGCTGGGATTAAAGGCATGCACCACCACGCCCAGCTTCTCCAGCCCATCTTTTAATTTATTAATTTATTTGTGTGTGTGTGTGTGTGTGTGCATGCACCTAAGTTTTTTCTCTCTCTCTGCTTGTAAATAAATTTAAAAAAATTTTTTTTGGTTTGTTTTTCGAGGCAGGGTCTCACTCTAGCTCAGGCTGACCTGGAATTCACTATGTAATCTCAGGGTGGCCTCGAACTCACGGCAATCCTCCTACCTCTGCCTCCCAAGTGCTGGGATTAAAGACGTGTGCCAACACGCCCAGCTTTAAAAAAAAATTTTTGTTTGTTTGTTTTTTTGAGGTAAAGTCTCACTCTAACTCAGGCTGACCTGGAATTCAGGGTGGCCTGGAACTCATACTTTACAAGTACTGGGGAACTGAACTTGGGTGGGCAGACTTTGCAAGCAAGCACCTTTAACTGCTGAACCATCTCCCAGCTTCACCCTTTTCTGAGATTAATCATTCTTTTTTTAACTAACAATTTGTTACAATTTTTGAGAGAGAGAGGAGAGGGAGAGAGCATGGGCATATCAGACCCTCTTGTAACCGTAAATGAACTCCAGTCACATGTGCCACTTTATGCATCTGGCTCTATGTGGGTACTGGGGAATTGAACCCAAGCTGTCAGGCTTTGTAACCAAGTGTCTTTAAATACTTAGACATCTCTCTAGGCCACATTAATCGTTCTTCTTATATATATAAAATATATAAGTTATTTGAGAGAGAGAGAGAGAGAAAGAAACAAAGAAGCAGACAGAGAGAATGGGTGTACCAGGGCCTCTAGCAACTGCAAATGAACTCCAGACGCATGTGCTGTCTTGTGTATCTGGCTTTATTTGGGTACTGGGGAATCAAACCTGGGTCCTTGGCTTCGCCAGCAAGCACCTTAACTGCTAAACTATCTCTCTAGCCCCAGATTAATCATTCTTGAATGCACAAGCTCCACAGGAGCAAATGGGAATTAGATGTATACAACTAATTTCATCAAATGGATTTTCATCCTTGTATCCAAATACTTAAAAGAGTTTGAAATTAGATGGGTTTTTTTTTTTGCTTGTTTGTTTGTTTGTTGTTTTCTGTTTGTTTTTGTTTTTGGAGACAGGGTCTTACTATGTAGCCAAGATTAGCCTCAAACTTGTGGCAATCCTCCTGCCTCAGCCTCCTGCCAACCCTTTCTCTTGTCACATGTACAAGCCCATGCTTCTGGAAACAGGCTAATGTACACATTCACAGGCACATAAAAACAGGAAAAGGGCTAGGCACACACTTGGGAGTCACATGACCTGACCTCCCTTCCCCTCACCTCTCCCTGGCGCCTGGTCTTGGGAGAAGGGCTGAAGAAGTTGTGCAGAACTGAAAGCTCTGTGCTGAAGAGTGCGTTCTCTTTCTCCAGAATGTACTGCTTCAGCAGAGGGGAGACCTCATCCCCAAAGAGTGCCTGGTTGTCCTGCCAGATCTGTCGCTTCACCTCCACAGCACAAGCGCGGTACAGCTCCTTATCAGCCATCACCAGCTTCAGCTTCTTCTCAGGAACCTACAAGGAAAACATCACAGCCTCCTGCATGTGGTACCCACAGGCCAAGAGGCTTCAGCTTTCTACAAAATATAAATAAATATGCCCGGCATGGTGGCGCACACCTTTGATCCCAGCCCTCTGCGACTCCATAGTGAATTGCAGGTCAGCCTGGGCTAGAGTGAGACCCTACCTTGAAAAACCAAAATACATAAATAAATAAAAATACCTAGATTCTTGGAGGCAGAGGCAGGAGGATCAATGTGAGCTTGAGCCCACCCTGAAACTACATAGTGAATTCCAGGTCAGCCTGGGCTGGAGCCAGACCCTACCTCAAAAAAAAAAAAGAAAAAGAAAGAAAGAAAGAAAGAAAAAGCCTGGATCCACTGGGCAGAGCCCCCCGCGGTCCCAGGCCAAGCTTCAGTAGGTGAATTCAGACATACTGAGTCCCCAGAAGGGACCCAACCCTCCAAATGAAATGCTAAGCTTCCATCTCCACTTGGCTCATCCAGAAGCAACTGACGGCACCACAGATTGTGCTGAGCTATCAAATTCATCAAACTTTTCAGGAGCTAAGCAGCTAGTGTGCGCTGAGCTCACATCTGACTTTCATCAACCAAGGCTATGGGTGGGGCTAGCAAGCTAACCTGCATGTACCAAAGGATCACAGCCCCGGGAGTTTTGTTCCATAGCTCTCACCTTGGGCAGATGTTTCATGACGCACATCACGACTGGCTGTAGGGATGGCATCTTGACCAAAGAGAAGCTCTTTTCCAGAAGGTCTTCCAGCTTCTTATACCTGGGAAGACTTGTGTGACTGAAGAAATGGGTCTCCACATGAAGGACACACGGGGGGAGGGGGAGAATCTCTTAAACACATTCCTCGCCCTGTTTAAAGAAGGGCCGTATAGCCGAGCAGACCAGAACCGTCCAGACAGCCAACCAACTCCAAAGATAAGTAGTGGCAGCTGCACATGTCACCTTGCCCGCGGCTTGCAGGTGCAGACCTACCTTTCCTCTGCCTTCCCCTCCGAGGCAATGGCCGACACTCGCTCCAGTAGTTTGTCGCGTAACTCATCAAACACGGACTGGTGAAACTCCAGCCGCGGCGTCCCGTGCAGGTCCAGGAAAGGCAGGGCCGATTGCAGGGAGGGCAGCAGCACGCCATTCTCTGTCTGGGAAGCAGAGGGTCAACGCGAGTGCATTTTGCTGACAGAGACCTCGGCCGCTGCCAAGTCGGCCGGGGCACCCCAAGATGCCCTGAGTACACAGGCATGTCCACAGATGTTCCCAGCGGCGCCGGTGGTAACCGCGAAAAGGGGAGAGCACCCAGAGTTCCTCAGTGGGCTCCTGGCTCGGGACGTTCAGCACCTCCATCCGAGAGTGGACACAGCGTCGGGAGCGCGCAGAGTGTGTCCAGCTTCCCAAGCGGCCCGGCCCCCTCCCGCCCACCTGGAACTGCTCGATGGCCTTGAGCGGCTCGGTGCAGTTGGTCAGGGTCTCCTTCAGGTCCTCGCCGTTGGCCACGCCCAGATCTTGCAGCCCCGCAAACATGGCCGAGGCCCCAGCCGTTGCCCGACTGGGCGCCCCATCACTGCCACGCTCCCCTGGAGTCGCCGCGGACGCTGCAGGAGCCCCCGAAGCCCGCTCCCCCGAGCCTCGGGGGCCGCCCGAGCCCCGTTCCCCAGCAGCCTCCAGTTTGGCTAGGTGCTGCCCGCAGAGCAGCTTGCACCGGCACGCGCCGCCCACTTCCGCCCCGCACAGCCCAGTCCGGTAGTCAACAGGCCCCGGGGAAACGCCGCCGCCGCCGCGCGCAAGTTCCGGGCAGAAGCTTCGGTGCGCAAGCGGCAGGGTCCTGATGACGCAACAGACTTCGCCGAGTGTCTGCCTACTCCAGCCGGATCCCAAGCCCCTGGGGCCTGCTGGATGGAAGGGTGGAGTAGGTGTTGGTCGGGGTTATGCGGCAGAATAACTTCCTTATGCATTTCAGAATATCCAAGTACATTTTACTTTGTTTTTGTTGTTTTTCGAGGTAGGGTCTCGCTGTAGCCCAGGCTGAAGCCCAGACTGACCTGGAACTCTCTATGTAGTCTCAGGCTGGCCTCGAATTCACGGAGATCCTCCTCCCTCTGCCTCCCAAATGCTGGGATTAAAGGCTTCCGCCACCATGCCCAGCTATTGAGAATTTATTTGAAGCGTGTCACCACTGTTGGAACTTCCTGCACCTGGGTCCCAACAGGTGCATGGCACAATTGTGAGATATAATGCATGACTTTACATTCTTTGGAACTTGGCCTTCTCAAGGTAAAATGGAGACAAAGCTCACAAATCCTAAAACCTCAATGTGCCTCCAGTGGCACCTTGCAAAGCCCTGAGTACACAGTGGGGACACAAGCCACGACCATCACCATGGGTTGGGCATGTGAGGATCTAACCAGCCTTCCAACCCAACATGGGGCATCCTCATTAAAGTTTAAACCAGGGGCTGGTGACATGGCTCAGCAGTTAAACTGCTTGCCTGCAATGCCTAGCAACCTGGGTTCAATTCCACAGTGCCCATGTAAAGTTCGATGCATGGTGTGGAGTTTGTTTGCAGTGGCTAGAGGCCCTGGCCCACCCATACTCTCTTCTCACTGTCTGTCTCTCTCTCTCTCTCTCAACTTGCAAATCAATTTTTTTAAATATTAAGTTTAAGCCAGAATCCAGGTTCCACAATGTTTCTTGTCTTTGGAAGTTGCAGGAAGCTCATCTGGGCTGAAGGTCTTCCTGCCGTCCAGTGTGATGGCTCCTGGATCCAGCATGTATCTGTCTTCAGCCTCCCCTCTGTTCCAACTCTCACCATCTTTCCCACCAGCCCTGTACCTCCCCCCACCACACCAAACACCACACCCTCTGTGTTTCCTTGTGCCTTTGCTCTGCTGTGAATTCTTCCCAGTAACATTCTTGCTCATTCTTAGAAGCCCCTTCTCTTGTTGCCTCCTCCTGGAAGCCCATCCTCCATTCTTTCTGCAATTCCCACTTCTGGCTCTGGAGTGCCTGGTGTTATAGGCACAAGCAGGATTTTTATATCCACTTGGACTAAGGTCCCAAGGCCACAGCGACTACAACTCTGCCACTGTTACTGCTGGCTAAGCTGGCCTAGACAGGGCCCAGTGGTGAAGATTCCCCACCCCATGATTCCCCAGAACACTGGAGTCAACCTTCAAGCTGGTACACAGTCAGTGAAGACATGGGGCTTCCACTCTGAAAAAGGTGGTGGTGCTGGGGCACCATAGCAGCCCCTGGGGCAGAGCCTGTGCAAGAGTGAGCACTGTGCCCTGATGGGAGAAGAAAGTGCAGGGAGAACCTGGGATGAAGCGCATTAACTGCTGGCGAGGGCATTCATTCTAAGTAGGATGACAAGCCCAGTCATGATAAGGGCAAAGGCCCAGGGAATCCATGAGCTGTGGCTTCACATGTCGGGCCTTGGGGCAAGGTTCTCGAGACAAAGATAATTGAGCCCCACTGGATCTTCAGGTCAAGGCCTCAGAGAGAGTGAGGCTAGTGCCTGATATGCTGATTTTCTGGTCCTTCCTTAGTGCCTAGGCCATCCTACTCAACCCTAGCATCTGGCCACCTAGCCCACCACAACAGCTCAGTGAGAAGCCGGACCCTCAGGTAGATGCTGGACCAGTCCCTTGGGTGGTGTTACTGTGTCAGAGTATCTCACACTGCTACCAGGCCTCATTCTCATCCTGTCCTAGGCCAGGAAGCTTAGACTAAGTCCTAGACTGCTACCTCCACAACCCTGGGGGAAAACCTGCCAGGGCAGGGAAAACCAGAAATTACAGGGAAGCAGCAGGCCACGTCATCAGGACAGCCCACTGGAAAAGAGACGGATAGCTAGGCATATCAGAGTTAGAATCAATTCATCTCTTTAGCAAGGGGGCGGGCAGGTGAGGTCTCTAGGAGATCTCTCTGTGCACAACCTACAGAAAAGTCTTGCTGGACAGAAGGGTGGGTCAGGGGTACCCAGAGGGGTCAGAAGGCCAGGCTGCAGACTGAGTTCCAGTGGGAGGCCTGGGCAAGCCCCCAAAAATGCCAGCTTTGCACTCTATATGCAACAGGTCTACAACGTGCAGAAGGGGCCTGTGTCATGGCGTTTCGGTCTACGCACTCCCTGGATAACCACTCCTGGTGTGGAGGGGAAGCGTGAGTTGTAGCAGTCTTCCACATAGTAGGCAGCTGGACCAGGGGTTTTTGCTGTAGAGAGAGCCAGCTAGGAGCTCAGTCAGGCTGTTTCCAGCACCCACCCCTTACTCCCATCCCTGCTCATATCCAGGCAGGACCCAGCCCTAACTCCACCCTACGGCAGTTCCAGCTTCCTCTCCTAGGCCTCCTCACAGGAGCTGATCCAGGATGAGATGGCAGGTGATCGGCTCATGGAGAAGGCAGGTGAGCGTGTGCTCTGCAGACGGTATCCAGGGAGGATGTTGTACGTGTTAGGGCTGGGGTGATTTTTGCTAGAGGACTTCGGGGGGGCTTGGAGTGGGCTAATGACAAAAGGGCCTCTGGCCCGTAGCACCCCTGGGCGGACCTGGGCCTCAGGTATCTTGTAGGTAGAGTGTTGGCGGCCTCCAAAGCTGAAGGCTGGGAAAGCAGGCTGGCTAAGTGGCTTGTACTGAGCAGGTGACGGCCACTGTGAAGAAGCAGGGCAAGGGCTGCAAGACCTCCTCAGCCAGGCACTGACCCCATTCGTCCAGGCCACCTAGCCCTGGTCATCCTGCCCTGGTCTGCCCCAGCCCCAAAGCTGGTCACCTGGCACCTGACCACCCCCTCTCCTATATGCCCAGACCTTTCCCACACAGCCCCCTTGCTTTCATCCCCTCCACCTGGCCCATACAGCACCCCCTACCTTTTGCTCTTGGATGAAGTCGGACTTCTGTGTGAAGGGGCTTTCACTCTGGAGCCACATAGTGTGCCATGCCCTGCGGCCACCACCCTCTAAAGTAGGGCAGATGGTAGGTGGGGAAGTCTTCAAGGCTGGAGGCCCCCATCCTTGGGTGGAAACCAACAGGGGTATGGGGATACGCACCTCGGCCCTGGTACTTGCGGCCTATGGTGTAGTGGGGGTGTGGAGAGGACTCTCGCAGAGACGCACTGGGCACCTCATACTTGGTAGGTCCAGGGACATCCAGGTCCATCAAAATTGGGGGGCGTCTCTCCAGCACTGATGTAGGAAGCAAGCTCTGGGCTCAGTTCCTCCCAGCGAGCTGCTCCCTTCCTAGTTTCTCCCCACACTGGCCTAAGGTAGGGGTTCGGGTGTCAGGAACCCTCACTCACACAGCTCTCTCAGAGTCTCAGTGCCGATAGGTGGATTCTCCTTAGCGGTTTTCAATCTTAACTTGAGGCCAGCTGGGGCCCCATTAGTCTTTGGAAGCCACATCTCATCCTGATTCCACAGCACAGCAGCCTTGGGCCTGCAAGAAGGCCAACAGCCACTATCCACCCAGCCCCCGCTGTCCTCCCCACCCAATTGTCCTCATCTGTCCATTGCCCCCTGAAGTTACTGAGTAGAATGAAGAGGTGTCTCCTTCAGGGGGCCATGTGTCCAGTATTTGCCTTCATTGATGTAAAAATTTGCAAGGAATTTCACAGCTTTCTGGTCAAAATTCATCCTTGGGTCTTGGGTCCCTTAACTGGAGGGCACTGTGAGGCCTCTGTGACCTCACTGATAGGTCATGCCCCTCCCCTTTGTTGCTGGGAGTTCCCTGTGAGAGAAGCATTGTCTAGCCCATGAAGGGCTGTCCCACCAGGCCTGAACCCTCAGCTGGCCCTCCTCCTATCTGCTGGGAGGATTACCTAGGTCAGAATTGGACCAGAAGATCCCTAACTTGCTCAGGGCTCCTGGCCCAGACATCTTTTCGCAACCATTTCTCCTCTCCTGGAGGCTGGGGTTCACTTTCACAGTGCTTAATGGGAGGCCTGGGGTATCACCCAGGATGAAGAGGGAGCCAGACTGGTGAGTACATACTAAGTCTGACAGCATGCCCTGGTGTGTGGGTGAGGACCAGACAGAAAGGTGTAGAGTAAAAGTAGGGCTCAGGTTGCTGCTACTTGTCCCCTGACAAACTTAGTCATGGAGAAGACATCACAATACAACTCAGGTCTGACTCTTGAGTCATGACCAGTCCAGGAAGGGCTGGACATGAGAAACTTCCTCTGCCTAGGCGCACAGGGGCCAGAATTTGTTAGATGAACTGGGCTATGCCCAGCTGATGTACAAAGGAATACTGAGCCTGAGGGAGCAAGAGCTCATCTGGGCACCAGGAAGGGCCCTTGCAGTATGGCCTCTGGTGCTGGCTGGCCTAGCAGCCCCAGCCCTGATCTTGGCCTTCTCCACAGAGGTTCCTCCCTGCCCTCCCCTACCCTGCCTGGGTCATTCCTCTCTCAACCTTTCCCATTCAGCACTGGCCCTCTTGTCATTTAAGAGACCCGCTGGACAGGAGGATAGAGACGTGAAGGTACTCATTTGATTTGGTTGAGGGGCTCACAGGCTGCCTGGAACCCCCTCCCATATGTTCTACAGAGTCCTTTGAGAACCTCAGTGGTGGTGTTAAGGGCACCTTATATGTAATGTAGTATGCTTGCTGGTTAGGTAACTCCAGTTCCTCCTTGTAATACTGTGGAGCTCTGCATCTTTGCTCACACCAGTAAGCTCAAGCATGGAGGAAGCTGAGGCAGGAGGATTGCTGCAAGCTTGAGGCCAAACTGAGCTACACAACAGAAAAACAAATAAAATTAAAAACAGATCAGCCGCATTGGGTGGTGTTACACATATCTTTTGCTAAGTTTCAGAACACTTCCTCAGTGAGGGCTCCTGAGGGTGGAAGTAGTGTCTTGTTAAGACTTGATCCATGTTAGCAAAGCATCCTCCTGAAGGCCTTGACCAGCAGTACACACTTGAAACTGCCGTTATCAGGATCTGATCGTCTGTTTGATTCAGGTTTAGCTGTACCTCCACGTGCTTATAGGCTGTGGGTTTATTTATTTATTTTAAATACTTATTTATTTAAAAAGGAAAGAAAGAAAGGGCACACCAGGACCTCTTACCACTGCAAAGGAACTCCAGATGCATGTACCACTTTGTGCAACTGGCTTTATGTTGCTACTGGAGAATAGAACCTGGACCAGCAGACTTTGCAAGCAAGCACCTTTAACCACTCAACCATCTCTCCAGCCCCGTTTATTTTTATTTATTTTTTTTGTTTACTTTTTGAGGTTGGGTCTCACTCTAGCCCAGGCTGACCTCAAAGTCATGGTGATCCTTCTACCTCAGACTCCCAAAAGCTGGGGTTAAAGGTGTGTACCATCACACCTGGCTCAACCTTCTGCTATTTTTTTTTTTTTTTTTTTTTTTTTTTGGTTTTGTTGTTGTTTTTTGAGGTAGGGTCTCTCTCTAGCCCAGGCTGACCTGGAATTCACTCTGGAATCTCAGGGAGGCCTTGAACTCACAATGATTCTCCTACCTCTGTCTCCCAACTGCTGGGATTAAAAGTGTGTGCCACCACACCCGGCTATTTATTATTTATTCTGTTTTTTATCTTTTTTTTTTTTTTTTTTTTTTGGTTTTTCGAGATAGGGTTTCACTCTAGCCCAGGTTGACCTGAAATTCACTATGGAGTCTCAGGGTGGCCTCGAACTCACAGCGATCCTCCTACCTCTGCCTCCCAGTGTTGGGATAAAAGGCATGCGCCACCATGCCCGGCTTATTCTGTTTTGTATATATATATATATATATATATATATATATATAAAGTATATCTTTTTTAAAATTTTATTTATTTACTTATTTGAGAGAGAGAAACAGGTGGAGGGAGGGAGGGAGAGAGAGAGAGAGAGAGGGAGAATGGGCATGCCAGGGCCTCCAGCCACTGCAAATGAACTCCAGATGCATGCACCGCCCCCCTTGTGCATCTGGTTTATGTGGGTCCTGGAGAATCGAACCGGGATCCTTTGGCTTTGCAAGCAAACACCTTAATCGCTAAGTCATCTCTCCAGCCCTATGCTGGTTTTTGACACTAAGTGAACGAACTGATTTTTCCTCTATTATTCTTTCATTTTTATTATTAGAAACTTCTTTGAAACAACCAAACAAAAAAGACATGCTGAGCTGGGCGTGGTGGCGCACGCCTTTAATCCCAGCACTTGGGAGGCAGAGGTAGGAGGATTGTTGTGAGTTTGAGGCCACCCTGAGACTACACAGTGAATTCCAGGTCAGCCTGGGCTAGAGTGAGACCCTACCTCATTAAAAAAAAAAAAAAAAAAAAAAAGTCCTTTGTATACCAGAAAACAAAATGAGGATTAGGTATGGGAAACAATGTCTTGCTCCAGGTGAAAGAGCTCGTTGGAGAGAGTCCACACAGTCCAGCCAGGAAAGCCCTCAACGCTGACTTCATCAGGGGAAAGGGTCGGTGGTAAAGTGCTTCAGCTTGAGGTAAGGGCTACTTAGAGGCAGTGAGTCCAAGCCCTTCCCATCCCTGCTTCCTGAGCTCTGCGTGGGGATTCCTTCCAGCACCCCAACACCCTGGATCAGGACACCTTACTAACCTACTACCTTTCTGGTCCTCTGACCAGAGGTGCTGTGAGATGGGAGCACTTATGGGGTTAACAAGTGGCCTGGCCCACAGTGTGGGCTCCTTCACAACACAATTGTTACCAGGCAACAGGACTCTTCTCAGGCAAAGGAGCTGGACACAGAAGGGGCTGAGCCAGCAAGGGCGGAGTTGAGAGGCAAATGACAGCTACTCAGAAACACAACCTCTTCACACCAGAACCTCACTACATTCCTGGGTAAGAGCTGGGAGCTCTTCAGGGAGGCTGGGGTCAGGGATGAGGAATGGACAGCAAGGTTGGGGGTCTAAGGAGACTGAGAGCCAGTGCAAAAGCAGCTGCAGGCCAGGAGTACCAGGGAGCAGAACTGAGGCCCCCAGGGCTGAAGAGTTCTGGGACAGGAAAGCTCTGAGTGGAACCTCAGAAGGCCCAGGCCTTTTGCTTCCTGCTAGCCTCAGCCTGAATGCCTACCAAGTGGTCAGCATGTCCATCAAGAGCAGAAACTGGGGCAAGCCAAACAGCTGGCAGAGGCTGGCTCAGTAAATGCTGGATACTTCTCCACAGGAGATGATTGAGAGATGAGGTAAGCATGGACCATTTAAAAACAAATGACCAGGCAGAGGACTGTCGCCTAGTGGAGGAATGCTTGCCTAGTGTGCATGTGCAAAGACCTGGGTCTGATCTCTAGCAATGGAAAAAATGTAACACAGGAGCACGTGAAGTGGGGGAAAGGCTGAAGGATCTGTGCTTCTTTTCAACAACCATCACTCCTGGGGGAGGTGTCAGTGGTGTGGAGGATGGAGCGGAGGTGGAGGATGGCTGGGTGCAGCAGGGAAGAAAATCTGGTAATGGTGATGACAGTGTAGCCCACCCTTCTTCAGGCCTGGCATGTTCTCAGACTTGATGTCTTCTCCGCCTTGCTCACTTTTTGCCTAGTGGGCTTGTGTTAATACTGGCAATCATTAATTAAAAAGAAGACAGTTCTGGCTTGGGTGCACCCCAGTAGTAGACCACTTGTTTAGTATGCTATAGGCTGTGAATTTGATGCCTGGTGTCTTACACACACAATAACAATAATAGTTCAGCTAGTGTGCTCTTTTTAAAAATATTTTTTTAGGGCTGGAGAGGTGGCTTAGTGGTTAGGCGCTTGCCTCTGAAGCCTAAGGACCCCGGTTCGAGGCTCAATTTTCTAGGACCCACGTTACCCAGATGCACAAGGGGGCACATGCGTCTGGAGTTCATTTGCAGTGGCTGGAAGCCCTGGTGCGCCCATTCTCTCTCTCTCTCTTTGCCTCTTTCTGTCTCTATCACTCTCAAATAAATAAATAAAAAATGAACAAAATAAATTTTTAAAAAATTCTTAAAAAAATTTTTTTTTATTTGCAAGCAGACAGACAGACATACAGAGAGAATAGGTGTGCCAGGGCCTCTAGCTGCTGTAAACAAACTCCAAATGCATGCGCCACTTTGTGTATCTGGCTTTATGTGGGTGCTGGGGAATTGAACCCGAGTCCTTAGTGTTTGTAGGCAAATGCCTTCATCACTGAGCCATCTCTCCAGACCCTAGTGTGCATTTGTAGTCAGCTACTCAGGATGCTGAGTGAGGTAGCGGGATTGATTCTATCAGAAAAAAATAAAAATAAGAATAAATAAATAAATAGGGAGCCAGGCATTGTGTTGCATGCCTTTAATCTCAGTACTTGGGAGGTCAAGGTAGGAGGTTCACTGAGTTCCAGGCCTCCCTGAGACTACAGAGTGAAATCCAGTTCAGTCTGAGCAAGAGTGAAACCCTACCTTGAAAAAACAAAAAAATAAAAAATAAAAAATAGGGATTGGACAGCAGGGTGTGGTGGCACGTGCCTTTAATCCTAGCACTTGGGAAGAAGAGACTGAGTGGCCACTGTGGGTTTGAGGCCAGCCTGAGACTACATAGTGAATTCCAGGTCAGCTTGGGCTAGAGTGAGACTCTTACCTTGAAAAACCAAAATAAATAAATTTAAAACTAGAGGAGGAACCAGGTATGGTGATGCATATTTTTCATCCAAACACTTGGAAGGCACAGGTGGGAAAATCATTGTGAGTTCGAGGCCAGCCTGAGACTAGAGAGTGAGTTACAGGTCAGCTTGGTCTAGAGTACAACCCTTCCCTAAAACAGCAAAACAAGCAAAAGACAAAACACAACAAACAAAAAAATTCCTTGGGTAATATCTCCCCAGGCAGCCCCATTTCAGCAGGGCTGAGCTGCCAACCGAGACACCTGTACTGTTCTACTTCCTCATGTGGCTGAAGGACTGCTGCCCTCTTTTCAAGCTTCTTACATCCTGATCCCACACAAGTTAGCTACTGAGCCCCCAGGGCGACAGATGACCAGGCCAAGTTGCATGCCATGCTTTCGTGCTGTGGGACCTGCTTGTGTCTAACAGACTTCCCTTTCTGGGCCCTGACTGATCTTGTCAGCATCCTTGCACTTATTTCCCAGACAGGACAGACTTCCGTTTCTCTGGTTGTCCCAGTGAGGGGATAGGGTGGTCAGATTGAGTGCAAGCTTGGAGGACAAGCTGCTGATGGCAGTGGTGACAGTTTACTGCCCATCTCCAGGCCAGGCATGTTGTCAGAGTTGGTGCATGCTACCTTGAGCCCCAAGAAGACAGGGAGTTTCACTACTCACATTTTGAGGCAAGTGGAAGTTAGGGGGCGATGGGCCCTTGCCTCCTCCTCTCTCTCTCCACAGCTATGCAGGCTTCTATCCTCAGCTGCGTTACCAAGTGGGGAACACCTATGGCCGCACCACAGCACAACTGCTCACGGATCCCAGAGTACAGAAGAGCCCCTGCTCAGTTTTGTCACCCATGTCCAAGCCCAAGTTCATTGAAGACTTCAGCAAATCCAAGCCACCATGGATTCCCAGTCGGGACCTGACTGAGCCCTACATCCCCCACTATACCAGTGAGCTGCCAGTCCAGGATCCAACCCCTGCCCACCCAGCCCCCACCTGGACTCCATTCTTCCCACATGGCTCTCCAACTGCCCTGTCTGATACAGGTCTGAAGCCCTACAAGAACTTTGAGATCGTGGGCCAGCTTCCACGCCAGGAGATGGACACTCAGGGGCTGCCAGAACTAGAAAATGTATCCAAACAGATGTCACTGCCTGCAGACGTCATGCCCTACCCACCTTACCCACCATGCCCTCCAGGCAGGAAGAACACCAAAGACTTGGGACACCCAGGTCTACTGCTGGCATATGGGGAAGAGGCCTGGAAGAATGATGCTCCTGCCCAAGAGACCCCAGAAAACTACCAGGTAACTGGGGAGGCCCACTGGCTTGGGGCCTCACCCTCACTGACCTGAGGTGTAAGATTAAATAAAGACTTGCTCCTTGTTGTAGCTGTACCACTTCAGGAGGGACCAGCACCTGCCTTCACTTCAGCATGAGACACTGGATGTGGGCAGGTTCCAGAGGCTACCCCAGTTAGATCACCCCAACCTGATTCAAAGAAAGGCCATCTCAGGTGGGTGCTGGATGCCCAGGTTGCTCTCCACAAAGTTCTAGGGTGCCAGGCAAGATGGAGGGTGAGGAGCAACTAGGAGCTCTTCTCTGCTCTCTAATAACAGGCCTAACCTCCCATGGCTCACCCATTTTTCTTAAATCCAGCTGCTCCCAACAGAAGCAATATACATTTGTTTGGCCCGGAGAGGCAGCAGCCTGTTTTTCCTTAGGGGAGGGCTCAACACTTCCGACATTGCTGGGACCAGGAAAACCTAGGGTATACCTTTATCTCATCCCCCTCAGGTTATGCTGGCTTTGTTCCCCGGTTTGCCTGGGTGATGGGTATGAATTACCGGGATGGAGTAACCCAAGCTATGGATGAATTTGACAAGAACCAGGTAGGAGAGCAGTCCTTGACTGCTCCCAGGTGTCCCAACTAGGCACAGGGGGTAACCAGGGTGTTCCTGTTCTAACAAGGTCTAGCTCTCTACTACAGTAGGGATGGGTTAGAACACACTTCCCTAATACCAGACTAATCTGCACCTGTCCCCTCACCAGTTTATATTCAGAAACCCAGTCTGTGCCTTGGGTGAAAGACTACCAAAGACCCACTGGCCAAACTCCACCATCTACAGAAGCCAAGGCCTGATTCCTTTCTACATGGGCTTCATCCCATGTGAGTATTGCTCCCTTCCAGAGAGCCATGTCCGTGGAGGACAAAGTTAATAGTGATACACCAAGCCACTGTCTAGAAACTAGGTCTTACTAAGCCTTTCTCCTTTATAGCCATGCAGGACAACTATGCACTGACTTTTGGTAACAGCACCCGGAAGGCCTATCACAAGGAACTGGAGAGGCGAAGCCACACACTATGAAAATGCTTTAATGATGTTATCTGTACAAGTGATGTTAGGACAGGACAGCAAGCACAGTGGACATGGCTAGCAAACAGGCTGTGAGTGAATAAAGAGTTCACACCACTCCCATGCTGTAGCTGCTAAGACAGCTTTAGGCCACCTCTTCTTCAGCCTCTTCCTCAAACTCTCCCTCCTCTTCAGCAGTAGCATCCTGGTACTGCTGGTACTCAGACACCAGGTCATTCATATTGCTCTCTGCCTCAGTGAACTCCATCTCGTCCATGCCTTCACCCGTGTACCAGTGCAGAAAGGCCTTACGACGGAACATGGCTGTGAACTGCTCCGAGATGCGCTTGAACAGTTCCTGGATGGCAGTGCTATTGCCGATGAAGGTGGCAGACATTTTTAGCCCCCGAGGTGGAATGTCGCAGACAGCCGTTTTCACGTTGTTGGGGATCCATTCAACAAAATAGCTGCTGTTCTTGTTTTGGACGTTAAGCATCTGTTCATCCACCTCTTTCATGGACATGCGGCCCCTGAACACGGCAGCCACTGTCAAGTAGCGCCCGTGACGGGGGTCGCAGGCAGCCATCATGTTCTTGGCGTCAAACATCTGCTGGGTGAGCTCAGGCACCGTCAGGGCACGGTACTGCTGGCTGCCCCGGCTGGTCAAGGGGGCAAAGCCAGGCATGAAGAAGTGCAGGCGAGGGAAGGGCACCATATTCACAGCCAGCTTTCGCAGGTCAGCATTTAGCTGGCCAGGAAATCGCAGGCAGGTTGTTACCCCACTCATGGTGGCAGACACCAGGTGGTTTAGGTCACCATAAGTGGGTGTGGTCAGCTTGAGGGTTCTGAAGCAAATGTCATAGAGAGCTTCATTATCAATGCAATAGGTCTCATCTGTGTTTTCAACAAGCTGGTGGACTGAAAGGGTGGCATTGTAGGGCTCAACCACTGTGTCCGACACCTTGGGGGAGGGTACCACGCTGAAGGTGTTCATGATTCTGTCGGGGTACTCTTCCCGGATCTTGCTGATGAGAAGGGTACCCATCCCAGACCCAGTCCCCCCACCCAGGGAGTGGGTGAGCTGGAAGCCTTGCAGGCAGTCACAGCTCTCTGCCTCTTTCCTCACAACGTCCAGCACCGAGTCAACCAGCTCTGCACCTTCTGTGTAGTGCCCCTTGGCCCAGTTGTTCCCAGCCCCACTCTGACCTGTTAAGAGAGAACAGCTGGTCACCCTAGGTATCCACTTACTATTACCAACGGCCAGCACAACACCTAGCCAAAAGAGCCAAGCGGTGTGGTTCTGAGGTGACACCCTTAAAGTAGGACAAACAGACCCCCTAAAGTGACACCATTAGCAGTTGGCATGTAAAAGCAAGCAACTGAGCTGAGCAGCTTAATAAAAGCCCTCCCCCAAGGTAACCCCTGCCAATATTCAAGGACAGCCCAACGGTCTGCCACAGACTGCATCTAGAAGCTCCTTGCCTGCAGGCAGACAGCTGGGCCTGCCTCCCAAAGCCGCTTTAGGTCAGGGGATTGAGTGACTTGGGACAGGAGGGCCCACACTGAGCGGCTCTGCGACGCGACAGTTCCGTCAGCAGCGACCTTGGGACAGCCCTCTGACCTTTGAGCCGCACGAGCTTAGCAAGCCCCGCCCAGACTTCCACTAGCGCTCACCGAAGACGAAGTTGTCCGGCCTGAAGATCTGCCCGAAGGGCCCCGAGCGCACCGAGTCCATAGTGCCGGGCTCAAGGTCCACAAGAACGGCGCGGGGAACATACTTGCCACCTGGGGGAACAGGGAGGAGGTCGTCGGTGTGGCTAACCTCGAGCGGGTCGCCGATACAAGACGGTGGGGAGGCGGCGGGGAGTAGAGAGGGAGAGGAAAAGGAAAAAAAGTCTTACCGGTAGCTTCGTTGTAGTACACGTTGATGCGCTCCAGTTGCAGGTCGCTATCGCCGTGGTACGTACCGGTGGGATCAATGCCATGCTCGTCGCTGATCACCTCCCAGAACTGCCAAGGGGACGCAGGCGGCGGCTGAGTCACGGAGGCCGGTGCGCCCGGAGGCAGCCCCGCCCCGGATGGGTGCGGCGGGGCCCTCCGTTCCCCTCCCCCCCCGCTGCCTGAGCACCCTGACTACCGGTCCCAGAGGTGGGGGGGGGGGAATAGGCTTTCGCCGTTCACCCAGCTGCCGCCAACCACCCACGGTCCTCGTCCATGTTTAGCGTATTTCGGCATTCGGCCCGCAATGCGGGGCGCCCCCGCCGGCTGCTGCCGCCATCTTTTCCCCGCTGCCGGCCCCACCCGGCTCGCAAGCGTTAGGTCCGAGGAGTCCCTTGTCACCTACCTTAGCGCCAATCTGGTTGCCGCACTGCCCGGCCTGCAGGTGTACGATCTCCCTCATGGCGGCGGCGGCGGCGGCTGCGAAGCGACTACAGGACGGAAGTAAATACTGAGGAGCAGGCGCGCGGAGTGCTACAACCGACACTCGACCAGTACTTATATACCCGTTATGGCCCGCCTCTTCCAGTCTAGGATTGGGTGCTCAGAACGAGGCCAAGAAAAACTTTTGTTTGATTGACTAGATTGCCGTCAATCAAGACCCCTAGGGCCCGCCTTCCCGACTGTATACGTTTGTTATTGGTCAATCCAGGCTGCGGATCTTCCTATCACAATCCCCGCCCCGGCGCTGCAGTGCTCAGTCCATTGGACGTTTCAAATGATTGATTTGCTCCCTCATTGGCTGTCTTCTGGGTACACGCCGACAGCCTGGTGCTATTGGCTGCGCTGAGTTGGCGTCCTGGTAACCGCCGCAGTGCAGCGCGCGGGCGGGACCGCGGGGCCCGGGCTTCCGGCCAGGGGCGGGGGCGAGGGGCCGAGTTGTCAGCTCCTGGTGCGCTAGAGGGGGGATGCAGCGAAGTAACGCCAGACAGCCGTGGGGAACTTGAGGTCCCCGCGGAAAGCGGACCTCCTAGATGAGATTAGGTGCAGCCTTTTAGAAGCAAGAAAAAAAAAAAAAAAAAAAACGGTAGGCCCGGTGCTGGTGTTTGACCCTCCCGGGCGGGTGCCTGCCTTCGCCGGGAGCACGTGCCCCCGCCCCTGCTGCCGCGCCCGGTGTTGTGGAAACCGACTGGCAGGGCGCCCGTCGCCTTAGAGCCGCGGCCCCTGGAGCCCGCAAAGCTGTTGGAGAGGGCAGGACTGGGCATGCCTGGCCGTGACTCGACGAAATGGGGGGAAAAGCGTATCGAAGAAAAACAGTTAAATTACGTGACTCCTCCCGTAATACATTGCCTAGGAAACAATACACTTACATATTCACATATTTTTGTATTATTTTTCTTTTCTGTTTCTCTCTCTCTCTCTCTCTCTCTCTCTCTTTTGTGGTTTTCCGATGTAGGGTCTCGCTCTAGCTCTGGCTGACCTGGAATTGACTATGTAGTCTCAGGGTGGCCTCGAACTCACGGCGATTTTCCTACCTCTGGCTCCCGAGTGCTGGGATTAAAAGCATGCGCCACCACACCCGGCCTTGTTCTTTTCTTTTGAGACAATATCTCCCTAAGTAGCCCTGTCTAGACTGGAAAATGGAAGTCAGATTGGCCTTGAACTGGGGGCAATCCCGCCTGAACCTCTGGTGTTGAGGTTATAGACTTGCACCACCATGCTCATTGTAACATTTTTATGCAAGCAAGCTCCTTTAACCACTTCTTTAAATATATATATATATATATATATTAAGAGAGAGAGAAAATGGGAGTGCTAGAGCCTCCAGCCACTGCAAAGGAACTCCAGATGTATACACGCCCTTGTGCATCTGGCTTATATGGGTACTGGGGAATCAAACCTGAGTCCTATGGCTTTGCAAACAGCCACCTTAACCGCTAAGCCATCCCTCCAGTCCCCTTTAATCACTTTTAAAGGAATGTTACACCACACCATTGGGCCACTGGGCTTCTTTCTTATCTAGGTCTGGCTTTCTGAATGAACTATACCTCTCAACCCCGAAATGTCAAGGGCAGTGCCTGTTGATTTCTGCTAAAGGAAGGGGTATTTCTCTCACCACCAATGTGGTGCCCAGTAACCAAACTGTCAAAAGGAAAACTTGTCAGGACTAGTTGAGTTCTAAACAATTTATTGCTGTAATGCCTGGGAGTGGGTGGAGAAAGGATTCTGTTTGTCACCCTGACCAGTGTGCCAATTTCAGCAGAGCCCTGGAGGGCCAGCCCCCTCCTCAACAAAGTAGGCCTGCATGTGAGGTGCACCATGTCACTGCCTGACATCCTAGGGACTCTTTTTTTCTTCAAGGTAGGGTCTCACTCTAGATCAATCAGGTTGACCTGGAATACACTCTGTATTCTCAGGGTGGCCTGGAACTCATGGCGATCCCCTACCTCTGCCTCCCGAGTGCTGGGATTCAAGACCTGTACCACCACACCTGGATTTTTTTTTTTTTTTAACGACTTAGGGTCTTGCTCTAGCCCAAGCTGACCTGGAATTCACTATGTAGTCTCAGGCTGGCCTCGAACTCACAGCGATCCTCTGCCTCCAGAGTGCTGGGATTAAAGGCATGTGCCACCACACCCAGCTCAGGGACTCTTTATTGCTGAGAATATTGCCTGAGTTGCCGGGCGTGGTGGTGCACGCCTTTAATCCCAGCACTTGGGAGGCAGAGGTAGGAGGATTGCCATGAGTTAGAGGCTACCCTGAGACTACATAGTGAATTCCAGGTCAGCCTGAGCTAGAGTGAGACCCTACCTCAAAAAATAATTTTTTTTTCTTTGAGTCAGCTCAGGACCCTGTAGAATCACTTAGCTGTTCAAACAGTATTAGGCCATCTGAGCCTCATAGCTAGCACACTGTCACAAGTCAGTGGAGGCAGGAGTTGTGGGTTTTTCTCTACCAGGCCTGTTCTTTGAGGTGTTTGGATCCCCAGTGTACCATATTGCCTACCATACTCCATCTAGTGGGGACTGGTCATTTTTTGTTTAATTTATTTATTTGAGAGAAAGGGAGGGAGAGAGAGAATGGGTGCACCAGGGCCTCTAGCCACTGCAAATGAACTCCAGACACATGTGCCACCTTTTGCAGCTGGCTTACATGGGATCTGGGGAATTGAACTTGGGTCCTTTGTAGGCAAGCACCTTGACCACTAAGCGATCTTGCCAGCTCCGTTTTGTTTTCTTGACCAGTGCCCTCAGGCTTGGAAGGTCAGTATGGCACCCTCATTTTCCAGGCTACAAAATACAGCTTGCAGCCAGGAGAGACGGCTTAGTGGTTAAGACATTTGACTGCAAAGCCAAAGGATCCAGGTTTGATTTCCCAGGACTCACATAAGCTAAATGCACTCATGCGTGCATGCCCATTCTCCTTCTCCTCAAATAAATAAAATAAAAATAAATAAGAAGTCGGGTGTGGTGGTGCACACCTTTAATCCCAGCACTTGGGAGGCAGAGGTGGGAGGATTGCCGTGAGTTGGAAGCCAGCCTGAGTCGGCGTAGTGAATTCCAGGTCAGCCTGGGCTAGAGTGAGATTCTACCTAGAATAAACAAAAATGAAAATGAAAATAAAAAAGAATACAGCTTACATTGCATGCTTAGGCATGGGCCTGAACTTTCCCTGCCATTAGGCTATCTGTTTTGCTCTTCCTGATGCCCTTGTAAGGTGGACAGTGGCTGTGGACAAGATAGCAAAAGACTTCCTATAGCCCTTGAACATGAGCTCACTGAAAGCGAAGCATTGTAGGTCCTTACCCTATAGCAATGGGGTACCTATGCCAGTGGGGACAGGGGGAGAACCAAGAGGGATGAGGAGGAACTGTGGCCTGTGGTCAGCGAGGATGTATACCAGAGAGGGCCAGAAACACAGGGAAGTGAGGCAGGAGGGCCTGTGAGAACACTGGGCACCTGCCCTCCCTTTCCAGTCTGCAGCTGTTGGATACTTCACAAAAAGGCTCTGTTTACTGGTGGCCATGGTCCCAGTGGGAGGGTGCATTACTGCCAGGCAGGGGCAGCAGGCAGACAGACTTTGCGGCCTTAAAGGACCCTGCGGTCAGCTTTTGTGGGAAGCCTTACTCTCCCCGGAAGGAGAGGTGCCCAGGGTACTTCCCCTTCTAAACTAGGTCTCACTCCCTTCCCCAGTGGGGCTCTCAGAAAAGCAGCCTGGCCCAGCTTCTCTGGGGACATTGGAGGGCACCATGAGGCTATACAAAAGCATCGTGCAATCACAGGAGTAGGGGAACCAAGGCTGGAGTGCATAGACCTTGCTCTGTCCTTGCTTGACCACGCCTGCAAGTCTTTGGCTCCCAGAGCAGGTGGGCACTTCCATTGGTGGGCAGGGTGACTTTCTGGCCTGGGAGGCCTAGGAGTTGAGGCATGGCACAGGACCTGGGTGACACTGGATGCTAAGGTTAAAGAGAGCCTGGTATTCATGAAGGGGGCACCAACGTGGGGGACTAAGAAAATCAGGAAGTACAAGATCAAGGGCAAGACATAGATGGCACAGGGGACCATACCTCTTCACTCACAGGATTTTGCAAGGTAAATCTAAAGAATGAGAGAGAATAAGTGCTGGAAAGAAAGACTCTGAGCCAAGAAAATGTAAGCTGGGGCTAGTTGTGGTGGCACACGGCTTTGATCCCAGCACTCAGGAGGCAGAGGTAGGAGGATCACCATGAGTTTAAGACCACCCTGAGACTACATAATGAATTCTAGGCCAGCCTGGGCTAGAGTGAGACCCTACCTCAAAAACAAAACAAAACAAAACAAAAATGTAAGCTGGGGCTAGAGAGATGGCTTAGTAGTTAAGGTGCTTGCCTGCAAATCCAAAGGATCCAGGTTCAATTCCCCAGGACCCACATAAAACCAGATGCACAAGGTGGAACATGCAGTGGCTAGAGGCCCTAGCATGCCCATCTTCTATCTGCCTTTTTCTCTGTATCTCTCTCTCTCAAATAAATAAATGAATAAATAAAAATAATTTTAGGGCTGGAGAGATGGCTTAATGGTTAAGCGCTTTCCTGTGAAGCCTAAGGACCCCGGTTCGAAGCTCGATTCCCCAGGACCCACGTTAGCCAGATGCACAAGGGGGCGCACGCGTCTGGAGTTCGTTTGCAGTGGCTGGAAGCCCTGGCGCGCCCATTCTATCTCTCTCTATATCTGCCTCTTTCTCTCTCTGTCACTTTCAAATAAGTGAAAATAAAACAAAAAAATTTTTAAATAATTTCATTTTTAAAATTTTTTTTGTTTATTTTTATTTGTTTATTTGAGAGTGACAGACACAGAGAGAAAGAGGCAGAGAGAGAGAGAGAGAGAGAGAGAGAGAGAGAGAGAGAGAGGAGAGAATGGGTGCATCAGGGCTTCCAGCCACTGCAAACGAACTCCACACGAACGCGCCCCCTTGTGCATCTGGCTTACGTGGGTCCTGGGGAATCCAGCCTCAAATTGGGGTCCTTAGGCTTCACAAGCAAGCGCTTAACCACTAAGCCATCTGTCCAGCCCCATAAAAAATAATTAAAAAAAAGAAAATATAAGCTGTAATGGACAGACCCAAGGTGTCCCTTGTCCAGGGTCATTTTCTTCATCCATGAGACAGCTACAGTTGACTACCTCAGCTCTAGAATGACTTGAAGCTTGCTTTCCTTGGTGGGGGTAGAGGTGGGATTGGCTTTGTGGGCAGCCCTGAGCTGGAGATGAATAAGGCCCCTACCTCTTCCCTGGTGTCTAGTTACCTGTTGGCTGTAGGACAAGCCTTCCTGTGTAGAAACTAGACCAGCCTGCAAGACACACAGGGGAGGAGGGGCGGAGGCCCCCGCTGGGCCCCTTTCACTCCCTGGGCCCCCATTTTCTCCCCACCCTATTCAATCTCCGAGGCACCCAAGTAAAGGTGCCTTGTGTCCTCTCACCTAGGCTGGCAAGTCCTGGCTGGCTTCCTAGACAAGTCTGGGCACCCACCAAAGGTGGCAGAGGTGGGGCAGCTGAGACCTTGCAGGCAGAACATGCAGGTAGAACGGTTTGTGGGCCTTGGAGCCTTGGTAGGTGAAGAGTGTTCCCAGGGAGACCAAGTCAAGGGGGCCAGGACACAGAGGGGAGCCCCAGAGCAACCTGGTAACAGTCGGATCCTCCCCACTGCTCCTTCTCACCACTCACCCTACGGGACCCAATCCACCCACCCGATGTGACGTCTCCTGGGACCACGCCTCCTCCAAGCACCCTTGGATATGGGGGGAGGCGTGTCTCAGGCAGCTTGGGTAGGGACCCAGCCACCCTTCTGGTTCAGCTCTTCTGCAGCTGTGGGGAGAGAGAGCTGCTGTACCCCGGCTTTCAGGTCATCTCCAACGGCCACACAGAGAAACAAACTGGGGATTTTTAGGGCCCCTGAGCCCAAATCTCTGCTAGGGGCATCATGGCACTGCTTCTCCACCTGCCCTCAGCACCTCCCCAGACCATCCTATATAGAGAGAAGACCATCACTCCCAGATAATAGCCTTGTTTATTTGCAAAGAAGCAGGGTTACAAGAGACTCAAGAGTCCCCGGAGCTCTCTCTTCTCCCAGTGGTGCCTGGCAAGCTGGCTGTCCAGCTCCTCTGCCCTGAAGCCAGTAGGTTGGGTTGGTTGCCATGGCACCCACTCTTCACAACTGCTGGGATGCCAGAACCTCAGGGTTCTCATAGCAGTAGGCCTCTTTGTCAGAGGTCTGGGATTTGCCGCAGGCCCTGCTTGGGCAACAGCGGGTCACCAGGTGGTCCCAGGGCTCCAGAGAATGGAGCCAGAGAGGCAGCCAAGCCCAGGACCTCAGGCAGTGGGGCAGCCAGGATGCTCGGTGCTTTTGCAGGACATTAATTAGGATGATGAGGAGTACCAGCCCCACCAGGGGACCCCCAACCGCAGCCAGCACAGGACCCCCTGCCAGGGAGAGCCCAAAGGCTGCCAGGGGGAGCAGCAAGAAGGTCAGCAGCAAGTAGACAATGGCCACCCAGCGGTACTGGGCAGTCAGGTCTCCAAAGTGCTTGGCCAGTGGAATGGGCAGCCGTAGGACAGGCACCAGGTACCACAGCAGTATGCCAGCCAGGTTGAAGAAGAAATGGATAAGGGCAACCTGGTGGGCAGGGAGAGCAGGAAAGGGGTCAGGAGCCTGGGTCCGATGACAAAAGGTCACCTGTGCTCCTTGGGACCCCTTCTCCTCCTCACTGTGCCCAAATCTGAAGCCTGTCTGCTGCATCTTGCTCAATGGCTGAGATATAGGCCACCTTGGAGAACAGATTCTGAGCAGGATAGGCACATACCTACCACATAGCTCTCTACCACATTCTTGGTGGCAGAGACCTAGGCCAGCACCCTTAAGTGGTAACACATCCCTGCTGTCATCAGAGATGCGGTTGACATGCTCAGGGAAAGCACAGCCCCCCCCTTCATTAGTGGGTGCAGTCTGGAGGGCTGGGAGGGGGTGGAACAGGATCCTGCACTGGGAGTGTCTGAGGGGCAGAGTAGAGACAAGGACACAGATAGGAGCCAGGCAGGACTGGATTCATCTTTTCCTGGGAGCAGCAGCCGGTGTAATCCCTGAGTTCAGGAGCTGAGCCTGTCCAGGTACTTAGGCAAAGGGAACCAGGGCAGCAGACCAAAGACCAGGAGCTTTAGAGAGCCAGAAGCCCTGATGGGCTGGGAGCAGAGTACAGAACTTGGGGGTCTTGGGGCTCCGGGCGTGGGAAGACATCCTGGAGGTAGATTTACAACTGGGCTTAGGTGGCATGGAACACCCAGCACAGGCGAGCTGGGACCTTTGCAGTATGGAGGCTAGAAGACAGGGCATCCTCTAGCTGGTGACCTTGGTTTTAGGCAGCTGGTACGTGAAGGATCAGGGATTTGGGAACAGTCATACCGGAAGTGTGAAATAGAGGGCTTGAAGACCCTCAGAGGCTAGGACAGGTTTCCAGGGGACACAGGATTGAAGAAGCCAGAACAGCAGGGGTCTGCCAAAAAGAAAGGGCCAGAGGGCGTGGGGCAGTCCCAGGCCAGTCTGGGAAAGATGTCCTGGAAAGGAAGATCTGAGGCTGGGGCTCTGAGATGCCCACAGGGTCCTTGGGGTCTGGGAGGTGGGGACTGCTGGCCTGTGGCTAGAGCCAGGAGAGTCCAAGGAGGGGCTGCAGCCAGCCTGGGCTGCGCTGGGAGCAGAGAAGGGGGCCAAAGGCAGTACCTGAACGGCGAAGAGCATCATGTCCGCAGGGCTGGCCAGGGCGGCCAGCAGGGCTGTGGTGGTGGTGCCAATGTTTGATCCCAGGAGCAGGGGGTACGCTCGTTCCAGGCTGATCACCCCGACCCCTGGCGGAGGAGGGGGGTCACTTCATGGCCCCAAACCAGTTCCCATTTCGCGGGCTTACTACCCACCGAGCTCACCCATGAGAGGCACGATGGCTGCTGTGAAGACACTGCTGCTCTGGAGCAGGAAGGTCAGGCCGGCGCCCACGAGGATGGCCAGATAGCCGCCCAGCCAGCCGAAGGGGAAGGGGAAGTCTGGAGGAGGGGTGGCTGGGTCACCTGCAAATCTCTGCTTTGCCTTCTGTCCCAGGGCAAGCTCTCCCCTCCCCCCAACTCCACACGCACCTGCATTGATGACAGTCTTCACCGCCTGTGCAACTCGGCCACGCAGCACCGAGTTGAGCAGTTTCACAATGAGGACCAGACAGCCACAGAGCACCAGCAGGGAGCCCGCCAGCAGGATGAAGCCCACAGCCAGGTCTGTGAGCCCCGAGCCCACAAACAGGTGGTGGCCTGTGTTGGGGCAGGGTGGTAAGCAGGGAGAGACAGGGCAGTGATAGGGGGTTGGGAGAGATGGGCCAGGCGGGGGGAGCCTCACAAGGCAACTTTTCTTCCAGGGGTGCTGATGTGCTGTTCCTCTCAGGGCAGGGGTTGAAGGATCCACACTCCTCACTGCTCCCCTGGGTCGGAGAGGCAGGAAGGACTCAGAATAGGCTCAGAAGGAAGACAGAGGTCAGAGGGCTCAAGGGTCCGAATGAAAAAGGGGGGGTGGGATTCAGCAGATGAGAGTCAAATGAAACGTAGGGTCAGTGGCACCTCACCGTCTCCCCCTTGGTGCCACACCATTGCTTAATGAGGCTGGTGTTGGTGACATTGCCGGTGGCACTGCTCGTAATCACACTGGTATCCAGCTGGTGGACAGAAAAGATGTGAACATGTGTCCAGTACAGTGTTACCATCCTTTGGCCACTGTCTAGACCTTTCTCTGTATTCCACCAAATCAACCAGGTACAGGGCTCTCCCTAGGACACAGTTGTCCTCACCTGGACAATGAGGTGTGTGAAAGGCTGTGTCAATGCCTTGAGGATGTCAGGGGCCTGCCTCCCAGGATGCAGGCTGGTGGCACCCAGGGCCAGCTTGCTCAGCCTCTCCAAGGCAGCTGTGGCACTTTCCAGTGGCAGCAAGACCAGCACCGTGAGCCAGTTGAAGATGCCATGCACGGCCGAGCCGCTGAAAGCCCTTGAGTCACACATGACAGGCTGTCAGAACAGCTGCAGCCCGCAGTCCAGGTGGGCCCCATCCTGGCCCTTCAAGCCTGACTCACCTCCGAAACTCATCCCGGTCCCCCGATTGTGCCATTGAGACCAAGGTGCTGGTGATTGAAGTGCCCACGTTGACACCCATGACGATGGGGACAGATGCCCGGACGGTCAGCACTGTGGGAGTGCCACATCAGTAGCCCTGCCTGCCCCAAACACCCACCAGCTACTGCCCCAGGGCTGGGAGGCCACTCACATTTGGAGGCCACCATGCTGACCACAATGGAGGATGATGTGCTAGAGCTCTGCACAAGGACTGTAACTAGCACACCAATGACCAGTCCAGCCACGGGGTTGGACAACACCACATTGTCCTTGAAGATGTCGCCGGCCATTTTACCTGTGCCGAGGACAGACGTACGTTGAGGCTGAAGAGGGTCTGGCTGCCTGCTCCCACCCTGACCAACCACCTAGTCACTCACTGCCCAGCAGCTGGAAGGCAGAGCTGAGGATGTCCAGGGAGCAGATGAAGAAGTAGAGACTGCCCAGGAGCCCACAGGCCTTGAGGAAGCTGATGACCACTCGGTGCAGCCTGCTAGCCATGCTGATCTCTGAAGGCACCAAGTGAGGCTGTTCTCAGCCAGCCTGCTCTCCTGCCCCTGCCCAGCAGTCCCCTTCTGCTCCCGGAGGACAGTAGCTCATGTCTCCTGTCACTTCTCAAGCAGAATCCAGGACCTCCCTTCTGTCTCACTGGGCAGGAACCCATGTCCTCCTCTATGTTACTCATGGCATGGCCTGTTTCCCCTCCTCCATCCTCCTCCCTTGTTCCTTTGCAGTATGGCAAGTCCATGCCCCTGGGGGGCCCAGAAGTGTAACCATCCGAGGGGAGAAGAAGAGGCAGGGGTGCAGGTGGGGCACTTCAAACTCCATCTCAGGCAGGTCAGTAGCGTGATAGGTGGGTTTCCACGAGGCAGGCCTATTCTGGTAAGCACCAAACTGTGCTCTGCTAAGAACTGGGATGTCGGGGCCTGCCTGTGTGCTGCCTCACATCCCCTACCACCTACCTTTCAGCTGACCAGTGTCCTTCAGCTGAGGAAAGGCCCAAGGATCTGTGTCCCCTTCCTCCAAACCTCTGGCAGAACTGGAGGCCCCTGTAGGAGTAGGGTCAGGTAGGGCTGTTTCTAGAAACCCTGAGAAGGGAAAGGTCTGGGGCATAGGGACTAGGTAAGAGGGACATAGTAGGAAGAGGGAAGACAGGGCTTCCAGTATGTCTGACCCTGGCCAGAGGTGTAGGGAGACTCAAGGGCTTTCCAGGAGACAAGTTGGAGCTTTCTTCCCTTGCCCGTGGCAGCTGTCAGAAGGCAAAAGCCTTGGGGCTCCTGGTACCTGCATTTCTCAGACTTCGGTCCACCAGGTCAACCGTGTCCAGAGTAGTGTTGAGGATCTGGCCACCAGCGAGGGAATTCGGCATGGATTTTAAGCAGTGAGAGACCCAGGCCCAAGCCTAGATCTGCTGGGGGGCAAGGTAGGTGAGAGACAGCTCCGCCCCTGCACCACCCCTACACTGTCATGCAGGCTGAAATTCAAACCCAACCTGAGACCTCAGGTGCTACCTCCCTGTAGGTCTTGATGGTCTTCCCTTCCCTCTATCCACAGGCAGATGGCTACAGTGACCTCAGGTGGCTGTCGGGCAGCCCAGTCTATTTTCCTTGGGCAGAAAAGAAGGGGTCTTGGCTCCCCACTCCCTTGTTGGTCCTGGTTAGAAGAAGGCCTGGCTGGTGACCGAGGGTACAGGGTTCTCTGGAGTGCCGGCTGGAAGTGGCCTCTGGCTAGAGAACCCCGGGATCTCTATTATCAAGTGTCATTGAGGACACTGCAGATGGTCCCAGCTTAGACTTTGGCATTTGATACCAAACAGTCACATCTCTGCTTGATAAGAGCCCCACCTCCAGGATTGAGGAATAAGGAAAAGGGACTTGGACACCCCCCTCCACCTCAGTCTCTCCTGGCAGCCCTGTCCGCCATGGCCCTCTGAGTCTGCAACTGCCTGGCTGAGTCCTCTCCTTTAGTCCTCCTCCCTGGTGCTGGGGCTCAGACCCAGGGGTCCTTTGTGTCACTCCTCCCTCCTGCCTGCCCCCAGACTATTGTCACTTGCCCTTAAGTCCTGCAGGCTCAGGATGGGGCCTGCTTGTGGTGGTCACCAAGCTCGGGCTTCAGTGTCCCTGGGGCCCAGTCTGGTTCTAGAAGCTCCTACCTGTGTGGGTGGTGAGGGGGCACCAGCAGGGAGGAGGCACAGCCAGAGCAGCTTCGGGTCAAAGATCTGCTGGGTGCGCACATGACCTGCTGTGTGCGGAGCCCCATTAATGTTTACCCAGGAGCTGAGGCCCCCAAGGGAAGACCCTGCCTGGACTGAAGGCCCCCTTGGCCTTGTTCACACCCTTGTCACCCGAAGGCTAGGAGTTCTGAGCCCCCCAACCCAACTATCTGTGTGTGTGTGTGTGTGTGTGTGTGTATGTGTGTATAAGGTGGCATATGTCAGGTTCAGGGCACTGCAAAGCCGGACAGTGCATCTACCAGTAGACACCCAGCGACTTCATGTGCACTCCACACCACCCAGGGCAGGATGCTTATATTGGGACAACATGCCCCCCATGCAAGAAGACTGCCCTCCCCTTCCTGCCATGCGCCTAACTCCGCAGACCTTATCATGGTCATCCCTGCACCTGACAGAGGCAAAAGGGAAGCCCTTTGCACCAGGTGGGTGTGGAAGACGGGTTTCCTCAGGTGGCCTGGGAAGGCACCCAGTCCCTGAGGTCATCTGGTTCAGATCTGAGCTCAGGGTGGAGCTGGGCCTAGAAGGACTCCCTGTGCAGGCCGGCAGAAGGGCCCAGTTTATTGTAGTCTCTACCTGCAAAAAGGAAGGATGACACCAGTGCCCAGATCACCGCCTAAACCATCATCTTAACATGTCTTCCCAGCTGAGCCCCTGACTATGGAATGCCTCTTTTGGGGGGGTCAACCCCCTCCCTGCTCCTGGGATGTGAGCCAGGCTTTTCCCCCACACGCTATTTCGTCAGGAGCCCTGTGGGTCTCAGCACCCTGCTCCGCTCGCCGCTCAGCACCATCCCTGGGTGATTGGGGGACTTTGCCCAGGGAAGGAGGCTTCTCAGTGTCCATTCAGCAAATTCTCTTCCCTCCCCATTCTGCCCCCAATCCACTGGGGGGGGGGGCTTCCAAGGCTTCTGGGTACAGCTTCAAAGCTGGCCTGCCTACTGTATTCCCCTTTGTCGCCTGTCAAAAATGTAGCTTTGATCTGCATAATAGGAGGGGGGACATGATAACATCAAAATAGAAGACAGGGGCTGGAGAGAGAGATGGCTTAGTTGTTAAGGTGCTCGCCGCCAAAGCCGAAGGACCAAGTTCAATTCCCAATACCCCACGTAAAGCCAGATGCACAAGGTGCCGCATGTGCCCGGAGTTTGTATGCACTGGTTGGAGGCCTTGGTGTGCCCATTCTATCTTTCTCTCTTTCTCAAATAAATAAATAAATACTTTAAAAATAGAAGACAGACTAGTTGGAAAGAAAAAGGGAGTCAGTGGAGGGGGGAAGGGAGGGTGGTAGGAATGGATTATGATCTTGGTATACTGCCTGTATGTATGGAGATTGTCAATGAAAAGCTAAAATTAGCCGGGTGTGGGGGCGCATGCCTTTAATCCCAGCACTCGGGAGTCAGAGGTGGGAGGATCACCATGAGTCCAAGGCCACCATGGGACTACATAGTGAATTCCAGGTCAGCCTGGGCTACAGTGAAACCCTATCTCAAAAAACAAACAAACAAACAAACAGAAAAGTTGAAGTTAAAAATAAAAAAGATAACTTTGTTCCGCAGTGGTTCCTCCCCAAACAGTGCCTGACACATAGTAGGAGCTCAGTGACATTGTTGAGAAGATGAAACACATGAGGCATCAGGGACAGAGGTCAGAGGTGGAGGATGAGGTTTGTCACCCCTCCGGGTTCATACCTGAGGTCGTTTCAAGGAGAGGAAGACCTTCTCTGGGGCCATCCACTCAGGATAGCCATGCCTGGGCTTGACCACTTCGGGTCATAGCCCAGGACCCTGGGACTGGCCTCACAGATTCTTAGGGGCCACTCCCTGGGCTGAATCTTGGCTTACAGGTGACGCAGACAGCTGCATCTTGGCCAGTCACACAAAGCCAGGCTACCTTTGGGGTGTGGGAATGCAGGCCAATATAATGAGAGTTCGTCAGCCTCCTATGGAGTCTCATGGCACTATGACCTTTGACCCTGACCTTAGGCTGTGGCCTGAGGGTCCCGCCAGTTGGGGTGGCACCACCATCCTGGGCTATGTAGGACTGCACCCAGGATACTGTGCTACCCGGATATCCTGGATGCAGTGTGATAGTCGGTGGCTCCAGGGAAGGCAAGCTGCCTGCAGCAGTTCTCCATGCAGGGGTGGGGATGGCCATTGCTTAGACTTCAGGGTTGCCAGGTGGGTACCAGCATAGGCTGCCCCAGCAGCAGCATCTGGACTGAGGGAAGCGGGGCTGGGGGTCCAAAGTGGGATAGAGTCCAGTTGGCTGCTGGGTAATAATAGTGGTGCTGCCTTTGAGGGGGGCAGGGGGCTGGGGCTCCACTCTTAATGGCTCTCTCTCGGCCTTAACTGCCAAGAAGGCAGCCAGGTCCAAATCCAGCATGGCCACCCCGCCGCGAGGCGTAGGGGTGCTCTGGCGGCACTGTGGGCAGGGGATCCAGTGCTGCTCATGAGCTGCTGTGTCCAGGCGCCGCACACATGCCTGGCAGAAGGTGTGGCCGCAGTAGAGACGGCGGGGTAGGTGTGTGGAGAGGTCGTAGGCGGAGTAGCAGATGATGCAGTCATTCCGAGGGGCTGTGGGGGCTGCCCCCTCCTCCAAGGCTCGGGGACCCTCAGGCTGCAGCATCCTAGGGTCAATGTGAGAGAGCCAGTGGACAACAGTACAGGCCATTGCCCACCCTTAGCTTACTCCTGTGACTATCTAGCCCAGGTGGGGTGCTGGCCTTCAAGTCTCCCCAGCCCCCTTAGAGGATAAAAGCTGGGGCCGCATGGCCAGGAGCCAGTAAGTGCTATACGCTTGGAGGGTGGGCGGTGACCCAGGGACAATCACATATCAAGTCTGGGCATACCTCTGGTTTCTGTGGCCACTGGCTAGGGCAGCATACTGTCCCACTGTTGAGCCTCTTTCCACGGCTCCCACTTACATCCCCCCCCCTCGAGCCTCCCTGAGCCCCAGGCTGCTCTTACCTGCATCCACTCCTCTGGAAGGCTATGCCCAGCTAATGGATTGTTGGAGAAGGGGGTGGGGATCCTGAACACCCTGTGGCTCCCTCCCTGGGCTCGCATTACTGGCCACACAAGCGAGGCAGCAGGAGGCAGGTGGAGGCTGCACCAGCGACAGTGGGTTCCCCTTTCAGCCACAAAACACCTGCAACTGGATCTGAGGCACCACCCACTGGGCAGGAGATAAGGCGAGCTGGCCCCCTACATGCAGGATGCTCTCAGACCACTCCCTTCGCTCACCCCTGCAGTCTTGACTTTACCCTTTTCCACCTCCGACTCCCCTGTGCTTATGTCCTTCCCATCCTTTTTTTTTTAAATAAACCATTCTTTTTAAAAAGTTTTATTTATTTATTAGTTTTTCGAGGTAGGGTTTCACTCTAGCCCAGGCTGGCCTGGAATTCACCATGTAGTCTCAGGATGGCCTCGAACTCAAGGTGATCCTCCCATGTGCTGGGATTAAAGACGCGTGTCACCACGCCTAGCTATTTATTTATATTTGTGACAGACAGAAAGGGGGAGAGAGAGAGAGAGAGAGAGAGAGAGGGAGGGAGAGAGGGAGAGAGGGAGAGAGAGAAAGAGAATGGACATGCCAGGGCATCTAGCCACTGCAAACGAACTCCAGACGCATGTGTCACGTTGTGCATCTGGCTTACGTGAGTCCTGGGGGAATCGAACCTGGGTTCTTTGGCTTTGCAGGCAGGCGCCTTAACTGCTAAGCCTTATCTCCAGCCCATGTCCTCTCCATTCTTAAACCCTTACCACAGGCTCAAGGCCTCACCCCTCTCTTCATCTTCCCCAAGTTCTTGTGCCTCCGCCTGGGTGATACCCACTCTTCAGGCCCAGTTCACTTCATGTCCCAGGAAGCCTGACCAGACCACCAACCAGCTCAGTGCAGAGGGCTCCTACTTCCTTCCTCTAGCATGGGGTACACGACCTTGTATTAAATTGTGCCGCTTCTCAAAATCGCTCTCTTCCCTGAGGGATCTTGTCACAGGCAGCGACCAGCCCATCGATCGGCCTCTAGGTGGCGCTCACACACCACAAGAGGCGATCCTTCTCCCACAGCCATCATCTAATGGGCCCGGTAGGAAGCACCTCCCAGCTGACTTTTGCCGGTTCTCATTGGCAGCCTCTGGGCCAGCCCAAGGAGTTAATAGTTCAGGGAGGTGGGGTCTGTATGCCCCATGCCCAGGATTGCAGGCAGTGTCGCGGAGACCCAGCCGTGTGGGGACAGGTTGGCAGGGCCCCTGGGACCACTCACAGCGTTGCCAGGAGAAAGCTGAAGGGCGGAAACAGCCCTCCTTACTCCTATCTACCCTCTTGGCAGTCTGCCTTCAGGACTGGTCAGACGAGTTCCTGTGCTGGTCTAGGTGGGGGCTGGCCATGGAGGAGGAACAGGGAGCCCAGTAGCCAGGGCAATGACTGATCCGCCCCACGCCTGGAGACCTCCACACACCACACACACACACACCCTGCCCCTGTTGTGTGGTCTGTCTCACGGCATCGGGGATGGATGGTGCAGGAGGACCTGTCTGTCCTGCGAGGCCAGCTCGACTTCCACCTACATGTGATGTGTGGCTGTGCCCTGCCCCGGAAACACCAGGATACCCAGAGCTGGCCCTTTGTACACTCCTTCCCCTGACATCTTAGACATGGCCCCAAACAGGCATCTCGGACAGACAGGGAGATGGCGTTCCCCCCAGTTGTTCCTCCCTGCCTTGCCTTTAAGGCCTGGCTCAGATAGGCAGGCAGTATAGTTCTGGATGTGGAGGAATTCACTGTTTCATGGGAAACCAGAAACATGCCCTGGCTGAGGCTAGGAGGTGACTCAACAGTGGGCAGGGCTCAGTCCTGGCTGCCTGGGCCCTGTATCCTGAGCTCGCACTCCCTGAAACCTGCTAACAGCAGCAGTCTCTCCAGCCACCATCCTCCAGCTTGAGCCTCCACCAAAGGCCTCTCTTGGGCTCGCCAAAACACCACGTGACCCAGGGTTAACTGTTTAGCATCTCCGCCTCAGCCCTAGGGAGTGCAGGGCTATCCAGCTAGGACAGTGGACACAATCCCCCACCCACAAGTCCTGGAGAGACTGAAACCTGCAGGACGGTTCCTGTGGATGTGATGAGTCAGGCCCTGGAAGGCTTCCCAGTTTCTGGAAGGTCACTCAGAGAACGGGGTCTTATTTGGTGAGACTGTATGTGAGTTGGGGGCAGAGGTTGTTGCCTAGCCTGGGACCTTGTCCCAAAAGAGACCATTCACAAAGGAGGAATCTCTGGCACAGAGCTCACCCTGCTTTATTGCCAAGGCCTCGCAGGAAATGGTGAAGTCCCGGTGGCAGCCAACATAGCCAGTGCCTAGGACTATATTGCAAAGGGTTCCAGCTGAGCCAACAGGTGGGCAGGTGTCCTGTCTAATGTAGGAAGTGGACAATGCCTATAACATAGCTACTCCTAATGTCTGGTACCACTTTGGCCACTGAACAGAGAGGCCTGGGCCCCACAGCCTTAGGGGTGGGGTGGTCAGGCTAAGAGACAACACAACAGCAGCTGTGACAACGGCAGAATCGCGGGCAGTGGCAGCAGGAGCAGCAAGGGCAGCAGCAGCAGTGGTGGGCAATGTCGTCACCGCGTCCCACCGGTGGCATGCCGGCATAAGTCAGTCCTGCTGGGCGCTGCCCACTGCTGTAGGGGTTGCAGGGTGGTTGCCAAGCCTCCTGGCTCTGGTCGAGAGCAGCTCCCTTGGCACCCTTGGCGCCTTTGGCACCCTTGGGCCCTAGGGCTTCGGTGGGTTGCAGGACACCTGCTGTCTCTGAGGCACAGGTCCCTGAGGGCAGAGGTTGCATCTCGGAGGCTAATGAAGAGGGAACCTCTTCTAACTGCTGTCCCAGGTCAGGCCGCAGGTGAGCCCGGGGGATGCTGATGTGGGCGTATGGGTTCTTGACGACCATCTCGTGGGGGTCCATGGCCCAGGCTGCAGGGGTGGGCAGACACACAGATAGGGACTCAGAGGAGGGGACAGCTAATTGGGAGCCTGTAGCCCCAGAAAGCACCCTTCTAGAAGAAGCCTGCCCCGTCACGGGCCACATCCCTGAGGCATCAGTGTCCGCGGACATGAAGACATCAGTATATGTGCAAGACCTATATGTCATGAGGGGTGGGTCCACGTATCTAGCTGAGCCCCCCTCCCCAAGAGTTCTGACACTGCCTTGGGATGCATTTGGGAATGGGGGATGGGTTGAAAGACACAGCTTAGCCGGTCCAAGGAAGAGCAGGGGCTGTCCTGAAGTACTTCTAAGTACAGGCCAGTTCCTCTGTCCTGGGGTACCCCTGAGTACAGGCCAGTCGCCGTGGCCAGGACTCACCTGCAGCAGCAGCAGCAGCAACAGCAGTCTTTCCTCCCAGGCCTCCAGCGCCAGGTTCCTGTGCCTGTGAGTGGAGCTACCGGCTGGCTGCCTTTTCCCTCCTAGAGAGGGGTGGGGCCCTGGGGCGGAGCTCAAAGATCTTGGGGTTCCCAAGATCCCAAGAGTGCCCAGCAACTGGAGCACGACAATCAGCCACCCCTCATTCTCAGGTGGGTGGAGCCCAAGGTTTGGGTTTGGAGGGGCATTTGCCAACCTGAGGTGACTCAGTCAGGATACATCTGAGGTATGGCCTACACTCACCAAGGAGGACTTAGGGTCATAGCCTCAGCAAGGAAGTGGAGTTAGAACCTCAGATTCAGGGGCCTGTATGTGGTCCGAGGTTCCCAGCCATTGCTCACAGCCCTTATTGAGGTAGAGTCTCTTCTTGCCACCCCCAGCCCATGCTCAGCAGAGATATGCACTTTAAGTGCATAGACTACACAGGCCATTTGGAAAATTTTCCACTTTTCTAATTAAAAAGAAAAAAAAATGTTTGGCCAGGTGTGGTGACACACACCTTTTAATCCCAACACTTGGGAGGCCAAGGTAGGAGAATTGCCATGAGCCTTGAGGCCACCCTGAAACTACAGAGTGAATTAATTCCAGGTCAGTCTGGGCTACAGTGAGACCCTACCTCAAAAAAATATATATATTTTATTGACACACCTTTGTAGTTGAATCTTACTTATCTGGGATTCAGACACAAGTGACAACAAACAGCTGGTTTCAGAAACTGCAGTTTCCCTGGGTTGGTAGGTTTGTGTTGGGTCTAAAGTTTCCCAAAGCTTCCAGGCCCAGTGCTGCATCCTTGGCCCTGGATCCTCCCACCTCCTCAGCTTCACCTCCTTTGTCCGTAGGGGACGGGCAGAGTCGCAGTGAGGGTGGGGAGGATAATACGTGCAAGCAGTCAGAGTCAGGACTGGCACTGATGGCCTTCTCTGGGTCTCTACACTACAGTGGAAGGCGGGCGTGGGCCCTCGACCCTGCACTTGCAAGCTCTGCCGAGGGGAAGCATCAGCCAAGGACCAAATTGGACGAGGCCCAGAAGCTGGAGTGACCGACTGGTCTGCGTGGAGCCAGACAGGTCGAGACATGATTACTGGCGACTCAACAAGAGGGACAAATTGGGTATGGGCTGGGGGCGCGCCAGGAATTCCGTAGCCAAAGAGAACTTACTACGCAGGCGCCTTAAGCCCTGCCCATCGCTCCTGTAAACTCCGCCCCTCACCTCGAGGTGGTGTCTGGCGCATGCGCAAACCAGACTGAGGCAGCCAGTGAAAACTTTATCCCCCAGAAGCCTCCGCGTCCCTAGGTTTCCCAAAAAATCCGGTTTGGATGAACAGATGATGATATTCGCTTTGGGCTACTTGGGCCACACTTGGGCGTTGAACGGTGGGGTGGGACATCTTTCCCCCCAAGGGGCGTGGCCTCACATCATGGGGCGGGGCCTTGAGCTAGGGATGGGATATGCCGCCCTGTACCTGCGATGAGAATGGGTAGTTCGGTGCGCAGAGCCTGCCAGTGGAGGCTGGGCTCCAGTACCTCTTCCAGGCACGGCTAAATTGCCCCACCATCTTTCCAGGGTCCCACGAAGCCCTCGCCTTTTCCTCCAGTCACATTCTTGCTCACCTAGCCAGGGGATCCCAAAGAGCTGCAAAGCTTGGCCCTGCTCTGCTCACCAGGAACACTTGTATAGCGAGGGACTATGGCCTGACGGGGACCCGGATTGGACAGGATGAGGCGTAGGGGCGCAGTGGCTGGTTACAGGAGGGACACCGCGGTGACTGTGGCAGAGTAGAATTAGATGCCCTGACACCAAGGTCCCTAATTACAGTTACCAGCGCGTCCTTGGTCCTCCCTTCACGGATGGTTGCCAGCAGCCAGAGGTGTGGCCCAGGCAGTGGGGGACACGGTGGTAGGAGGAAGCAGAAAGGAATGGGGCCTCTGCTGGGTGGGGTCAGGATAACACATAACTGAGTAACAGAGACGCACGTGTTGACCTGATGGGATGCCGGAAAGGGCTACTCCACCCTGGGCAGGTGAGTGTGTTCAGAGTGAGCCCTCCACCCAACACGTGGATGGATAACTAGGCTGTCCAGCTATTTCCAGCCTTCCGCATACTGTTTGTTGTCCTTCCAACTCTACTCCTGACTCCCTCAAGCCCCTCTATCCACTCCTCAGATATCTGCTTGACACCACCCCCCTCAATCGCTTTAGCTGTCATCGCCCTCTCTGAGCAAGCCAGTACAGGGCACAGTGTTGGTGCGCTGTTGAATGGGAGAACTCCAGGCGTTTGCTAGGGGGTGGTGTGGCGTGGAAGGACCCTGGTCCTTCAGAGCATGCAAGGCAGACACAAGGTTGGGGTGCTGGGACCCTTATCTTTCTTGGGACCCCCTGTGGGGCATTGTGAAGCCCAGAAATATGAGCGAGGAGAAAAGAGGGTGTCCCTTTCAGAATAGGGGGAAGGGTTTGGCCAGGACCCAAGGCCAGCCAGGAGGGAAGAAAAGGACAGAGGCGACGCGGGGATCCTGACCCGCATATAGCCCGAGGGGAAGTCGACCCCAGGAGCAGGCGTCAGGCCCGGAGTGGACCCAGGGGCAGCCGGGAGACTGGCCCCGCCCCGCAGACCCCGCGCGGGTCCCCAGACTGGGGGTGGCGCTGCGGGCGCGGGCGGGCGCCGCGCGCACTGCGGTCCCCGCGCCTCCGCCGCAGAGCGCGCCACGCTCCGCACGCACCTGCCGCCGCCGCCGCCACTGCCGCTGCCGCCGCCGCCGCCGCCGCGCCGAGCCCTGAGCCCAGCATCTGTGCCCGCGCCCCTGGGTGCCGACCGCGCCCGCCATCGCCCGAGGTCGCCACTGGAGCCGCCGGAGCCACCCGACCGAGGCGCGAGCGCCGCATCCAGGCCTGTCTTTGAGACAACCTCTGCGGCGGCGGCGCGGCCCAGGAACGCCAGGCTGGGGCAGGTGAGCGGGGGAGGGGCGGGGGGTTGGATGCATCACTCCTCTCCATTCCCTCGGGGTCAGTCCTCGGGACACTGCGTCCGGCCTTGGAGGTCGTACTGGGCAGGGGATCTGAGTCTCAGTCTCCAGGAGATCTAAGGCTGAGGTCAGGGTCAGAGGTCGGGCGCCCAGTCCTTTGTGCAGGGTGGGGGCGAGGGCAAGGTGGGCCTCCGCGCTGCCCTCAAGCTGTCTCTCACCCGCAGCTTGGGCCTGGTGCAGGCCTCTCCTCTGCTGGTGCCGCGGAGCCTGCAGCCCGGGTTCTCCTGCAGCCAGGGCTCAGGCTAGCTGCCTTCCCTGGGAGCCCTGTCCTGGAGCCATGGGGCCCACCTAGCCCCTGCTTGCCCAGAGGTCCCGGCCCAGGGACTGCTGACCTCGGCTGCAGGAGGAGCCCCCTCCACGCCCTCTTGCCAGCCTCAGCAGACAGAGACCCTGGGTGAGCCCCTGGGCCAGACCTCCAACCGAGGGCATCCTCCCACACCCCCCTGTCCCCGCCTCCCTCCCCCTCCCCCGCCCCTTCCTCCTCCTCCTAGGACTGGACCAGAGAAGCCACTGTGGCCACTGGGGGGGGCCCTGCCCCCCCAGCTGTCACCGGCCGCCCCTAGCAGTCCACGGGGCGGCCGGGGTCCCCACCAGGCCTGGCAGGACCAGGATGCTGCCCCCTCTCTTCCACCCCGGCCCCACCCAACACCACCACCTGCCCCGACATCCAGTCTGACTGGAGACAGCCGGATGCCAGCTGACCCTGGGCCCGAGGTGGGCAGTGGCTGGCCAGGCCTCCTCATGTCCTGCCTGAAGGGCCCCCATGTCATCCTCAAGATGGAGGCCATGAAGATTGTCCACCCTGAAAAGTTCCCTGAGCTCCCGACAGCTGCCCCCTGCTTCCCACCAGCACCCAGGCCCACCCCTACTCTAGCGCCCAAACGTGCTTGGCCCTCAGACACAGAGATCATTGTCAACCAGGCATGTGGGGGAGACATGCCTACTTTGGAAGGGGCACCCCACACTCCACCCTTGCCACGGCGGCCCCGCAAGGGCAGCTCAGAACTGGGCTTCCCTCGGGTGGCGCCTGTGGACGAGGTCATTGTGAATCAGTATGTGATTCGACCTGGCCCGACAGCCTCTGCGCCTTCGTCATCAGGGGCAGTGGTGGCGGGTGAGCCCCTGGAGTGTCCCACCTGTGGGCACACGTACAATGTCACCCAGCGGCGGCCCCGCGTGCTGTCTTGCCTGCACTCCGTGTGTGAGCAGTGCCTGCAGATTCTATACGAGTCTTGCCCCAAGTACAAGTTCATCTCCTGTCCCACCTGCCACCGTGAGACTGTGCTCTTCACTGACTACGGCCTGGCTGCACTGGCTGTCAACACCTCCATCTTGAGCCGCCTGCCACCTGAGGCGCTGACTGCCCCGTCCGGTGGCCAGTGGGGAGGCGAGCCTGAGGGCAGCTGCTACCAGACCTTCCGGCAGTACTGTGGGGCCGCATGCACCTGCCATGTGCGGAACCCACTGTCCGCCTGCTCCATCATGTAGCGTCCACCTGCCCACTGCTGCCCACCGGCCCTTGCTCGCCGCTTCTTCAGGGACCTGGCCCTGCCCTGTTGCCCGCTGACCCCTCCTCGCCCACCGTGGCTTCTGGCCCCGTCCCGCGTGGCATTGCCGCAGCAGCCAACTTTGCCATTAAAACTCTTTGCCAAAGTTTGCACTTGTTCCCTGGACTGAAGCTCACTCTCTTGTGCTGTGCCTAGGCGTGGGCCTAGGGTAGGTGTTGAGGTCTGCAGCCCAGACAGGGTCCAACCTGGAGCTGCCAGAGGGAGGCCCAACTCTGCTCAAGGTTGGCCTGCTTTGCTCATTGAAGGCCAGGCATGTCTCTCAGAAGAGCTGGGGCTGGCTGAGCCTATGTGCAAATTCCCACACATTGGTGCAGAGGGCTGCTAGTGTGTGCCACACAGTGCTAGTGTATAGAGCTGGTGGGCAGAGGTGGAACTTTTCACTTGGGCATGGTGATATCCATTGGTAATCCCAGCACTAGAAGCTGAGACAAGAGAATTGGAAGTTCTAGGTCAGCCTGAGCTACATGGTGATACCCTGACTTAAAAAAAAAAAAAAAAAAAAGAAAAAGAGGTCTTTTCCTCAGTACTGGGGTTGGTTATGTGGTGGAGAAATTGGTCAGTGTCCTGAGTGCAGTTTGGGTCTCCCAAGGATGTGTGGAAATGGCTTTTGGGAAGCCTGAGAAGGGGCTTATTGAGGGCTAAGATCATGAAGGGGTACAGGGACCCAGAGGCTTCCTGTCTGGCACGACTGTCTGAACTTGCAAAAGTTATCTTTTAAAAAAGAATTTATTTATTTGAGAGAGAGGGGGAGGGAGAGGCAGATAGAGAATGGGTGTGCTGGGGCCTCCAGCCACTACAACTAATGAACTCCAGATCCATACGACCCTCACTTTATGTGGGTTCTGGGTAATTGAATTGGGGTTGTTAGGCTTTGTAAGCAAGCACCTTATCTGCTGAGCCATCTCTCCAGCCCCAAGAAGTTATCTTTGTAGAAGGTTTGTGGGGAGAGCTGTCTGGATGATGCAGACTGGGTAACGGTGAGTATGGCCGTGGTAACAATGTTATCAGTAGCTTCTATTTGTTGAGCCATTTCTTGTGCCAGGGACAGTACTCAGGTTGTAGCACATCACCTCACATTGCATGACTAACAAGCTGTGACGTGGGCTACATCTTCCAGGTGAGTGCCCTGGGTTTGGGATTGATGTCAGGAGGCTGCACAGGCCAATCAGGAATAGAGCTAAGGCTTGGGCACTCACAGGCTCCAAAGTCTGGGTTGACCCTTGCTCTTTGCTTTCTATAGATCCAGTGCTGTCCCCCAACTGTTCTGGGCTACCCCTCTGGCACTAGACTAGGCTGGGTGAAGAGCTTTTGCAGGCTGTTTGCAGCACAGACACCCCTCTTGCCAGCTGCTATGGCTTTTAGGGGCACATACCAGCATTTATCTGGAACAAGGTCGATGGGCCCCTGCCTTCTCCAGGGAGGAGCATCATTGCTGGATCTCTGTTCAGAAGGACCTCAGGACGGGGAGGAGTGGCTCAGCTTCTGCCCGTGGCCTGTACTGTGCCCATCCAGGGCAAGCACGTGGGGCTCTGTTTACGGCCCTTCCTGCTAGACCAGCCTCCTTCAGCAGCTGCCCTTGCCATGGTGTCCTTGGTTCAGGCAGTTTCTAGGCTGCACGGGAAGTGACCACTCTGGCTACCTCTGGCTCTTGGGCGGCCCTGGTCTTGGTTTCAGTGATGGTGGCAGGTCTTTGCTGGACAAAGGATCTGAACATGAGCTTTCCAGGTTGGACATCAGGATCCCTGGATGTAGGTGCCCAGGGCCATCTTGGGATGGGTTTACCGCCTGGAGCGGTCCAGGACCATGAAGAGCACCCCCAGAAGCACGAGTGGCATGAAGATGAGCAGCAGCCCCAGCAACTCAAGCACCAGAAGGCTCAGCAGAGCTAGGCGGCGGGCACAGGGCCCATGCTCCCGTAGTGCCCACAACCAGGTGCCCAGGCTGGGAGGGCAGGGCAGGAAGGGCAGACATCCCTGGCCACCCAATGGTCCTGCCAGGAAGCGCAGCTGGTAGCGGTGCTCCAGGAAGCCCCAGGGCCCAGGGCCAGGACGTGGAGGCACAGAGGGTGTGGGGTGCGGCAGGTGCTGGGGTCCATCAGCTTGAAGCAGCTCTTCCTGCAGCCGGCAGATCTCCCACTCCAGCATGGGAGTCTTCTGACGACACAGTGGGCAGCGCACACGGCCCACATCAGCGCTGGGGGCCATGCCCATTAGCTGGTGCAGACAGGCTGCACACAGACTGTGACCACAGTTCAGCAGGGCCAGATCATGCTCCCCAGGCCCATAGGGCTCAGTGCAGATAGGGCATTCTTCCTTCTCTGGCTGCCCCTCTCCCCGCTCAAGCCCCTCCGTGGTTGGCAAAGCCCAGGAACCCAGCAGGGGCTCACTGTCTGGAGTTTTGGCACCTTGGGGGATCCTGAGGTCATCTACTGCATCTGCCGATAGCTGGCACAGTGGGTCCGTGTGCTCAGGGGCTGAAGAAGTCCAAGGTGAACTGGTAGTTGCAGAGATGGTGCCACTGGGCCCCACGATGGGGTCCCCAGGACAAAAGTCAGGATGGATAGACGAGGACTCCAGGGTGATGGTAGCGGCAGCTGAGGGCATAAGGCTCAGTGCGGCCCTCAGGGTCCAGTCAGGCCCTGGACTCCACCCACTCACTGGGCACTGACCTCCAGCCGCTCCCTTACACTTGCTAGCCCCACTGGAAGTAAACTTCATGGGTTCCTGTGACGTGCCACGCAGTGCTGTCTCCAGCTAGATCTGGTCTGAGCCTGGTAGTGGCCAGGTGTGATCACTCTATCAGTAACTGACCCAATGAACATACATACTCCTCAGCTCCCAGCTGCCAGGGAACCTGCTGGACTCCTCCAACAGGGTTTCTCCTCCCAGAGGCAGAGGCACTGCCCAGAGGCGGGATTCCATGCACCACGCCCCACTGCCCTCCCATTCCTCTAGCCCTCTCTGGGCAGGAAAACAGGCAGCTCTAGCACCTGGCCAGCACCTTCCCAGCAGCTCTGGGGCCTCTCTCTGTGTTCCTCCCTTTGTGCATCAGAAGTCAGGCAGGAATTGGCTGAACTGCACTCAAAGTCAGACAATGGAGCCGGATATGGTGTGGTGACACATGCCTTTAATCCCAGCACTCAGTTGGCAGAGATAGGAGAATTGCTGTGAGTTCAAGGCCACCCTGAGACTACAGTGAATTCCAGGTCAGCCTGGGGTACAGTGAGACCCTACCTTGAAAACCAAAAAATAAAAATAAAAATAAAAGACAAGTCCAAGAGTTGTCCCCGAAGTACCAGGTGGTGTTCACATATTAGACATCCAAGTGCATTACAACTCAGGCAGGAAGAGCTGGCAAGGACATGCATGTGCACACACAATGGGTCACTGCTACCCCTGGCTGATGCAGACAAGCCATGGACCACCCACCACTCTCAGCACCAGAGCACCAGGATGAGCAGAAAAAGCAGTACACTTAGGAGCAACTATACCATCATTTACTATGGAGGTTTCTGGGCCAGGAGACAGACTGATCACCTTTTTTTTGGTTGTTTTTTTTTTGAGGTAGGGTCTGGCCCAGGCTGACCTGGAATTACCTATAGAGTCCTCAGGGTGGCCTCAAACTCAGTGATCCTACCTCTGCCTCCTGAGTGTTGGAATTAAAGGCATGTGCCACCACACCCAGCTTCTTTTATTTATTTATTTATTTAGTTTTTCCACATAGGGTCTTACTTTAGCCCAGGCTGACCTGGAATTCCCTAGGTAGTCTCCAGGAGGCCTCGAACTCATGGTGATCCTACCTTTGCTTCCCAAGTGCTAGGATTAAAGCTGTGCACCACCATGGCCAGCACTTCGTGTTTTTTTTTTTTTTTTTTTTTTTTTGAGAGGCTGGGGGGAAATGGCTTAGGGGTTAAGGCATTTGCCTGTGAAGCCTAAGGACCCTGGTTTGATTCCCCAGGACCCACATAAATCAGATGCACAAGGGGGTATATGTGTCTGGAGTTTGTTTGCAGTGGCTGGAGGCCCTGGTGCACCCATTCTCTTTCTCTCTGCCTCTCAAATAAATAAATAAAATACTTAAAAAATATATTTATTTGAGAGAAAGAGGCAGATAAGAGAGAATGGATGTACCAGGGTCTCTAGCCACTGCAAATGAACTCCAGATGCATGCGTCACCTAGTGCATCTGGCTTTACGTGGGTACTGGGGAATCAAATCTGCGTCCTTTGGCTTTGCCAGCAAGCACTTTAACTGCTAAGCCATCTCTCCAGCCCCTGGCCCACCTTTAACAATCCTGGGTCTTGGATGCCTCCTACCCACGCCTGAGCCCCCATGGGTGCTGGAACTACACAGCAGATGGGCAGAGCATCTCTCACAGGACCTAGGTGCACAGGATGGGTGTCATCTTGTGATACTGTACTGTACTGAAGCAGGGCAGTGTGGGCCAGGATACAGATGTGGGGTATACTGATGGGGACTGAGAGTCTGCCAGGGGTACAAGCTGCAAGGGGACAGGGCTGAGTGTGGGATTGGGTCCCATTGGAGTGTGGCTGTGTGCAATGTCCTTCTGGCCAGCTGGGGCCTGCAAGCCACACCCAAGGTCTGGTAAAGGCTCTGGGATTAGAAAGGGTCAGAAGATGATGATGGCCCCTCTGCTAGGTGCTTCCTTCTGGTCTCTTGTGGGCTCTCAGGGCAGCCACGAGGGTGAATATGGGCTAGCAGGTGGCTGGCTCCTTAGGCCCAGGTCTCAGTTTGGAAGCGCAGTGTCCGCTGAAGACTGGCTAGATAGGCAGCTGCGTCAGAGTTAGAGAGTCCACCACATTCTTGGAAGACAGATATCAGGGTTTCCGCAACGTCCGTAGGCATGTACTTAGCATTGCTGGAGAAGTAGGCCACAGACAACTCAGTGACGCTGAGGCTCCCAGAGGGCTAGGCCCACCCCACCACTCTCCTGTGCTAACTCACCCTGCTAGGTAGAAAAAAGCACCACGAAGGTCCAGCAGCTCCCAGACAAGGGGCCCCAGTTCTCGGAGCCGGTGCTGCACATACACCTTCTGTTCCTACAGGGAGCAGAAGCTGAGTCTGAGCCATACCCACTTCTACCTTACCCCTACTCCTACCCCATACCCTGCTTCTAAGCACACCCACCTGCTCCCGAGAGAAGGCTGTGACCAGGGTCAGGCAGCCCCTTTCCTCCAGCTTCTGCCATTCAGCTTGCCAGTAAAAGTCCTGATCCCGCAGGCGGCAGCCAAAGAATAGGAAATTTTCTAGGGAACACAGGGTGGCCCCAGTATGGATGCAGGCCCCTGAAGTTCAGCCAGACCAGCCCCGATGATCACCTTCCCCTGGGACTCCTGCACTCACCAGTCTGTCCTTGGGCCACACGTTCCTGAATGGCTGCTCGGAAGGGGGCCACGCCAGTGCCAGGTCCCACCATGATCACAGGTGTGCCTGGTGTCTCTGGGAAAACCAAGCCCCCAGGCCGAACCCACAGTGGCACTCTGACAGGTCCTGCTGCAGGAGGGAGGCATCATAAAAGGGCTCAAGCGACCAGGCTGAGATGTTCTCTGGGGCCTGAGCCCAGCATTGGCAGGGTGTACAGGCGAGTCTAGGAGCCTTGGGTTGCAGTTTCCCCCAACCCCAGAAGGAGGAGTCACCTTGCTGAGGATCCAGGGATGCCAGCCAGGAGGAGCAGAGGCCCCGCCGGGGCTCCTTGAGCCGGGTCTGGTATTGTACCACAGCCACAAGGATCTGTAGTCTTGTAGGATGAGCCTGGGGGGAGGGGCAGTGGGTATCCCATTCTGCTAGACCATTCCTGCCTACCACCCACCACACCCAGAGACAGTCCTTGATAGACAGTCTCTGGTCAGATGGCAACCCCTGCTGGCAAATGCCCTGCCCCATTCCAACTTTCCCATGGCTGGTCCTAGGCTCTGTTCCAAGGGCCCCTCACCAACAGGGAGGAGGCGATGGAGAAAGCCCGTGGCCGAATCCGTGGGATCAAGTCCAACAGGTAGTCTGGAGGGATGGCACCTGCAGTGTTTGGAAAGTCACAAAGCACCTGGGAAATAGGAAAAAGTAGTCTCAGTGTGGTGGTGGCACGCTATGACTCAGGAGCCCACACCTGCCTGCCCGCCCACCCAACAGCCCACCTCCAAGATGGTCCTTCGGGGCCGGTTGCAGTACTCGTAGAGCTCTTCCTGGCCTCGGGCAGAACTGAACTCCAGTAGCTTCTCCCGCTCCAGCTCATGTGGAGACAGACAGGCCAAGAGCTCAAAGAAGGAACGGCGAGGCACACTGGCAATATCCAGGTATTGGGACACGAGGTGCCTTACAGAACAGGGCTGGGGTAGCCCTGGTGGGCAGGGAACACCTGCAGGCACAGGGGATGACTTGGTGGCTCAAAATCTCGGGTGGTGCCTTAGAACCAAGGGCTGGCCTGGCTCCCGTGCTCACCTGGCTCCCGAGGCTGCAGCACGAAGTACTGGTTGGGATCCAGGCCCAGCACCTGGCAGAATTGCTGGGTGTGGGCTGCCGAGTTCGAGGGCTGAATTAACACCACATCACCGGCAGCAAAGCTGTGTGGAAAGCCACCAGCATTATGGGGTGGTATAGGAGGGGCAAAGGGGTTGAGGGGAGGGGTTGTATATTTTGAGGGAGGATGGGAATAGTCAGGAGATGAAGAAACTGAAGTCAGGCATGGTGGCACATGCCTTTAGTCCCAGCACCTGGGAGAGTGAGGTAAGAGGATCGATGTGAGTCTGAAGCCAGCCTGGAGCTACAAAGTGAGTTCCAGGTCAGCCTGGGCTAGAGTGAGTGAGACCCTGCTTCAAAAAAACAAAACAAGAAAACCTGAATGTCGCCGGGCATACGCCTTTAATCCCAGCACTTGGGAGGCAGAGGTAGGAGGATCGCCATGAGTTTGAGGCCACCCTGAGACTACATAGTGAATTCCAGGTCAGCCTGGACTACAGTGAAACCCTACCTCAAAAAAAAAAAAAAAAAAAAAAAGAACTTAATGTCCAGGGATGGCTGGGGGTCTGTAGATAGAAGCCCCCCAGGTGCTAAACTGCCAACTTCCAGCTTTGGCAGACTCTTCTGAACCCAAGGTCCACTGCCTACCTTCTCCCTAGGATACTTAGGCTCCCTGTAACCCCTGCCCATCTGCTTGGGGCATTTGGTTGTGCTTGAGCCCCTCACCTGATGTCAGAGCCTGTGATATCGAACTCTATTAGCCGAACATCCTGGAAATGTTGGAGGCCGGTGACCCTCTCATTGGCAACCATGGGTGCCAGAAAGGGCTGTAACTCCGATGCAGGTCCTTGGGGGGCTGAGCTGGTGATGCTCAGCTCCTCAGAGCCTGTGCTGGGGGCTTCCTGGAGGGACTGGAAGATGAACTTGGAAGGCAAGCTGTGGGGTAGAGTGGAGACATAAGGTGTGGGCCTCCTTCCTAGGGCCACTCAACCAGATCTTGGAGGGAACCAGGCAAGATGCTTTGGTGCTCACTCAAGACCACACTCACTCACGGGATTCCAGGAGGGATCACAGGGAGGTCAAGAGGCACTGGATACAGTCCCAGTACCTTCTCCCACAGGGCTCCCAGCCAGGGGTCGATGGCGGCATCAGGTCTAGGGAAGAACACAGGTGTTGGGTGAAGCCAAGGAAGGGTGCCAGGGTGGGGCACTGCCACACAACTCACCCTAACTCATGCTGGTCATCACCCAGACAGGGGGGCAGGAGAGCGCTGCCCCCTAGTTGCAGCAGCCGGCGGTGCAACTTCTTGGCCACAAAGTTAAACCTGTGGGAAGAGGGAGGCTGACTCAGGGCCTAGGCTGACCAGTACTGAGGGGAGGTGGTTTAAGCGGCTGCCCAGGAATGAGCAAAATGGTGCAGGGTTTCCCTAGGGTTTCTCCCTCCACAACAGCAGCACCTTAGAGGTGGAGTCACACCATGCTAAGGGCCACAAGGAGACTGGGGCAGCCACTAGAGTAATAAATGGCAGGTCACCTGATCACCATGAGGGGACAGTTTCATTTCTTCTACTGATTTGTCATCCCAGGGTGGGGACTGGAAGCAACTAAGGCCCTGGACATCCTGGCCAAGGCTCTGATCACTCCTGGGGAGAGGGGGGGCAGATGATTTCCTACAGGCTGTTCCCTTTCTCTGGTCTAGAAGGGAACACTGGCTTGTCCTCTGGGGACCACATCCATAGTTGGCCCCAACTGGCTTGGTGCATGCACACTTTTATAACAAGCAAAACCTCTCAGCAGATCAGGGTCACATGCTACCCATTTTCCTATTTCCTGTTTTTTTTGTTTTTTGTTTTTTGTTTTTTTTTACTGGGTAGAGTTTCACACTAACCCAGGCTGACCTGGAATTCACTATGTAGTCTCAGGGTGACCTCAAACTCATGGTGATCCTCCTATTTCTGTCTCCCTAGTGTTGGGATTAAAGGCGTGCGTCACCATGCCTGGCTTTGTTGTTTGGTTTTGAGACAAGGTATCACTCTGGCCCTCCTGCCTCAGCCTCCCAAGTGCAGAAGTTACTAGTGTGAGCCACCACATCTGGTTACCATTTTCTGGGTTTTTTTCCCCCCCTCACTTAAAGTGATTAAGACTCCTGCGAGGTACACAGCTTTTAGTGGTGTTGGAATGGTACTCAGTCAGGTGACACTGGGCCCCCATGGGCAGGTTTCAAAGTGCTGGTGTCTTAGATGCTGTTTGTACCTTTAAGCACAAAGCCCTCATCATGGCCTCAGGAAACAATGTAGACCACTATTTGCTTAGGGCACAGCTCTGCTATGAAAACCCTGAAAGCAAACTTAGCAGCTGTCCCCTGCCCAAAGAAGCACTTGAGGCAAGCTATCCACCTTACTATTCTTTCCAACTTGCTTGCACCTCATGAGAAACAGAAACAGCTTGGTTTTTGTTGAACTGCATCATGTGTTGATATGATAATGGCTGTTCTGAGCCTGACCATACCCTGGATTCTACAGTGAGAACCTTCCCTCCCCACCTGTGGCACCCACTGGTCCAAGTGTCTGCAAGTCAGTGTGCCCACAGGAGCATCTGTGGGTAAGAAAGGTAGTAGTGCCACAAGGTTTATAGAGGATGGGCTCTGGGACTGGGTTGCCCAACCCTCCTCTTGACCTTGAGAGCTGTCCCTGACTAGCCAGCATGCCTGCCTACTACTTACTTGGCATATGAGGAATCCCCGAGGCCTACGACAGCAAAGTCCATCTGACAGAGGGAGGTGGATGGAAGGTTCTTCCGGAATATGAACCTCCAGAAGTTCTGTAGCCACAAAAAGCTGTATTAGAACCCCAATTCAGGCTGGAGTGAGAACAGGACAGTGTAAAAGGAAGGTCATTAAGAACTAAAACTGGGGCTGGAGATATGGCTTAGTGGTTAAGTGCTTGCCTGTGAAGCCTAAGGACCCCTGGTTCGAGGCTCGATTCCCCAGGACCCACGTTAGCCAGATGCACAAGGGGGCACACGCATCTGGAGTTCCGTTTGCAGTGGCTGGAAGCCCTGGCGCGCCCATTTCCTCTCTCTCTCTATCTGCCCCTTTCTCTGTGTCTGTCGCTCTCAAATAAATAAATAAAAAATGAAGAAAAAAATTAAAAAAAAAAAAGAACTAAAACTGTGGGCTGGAGAGATGGCTTAGCGTTTAAGTTCTTGCCCGTGAAGCCTAAGGACCCCGGTTTGAGGCTCGATTCCCCAGGACCCACATTAGTCAGATGCACAAGGGGGCGCAAGTGTCTGGAGTTTGTTTACAGTGGCTGGAGGCCCTGCCACACCCATTCTTTCTCTTTGCCTCTTTCTCTCTGTCGCTCTCAAATAAATAAATAAACAAAAAAAATTAAAAAAAAAAGAACTAAAACTGTACACTGGCCAATATAGACTACCTTCCTTCATGTAGTGTGAATTACACACCAGGAAACTGCAAACAAACGTGCCCAGTTATAACTTCTCCCCACAGCCCGTTAACTAATGCTGCAGGCTCTTTAGTGACCACTGCCCAGCCCAACGCCCTCTTGCAGTGTGCTCAATAAACTTTTTCTTATTCTACAGGGCCAGTTCTTGTCCATCCCCTCCGTGCTATCATAGTGGGCAGGTGGTCAGCTCGCCGGACAGGACAGGACAGGACTATCTGACCAAGGTACTCTTTTGGGTGAAGCAGTAAAACTGCCCTACAAAGCACTCAGGGGAGGTGGGATGCACCCTAGTATTGAAAACCACCTCTCCATGACCTAGGGCTTGTGTCCTTCCACCTTGGTGGCTGGCTGCTGAGGAGCCGATACCTGCTGGCTGTCCCTGTTCTGGCAGTCACCAGATCATGTTTTGTCCCCAATGGCTAAACTCAGTGTGATTTGATGGTGCCCCATTCCCCTGACCCCTCCCCTCGGGCCCCCTCAGTTGGTCACCCTTCTTACTTTTAGCAGGACCCTTCACTGTCATGTGGCTGCTGTTACTGGCTGGAGGCTTGTCCTTCAGTTCTGGGACATTCTGTTACTTTCTTTGGTAACTTCCTGCTTACTCTTTCTCATTCTGAGGCCACTGGCCCAAATTAAAAAAAAGAAATAATTTATTTGTTTTTTTTCGAGGCAGGGTCTTGCTAACCTGGAAAATGCTATGCAGTCTCAGGGTGGCCTCAAACTCATGCCAACTCTCCTACCTCTGCCTCCCAAGTGCTGGAATTAAAGGCATGCACTCCTGGCTCTTAAAGTATTTTTTCTTTATTTATTTATGAGAGAAAGAATATGAATGAATGGGCAGGCCAGGGCCTCTAGTCACTGCAAACAAACTCCAGACATATGCGCCACCATATGCATCTGGCTTACATATCAAACCTGGATCTGGAGGCCTCACAGGCAAGCGCCTTAACTGCTAAGCCATCTCTCCAGCTTTCTTTTTTTTTGAGGCAGTCTTACTCTAATCCACGCTGACACAGAACTCACTCTGTACCTGACTAGCCTGGAACTCATACCAATCCCCCTACCTCAGCCTCCTAAGTGTTAGGACTAAAGGTGTGAGCCACCACAGCAGGCCATCAGCACTGAACATGCCAAAGTCCCTACTATCTTACAAACCCCTTCTTTGGAATTCCTTAGCTCTTTCAGCCATATATTTTTGTTGTTGTTGTTTGTTTTTTCAAGGTAGGGTTTCACTCTAGCCCAGGCTGACCTGGAATTCATTACGTAGTCTCAGGGTGGTCATGAACTCATGGCAATTTTCCTACCTCTGTTCCCGAGTGCTGGGATTAAAGGCGTGTGCCACCACATCCAACATATCTTTTTATTTATTTATTTGAGAGAGAGAGAGAGACAAGACAGCCAGGGCCTTCAGCTGCTGCAAACAAATTCCAGACACACACACCACCTTGTGCATCTGGCTTATGTGGTTCCTGGGGAATCAAACCTGGGTCCTTTGGCTTTGCAGGCAAGCACCTTAACTACTATACCATCTCTTCAGCCCCATATCTTTTCCTTATTTTTAATTTTTATTTTTGTTATTTCAAGGCAGGGTCTCATGCTAGCCCCAGGCTGACCTGGAACTCACTCTATAGTCCTAGGCTGGCTCACACTTGCAGAAATGTTCCTACGTCTGCCTCTCAAGTGCTGAGATTAAAGGCATACACCACTATGCTCGGCTTTTATGACTTTATTTTTAAAAATATTTTTATTTATTTGTGAACAGAAAGAGATGGGGAGGAGTGACGCAAAGGGAGTGAGTGAGTATGGGTGCGCCAGGGCCTCTTACCACTGCAAACGAATTCCAGATGCATTTGCCACTTTGTACATCTGGCTTTATGAGGGTGCTGGCAAACTGAACCGAGGGCAGCAGGCTTTCCAACTGCTGAGCCTTCTCCCCAGTCCCTTATTTTTATTTTTTAAAGTCAGGATCCTGCTTGAGATCAGGCTGTCCTCACATTCATGATCCACCTGCTTCAATCTTCTCCAGTGCTTGGATTACAGGTGTGTGCCAACACTTCTAGCAAGATGATTTGTTTGTTTGTTTGAGACAGGATATACTGTAGGCCAGGACAGCCTTGAACTCCTGATCTTCCTGTCTCATTCGCTCTACTGCTGGGATTACAGGTATGTACTACCACTTCTGGCTGGGATTTTTTTCTTTTTGGTTTTTTTGAGATAAGGTCTCACTCTAGCCTGAGCAGACCTGAAATTCACTATGTAGTTTCAGGCTGGCCTCGAACACTCACAGAATCCTATCTTGCCCTGGGATAAAGGTGTGCACCACCACACGTGGCTAGGATTTTTTTTTTTTTTTTCTTTTTCGAGCTAGGGTCTCACTGTAGCCCAGGCTGACCTGGAATTCACTATGGAGTTTCAGAGTGGCCTCAAACTCACGGTGATCCTCCTACCTCTGCCTCCCGAGTACTGGGATTAAAGGCGTGCGCCACCACACCCAGCTTTTTGTTTTGGACAGGTTCTGTTATAGGTGGTCTTGAACTCCTAATCCTCCTGCTTCAGCCTCCCTAGTGCTGGGATCACAGGCATGTCCTGCCACACTGGGAATAGATCACTCTAAGGATCACTAGCAATCCCTGGGATGCTACTGAGACCTGATCTTATTTGGCTTTAGTACAACTTTGAGATGTCCTTCACTGTCTAACTACATTCACGCTGGACGGCAGTCCTGGGGAAACAGGAGCTTCCTTTTCTCACAACTCTGTATTCTGGCCCCTTCAACATTGAATGCGGTCCCAGGATCTTCCTGGAGTTCCAGATGTATTTACGCCTCCCCTGGTACCTGCCCCACCAGACCCTCTCCTTCGGTGGGCAGAGCTGTGCATCCTGCTTCCTGTTTTGCGATCCCACTCTTCACCTTCTACATTCCTCTGCTAACACACCTGGCTGACTCTACCTTCGCAGCATCTCTGGAATGCGTGCGCTACCTTGCACCACCACCCCAGTGCAATTCCTGGGATTATTCTTCTTGCCCCTGGAGACAGGTGGTAGTTTTGCTCAAATGTGTGACCGTGTCGTCACCACCCTTTCTACAGCCTTCATCTTTCAATCACGGATCACATTCCTGGTACCATCCAGTAACGGGACCCAACCTACGAACCCTATCTATCCTCAAGAGCTCTTCCTAGCACAAACAACGGGCTTACCTTCATGTTGTCAGGGGGGTCTCCTTGGCCTGTGGTCGCACAAACAAATATCACCAGGGGCTCCCTAATCAGATTCGCCTCCAGGACAAGACACAGGTATTAGGTTTTAGGGCTGTGATATCAACCCCCGCCCCTTCCCTGCACTGGGCCCCTCTCCTTCAGCCCAGGGTGACGGGACAAAGCTTAGGGTGTTGTTCCCAGTGGCCCACAGGCCTTCTCCCTCTGAGGCCGAGACTCGTGCCAAGCTTCCCCTTGCCCAGGCGACTCGTACGGTCACCAGCGGCGGACGCGACGCCAGGGGGGTGTCCGAGCCTCACCACGGCATACGAGTCCAGCGCCTGCACGCGGCAGCCCAGCCGCCGGCGCCTGGCCTCGCGGCCCAGCCTCTCCGCCTGGTCCTGGGCAGTGCCCGTCTGGCTGCCGAAAAGCACTAAGAGCACCGGCACCGGCATCTCCTCAAGCACGCATGCACGCACGCACGCACGCTCGCACCCCGCCGGCCACACACTTTTCCGTCTTCCGCCGTCTCCCGGAAGTGACGCGCTCAGGCCGCGACGGCGGGGCATGGCGTCCGGGCGCAGCGGGCGTCCGCCGGCGGCCAGTGCTGGGTCCCGGGCCTGGGCCGGGGGAGCGGCGGAGCGCCGGGGCCGGGGACCGGAGCGGGTAGGGCCGCTCATTCCCTCGCTCACGCAGCTGCGACGGCGGGCGCCGTCCAGGGCCGCTGGCGGAGGCAGCGCGGCCCCGAGCGGGGCGCCGTCGGCGGGGCGCCGGCCGGCGCTCCTCCGGCGCGATGCTCTTCTCGCTGCGGGAGCTGGTGCAGTGGTTGGGTTTCGCCACCTTCGAGATCTTCGTGCACCTGCTGGCTCTGTTGGTATTCTCCGTGTTGCTGGCACTGCGGGTGGACGGCCTGGCCCCGGGCCTCTCCTGGTGGAACGTGTTCGTGCCCTTCTTTGCCGCTGACGGGCTCAGCGCCTACTTCACCACCATCGTGTCTGTGCGTCTCTTCCAAGACGGGGAGAAGCGGCTGGCTGTGCTGCGCCTCTTCTGGGTCCTCACGGTGCTTAGCCTCAAGTTCGTTTTTGAGATGCTGCTGTGTCAGAAGCTGGTGGAGCAGACTCGAGAGCTCTGGTTCGGCCTGATCACGTCTCCCGTCTTCATTCTCCTGCAGCTGCTCATGATCCGTGCTTGTCGCGTGAACTAGCCTCATGCAGGGGCCAGAGAGGGAGCACTGCATAGCCGGAGTGCCGAAGCTTCCAGTCCTGGCCCAGCCCAAGCCACATCGGAGGAGAGGTCTTGATCCAAAGGCAGTTACTGCTTGTGTCCAGTTGAGTGTCCAGTTTTCTGTATGTCAGTCATGACTGAGATTGTTTCCTTAGCAAGACTTAGAAAATTGCAGCCTTGATCCTTGAAATATACATATATATTTCTTGTTATTCATGCTGTGAGTTATTATCCTGGATTGAGCGCCTGAGAAGGCCCCAGCCCGACAGTACCAAGTCCTCTGACAGTTGGAAACTCTATATAAGTAAAATGTCTTGATAGCACTGAGTATTTTCCATGAATTCTGGGGATGTGCTCCTTTACAAAGAGGCTTGTCCAGCCAGCAGCACTGAGCTGAGAGCTTACCGTCCAGGGCAGACTTCTTTGAGCTATGAAAATGTAACAGGGCTTGTACCTCCACTCCTGAGCCATGCAGGAGAATGGCTCCTTTTCCATTTCAGTCTAGGCACAGACAGCAGAATGTTAAAATGACAAAAGAACTGGTCTCAAGGCATTCATTGCTTGGTTTCCTGTCCCAGCAGGCTGCAGTTTCACGGACTTTCCCCCCACCTTGTGGCAGGCACCATTAGCACATACATCTCAGACAGGCCTCCCTCCCTAAGGGACCAAACCCAGGAACAGATACTGTGATGCCAATGGACATGGTGACCACAAATGAGAGCTTGTGAACAGCCCAGGCTTGTTGGCCTAAGGTACCACAGAAGGACGCTTGCTGAAATGAGAATAAAATAAGAGAATGTTTTCTTGACGTGAACGATAGTGCCCGGGTCTCTCAGTGTTTAAGATGAGTGGTAACATGCTGCCTTCCATATGGATAACAGAGTAATGCTGTAGATGGGCATAATGGATAGTGGGGGACTATTTTTGGAAAGCCTGCTTTTTGCTTTAGAAAGTGGGTAACCTGGTCCCCAGCCCCAGGTGAAAGTAACTGGATAGAAACTGTGACAAGTTGGCGTGATGCTGGAGCACTGGGCTTCTTGCCATCGTGTGGTGATTAGTGACCTCCGATGACACCCTGTAGAGCAAGGATGGCAAATAATGGACTAAGGATTGTTTTAACTTTTATTTTTATTTATTTATTTGAGAGAGAGAGAGGCAGAGAGACAGAGGTGAAGAGAGAGAATGGGCGCACCAGGGCCTCCAGCCACTGCAAATGAACTCCAGATGCATGTGCCACCCTGTGCATCTGGCTTTTGTGGGTTCTGGGGAATCAAACCTGGGTCCTTAGGTTTCGCAGGCTAGCGCCTTAGATGCTAAGCCATCTCTCCAGCCTGTTTTAACTGTTTTTATTGACGACTCCCCTCCCTCGCTTTCCCCTTCACAAATCCACTCTCTATCATCTCCCCTCCTCTCAATTAGTTTTTTTGTTTTGATGTCATCATCTTTTCCCCCCATAGGAGGTCATGGATATCAAGGCCAATTTGTGTCTGAAGGATTGCATTGTAAGCAGTCCTACCCTTCCTTCAATGGACCCTGAGGCTTGGAAGGTATGATAGAGATATCTCAGTGCTGAACACTCCTCTGTCACCACTTCTCAGCACTGTGGTGCCTTTTGGGTCATCCCATTGGTCACCTCCATCTGAAAAGAGAAGCTTTAACCAAAAGTGAGAGTAGCATTAATACATGGGTATGAATGTTAAGTGCTTACAGGGCAATTTGGTGAGCATAATATATGCATTTAGCCAGGCAAGAGCAAGCATTACACGCCTAGGGCTCATGACCTCACCCACCATAGGCTTTTGATTAGGTTTTCAGTAACAGGCATGTATTCCCTCCCATGGAGTGGGCCTCCAGTACAATTAGAGACCATTTGGTTTCCCCCATAACAGACATGCCACTATTGCACGCATTGGCTCATTTGGCCTGGCTGGCCAAACTTAAGGCTTGCAGTGTCCACTGTTTTCGCCACTGATGGCTTCTGTCTCCCATAGTATTGCATGCAGTACAGCTTTTTCCAGCTTTCTGTCAGCTGGTCTACAGGAAGGAGGTTTTCAGCTCAGCTCCAGCTTGATTTCTCAGTGACCTTGCAGTGCAAGCATGTGGGGTCTTTAGCAATAGGGTCTTACCATCTATTTCTGGTGGGAAACCAAGAGCCTTGGCAATGGCAATGGCCTGCAATGTTTTGGGGGCATCAGGAACCTCCCTGGCCAACAACTCATTGGAAGATACACGTCCCTGCCACTCGAATTTTTCTAGTTACAACCTATGGCTTCTGAATACACCATTATCCAAAAAAGTAGGTTTCTATATGGCTTATTCATAATATCTTGAATTTTGTTGTTGTTGTTGTTTTGTTTTTCGAGGTAGGGTCTCACTCTGGTCCAGGCTGGCCTGGAATTAGCTATGTAGTCTCAGGGTGGCCTTGAATTCTCAGCGATCCTCCTACCTCTGCCTCCCAAGTGCTGCGATTAAAGGCGTGCGCCACCATGCCCGGCATAACATCTTGAATTTTGATTAGCCCTCCCCCCACCCTTCTTTTACTTAATTTCTTCCCATGACCTCACTTAGGCTTTTCCACCCCCAATACTCTTATCTGTTCATCTACTTACATATATACAATATCATCTCCTTAAGTTCTGCTCTCTCCTCCTTCTCTTATAGCCCTTTTCTAGTTTACTACCCTTTGCTACTGAGTTTTCTTCCTACTCACACAGAAGTCCAGTCATCTGTAGCTAGGATCCACATATGAGAGAGGACATGTGATGCTCGGCTTTCTGGGCCTGGGTTACCTCACTTAGTGTAATCCTTTCCAGATCCACCCATTTTCCTGCAAATTTCATAACTTCATTTTTCTTTACTGCTGAGTAGAACTCCATTGTATAAATGTGCCACATCTTCATTATCCACTCATCAGTTGAGGGACATCTAGGCTGGTTCCATTTCCCTGCTATTGTGAATTGAGCAGCAATAAACATGGTTGAGCAAGTATCTCTAAGTTAAGGAGATGAGTCCTTAGGATATATGCCTAGGAGTGCTATATCTGGGTCATATGTTAGATCTATTTTTTAAAATATATATTTTTATTGAAAACTTCCATAATTACAGACTAAACCATGGCAATTCCTTCCCCCTCATTTTCCCTTTTGCAACTCCACCCTCCATCACACCCCTTTCCCCTCTCAATCAGTTTCTCTTTTATTTTGATGTCATCATCTTTTCCTCTTATTATGATGCTCCTGTGTAGGTAGTGTCAGGCACTGTGAGGTCATGGCTATCCAGGCCATTTTGTGTCTGGAGGAGTGCATTGTAAGGAGTCCTACCCTTTCTTTGGCTCTTACATTCTTTCTGCCACCTCTTCCACAATGGACCCTGAGCCTTAGAAGGTGTGATAGAGATGTTTCAGTGCTGAGCACTCCTTTGTCACTTCTCAGCACTATGTTGCCTTCTAAGTCATCCCAAGGTCACCGCCATCTAAAAAGGGAGGCTTCTCTAACCAAAAATGAGACTAAAGGATTTTCTTAAAATTTGTTTTTATTTAAGACACAAAGAGAGAATGGGCATGTCAAGACCTCTAGCCACTGATATGAACTCCAGACGCATGTGCCAACTTGTGCATCTGGCTTATGTGGGATCTGGAGAATCAAACCCGGGTCCTTAGGCTTTACGGGCAAGTGCCTTAACTGCTGAACCATCTCTCCAGACCTAAGGATGGTTTTTACATCTCTTTAAAAAATATCTATTTGGGCTGGAGAGATGGCTCAGCAGTTAAGGCATTTGCCTGCAAAGCCTGATGACCTGGGTTTGATTCCCCAGTACCCACATAAGCCAAATACAGAAAGTGGCACATGCATCTGGAGTATCGTTTTTTGGATTTTCAGGGTAGGGTCTCACTCTAGCTCAGGCTGACCTGGAATTCACTATGTAGTCTCAGGCTGGCCTTGAACTAACAGTGATGATCCTCCTACCTCTGCCTCTCAAGTGTTTGGATTAAAGAGTTGCGCCACCACGCCCCGCTTTTTTTTTTTTAAACGATTTTATTTTTATTTATTAGAGACAGAGAGAAAGAGAATGGGCATGCCAGGGCCTCTAGCCACTGCAAATGAACTCCAGATGCATGTGCCACCTTGTACATCTGGCTTAGGTGGGACCTGGGGAATTGAACCTGGGTCCTTAGTTTTCTTAGGCATGCGCCTTAACTTCTAAGCCATCTTTCCAGCCCAAATAAAATACTTTTAAAAATTTGCTTATTTGAAGGCTGGGTGTGGTGGCACAGGTCTTTAATCCCAGCACTTGGGGGATAGATGTAGAAGGATCACTGTGAGTTCGAGGCCATCCTGAGACTACATAGTGAATTCCAGGTCAGCCTGGACCAGAATGAGACCCTACCTTGAAAAACCAAATAAATAAATATTATTTATTTGAGAAAGAAAGAGGAGCACCAGGGCTGCAAACAAATTCCAGATACATGAAGGACTTCGCGCACCTGGTCTTACGTGGGTACTGGAGAACTGGATCTGGGGTGGTAGGCTTTGTAACAAATACCTTTTACTGCTGAACCATCTCCCCATGTGTGTTTGTATGGGTGCATCAGGGTATTTTGCCACTACAAATAAATGCCTCTCTTGCTTTATGTGGGTGGCTGTGGAATTGAACCCCAGGTAGACACGCAGGCTTTGTAAGAAAGTACCTTTAAACACTGACCCATCTCCCTAGCTGTGTTTCTTACTTTTTTTCCAATTTGTTCATTATGTATTTATTTATGTTTATTGGTGTGTGTTTGGTGTATGCATGTGTATGGGTGCACTGCTGTCTCCTGCCACTGCAAACATGTCTGTCCAATTTTACATTAGTGGCTAAGGAATTGAACCCTGGCCAGCAGGCTTTGCATCCAAGTTCCTTTAACTGATGAACCATCTCCTCAGCCCCTGGATTTTATATTTTAAAAAAATATTTATTTGACACAGAGAGAAAGTATGGGCATGCAAGGGCCTTTTGCCATTGCAGATGCATGTACCATTTTGTGCCACTGGCTTTATGTGGGTACTGGAGAATCGAACTCAGGCTATTAGGCTTTGCAAGCAAGCACCTTTAGCCAAGGTGCCATCTCTCCAGCCTGATTTTTTACATTTAAAATATATTTCTTCGGCTGGAGAGATGGCTTAGTGGTTAAGGCGCTTGCCTTGGAAGTGTAAGCCAGAGGCACAAAGATGAGGTAAGTGCAAGGTCGCACATACCCACTAGGTGGCGCAAACATCTGACGTCCCAGTGTAGTGGCTGAGGCCCTGGCCCACCAATTCGCTCGCTTTCTCTTTTTCTGTCTCTTGCTCCCTCCCTCCTCTCCTCTCTCTCTCTCTCTCTCTCTCTCTCTCTCTCAATATATATGTATATGAGCCAGGTGTGGTGGCACATGCCTTTAATCCTGACATTGAGGAGGAAGAGGTAGGAGGATTGCTGTGAGTTCAAGGCCACCCTGAGACTACATAGTGAATTCTAGGTCAGCAGGTCAGCTTGGGCTAGAGCAAGAACTGAACTCAGGGAAAAAAAATTATATATATTTGCACATAGAGACAGAGAAAGAATGGGAGCATCAGGGCCTCTAGCCACTGAAAACAAATTCCAGAGGTATGTGCCACTTTGGGCATCTGGCTTTATGTGGATACTGGGGAATTGAATCAGGTTCATAGGCTAGGCAAATAAGTACCTTAACCACTGAGCCATCTCTCTAGCCCTGGTTTTTTATTTTATTTATTTTATTTTTTGTTTTTTTGAGGTAGGGTCCAGGCTGGCCTGGAATTCACTCTGTCGTCTCAGGGTGGCCTTGAACTCACGGCGATCCTCCTACCTCTGCCTCCCGAGTGCTGGGATTAAAGGCGTGCGCCACCACGCCTGGCTTTAGCCCTGGTTTTTTTAAAGGTTTAAAAACAAGATGAGAGCCAGGTGTGGTGGCACACATCTTTAATCCTAGCACTCGGGAGGTAGAGGTAGGAGAATTGCCATGAGTTTGAGGCCACCCTGAGATTACATACTGAATTCCAGATCAGCCTGGGCTGGAGTGAAACCTTACCTCAAAAAACCAAAAGAAAAAAATAAATAAAACCAGAAGATACCACAGTATCTCCCCAAGTGGCTGGAAAAAAAAAAAATTAAAAGGCTGGAGAGATGGCTTAGCGGTTAAGCGCTTGCCTGTGAAGCCTAAGGACCCCGGTTCGAGGCTCAATTCCTCAGTACTTAACGTTAGACAGATGCACAAGGGGACGCATGTGTCTGGAGTTCGTTTGCAGTGGCTGGAAGCCCTGGTGCGCCCATTCTCTCCCTCTGCCTCTTTCTCTGTCTGTCTGTTGCTCTCAAATAAATAAATAAAAATAACAAAAAAAAAAAGAAAAAGAAAAAGGCAGTTGGGGACTAATGGAATGTTTTTCTAGCTTGTATGAAGCAGTAGGTTCAGTTCCCAGTACCACATTCAACTGGATGTCATGTCATACCTGTAATCATAGCTTTCCCTGAGGACAAAACTGTCCCTGTTAAGAACTACTGAGCTACAGTACTGCAATATCTCTATCACACCTTCAAGGCTAAGGGTCTATTGCGGAAGAGGTGGTGGAAAGAATGTAAGAACCAAAGGAAGGGTAGGACTCCTTACAACGTGCTCCCCCAGACACAAAATGGCCTGGATATCCATGGCCTCACAGTGCCTGACACTTCTGCACCAGACCATCATAAGAGGAGGAAAAGATCATGACATCAAAATAAAAGAGAGACTGATTGAGACAGGGAGGGGATATGATGAGAGAAGAGTTTCGAAGGGGAAAGTTGGGGGAGGAGAGAATTACCGTGAGTTATTGTTTATAATTATGGAAGTTGTTAATAAAAAAAAAAAAATTATATATATTTGCACATAGAGACAGAGAAAGAATGGGAGCATCAGGGCCTCTAGCCACTGCAAATGAACTCCAGATGCATGTGCCACCTTGTACATCTGGCTTAGGTGGGACCTGGGGAATTGAACCTGGGTCCTTTGGCTTTTCAGGCAAGCGCTAAGCCATCCCTTCAGCCTGAGGCTGTAGATTGCTTAGTAGTGGCGCTGGTCTTTTGCTTACCGGGTGCCAGTATCATCCTTCAATTGGAAGTTTATCCTGACTCCTCCAAATTCCCTGAGGACAAAACTGTCCCTGTTAAGAACTACTGAGCTACAGTACTGCAATATCTCTATCACACCTTCAAGGCTAAGGGTCTATTGCGGAAGAGGTGGTGGAAAGAATGTAAGAACCAAAGGAAGGGTAGGACTCCTTACAACGTGCTCCCCCAGACACAAAATGCCTGATATCCATGGCCTCACAGTGCCTGACACTTCTGCACCAGACCATCATAAGAGGAGGAAAAGATCATGACATCAAAATAAAAGAGAGACTGATTGAGACAGGGAGGGGATATGATGAGAGAAGAGTTTCGAAGGGGAAAGTTGGGGGAGGAGAGAATTACCGTGAGTTATTGTTTATAATTATGGAAGTTGTTAATAAAAAAAAAAAAATTATATATATTTGCACATAGAGACAGAGAAAGAATGGGAGCATCAGGGCCTCTAGCCACTGCAAATGAACTCCAGATGCATGTGCCACCTTGTACATCTGGCTTAGGTGGGACCTGGGGAATTGAACCTGGGTCCTTTGGCTTTTCAGGCAAGCGCTAAGCCATCCCTTCAGCCTGAGGCTGTAGATTGCTTAGTAGTGGCGCTGGTCTTTTGCTTACCGGGTGCCAGTATCATCCTTCAATTGGAAGTTTATCCTGACTCCTCCAAATTCCCTGAGGACAAAACTGTCCCTGTTAAGAACTACTGAGCTACAGTACTGCAATATCTCTATCACACCTTCAAGGCTAAGGGTCTATTGCGGAAGAGGTGGTGGAAAGAATGTAAGAACCAAAGGAAGGGTAGGACTCCTTACAACGTGCTCCCCCAGACACAAAATGCCTGATATCCATGGCCTCACAGTGCCTGACACTTCTGCACCAGACCATCATAAGAGGAGGAAAAGATCATGACATCAAAATAAAAGAGAGACTGATTGAGACAGGGAGGGGATATGATGAGAGAAGAGTTTCGAAGGGGAAAGTTGGGGGAGGAGAGAATTACCGTGAGTTATTGTTTATAATTATGGAAGTTGTTAATAAAAAAAAAAAAATTATATATATTTGCACATAGAGACAGAGAAAGAATGGGAGCATCAGGGCCTCTAGCCACTGAAAAACAAATTCCAGAGGTATGTGCCACTTTGGGCATCTGGCTTTATGTGGATACTGGGGAATTGAATCAGGTTCATAGGCTAGGCAAATAAGTACCTTAACCACTGAGCCATCTCTCTAGCCCTGGTTTTTTATTTTATTTTTTGTTTTTTTGAGGTAGGGTCCAGGCTGGCCTGGAATTCACTCTGTCGTCTCAGGGTGGCCTCGAACTCACGGCGATCCTCCTACCTCTGCCTCCCGAGTGCTGGGATTAAAGGCGTGCGCCACCATGCCCGGCTCCCCTTTTTTATTTTTTAAAGAGAGAGAATTGGTATGCCAGGGCCTCTAGCAACTGTAATCAAACTCCAGACACGTGCACCACCTAGTGCACATGTACGATCTTGCACACTTGTATCCCCCTTGCATCTGGCTTATGTGGGACCTGGAGAGTCAAACATGGGTCCTTAGGCTTCACAGACAAGTGACTTAACCACTAATCCATCTCTCCAGCCCCCCCCTTTTTTTTAAGTGAGTCGTCCTCCAGCCCAGGCTGACCTGGAATTCACTATATAGTCTCAGGCTGGCCTCGTACTCACAGCGATCCTTTTTTCTCTTTGGCATCCTGAGTACTGAAATTTTTTGTTTTGGGTTTTTGAGGCAGGGTCTCGCTGTAGTTTAGTCTAACCTAGAATTCGCTATGTAATCCAATCTCAGGCTGGTCTTGAACTCATTGACCTTCCTACTTCTGCCTCTGCTGGGATCAAAGGCATGTACTACCATAGCTGGCCTCCTGAGTACTGAGATTAAAGGTGTGTACCACCACTCCCAGTAGAGAGAGAGAAAATGGGTATGCCAAAGTCTCAGATGAACTCCAGATGCATGCACCATTTTGTACAGCTACTTCTACATGGGTACGAGGAATCAAATTCGGGTTGTTAGGCCTTGCAGGCAAGCACATTAACAGGTGAGTCATCTATCCCTGAATTATTCTTTATTGTAGAAGTAGGAGGGTTTGTCATAAGGATGCAGATTTTAATTTTTATTTATTTGAGTCAGAGAGAGAGGGGGAGAGAGAGAGAGAGTGAATGGGTGTGCAAGGGCCTCCAGCCACTGCAAACAAACTCCAGACGCATGTACCCCCTTGTGCAATTGGCTAACGTGGGTCCTGGGGAATTGAACCTGGGTCCTTTGGCTTTTCAGGCAAGCGCTAAGCCATCCCTTCAGCCTGAGGCTGTAGATTGCTTAGTAGTGGCGCTGGTCTTTTGCTTACCGGGTGCCAGTATCATCCTTCAATTGGAAGTTTATCCTGACTCCTCCAAATTCCCTGAGGACAAAACTGTCCCTGTTAAGAACTACTGAGCTACAGTACTGCAATATCTCTATCACACCTTCCAAGGCTAAGGGTCTATTGCGGAAGAGGTGGTGGAAAGAATGTAAGAACCAAAGGAAGGGTAGGACTCCTTACAACGTGCTCCCCCCAGACACAAAATGGCCTGGATATCCATGGCCTCACAGTGCCTGACACTACCTGCACCAGACCATCATAAGAGGAGGAAAAGATCATGACATCAAAATAAAAGAGAGACTGATTGAGACAGGGAGGGGATATGATGGAGAGAAGAGTTTCGAAGGGGAAAGTTGGGGGAGGAGAGAATTACCGTGAGTTATTGTTTATAATTATGGAAGTTGTTAATAAAAAAAAAATTTTAAAGAACTGCTGAGCTAAAACAGTTAAAAGTCTGGCCCTTTGAACCAGGAGTGGTGGCGCATGCCTTTAATCCAGCACTCAGAGGCAGAGAGGTAGGAGGATCGCCATGAATTTGAGGCTACCCTGAGACTACATAGTGAATTCCAGGATTCCAGGATAGCCTGGGCTATAGCAAGACCCTATCTTGAAAAACCAAAACAAACAAAAAAAAAAGTCTGGCCCTTTGCAGAACAGGTGTGCTGATCTCTGCTCCAAGCATAACAGCTTGTGCCCGTTTGGCTGGGGTAGGTGGTAGTTATAGCATCCTTTTCAGAAACTGAGTTGGAGGTGACTTGCCAGGTTTCCCCCTTTGTTGGCATAACTTTTGTCAAACCAAGACACACACTGAACTTTGGAATCGTTTTCCTGTAATTCTAAACTTTAGATTTTGTGTTTTCGTCAGTTTTATGCTGATAGTTTGGAATTGGGAATTGTGGGTATAGATATAAGCACAAGAAGCTTCCTTTGCAGAGGTGATTTGATGGGCTGGACTGTAACTCAGTGGTACAGTGCTTGTCTACTATTCTATAGGTCCTAAGTTCAATCTTTGATAGTATGAGAAGAAAAAAATAAGTGATGCCGGCCATGGTGGTGCACACCTTTAATCCCAGCACTCAGGAGGCACAGGTAGGAGAATTGCCATGAGTTTGAGGCCACCCTGAGACTACATAGTGAATTCCAGGTCAGCCTGGGCTAGAGCTAGAGCTACCTTGAAAAAATAGGGGGGAGCGGGGCTTCTCGAAGGTTCAAGTTTATTTTTTCTATCTTAGTGGGATGGCCAGAGGGTAAAACAGAGTTAAGAGTTAAGGTGATGGGAGCCGCAGTCTGCCATGGGACCCATAGGCTAAGAAGGGCACTCCAAAACTGAACTTGCTGCCCTTGCAGACACCCATGGGCCATTGAAGCAGAGTCCCTGGAAGGCAAGTTGTTGGAAGACAGCAGGGCCAGTACTGAGGTGACTGCTGACTGCAGGAAGGTGAAGGACAGACAGGTCACCAGTCTGAGCCTATGGGTGTAAACAATTTACCTACTTACTATGCGGGGACAAAGGGTGTGTAGTGGGCACTGTGCAGCCCTTCCAGAAGAAAACTTGGGTAGTGCCTTCAGTATTTCTACACACCTTACCCAGCCTTGGGGGGGGGGGTTTGAGTTCAACAGATGAAGTTGCTGGAGTCTGGCAAGTGGGTGGTCTGGTGATCTGCCTAGGTTAAAGTGCTTTTCTGCATAGGAAGGCTGTGTGCAAGGCCATGTTTGTGTGCGAGAGTGAGGCAGTTCACTTTTTGCCTTGATTGATCCTACGCCTGTGGATGCTGGGATGTGATGGCATGGCGTGCACCGGGGATTCATACGTATCTCTGAATCCCTGGGAGCCTACAAATCCGAGATCAGAGAAAAACCAATTCCGTAAGGCTGGTAAGGTTTCAGAAGCTGCATTTGTAGGTCCTGAAGGGGCCCTCACCCGCCCGCCTGCAGTTCCAGCACTCCAGTTGAGAGTGGCGCTTAGGTCTGGGGGTGCGAGCCAGTGTAACGCGTCCATTCCCTGGCAGCCACGGTGTCAGCGGAGGGAACAGGGTGAATCTGGAGTGACAAGGGAGTCACAGCCCGGCTGTCACCCATAGGGGTCCGCAAGGTGGCGTGCCAAGGCTCCGTCCGTCAGCCCCACCGGCCTGGCCCTTCAGCCCCGCCTTCTCTCGTCTCGCCGGCCATCCCGGGGCGCCGTAAACCCAAACCTTAGTAGAGGCGGAAGTGAGGGCCCGTCGCTGAGCAGTGTGTTAGCGGCCCTTCGCCAATAGGACCGGCGGGCGTCGGGCGTGGTCCAATGAAAATGTTACGGGGCGGGGCCCGTGTGAGCGTTCTCCAATCAGCTGGGGCGTGTATCTCCAGGCCTTTCCTCGGTGGGCGGTGCCTCGGGGGCGAGTCGGAGTTCACTGGTCCAATGGGCGGCGGCCTGGGGGGGCGTGGTACGACGCTGAGGCCAGAAGCCGAGTGTCCGGAGCGGCTGGCTGCCGCCCGCGCAGTCCTGTCGGTGGCCGTGTCCACAGCATGGCCGGCCTGGGGCGGCCGGGGTCGCGCGCCGCGATGCCCGCCTGGAAACGGGAGATCCTCGAGCGCAGGCGGGCCAAGTTGGCCGCTCTGGGCGCGGGTCCGGGATCCGGTTCGGCGCCCGATGGGCCGAACGAACGGCTGGTGCTAGCGGATAGCCTGGGCCCGCTGTGCGAGAACCCTTTCATGCGGCTGGAGTCGGAACGGCGGCGCGGGGCACGTCCCGGGCAGCAGCTGCTGGAGCTGTACCGCCGCGTGCCGGGAGTGCGCACCATCCGCGCGGACAACATCCTCATCATTGAATCGGCGGCGCCCGGCTTCCCGCCCGCCGTTCCTCCCGCCGCCAGCATCCGCGCTGCTGAGGTCGTGGTGTACGAGGCGCCGCAGCCCGGCCGCGTCAGCCGTCTGCTGGAGAAGTTCGACCCCCCGGCCGTGCCCCGTCGCCTCGGGAGCCCCGAGCGCTCTCGCCCCGCGCCGCCGCCGCCGCCGCCGCCCCCCGTGGCACCGGCACTCACCGCCCCGCGAGCGCCCCCCTGCCGGCCCGCGGCCCTCACCGCTCCGGTGCTGCCGAGCAAGCCCGCGCCCCCGACTCCTCCCGCGCCTCCCGCTTCGCGCGCAGGCCAGCGTACCGCCTGCTGCGAACCCGGGCGCCTGAGCGGCGGTGCGGGTCTTGGGGCCCGCCGCAGTGACTTCCTGCAAAAGACCGGCAGCAACTCCTTTACTGTCCACCCTCGAGGCCTGCCCCGCGGCGCGATCGATCGCCCACTCTCTAATGGGCCTTCGGTCCGCGACACCCGAGCTGACCCTGCCAATGGGCTCGCAGGCTCCCCCCCTGCGCGGGTCGAGTGGAAGCCAAAGGTGGAGTCAGGGGAGACCCCCCTCCACTCGCCCCCTAGCCCCGGGACCCCGAGTGCCACTCCAGCCGTGTCCCCTTTTCCGGCGTCCAACCATTCCAGTGCCACTCCCAGCCAGCGCCAGTGGGTCTCCGCTGCCACCAGCGCCAACGACTCTTTCGAAATAAGGCCAGCCCCTAAGCCAGACATGGAGACCATCCCTCTGGGGGATCACCAGGCCCGGGCCCTGGCCAGCCTCCGTGTGAACTCCCGAAACTCCTTCATGTTGATCCCCAAGCGCAAGGCCTCTGGGAACTCTCCTCCTGAAGGCAGGCAGGCAGGGGAGCCGCCAAAGGGAGAGGTGGGCTGGGCCTCTCAAAGCCAGGGAATCGGAGCCCAGTTAATGTCTGGAGTGGATGGTGCACCTGCCTTGGGGAGGATCCCCTTGGAGGCTGAGGTGCAGCAGGCAACTAGGGAAGGGGGCTGCCCCAGGCCAGCCACTGCCCTCACAGACTCAGCTGTTAGGTGGCAGAGGCCATCCTCACCCCCACCATTCCCAACCGTCACTGCTGAAACTGAGCCTGCTGAGGGCTTGGGGGTTCCCAGCTTGACTAAGAATGGCAGGGAACGTGGGAGGCCGGGACTGCCGGTCACCTTCATTGATGAGGTGGACTCTGAGGAGGAGGCTCCCCAAGAAGCCAAACTGTCCCCTTCAGCTGTTGGTGTGCCTCCCCAGTACCACCTGAACTCCACCAGGACCAGGCACTTCTCAGAGCTCCAGCACCGAGGCAACAACACCTTCATAGTGGTGCCCAAGAGGAAGCCAGGGGCCCTTCAGGAATCTCACTTCAGTCAGACTAATGGGGAGCCCCAGGCACAGGAAGCCAAGGAAGAGGAGGTTGATAGCCTCTCAGGATCCTATGCTGCCACGGAGAGCGCCCTGAAGAAGCGCTACCCCACTGTGCATGAGATTGAAGTGATTGGTGGCTACCTGGCCTTGCAGAAGTCCTGCCTCACCAAGGCTGGCTCCTCAAGAAAGAAGGTCAGTGATGTGGGCAGGGCTGTACATAGATTATGGGAGAACTGGGGCTGTGCCAAGGTCTGTGGCCCTTGTGGAGCCCTGATGGCCCTGGGCTGGGGTCAGTATCTACTGGGTATCTCACAGAGATGGAGAGGAGGCATGGCCAGGCCTCTATTTGGAATTGGCTGGTCTGGCCCGACTTGTTGTGGGTCCACTTTCAAGAAATAGCCTGGCCCGGCCAGGCGACCAGAGCCTGGATGTAAAGGGAATGGATAGGAGACAAGTGATCTTTGTGTCCAGGTCCTTACTTTGAGGTCAGCCTAGGCACCAAGCCCATAATCTAGTTAGAGGGGGTTCTCAGCTCCCTGGTAGGCCCTGCCATTGTACAAGTGTGGACTGATCATCTGATCATCAGGGTTTGTGCCAGATTTGATCAGGAGGGACCTTGGGCAGAGAGTCTCAAGAACAGCCTCCTGGAGGCTCATAACTGGTTAACCAGGTGATCCTTACTTCCTGGCCAGCTCTGGCCAGTGGCTTGGAACCCTCTGGGCACAAGGAAAGCGTTCCTTAGATTCTTCCTGATTGTCCCTGGGTCTGTGTTTGTGCTGTTCGAGCCCTGGGGCAAATTCCAAGGCCAGTCCCACATGACTCTCAGTCCCCTTGTACAGGTGCACCATTCCCTGCTGCTGAGATGGCTCCTACAGGGTCCACTCTGAGTGGACTGAGTTAGAATTTAAGCTCACCAGGCCACCTCTGCCCCCTAGCCTCAGTTCTGTTGGGGCCACAGGTGGTGATTGTGTCTTGTGGCTCCCCATAACCAGAGGCATCTTCTTCCTCTTTTTTTTTTTTTTTTTTTTTTTGAGGTAGGGTCTTGCTCTAGCCCAGGCTGGAATTCACTCTGTAGTCTCAGGGTGGTCTCGAACTCACAGCAATCCTTCTACCTCTACTGGGATTAAAGGTGTGTGCCACCACGCCTGACCTTTTTTTCTTTTTCTTCCCTCTTGCTTCCTGCCCCCTGTAGGCCCGGCATTGCCCCTCCCACCTTCACTCACATCCCCTTCCTTGGGCTTGGGCATCAGTTCTCCTGCTAGCTCCATGTACTGGGTCAGGTACCCATGGTGATCTCCCAGGGAAGGGTTCTGGTGCGGGGACTGTGAGCTGTAACAGTATTTGGTGCCACATAATTGTCTCTTCCACTATTACCTGTGCTCTTTGCCCTGAGTCCTTGGAGGTGAGGCCCGTCCACGCCCCTTTCTCCTCCTCCCTCCCCTGACCTTGGCATCTTTGTGAGGTGGTCGCTTCCCTGCTTGTCCTGCTGAGTTGAGATTCTTGTTTCCAGAGCCCTGCTTCTATCCTGGGCCCCCCTCCCCTGTGAACCTGGCATCTTCCTAGGACTGGGGGAGGCTGCTGCTGAGAGTGGCCATCCTGCCCAACTGTGGGGATGGGGCTCACAGGTAACTGGGTTGAAATGAGAAAGGCAGAGCACAGCAACCAGGTGAGTTCCAGGCCAGCTTGGGCTAAGTAGTGAGACTCTGTCACAAAAGAAAACGAAACACAACAAAAGGACAGGGCTGGCCCAGAAGGCCAACGAGAACTGGGGGCAGGGCTGAGATTGAGAAGCAGGCCTTGCCGAGCAGCTTGGCCCTGGTCTCCTTGCCAACCTGAAGAGGTTGGGGGTCCAGATGGATGTTGCCTGTCATGGCCAAGTGGCCTGGGCAGAGCCTCCCAGAGCAGCACAACCTGCTGGTTGTGACATCCTGCCCATGCATGCACCAGCTGCCCAGCCCAGCAAGAGACAGAATGCCTGTGGGAGGGGACAGGACATCAAGTTGCCCAGCCTTCCGAGCAGTGTGTGGGGTGGGGCCCCCTTGCACTCTGTCCTTTCCCTGACTTTCCTCCTGCCCACAGCCCCTGAGCCTTGAATGGGTGGGGGACTCAGGGTGTACCTTTGGGCTGCATGTGAAGCCCAAGGTCTTGGCTGGCTTAGGCTCCTGCTTCCCCTACTGGGAATAGGGGTGCCCAGAGGACCTTAGGGTGACTACTCACTTTGGTCTTTCTATGGCTAGGTGATCTCAAGGCAGTTGTGGGGTGCAGGTGAGGCTCTTTATTGAGCTTACTGGGCAGTTCTTCACTGGGCCTTCTGGGGTTGAGGGGAGCCTAACTGGGCCGACAGCTTGGCACAGTATGCTATGGCTTTACAGAGCTGCCACCTTGCTCTGGGTGGTGGAGGTTGCCCGCACTGGCCAGTGTCTGTGAAGTAGACTTGTAGAGACACACACTCATTTAGTTTATTTGTTATCAGAGTGGACAGAGGTCCTGCCTGTCCCTTCACTGCTGTAGGGTATTGTAGATCTCCCACCTGCTTCTCCCTTGCCTCCCATGGGAGGGCCTTTGCCTCTCCTTATGAAGCACCACCTGTCCTGGCTCCTACCTGTCTGGTTGCTTCTTCCTCTCGCCACCTCCTGGTCCTGTGCCACACCCAGGCATGTTAGTATCCTCAGGGTTAAGGTCTTCCACCCTTCCCTGCAGTGTAGCCACCGCCCTAGCTTCTGTGGCCTGGTTGTGGCCCTCAGCCCATACCCCATCTGAAAATCTGAAGGCTTGGCTGACCCCTAACACCACCACTTCCCACCAGCCTGTGGCCTAAAACGTGGCTGGCACTTGCCCTGCCTCCCCCACACTTTGAAGCTCTCACCTGGTTTGTTTTTGTCCAGTTCCCCTCCCCCAACTCTTCCCAAGGTCACTTCCTAAGTGGTCTTTCTGGAGCCAGAGATCCCAGAGCTGGTCTGCCCTCAGGAGGCAGTTGTAGATATCTCAGCTGGGCAGCCCTGGTCCTGTGTCCTGTCACCCTTGAGAACTTCAGCTGGGGGCTAAGTGTGTGGGTGTGTGGGGGGACAGAGGCAGGCAATATGTGCTAGGGAGTGAGGGCTGGGTCTGGCTAGAACCCACTTCCAACTAGGCACGCTGAATGCAGTTTCCCAGTCCTGTGTCCCAGGGTAGACACCCTTCGGTAACCCAAGCTGGGTGTCTGTGGGCAGGGCAGGTTGAATGAGAACAAAAGGGCCCTGTGAAAGCCAGGAGGTTCTGCCACCACCTGCCTGCCATCCTGGATGCATTGGGCAAAGTCCACCAGACAGTGATGACCAGGTTTATACAGTAACAATCCCTATCTATACCCCCAATCTGTCCTTTCCGCCCCACCCCGGCAGGGGTCATGAGCATGAATCACACAGTATTCTGTGACCCACTGACCTGTGCTGAAAGGGGGAGGGAGGCCTGTGAGCACTGGCCCAGCAGAGAAGACAAGGGGAGCTGGGTCTAGGCCCCAGCTGGGACAGGCAGGGGCTTGTGAAACCCTCCCAGCCTGTCCAGGCTGTACCAGGCTCTGTACCCACGTGTGTCCATCCCCTCAGCCTCCCTCCTGAGAGCTGGTCATGCGGACTAATGAGGGCGTGCTAATCCAGCTGGGCCCTGGCAGCTGGTCCTGTGTTCTCAGCAGTGGGGGATGGGCCTAGAGGGTTCCATGTGTCCAGGGGTGACCTTGGAACAGGAGGAAGCTCCTGGCCTGTCCTGCCTTGGGCTCCTTCTGGGGTGTCAGAGTGGCCAGGTGACACCATCCCCAAGCCTTACAAGCTTGGTCTCTCATGGGACCACAGCTGGTGGTAGGCCCTGAGGGCAGGGCAGGAAACAGCATGCATTGGTATGACAGGACATCTTCATGCTTTGCCTTACCCAAGGGATCTCTTCTGTCTGCCCATCTCAGTGACAATTTGTGCAGATAGCCAAACTAGAGAAGCTGAATATGGGGGTAGCAGCACAGACCTCTCTGAGCTTGCCTAGAAGGGGAAGTTAGGAGTTCAGGCTCCTGGGCTCTTCCCCTGTCCCTGGGCTCTTCCCCTGTCCCTGGGCTGGGTGTGCTCACAGTGGAAAGAGGCCCAGAGTTGTCTGTGGCCATACCAACAAACATGACCTTTGGTAGAGAAGGGCAGGAGGAAGGATGCTGGCTCACTGTTGGGCCTCCTGCTCCTGGTGGGCACAGTGTGCATTCCATGGCCTGTGCCAGGGTCTTTTTCCTGCCTCAGGACAGGCTGAGCCCTCCTACCAGGCCACTCTTCCATCCTGCTGGGCCTCTGGCTCCTTCCAGGGGAAGAGGGGGAACTTGAGCTGGCTGCCGGTGTCCTGTGCCTGCGAGTTTAATATTTCGAGCCCAGCAAGCCTGCTCCATCTGCTGCAGGCAAGAGAGTGCTCATGTTCATTACCACCCCACGGGCCGAGCTCAGCTGAGAGGGCTGGGGACCTCATCATTCACGGGGAGCTGAGGTCCCACCTGGCATGACCTCCTAGCCCAGGTAGAAGACAGGAGGTTTTTTTGTAGTCCTGTGCCTGTGCTGCCCTCAGAACCAGCAACCCAGGTCTCTGGGAGAGAAGAGGGAATGTGCTTGCATGGAATTTTGGAGCCTAAGAGGTGCACTGTAGGGTAGGAGTTGGGGGTCACTGATGGGGTTGCTAGTACCCCAGACTCTGTGGGCATCCCCACTCAGCTTGTCAAGTGGGTGAGGGTTCCTGGTGCTGGCTCCTCAAACAGGCCTTTGGTTTTTCTTTTTTTTTTTTTTTTTTTTTCGGTTTTTCGAGGTAGGGTCTCACTGTAGCCCAGGCTGACCTGGAATTCACTATGGAGTCTCAGGGTGGCCTCGAACTCACGGCAATCCTCCTACCTCTGCCTCCTGAGTGCTGGGATTAAAGGCATGTGCCACCACGCCCTGCTTGCCTTTGGTTTTTCGAGGTAGGGTCTTGCTCTAGCCCAGGCTGACCTGGTATTCACTAGTCTCAGGATGGCCTCAAATTCATGGGCATCCTCCTACCTCTGCCTCCTGAGTGCTGGGATTAAAGGTGTGCGCCACCACACCTGGCTCAGACAGGCCTTTGGTACTGTGGAACTGTTTCTACTCGCTAGGACTATCTAGGTGCCTCATAGACCAGGATGTGGACTTGGCTTTAGGAGCTACTGCAGGCAGAGGGTGGAGATGTGTGGGGCCTATAGTTCACTTTAGAGAGGTCTTCTCCCCTGTGTGGTCTCTGAAGGACTGATGGTGCTGCTCAGCTCAGCATCTCTCTGCTCAGCTGAGCGGTAGGGCCCGGATGATGGCGACATTGCTCTCACTCCTAGATGAAGATCTCCTTCAATGACAAGAGCCTGCAGACAACATTCGAGTATCCTTCTGAGAGCTCCTTAGTGCAGGAGGAAGAGGCAGAGGAGGAGGAGGAAGAGGAGGAAGAGGAAGGAGAGGAGGGTGAGGAAGAGGAAGGGGGATCAGGCTCAGAGAAGCCCTTTACCCTCTTCCTGCCCCGGGCCACGTTTGTGAGCAACGTGGGCCCTGAGAGCCCCCGGCTACCAGATGGCAGCTCAGGTGAGTACTCACCTGTTGAGATGGGTAGCCTGGGAGGGGGTGGAGCCTAGACCACACTTGAGGTGCTTGTGCCCATGCTCTTTGGCCCACAGGCCTGTCCAGCTACACTCCAAAGCATTCTATGGCCTTCAGCAAGTGGCAGGAGCAGACGCTGGTGCAGGTTCCAGATGAGGCAGAGCCCCCACTGAAGGAGGTCATGGTGAGCCAAGTTGGAGCAGGGGGTGGGCAGCCCAGCACCAGGGTCCGTCTGGGGCAGGGAGGGCGCTGATGCCTGCATGAGGCTTGGTAGCTATGTTCTGTACTTTTCAGCTCACACCTGCCAGTCAGAATGATCTCTCGGACTTCCGCAGCGAGCCAGCCCTCTATTTCTGATCTCCGGTGCTGCCAGGACAGCCAAGACTTAGCCCCAGGTGTGATGATCCTAGGAGCCAGGCAGTGCCCAGGAGCCCTGTCCTCATTCTGTACCCTTTCACCTGGCTATGCCTCCTTCCCTTCCTCTTGGTGGCCTCCTAGCCTTTGAGGACAGGTCTGTTTCTCACTCCGCAGTTTGCGGTCTCCAAAGAACAACAGAGATGGAGCACTGCCTGTGGGGAAGGCTGAAGTCAGTCCATACTGGCCTATTTATGACCAGGTTGATGCCTGAGTAGATCCTGTCCCAAGGTGTTCTCTCCAAATCCAAATCCCTGTCTGTTCTTTGTAGCCCACATTCCTATCATTGTAGAACTCATGCTACCCTTTGTGATAGAAGACAGTTTTTTTTTTTTTTTCCTTGCCCATGGACTCAATAAACAGCACTGAACAATGCCGTTTCTGCCTCCCTTGCATGGTCCTCAGTGTGACAGTGGGATCAGGGGCTAGCTTGGGCACTTGTGCCAAGGAACAAGAGGCCTCAGTGTGGTATCTTCACATAGTGAGGTTTTGCTGGCCCAGGCTCCTGCCCCCCTCCTAGCCTGTTACCCTCCCCCTCAAAGCTGGCACAATTGGAAGTACAGACTGGACCTACTGTCTGGGGTCTGGAATTCTATGACCCAGAGGCTAGGTGCCAGGTGGGAGAGTGTTAGAACAAACTGTCAGGTCTGAAGTGGCTTCAGGCCAGGAGCCTGGGAGAGCAGAGGACATACAACACAGCAGTGGGAGTAGGTGGAGCCTTGGAGATCTTCTCATGTTTGGCTTGGAAACCTGTGATCCATGAGCTTGTAACAAGGGTGTAGCAGCAGACAGCTCTCAAGACTAGGAAGACGCTGCTGCTTGGGGGCTGTGCTATTGTATTGCCGGGGCAGCCACAGGCAAAAACTCCGCAGGCACTGTGTGCACTATTGCCAAGTGTCTTTCCTAAGAGCACAGGAGCTCTTGAATGGGCTTAGGAAATGTTTACTATTACCTAGTGGTGTAGGCTCAGCTTTCTCTGGATCCTGTTTTTGGTTTTTGTTTTTCGAGGTAGGGTCTCCATCTAGCCCAGGCTGACCTGGAATTCACTGCGTAGTCTCAAGGTGACCTTGAACTCACAGCAATCCTCCTATCTCTGATTCCTGTGTGCTGGTATTAAAGGCATGCACCACTATGCCAGGCTGTCTTTGTTTTTTGTTTGAAACAGGTTCTCACACTGTATCCCAGGCTGGTTTGAAGTTCACTCTGTAGACCAGAATGGCCTCAAACTTGAGGCAGTCCTCCCACCTCAGTCTCCTAAGTGCTAAAGTTACAAGCATGAACCATACCTGGCTTCTGGATCTTCTTGATCAACACATGCTTCCAAACTTGCTCTGGGGCAGTTACAGCAATCTCAAGGATGCTGACAAAGGGCTGGGCCCTGGGGCATATGGAGAGAGGAGTGAGTGAGCAACAAGTGTAGTTGGATGGAGGGAGGGACACCAGTGCATTAGTCCAAACACCTCTGGCATTGAAGATTGGGCATAGCAGGTGAAAGTCACCCTCCTGCCTTTGCAGGACCCAAACCTAGAACTAATGCACACAATAGTTTCAAATTCTGTGCTGGTGCCAGGATGTTGCAGAACCCCTCCCAAGAGGGTTGGCTGGCCTAGATGAGGTAGGTACCCTCAGTTCTGTGACCTGAGGACAGGGAGGGGCTAGTCAGTGGGAAAGTCCCTCTCTCAAGAAGGAACCATGGCAGCCCAAACAGAAGACACATAGCATATCACAGATCTTTGCAAAAACAACCTTTATTGACAGTCTAAGGCTGTGGGTGGTGGGCCCCGAGGTTTGGGTTCTGGAGTAGAGGTCCCTTCCCAACTTGCTTGGCCTGGGCCTCCACTGGCTGAGAAGGGGTTCCCATAGTACTGAGGCTAGGACCAGAACCACTCTGGCAGCTGTAGGAATATGGGAACTTCAGAGAGGTTCCTCACGCAGCTGACCCAGAGCCCAGGATCCCCATAGCTCATGAATACAGAGCTAGGACTGCTCCCCCCGCCCCAGTGAGTTGTGGCTAGGGATTTTCTTGTCATTCAAGGCAGGCAGAGGTTAGTAATTGCCTTTCTGGGCAGCTTAGACAGAAGACATCTGAGGCCCTGAAGAACCAAGATGCTTTGTCATAGACACGGTGGGGCTGAGCAGTCATGGGCCGCCGCTGAAACAGGTCCTTGTTCAGCCAGCTTCATCAGGTGTCCTTGCCTCCGCTACTCTTCTGGTCTGAAGCCGTGGCTTTGGTCAGGTTCCCCGCTTCCCTCTTGAGGACACTGAGCAGAGTCTGCGAACTCTCCAGGATCTAGAGGCCACAAAAACAAGAGAATTCTGGGTACTCTGGTTGGGAAGGTCCCTCTGCCCCAGTGTCCCTCGCACTGATGTGCAGCAATATGTAGCCTTTTGTGCTGTAGCCAACGGGCCAAAAGGCAAGCAAAGACCATCTTCCCGCCTGCATTTGTCCCGCACTGTTCATTCTGAGCAACACTCCGCTACTCATCCTCTTGGACCTTCCTCCCGCCAAAAAAAAAAAAAAAAACACCCACTGTCCCGCCTGTAACAGCCTCAGATACTCAATGGGTCCGAACATGCTACCCTGGCCCCAGATGTCCAGTGAGACAAAGAGGGCTCACAGCTGCGAGCCCCACCTTGAGGTAAGCGGCCTCGGTCTCCGCGATGGTCCGATCAAACTCGTTGCGAGAGGCGATCTTGCGCGCCAAGTTCTCGTTGACACGGGCCAGCTTCTCGGTGAGCTGCCTCACCTCGTTCTGCAACCGCTGCTTCTCATCCTCCTCCTGCTGGATCTGCCTGCACAGCTCCTCTCGCTTCTGACACAGCTCCTCGATGCCTTGGGTGAGCGGGGGTAGGACAGCGCGGTGAGCGTGGGCTCTGCCGGGCGCCGCACGGGGCAGGCCGCAGCGCGGGGCTCGCGCAGGCGTGTCCGCGCGGCTTTCCGGACAGGCCGGCCTAGACCTCGGCTCCCGCAGTCCCGACCCCGGCCCGCGGTCTCCCGCGCCCGCCGCTCACACTTGACCAGCTCGTTGTTGTAGTTCTGCAGCGCCGCGCCCTGCTGGGTCATGGTCGGCTCAGCGCCCGGCTACGCCAACCGCCGCCCGCGGCATCCACGCCCGCACCTGCGCACTGCTTCTGCAGAGCGCGAACTCGCGTCATCGCCGCGCGCCTCGCCCTGCGTCACGACGGCGCGCCGCGCCCACCGTGCGTCATCGCCGCGCGCCTCGCCCTGGGTGTGTCTGCTGGCAGATGGAGACCGAGGCCGTAGCGGGTGTTGGGGATGGCGAACCCCGGCCTGGACCCGAACTCTTGGTGGCCTGGAATACTGTGAGCACCGGTCTTGTGCCTCCGGCTGCGCTGGGGCTGGTGAGGCCCATTAAAGGATCGGAGGGCTTGGGCTCGCGCGGGGTTTCCGGGACCCTGCATCCTTTAGGACATCCCCGCCCTGCGCCCAGCTCTGTGAGCTGTCGCTGCAGGCTTGCCTCCTTCCTCACCGACCCGCGTCGTTCAGCCACCCGGCGGCCCTTCCCTAGGTCCAGTTGCGGACGGGGCGGCGGGCTTTCCTCACCTCCCTTTGCCACATCCACCCCTGTCGTTGCTCACGGTTTCCCCGCTCTGCAGGCATCCTCTCGGACCAGTGGTGCGGTTCCCCCGAAAGAGGAGGAGCTCCGCGCGGCGGTAGAGGTTCTGAGGAGCCACGGTTTGCACTCTATTCTGGAGGAATGGTTCGTGGAAGTGCTACAGAACGACCTGCAGGCCAACATCTCCCCAGAGTTCTGGAATGCCATCTCCCAGCGTGAGAACTCTACTGATGAGCTCCAGTGCCTTCTGCTTCTCCTCGACGCGTTTGGCTTGTTGGAGAGCCGCCTAGATCCCTACCTGCGTAGTTTAGAGCTCCTGGAGAAATGGACCCGTCTGGGCTTGCTGATGGGCACTGGAGCTCAGGGGCTTCGGGAAAAGGTCCACACCATGTTGCGCGGAGTACTGTTCTTTTCCACCCCCAGGAGCTTCCAAGAGATGGTCCAGCGCCTCTATGGCCGCTTCCTGAGAGTTTACATGCAGAGCAAAAGAAAAGGAGAAGGGGGCACAGATCCAGAGTTGGAGGGGGAGTTGGACAGCCGGTATGCCCGTCGCCGGTACTACCGTCTGCTGCAGAGCCCTCTCTGTGCAGGATGTGGTAGTGACAAGCAGCAGTGTTGGTGCCGCCAGGCACTGGAGCAGTTCCACCAACTCAGCCAGGTCCTGTGAGTACTCTCCCCTGGTGGCCATGCCCTTGTTCCTCTGGATGTTCCACATGTTCTCCCGGGTCCAGCAGACCTCTACAGAGAGCTGGTGAACTGGTGGGAGGGTCTCGTTCACCTGTCTGATAGCCAGGGGCATGCCGGGGGTAGGGGTGGGGTCTCTTGGATTCCAATGTAGCAAGTTTGCACTCTGCTCTGGATACAGGTATGTCTCTTCTGTCATCCATCCCAGGGTTTCAGCTTTACCTTACTCTGACCCTCTGTGACTTGTGTCTGCAGTAGTGGACTTCGATTCCAGTCCTGGACTTTGTGGAGTTCTTTTAAATTTTATTTTGTGTGGTGTGTATACATGTGTGCACAGGTGGTTGTGTCTTGTGTGCACATGTGCAGAAATCAAAGAACACTGGGTGTCCTGTTGCTTGGCTGCTTTATTTCCTTGAGGCAAAATCTCTCTATATATACCTGGAGCTGTCATTTTATAGTCAGGTTGGCTGACCAGCAAACTCCAGCAATTCTTTCTCCACCCCCTCCACCCAGCACTGGGGGGGTTACAGACATGTGTGGCCACACCCAGCTTTTTACATGAGTGCTGGGGATCAAACTCAGGCCCTTATACTTGCTCAGCAAGTGTTCTCACCAGCTGAGCCATCACCCTAGCCGCTGAGACTCTGTGCCGTCACCGTAGCCCCTGAGACTGTAGACTCTGAGAGAGAAATGATGTTCATGCCTTCATGGGCGTCCCTATTCTATAGTTATAGACTGGCCTTGCTAGATCTAGAGTATATCAGGAAGATTAGTTCAGTGTGTTGACAAAGAGGGTTTCCCTTCTACTCCTTCAGAGAGTAAAAGATTGTACTGTTGCTCAAGTCTGGTTAGCACTCTAGTGACTGTCACATCCACTGTGGCCATTTGTGATGGTTTGTTACAATGAACAAAGTGCAGAGATGCAGCCGTTTGGGATACAGTCTTGTAGGTGGAATGAGTGAATGGTTTTGTTGCTGGTAAGGGTCAGGGCAGGCCTGGGGGGCTTCTGCTGGGTTCTTCCCAGGTAATAGTTACTGGAAACCCTTCTCACCTGAGTCCCTATTTGCCCTGTAGACTGAAGTCCATATTGGAAGCACACACAGCAGCAGCTATACTTGTGCAGCAGGAAGCAATATGTCAAAACTTTCTCTTTTTTTTTTTTTTTTTTTTTTTTTTGAGGTAGGGTCTCGCTCTAGCTCGGGCTGGCCTGGAATTCACTATGTAATCCCAGGGTGGCCTCGAACTCATGGTGATCCTCCTACCTCTGCCTCCCAAGTGCTGGGATTAAAGGTGTGTGCCACCACCTTGCCTGGTTCAAAACCTTCTTTTTTAAATTCATGTTTTTAAGTTTTTATTTATTTGAGAAAGAGGCAGAGGAGAGAGAAGGGCCTCTAGCTGCTGCACCTGGCTTACGTGGGTCCTGGGGAATTGAACGTGGCTCCTTTGACTTTGCAGGCAAATGCCTTAACCACTAAACCATCTCTCCAGCCCTCAAAACTTTCTTCTATGAGTCTTGGACAATGGTAGTCTTATCTGCTGTCATTGATCATATTGGGAAAGGCAGTGTCTCAACATTGAGCAGAGGCCAGTTTAGCAGGGCAGGTAGTCTTGTTTGTTTTTTTTGGTCAGGGCTCTGCCCTCCCAGCTGCTTTGGCCACCCAGGAGAATGTAACTCCTTGATGTGAGCTGTGTGCACTGTGTACTCTCTGCAAGGAGGGCTGTCCTAGGTGAAGGCCAGGTGTGTGCTGTAGGTGCTTCACAGGCGGGGATCTCTTCCCAGGCATAGACTGAGTCTGCTGGAGCGGGTCAGTGCTGAAGCTGTGACCACCACCCTGCATCAGGTTACCCGAGAAAGGATGGAAGACCGCTGCCGAGGCGAGTATGAGCGTTCCTTCCTTCGAGAGTTCCACAAGGTGAGAAGTTCATCCCTGGTTTTGCCCTGCTATAGGGGCAGGAATTTGGTGGTACACCTGATGCCTAGGATTAGAAGTGGCCTGTGAGGGGACCTGGGAAGCAGAACCAGTAGTTGCTGAGGCAGTCTTGATGCTGTGTAGAGGCCAGTCCTGGGCTTTCATTACAGGAGAAATGAATCTGCAATGTACTTGGTAGGTCTGGGTAGAACCCTGTGATTAGTGGCAGTGTGAAGGCCGGAGGTGGCTGGAAGGGAGCTTCCCTAGGAAAATATGGCAAGATTAGGCCCACTGAAGGGAGTCCTCTCTATTGCTGTACACAATGTGGATTCACTTTGGCAGTTCCCTTGGGGAGCCTGTGACATTGTGGCTCCTGTAAGCTTGTAGGAACTCAGAGGATATTTCATCGTCATGCTGGTTTCTAGATCTTTGTGCACCAGTGAATCTGTTTCAGTATCGCCTCTGTAGGTTTATAGGAACTCATAATTACTACATTATTTATACAGGCGTTGGGGCTCAGTGGTCCCAAGAGAGGTTTATCCTAACCACCAGGCACAACACACAGGCCATGTGTGTCACCACCTCACAGTAGGATCACTGTTGCTAGAGATAAGCGTGAACAGGGTTGAAGATTGGCAGAGCATGGTGGATGCCTGTTTGGGTCCTGTAATTCCAAGTTTTTGTTTTTGTTTTTCCCTGAGATAGGGTCTCACTCTAGCTCAGGCTGACCTGGAATTCACTATGTAGTCTCAGGGTGGCCTTGAACTCATGGTGATCCTTTTACCTCTGTCTCCCAAATGCTGGGATTAAAGGTGTGCGCCACCATGCCCAGCTTATTCCAAGGTTTTGATATGCTTCTGGCCTGTAATCATAAATAGCCTTTGGGGCTTTCCTAGAACCCTGCAAAAGGGTGGCTAGCTACTGGGTCAGGCTGGAGCTTGCTAAGTGTCCCTAAACCTCACACACCAGTGCTCTTCCACAGTGGATCGAGAGGGTGGTTGGCTGGCTTGGGAAGGTGTTCCTGCAGGACAGCCCCACCAGGCCAGCATCCCCAGAGGCTGGGAACACGCTGCGCCGCTGGCGCTGCCATGTACAGAGGTTCTTCTACCGCATCTACGCCAGCCTGCGCATTGAGGAGCTCTTCAGCATCATCCGAGGTTGGTCCTGCCCCTCTTCCACCTCCTCGCCTACAGAGCCTTCATAACTGGTCTGGGGCTTTTCCAGTGGCTTCTTTTAGTTTTTTTGAGGAAAGGTTGCACTCTAGTCCAGGCTGTAGTTCCAGGCCGGCCTTGAACTCACAGCAGTCCTCTTACCTCAGGCTCCCCAGTGCAAGGATTAAAAGCATGTGCCACCACACCTGTCCATCCTGGTGGCTTCTTGTGTTTTGCCTTCAGCTATCACAGGACAGTGAGTTGAACAGAGCTGGACCCTCTCTGCCATGGCCCAGGATATGGGTCAGTGGTACTGGACATATGCTCTTAGGTGTCCACTCCTCTGTCTTCTGCTCAGGACTGGGCCCTTAACATCACTGTCGTGTGGGTTATCACGGTCAAGTGTCAACATGCATGTGTGTCAAGGATGACATCTTGTTGCCTGATGAATGGCTTTTGTCCTGGGCCATTCACTGGCTGGGACACCTATGTGTACTTGCCTATCTTTGAAGGAAAACCATCTTTCAGACTTCCCAGACTCCCGGCCAGCCATTGAAGATCTCAAGTACTGTCTGGAGAGGACAGACCAGAGGCAGCAGCTGCTGGTATCCCTCAAGTCTGCCCTAGAGACTCGGCTCCTTCACCCAGGTACTGTATGTGGCCACTGTGGACTGGCCATTCAACCCTAAACGCTTGAATGTCATTCCCAGCCCTGGATTTGTAGGCCTAAAGAAGGAGTAGGTTAAGAAGCAATATTTTGCTGGGTGTGGTGGCTCATGCCTTTAATCCCAGCACTTGTGAGGCAGAGGTAGGAGAACCGCTGAGGGTTCAAGGCCACCCTGAGACTATATAGTGAATTCCAGGTCAGCCTGAGCTAAAGTGAGACCCTACCTCGAGAAAAAAAAAAGGGGGGGGGTAATATTTTGAGTTTCTTGGGACAGCTGGGGGAACTCTCAGCTTCATTCCTCTCTGGAAGCTAGGGCCTGCCCACTTGGTGTAGGGGTTGTATGTGGTATATAGTCTTAAGAATAAAGTGCCTGGCAGGGTTAGGGCTTATTAGTTACTACTTTTGTATCTATGTGACAGAACCAACATAGGGAGGACTTATTCTGTCTATTAGTCTCAGAGAGTTACAGTCCACCATGGTAGGAAAGACATGACAGCTTGTTCACATGGTGGAGATAGCAAACAGACTACCGGCTGCAATCAGGAGTGGTACAACCTTCAGAGGCCCACCTCTAGAGATGTACATATTTCTGCTAAGCCCCACCTCCTAAAGGCTCTTTAGCCTTCAAAATAGCTTCACAAGTTGGGGACCAAACATTCAGAATATGAGCCTGGGATGTCTAGGTTGTAACCATAACAGATTGATTCTTGGAAAATTCTGGAGAAAGTGCCTGTGGGTGGGTAGAGATGGGGGATAAGAGCCAGGGAGTAGCACTCTACAGTCATCTTGTGCCCTGGGAATGAGGCCAGAATGGTGACCTGCAGGCCACCTGACCAGTGTAGCCAGGTGGTCACTTAGGTGTTAGCAACTAGGAGGCTGAAGTCCAAGCTGTTGTGAGATCTCTGGCTCTTCCTCTCCACCACAGGTGTCAATACATGTGACATCATCACTCTGTACATCTCTGCCATCAAGGCACTGCGTGTGCTGGACCCCTCCATGGTCATTTTGGAAGTGGCTTGTGAGCCCATCCGCCGCTACCTAAGGTGAGGGCTAGACTTCTAAGAGATGCTGACACTTGACTGTCATTCTGCTGAGCTCTGCGTGGTCCTAGAAGCCACAGGGACACTCAGTTTTCACAACGCCAGAGAGGTTCTTGCTGGACTGAGAGGACTGACCTAAGCTTGATGATCCTTTCCTGTTGTCATTGTTATCCTTGTCACCACACTGTGTCAGTGTGCCCTCTGTGTGTACAGCAGTTGGTGTGGAGGGGAGGGGAGGTTTGTCTTATACTACCACACACATATCCAGGCTCTTCCTCTTGTTGATGACCAGACCCTGGAAGACTAGAGAAGAGATCTGGTCTCTGCATTGCCTTGACCTTCCCACGACAAGGGACAGGAACTTCTGTGGCTTCACATAGTGGCTGTGTTTGAGCAGGTGCCTTGTCACACTGCTTTGAAAGTCCTTGGGTAGCAGAAGCCCCAGGTTTCAGGATCAGTGGCTTCAGGAGCTGGGGATGTTTGGAGCCTGCCCTGGACTCAACGTTTTTTGCTTTCTGGCCATGGTTGACCTGGCCATTGAGCCTCTCATCATCTCAGCCTCTGGTGTTCCCAGAGCACTGCCCATTCTGTAATCATTATTTGAGAAGCCAGATGTGCCTGTGTTTAGTACAAACCAGTCAGCACAGGCCACATGAGGAGGACAGCAGAAGGTGCTATGATGGCCATGCACACTGGAGACAAGTATTCAATCCTGGCAGGACACGGGAGGACACAGTACGGCAGATTGTGGCTGGACTGACAGGAGACTCAGATGGGACTGGGGACTTGGCAGTTGAGTTGTCCAAGACCGACCCAGCCAGTCTGGAGACTGGCCAGGACAGTGAGGATGATTCTGGAGAGCCTGAAGACTGGGTCCCTGATCCCGTGGATGCTGACCCAGGTTAGTTTACCCATAGTCCTCTCTTGGGCTCCTGTGTGGATTTCTGTGGGGACTGGCTAGGCTCTGGGTTACACATGTTGCTACTAATGCCTTGGCTGTATCAGGAACAGCCATTGCTTCCAGATTAAGGGGTCAGAAGTCAGGGTCTCAACATCTCTCTTAACATGCTATAAGCCCTTGTGCTGTCTGGAGGTGGTGCCCTTGTGGGTGGTAGCTGCTGGGAGAGCAAGGTTCATGGGAGGCCTGTGTACCCCATCTCTGTCTGTGATTTGGTTCTGGGTTTCAAGGGCTTTTTAGGGTGATGGTCCCAGGACAGGTCACATCCCTTGCCTAGCTCCACTTTGCCAGGTCTCGGAGAGCTGTGAGTCCTCTGCCTTGCTCATGTCTTGGCACAGACAGTACAATGTTAGTTTTCTAAAGTAGAACGCATAGGCTTTTGTTGTGTTTGTTAAGGCTGGGGAGATGTTCAGTGTATAAAAACCTGTGTTCAGTTTCCAGAACTTGTGTAAAACTGTCAGGCAAGGTAGCAGTGGCATGCTTTTGTTATCCCAGTGCTGGGAAGGCAGAGACAGGCAGATCTATGGGGTTCACTGGTCAGCTAATCTAGCCTAATTGGTGAGCTCCAGACCAGTGAGAGACCCTCTCTCAAAAACAAGTGGTGGCACCTGAAAAATAACACCCAAGGTTGTCCTTTGGCTTCTGCATTTGTGCACAAGCACACACGTAGACACATACACAAAATGAATTTTTTTTAAAGTCTGAGTTGGGTTTTGGGGAGGTCCTTGACAGACAGGATACTGGGGGAGTAGCTGCCCCAGGAACCAGCCCTTGAAGATTGCTCCCAGCTTCCTGGGACATTGAGAAGCAAGTCCCCCAGGCTGTGTTGATGCAGCAGATGTCTCCTCCCCACACTGTGCCAGGGAAATCAAGTTCCAAGCGGCGGTCTTCAGACATCATCAGCTTGCTGGTCAGCATCTACGGCAGCAAGGACCTTTTTATCAATGAGTACCGCTCCCTGCTGGCTGATCGCCTCCTCCACCAGTTCAGCTTTAGCCCTGAGCGGTAAGGCCTTCAAAAGGCTGGCTGATCTCCAGGGGGAAGCTAGGGCCTGCCACCTGGGGCCTCCTTGTGGCCAAGATGTTCATTTTACATTTGGAGGAAGGAACATTATTGCTTAGCTGGTGCTTCCCCCTGTTGGCCAGGATGGACAGGCTGTGGCCCAAGTGTGCTTACTGCCCCACGGTGTCCCAGCAGAATGGGTGCCAGTTGGGATAGGGGCACACCACAGCCCCTCCCAGATACTCATCCTTCCAGGGAGATCCGCAACGTGGAACTGCTGAAGTTGCGCTTTGGTGAGGCCCCCATGCACTTCTGTGAGGTCATGCTCAAGGTGAGTGTCTGTGCCTCCCCACCCACCTCCTCCCTCCAGCCCAGGACCTTGATGAGATGCCGTCTTCTCAGGACATGGCAGATTCCCGACGCATCAATGCCAACATCCGAGAGGAGGATGAGAAGCGGCCTGTGGAGGAACAGCCACCATTTGGGGTCTATGCTGTCATCTTGTCTAGTGAGTTTTGGCCCCCCTTCAAGGATGAGAAGCTGGAGGTCCCCGAGGACATCAGGGCAGCCCTGGATGTTTACTGCAAGAAGTATGAGAAACTGAAGGTACAGTCAGTGGAGCTCTCAGCACTCCTCTCTGGTCACACCAGCGACCCCCAGGGAAACGGCACTGCTCATGTGGCATGTCTTTGGGTAGCATAACTAAGCCCAATGTCCTTGGAACTAGAGTCTAGGTGGGAGGTATAGCCGAGTTCAAGGCCCTTCCTCCTGAGCTTGCGTCCAGTCATGCAGGAGAAAGTCTGATACACATCATAGACGTGCTCCAGGTCACAGGAGACTCATCATGAGTGCAATGGCCTGGTATCCCAGTAGAGGCAAGCCTGATTTAGACGTTTGCATTTCCAGAAAGTGGAAGTGGAAGGAACAAGGGACAGAAGTCCCAAGAAAGTCTGAAACTCAGTAAGGGAAAGTCCATGAAATTTCAAGGCCTGGTAACCTTTAAAGCTGACTCTGTGCTTTGTCTTCTTGGCTCCTTGGGCAACCTCACCTGTCAGTTTGGGCCTTTTTTGCTCCCTCACACTTGGGCCGTTAGCATTTCTCAAAAACCATGTTGGTGTCTCACACAGTTCTCAGTGTCCAAGCCATCAGTAAATTAATATTCCTGAGCCAGATGTGATGACACATGCCTGTAATCCCAGCATTCAGGAGTCAGAGGCAGGAGGATTGCCACGAGTTCAAGGCCAGCCCAATCTACATAGTGAGTTCCAGGCCTGCCAGGGCTCTATAGTAAGACTGCGTCTCAAATACAAAAATGAGAAACAAGGTGGTGGGAGTCATTCTGCGTATCCCATCTGGTATTAGTTTCTGCTGAGATGGTCATGTGGGCCCACAAGTCACACTGTCTCCAGCTTATGTTTGTCCAGCTACAACCTACCCATGTCTGCAGAGCTACTGTTAAGTACTAAATCAAGTACTGGTTTCCTTTGCTTAATAGTTCCTTCTTTAGTTTCCTTGCTTTTGCACTTTTTTTTTTTTTTTTTTTGGTTTTGGTTTTGGTTTTGGTTTTGGTTTTTCGAGGTAGGGTTTCACTCTAGCCCAGGCTGACCTGGAATTCACTATGTAGTCTCAGGGTGGCCTCGAACTCATGCCGATCCTCCTACCTCTGCCTCCCGAGTGCTGGGATTAAAGGTGTGCGCCACCATGCCCGGTGCTTTTGCACTTTACTATAAGCTGCAAGGCACAACCTTCCACGTGTTGCTAGGGAATCTCCTCTGGAAAATATCCAAGATCATTTGCAAATGCTACTTTTCTTCCAACAGTATAACACAGTTTTCCCCCAGTTTCCAGCTGCATTTTCCTCATTTCCATCTGAGCCTTCACCAGAAGGGCCTCTTAATGCCCACATTTCTACCAGCATTGTTCTCTAGAATGACAGTAGCTCTCCTTACTGAACCTTCACCATCTTTATCTTCCCTACTTACAGCAATTGTCCCCAAGGAATCTGAGCCCTTTTTATGTTGTTTTTTGTTTGTTTATTTTCCAAGACAGGGTCTTACTCTAGTCCAGGCTTACCTGGAATTCACTATGTAGTCTCAGGCTGGCTTTGAACTCACGGTGATCCTCCTACCTTGGACTCCTGAGTGCTGGGATTAAAGGTGTGCGCTACCACGCCCAGCTGAGTTCTTACTTTTATGCCCCCACTGCTGTTCAGCTTCCACCCATTGCTCAATTGCAAAGCTACTTCTGTTAAGTGTTTGTACAGCAGAACCCTCTCCTGGTACCAGACTCACTTTTTGTAACTACTGTAACAAAGTGTCACATAGCGAGTTGTCTTAATCATTTGAAGTGTATCATCTCAGTTCTGGGAGCTAGAAGTCCATTGCCAAGATGTTGGCAGGGCATTGTCCCTCTGAAACCTCTGAGAGTGTTCCCTTGCTTCCCCCAGCTTCTGGTGTTTGCTTGCAATTTTACGTGTTCCTGGCTGTGGCTGCATTACCACACTCTACCTCACATGGCCACCTCCTTGCGTACCTGTATTTTAACCTTATCTTTCCTTCTCTTGTAAGGACACAAGTCTTATTATTAGTACCCACCCTACTTCAGTGTGACCTCATCTTAGTTAATACATCTGTACAGCTGTTTCCATCAGCTCACATCTGCTCTCTCTTGCCAGCTGACCACCTGCCTGCCAGGGGTGACAGTAATGCAAGCAGATGTGGGCCTGGTCAGGACTCACGACTGTCCTTTCTGACCCCTGCCCTTCCCAGGCAATGCGAACCCTCAGCTGGAAGCACACCTTGGGTCTGGTGACTATGGATGTGGAACTGGCTGACCGCACCCTGTCTGTGGCAGTGACCCCTGTGCAGGCAGTGGTCTTGCTGTACTTCCAGGACCAACGTGAGTCCATGGACCTGCACTGGTCTTCCCTGGGCGTGCAACCCTAACACTGGTGCCAGGCACCACACTCCAACCAGCTTGGAGGTGATACACTGCCTCCCCGACAGTGTGGGCAAGGTTTGGGGCGGCCTTGGGTCTTGTGGGAAGTAGTGCCCTCCTTTTTCTAGGGCCAGGTAGGACAGTGTGGGCTCCTCTGTGCTCAGCTGGGCTAACAGGAAGTGGAAAGGTGTAGCCTTGTCCAGTGTGCCAGCGTGTCTGTGGCTCTGCACACAGCCAGCTGGACCCTGGAGGAGCTGAGCAAGGTGGTGAAGATGCCAGTGGCACTGCTGCGACGGCGCATGTCTGTGTGGCTGCAGCAGGGCGTGCTGCGGGAGGAACCTTCAGGCACCTTCTCCGTCATCGAGGAGGAGCGGCCTCAGGACCGAGACAACATGGTGCTCATTGACAGTGATGATGAAAGTGACTCGGGCATGGCCTCCCAGGCTGATCAGAAGGAGGAGGAGCTACTGGTGCGTTGGCCACAGTGGGCTGGGGATAGGCCCAGGAGGTGGCCCGACTGACCATGTCTGGATTCTGTCCTCAGCTCTTCTGGACTTATATCCAAGCCATGCTGACCAACCTGGAGAGCCTCTCGCTGGAGCGCATCTACAGCATGCTCCGCATGTTCGTGATGACTGGGCCCGCACTGGCTGAGATTGATCTACAGGAGCTCCAGGGCTACCTGCAGAAGAAGGTCCGCGACCAGCAACTTATCTACTCTGCAGGCGTCTACCGACTGCCCAAGAGCTGCAGCTGATGCACTCCTGCAAGCCCTGAGCCACAGCATTCCTGCCTGTGTGACCCCTGGATGGTCAGCCTGAGGCATCTTCTGTCCTCACATCCCTGTGCAGCGCTCTCCCTCCCTTATTCCTCGACCGAGTCTCCTCCACACCCCTGTTCAGTCCCCCTTCATGCCCCTGCCCACTCCTGCACAGAGTACAGATTAAAGCAGATCAGTTCATCCTTCCATGTCCTGGTGGCTTTGTGGTATGTCGTGGGTACACGCAACATTTCCCTCTGTGGCTACTCCACCTCAGCTCTGTAGGGCTGGGTTTCCCAGTAGCAGGTGAGGGGGAAGGTAGGCTTACCCCAACCTGCATATCTGTGCTTGGAAATAGACTCCAAACTGCAGCAGGACTAAGCAGGATTGGCTCCTTGAATCTCCTGAGATAGACTTGAAGCTCTACCCTGGATTTCTGACTTTTGAAAGGAACTCATGGTTCTCCCTATTTGTATAGCTTGTGTAGAATCCGTGCTAGGCTGGGTGCTGCTAGGATATGAAGGAGAATCCATCAGAATTGACAAGGCAGAGGTGGCCTGAGTTCAGTTCCTTGTCTTTTTCTTTTTTTTTTGATTTTTCAAGGTAGGGCCTCACTCTGGTCCAGGCTGACCTGGAATTAACTATGTCTCAGGGTGGCCTCAAACTCATGGCAATCCTCCTACCTCTACTTCCTAAGTGCTGAGATTGTTCTGTTTTGTTTTAATATTTTTATTTATTTATTTGAGAGAGAAATAGAATGGGCACGCCAGGGCCCTCACCACTGCAAATGAATTTCAGATGTGTTCCCTTGTGCATCTGGCTTACATGGGTCTTGGGGAATTGAACCTAGGTCATTCCAGGCTAGTCTTGAAATCACAATGATCCTCCTTCTACCTCCTGAGTGCTGGGATTAAAGGCATGTGTCACCATGCCCAGCTGAAAATGCTCCTTGTAAAGGCTGTTTAAGGATATGCCCCAGTGGCCAGCAGGACTGAGCTTTTATATCCCCATTTCCTTTCTCTTTTTCCCTTTTCTCATTTTTTTCAAGGTAGGGTCTCACTCTAGCCCAGGCTGGCCTTGAAGTCACTGTGATCCTCCTACCTCTGCCTCCCGAGTGCTGGGATTAAAGGCATACGCCACCCCGCCCGGCTTTATCCCCATTTTTTATACTAGGATGTGTGGCTTCAATGTTTGGGGCTCATAAGAGCTTCCTGCATGTTCCCCAGACCTATGGTCAAAAGTACAATTCAAGGGCAGACAGTGGGAGGAGAGTCCAGGAGTAGGCTTGTCCTTTTCACCTCTAGTCAGGCCTCAGCCATCCTTGAAGGGTGGGCTCTGTCACAGAGGCCAGTTGGGGTGGGGGGCTGACCCTGCCCTGACCCCTGGGATCCACTTAGGATCTGGCCATCACTCTGTCCCAGAACAGCTGTTTTCAGGCAGGAAATGCTCTGGCCAAAGGCATCATCCTCAAAGGAAACAAGATCCTGTGCTTGCAACCACTGCCTTTGTGTCCTGCTCCTGCCCAGAGATGGCTCCCAGACCACAACCACACCCAGGCTCAGTACTGCCAGGTGACCTTCTCAGTCCCCTAATGTCCACAACAGGCTACAGAGGTACCATCTCTTCCCTGTCCCCAGTACTCTGCACTTGGGTACCGAGCAGCAGTCCCCTTCAAGGGCTTTTCCTGTACCCTACCTGATCCAGGGGGATCTGCTTGCTTTGGATTTTGAAGGGATGAAGGCAGTCATTAGGCACATAACCTCAGCCATAACCCATACGCCCTGGGAGCCTTGTTCCAGCAACACAGATCTGCGGTTTGCTTTCCTTCCACTCTTAGCCCTCAGGCTCAGGTTCTCCCCCCACTTCAATGTTTTTGCACAGTGGCAAGAAGTCTTCTGAGTTCTCTTGGCAGCAGGGACTCAAGGCTCCTCCACAAGGTGTTCTGTTAGATGTCTCCACCTGGCCAAGGGCGGGTGTGCCTTTGTTCAAACCAGGATGCAAACTTGCTGGGCTGGCCTGACAGGGTGACAGTGCCAGCCCCTGGCCTCAGGCACACCTTCTTCCTTGCATTCCTTTAAACTCAGTTTCTAGATATATCCTTAAAAATCGGCAAGTGTCTTGGTTCTCAGCCTCACTCAACCTGCACAAAGGCTGTGCCAGGAGCTTCTGGCTGTTCCCTGATGACCAACTCTAGAAGAGCACTTAAGTCTATGGTCAGGGAGCTCCCCAGTGACCAGGGCCATTGGGGTTAGGTTCTGCCCTCCCCGCTGGCGCCTTCTTGGGCCCCAGCTGGCAGGAGGCTGGGCTTGGTCAGCCACAGGGTTGGTTATTTCCTCCTGCTGCCTCCTGGTTTGCTTGGCAGGTCCTTCAGGGAAGAGTGGCAGCAGGGTGGGGCTGCTCTGCATCCCAGCCTGGGACAGCAGGTTCAGGGCAAAGGTGTAGGTTAACCCTAACTATGCCAGCCTACAGACCACTACCTGCCTTGGGCAGTGGCTACCTGGTTCACAGAAGGAACAGACCCTCAGAACTCTCACTAATGAGGTGTGGGCCCATGTTCCAGTGGTTTTCCCCATTCCCAGCACCAGAAGGCCCTCAAATCTGGGCTCTGTTGGTTGCGTGAGCCTAGGCCTCACAAAGCAGCCAAGGAAGGCAGCTGATAACTCCGCTCTCCTTACCTCCTACTGCCCTCCTTGTTCCAATTCAAGGAAAGGGGTAGTGGCAGGAAATCCAGTAGATCCTCGACCCCACCCAACCCTACAGCCCTTATGTTGAGAAAATAAACCTAGGCCACTGGCCCCCACACAAGATGGCAGAGAATGGTTCCTACCCATTTCACTAGGAAGTGCTGTTAGCCCCACCACTGCCTACCTCCTTTGTGGCCATAACTCTTTTTCTTTTTCTTTCTTTCTTTTTTTTTTTTTTTTTTGAGAACTGCATTTTAATAAAGTTTTTTACTCTTAGACAACGGAGCAAATACAGAGAGAATACCAAAACTAAAAGCTGTTTGTCATTCTCCTTTTCCTTCTCACAGAGGCAAGTGGCCAGTTTGCCTCAAGACAAGGTTGGGAGGACACACAATATAAATCTACTTAGAAATGGCATGGCATTTTAGAGCAGAGAGCCTACACATAAGGCACCTTCAGGTTTGTACTTGGAAGCCTGGGGTCTATGAGTTTAAATCCTTACCAGTGGGACCCTAAATAAGCTTAAGGATTTAGAGTCTAACTGATGGGACCCTAAATACAAGCCTAAGCTATCCTATCTACATGTCTCTAATCGAACGCAGGCCACAGGCATAGCAAGCAAGTGCCTTTAACTACTGAGCCATCTCATCTGAATCCCCAGACCTGGATTTAGATCCTTGCCAATGGGATTCTAAATGCTCACCTGTCTGTGTAGGATCTGTGGCTGATCACTTTTGGAGGCATACTTCTCAAGCCACACATTCACACTTTCAGTACTGATAAACAAGACAAGAAAGAAAGAAAGAAAGAAAGAAAGAAAGAAAGAAAGAAAGAAGGAAGGAAGGAAGGAAGGAAGGAAGGAAGGAAGGAAGGAAAGAAAGAAAGAAAGAAAGAAAGAAAGAAAGAAAGAAAGAAAGAAAGAGAAAGAAAGAAAGAAAGAAAGGAGCTCTCTGGAGTAAGTAGAATGTGAGCCTGTGGGGTCTGGTTGTTGTGTGCCATCCTGTCAGTATTTGGACATAACTCTTAAGCCCTGTCACCCTACCTGCTTTGTCCCAGGGCTCCCAATGTCCCGACACGCGAGGGTGAGCAGAGCTCAGCCTGGGTACTCTGAGGCCCTGCCCCCGCCCTCCCTCCTCACAGCCCCACTGTGAGGTCAGCACCTTCTACATGGGTTCCGTCCAGAGGTGTGTGGTGGGGTTGGGGGCTGGACATGGCCCCCTGTCCCCAGCCTGACTCCTGCCCAGCTGGAAGCCCCCTTGGTCTGATATATTTGTCCCTTTTGCTCATCCCTGCTGCAGGTGCCTCCTCCCCCTAGTCCTCCAGCAAGAGACACTCCCTTTCCCTGACAGGGCAGGCCATCTGTTTCCTTCTGGGGGGCCAAGTGGGTAGGGGAGGACCTGAAGGCCCTCCACAGGCAGGTGACTACCCCCTGGCCTCATGGCTCTGTTTCTGCAGCTGAAACCTGTGACTGCACCCTTGGCATCAGCCGCGAGGCCCTCGTTGCCCTCATTGTGGTGTTGGCTGCTGTCAGTACCAGCTGCTTCTGTGCCCTCATTATTGTGGCGATTGGCATATTTCGGGCCAAGGGGTGCGTGAGCCCGGAGTGTGGCAGTGGTGGGGATGAGGCCATGTCACTGGCCCTGGGTGCTTGGTCATGCTTCAAGGGGCCTCTGCCCTTTGGGTGGGATGCCAAAAAGGGCTGGGAATGGTGTTTTCCAGGTTGGGGGTGTGGGAGGAGGTTCCAGGGGGCTACTAGGCTTTTGGAACCAATATTGCTCCAGAGTTCATGCCTACCTTTGTCCCCTCAGTGAAACGTGTCCCAGGCAGATGGACAACAGGTGAGTGTTCCAGGGGAAGCTGCAAGGATGGACGGGGTTCCCTTTCTGCCCTCTCACTGGAAGTGCAGTTCACAGTGGCCTTGAGAGCAGTCCTCAAGGACCTACCTGTGCTGGGTGGCCAAGGCCCTGTCAGTTGGTGCTGACCCCGCCCACATCATGCAGGTTGATGGGGCACTTCGGGGTCCAGGAAGATCGCATGGACCTGCAGTCAGTGCACATGGAGTCCCACCTCATGGACCCTACCCTGGAGGTAGCTATGATGCCACCCGTGGAGGACCATAGCCTCGTGACCGTCCCCATGGAGACTTGTCCAGAAGAGACATCCTTTCCCCCTCCCCCGCTGCCAGAGTAGGGCAGAGGAATTAAAAAGTATTTAGTGGTTGTGCGCTATCCTTCTTGCAAGCCCCTCAAGGCTACACGGTGTGTGTACGTGGATCATGGGACAGGGAACTCACATATTTGGGGTTTCTACCTCCTATCCCAACTGGCCAGCTCAGCTCCCCTGCAGCCTTGTCCTGTGAAGCTGACAGCAGCCCTGGGCCCACTGCCCAGATAACCCAGGACAGGACTACAATGGCCAGGGAGACTGGGCCAATGCTCCCTCTCCACTAACACTGTCACCTTGAGATTCCAGGGAAGAGGGTGCGGCAGCCACGTTCCTGCGCTACCGATTTTGTCTCTGGTATGTGGTCCTGTCCACTGAACTCAGGACCTATCATGTGCTTGTGGCTCCACCAAGAAACTTGGACAGTTTCCACGGAGGGTCCTTTTGCTGAGCACGAGTGGAACTGAACGGGGTGTGGAGCAGGGTGCTATGGGTTGTATTCTGTGGGGAATAGGCTGGTTTGGTGGGTGTGCTCTCGCTACTCCAGGCCTCTGCAGTGCACCAGGTGGTCCCATCAGTGTCATTATGGGCGCAAAGCCAAAAGACTGAAGCTCCGGGACAGGTGGCTTGGTAGTACAGGGTGTTGGCTTGGTGCCTGGCCCCCGCCCCAGGTGAGAAAACAGCTGTGGGACCGGAAGTGCCTGAGCTCGGACCAGACAGTTAATACTTGTCCAGGTAGAGCAGCAACAACTCCAGGGCGCTAGGGCTTCGAAGACGCACACGGATCAGGACACCCACCTTGGGTCCCGGAGCTGCCCCCATGCGGAGCTCCTCCTTTCTCTCCCGGCCTTCGCCGCTACTATCGCTGTTGCTGCTGCTGCTCCTGCCCCTGAGGCGAGGGTGGGCCCAAGCGCCCACCGGAACAACCCCCTGGGGATCCCCGGGCGGCCCGGACTGCCCGGAGGCGTGTGCGTGTATCTCGGGCGGCCAGGCCAACTGCTCTGCGTTAGCGCTGCCCGCCGTGCCCGCGGGCCTGAGCAGGCGCGTGCGCGCACTGCTACTCGATCACAACCGCGTGTGCGCCCTGCCGCCGGGCGCTTTCGCCGGGGCGGGCGCGCTGCTCTTCCTGGACCTGAGGGAAAACGGGCTCCGCTCGGTGCACGGGCGGGCTTTCTGGGGTCTGGGCGCGCTGCAGTGGCTGGACCTGAGCACTAACCAGCTGGAAGCTCTGGCTCCTGGCACCTTCGTGCCGCTGCGCGCGCTGCGTTCTCTCTCCCTGGCCAGCAATCGTCTGGCGCAACTGGAGCCTGCGACCCTGGGCGCGCTCCCGCTGCTGCGCGCGCTCAGCTTGCAGGACAACGCGCTCTCGGCGCTCGCGCCCGGCCTGCTGGACGGCCTGCCCGCCCTCGACGCGTTGCGCCTGCGCGGCAATCCCTGGACGTGCGGCTGCGCTCTGCGCCCGCTCTGCAACTGGCTTCGCAGGCACCCGCGTCCCGAGTCAGGTGAGCAGGGGGCACAGGCTTGGATAGTGCTTGGTGCAGCCTCGGTCGCCATCTGACGCCCACGCCTGTGTCCCGCAGAGGCCAAGACCCTACTCTGCGTGTCTCCGAGGCGCCAGACACTCAGCCCACTCACTGCCTTTCCCGACGCCGCCTTCAGACACTGTGTCCAGCCGCTTGCCGCGCGAGACCTGGCGGTGATCTACGCGGTCGGGCCTGTTTCGTTCCTCGCCAGCCTGGCCACTTGCCTAGCACTGGGCTCCGTGCTCACCGCTTGCCGTGCGCGCCGTCGCCGCCACCGCACCTTAATGCACCGCTCACCAAGGAAAGCTCCCCAACCCGAGGGCCCCCCTTCCACGGATCCTGGGAGCCCGGCCGCTGCAGTTGCCCGAGTCTGAGGGGGCCTGCGGTTGTTCCGGGCACCCCTGCAGCTTTCTGCACTCTGGAAGCTCTTCCCAACCCCTGGTCCTCCCTTCACCCTCCCAGCAGGCGTCAACAAGTGACACAGACCAGAAAATTTCGTGACATTCCTTTAGGCATCACCACTGAATCCCGGGGTTGGGGGTGGCTGTGCGCCCCCGGCGCCCCTGGGGGTAGAGGGGCAGTGCATTGCTGCGCACGGGCCGCGCTGGGAAGGCACGCGCTTGGACACTGGGAGGGCTGGTCATATACAAGGTGTTGGATGAGTGGCACTCAGATGAGGGGGCAAGTGGTATTACCCGGTGCCCAAGGTGCAGGGCAGGGTTAAAGACAGTCCCGAGCCAGCATCTGGAGAAGCCTGCCACGGCTGCAGGTGGACGAGGAGGCTTAGCCCCCAGTCTGGAGGAGCCCGAGGCAGCCGGGAGCCAGAGAGCACCCCTGGGAGCTGTTGCCAGCCGGGCAGACAGAGCTGGCCCTGGAGGAAGGTCAGGGCTGGCCCAGAGAATGGGCTGGGGAAGGAAGGTTGTGGGAGGCTGGCGCAGCAGGAGAGGAGAGGGGTGGAGCTCAGGCTGCCCAGAGCAAGCGCTAGCGGAGGGGTGACCCAGCCAACTGGGGCCATGGGCCCCCACTGTGGCTCAGGGTGGTGGCTGGAGGGAGGATGGGGCTGTCATTTGTGCTCCAGGCCCCTCCACCTGGGGCCACTTAGGCCCCTCACCCGACTGCTCAGAGACCCCAGGGCCCTGCCTCTGCCGGAGCGCCCTGTGGCCCTGCCCAGCCGGCTCAGCTCTGGCCCGTCCTCAGCCGCTCCGGTCCCCACCTTGGTCCAGCAGGGGCTGCCCACCAGGCAGCAGGGCAGGCGAACGGGAGGCCCAGGGTGGGCAGTCTCTGGGGCAGGTGGGTTTCCCTCAGGCCTTCCCGAGCAGCAGGACTCATCAGTGTCCTTGGCCGGGCTAACTGGGCAGGTGGGCGCCTCCGGGGGGCCTCACACCACGGTGCTGACCGAGGGATCTGAGAGGTTGAGCGGGCCCGTGATATCAGTGGGATGGTACTGCTGTAAAATAGAAATACACAGACAAGGCGGCCCGTTAGCCCCGACGTCGGGGGCACGCGCGGGGCCGGGACAGGGTGGACCGGCCAGCCGGCCGACCGGCGGGCAGGCGGGCTCGGCCTGGGGGAGGCTGGGGCTGCTCCTCCCCCGACCCCGTCGTGCTCCGGGGTTCTGCGTGGGCCAGGCCGCTGTCCCGTGCGTCTGTCTGTCTGTCTGCGGGGGAGGGGCAGAGGAGGGCGGGCGGGGCGTCTCAGCTCTCCCTATGACGGGAACACAGCTGCAGCTGGCCCTCCTCCCTCTCAATAGCGCGTCGCGGCAGCACTGTGTCTTTTTGGTTTTGCAAAGCGCCGCGTCCACCCCCGGTGCTCTATAAATAAGAACCAACAATCAATACCTGCTGGCCCCGCCGGCCACCAGGAATCCCAGCCCTGAGTGCCCAGTGCTGCCCTGGTCCAGACCAGCCACAGGACAGGGGCAGAGGATCTCAGCAGCTGGACCGTTCCCACCCCACCCAAAGGAGCCCCCCACCCAGACCTCCCTTTGAACAGGCACCCTGCCCCAGAGACAGGGTGGGAGCTGGGCTGCCCTCCCCCACCCAGCCCCCGGTGGCAAATGTGGGACAGTCAGCCCTGTAGGGTGGGGGCCAGCCCCAGATAGCCCAGTAGGGTAGTCCCTGGTGCCCAGGGAGGCTAGGCTGAGGATTCCACTGAGAACAAGTCCCCAGGAAGGCACCATGCTCGTCTCTGAGCTGCACCTGAGTCAGCTCCAGATGGGGCCCCAGAACTTGGTGCCACCCTCTGTAAATGACCTGTCACCTGCAGGACTTTTGTGCTTCCCCACTTTGGCCACTTGGCCCATAATGTTTGTCCTCTCTGCCAGATAGTCTCTCCCCCACACACTCCAGCCCACAGTGCTCTGACCTTGATCTCCTCCCCTTTGCCCCCTGGTGGAATCCTAGCTCAGACCTTGCAGCATAGGCCCTGTCCCCTTTCCCTGACCTGACCCAGCAGCCTTGAGGGTTGGTGTTTGCTTCAGCTCCTGGAGCCTCCAGTGGCTGTAGCTCATATACTCTCCCTCTTCATCCACCCTCCCTGAGCCAAGCCCTTCAGAGAGCAGGCCACATGAGTCTGTCTGGGGAAACCTCGGTGGTTTCAACCTGGACTTGGATCACTCTATGTCAAGTCTTGTCTGTGTCCTGGAGTTTGCCCTTCATCCTGGGCACAGGGGAGTGGCTATACATCCTCCTGGGACACAAGACCATGGGGTGAATCTGTCCGCAGGTTGGGAGGCTTCCTATAGGCTGGATGGTGGCTGCCTGAGACCAAGGTGCCTCTAACAAGTCAGGGACTCTTTGAAGGGGTGCGGTACTCTTTGATCTTAGTGTGCATCTCTGGTGTAATGGCAAGCTGCCCAAGGCAGGAGACAAAGGTTCTGGCTCAGAAGGCAGAGGGTCTGGTTCTGACAGTGGTCCTGTGCTAATCCTTGGGGGTCTGAGCTAAGGTGCTGGTCTTAGACTCCCCTTCATAGGCATTCCCTCCAAGAACCTCAGTGTTAACCCTGTGTGCTGCAGACCGAAGTTTGCAGGGATACCCTATCCACGCTCAGACCTTCTGGGGGCTGCTGCCACACCTCTGGCAGGGTCCTGCTCAACCTGGTCCCACCACCCCATTCCCCATCTGACAGTCCCCTGTGACCAGGGTCCAGTTCCAATGCTAGGCCCAGCCGTCCACCCAGATGGACCCAGGCCCGACCCCCAGCCCCCCCGGCCCACACAGAGACCACATGAAAGATGCAACACGCATGGCTCTGGTGAGACAGGTGAGACAGGTGTCTGGGGGGCAGGGCCAGTGGCCAGACAGACGGACGGGATGGGACATCACAGCCACCCCTTCCAGGGCCGTCGCAGGGCGGGAGTGACGGCAGCGGGGGCCCCTCAAGGAGGCAAGAGAAACAGGGGTGTCACGGAGACGTGGTGTGGCCTCTTGGCGGGGCAACCTGGGACAAGGTCACTCTGGCTCCCAGGGTCCAGGTGGCCCAGAGAGGTGGTGAGGCTGACTGACTGACCAACGACATGACACGGCTTTCAGATGGTGTGTGGGTCATGGCATGGGGGGGGGAGGGGTGGGCAGACTAACGTGGAGACACAAGGGAAGCTGAGGAGCAGTGAGGGCGGGGAGAGGTTTGCAGAGTCCTGGAGGACGACACCCGTGTATGGGCGGAGGATGGGCAAAGGGCTGACTTGGGGCAGAGGCACAGATGGCCAGGATTGGAGGTGGGAGCAGGGGTGGGATGGCAAGGGAGAGAGGGAGACAGACATGGGGCGAGGGAGGAGTCGGAGACGCGGGACTGGGGTGCTTCCCCCTTACCGTGTCTTTGGAGGACCTACGTCTCTTGAAGCTGGAGGCCAGGGTGGAGGTGATAGCCCTAAATGTGGCTTTCTTTTTAGGGTCGGGCTCTGCTCTACCACTCTTTCTATCCTAAAATGAATATGTATAAGTGATTAGATGGCTAAGGGTGGCGGCCACACCTGCCCTTGCCTGCTCCTTGGGGGCCACTGCCAGGCCTGGCTGGCCACTCAGGCCCTCGCTCCTGCCTGTCTCCCTGTGCTGGACAGATGGACCAACAGCTGGAATTTCGAGGGTGGCCTCTTCTGCCCGGGGTCGGGCCTGTCCTTGCTCGGTGCTGGGGCTGGGCTTGGGGGTCCCGCTGGTGCTCTTCCTGGGAGGTCCACCTGGCTCTCTGGCTCCTGGGTGGCCCTGGCTTACAGGCGTCCCGAGGAGGAGGAGGAGGAGGAGTCCCCGGGGACTGGAGGAGCTCCACCTCAAGCCACAGCAGCCCTTCTGTTCAGAGGCTGCTGACCCCAAGGGACACATGTATCAGGAAGGGGCCAAGGGCCCAAGGAGGTGTCAGGATGGAATTGGAGTGATAGATAGAGGCAGATCCCAGGATACTGGCCTACAGTCTGATGGCCAGCATGGCCCTGGGAGCGAGAGCAGTGGCCAGGTCCCCAGGGGACCTGTGGGGCCAAAAGCAAAGAGTGGGTGGATGAGAGGTATGAGGGCTCCAACAACCCTGTTGCCCCCCACACCCCACCACAGTCCTCACTGCAGTGCCAGCTCAGCAGCCTGCTCCAAGAAGACGCCCAGAGAAAGAGAAGAGATGAACAGAGCAGAACCTGACCATTGGCCGCCAGCCTTCAGGCCTGCATGGGCCCCCAGTGCCCAACCCGTTCCCTTCCTTGGTGGACTGTGACTGTCCCACATGCAGCCTCACTCCTGCTTGCCACAAACCCACATGGATGTGGCCTGAGGCAGCAGGTGAGGGCAGGTCAGCCCCATTCGGATTGGAATCACAAAGCAGGACACAGCAAGAAAAGGGGTCCCAGAAGGTTTTGAGGGAGCTTGGGTGGCAGAGTACCAAATTCACCTCGGACTCACATGCTACACACAGGTGGGCCCCTGTCTTACCCTGCCTGCCTGCCTTCCTACGGAGTGCCGGTGGGTGACTGGAGACAGAGGGGCCGGGAGGAAGCTTGGAACAGGGCACATGGCCTCCCTCGGCCCAGCTTGGCAGTGGGTGGCCACCTGCAGGCAGCCCCCTGCCTGTGCTGCCCCTGTGCCTTGGGAGCACTCACCACTGCCCTGGCCATGGCTCCTAGCACCAGTCCTGCCCATGGGAGCCAGAGCCAGTGCCACGGCCCGTGGGGATGGAGGAGGGCCGTGGCCAGGCCGGGCCCTGGGCGCCAGGCCTCGGAGGGTGGCCTGTCCTACCTGCAGGTTCTTCCTCCACACGTTCACTGCTGCAAAAGCCAGCTGCATCTGCTTCCTGCGGGCGTCCTTGTGTCTCTTATAGGCAATCTCAATAAAAATCAGGAAGATCCCGGCCACGATGCCGCCGGCCACTAGCATGAAGACCCCTGTGTGCAGGACCCAGAGCCTCAGCCGTCAGCCTAGAGGCTACAGTTCCCAGAGAGAAACCACCCTAGAGTCCATGCAGCCACGAAGGGCCCACCTGCCATGTTCTCGAAAGTGAGGGTTGCAGGAGCATTGCTTCGAGAGTCGCATTCCTGATACCGAACCCATGTCTTGTCCAGATCCTCCATGAAGCCATTCTCATGGGACCTGGAGCGGAGTATGAGAGTGAGGATGGGGCTTGCAGATGGATAGGGCTTTGAGTGGGAATTTCCCACACGTGGGAGGATGCCCGAGTTGGATGAGGCCTGCAGCGGGTGGGATACCCCACGAGGCAGTTGCAGCAGGGTGGTGTGGATGTGGGGCGGGCAGTGCCTGACCTGGGGTGGAGTAGCTCAGTGTTGGGCTGAGACCCGATTCCAGGGTAGGCCCTTGGAGCAGAATGGAGTGGGGAGGGGAGGGGAGGCTGCAGTGAGGTGGCCGGCCCACTTACTTACTTGAGTATAGACAGGGAGACGTTCTGCTTCCAGGGGCTGTCTTTGCGCATGCCGATGCCAAAGCCCGAGCGGAAGAACAGCTCGCCTGTGGTCACCAGGTCACACTTCTGTGAAGCCTCAAACTCCAGCACTGCCGAGTCCCAGATGAAGGCGTGGAGCTTGCTGCCGGCAGAGGAGGCGTCATGGGAGCTCCGCACCGCACCGGAGGGCTCACCCGCCTCGCTTGCCCGGCAGCATTGGATGTTCTGCTCACTTGTATTTCCTGTTTGAATGGAGCTCCCCCCCCACCGACCACACCACCCGCTTTGCCTCTCCTCTCACTGTGCTTCCCAGCTACGGTGACCCTCGTCTGCCCGCTCACTTGTCCCGCACAGCTTGGATGGCCTCAGCCGCGCTCTCGTAGTTGTGCTTTTCCATATGCCGGTACATGGTGCTCAGCTCCACCTGCCGCCGGAAGTAGATGTCCACCGAGCTCTGCTTCACAGTTGCGTATATGAACTTGTCTGAGGGGTTCCTGAGCTGCAGTGGCAGAGGGTGAGGCTCACGGCTGCTCTCCAGGGACCCCCCCTCCCCGCCTGAAACAGAACCCTCTTAACCTCGTGACCCTTGCCACCTGCCCAGGAGCCTCACCCGTGGGTCGTTAATTCCTGTGATGCGTTCCTCGGGCCGATCCAGCACCAGGAAGGCCGCCAGGTTGGCGGTATAGGAGGCCACAATGATCATGGCAAAGCCAGCCCACACCATGCCCAAGATGCGGGCAGAGAAGCTTCGGGGGGCTCCTGTGGGCAGATATTTGGGTCAGCTCCTGGAAGGCAGGAGTACAGGAAGGTGGGGAGTGGGCCTCGCCTCACCTTCCCCGATGCCAGAGTTGAGCAGGACACCCCAGGAGAACCACATGGCAGAGGATAGGGTCAGTGCATCCTCCTCTTCTTCCTCACTGTTCACCTTGAACCGGCCAAAAGGACTGCGGTGCAAAGGGCAGGTGGGAGAGAGGGCAGGAGAGAGGACAGGAAAGGCGGCTCTACCCAGCCCTGTCCAGCTTCACCCGCCCTACAGATGGAGGTCTGGTCCCCTGCATAGCGCTTACCTGAAGCGGTCCAGCAGGTACAACATCACGGCCACCACATGCACTGACAGTCCTACCAGCAGCCACAGTGTGCTCTGAAAGGGCTGCATGAATGAGTCCAGTGTGCTCCGGGGGATTTCCTGCAGGTGGTCAGGTGGTCAGTGGTGCCTGGGTCCTCCAGGACCCCATCCCACCCATACTTGACCCTGCCTACCTTCTTGACCAGAATGGTCAGGCCCTGGTACTTGAAGGGCTTGGAGAACTCAATGTACTGAGCACGCTCATTGTTAATGGTCAGTGGTGCCACGATCATGTCTGCCTGTCCGCTGAGCAGCTCACCCATCATCCCATTCCATTCCTTTTTGTTGCTGTTGTTCACCTGCGGGGTGCCAGAGCCAACAGAGCTGAGGACAGGGTGGGCACAGCTCCCGGGGCAGAGACCATCCCCACACCACATAGTCCTAGTGCATGGAGAGTCTTGTCTCCTGCTCCAGCTCTATCTCGACTTGCAGGCCTCTCTCACTAGCCCCACTCCAGCCTAAATGGCCATCCCACAAAAGCTTCCCCCCCTCCAAAAAACAAAAAAACAAAAAAACAGCCAGGCATGGTGACACACGCCTTTAATCCCAGCACTGGGAAGGCTGATGTAGGAGGATCGCCGTGAGTTCGAGGACACCCTGAGACTACATAGTGAATTCCAGGTCAGCCTGGACTACAGTGAGACCATACCTCAAAAAACCAAAAAAAAAAAAAAAAAAAAAAAAAGGGGGGGGGAGCCTGGAGAGATGGCTTAGCAGTTAAGGCAATTGCCTGCAAAGCCAAAGGACCCAGGTTTGATTCCTGAGGACCCATGTAAGCCAGATGCACAAGATGGCACATGCATCTGGACTTTGTTTGCAGTGGCTGGAGGCCCTGGTACGTTCGTGCTCTCTCTCTCTCAAATAAACAAAAATAAAATATTTAAAAAACAATAAAACAAAACAGCGGAGCGTGGTGGCGCATGCCTTTAATCCCAGCACTCGGGAGGCAGAGGTAGGAGGATTGCCGTGAGTTCAAGGCCACCCTGAGACTACGTAGTGAATTCCAGGTCAGCCTGACCTACAGTGAAACCCAGCCTCGAAAAACAAAACAAGTCAGCCGGGCGTGGTGGCGCACGCCTTTAATCCCAGCACTCGGGAGGCAGAGGTAGGAGGATCGCCGTGAGTTCGAGGCCACCCTGAGACTCCATAGTGAATTCCAGGTCAGCCTGGGCTAGAGTGAGACCCTACCTCGAAAAAGCAAAAAAAAAAAAAAGAAAAACAAAACAACAACAAAACCCCCAAAAAGCCGGGCTTGGTGACACACGCCTTTAATCCTAGCACTAGGGAGGCAGAGGTAGGTGGGTTACTTTGAGTTTGAGGCTACCCTGAAACTATATAGTGAATTCCAGGTCAGCCTGGGCTACAGCTAGACTCTACCTAAAAAAAAAAAAAAAAAAAAGCTCTTCCCAACCTAATGCCCCTCCCACGAACGCTCCACCCAGCCCATAGGCCCCTCCCACAAGGGCTCCACCTGACCCACCGGCCCCTTTCATTAGCCTCGCCTTCAGCCTACTTGGCCCTCCCCAAAAGGCTCTGCCCAGTGTACAGCCCCTCCCACGAGTTTACAGGTCCAGTCCCCGCCATCCACTCCGTACCCGCTCCTGAGTGCCAAACTTGCCATCCGCCACAAGGTGCACCTCGTAGGTGAAGTTCATGGTCCGCGCCAGCTTGATGAGCAGGTCAACGCAGAAGCCATAGCAGCACTGAGGCACCGTGTGGCGCGCTAAGGGAAAGGGGCGGGCAGTCATAGCGGGCTCCCGGCTTCGTTAACCTGTACCCCGCCCCGCCCTGCCCAGCACTTACGGCTGCCTGGTGATGTGTCGTTGGGCCCAGTGCAGATCACCTTCTTGACGGGGTCGCCATTGACTGTGAACTCCTCTTTGCATGTCCCATCGCTCAGCGTGGGCTTGACATACACAAAGGGCTCCTGGTGGATCGTCACGATCTGGGGGCAAGGGGAGACCCAGCCTGCAACACCTGCCCTCGGCTGCTTCCACGCGCTGGCTCTTCGCAGCACATGGCAGTGGCCCACCCCACTTCCAGTGCTGCTCCAAATCACACATCTGAGCCCTGCTCAAGCTTGGAGTCTCTCAGAATATCTTCGAGGGCCAGTCCACATCCTTTAGACGTGTTCAGCGTCACCGGCCTGCTGCTCTTGGGGACAGATACGGGTCTGGAGGATGCTAACATAAATGGGGCATAGACTTCCTTAGTCATCTGCCCTGACTCATCACAAGTGCCTACTGAAACACTATCATCTTTATGTGGCCTCTTTAAAAAAATTGGGAGGGGGGGCTGGAGAGATGGCTTAATGGTTTAGGTGCTTGCCTATGGAGCCTAAAGACCCAGGTTCAATTCCCCAGTACTCATGTAAGCCAGATGCACAAGGTGGAACATGTGCTTGGAGTTCATCTGCAATGGCTGGAAGCCCTGGTACTCCCATTCTCTCTCTCTCTCTCTCTCTCTGCCTACCTCTCTCAAATAAATAAATAAAATATTTAAAAATTTGGGCTGGGGGCTGGAGGGATATCTTAGCGGTTAAGGTGCTTGCCTGCAAAGCTAAAGGACTCAGGTTTGATTCCCCAGGACCTCTGTAAACCAGATGCACAAGGTGGTGCATGCAGCTGGAGTTCATTTGCAGTGGCTGGAAGCCCTGAAGCCCAAACCATTCTCTCTCCCCCCCCAAACAAATACATAAAAATAAAAAATTTGAAAATTTAAAAAATTTGGACTGGCCGGGTGTGGTGGTGTACTTCTTTAATCCCAGCACTCAGGAAGCAGAGGTAGGAGGATCACCCCAAGTTTGAAGCCATCTGAGACTACATAGTGAATTCCAGGTCAGCCTGAGCTAGAGTGAGACCCTACCTCAAAAAACAACAACAAGCCGGGCGTGGTGGCACACGACTTTAATCCCAGCACTCGGGAGGCAGAGGTAGGAGGATAGCCGTGAGTTCGAGGCCACCCTAAAATAAAAAAAAAAAAAAAAGGACTGCAGCACTTAAGGTGTTTGCCTGCCTGCAAAGTTTAATGATTTGGGTTCAATTCCCCAGTACCCACGTAGGGCCAGATGCACAAAGTTGCCCATGCACCTGGAATGCATTTGCAGCAGCTAGGGGCCCTAGTGCGCTCTCTCTCTCTCTCCTTGAAAATAAATAAATATATTTTTAAAAATTTTTAATTTTTTTCAAGGCAGGGTCTCACTCTAGGCCAGGCTGGCCTCAAACTCACAGTAATCCTCCTACCTCTGGTTTCCAGGTGCTGGGAGCACCACTGCACCTAGTTTTTGTGGCCTTTTTCCCTCAAGTCCTGTTTTATATACCTTCTGGCCTGGGGGGATTCTGGGTGGGCTCTCAGGCCAGTGAGAAGAAACTGCATCCCAGCCAGAGCCCAATCCTGGCCTTCACTGCCAGGATGACAGATTTTCCATCTGTCCCCTACCTCTCCTGGCCTCCACCTGCCCTTCACCTGTGACCTTCGTCTTCTGTCCCTTCTCCTGTCCCCTGTTGCTTCTCTCTCCACCCCTCCATCTCTCTTTGTGTATAACCAAGAATGACCTTGAACTCCATTCTCCCGCCTCCCCTGGGACCACAGGCATGCACCTCCACGCCCAGCTGACGTTGCTCTTGCTCTTTCACCGCTGCCTTTTCAGCCCAGGCTTCAGCTTTCTCCCCTGCCTGTCTGCCACGGCCCGAAGTCTTGTGGTGGGGGCAGATGCAGGTCTAGTGGAGTGTTGAAGTGGAGCATAGCCTGCTGATCAGAGACTCTATGGGAGGGTGAAGAGCAGAGGGGCAGGTGGTCCAGGCCAGGTGGCAAGGGCAGGGGATGGTGACAGGCAGTGGGAAAGGTGCCCCTAGCTGGGAGTCTAGGGAAAGAGGAATCAGGAGAAGGGGACAGGACCCAGCCTCACCTCAAGGGCAGCATGTTGGCTTTCATCCCTGGGGAAGGGGGCTTATTTGCTTTTGAAATCTTTCATCATCATCATCATTATCATCATCATCATTATTATTATTATTTGGTTTTTCAAAGTAGGGTCTCACTCTAGCCCAGGTTGACCTGGAATTCACTATGTAGTCTCAGGGTGGCTTTGAACTCACGGTGATCCTCCTACCTCTGCCTCCCGAGTGCTGGGATTAAAGGTGTGCACCACCACACCTGGCTCATTATATATATTTTTTCTATTATACAAGTAATATATGCTAGTATTGTTCAAAATTTAGCGGGGCCAGAAACATAAATGGCCATACACTCCCTCACAGCCTTAATGGGACCTCCTGGGTGTTGGTGTTTGGCTGCAACTTTTAGACTTTTCAACACCAGGTGCCTGAGCTGCGGAGGTTCCATATTTGCCCTAGAAAAGCCCAATCTGTCAGCGTGAAGGGCAGGCACTGAGGAGGGGGTCCAAGGATCAGGCCATGGTGGCTGGGCCCCAGGCTGCAGGGCTAGGCTCAGAAAGTAGTCAGGGCTGAGATGTTTTGTATGTATTTATGTGTGTGGTGTGCATGTGCATTTGTATGTGCATGGAGGCACATATGTGCATATGTGCATAGAGGACGGAGGTTGATGTTGGATGTCATCCTCAGTTGCTCCCCACTCAATTTTTTTTTTTTTTGAGGCAAGCCCAACAGACTGGCCTTTTTTATGCAAGAGAGAGGCGGGGGGCGGGGTATTGGCATGCCAGGGCCTCCAGCCATTGCAATCAAAGTCCAGATGTGTGCACACCCTCGTGCACATGTGCGTCTGGGTTATGTGGGAACTGGAGAGTCGAACCTGAGTCCTTAGGCTTCACAGGCAGACACCTTAACCGCTAAACCATCTCTCCAGCCCCCCACTCTATTTTTTGAGGCAGGGTCTCATACTGAACCTATAACTCACCAATTCAACTACATTAGGTAGCCAATAAACTTTAGATCTCCACCTGTCTCAGCGTCCCCAGTGCTGGGATTACAGGCTCATGCCACCACATTTGGCATTTTTCGTGGTTACCAGGGATCCAGACTCAGGGCCTCATGCTTAAGCAACAAGCACTTTACCTACGGAGCCATCTTCCCAGCCTTGCTGAGACACTGGATGACTTTGGGACACTGAGAGAAGGTTGGCTAGGCACCTGCCACTTAAGGTTCTGCTTTTGGTGGTCTGGGACATCAGCAGATCTGGTGTGACTATAGTATGGCTCAGCATGAAGAGGAGCTCTCCAACAGCCCCTAGGAGAACACGAATGAGCCCAAGGTAGCGGGCATGCAGTTAAGCAGAGGAAAAGATGCTATGCAGGCAAAAGCCGCTAGAGGGCGCTCCCAGAAGCCCAGGGAGAGAGGAACCACCTGGAGGATAGAATAGGCATTCAAGACATGAATGTCATGCTGAAGCTGAGCTCTGCACCCAGGCACAGAATGACCTGCTGTCCTTCTGTCCTCCATAAGCTCTTCTGCAGACGTAACTAGAACTGGTCAGGACAGGGTATGAGACAGAGAGCTGCTGTGCCAGGTGTGTGAGACTGTAGCTAGGTGCTGGCAAGCCCATATCCCCTTCCTTTACTTGCGTCTAGTGACCTCACTGCCCCTTCCTCCTGGCCCTGAGGCAGTGGATGAAGCATTGCGATGGGGATGCTGGAGCACTTCAGCAGGGTCACCCACCTTTAATCTGGTGGACATCTGGTACCCCCGAGGCTTCTCCGTCTCTCCTCCTGGCCAGATGATCTTCCTGTCATTAGGGATGACCTGGGGGTGGGAGTATGAGATGGAGGGTGGCCACGCAGGGGTCTTGGCCCCAGGACCCTAAGGCCCCAGCCCCCACCCCCTCATGACCCCCACCTACGTGGGTGCCGTTGTAAATGCCCACTTGCACCAGCTTGCGGTTCTGCAGATTCATGATGCTATAGTTGGCAAATTTCCGGTCCCCGTCCTCATTGAACTCCACACGGCCGGTCACTCCATCCGCGTACTTGGAAGACATCAGCACCCTGGGAGGGGAACACGGCTTACAGCTATCAGGAATGCCCCTTCTTTCTGGCTCAGGAGCTGCCCAAGCCCCTCTTCTGCCCTAGTCCCAAGAAAGGAAAAATTAGCAGATGGTAGACCTTCATGCTGAGTGGGAGACATGGTGTGTGTCCACCTGCACCAGATGGACAAGATAAAACAGACAGAGCCTCTGAGTGGGTTGTGGGACATTGGTGCCAGATCCTGTGTTGAGGACTTGTGTGGGTTAGGATATTTGATTTTTTTTTTTTTTCCAGGTAGGGTCTTGCTCTCACCCAGGTTGACCTGGAATTCATTATGTAGTCTCACCCTGGCCTTGAGCTCACAGTGATTCTCCTACCTCTGCCTCCCTTGTGCTGGGATTAAAGGCATGCGCCACCACATCCAGCAGATATGTTTGATTCCTTCCTTCTCCTCCCTCCCTCCCTTCTTTCTTTCTTTCTGAGGCAAGCCCAACAGACTGGCCTTTTTATATGCAACAGAGAGAGAGAGAGAGAGAGAGAGAGAGAGAGAGAGAGAGAAAATCTGCATGCCAAGTCCTTCAGCCACTAGATTGAACACCAGACGCGCATATGTCACCTTGTGCACATGTGCGCCTTTGCACCCTTGTGTCACTGTGTGTCTGGTTTACGTGGGACCCGGAGAGTTGGACATGAGTCATTAGGCTTCGCAGGCAAGAGACTTAACTGCTAAGCCATTTTTCCAGCCCTTGATTCTTTAAAAAAAAATTTTTTTTTCAAGGTAGCGCCTCACTCTAGCCCAGGCTGATCTGGAATTCACTATGTAGTCTCAGAGTGGCCTCGAACTCTCCGTGATCCTTCTACCTCTGCCTCCCAAGTGCTGGGATTAAAGGTGTACACCACCATGCCCGGCTAAAAATTTTTTTTATTCATTTATTTGCAAGCAGAAAGAGAAGAGACGAGACAGAGAGAGAAGGAGAAAGAGAGAGAGTGAACGTGTCGGGGCCTCCAGTCACTGCAAACGAATTTCTGTGGATACTGGGGAACTGAATTTGGGTCATTAGGCTTTGCAGGCAAGTGCCTTAACCACTAAGCCATTTCTCCAGCCCCCAGGATATTTGATTCTTATAGTTGTCATTCTAGGTTTACAGAGAAGGATGCAGAAACCGAGAGGATCCCAGGCCAACTGGCTAGTGAGTGAGGGAAGTAGATCGAGCCTGCATCTGGTTCTAACCACTGGGAAGCTTGTCTGTTTGTGTGCATACATATGTGTTCACTTATTGGGATACATCAGCAAGCCTATGTATGCATGTAAGCCCTATGTGAGATCACGCCTGTGCATGTACTTGTGAATATGTGTTGCTGAGTTTCTCTGTGCACTCATGAGTCTGGGTACATGTATGCAGCCTACATCTATCCACAGTATGTGTGTGCACCTGTTGGGGGCACCATGGACAGTGGCTCTGGACCTGCTCAGCCCTGGCTGGCCCGGTGTTCAGGGGTGCTGTGAGTTAACTTTTGCTCCATAAAAGCTATTCCCAAGCCGGGCGTGGTGGCACACGCCTTTAATCCCAGCACTCGGGAGAAAGAGGTAGGAGGATCGCCGTGAGTTTGAGGCCACCCTGAGACTCCATAGTGAATTCCAGGTCAGCCTGGGCTAGAGTGAGACCCTACCTTGAAAAACAAAAACAAAAACAAAACAAACAAACAAACAAAAAAAAAGGCTATTCCCTTGGGCCTCTGGACTCCTGAGTCTCTCGGGCCACTTTCAGTGAAAGCTTCCCCCCAAGATGCCAGTCACTGTAGGGTGTGGGCTTGCAGTGTGGACAAGATAGGAGTGGAGAAGTGGAGGCAGTCATGACTTTCTTGACAGCTGAGGTACTGGCGTTCATGTTGGGAAAGGGTTAATAATCACAGTCAAACCGGCGTGGTGGCGCACGCCTTTAATCCCAGCCCTCGGGAGGCAGAGGTAGGATGGTTGTGAGTTCGAGGCCAAACTGGGACTACAGAGTGAGAGAGCAACTGTTGACCATAGGACGCAAGAGGCAAAGTGGCGCTGGATCACCCCACCAGAAGCGAAGCACCCTCCTGAGAGCAGCCTAGTTCATTTCCAGCGGGATGGCCCCGCCCACAACCCGAGAGTAGCCCCGCCCACTTCCCGAGGGGGCGGGCCCAGCCACCCCCTCGCGGCCCCGCCCACCTCTTGAATAGCGGGCCAGTCTTCCAGATGTTGGTGTTGCCCACGCATCCCCGCGGCGGGTCGGTGATGTTCTCCTTCTCCAGCAGCTCGTGCACGGCCTGCGCCACCACTCCTACGGCGTCGCTGATGTGGGCCGACTCGTTCTTGCCGTTGATGAGCTGCAGCCCGATGATGCCTGCGCGAGCCCGCGGCTTAGAGCCCAGGCCCGCCTACAGCCCCGAGCGCCCCCGCGGCCCAGCACTCACCGTCCGGGGCGTAGCGCAGGGCGTTCCCTGAGATCTCTCGCTCCCCCACCAGCCACACGTACCCAGAGCCCGTCATATTCAGCATCGCGGCCGCACGGTACACGGTGGCAGCGTCATCCTCGCTGTGGGGCAGACCTGGGTGATGGGCAGGACTCCGGCCCCCCCTCCTCCCGCCTCCAAGGCGGCTCCCGCTCCGGTGCTCCCCGGGAGCGCGCCTGCCCCCACCGCAACCCCATCCCTTAGCCAGGCCTGAAGGCTCGTGCAGGGGATGGTTTGGACCCAGGAGCCTCCCAGGTCACAATTGCTGGCTTTCTGCGCTTAAGAGCTCCACAGGGATGATGAGGTTGTATACCTGGTTTACAGGCCGACTTTCTCATTGGCCCTGTGTTGGGTGACCCGGGTTGGTGGTAGGTTATTGATTGTTAAACACTTGCTAGGCTGGTTTTAAGGCCTATTCTAGACGCTAGCATAAACTGATTTCTCAGATCCCTGTGGGGCAGGCATTAGTTTCAGGTGGGAAATCAAGGCACAGGTGGTGTAAGTGGCAGAGTGGGGTCTGTGCCTGGACAATTCGTCCAGGATCCTGTGACCCTACTACCTCTGAGTAAGTCACCCCCTTGTGGTGGTCCTCCATGTTCAACGGTGTAAAATGACTCTGAATTGGTGAGATGCCAGTGAGACTCTGCTATCCTAGGAGCCAAGCTGAGCATCCTACAGAAGCTGCCAGGCAGAGGAGGAAGGAGCTACTCACACAGCCACTTCAGTCCCCAGCCACCCAGGGCCAGGGCCACCAGGACAGAACACAGGCATGCCTCACCTTGCAAGAATAGAGTTCTGAGCTCTTGGGGTATCCTCACAGGTGATTCTTGTGGACAGTGAAGCAGGGGACCTTGATTTCCTGAGGCTGGGGGTCTCTGGTCACTGCAAGGACCCCAAGAGCCACTGGGGAACACTCATCCTACCCCTGTTAGACTCTTCTCTGCAGGGCCTGGTCATGACTGGCACTTTGCTACTCCAGTGCATTGGCAGTAGGCACAGTGACGTCAGGTGAGTTATCTGAGTGTTGGGTGATTTCTGTACCGCTAACTGGAATGTCCCCAACTTTCTCAAGGATCAATTAGCCAACAAGGAGAGGCTCTAAATGACTGTGCTGTTGGTGAATGTAAGCAACACCCAGCGGAAGTGCCCTAGGCAGTGTCCTGGCAAGAGCCTGTGGTAGAGGCACAGTGGGCTGAACACAGCAGAGATCACTCAGCAGGCCAAATACAAGTGTATTAGGAGCAGCATGTCGGATGTCACCAAACCTGACAGAAATGCCAGTCTTCCTAACACGGTTCAGATCTGTGGCATGTCACTTGGTGAAATGATTATGATCCATGGAAACAAAATTGAAGACACAAAGTCTGATTAATACATCAAACCTTGCTGGGTATGGTGATGCACACCTTTAATCTCAGCACCCGGGAGGCAGAGGTAGGAGAATCGCCATGAGTTCATGGCCACCCTGAAACTACATAGTGAATTCCATCCAGATCAGCCTGCACTAGAGCAAGACCTACCTCAAAAAAAAAAAAATGGGGCTGGAGAGATGGCTTAGCAGTTTAGGCACTTGCCTGCAAAGCCAAAGGACCCAGGCTCAATTTCCCAATACCCACATAAAGCCAGATGCACAAAGTGGTGCATGTGTCTAGAGTTCGTTTGCAGTGGCTAGTGGCCCTGGTGTGCCCAATCTCTCCCTCTCTCTCTATCTGCCTCTCTTTCTCTTTCTGTCAGATAAATAAAATATTTAAAAAATACATTAGCCAGCCAGGTGTGGTGGCGCACACCTTTAATCCCAGCACTTGGGAGGCAGAGGTAGGAGGATCACTGTAAATTTGAGGCCACCCTGAGACTACATAGTGAATTCCAGGTCAGCCTGAACTAGAGTACCAGAGTGAGACCCTACCTTGAAAAACCAAAAAAAAAAAAAAAAAAAAAAAAAAAACCTAATTGCCAGGAGTGGTGGCGCACGCCTTCAATCCCAGCACTTGGGAGGCAGAAGTAGGAGGATCACTGTGAGTTTGAGGCCACCCTGAGACTACACAGTGAATTCCAGGTCAGCCTGGGCTGGAGTGAGACCCTACCCTGAAGAAAAATTAACTGCTTTATTCAAAGAGCTGACAAACAAAATCTTTCTTCCTTTAATCCCAGCACTTGGGAGGCAGAGGTAGGAGGATCACCGTGAGTTCGAGGCCAACCTGAGACTACATAGTGAATTCCAGGTCAGCCTGAACTAGAGTACTAGAGTGAGACCCTACCTCGAAAAAACAAAAAACAAAAAACAAAAAAAAAAAAAAAAAGGCATTAGTTGCCCCTGACTCACTTATAAGAACTGCTAGGGTTGGGGAAATGGTGGCTAGGTCAATCAATATAGCACGTCCTGAGTTAATATCCCCAGAACCCTACCTTGAAAAACCAAAAAAAAGAAAGAAAGAAAGAAAGAAAGATTAAACTTCATCAGACCATTTTATGCAGTGATGCTAATAAAGACAATTTGGGAAAACTAGAGATAAAAATGTTGACAATTAATTTTGCACATTCTATAGAATATTGCCCAGAATTTAAGGGCATCTTAGTGAACTCTTTGCGAAACACCTCAACGACTCTTATGCAGGAGCCAAATGTGACAAGGGCTGGGGTGCTACTCAGCAGTGGAATCTTGCCTAACATGCACAAACTTACAGGTTTGTTTTTGGGTAAAGAAAAAGAGTATGGGTTCAGTGGTAGATTGGGCACACACACAACAAAAAAAAAAAAAAAAAAAAGGCCTGTGTCTGTTGCTGCCTAGGGTTTGGCCTCCCTGTCCTCAACTGCGGGGCTCTGTCTGCTGGCCTCTCTCTGCTTCAAGCTGGCGTGGTGGTGCTTGCATGGATTCATCAGGAAGGATATAGGTGATGTGAGATTGACAGATATGTTGTGTGTTTCTGTGTGGTATATGTATATGTGCAGGGTATGGTGTGTATACAGTACATGGTGCTTACATAGTACATGTATGTACATTTAAAAAATACATTGGAGCTGGGCATGGTGGCGCACGCCTTTAATCCCAGCACTCAGGAGGTAGAGGTAGGAGGATTGCTGTGAGTTTGCGGCCACCCTGAGACTCCATAGTGAATTCCAGGTCAGCCTGGGCTAGAGTGAGACCTTACCTCGAAAAACCAAAAAAAAAAAAAAAAAAAAAAATTGGAAGCCGGGCGTGGTGGCTCATGCCTTTAATCCCAGCACTCGGGAGGCAGAGGTAAGAGGATCGCCATGAGTTTGAGGCTGCCCTGACACTACATAGTGAATTCCAGGTCAGCCTGAGCCAGAGTGAGAGCCTATCTTGAAACCAAATATATATATATATATTGGTATGATGGAGAGTGGAGTTGCAAAGGGGAAAGTGGGGGGAGGGAATTACGATGGGTTATTGTCAATAAAAATAAATTTAAATAAATAAATATATGGTATTTATTTATTTACCTATTTGAGAGAGACAGAGAGAGAGAGAGAAAGAGGCAGATAGAAGGAAGAGAAAGAATGGGTGTGCCAGGGCCTCTAGCCACTGCAAACAAACTCCTCATGCATGTGCCATCTTGTGTATCTGGTTTTACATGGGTACTGGGGAATTGAACCTGGGTCCTTTGGCTTTGCCAGCAAGTGCCTTGACCACTAAGCCATCTCTCCATCCCATGTATGCACATTTAAGCAAGTATGCATATGTATGAATGAGTACATATATTCACCTATATGTGTGCATATATGATTTATATTCATGTGCATATCTGTGGGTCTGTGCCTGCGTATGACTGTATGTACACACAAGTAGATGTGTACCCTGTTCACCCTTATTCCAATGCATTGGCCAAGCAGGTCTAGCTTGGTGGGACCCTGTCAGTTGCAAAATGGTTGAACAATTCTGTTTTGGGGTAATGGGTCCTTAAGTAGCCCTGGCCTGGATGAAGGAGTCTTCTGGGCCATTTGCTCACATGCCCCGTTATCATTTCTTTTATTCTACCATATTGCCCAAATCTCCCTCAAGCTCTATGATGAGAGGGAAGTGTAAACAAATTAGGAAAAAAGGAGGGCACAGGAGAGCTTTTTCTGGACAGGACTTTCCTTTGGTAGGGCTTTCTCTGAACTGGGTTTGCTCGGAGCTGGGATTGCCTTCCATGTAGCTTTTACTGCCCTACTCCCTTTTCAGGATACATTTCAGCCCTTTCTCCAGAAGCCCTGGGCCACCCTTCTTGAGTGTGCAGAGTTGGATGGGTGGCAAAAAACAAATGACCCGTGACTCTGGTGTGGCTTTGCCACCATTAAATGCATCCTTCAGTGTATGTATGCTGGTGGGCGAGGGATTGGCATGTGTTTGCCAAAGCTTCTGGAGGGCCAGGTAAAGCTGGGGGGCACCACTCGGGACCAGTATCTGGCCTTAGTCACCCTCAGAGGAGGGCACCAGCTCCCAGCCCTGCATCTGGATGAAGGAGAGGCCTGTCTTCCAGGCCTCAGAGTCCTGCTTGTCCTGCCCTGTGGTCTGCAGACAGTGGGTGGGACGCACCTGGCTGCGTTCCAGGGGATTTGTTGGCTGAATGCACAGACACCTGTCCTGTGCTTGAGGACCACTGGCCAGTTTTGCCAGCATGGCAGCAGGGTGTGGGATGTGCTCCTCCTCCAGGCTGGTTTTTTTTTTTTTTTTTTTTTTCCACTGGAGCCTAGCAGAGCTTCCAGGGTAGGGAAGGCTGAGGGGTGGACTCAGGACCATGGTGGGGCTGCCATTCTATCCTTCCCCTGCTTCCTTTCTCTGGGCCTTGGACTCTAGTCTTTCCCTTCCCAGAAGAACCTAACCATTTTGCTGTGTATACTTTCCCAATGTTGTAGTTGGGCGGGGTGGGGAGGCAGGCCCTGTACAAGGTTAGTTGGGGTTTTTACAAGTACATATTTTGGTTACCCCTCCAGCTGCTCTGATCCTTCAGTTGGTGACTCAGGACCTTGAGCTCACCTTCATTTATCACTTTGCTGGGACCCTTCCCTTCCCTGCCTTCAGCCCTCAAAGTATACCCCTTCAGTCTCAAGGGTTTTCCCAATCACAAACTCCTCTCCATCTCCCATCCCTAAGGCCTGGCTCTGGGCAGGAAGCCATTGGCTGTAAGGGGGGAGAATGTTCAGGGAGGCTTGGACAGATGAAGTATATGGAGGTGGCTAGGCCACAGCTGTGCAGGAGAAAGGCAGGGTGGGCTGGAGCTTTTCTTGGTGAGGTTGTTTTGGAAGGTGAAGCTTACTTAGGCCAGTGATGCCCCAGTCCTGGCTTATGGGGTGGGTTTGTGGCCCACACACAGGCAGAGTGATGTGGGGAGGGCCCGGCCTGCTCACCTGGCAGAGAGGATGATGACTCGGGCCTCCAGCTCACGTGCCTCCATCAGCAGGGCCGTCACGTTCTTTGTCCCCGGGTCAAACTGCAGCACCTTCTCGGCCTGTGGTATGAGCAGGAGCATTAGCAGGCGGCTAGGGAAGGGGACATTGTACCTCAGTGGCAAGAGTGGGGTCGAAGCTGCTAGGAAACCCCAGGGCAGCTTAGCTAGGGCTGCCATGGCCTGTTCCTGCCACCTGAACGGTGCACCTGCCTCCTCACTCCTCGCCGGCCTGGCCTCTCTCACCTCCTGGCGCCTTCTTCAGCCTGCCTGCTCTCCTGGACTCACTCTGTGCTCTGCTCTCTTCCTGATGACTCTAGATCTTTCTTTCCATCTCACTCCTGTCCTTATTTTTGCACTGAGCATGCAAGCTGAAGTGGACCGAAACTCAGAAAGAGACGTGCAGCGGACAGGAAATAGAAAAGTTTTGGAATGCAACCGGGTACGGAGATGGGACCGACTTTTCCAAAACCTTGGGAGATCTCAGCTCAGGCCTGATTCCTCAGACCCCTTGCAGGAGCGGCCCAGACTCTGGGGTGGTCAGGCGGGCAGGCTCCCTCCCGGGGTTCCACAAGGAAACCCTGGGGGTCCCAGAGATTCGCATGCACTCCCCAGAGCAGCGCCTCCTGTGGCCGTGCTTGCCTCGAGAATGCGGGCCAGGGTCGCAGCGGGTGGGCCATGGGCACCCACGCCGCCCACGCCCACGCCTGCCCTCTCCTGCCTGCCTGCTGTCTGCCTCACAACCTGGCTCTCCTCAACTGCTTGGGCCTGCGGCTCGGCGCAGTGGGGCCAGAAAGCACCCAGTGGCTGAGGCGCCGCAGGCCGGGACTCGCTAGTCGATGGGTGGCGTGCACGTCCATGCATATATACCTTGGGTCCGCGCTTGTTGTCATAGGACAGTTGGTCGAGGTTTTCATAGTTCCTTTTTTTACTCTGATGAATAATGTGCACAGAGAAAATATGCAGACACAGAAGAAGATTATAAACGGTTGAAAATGACGGCGCTAAAGCAATCACACCACCTCCTCGGCACGTCTGCAGACGGGCACGTACCTGGAGCTCGCAAACACCGAGGCCCGGGGTGGGGTTGGGGGCCGGGGTGAAGCTGAGGGTTGAGGGGGGCACAGGGGCAGGGGCCACCGAGGCTCCCTGCCACGGAAGGTCCCTGCCACGGAGCTGTGCTCTTGGAAACAGTCACTCACGGGAGAAAGGGGAGTCCTATCCGCATCCACCCTTCTGGGCCCCACCTGCCACCCCCACCCCTGTCATGCACCTGCTGTGTGACCCCAGCAGTACCCACCCCCTCCCACATCAGTCCTGAGTGGGGGAGGAGCAGCTCCCAGGGCCCTGTCCCACTGCCCCTCCCCCTTGTCCTCCCTCCTGCTTTCTGGAGACCCTGAGTGTTCTCACTGAGCAGTGTGCCCACACCCACCAGCCCCTATTTGTGTCTGTGAGTGTGACAGTGTGTGTGTGTGTGTGTGTGTGTGTGTATTTGTGTGCCTGTAGGGATGACATGTTTCCATAGCACCTGAATGGTGTTAATCCAAGACAGTTGATGAGGGAGGGACAGTGCACTTTGGGCAGGTACGTGCAGAGGTGCCTGTGGGTATATAAGCCGGTGGGTGTAAGTGAGTGTGAGTGGGTGCGTGGAAAAAGCACTTGTGTGTGCGCCTCCTGTCGGGCTGTGTGCAGGTATATGGAAGTGGGTGAGGTCAGTCTGTCCAGAAGGTGCGGTGTGCCGTGGAAATTTCCAGGCACTGAATGACAGCATGTGTGTGCCTGCGTGTGAGCAGGTGGTTGCATATGTCGCAGTGAGGCTGATGCACACATGAGCATGTTGGTGGCAGTCTGTGTGGCCATGGTGGGCATAGCAGGAGGGACGGCGCCTGTCACATGCTGGATGAGGCCCTGTCTCAAGAGGGCGGAAGACCTTCCTGCTCATAGGCAACCCTCCCTCCCAGACTCAGTGAGTCCTGTGATAGGACTCCCTCTAACCTGCCTCTTGCCTCATCCCCCACCCCCCAACCCATACCCTCTACTCCTTCCAGTGGCCTATGGCACCTTGGGGTCGGGGACAGGTTGGTGCTAAGTGTGATGAGGCCAGCTCTGATTTTGCAGGCAGAACATGCTCCCACCCACCCCCTGTCTGGCCTTTAGGGCCCCAGCCTGAGCCTCCTCCCCTCTGCCAACTAGAAAGCGCCACCTGGTGCTGGGCACCCTGAGCCCTGGGACTGTGGGGGGGGTGGGGGTCAGGGGGCAAGGTCAGCTTCTCCCTAGGCTTACCATAAGGGTGGGAAAAGGAAGGAATGGGGGTCACTTGGACCTCCCCAAATCCTGGCTTTAATCTCTGGCAGCCCCACAAATTAGGGTCAAGCTGGGCTGAGGGTGTCCATGTATCCTGAGATCAGTGTCTAGATGGTTCCATGAGGGGTGCAGAGCCAGCTCTGAGGTGGGAGGGGGGACAGGTGCACAGTGTAAGCCTGAGGGACTGCACAGGCTGAGGGGGGTGGGGGTGGGGGGGCCACTGGACAGGGCTTTGGCTAGGCTCCCGTGAGCAGCTGTGAGGCAGGGGGCTTTCAGCTAAGTAAAGCCACTGTGAGGACATGGAATGTGTCACAGAAGGGAGAGGACCCAGTGTTCCTGGGAGGAGACATGATGGGATGGGTTGCACTCTGTAGAGGGTGCCCCCAGGGACAGGCAGCAGGGATTTGGTAAGGAGCAGGGAGAGCCTGGGTGGTACTTGAGTTCTAAGTCTTGTTGGAGCCTCCGCTGAGGGTAGGGGTCCTACGGGGCTGGTGGGGGCGGGACAGGGGTGTTTGCAGAGCTCCAGGTGGTCCAGCCCTCGCCCGGCAGGGACTGACACGAAGGAGATTTCGACTAATGGCAAAAGCAAGTGAAATGAGCCGAGGACAGGCCGGGGCGGGCGCCGCCAGACGCAGTGGTGCTGAGCATGCAGGATGGAGAGAGAGTGTTCACAAGGAGCCACAGACATGGCACGGCCCGCCTGCTCCTGCTCGCTGGGGGCCCCTCCTGGGCCAGGGCCTCACCTTGGATTCGCGCTCCTCCAGCAGCGTCTCCAGGCGCTTCTGCGCTGCCCGGCCCTCGTGATCATCGCTGACCAGCAAGATTATGTGGTTCCAGTTGTAGACACGCATCATCTCAAACCAGACGCTTGACTGGTGGGAGTAGGGTGGCACGGTTCTCAGGAAGCTCAGGTGGATGCTCTGTGGGTGGGCCAGGAAGATGAGTTGGGACCAGCCAGGCCCAGCAGACATCCCCCCTCACACCGTGGAGGTCACTTCCTTTCAACTGCCCTCGCTCCTTCTCACTCACCATCACCGACTGTGAGAGGTGGAGGCTTGGCGGTTGCCCAGACCAATGCTGACAGGGATGTGGGGTGTCTAAGCAATTGCTCCTGAGGTGACTCCCACCTCCCCTACCCCACCTCATGGGGAAGCTTGAGAAAGAAGGTTCTTCCAAGACCCTACAAGGCTGCACATGGAGCCCTCCTCAATGTCACTAACTGTATTTAGGGCTGGGAAGTGGCTTAATGGTAGAGTGTTTGGCTAACAAGCAAGGCCCTGGGTTCTATCCCCAGCACCATAAAAACAACTGTATTTATTAGAAACTCTTCAGTCCCCGTGTCTGCATATTTACCTGTGGCTGGAGAGATGGCTTAGTGGTTAAGACGCTTGCCTGCAAGCCTCAGAGCACTTGTTTGAATCTCCAGGTCTCATGTAGCCAGAGGCAAAAGTGACGCACATGTGCACAAGGGGGTGCACACATCTGGAGTTTGTTCACAGTGCCTGAAAGGCCCTGGAGTGCTCATTCTCTTTCTCTCTCTCTCTCTTTTTATTTTTTTTAATATTTTTTTTTAATTTTTTGTTCAATTTTATTTATTTGAGTGTGACAGAGAAAGACACAGAGAGAGAGAGAGAGAATGGGCGCGCCAGGGCCTCCAGCCACTGCTAACGAACTCCAGACGTGTGCACCCCCTTGTGCATCTGGCTAACGTGGGTCCTGGGGAATCGAGCCTCGAACCTGGGTCCCTAGGCTTCACAGGCAAGCACTTAACCACTAAGCCATCTCTCCAGCCCTCCCTCTCTCTCTTAATAATAATAATAGGAATAGAAATGATAATAATAAAAGAAATCATCTGCTTGCTAGTTGCCTTGCTACTCAGCTTACACCGGTCGCCAGAGGCTGTCTGTCTATCCAGGCAAGAGTGGTTCTTTCTCTGTTCCTGTGACCCACACTGCTCTTGGTCTTCTGAGGTCTCCAGATTTGTTAGTATTTATTTATTTATTTTGTTTTGTTTTGTTTTTCAAGGCAGGGTCTCGCTCTAACCCAGGCTGACCTGAAATTCACTATGTAGTCTCAGGGTGGTCTTCAACTCATGGTGATCCTCCTACTTGTGCCTCCTGACAGACAGACAGACAGATAAACAGATAGAATGGGCATGCCAGGGCCTTCAAGCCACCATAAATGAACTCCAGACACATGCGCCATCTTGTGCATCTGGCTTACATGGGTTCTAGGGAACTGAACCTGAGTCCTTTGGCTTTGCAGGCCAATGCCATAACTGTTAAGCCATCCTTCCAGCCCTATTTATTTATTTATTATTTATTAAGCATAAGGAGACAAAGAGATGAGAGAACAGAAAGAAGGAGGGAGAGAATGGTCATACCAGGGCCTCTAGGCTCTGAAAACAAATTCCAGGTACATATGCCATTTTGTGCATCTGGCTTTACATGGATAGTAGAGAACTGAACCAGGGTCATTAGGCTTTGCAAACAAGTGCCTTGACTGCTGATCCATCTCTTCAGACCCCATATTAGTTTTTAAAATTATTTAATTATTATATTTATTGAGGGAAGTACAGAGGCAAGGAAAGACACCCACTGGTTAGTCTTTTGTTTGCTTGTTTTTGAGTAGGGTCTCACTCTAGCCCAGACTGACCTGGAACTCACTCTGTAGTTCCAGGCTGACCTTGAACTCCAAACAATCATCCTACCTCAGCCTTCTGAATGCTGGAATTAAAGGCATGGTCCTAGGTTAGTTTTTTTTTTTTTTCAGTTAGTTTATTTATTATTAGAGAGAAAGGGGGGGGGGAGAGAGGGAGAATGAGCCCACCAGGGCCTCTTGCCCCTGCAAATGAACTCCAAATGCATGGGCCACCTTGTGTATCTGACTTAGGTGGGTCCTGGGGAATTGAACTTGGATCCTTTGGATTTGTAGATAAGCACTTTAATTGCTAAGCCATCTCTCCAGCCTCCCAGGTTTTTTAACCAGTTCCCTCTTAGTGGCCTGGAGCAGTGCTTGGACTGAAAGGATTTCCCCTGCTCCTCCAACTGGCTGTGGGCTGGTTGTAGTTGGGATCTCAAATCAGCTCTGACTGGTCTTTGTGGCCCATGTGCTGCACGCAGGGCTGGCTGTGAGTTGGGTCCACCAGGGACCAGAGTGCAGCTGTAAGGCCTGGTCCCACTATTGACCCCATGCAGACCCAGTGAGTTGGCCCCTGATCAGTCCCTCTCAGCTTTTCATTTTTCCTGGGCTACTTTCTTCCTTGTAATCATTTTTTTTCCCCTTTCCTCTGTATGAGAGAATGTTGGTGTCTCTGAGGTGAAAAAGGCTGTGACCAGAGGGCACAAAAGGGGAGCCCTGTTCCTCTTGGACACAGGAGACATGGCTCAGTGCTTCCGGTGTGCAAGGTTTTCAGTCTCAGACCCACCACCCTCTGGGGCCATCCATCCTACAGGACCTCCATCTGGCCCCTTGCCCCTCACCTAAGGGAGGACTCACTGCATGTTTGGGTCTGGATAGGCAGTCTCCTTGCCATAAGGCAGTTTTATCTGGGACTGTGGGCTCTAGACAGGAGGAATTTGGAGACCTAGAAGTCAGTTGCCCAGCCCACAGCAACTGCAAACTTGGCATCCTCTTTCTCTTTTGCTGCTGAGCACAGTTGGATAGAGGCCACCCTGGGCTATGGGTCACAGAGGCTATCCAAGGTGCTGATCTGAGGTCCCCTCAGCCCCTGAAGCATGGAGTCTCCTACCACAAGCAGCCTGCTCTGTCCACCCTGTCTGTCACCTTCCACTGGTGTACTGTAGTGGGCCAGACTTGGGTTCATAGGACCCTGTCTCCCTCGAGTAGCTCTCTCCCATCCAGGCATCTCCTCCTCCTGGAACCCTTTCTCCAACTCTTCCACTGTCCCCCTACTTGTTCAGGAAGCATCCTAGTTCACCTAACCCACGGGGCCCTCTCCTTCCCCAGTGAGATGTTTTGACAGCTGTTGCCTGTCACCTGCATGCGTGTGATCATGTGGACATCTATGAGGGTGCAACTAGAGGGAGGGCAAGCGTGCCAGTGTTCTATGAGAGGGTATGTGTGAGTGTGTGACTGTGACAGTGGGAACATATGGGACCTAAGTGCACAAGTGAATGTGTGTGGGAATGAACATGCAAAGCATGCATGTAACATTTGACACAGACATGCACGTGAGAGTGTCTGAGTATGTACCTGTTGGGAGTTGACTTGTGTGCCAACGTCTGTGTGACCTAGTATGAGGTGTGTGTAGAGGTGTGTGTGTGTGTCACTAGAGGCACCTGTGGTCTGAGCACCCCTCAATCTTGACCCAATGCCTACCGCCAACATGTCTAGATCTGCTGCATGTAGCCAGGGGCTGCCTAGAGCCAACTGCAGCGACAGAACTGGCTAGATCTCAGTCTGGTGGTCAAACTTACCTTGTCAGAATAGATGGACATTCGAGTGGTCAGTCCCAGGACTGGGATGCGATAGAAGCCAGCTGTGTAGGAGACGGGAGTGGGAGTGAAGTGGTCGTTGGGAGTAGGTGGGTGGCTAACTAGGATGGCATAGACCTGCGGACACAGGAGAGAAGGTTAGCTCTGGAGGCGGGCTGAATGTACCAGAGTCTGAGACTCAGAAGTAGCCGGGTCTGGACTGGCAGGGTGAGGGTCCAAGTGGTACTGTTTGGGTGTACGTAGTCCTGATGGCTCATGGGATAGGGGAATGAGCCTTACCACTATGCTCTGATGATAAGCTATTGCAAAGAGTGGCAGCATGGGGCAAGACTCTAGGAGTAGAAGCAATAAACATAGGTGTGGGGGGGAGCTGGCTAGGCACACAGATGATCAGGGCCCCAAGGGCTGTCCTGAGGCATGTCATAAGACCTTATGACAAGAGTGGGGGCCTATCCTTGTGGCTGCCCTATGGCCCATACCTGGCCCCACCTTGGCATGGGACATCTCTGGTATGCTGCAGAGAATGGCTGATGTTGTGTCAGGTGGCTAGTGATACCCAGCCACCCACTGTCCCTCCCTCTGCATCAGAGGAGTGTAGAAGCCAGGGCCTAGACCAAGGCAGACAGCTGGAAGGTCTGCATGAACTTCAGGGGAGCAGTTTGTTCAGCAACCACCACAGAGGTCTGTGGCTCCCTTTTGCTAAGTTGTCCCCTGAGGCTGGGCACAAAAATATCATAAAACAAGGTCCAGACCTGACCTTGAGTGCTGACATCATTCTTGGGGTAGATCTGAGGCCAGCGGCTTGGCATCCTAGAGTGGATGCCACCCACCACCCTCAACCCTTCCAGCAGAGATGAGGCAGAACTGGCAGCGTGTGGGAGGTGTCCTATGTCACTTTTACACGACATGATCTGTGTGTCCTCAACTGCAATCTGCCTTTAGAGCCACAGGTCCAGCCATCTTCTGTGAATGGAGACAAGGGTGCAGGATGTTGGCGTGGAGGGTGTGTTCTGTGAGTGACAGCTGCTGGCACTGGCAGCTCAGAGGGGCAGTGCTGACAGGCAGGCACACGGGAAGAAGTGGATATGATCCCCCCACACCGCTCCACTTCTCCCTTCTCCCAGAAATGTGATGGAAACCACTGGCCTCAGATGTCTAATACAATCCTATTCCATGGTGCCCTGGGCTTGGGACACTAGAGTGGCTTACAAGGTGAAAAGGTTATGGATTTCTGCATAAAACTGGCATGGTTGCTGTGCTTCAAGTTGTTTTGACTGGTTCTCCTTCACCTGGCCCTGGCCTCCAGCCTGTGCCCAGAGGCACTGGCAAAGCATTTTTGATCACATTAGTGGATGTAGACATGTATGTGACTGTGATGAGACTCGGATGAGTGCTGGAAACATGTCTACATCTATATGAGTGTATCTTGATGGAATCAAGATTTGTATGCACACCGGGCATGCAAAGCAGTGTTTATGGATGTGAAGATGCGTGAGAGTGAGCACAATTGATTACGTAATGTTGCAGTGCCATGGTCATGTGCATGAGTGAGCATGCCTGCTCATGGATGTAGCGTGTACTTCAGGGAGCGTGGGTGAGTAGCCCTGGCCTGATGTCTGTCCTCCTCTTACATAAACGGCTGCATTGCAGTGACCCTATGGCTTCATTGGGATTCAGGATGCAGCTCAGCTCATGGGCGGACAGCTCCAACAGTGTGTCCTCCCCCCCGCAGCACGCTGCCAGCAGCCTTGATGCCTCTCACATGCGCACTCCTGGCTCCCAACCCTGCAGAGCCTCCTTGCTCTGGTACCCGGGGCCATTACAGACCCATGTATAGGGGGAAGGGAAAAGAGGAAAGAAAAGAAACAAAGATAACCCCAGATCTTAGCCAGTCCGTACCCTGCAGTACTGCTTTGCCCTGTGCCTAGAATGCCCAGCCTCATACTGATGGGTGGAACAAATCACCAATCGCGGGCCACAGGACTACACACATGAGAACCTGACCAGGAGGCAGGTGACCAGCCTGGGACTAAGCCGGGCGAACCAGCAGACACTGGGGTTTGGTCTCCAGTGGGCCAGGCCTCTCCAGGAGTTAGTTGGCTTTAGGTAGTCTGGTAAGGGGAGTGAGAGGAGTTAGGAAAAGATAGACCGAAACTGGCAGAGTGAGGTAGATGATGGGGGGGGAGGGGAGGTGGCAGTCACCTGGCTGGAGATGAGGTCCTCGCACACGGACAGGGCCATCTGGATGGCGTTGGGCTTGTGGGTGACAGAGGTGGCGTTGAGCTGGATCTTCCAGGAGCCGTGGCGTTTGTTGGCCTGGTTCACGGCCTCGCGGAACATCTGCTCATGCTTGCGCGTGCTCAACACGGCGCCGATGTTGACGATCTTGGGGTCGCAGGCGGCGCGGGCGAAGGAGCAGGAGAAAAGCAGGGCGAGTGTCAGCAGGCGCATGGTGCTCATGGGCTCCTGGCGCGGCGGGGCTGGTTCTGGTGCGCGCGGGCGCGAAGCCCCCTTGATGGCAAGGCCCGTGGGTCTTCCGCGAGCTTGGGGAGGGGAGGGGGCGCGCGGGGCGCCGGGCGCTGTCCGCGGTGCTGAAGCTGTTCCGGAGCTGTCCGCAGCGCCGGCGCAGAGAGGCTCCGCGACCGGCCCCCGACGCTGCGGCGACTGCGGCAGCTGCGGGGAGTCGCGAGCCGGACCGACTCGTCCGACCCCTCCCGCCGCCCCCGCTTCCCGACGCCGAGACGAGTGCGCGCCTCCCGCGCCGAAGCACGCTCCTGCGTTCGCGTGAGCGCTTGGAGAGCAACGCGAGCGGGGAGCGCCCACGTGTGTCTGTGTGTGTGTGTGTGTGTGTGCGCGCGCGGGTGCCCGCGAGCGAGCGAGCGGGCAGCAGTCCCGCGCCAGTGACCCGCGTGGTCCCGGACCTACGGGAACTGAGCTGGACAGCTTCGAGGGATCGCTGTTACTGCTTGCACCTGAGCCCTGGAGTGTCTTTCAACCTGACGGAATGTGTGTGCTGTACGCTTGTGTGTGTGTGTGCGCGCGCGCCCGCGTGCGCGCGCATGCACGAATCCTCGCCCACGGTTAGTGATATTTTGGGACCTGACTCTTCCAGGAGTGTGGGGAGGCGCTAAACCACGCCTCCTGGGGGAGGGACTCTGACGCGTCCCGCCCCCACGAGGCTCAAAAAGTGTGAGTAAAGCTATATATATGGTGGTACAGTAACTGTAATTCCAGCACTCAGGAAGCTGAGACAGGAGGATCGCCTCGAGTTCAAGGCCAGCCAGGGCTACATAGCAAGACCTTGCATCAAAAAGGAAAAGAAAAAAGAAAAAGAAAGAAAGAAAAGTAAAAAGAAATGGTGGGACAGATCTCACCTTCTTGGCCACGTGACTTGGAATGAAGGGTGGCATGGCTGTCCCATTATGGAGTGGGACCTTCCAGGAGAGTCTGAGAGAGATTAAGAGCACAGGGATCTATTCGCAGCAGCTGGGACTAAGATTAGACATCACGCAGCACGGAATATTGCATCCTTGCATGCCTGGGTTAGATATGTCATATTCTCAGCTTCCTCTTCTGGATCCTCATCTAATATGTCCCCAGGCCCCCTCCCACCTGCCCGTCCCCCAAGTCCCTCATTCCTGTCTCTCTGGGACTAGCGATCCTAATTCTTTGTTCTCCTGTAACCCTGTAGTGTGCTTCCCTTCCCAAATTCAGGACAGCTGAAGCTCCGCCCCTGCCAGTGACATCACCATTTCCAATAGCAACCAAAGATTCAGCAGACTCTACCGCAAAAGCACCCAAAGGGATAAGGCAGGTGGTCTGTGCTGTAAGTGGCAAAAGCTGTCCTGAGCAGTGGGGAGGGGGAGACAGGCTCCCCAGAAAAGCCCTCCCAGCTCCCCATTGCCAGTGCCATTTTCCTAGAGCAGAATGGACAGGTCTGTGTCATTGTCCAAATATATGACCTTGGTCCTTTCTCTCTCTCTTTAATATTTTATTTTTATCTATTTGAGAGAGGGAAAGAGGGAGGGAGAGAGAGAGAATGAGCGCACCAGGGCTTCCAGCCACTGCAAACAAACTCCAGATGCATGTGCCACCTTCTGCATCTGGCTTACGTGGGTCCTAGGGAATCAAACCGAGGTCCTTTGGCTTTGCAGGCAAGCGCCTTAACTGCTAAGCCATCTCTCCAGCCCTGGTCCTTTCTCTCTTAATCAAGGTATCAGCGCCTTGGGACTCATGTGCCTGCATCTGCTCTGTTGTGGAGTGAAGGAAAACCTAGAGGGAAGCACCAGCCTCAGGAGCCCTGCTGCTCACACACATCACAGAAGACCCAGAGAAATTTCCATTTGTAGAGGGTTTGGGGCCCACCTCCAGACTTGTATGACCTCTGGTAGGTCAGAGCCTGTAGGTGGCATGAGGGTGGGTTTGTGTTTGGCTGCTCCAGGGAAGGACAAGAGCCACCTGCTCACCACTTCCCCAGTGAGGTAGTGAAGGTTGTTCCTTCTGGCCTTGCAGAGCCTGTTGGTGACTATTTAGAATTCCATGAGCAGTTGTCTCCAGCTGGGAATCTGAAATTGGCTACGGTGGGGTTATTTACATCATGTAAGACATCAAGCTGGACCAAGCAGAACTTGTTATTGTTTTATATTTACTTATTTTTTTCTTTCTGAGAGCCAATTTGCCAGTACACAGCTTCCCCTCTGAGGCTGTGGACCTTCAAGCTTTTGTTCTAAGCTCCTTGGACAGGTCCCAATGATGGGGAGCATGAGGACGCTGTTGGGTGCTTGTGGTTCTGCCCATAACACCCTCCCCCCACCCCGCACAACTACAGCCCCATCTGGTGGGCTCTGCTCCTTTCAACCACTTGATTCTAGTAAGGATTGCCAACCATAAACTCATACTGATTGGTTGTGTCAGTTAGTGGATTGGCAGAGAGACTATCACATGACTCAAGCCTTCCCATAGGGCTCTTTTCTAATATCTTGGCCAGATCAGAAGCTCTGACGGAAACTGGGCTCCACATCCTCTCTGGAGGGGAATCTCTGAGGCTCAGACTCAAAGTCCACTTGTGGACACATTTCTGCCCAGAGAAACTCAGAATACCAGAGCAGGTTGCTGCCTGTCACTTCAGGTGCCAATGAGCAAAGACAGGAACTGAACCTGTAAACAATACTTTATGCATCACGTGGTGGCACACACCTTTAATCCAAGCACTTGGGAGGCAAATGTAGGAGGATCACCATGAATCTGAGGGCAGCCTGGGCAACAGAGTTCCAGGTCAGCTTGGGATAGAGTGAGACTACCTCAAAAAAAAAAAAAAAAATTAGCCGGGTGTGGTGGCGCACGCCTTTAATCCTAGCACTTGGGAGGCAGAGGTAGGAGGATCACCATGAGTTCGAGGCCACCCTGAGACTACATAGTGAATTCCAGGTCAGCCTGGACTAGAGTGAAACCCTACCTTGAAAAACAAAACAAACAAACAAACAAAAAATCTTGCCAGGTGTGGTGGCACATGCCTGTAATCCCAACACTCGGGAGGCAAAGATAGGAGGATTGCTGTGAGCTCGAGGCCACCCTGAGATTACATAGTGAATTCCAGGTCAGCCTGAACTAGAGTGAGACCCTACCTCAAAAAACAAAACAAAACAAAATATTTCTTCTCCAGGAGGAGGAGGGAGAGAGGGTAAAAGACAGCGTGTTTTTCAAGGAAAAACAGTAAATTTACAAGTTAATTTATTCTCTTTCCTTTCTTTCTTACTCTCTTTATCTTTTCTCCTTTTTTTCAAGATAGGGTCTCACTCTACCCCAGGCTGGCCTGGAACACACTCTGTAGTCCCAGGCTCACAGTGATCCTTCTAACTCTGCCTCTCAAGTGCTGGGATCAAAGGAGTGCACCACCACACCTGGCTAAGTAGGTAGGAGGCAGAAGTAGGAGGATCACTGTGAGTTTGAGGCCAGCCTGAAACTACACAGTAAATTCCAGGTTAGCCTGGGCTAAGGCAAGACCCTACCTCAAAACAACAACAAAATCTGTCTTAGTGGGCTGGAGAGTGGCTTAGCAGCTGAGGGTGCAAAGCTTGCCAGTCCAGATTCAGTCCCTCAGTACCCACTTAAAGCCAGATGCGCAAAGTGGCATATGCATCAGAAGTTCATGTGCAGTGGCAAGAAGCCCTGGAACACCCATTCTCTCTCAAACAAATAAATAACAAGAATGGGGAATCTTGGGTTGGAGAGATTTCTCAGTGGCTAAGGCACATTGTCTGCAAAACCTGATGACCCAGGTTTGATTCCCCATTACCCACATAAAGCCAGATGCAGAAGGAGACACATGCATCTGCAGTCTGTTTGCAGTGGCTGGAGGACCTGGCACATCTATTTTCTCTGTCTCTCTTTTATCTTTCTCTGCTTGCAAGTAAACTAAAAAAATATATTAAAATGGGGCAACTTTAAATTCTCCAAAAATCTGTCTTCTCACAAGTTAAAAATTGAGAGGCAGGCATGGTGGTGCATGCCTTTAATCCCAGCACTCAGGAGGCAGAGATAGGAGGACCACCATGAGTTCAAGGCCACCCTAAGACTACATAGCGAATTCAAGGTCAGCTTGAGCTAAAGTGAAACCCTACCTCAAAACAAACAAACAGGGCTGGAGAGATGACTTAGTAGTTAAGCACTTGCCTGTGAAGCCTAAGGATCCCTGTTCTAGGCTTGATTCCCCAGGACCCATGTTAGCCAGATGCAAAAGGGGCGCACATGTCTGGAATTCGTTTGCAGTGGCTGGAGGCCCTGGCGCACCCATTCTCTCTGTCTCTCTCTCTCTGTCTCTTGCTCTTAAATAAATAAATAAATAAAAACCCAGCACTCTGGATGCTGAGATACAGGGATCAGTGTGTGTGAATTTCAAGTCAGCCTGTGCTAGAGTGAGACCCTACCTCAAAAATCTTTTTAAAGGGCTGGAGAGATGGCTTAGTGGTTAAACGCTGGCCTGTGAAGCCTAAGGACCCCAGTTCGAGGTTTGATTCCCCAGGCCCCACGTTAGCCAGATGCACAAGGGGGCGCACACATCTGGAGTTCGTTTGCAGTGGCTGGAAGCCCTGGCGCGCCCATTCTCTCTCTCTCTCTCTCTCTCTCTCTCCCTGCCTCTTTCTCTCTCTGTCTGTTGCTCTCAAATAAATAAATAAAAATATTTTTTTAAAATCTTTTTAAAAATTTCAGTTGAGGGCTGGAGAGATGGCTTAGTGGTTAAGCACTTGCCTGTCAAGCCTAAGGACCCCAGTTCAAGGCTCAATTCCCCAGGACCCACGTAAGCCAGATGCACAAGGGGGCTCACGCATCTGGAGTTCGTTTGCAGTGGCTGGAGGCCCTGGCACGCCTATTCTCTCTTTCTCTCCCTCTTTCTCTGTCTGTCTGTCACTCTCAAATAAATAAATAAAAATAAACAAAAAATATTTTTTAAAAAGTTCAGTTGAGAGACACAATTTATTTTTAAATTTTAAGGTATCTTTATTTATTTGTGTGTGTGTGAGAGAGAGAGAGACAAAGAGAACAAACACAAGCATGGGCATGCCAGGGCTTCTTGTGGCTGCAAATGAACTACAGACACATATACCACATTGTGCATGTGACTTTATGTGGGTACTGGGGAACTGAACCTAGGCCAGCAGGTTTTGCAAGAAAGTGCCTTTAGCACCATAGTGCTGAGAAGAAGTGACAGAGGAGTGTTCAGCATGGAGACATCTCTATCACACCTGCCAAGACTCAGGGTCCATTGTGGAAGAGGTGGCAGAAAGAACGTAAGAGCCAAAGGAAGGGTAGGACTGTTTACAATGCAATTTTCCAGACACAAAATGGCCTGCATATCCATGACCCTGCAGTGCCTGGCAATACTTACACAAGACCCTCACAATAGGAGGAAAAAATGACATCACACGAGGGCTGCAGAGATGGCTTACTGGTTAAGGCATTTGCCTGCAAAGCCAAAGGATCCCAGTTCGGTTCTCCAGGACCCATGTAAGCCAGATGCACAAGGTGGTGCATCCATCTGGAGTTCGTCTGCAGTGGCTGGATGCCCTGGTGAGCCCATTCTCTCCCTCTCTATCTCTCTCTCTCCCTCCCTCTTTCTCTCTCTGAAATAAATAAAAGAGAGATTAATGGAGAGAGGGAGGGGATATAATGGAGGGCGGATTTGTGAAAGGTAAAGTGGAGGAGGGGAGGGATTTATCATGGTTTATTGTCTATAATTATGGAAGTTGTCAATAAAAAAAAGTTTTAAAAAAGTGCCTTTAACTGCTAAGCCATCTCCCCAGCCCTGGTCTATGACTTCTGAAGTGAGGAAAAGTGCTTGCCCATCTGGTACTCTCTGTTTTGGGTCGCTTGACCGTCCAACTCAGGCTGGCACCCTGACTGTAGCCCGTGGGACTCTTGTGCCTGAACACCCTGTCAGGCTACTCCAAAATTCCTGACCCCTAGAAACGGTTTATCTTTGCTTTCTATTTTTAATTTTGAGATGAGGCCTTTTTTAGTTGTTGGCCCAGAACTCATCATGTAGCTGAGGATGATCCTGAACTTCTGACTCTGCTGACTCTACCTCCTTTCTTTTTCTTTGAGGATGCTAAACTTCACTTTATTGGTATCTTGATTTCTTTTTTCTTTCTTTTTTGTTTTGTTTTGTTTTGTTTTGTTTTGTTTTGTTTTGTTTTGTTTTTCGAGGTAGGGTCTCACTCTAGCCCAGGCTGACCTGGAATTCACTATGGAGTCTCAGGGTGGCCTCGAACTCACGGCGATCCTCCTACCTCTGCCTCCTGAGTGCTGGGATTAAAGGCGTGCGCCACCACGCCCGGCTTGATTTCTTTTTTTTAATTTATTTTTATTTTTTGGTTTTTCAAGGTAGGGTCTCGCTCTAGCCCAGGCTGACCTGGAATTCACTATGTAGTCTCAGGGTGGCCTTGAACTCATGGCGATCCTCCTACCTCTGCCTCCCAGGTGCTGGGATTAAAATGTACGACCATGCCTGGCTATTTTTAATATTTATTTATTTGAGAGAAAGTCAGAGAGAGAGACAGAGAGAGAGGCAGATAGAGAGAGAGAGAGAGAATGGGCACACCAGTGCCTCTAGCCATTGCAAATGAACTACAGACCCAGGCATCACCTTGTGCATCTGGCTTTATGTGGGTACTAGGAAATCAAACTTAGGTACTTAGGCTTTGCAGGCAAGTGACTTAACTGCTGAGCCATCTCTCTAGTCCTTTCTTTTTAATTTTTTTATTATTATTTTAGAGAGAGAGAGGAGAGAGAGACAGAAAGAATCTCCAGGGCCTCAGCTGCTGCTACTGAATTCCAGATGCTTGTGCCACCTAGTGGGCATGTGCAACTTTGTGCTTGCCTCACCTTTGTGTGTATGGCTTACACGAGATCTGGGTTGTTGAACATGGGTCCTTAGGCTTTGCAGGCAAGCACCTTAGCCGCTAAACCATCTCTCCAGCCCTAATTTTTTTTTTTTTTGAGGTAGGTTCTCACTCTAGCTCAGGCTGACCTGGAATTCACTATGTAGTCTCAGGGTGGCCTCAAACTCACTGTGATCCTCCTACCTCTGCCTCCCAAGTGCTAGGATTAAAGGCGTGCGCCACCACGCCCGGCTTTCTCCAGCCCTAATTTTTCATTTTTATTTTATTTATCTTTTTCTTTAGTTTTTAGTTTTTCAAGGCAGGGTCTCACTCTAGCCCAGGCTGGCCTGGAATTCACTATGTGGTTTTTAGGGTGGCTTCAAGCTTACAGCGATCCTCTTAACTTTGCCAAGTGCTGGGATTAAAGGTGTGCACCACCACAGCCACCTTATTTATACATTTTGAGAGAGGAAGTGAGAGAGAGAGAGAGAGAGAGGGGCAGATAGAGAGAATGAGTGTGCCAGGGCATCCAGCCACTGCAAAGGAACACCAGATGCATGCACCCCTTTGTGCATCTGGCTTATGTAGGTACTGGGGATTTGAGCCTGGGTCCTTAGGCTTTGCTGGCAAGTGAGTTAACCGCTAAGCCGTCTCTCCAGCCAAAATTTTAATTTCTAAAAAAATATTTTATTGGGCTGGAGAGACGGCTTAGCGGTTAAGCGCTTGCCTGTGAAGCCTAAGGACCCCGGTTCGAGGCTCAGTTCCCCAGGACCCACGTTAGCCAGATGCACAAGGGGGCGCACGCGTCTGGAGTTCGTTTATAGAGGCCGAAAGCTCTGGCGCGCCCATTCTCTCCCTCCCTCTCTCTCTCTCTCTGCCTCCTTCTCTCTGTTGCTCTCAAATAAATAAACAAAAAATATTTTAAAAATATTTTATTTATTTATTTACTTGTGAGTGTGTGTGTGTGTGTGTGTGTGTGAAAGAGAGACAGAGAGAGAGAGAGAGAAAGAGAGAGAGAGAGAATGGGTACACCAGGGCTTGTGGCCACTGCAAACTAACTCCAGGCATATGAGCCACCTTGTGCATCTGGCTTACATGGGTACTGGGGAATTGAACCTGGGTCCTTAGGTTTCACAGGCAAGCACCTTACCAGTAAGCCAACTCTCCAACTCAGCCTTACCAATCAGCCAACTCTCCTGATTTCTTTTAAATTTTTATTTATTTATTTTCCTGTGTATATGGGTGCACTAGGGCCTCTTACTACTACAAACTAACAGCACACACTTGCCACACTTTATGTGTCCAGCTTATGTGAATGGCTTGGGAATTGAACCTTTACAGGCAAGCTTTGCAAGTAAGCAGCTTAAACCACTGAGCCATCTTTCCAGCCTCTTCTTTTCTTTTTCATTCCCAAATACCCACCTAAGCCAGACGCACAAAGTGGCTCTGTTTGCAGTGCCTGGAGGTCCTGGTGTGTCCTCTCTCTCTTTCTCTCAAATAAATAAAAAGAAAATTCTAAAAAAAGAAAGATGCTGGGCATGGTAGTGCACACCTTTAATCCCAGCACTTGGGAGGCAGAGGCGGGAGGATCGCTGTGAGTTCGAGGCCACCTTGAGACTACATAGTGAATTTCAGGTCAGCCTGTACTAGAGGGAGACCCTACCTTAAAAAACGAAAAACCAAAAAAAAAAAAAAAAAAAAAAATCCAAAACAAACAAAAGAAACAGCCAGGTGTGATGATGCACTCCTTTAATCCCAGCACTCAGGAGGCAGAGGTAGGAGGATCTCTGTGAGTTTGAGGCCACCCTGAGACTACATAGTGAATTCCAGGTCAGCCTGTACTAGAGTGAGACCTTACCTTGGGGGTGGGGAGAAAAGAAGAAGAAGAAAAAGAATTTTCAGAAACAGAAAAGAAAATGTGGGGCAGGGTGACAGTCCAGTCAGGACTTTAGGTGTCAACCTTGGTGTTACCACATACCCAGAACAGACCTACAAAGAAGGCATTCAGTCTCCTGCTGCAGGCTGCCTTCTTCAGCAGGACAGGACTGTTTTATAAGGATTGACTGGAGCCCTCACCCCTCTCTGAAACTACCAATCTACAGGAAAAGAAAGCAAAGCCTTTCCAAATTTTTTCTTTTGCATGCATGTGTGTTATGCACAGTTGCAGCTACTGGAGCAGAAAGTCGGGTGTTCTACTCCACTGCTCTTCTGCCTATTCTTCTCTCTCTCTCTCTCTCTCTTTCATTCTCTCTCTCTCTTTTCAATGTAATGTTTCACTCTGGCTCAGGCTGACCTGGAGTTCACTATGTAGTCTTAGGGTGGCCTCAAACTCATGGCAATCCTCCTACCTCTACCTCCAGAATGCTGAGATTAAAGGCGTGCGCCACCATGCCCAGCAATTTTCTTTTAGGTTTTTCGAGGTAGGGTTTCGCTCTAGTCTAGGCTGACCTGGAATTCACTACGTAGTCTCAGGCTGGTCTTAAACTCACCGATGTCCTCCTACCTCTGCCTCCTCAGTGCTGGGATTAAGGGTGTGCATCACCACCCCTGGATTATTTTTTTTTAATCTAATTTTTTGTATGTGAGAGACCGAGAGCGAGCGAGAGAGAGAGAGAGAGAGAGAAAGAGAATTGGCATGCCAGGGTTTCCAGCCACTGCAATTGAACTCCAGATGTCTGAACCTCTTTGTGACTTTGCACACTGGTGTCACTTGGTGCATCTGGTTCACGTGAGACCTGCAGAGTCAAACATGAGTCAGGTTTCACAGGCAAGTGCCTTCACCACTAAGCCATCTCTCCAGCGCTAATCTAATTTTTTTAACACATTTATTTTCTGCCAGTTCAAAATATCTACTAATTTTTTGTGATTTTTTTGTTTTGTTTTCTGGAGGTAGGGTCTCATTCTTGCTCAGGCTGACCTGGAACTCACTCTGTAGTCCCAGGCTGGCCTTGAACTCAGTGATCCTTCTACCTCTGCCTCTTGTATCCTGGCATTAAAGGCATGCACCACTGTGCTTGGCCCGGCTATTTTTTATTTTTAAATTTGTGTGAGTATATGTGTGTGCAAGAGCCATGGTGTGTGCATGGAAGCCAGAGGACAGTTTTGAGGTACTGGTTCTCTCCTTTTTAACCTCATTTGAGATGAGGTCTCTCTTGGTTTAGTTTTTGCCCTTGGGAAGGCCAGGCTAGCTGGCCGATGAACTTTGGGGCTCTCTTGACTCTTCCTCTCATTGCTGTAGGCACAATGGGATTATAGAAGTTTATGTCCAGCTTTATATGGGCACAAGGAATTGAGCTTGGGGTTGATAAGCATGTGGAGCAAGTGCCTTTAACTGCTGTACCATCTTCTCAGCCCCTTTTGTGATGTTTTTGCCCTCCAGTTTATTTAGTTTTATTTATTTATTTGAGAGAAAGAGGGAGAGAGAGAGAGAGAGAGAGAGAGAGGAAGGGAATGGGTATGCCAGGGCCTCCAACCACTGCAAACAAATTCCAGATGCATGCACCCCCTTGTGCATCTGGCTTACATGGGTTGGTCCTGGGGAGTCGAACCAGGGGCCTTGGGCTTTGCAAAATGCCTTAACCGCTAAGCCATCTCTCCAGCCCTGCCCTCTGGTTTATTTAGAACTGCATTCATTTTAATTTCCAAACCATTTATGGACTTTTCCAATCATTTAATTTAGGACCTAGGATATGGCATATGATGAATGTTCTGTGAACTTGAAGGCATAGCTTGCTGTTTGTTACTGGGTACAGTGCTGGATAGTTAAGTCAGCTGGATGTTAGCACTGGTCAATCCTTCTTTTTTATTTTTTTATTTTTTTTATTTTTTTGAGGTAGGGTTTCACTCTAGCTCAGGCTGACCTGTAATTCACTATGTAGTCTCAGGGTGGCCTCAAACTCACAGCACTCCTGCTACCTCTGCCTCTCAAGTACTGGGATTAAAGATGTGAGCCACCATACCCTGCCGCTTAATTTTTTTTTTCAATTTTTTAAATTAACAACTTCCATGATTATAAAAAATATCCCATGGTAATGCCCTCCCCCCCCCCACTTTCTCCTTTCAAACTCCGTTCTCCATCATATCCCCTCCCTGTCTCAATCAGTCTCTTTTATTTTGATGTCATGATCTTTTCCTCATATTATGATGGTCTTGTGTAGGTAATGTCAGGCACTGTGAGGTCATGGATATCCAGGCCATTTTGTGTCTGGGGGAAGCACATTGTAAGGAGTCCTACCCTTCCTTTGGCTCTTACATTCTTTCCGCCACCTCTTCCACAATAGACCCTGAGCCTTGGAAGGTGTGATAGAGATATTGCAGTGCTGAGCACTCTGGTCACTTCTTTCCAGCACCATGATGCCTTCTGAGTCATCCCAAGGTCACTGCCATTCTGAAAAGAGAAGATTCTCTACCCAAAGTGAGAGTGGCATTAATATAAGGGTATGAACATTAAGAGAAGTGCTTACTGGGCAGTTTGATAAGCATAGTATATACATTTAGCCAGACAACAGCAGACGTGACATCCCTAGGGCTCATGACTACCCCTGTTGTAGGTTTTCAGTATCAGGGATGTATTCCCTCCCATGGAGCGGGCCTCCAATCAAATTAGAGGGCAGTTAGTTTTCACCATGATAGACGTGCTACTATTGCACCCATTGGATCATTTGGCCTGGCTGGCCAAATATAAGGCTTGTAGTGTCCACTGTTGAGTATCTTCACTGGTGATTTCTCTCTCACCCATTGAATTGCATGCAGAATGGCTTCTTCCAGCTTTCTGTCAGCTGGTCTACATGAAGGAGGTTTTCAGCTCAGTTCCAGCAGGATTTCTCAGTGTGGAGATTTCAAGTATGTGGACTCTTCAGCAATAGGGTCTTACCATCTATTCCTGGGGGAGACCAAGGGCCTTGGCAATGGCCTATAATGTTTTGGGGGCATCAGAGACCTCCCTGGCCAACAAATCACTGGAAGGTATCCCATCCCTGCAACTGAAAATTTTCTGGAAAAAATCTAAGGCTCCTGACTGTTCCTTTGTCCAAAAAAGTAGGCTTCCATATGATTTATTTATATCCTCTTAGATTTTGATTAGTCCTCCCTCCACGTTTCCTTTACTCAATCTCTTCCCCTGACTTTACTTGGGCCTTTGACCCCAATTAATCTATTCTTCTACTTACATATATACAAGACCATCCTATTAAATACTCCCCTCCCTTCCTTTCTCTTCCTTTTGTATCTCTTTTCTAGCTTAATGGACTTTGCTACTGAGTTTTCTTCCTACTCAAGCAGAAGTCCAGTCATCTGTAGCTAGGATCCATATATGAGAGAGAACATGTGATGTTTGGCTTCCTGGGCCTGTGTTACCTCACTTAGTGTACTCCTTTTCAGACCCATCCATTTTCTTTTCAAAAAAATTTTTTAAAAAAATATTTTTTATTTTTATTTATCCATTTGAGAGAGGGAAAGAGGCAGAGAGACAGAATGGGTGCACCAGGGCTTCCAGCCACTGCAAACAAACTCCAGACATGTGTGGCCCTTTGTGCATCTAGCTTACATGGGTTCTGGAGAGTTGAACCTGGGTCCTGCTTTGAAGGCAAGTGCCTTAACTGCTAAGCCATCTTTCCAGCCCTCAAAAAAATTTTTTAACCCCGGCTGCAACTAAGAAAAATTGGCAAAACAAGCAAGGGTGCTGTTTTCCTGATGAACCGGATACTAGCACAAGGGGGAAGGAGATCAACACAGAGAAAAATCAACTCCTACCAAATCAGTGAGCCAGAGCCTCAGAGGCCCCCAACACCTCATCACTGAAGCAGACCAAAAATGAACCCAACATGGCTCAGGGAATTTTTGGGGAAGAGGGGGCGGAAAGAATGTCAGAGCCACATGTTGGGTCATGATATGCAAAGACATTTATCTTACCCATAATTGTGGACTAACTCCACAATGCATGACCCACATACCTCAACAAGGAGGGGCCAAGTGGAGGGAGTAGGTCACAGATGAGCCTAATAATGGTACCAAACTGACTGTATTTGCTGAATACAAAACTAACTAATAAAGAAAAAAAAGAAAAAAAATTTAAACAATCATTAGAGAGGGGTTTTTCTCACAGTTTTTAAAATTTTTTTAATTTTTTTATTAACAACTTCCATGATTATAAAAAAATACCCCATGGTAATACCCTCCCTACCCCCACTTACCCCTTTGAAACTCCACTCTCCTTCATACCTCCTCCCCATCTCAATCAGTCTCTCTTTTACTTTTGATGTCTTGATCTTTTCCTCCTCTTATGATGGTCTTATGCAGGTAGTGTTAGGCACCGTGAGGCCATGGATATCCAGGCCATTTTGTGTCTGGAGGGAGCATGTTGTATGGAGTCCTACCTTTCCTTTGGCTCTTACATTCTTTCTGCCACCTCTTCTACATTAGACCCTGAGCCTTGGAAGGTGTGATCGAGATGTTACTCAGCACTCCAGTCACGTCTATCCAGCACTATGATACCTTCTGAGTCGTCCCAAGGTCACTGCCATCTGAAAAGAGAAGATTCTCTACCAAAAGTGAGAGTAGCGTTAATATAAGGGTATAAATATTTAAGTGCTTACTGGGCCGTTTGACAAGCATAGTATATACATTTATGTAGACATCAGCAGATGTTATACCCCTAGGGCTCATGACTACCCCTGTTTTAAGTTTTCAGTATCAGGGATGTATTCCCTCCCATGGAGCAGGCCTCCAGTCCAATTAGAGGGCAGTTGGTTTCCACCATGACAGACGTGCCACTATAGCACCCATTGGCTCATTTAGCCTGGCTGGCCAATTATAAGGCTTGCAGTGTCCACTGTTGAGTATCTTTACTGGTAATTTCTCTTTCTCCCATTGAACTGCATGTAGAATGGCTTCTTCCAGCTGGTCTACATGGAGGAGGTTATCAGCTCAGTTCCAGCAGGATTTCTCAGTGGCCTTGCAGCACATATATGTGGAGTCTTCAGCAATAGGGTCTTGCCATGGATTCCTGGTGGGAAGCCAAGGGCCTTGGCAATGGCCTATAATGTTTTGGGGGCATCGGGGATCTCCCTGGCCAACAACTCATTGGAAGATATCCCATCCCTGGCACTGAAATCTTTTCAAAAAAATTTTTATTAACAACTTCCATGATTTAAAAAAATCCCATGGTAATAACCTCCCTCCCCTGACTTTCCCCTTTGAAACTCCATTCTCCCCATCTCAATCAGTCTCTCTTTTATTTTGATGTCATGATCTTTTCCTCCTATTATGAAGGTCTTGTGTAGGTAGTGTCAGGCACTGTGAGATCATGGATATCCAGGCCATTTTGTGTCTGGGGGAAGCACGTTGTCAGGAGTCCTACCCTTCCTTTGGCTCTTACATTCTTTCCGCCACCTCTTCCACAATAGACCCTGAGCCTTGGAAGGTGTGATAGAGATATTGCAGTGCTGAGCACTCCTGTCACTTATTTCCAGCACCATGATGCCTTCTGAGTCATCCCAAGGTCACTGCCATTCTGAAAAGAGAAGATTCTCTACCCAAAGTGAGAGTAGCGTTAATATAAGGGTATGAACATTAAGAGAAGTGCTTACTGGGCAGTTTGATAAGCATAGTATATACATTTAGCCAGACAGCAGCAGACATTACACCCCTAGGGTTCATGACTACCTCTGTTTTAAGTTTTCAGTATCAGGGATGTATTCCTTCCCATGGAGCAGGCCTCCAGTCCAATTAGAGGGCAGTTGGTTTCCACCATGACAGATGTGCCACTATTGCACCCGTTTGTTCATTTGGACTGGCTGGCCAATTATAAGGCTTGCAGTGTCCAGTGCTGAGTATCTTCACTGGTGTTTTCTCTTTCTCCCATTGAACTGCATGCAGAATGGCTTCTTCCAGCTTTCTATCAGCTGCAGACCCATCCATTTTCCTGCAAATTTCAAAACTTCATTTTTCTTTACTGCTGAATAGAACTCCATTGTATAAATGTGCCATATCTTCATTATCCATCTCGTCTGGTTCCATTTCCCAGGTGTTGTGAACTGAGCATCATTAAACATGGTTGAGCAAGAATCTCTAAGGTAATGAGATGAGTCCTTAGGATATGTGACTAGGAGGGTGTGCTGTAGCTGGGTCATATGGTAGATGTATTTTTAGCTGTCTTAGGAATCTCCACATTGCTTTCCACATTGGCTGGACCAGATTGCATTCCCACCAACAGTGTAGAATGGTTCCTCTTCTTCCACATCCTCACCAGCATTTATGGTCATTTGTTTTCATGATGGTAGCCAATCTGACAGGAGTGAAATAGAATCTCAACATAGTTTTAATCTGCATTTCCCTGATGACTAGGGATGTAGAACATTTTTTTAGATGCTTATATGCCATCCATATTTCTTCTGAGAACTCTCTATTTAGTTCCATAGCCCATTTTTAATTGGGTTGTTTGATTTCTTATTATTTAATTTTTTAAATCCTTTGTATATCCTAGATATTAATCCTCCATCAGATGTATAGTTGGCAAAGGTTTTTTCCCATTCTGTAGGTTGCCTCTTTGCTTTATTCACAATGTCCTTTGCCACACAAAATATTTGTAATTTCATGAGGTCCCAGTGGATGATCTGTGGTTTTAGTGCCTGAGCAATTGGGGTTATATTCAGAAAGTGTTTGCCAAGACCAATATGTTGAAGGGTTTCCCCTCTAGCAGTTTCAGAGTTTCAGGTCTGATGTTAAGGTCTTTAATCCATTTGGACTTAATTCTTATGCATGGAGATTATATTGATATATATTATATTGAGATATGTTCCTTCTATTCCCAGTCTCTGTAGGACTTTTATAATGAAGTGATGTTGGATTTTGTCAAATGCTTTCTCTGCATCCAATGAGATGATCATGTAATTTTTGTCCTTCAGTCCATTGATATATTGCATTACATTTATTGATTTGTGTATGTTGAACCATCCCTGCATCTCTGGGATAAAGCTTACTTAGTCGGGGTGGATGATCTTTCTGATATATTCTTGTATTCTGTTTGCCCATATTTTGTTGAGAATTTTTGCATCTATGTTCATGAGGCAGATTGGTCTGTAATTTTCTTTTTTTGTTCTATTTTTGCCTGGTTTTGGTATCAAGGTGATGCTGGCTTTGTAGAAGGAGTATGATAGGATTCCTTCTTTTTCTATTTTATGGAAAAGCTTAAGAAACAATGGTGTTAGTTCTTCCCTGAAGGTCTGGTAAAATTCACCAGTGAATCCATCTGGGCCTGTACTTTTTTTTTAGAGAGAGAGAGAGAGAGAGACAGAGAGAGAGAGAGAGAGACAGAGATAGAATGGGCGCGCCAGGGCTTCCAGGCACTGGAAACGAACTCCAGACGCATGCGCCCCCTTGTGCATCTGGCTAACGTGAGTCCTGGAGAATCGAGCCTTGAATGGGGGTCCTTAGGCATCACAGGCAAGAGCTTAACTGCTAAGCCATCTCTCCAGCCCAGTAGGGAGATTTTTGATAACTGCTTGGATCTCCATACTTGTTATAGGTCTATTTAAGTGATTAATCTCATCTTGATTTAATTTAGGTAGGTCATATAAATTAAGGAAATCATCCATTTCTTTCAGATTTTCATAATTAGTGGAGTATATTTTTTATAGTATGTCCCTATGATTTTTTTGAATTTCTCTGGTATCTGTTGTGATGTTGCCTTTTTCATCTCGAATTTTACTAATTTGTGTCTCTTCTCTTTCTTTTGGTCAGATTTGCTAAGGGCTTATCAGTGTTGTTTATCCTTTCAAAGAACCAACTCTTTGTTTCATTGATTCTTTGGATTTTTTTTTTTTTTTTTGGTTTTTATTTCATTAATTTCTGCCCTAATCTTTATTATTTCTTCCTGCCTACTGATTTTTGGTTTGCCTTGTTCTTCTTTTTCCAAGGCTTTAAGGTGAAGCATTAGGTCATTTACTTGAGACTTTTCTAATTTATTAATATAGGCACTTAAAGCTATAAGTTTTCCTCTTAGGACTGCCTTCATTGTGTACCAAAGGTTTTGGTATGCTGTGTTCTCATTATCATTTTACTCTATGAATTTTTTGATTGCCTTCTTGATTTTTTCATTGACCCATTCATCATTTAATAGTGTATTGTTTGGTTTCCATGATTTTGTGTATGCTGTATAGGTTTTCTTGCAATTGAGTTGTAGTTTGATTCCATTGTGGTCAAATAGAATGCAAGGAATTATTTCAATTTTCCTGTACTTGTTAAGATTTGCTTTGTGTCCTAATATATGGTCTATTTTAGAGAATGTTTCATGTGCTGCTGAAAAGAATGTATACTCTGTAGTATTAGGAGGAAATGTCCTGTATATATCTGTTAGGTCCATTTCTTCTATGACCTCATTTAATCCAGATGCCTCTCTTTATTTTTTGCCAGGATGACCTGTCAATTGGTGAGAGTGGGGTGTTGAGGTCACCAACTACAACTGTGTTTGGTGTTATCTGTGACCTTAGTTCTAATAGCATTTGTTTGATGAAGTTGGGAGCCCTGATGTTAGGTGCATATGTTTAGGATTGCAATGTCCTCCTGTTAGAGGGTGCCTTTAATCAATATAAAGTGACTTTCCTTATCTTTCCTAACTAATGTTGGACTGAAGTCTACTTTGTCAGATATTAGGATAGCAACCCCTGCTTGTTTCCTAGGCCCATTTGCTTGAAACACCATTTCCCAACCTTTCACTCTAAGATAGTGTTCATCCTGTGTAGAAAGGTGAGTTTCTTGGAGGCAACAAATTGAAGGATCCTGCTTTTTAACCCAGTCTGCAAACCTATGTCTTTTGGTTGGGACATTGAGGCCGTTGATATTAAGAGATATTATTGAACGGTGTGTACTTATTTTTGCCATTTTTTTGTAGTTCTTTACCTTTGCTCTCCTGTGTTAACTAGTACTTGAGTATTGTTTTTTTTTTTTTTTTCAGGTTCCTTGTATGTGTGCTTTTCTTTCTCTTCAGCATGGAGGATTCTTTCAAGTATTTTCTGTAGAGCTGGTTTTGTCTTCAAATACTCCTTTAGCTTGCTTTTGTCGTGGAATGTCCTTATTTCTCTGTCTATTTGAATGGATAGCTTTGCAGGATAAAGTAACCTTGGTTGACAGTTGTTATCTTTCAGGACTTGGAATACATCACTCCAAGCCCTTCTGGCTTTTAAAGTTTGTGTTGAGTAATCTGGTATGATCCTGATGGGCTTGCCTTTGTAGGTAACTTGATTTTTCTCTCTAACGGTTTTCAATATTTTTTTTCTTTGGTTTGTATATTTGGTAGTTTAATTATAATATGGTGAGGAGAGGTTCTTTCCAGGTTTTGTCTGGTTGGTGTTCTAAAGGATTCCTGAATCTACATTGGCACCTCTTTCCCAATTTGGGGGAAGTTTTCTTCTATGATTTTGTTAAAACACCTACTATGCCTTTGGGATTAAATTCCTCTCCTTCTTCTATACCTTGAATTCTTATGTTTGATCTTTTCATAGTGTCCTGAATATCTTGAAATTCCCATTCATACTTTCTTATTAGTTTGTCTTTCTCTTTGTTGGACTGTATTAAATCTGCCACCTGGTCTTCTAGTTTAGATATTCTGTCATCTCCTTCATTCATTCTACTGGTGAGATTTTTTACAGAGTTTTATTTTATTAACTGTGTTCTTCATTGCTAGTAATTCTGACTGGTTTTTCTTTATTATTTCTATTTCCTTATTTATGTCTGTATTGACCTCTTTATTTCATTAACTCATTTCCTGTGTCTTCTTTGATTCCTTTGACTTCCTCTTTCATTCCTTTGATTTCCTCTTTGACTTCTTTGAGTATATTTATAATCATTCTTTTGAAATCTTTCTCAGGCATTTCCTCTAATTCATTCTCACTGGAGGTCATTTCTGATGCATTAATACTTTTTGGTGGATTTATATTGTCTTTATTTTTGGTGTTTGTGTTATAGTGTATATATTTTTGCATCTTGGATTTATTTAATTCTTGGATTTTCTAGTTAGCTGCAGTATTATTAGATGTATCAGTCAATCTGATGTTATATCTCTTCAGGGTAGGAGCTTAATGTGCTATGCGTGGCTCTTAAAACTCTCATGGTATCTGCAAAAGTGACCTTAAGTGTTTGGTTTGCCTGCTATGAGAGTATTCAAGTATACTGAGTGGAACAAAATACAGGCAGATTCTAAAGTTTAACTAAGCAATGTACACATTCAATGAAAAACAACACAGAGTATTTATGCAAGAGTAGGTAATAAGACAACCAGATCCTCTAACAAAGTCACTGTTCCTTAGGGTATGTGGTGCCCCACACCCTTAATCCTTTCAACTAGGAGGTTAAAAATTCTGGTCTGTTGAGGGTTCCAAGTCAGCTTGTGACCAAGTGGGACCCTTCCCTAATGTACAACAGAATAGGAAACAAAGCCACAAGAAGCAACAAATAAAAAGCCCAAAATAGCCGGGCGTGGTGGCGCACGCCTTTAATCCCAGCACTCGGGAGGCAGAGGTAGGAGGATCGCTGTGAGTTCGAGGCCATCCTGAGACTCCATAGTGAATTCCAGGTCAGCCTGGGCTAGAGTGAGACCCTACCTTGGAAAACCAAAAAAAAAAAAAAAAAAAAAAAAAAAAAAAAAAGCCCAAAATATAGCTTATTTAAGAATGGCAAATCTGACCATCCATCAGATTTAACATATAATTTATCCTGATATGGAAGGTGCAATTAGCACTTCAAGCTCAGGCCTATATACCAGGCTTACTTGGCGGATACTGACCTGGTGTAATCCCAGTTACCTTTTGGGATGATTTTTGGTCTGTTTTGCTGTGCTCCTGCTTGGGTCCCTGTTTGGTGCACTGTGGGTTCAGTAGGCTGGCTGGGTCATTGGATCACTGCTCTGGTCTCTGGTGCTGGGTGCTGTGAGCTCCCTTCCCCTGGTCTCTGGTGCTTGCTGGCGGTGGGGGAGGGGAGGCTGTGGATGGTGGTCCTAGTTCTCCCGCTGGTCCACGTGATCCTCTACCTTGTGATCTGCTCCTCTGTTGTTCACTGCGATTCTCCCTTCATGTTTATTGGGTTTGTGAGGAGCAGCTCCAGTATGAGTGGAGAATCCCCTCACCTGGGTTTTCCTGCTGTTCAAGCCGAGCCTGGCAGCTGTGGCCCCGCGGTCCTGGTGCCGTCACTACTGGAGCCACTTCTGCCTGCCTATGTGGGCTCTAGATGCTCTGGATCTCTTCTACTTCTCTGTTGCCGTTGTTAATTTCTTATACACCTCACTTTTTAGTAGAAGAGTGTATTTTGCTGGGGTTGTTTTGGCTTTTTCTCCCCTAGGCTTCTTTGGTGTGGTTCCTACGCTGCCATCTTAACCGGAAGTCCCTCTTAATCTTTAAAAAGATTATTTATTTATTTATTTGAGAAAGAGGGAGAGAGGGAGAGCAGAGAGAAAGGAAGAAAGAAAGAAAGAAAGAGAGAGAGAGAGAAAGAAAGGAAGGAAGGAAGGAAGGAAGGGTCCACCAGGATCTTCAGCCACTGAAAACGAACTCCAGACACATGCGTCACCTTGTGCATGTGGCTTACATGGGTCCCGGGCAATTATACCTGGGTACTTAGGGTTTGCAGGCAAGTACCTCAACCACTAAGCCATCTCCCAAGCCCCCCCCCCTTTTTTTTTGTTTTTTCCAGATAGGGTCTCACCAATCTAGCCCAGGCTGACCTGGAATTCACTATGGAGTCTCAGGGTGGCATCGAACTCTCCGATGATCCTCCTATTCTGCCTCTGGGATTAAATGCGTGTGCCACCACACCCGGCTCCAGGGGCCCCTTTTTGATTCAAGGTCTGTAACCTAAGGTGGACTCCTTCCTAATCCTCCTGCGTCTACCTAACAAGTGCTAGAATTACAGGTGAAGTGTGCCACCACACCCAACTCTAAGTACTGTGTTTTTATTTTTTTGAGGTAGGATTTCCCTCTAGCCTAGGTTGACTTGGAATTCACTATGTAGTCTCAGAGTGCTCCTGAACTCACAGCGATCCTACCTCTGCCTCCTGAGTACTGGTACTAAAGGCAAGCACCACCATGCCTGCCTATACCTAGCTCTTTTTTTGTGTGTGTGTGCTTTTCTGAGGAAGATTTTCAATCTAGTCCAGGAGTCCAGGCTGACTTGGAATTCACTATGTAATCTCACGGTGGCCTTGAACTCATGGCGATCCTACCTCTGCCTCTTGAGTGCTGGGATCAAAGGTGTGTGCCACCGCACCCGGCCACCTAGCTTTTTATGTGGGTGCTGGGGTTACAAACTTGGGCAGTCTCCGACCTTCATGCTGTATGACAAGTGCTCTTGAGCACTTGTAAGTTTTAAAAGATATACTGCGTAAACAGCAGTTGTGAGTGGCTGTACTAATAGGAATTGAAGACCAACCATAGACCAGTCACTCTCCCTCAGAAATCTGAGGGTGCTGGATTTCCGTTGTTCTTTTTTTTCAGACAGGGTCTAGCTCTCCAGACTGGCCTAGAACTTAGCCAAGGCTGGCTTCAACCTTGTGGTAATACTCTTCCCTTAGCCCCAAGCACTGTGTGGGCCCAGATAAATGCTGCTTTGTTCCCAATGTCAGGGCAGCAATGAGGAGGCTGAGGTTAGTTACCTCACTATTGCTTGCTCCCTGTGTTTGACTTGGTTTTCCTTTCTAAATTCCCTTAGGCCCCATCATTGATCTTGGATTCCAAACCTTGACAAGGAGCTGTGCATAGCAGATTGCTCATCCCTTCCTGCCTGGTATGAACTGTGATTTTCAGAGGATTTATTTTATGCTGTTCTATGTCTTTATTATTTATTTATTTGAGAGAGAGAAAGAGAAAGAGAGAGAGAGAGAGAGAGAGGGAGGAGGGGGGAGGATAGGTTGCCATGGCCTCTAGACACTGCAAATGAACTCCATGTGCCATCTTGCACATCTGGATTATGTGGGTCCTGGGGAATAGAACCTGGGTTTAAAATATATATATATATGGCTGGGCATGGTGGCGCACACCTTTAATCCCAGCACTCGGGAGACAGAGGTAGGAGGATCACTGTGAGTTCGAGGCCACCCTGAGACTCCATAGTGAATTCCACGTCAGCCTGGGCTAGAGTGAGACCCTACCTCGAAAAACCAAATGTGTGTGTGTGTGTGTGTGTGTGTGTGTGTGTATTTAATTGAGAGAGTCAAAGATAGGGTGAGGGAGGGAGAATAGACACGTCAGGGCATCCAACCACTGCAAACATTTTCCAGACGTATGTGCCATGTTGTGCATCTGGCTTACTGTGATTCCTGGAGAATCAAACCTGGGTCCTCTGACTTTATAGGCAAACTTAGCCTTAAACGGTAAGCCATTTCTCCAGTCACCACCCTTCCTCTCTCTCTCTCTCTCTCTTTTTTTTTTTCCTTCCTCTCTTTTTAACAGGGTCTGTCAGTGGTTTGGAACTTGACAAGTAAAGTATACTAGATAGCCAGTGAGTTCCTGGAATTCACCAGTCTCTGCCTCAGTTCTGAGATTAAAAGCCCTCACCACCACACTGGGACTTGCTTTACACAGGAGGCTCAGAGGCTCAAATTTAGGTCCTCATGCTTGCAAGGCAAGTACCTTACTGGCGGAACTATCTTCCTAGCCCCTCAAGGTCTCGCATTCCAAATGCACCCTATAACTACCAGCAGCAGTAACTGCAGACAATGCAGAGCCTCAGTTCTGCATTTCCAGGTTCCCAGAACCAATGCCTGCAGTGTTCTAAGTCACGGGTACCATCGGCCACCGTTTCCCTGAACTGCAGGGAGCTATGTTTGAGGACATTGCTGGCAGCGCCAACAGGGCTTGCGCGTGCCTAGAGACCAGCGAGGAATCTTAAAGAAGATCACAAGGAAGGAAGGAAGGGAACGCATGGTCAGGAGGGTCTTCTGCAGAAAATCCAGGTTATCCTCCATGTAGACCAGCTGACAGAAAGCTGGAAGAAGCCATTCTACATGCAGTTCAATGGGAGAAAGAGAAAACACCAGTAAAGATACTCAACAGTGGACACTGCAAGCCTTATAATTGGCCAGCCAGGCTAAATGAGCCAATGGGTGCTATATTGGCACGTCTGTCATGGTGGAAACCAACTGCCCTCTAATTGGACTGGAGGCCTGCTCCATGGGAGGGAATACATCCCTGATACTGAAAACTTAAAACAGGGGTAGTCATGAGCCCTAGGGGTGTAACATCTGCTGATGTCTACATAAATGTATATACTATGCTTGTCAAACGGCCCAGTAAGCACTTAAATATTTATACCCTTATATTAACGCTACTCTCACTTTTGGTAGAGAATCTTCTCTTTTCAGATGGCAGTGACCTTGGGACGACTCAGAAGGTATCATAGTGCTGGATAGAAGTGACTGGAGTGCTGAGTAACATCTCGATCACACCTTCCAAGGCTCAGGGTCTAATGCGGAAGAGGTGGCGGAAAGAATGTAAGAGCCAAAGGAAGGGTAGGACTCCTTACAACGTCCTCCCTCCAGACATAAAATGGCCTGGATATCCATGACCTCATAGTGCCTGACACTACCTACACAAGACCATCATAAGAGGAGGAAAAGATCAAGACATCAAAAGTAAAAGAGAGACTGATTGAGATGGGGAGGAAGTATGAAGGACAGTGGAGTTTCAAAGGGGTAAGTGGGGGGAGAGAGGGTAGCACCATGGGATATTTTTTATAATCATGGAAAATGTTAATAAAAATTAAGGAAAAAATATATGAAAAAAAAGAGAAAATCCAGGTTAGCCAAGTGCTGAGCTGGAGGCTCACTGAGTGGCGAGCTGCCACAGCTGGGAAGAAACGGACTCAACCATGGGTAGTGGGGCACCCTCACTGGTTTGGGGTGTTTTCCTCGAGGGAACAGCACGCAAGGCCACCTGCCATCGTCTTTCACAGGCCGTCAAGTCCGTGGGACTTGCAGAGAGACGGTCGCATCGCGGCCGAGAGCCAGGCCAGGATGCATCCTGAGGGCGGGGAGGGGAAGAGCCTTCCCTCGGTCAGCAGCTTCTCCCATTTGAAGGCACGTCCCAGTGAAGCCTCAGCCTGCCTCTCGCTGACCCGGTGCGGAGCTCCCTGCTGGCCCAAGGTGCGCGGGTCTTAATGAAGTCGGGGACCGGCTGGGCTCTCTAGATAGCTACGCAGTCGCGTCGCAGTGACGTCACACACGGCGCAGGCGCCTCGCGTGAGAAAGGGTGCACCGTGAGCCGCGGGTACCTCGCGCATGCGCCGCGATGAGAGGCGCGTAGGGCGCTTGCGTCATGACCGGCGGCGGTCGCGGAGTCTGCGCACTGGAGAGTAAGGCGATGGGCGGGGTGTGGACGGCTCCGCGATGGCTGCCGGTGGTCGGCCTCAGACTTGGACTTCCTGACGGCGCCTGCAAGCGGGATCTGGCCAGCCGGCTTCTCCATCATGTACCCGCCGCCGCCGCCGGCGCCTCACCGGGATTTCATCTCGGTGACGCTGAGCCTTGGCGAGAGCTACGACAACAGCAAGAGCCGGCGGCGGCGTTCGTGCTGGAGGGTGGGTGAGGCGGGTGTCCGGGTCGGGGGATGTCCAGCCGGAGGTGGTGCTCGCCCGGCGGCCAAGACCCGGGTCGTCCAACTCTAGTCCAGCTTCTGCCGCGCGTGGCTTGGGTCCCAGTGGCGTTTCCCTTGGGCCCAGGGACTAAATCCCCCTGTCTTCATGCCGGATGTTCCTGCGTTTCTGGAGGTCCCAGGTTCAGGGGGCCACGGGCATAGATGCTCTGTCTTCCGGCGCCTGAGCCAGGTCACGGGCATTCCAGGATTCTCCCTCCAGTGACCGTGCAGCTGGACCTAAGTGTCTTGTTCATACCGCGCATGAGCCAGTGTGTGCTGTCTCCCTCCCCTAGTGTTTAGCCACCAATTTAAATCCTGCCGACAGGTATCTTCTCTGTGCCCCAAAACAAATAAGTCTGACCATTAGGTCTTTTTTTTTTTTTTAATTACTCACTGTCCTCACTAAATGTAATTCTCTGGCTCTTCCTTAGAAATGGAAGCAGCTGTCGCGGTTGCAGCGGAATGTGATTCTCTTCGTCTTGGCCTTTCTGATTCTCTGCGGGTTCCTGTCCTATGTCCAGGTGGCTGACCATTGGAAAGGTATCAGAAACACCAGTGGTCTAGTAATGCCAGGGGACAATTGGGCAGTGAGCTGAGGGCAAACCCAGTCTTGCAGTCCAGCTGAAACAGCTCCAGGACGCATATGTGGCTACAGGTTGACAAGAAATGCAGAGGATTTGAAAGATGGAGCCCTGTTCTAAATCGAACACACCTGTTTAGACACCGTTCTTTTTTTTCTTTCATGAGGGTAGTATGTGCGTATGGTGTGTTGTATGTATGGTGTATGCACATGTGTATGCAGATGCTCCATGCACGTGCAGAGGCAAGAGGAGAAGGTTGGGTGGCTTTCTACATCACTCTTGCAGACATGTTTCCTTGAGATAGTCTTCATTCATTCTGGAGGTTGCTGATTCCCCCCCCTACACACACACACACACACACAAGCCTGAGCTACTCTCCAGTCTCTGCTCCCCACAGGACTGGCGTTACAGGTGTGTGTGGCCATGCAAAGCTGTTTATGTGGGTGCTGGAGAGTTGAACTTGGGCGCCTTCAAGCTCATGTTTGTGCAGGAAGCCCTTTTAACCGCTGAGCCATCTCTCCAGCCCACAGACACCTCTTATAGATCAGTTTTGATGTGCAGCTGACACCACAGACTTTTCTCTACTTATTTGATGTCATTGTTGTCTCCCAGCCTCTCCCTGTCAGAGACCATCAGACTTGAGCTTGAACAGTCAGTCTTAATAGTCACGTCAGTGCCCTGTGACTTGTTACTGTGTGTTTCCAAAAGGCTAGCAGATTTCTCGTGAGGATGAGAAGGATCCCTGTGGGTTTCCTTAAGATTGCTGCTCAGAGGAAAGCCAGTGAACTGCTGCAGGTTGCTCAAATGAATTGCCTGTTTATCACCATGTTCTTTCCAGAATGGGTGTTGCTAAGGTGAAGTGGTTGGAGGTTGTGTGTTGTGCTGAAGGACACACACTACCCAGTGCTTTGAAAAATCCTTGAAGAAAGATGGCGCATGCCTGTAATCCCAGTACTTGGGAAGTTGAGACAGGAGGATCGGGAGTTTGAGACCAGCCAGGACTACATGAGACCCTGTCTCAAAAAAAAAAAAAAAAAAAAAAGGAATTGATTCCTCTAGCTGTTCTGAATTCAGTAGCTTCTTAGAATTAGGTATTAATTGTCCTCAAGTAAATAACACCTGTTTAGACATATTTTGTGGTACAGCTTAAGCCTCCTCCGGGCCTTAAGGTGAAAGGTCTCTTCCACAGGTCTGAATGGCAGACCCACAGAAGAGCAGAAGATGAGGCCAGAAATCCCTGGGTTGAAACCAGCAAACCCACCTGTCTTACCAGCTCCTCAGAAGGCAGATGCCAACCCAGAAGACTTTCTAGAGATGTTGCCTCAGGTACTTCTAGTCAAAAACCATGTGGAGTTGTCACTGGGGTCTGTTCCAGAGCATTCTGTATTAGCAAGTTTCTGAGAAGGACTGATCTCCCTGCAGTGTTCAACACTTTTTCACTTCATACTTGTTCATTCTATACTGCTTGCATCATAGTTAGGGAAAGAAGAGGTGGGCTCTTTCTCTATTCTCTTTGAACACTATTCTGGGCTAACTGCTGTTAAGTGTTGGCTGCCCAGTGATGAAGCAAAGAGACGTCTCCTTGTGGGAACCACAATCTGATAGGAGAGGCAAGCAACAAACAGGATTGAGCAGGTTGGCATGTGGCACATGTCCTTTTTAAATTTTCTTTTCTTTCTTTATTTGACAGAGAAAGAGGGGGAGAGAGAGAGAGAGAGAAAGAGAGGATGGGCACACTAGGGCCTCCAGCCACTGCAAACAAACTCCAGATGTGTGTGCCCCTTGTGCATCTGGCTAACGTGGGTCCTGGGGAATTTAACCTGGGTCCTTTGGCTTTGCAGGCAAATGCCTTAACTGCTAAGCCATTCCTCCAGCCCCACATGTCCTTTTTGAAGAGGGGAGGAGGCACTATGGCAGAGTGGGACCAATGCTGAGGGTTACAACCATCCCCCTAAAGACCTGTCCCTAAAGGGTGCTGTTGGTCAGGGTAGGCAGAACAGGGTTAAGCAAGATGGACCCTAGTGAAGTGACATTCCCATAGGGCTGGACTGCGGGGGAGGGCTGGCATCTGCCTGCCTATGGCCCTGGTGGTGTGGAGGGTGTGGACTGCATGTCTAGGAAGATTCAAGGAGGCCAAGGGACAGAGAGAGAGCTGAGCATGTTCACATGGGAAGGCTTCACAGCACTGTGTTTGGGATTGGAAGTGAAGATTTCTGTGCATAGGGGCTTGCAATGAATGCATAGGAACTAGCCTAGGAATACTGAGGAGCTCTACCTGGCTCTGGCAGCTTGGAGCTACCAAAGGTGAGTGGTATCAGGATTGCCCTGCAGGGGTGATGGGTTTTGGAAATCCTAGGTAGAAGTCATCTGTGCTGTATAGAAGGGGTGAGTGAATGTCCAGGCCTCATCCTAGGGTACCCGCTTAGAAGTTTGAGGTTGGTATGTGTGTGTGGGGGGGGATATGGGAAGATGAAGTGGAGTCCATAGGTGGGTCATAGACAGCAAAAAATCCAGTTGTCTTGAGTCTTAAGAGCTCGGGCTGGTGCCCAGTGCAGTTGAGTTGCTCCACTTCTTCAAGCCTTTGTCTGCCAGTTATTATTTGCACACGCACGTGGCTACAACTGTGCCTAGCAGACGTGGCAGTACCTCAGGCACTTCCCCCTGTGGGCGGAGTCCTGAGCTCCAGGTGGAGATTTCATATCCCTGCTTGGGCCTCACACAGACAGGAAGTCCTTGCTGACAACTGCCGACAGGACCTGCCTGCCTCTCCAGTACTGGTTCTGGAGCTGGGAGGTGGAGGCCCACTGGCCAAAGCTTTAAGCTTGGGGCTTTCACCCCTGGTGAGTTTGGAGATGCCTTCATTCCAGATGGAGGGTGTTGCTGACCTGTTCCTTATGTCCTTTGGCCTTTTGCATATTGTACCTCTTAACTGCATAAAAGCAGAGGCTTTTTAGGGCATTTCCCTCCTCTAAAGTGTCCCTAAACTGAAGTGTCACTTATCCCCCACCAGAGGCCAGGTGGCACCTGATGAATATTCTGAGTGTCTTTTGCTCGGACTCAGTACTGTGATGTTCTCAGAAGCTTATGGACTTTCTCACCAGCCTCTGGCTCTTCTCTGCAGTGAGGGGCTAGTTTTCTATGTCACATCTTGGCTTTAACTGATTTCAGTGTTACAGGTACTTAGGCAGGAAAATTGGAATGCTGGGACAGGTATAAAATTGAAAAACAAAAACAAACATTCTCACCTGACTCTGGGCAATTTAGTCTGTTTTGTTTGTTTGTTTATTTATTTGTTTGTTATTGAGATAGAATCTCATTTTAGCCCAGGCTGACCTGGAACTCTGTAGTCCCAGACTAGCCTTAAACTCACAGCCATCCTCCTACCTCAACCTCCCAAGTGCTGAGATTAAAAGCATGCACTGCCACACCCAACTCATTTAGTGCATTTTCTTAAATTTATTGGGATACACACATGTACACAACTGAGGGTTGTTGTCTATGTGGATGTTCATCCTAAGTTTTTTTTTTTTCTCTTTTTGGTTTCTGAGGTAGGGTCTCACTGTATCCCAGGCTGACCTGGAATTCATTATGTAGTCTCAGGGTGGCCTTGAACTCTTGGTGATCCTCCTACCTGAGCCTCCCCAGTGCTGGGATTAAAGGCATACACCACCACACCTAGCTCATCCTAAGTTTTCCGTACATTTTCTGAGAGTATCCCCTGTCATGCAGGTTCTTACAGTTTGGTCTTCTGTTGCCATAACTTACCAAATCCTCTATTCATGATAATAATAAATATGAGGCTGGTTTTCCATGCCTGCTACTGTGGGAACATAGAGAATGGGGCTGGAAAGCCCATCAGCCTGTTGCCAGGGTTGCCTCAGGTGTGAGGGTGGTAGTGGGGACCCAGCTCTGCCACTTGAAACTCAGTGAGGACCCGGTGCTGTACCACCCTGTCTCAGATGGAGAGTCAGCAACCCTGTCTCACATCCTTTTTGTCCCTGTTGTTCTTATCTTTCTCTGATCTTTTTCAGTTTTAAATTATCCCGGCAGAGCTCTCATCTCTCTGTCTAGGCATATACTAGTCAGTCTTCCAAACGTGTAGACTGCATGTAAAAGTGAAACTAATTCCTTAGATTGGGTGGAGCACTCTGGGTGGGGGTGCACATTCAAGGGTCAGAGTCCTACGTATGTGAAGAAATAGGGCTGGGCATGGTGACACACACCTTTAGTCCCAGCACTCAGGAGGCAGAGGTAGGATTGCTGTGAGTTTGAGACCACCCTGAGACTACATAGTTAATTCCAGGTCAGCCTGGGTTCAAGTTAGACCCTTCCTCAAATAAACCAAAAAAGTGCTGGGTGTGGTGACGCACACCTTTAATCCTAGCACTCAGGAGGCAGAGGTAGGATCACTGCAAGTTCAAGGCCACCCTGAGTGAATTCTAGGTCAGCCTGGGCTAGAGTGAGACCTTACCTTGAGAAAAAAAAAAGAAAGAAAGAAATACGGTTAACAGCAGGTAAGGTATTCTCACATGTGACTCTGATTTTGGTTCAGAAGCCTCGAAAGCATTTCCGCCGGGGACCCCCCCACCTGCAAATCAGAGCTCCCAACACAGTCTCCAAGGACAGGACACATGATGACACCAAGGAGAGGGAAGCTGTCCAGGGGAATGCTCAGCAAGAAGAAAACACGCAGAGGACGGTCATCAGGTACTAAGAGCAGAAGACGGGTGAATGAGTGTACAGTACCGAAAGCCACCCTTCACTTCCCATTTGAAATATTACGGGCAGTCATGCAGACCCTGAGACCTGAGGCTCATGGAGCACATAGGCAGTGTGGAAATGCCCCTGAGGGCAAATTGTGACCTGGGGAAGGTATTGATCATGTTTGCAAGTTTGCTTGTGGAGTCAGTTTCTGACTCAACTCAGTTAGGCAGCGTCCTGTCATGTGTTCCTAAGATGGAACCCGCAGAGTTGAGGGGCAGTAGGTGAATTTGGGCCCAGTTCTGCTCAGGTTGTTCAAGAGACCGTTTGGGTGCCAGCTTCAGCAGCACATGTATTAAAATTGGAAGGACAGAGAAGACTAGCAAGACACTGTGCAAAGTTGGTACACAAATCTAAAGCATTCCATATTTTAAAAAATTTATTTAGTTTTTATTTAGTTAGTTGAGAGAGAAATAGGAAGAGAGAGAGGAGAGGGAGAATGGGTGCACCAGGGTCTGCAGTCACTGCAAGTGAATTCCAGATGTGTGTGCCCCCTTGAGCATCTGGCTAATGTGGGTCGTGGGGGATCGAACCTTTGGCTTTGCAGGCAAACGCCTTAACCACTAAGCCATCCCTCCAGCCCGCATTCCATATTTTAAAATACCTTTTATTTTCTATTTATTTGAGGGGGTGAGAGAGAGAGAAAGAGGCAGATAGAGAGAGAATGGGCAAACCAGGGCCTCCAGCCACGACAAATAAACTCCACATGCATGTGCCACCTTGTGCATCTGACTTACATGGGTCTTAGGGACTTGAGCCTGGGTCCTTTGGCTTTGCAGCCAAGCTCCTTAACCACTAAGCCATCTCTCCAGCCTGCATTCCATGTTTTAAAATTTTTATTTATTTATTTGACTGAGGGAATGAAGCAGAGAGAGAGTGAATGGACAAGTCATGGCTTCCAGCCACTGCAAATGAACTCCAGATGCATGCGCCATCTTGTGCATATGGCTTATGTGGGTCCAGGGGAATTGAACTGAGGTCCTTTGGCTTTGCAGGCAAGCGCCTTAATGGCTAAGCCATCCAGTCCCTGCATTCCATATTTTAAAACAACAAGAAAACTTTGTGAGACCTTCCTCTACAGGGAGTCATGTAGCAGCAAATCTCTGTTCCTAGTGTGCACCATTGAACAAAACCCCAGGCCAACACGCAAGGCTTCCATGTGTCTGTATAGATTGTGACAGTCTAGTTAGCTACCATTGAACGAAAAATCCCAGACAGGGATACGCCCAAGGTAGCCACATGTCTTTGGGTAAATTGTGACAGTCTAGATGGCTACCTTTGCTCCTGCATCTGACTCATCTGCTTTGGTTTTGTACAATAAATTATGTGTTCCTTACCTTAGAAGTCATCCTCTGGCCACTGTACCTCTGTTGTCTTGCTTTGGTCTCTGGTCCAGGCCGCCCCCTTTCATAGAGCAGCCCTGGCATTATCACGGTCCTGACCAGATAGCTTGGTCTGTCAGGACTGACTGGTGCTTTCCCTGTTGCTCTGCGGCCATGGTTCCTGTAGAGATGGCACCCTGTGGGAGCAGGCATTGTCTGAGACATGGCTGTGGGGCGTGAAGGCTGTGAACACAAGTGGTTCATATGGCTGACTACTTTCCCTTCACCCCTGAAGCTGGCGGGGAGCAGTGATTGAACCTGAGCAGGGCACTGAACTCCCTTCGAGAAGACTGGAAGCCTCCATGAAGCCTTCATTGGCAGCCAGGGTGAAGAAAGAGCCAGGTGAGTTTTTCCATCTGTTCCCTTGCCTCACCTGAGGCTGTACTGGAGAGCCTTTAGGTTGGCCCTCTGTCCAGGTTATGGCCTCCTGTCTAGGTCCAAGCACTTCTTACAGCCCCAATAACTGTAGCTTTTCAGTTGTCATGGTCTCTCTTTTTTTAATTAATTTATTTTATTTTACTTATATATTTTTTGGTTTTTTGAGGTAGTGTTTCACTCTAGCCCAGGCTGACCTGGAATTTACTATGTAGTCTCACAGTAGCCTCGAATTCACAGCAATCCTCCTATATTGGCCTCCCCAGTGCTGGGATTAAAGGCATGCACCACCATGTCTGGCTTGTCCTGGTCTCTTGACTGAGCACTGAGCAGTAATAGAGGAAGCTGTGTTTGGGAGATTTGAATTTGCTATGGTGTGCCTGAGCTAGGTTGTACATTGGGATAAGTAGGGACACAACTATCCTGTGCCCACTTATTTCTGGGCCTGCCAGGTCCTTAGGCAGCTCTGTGAGTCACTGGGGTCTTAAGCATCATTCATTGAAGTCCTCACCTCATGCTAAGTTCTGTGCATGACTGGATTTTTTTTTTTTCCTGTTTTCGAGATGCCCTTTATGGTGATGTTTTCATGTCTCCATTGTACATAAAGAAATTTTGAAGTTCTGGTCAATCATTGCCAGGGCCTACTCACAGAAGCCTGTACACCTAAGTTCAGGAGAACAGTGCAGCCCCAAGCTGAGACTTCACAGCCTTGACTTGACAGGAACCCTGTTACTGGTGACCACTGGTGTTAGTGGACAGCTAAGCCATGTCCATCAACAGGAGCCTTAGAACCTAGTGGGAGGTATATGATATGTTACCCTACATGTCACACAAAGGCTATGCTGTGTACAGTTCAGGAGAAGACAGCTTCCTGTAGATTGAGGCTGCCACCAGGAGGCTACACAGGACCCCAGTGTATCTGCACTGGCCCTTGTCCCCATGGGACTTCTGAAGTTTGTGTGGCTGGATTATGTGTGCTAAGGATGTGCATGCTGCAGTCTGCTCCATCACTGATCCCTACCTAATTCATGTTGCATACTGTGGAGGCCAGCCTTTGCATACCAGCTGCTTCACAAGCTTTTACCCTGCACTGTCCTGGTGGGCCATGGGCATTCTGTCTCTTTTCCCCTTTGAGCAGAGAACCCTGTGACCCAAGAGATGTACCTGCTGGGCCCTCCAAGGGGCTCAGTGCTGTTAAGTGTGGCTTCTAGACGATGTACCCCTTGGTTACTGTGTGTATCCCTGAGGGTCTTACTATGGCCCCATGCTCCCCACCTTCACTGTCCCGCTTTAGCCCTTCCTGCCCCCTTTCATTCTACTCATGTCCCTGCCTCATGTCCATCCTGCTTCACTCACTCAGGGTTCACAGCTGGTCTCTGGAGGCCCTGTTTGCCCTGAAAGCAGAACTGTACCCCTATCACCTGCACTTTCTTCCATCTAGTGCCCTTGAATGAGCGCCAGAAGGGGGTGATCGAGGCCTTCCTCCATGCATGGAAGGGATACCGCAAGTTTGCTTGGGGTCATGATGAACTGAAGCCCGTTTCCAGAACCTTCAGTGAGTGGTTTGGCCTGGGCCTCACCCTGATCGATGCCTTGGATACCATGTGGATTTTGGGTCTGAAAAAAGGTAATGGCTCTTTCCTGGAGTGGTCTTAGTTCCCATGTGTAACACACATGCTGAAGCAGTGTGTGAGGGCTCATGGGTTTTTACACCTTGATTTTCCCTTCTGGGGGCAGAGTGCTTGTTCTTGGTGTGGTGAGGGCCTGTTCTTCTAAACAGCCACCCAGGGCCCACTCAACAGCTGTCTGCTTGCTTCTAGTCTGTTCTGCAGTGAGGGGCTGTCAGTTGAGATCTGATATGAAGCTGCCCATTCCTGTATATCTGTGATGTCCCCCTTAGATCATGCAGATCCCATTTAATTTGGGAGTGTGTATCTGTGGTAGTTTGAATAGATGGTCCCCAAAATATTCAGGATTTTATTAGTTTGATATTTTAGATCTGCAGCCACCTGGCTGGAGGAGATGTCACTGTGGTTAGGTACGAGGGTCCCGTCCTAAAGTGTGGGTGGATTTGGAATTCCAGTCTGAAGATATGCAGAGTGCTGGAGCCTTGCTGGAGTTCCTGAGGTGTGCTTGCTTGCTTTTTGGTGCTGTTTTTTTTTTTTTTTTTTTTGTTTGTTTGTTTGTTTTGCTCTGCTTGGATCAGTGAAAGGGGGGCAACTTCTTCTGCCGTTATACAACTTCCCGAGTCCGGAAGCTTCAAATAAATTCCTTTCCCCCCCTCCATAAACTGTATCTGGTCTGGAGATTCATCCCAGTGGCATGAGGCTGTCTGCTATAGGATCTTTAGTCATTTCTAAGTTGGCAGTTTACGTGTTTGCTTAATTGAATAGCTTGAAGCCCACCAGTGAGTCACTAATGTATTCCTTGTGGTGTACGTAGCCTTTGGTGAGGACTGTTTGTGCTCCCAGGGCTACTGCACTACCTTGGTTCCATCTGCACACACTAATGACTTCCAAGTTTACCCCCTGGAGATTGGAGGACTCCAGAAGACGTTTATTTTTATTTTGTTTTGTTTGTTTATTTGTAAACAGAGACATACACAGAGAAGAGAGAGAGGGAGACAGAGGTAGAGAATGGGCATGCCAGGACCTCCAGCCACACTGCAAATGAACTCCAGATGCTTGCACCACTTTGTGCATCTGGCTTTACATGGTACTAGGAAATTGAACCAGGGTCATTAGGCTTTATTGGCAAGTGCCTTAACTGCTGAGCCATTTCTCCAACCCTGATTTGGTTTTTTGAAATAAGATTTCATTTTAGCTCAGACTGACCTGCAACTCACTCTGTAGGCCAGGCTGACCTCAAACTCACAGCAACTCTTCTACCTCAGTCCCTAGTGCACCATCATCCCCCCCCCCCCCACACACACACACACACTCCGAGGTAGGGTCTTGCTCTAACCCAGGCTGACCTAGAATTCACTATGTAATCTCAGGCTGGTCTTGAACACACAGTGATCCTACTACCTCAGCCTCCCAAGTTCTGGGATTAAAGGCGTGTACCACCGTATCAGCTGGGGTTTTTAATTAATTAATTAATTGTAGAGGTAAAGGGTGGAATAGGCTCACAAGGCTCTTTTCCTCTTGCAAACAAACTCTAGGTGTACACACCACATTCTGCATCAGACTTTATGTGGGTACTGGAGAATTGAACCAGACTGGCAGGCTTTGTAAGCCAGTGCCTTTAACTGCTAAATCATCTCTACAGCCCCCACCCCCAACACACACCAGCTTTTTTCATTTTTTAAAACATTATATTTTTATTCATCAGAGAGAGAATGGGTGTGCCAGCGCCTCTAGCCACTGCAGATGAACTCCAGACACATGTGCTACCATGTGCAGCTGGCTTACATGGGTTCTGGGGAATTGAACCTGGATCCTTAGGCTGCTCAGACAAGTGCCTTAACCATTAAGCCATCTCTCCAGCCCCACCCCCAGCTTTTAAGACTGGGTTTTGCTATATATCTGTGACTAGCCTGGTATTTGCTATGTAGTTCAGGCTGGCTTGGGAGTTTGTACTGGCAATTCTCCTGTTTCAGTTTCTGAGTACTGGGATTCCAGGCTTGTGCCACCTTACTGGCTCCCGAAAGGCATTCAGAAGATACATCTGTCTTGCAGTAAGGCAGACCTGTAAATTTGGTCCTTTACCTTGCCCTTTCATATCACAGAATTTGAGGAAGCCAGGAAGTGGGTGTCAGAGGAGTTAAAGTTTCAGAAAAACGTCGACGTTAACCTGTTTGAGAGCACCATTCGCATCCTGGGGGGCCTGCTGAGCACCTACCACCTGTCAGGGGACATCCTGTTCCTGAGAAAAGCCGTGAGTATTCCTGGCTGAAGCTGCCTGTGATATGATGCCTCCTGGATTGTGTTCCATCTCTTAATCCCTTAAGGGAGAGATCCTTCCTTCCTTCCTTCCTCCATCCCTCCCTCCCTCCCTTTCTTTTTTCGAGAAGTGGAACTCACTCTGTAGTCCCAGCCTGGCTCGAATTCACAGTAATCCTCCTACCTCTGCCTCCCAAGTGCTGGGAGCGTTCACTACCACCCTGGCTTAGATGTGGGAGGAGGCATTTCTGGTGTTCTCTTGCTCTGTAATGCTGATTCACTGCTGCACCTGCAGCATGGTCCCTCAATGCTAATGCCTGCAGCCTAGTTTTGCTGTATGCAAGCATTGGGAAGGCATTAAGTCATGTCTTTCCACATGCTTGGATGCAGTTGGGTGACATGTGGAAGAGGCTTTCTGATTGGACCTTTAATTCTCTATTGTGCTCTTATACCAGGAAGATTTTGGAAATCGGTTAATGCCTGCCTTTGCCACACCCTCCAAGATTCCATACTCAGATGTGAACATCGGCACTGGAGTTGCCCACCCACCCCAGTGGACTTCAGACAGCACAGTGGCTGAGGTGACAAGCATTCAGCTGGAGTTCCGAGAGCTATCTCGTCTCACAGGAATTAACAAATTCCAGGTAGGGTGGGCAACCTTTTCTTACGGCAAGGCAGTCTGTGTGTATGTGTATGTCATTGCTTTGGTTGTAAATATATCTGTAATATACAGCCATCACATCATAGCCCTCTTCATCTTGTGCAACTATCCCCACTAGAAACTGAGGGCTCAACTCCCCTTGCCTCTGAAAGCCCCCAAGTCTGTTTCTGTGGAGGGGTGTGTGCCGGCAACTTGTGTGGATCACACTTTGTCATCTTCTGACTTTCTTCTACTCAGCTTTCTCCTTGTGGCCACAGTTGTCTGGTTGTTCTGCTGTAAGTCTCATGGGTTGCTGGCCTTCCTGTGCTGTCTGCTCTTCCTGCTGATTCACGTTTGCTTGCCTCCAGATTTTAGCTCTGTGTTTGTTGTTGACAGAATGTCATTATAGCTCAGGCTGGCCTCAAACTTGTTATCCTCCTGCTTCAGCCTGCTGAGTGCTGGGTTACAGAGGTGTATCATGCTTGGTAGTACACAACATTTTAAACTTTTCATGCCAACCAATTTGTTTTCTTCTCATTATTTAGGACTTTGGTGTCATAGTTAGGAATTTCCTGAAATCCCATATTGCTAAGCTGTAACCCATCGTTCCTTTAAGAATTGTATTGGCTTAAGTCTTACATTTAAGTTTCTAGTCCAACCCTGAGTTAATTTTGCGTGCAGTGTGAGGTAAGGGCCTTGACTTCATACCTTTGCATGTCACTATCCAGGTCCACAAGCAAGTAGCATGTGTTGAAAAGTAGTCCTTCCTCCCACTGAATGATTTTGGCAACCTTGCCAAAAACATTTGAGGACTGGTGCGGTGGCACATGCCTTTAATCCCAGTACCTTCACTGTGAGTTCTGGGCTACCCTGAGACTCCATAGTGAATTCCAGGTCAGTCTGGGCTAGAGCGAGACCCTACCTCGAAACACCAAAAAAAAAAAAAAAAAAAAAAAAAATTGACCGTATATTCCAGGCTTTCTTCTAATGCTTTTCTTTCTTTCTTTTTTTTTTTTTTTTTTTTTTTTTTTTTTTTTTTTGGTGTTTCGAGGTAGGGTCTCGCTCTAGCCCAGGCTGACCTGGAATTCACTATGGAGTCTCAGGATGGCCTCGAACTCATGGCAATCCTCCTACCTCTGCCTCCCGGGTGCTGGGATTAAAGGCGTGCGCCACCACGCCCGGCTTTTTCTTTTTTTTTATATATTTTTATTTGAAAGAGAGAGAGAATGGGTGCGCCAGGGCCTCTATCCACTGCAAACGAACTTCAGATGATGTGCCACCAGGTGCATCTGGCTTTACATGGGTACTGGGAGTTGAAACTGGGTCCTTAAGCTTTGCCGGCAGGCAACTTAACCATGAAGCCATCTCTCCAACCCTACTATGCTTTTTTGTTCCATTGGTCTATATGTCTGTTTTGGTTTTGTTTTGCTTGCATGTGTGTGTGCATGTTTGTATATGTGTTGGCACACATGTGTATGGAGGCCAGAGGTCAGTGACTTCCCTGATCACCCTCCACTTTATTTACTGAGGCAGGGTCTCACTTGAACCCAAGGCTTAGTAGTTCAGCTGGTCTAGCTAGCCAGCTTGCCCCAGGGATCCCCTGTCTCAGCCTCCAGAGCACTGGGATTATAGTGGGCCGCCATGCCTATCCAGCATTTAAATGGATACTGGGGGTGGGGGTGGAGACTGGAAAGATGCCTCAGTGGTTAAAGGTACTTGCTTGCAAAACCTGTTAGTCCTGGTCTAATTCCCAGGCCACCCATGTAAGCTGGATGCAGAAAAGTAATGAAAGTATCTGGTGGTGGTTTGCAGTGACAAGAGGACCTGGTACACATATGCAAATAAAGAAAAAAGTAATTTTAAAAAGTAGGTACTGGGGAGCTGGCCGTGGTGGCACACACCTTTAATCCCAGCACTCGGTAGGCAGAGGTAGGAGGATTGCCATGAGTTTGAGGCCATCCTGAGAATACACAGTAAATTCCAGGTCAGCCTGAGCTAGAGTGAGAACCTTCCCCAAAAAACAAAAAAAGGTATTGGGGAATCCCAATAACTCACTTCATGCTTTCATGGCAGGTGCTTTATTCATTGAACTATCTCCCCAGCCCCTATATGTCTATTCTGTACCCATACCACACTGTTTTTATTACTGTGGATAGTAAATTTTCAAAGCAGAAAGTGTGAATCCTTCAGCTTTGTTTATCATCTTAAAGCCTTTTGCCTATTTGAAATCCCTTGAAAATTGCATCTAGATTTTAAGGTTCCTGTTTTTTTCTTCTTTCTCTTCTTTCTTCCTTCTTGCTGCCTCCTCTTCCTCCTCTTCCCTCTTCCTCTACCCTCCTCCTCCCTCTCCCTCTTACTCTTACTGTGTAGTCCTAGATTGGTCTTGAACTCCTACCACTGCCTCCTGAGTGCTGGGATTAAAGGCATACACCACCACACCTGGCTTTAGGATTACTTTGCTGTGCTACAAAAACTTGTCATTGGAGTTATGAGTGAGGCAGCATTGGTGGTAGATCACTTTGGAGAGTATAGACACCTAAACAATACTAAGTCTTTGAATCCATGAACATAGGATGTTATCTTTTATTATATCAGCTCTGTTTTATCTCTACAGTGTTTCATAGATTACTACAGAAGTCTTGTATCTCTGTAGTTATTTGAAATTTTCTCTCTGCTCTCCCCCCCCCCACCAAACACAGGTTGCGTCTCACTCTAGCTCAGGCTGACCTGGGATTCACTATGTAGTCTCAGGGTGGCGATCCTCCTACCTCTGTCTCCTGAGTGCTGGGATTAAAGGCGTGTGCCACCAGCATCTCTCTGCTTTTGTTATGATTAGGTAGGTCCCCCCCCCCAACTCTGCCTTTTTTTTTTCCTTTTTTGTTTATTTGGATTGAACCCAGGACATGCATGCTACGCAAGTGTTCTACCACTGAGCCACATCCAAGTTTCAGATAGTTTTTTTTTATTCATCTGTTATATATTTTTAAAAATTTCTATTTTAGGCCAGGTGTGGTGGCACACGCCTTTAATTCTAGCACTCAGGAGGCAGAAGTAGGATTACCACGAGCTCAAGGCCACCCTGAGACTACATAGTGAATTCCAGGCCAGCCTGGGCTAGAGTGAGACCCTACCTTGAAAAACCAAAAAAAAAAAAAAAAAAAAAAAAATTCTATTTTGGGCTGGAGAGGTGACTTAGCAGTTAGGGTTCTTGCCTGTAAAACCTAAGGATCCAGGTTCAATTCCCCAGAACCTACTTAAGCCAGATGCACAAGGTGGTGCATGCATCTGGAGTTCGTCTGCAGTGGCTGGAAGCCCTGGTGTGTCCATTCTCTCTCAAATAAAATTTCTATTTATTTATTGTGTGTTTAGATGTGTGCATATGTTTGAGTGTATGAGTGCAGGCATTGATGTTCCAGTGTGTACGTGGAGGTCAGTCTTGGGATCTAGCCTCACCTTCAATCTCATTTGAGGCAGGATTTCTCATTTCACAAGCTTCCGAGAAATCCTCCTGTCTCCTTGTCTCCCTGTCTCCCTGTCTCCCTTTTCACTGTAGGTACACTGGGATTACAGAAACCCGCTACAGCTTCCAGCTTTTATGTGGGGTCTGAGGATCTGAACTCAGGTACCCAGAGTTGTGCAGCAAACTATTTGCTGATCTCTCTCTCCAGGCCTTGTTGAGTAGAGTTGATTTTGGTTCCTGTAGTTTTTTTTGAGACAGGGTCCTAGTAGCCCAGGCTGGCCTTGAACTTGAGACATGCCTCCTTCCTCAACCTTCTGAGTTACAGTATTGAGCCACCGCTTGACCTGATCCAGTGCTTTTTATCAGTTGAGATAATCAGTGTGTTGATGTCTGTGACACTCCATGATCTTGTATACTGAGCCGGCCAGCCTTGCATTTTGAGAGTGAATCCCATTTAGTCACAGGCATTGCTGGTGACATGCTGCTGAATTGCTTGCTGGCATGTGGTGGCTTTTTGTATCAGGTTGGTAAGGAAGTTTGTTGATAGTTTTCCTGATGGTGATTTTGTGAGGCCTTCGTGCTAGGTTGTTGCCGGCTTCATGGAATAGGTCAGAATGTGTTCTTTTTCCCCCTTAATTTCAGAATTGCCTGCGGTAAGCCCACTCTCTCCTTATCTATCACAGGAGGCTGTAGAGGAGGTGACAAGGCACATCCACTCTCTGTCTGGGAAGAAGGACGGGCTGGTGCCCATGTTCATCAACACACACAGTGGCCTCTTCACCCACCCGGGCGTGTTCACCTTGGGCGCCAGGGCTGACAGCTATTACGAATACCTGCTGAAACAGTGGATCCAGGGCGGGAAGAAGGAGACACAGTGAGGCCCGATTCCACTGCCTTGACACAGGGCCCCAAGTTTCCATCCCCAGCTTTTGCTAGGAGCCAGCAGTGATACAGGCTTCTCCATGTGAACATACTTCTCCCTAGTCCTTGTAGGTGAGGGGCCTGGGCCATTCAGAACAGCCAACATAAGCACTTATGTTAGTAGGCACCTAGGGCCTGTGCTTTCTTTTGGGCTGTGCATGTGGTGTCTGTTCCCTGGGCCGGGACAGGCCTGCAGTTCGTGTGTGGGTTGAGTTTAGTGAAATAGCTGGTCTTGAAGCTCAGAGGAAGGTAGTACCCTGGCCATGGCCACAGTAGCTGACTTGTGTTTACAGGTTACTGGAAGACTATGTTGCAGCCATCCAGGGAGTAAAGACACACCTTCTACGACATTCCCAGCCTAGAAAGCTTACCTTCGTGGGAGAACTTGCCCATGGCCGCTTTAGTGCCAAGATGGTAAGTTATGTGTAAGCTGGTGGAGCCTTTGGGCAACAGCCTCTTTGTTTGTGACCCTGGAGTCTGGATGCCAGAAGGAGCAAGAAAATCGTGGCTGTGTGGCATGGTTACAGGTAGACTTTGCTGCCTGGTGGCCTATCCCTATAATAGCCCAGCAAGCTGAGGCTCTGCATGCCCTGCTGTGACAGACCTCCTCCACGACCACCTCCCTTCCCCGTGTTGCCTGATGTACAGTGGGCCTCTGAAGGTGTTTGTAGGAGCCTGGAAGGTGTGGGTCAGTGTAACTTCTTAGAGAAGTCTACCCTGCCGTTTCTCCCCCAGACTCCGAGCGCCTGGCTTGGACCTGAGTCCACCCTGGTGCCCTGAGCTCTGAATGTGAACAGTGTCGCTCAGGCTTTCTACCCAGCCGAGGCTTCTTCCCTCCAGGGAGGCTGGGGGCTGAGTGTGCTTGGGGCTGGCCAAATGCTGCGGACCAGGGTCCAGCTGTGAAGAGACACTCTGATTCCAGGACCACCTGGTGTGCTTCCTGCCAGGGACGCTGGCTCTGGGCGTCCACCATGGCCTGCCGGCGGATCACATGGAGCTAGCTCAGGCGCTCATGGAAACCTGCTACCAGATGAACCGGCAGATGGAGACAGGGCTGAGCCCTGAGATTGCACACTTCAACCTGTACCCTCGGGCAGATCGGCAGGACGTGGAGGTCAAGGTGAGCCTGGGCATGGGCTGCATTTGGGTGTGGGTAGCACCAGCAGAGGTAGACATTTCCTCTGGTCTGTCCCCAGCCGGCTGACAGACACAACCTACTGCGTCCGGAGACTGTGGAGAGCCTGTTCTATCTGTACCGTGTCACAGGGGACCGCAAGTACCAGGATTGGGGTTGGGAGATCCTTCAGAGCTTCAACAAGTACACACGGGTGAGCTTCTGGGCACCTCTTCTGTGGTCTTGGCTGGCTGCACCCCTGAGATTGCTGTAGCACGGGTGGGCAGGAGGCAGCCTTGCCTTCTAGGGCTTCCAGGTGGCTACGCCACAGCAGTGTATGACTGTGCTAGCATGGCCGTCTTGCTGAGCTTGGTGGCATTAGGGCCCTGTGGTACTTGTAGGTACCAAGACCACCTGGACTGTGTCTCAGGGCCACGTGTTTCTGGGAAGGGTCTCTGTTCTTTCCTTGTGCTGCCTGCTCGTTTCCTAAGGTACTGTCCCCGATATGGTGGGAGTATGTTCTGCATCCTGACTTGATGGGGCTTTAGTCAGGGATGGTCTCTCTGTCCAGGCCACTGAGCACACAGCAAAGATGGATGTGGCCCAGCCACAACACCTGGCTCTGCCCAGCACCTAGTGGCCTAGGGCCCCAAATCTCAGCTGCCTCAGCCTCCTGCCGGTGGTACCTGCCCTGTACCGTCATGTGCAAGGTGCTAGGCCCTGGACATGCTCTGTGAAGGTCTGCTGCTCACTCTCACAGCTTGATTGATTGAGGTTCTTCAGCTCAAGTGGCATCTTCTATTCTGGCTACTTGGTGTTACTGGCATTTGCAAGAGTCTCTGGAATTGAGCTAATTTTGGCCATCACTGAGGCGCTCACTAACCCCAAACGTGCCCTGGGCCTTGTGTGCTGAGATTGGGCAAGTAGTCTGGGTGGTACTTCTGGCCAGGGGCTCTTCCTGAGGCCTGGCCATGTAGGGATGAGGGGAAGTTGCTAAGCTGTGCTCAGTCTGTCATCAAGGCCTTGACTTTTGTGCAGGTCCCCTCGGGTGGCTATTCTTCCATCAACAATGTCCAAGACTCCCTCAAGCCTGAGCCCAGGGACAAGATGGAGAGCTTCTTCTTGGGGGAGACACTGAAGTACCTCTTCCTGCTATTTTCTGATGACCCAGACCTACTCAGCCTGGACACCTATGTATTCAACACTGAAGCCCATCCCTTGCCCATCTGGGCCCCCGCTTAGGGGAATAGCACCTGGCCTGGGGACTGCTGGAGGGATGAGGTGGCCCTGTTGGGTCTGTGACATTCACAGGGCCCACATGGTGTTGGGCAGCTGCTGAGTGCAGGGCTCCTGACAAGCTGTGGGCCTCTCCTTTCTCTGCTGTTCTTCAGTGTGTTGTGAGGAACAAGAGTCAGATCCGCAGGTTCAGGCTGAGCTAGTCTCAGAAGCCTGTACCTTCTTGTCACCCAGGTCAGACTTGATTCCTAAGCCTGAACAAAACTGTTGGCCTGCTGCAGGGAGTCCTGTGGTAGTCCTGGGATCTTTGGTCACCTCCTGGGGTCCCAGGGCCTATGTTGATTCAGAGTAGAGCCAAAGGCTGGCTGCAAGGCAGCTGTGTTTGGGCTGACAGTCTGTCAGTGTCATGGTCCCCAGCTCTAGTGGGCCACTGTGACTTCAAGGGCCCTGTGGCTCTGGTGTTTACTGTTTGGACTCAGGGATCCTCCTGGCAGCCCTAAGGGCCTGCAGGGGCTGGGATGGCAAATTTGTCTTGCTCCCAGGTTGTCCCAGCACAATGTGACTTCCCAGCTGAAATGAGTGGACTTGGTTCCACTGTGACAGGAAAGGGGGTCTCTAGACCGGAAAGTTGGGACTGTCCTTGGATAGCAGTTCTCTGGATCCCACCTGTTTGTCCCCTATGGTTAGAGCTGCTGCCCATTGGTAGCGGGAACAGAGCTGACTTTGGGGGGGTTAAGCAGTCTCTTCCATGGGTCTTGTGAAGGTCTGCTGCTCCTGCTGCCACCTACTGGTGGGTTGGTGGAAACACATGTGTATGTGAGGGACAACATGTGTTTAGGAGTAGCTGCTGGGTATGGTCAGCGTCTCTGCCACACCCTTCTTGGAGTCCATGTTTGTGCCTTGCTGCCCAAGCCCCTGGACATGAGGGCAGAGTAGGCCTCATCCTCATTCTTTTGTTCTTGTCAGTGGGTGACCCTGGGCTCTGGTGGGGATCCCCATCTCATACGAGGGCAACTCCTTTGCTTTTTCATTTCTGGAAATCCCAAGCCCTGATAGCATGGGGTAGGGCTGCAGGCTTCTCAAGGCTCTGGTTACTGAGGTTAGGCAGGACATGCTTCCTGCCCGTCTGCAGCTCAGAGTGTCTCAGTGGCAGCCACCCTGTGCCTCCTGGCCGCACGTACGGTAGGGGTTTTCTATCATGTTCTTGCACCCCAAGCCAGGAAGGACCTAGCTGGTGATATGTCCTCAGCCTCATGGCTCTTGTACCCACACTCAGACCACTCTGGCACTTAACCACACTGAGCTATTCCCCCTCGACCCTCTCCTGACCCCATGCTGCCCTCCTGGTTTTGGAGCCCCCAGGCTAGTGAATGGCAAGACTGGACAGTGAGTGTACCTTAGCATTCCAGCTGTGGGCAGGGCCCGAGCAGCCAAGGAAAGTGCACATTCTCCATCTCAGGCCTTGATCTCCCAAACAGATATGCACTGGAGGAAGTGCCAAAGGCCTGGGCCATGGGGACAGCAACTGTTCTGTGACCCTCTGACCCACAGCAGCCCCTCAAGAGGGTTGGTCCACACACTTGGGAGCTGTTGCCGGGCACAGTGGAGCCACCAGTGAGAACGGTCCTAGGAGGGGAGACTGTGAAGGCAGATCTTCCTCCCTGTTGCCCTGAGGCACCAAATGAGGCCAAGCAGCCTGTGCTTTATTAAATATCTCACTGGTCTCAGCAGGCTGTGTGCAATGTGTTGTATTGCCTGTGACTTGTGTCTCCTCCCTCCTCCACACGTGGACCTCACAGGACAAGAAAGACACCTGGCTTATCCACCCAATGTTTATTATTCAGCTCCTCTATCCACTGCCAGCCCCTTACTTGAGGCCACCCACTGGGCAGGCCACTGAGATTCTGGATGGTCCATCAAATGTAGAGCAGGCAGCCCAGCCCCAGTTTCCCATAAAAGGGGTGTCCAAGTACTATGGAGTCTTAGCTGGAAGAAGGCTGCCCTTCAATGTGCTCTTGTCTGGCTGCCTTCACCCACTGATGGATGAGGGTGGCTTCCAGTTTGCGTGCCTCTATAACAGATAGAGGGTCCTTTGGGTGAGATGCCCTGAGGAACAAGCAGAAGGGGAGGGACCACTCAGGGTGAGCTCCATCACCACACTCACTGCCCACATCCCACTACTGGCTCAGGCTCAGCCAGACCAAGGAGCCAGGTGGGGGCTGCCTCTACTGTACCTGAGATCTAGGTGATGTGCTCCGCCATGTATGGTGATAGCAATGAGTGATGTGCTCAGGTTTGTCCGGATCTGTTGTCAAGGGAAGGAATTTACTGTCAGACATGTGGCCTATGCTTTGGGCCACTGGCAGCCCCTCAGATCTCTGGCCTAGATGTCTGTCACAGTTTGTGGGATGCATTTAAAGCAGTAAAGCACCTCAGATACCACCACTGGAAAGGAAAGGTGAAAGCCTGAGCCTGGTGGCGCACACCTTTAATCCCAGCACTCGGGAGGCAGAGGTAGGAGTGCCATGAGTTTGAGGCCAGCCTGAGACTGCATAGTGAATTCCAGGTCAGCCAGAGCTAGAGTGGGACCCTGCCTCAATGAGAGACTGAAGCAAATGTGTGTAAGACTGAACAGACAGAGTCATGAATCTGTCAGGCAGAGTTGGTCCGTGGAGAAAGTTCTGGTCAACTAAGGAAACCCTGTACAAGACCATTTACAACCCACTTGGGCACAGCAGCTGCCCAGGCCAGGACTCACCCCGCCCCCTGCCCAAGGGTCCAGGTCACCGTTGGAGAAGATGATGTTGCTGGCAGCTTTAAGGTCTGAAAAGGATATAGCAAGTTGTGGTAAAGGAACCCAGAGCTACAGAATCAGCTGAATCAGCTTGCCCCACCCAGAGAGCAGGATGCTGACCAACACCCCACCCCCTGTTCCCAGCCTTTACCGCCACCCCAGAAGGTGGTCTGCAGCCAGTCTGACCGGGGCCACACGCCCCATGTGTCCAGGCAGTACTGCTGGCGGAGCGCATTGGTGAATGGGATGTTAGGGAACATATCAGTCACGTTGTTGCTGTCAAATGTCAGGTTGATCTCTGTGCAGGCCTGCAGGAGCCCCATATCAGAGTAAGCCAGGCAGGGCACACACCCATACCCCCCACCTTTGGCAGTTCAGCTTGCCCATACTTGCACACCTGGTAGTCCCAGGCCTTGGCATCAGAGCCAGTGCCGCAGCCAGTGGGGTCAGCACAGCTTTGGTACTGGTGATAGATGTCATAACAGGGCTCCGTTCCAGAGGAGTTGTAGACCAGCCCTGGAGAGGAGGGTTGCTAGGACCACTAGTCACACAGACATGCTGCATGCTCAGCACTACCCATCCCTGTGGAAGGAAGGCAGGCTCCTGCAGGTGGTGAGGACAGCCTCTGGGGTCTGTGGAGTGTACCATCAGCTCTGGCCTAGATGCTGTGATGATATAGGGACTCCTAACCTGTTCCCATTCCCCAGCTGGGCAAGAAGGGGTGTGTGGAACTTCATGGCTGGGGATCTCAGGCAGCTGGGAGGAACTTCTCAGGGTTAGCTGTGTCTGTCCCTAGAGTAGTTAGCCTGGATCCCACCACATAAATTCTGTCCCTTCAGATTCTGTGCTAGGTCCCTGACACCAAAGGAGTAGAGCCCCAGGACCCCAGGTCCTTGCCCCACCCAGCCTCCATGCCAATGTTGGGGTCTCCACACTTGGCCTCATGAAGAGCTGAGGACAGACCCACCTGCTAGTGCTCGCAGCCCAGTGATCCTCTGTGACTCACTCAGCAGCTGGTCACAGCCAACCTGAAGTGGAGGGGCAGCAAAGCACCTCAGCAGAGGCCCTTTGCAAAGCTCGCCTTCCTCTGGTCACAGAATGAGGGTCAGGACTACTGCCCTTCAGGGACACAATGGCAGAACACTAATCCCATGGCCACAAAGCAGGTTCAAGGCCCTTGAGTGGGGCCTGCACTGGTTCCCTGCACACGGGGAGAAGCGCCTCACCTTGACAGGGTTGCCGGGTAGATGTCCTATGAAGTCTGTAGCATACGGGTAGTCCATCATGGCCAGCACAGTGAACGCATTCCGGGCGAACGCAAACAGCTGGGTCAGGTCCTGCGGGCTGGAGAGTGGTTGGCAGGTGCCAAAGTCCTGACTGATGATGTCATAGGCTGTGAAGAGAGAGAGCCCGAGGTAGAGGCTGAGGAGACTGCTGGCAGGTGCAGTTGAACGTCTTAAGGTGGGTGGCAGGTGTGGGAGGGCAGGGGGCCTTCTAGTCTCCTCACCTCCCCACAGGAACAAGTCCTTAATCTGTTGGAAGGCATCCCGCACACCCTGGGCACACTTGGGACTCTGGCCATAGAAATCCTGGACAAGAGATAGATTGAGGTTGCTACAGCTGCCACACTCGGGCCTGTCTGGGGGACCCAGGGACCCTCACTCACCGCTGTGACATCCCGGAAGAACTGAGAGGAGTCGCCAAGGCCTGCAACAGCTAGGACAGGTGCGCTGGCCGCCAGTGCCCCAGCCACTAGATGGGGGTACTTCATCCTCATGTAGGCGCTGAGCATTCCCCCGTAACTGGCAGCAGGGCACAGGGTTAAGGCTGTAGGCCCTGCCCTGAAGCTACCTGTGTGCTCAGGATAGCGTCCCACTCTGGCCTCCAGGCTGAACGTGCCCCACCTCCACTCCCCTCTTTCCCTCCTCAGAAGCCACAGGATCTGAAACTTCTAAGACCAGTCCAGTATGGTGGCTAACGCCTATAATCTCAGCACTCAGGAGGCTGAGGTAGAAGGATAGCTATGAGTTAAGGTCAGCTTGGGCTACAGGGAGATCCTGCCTCAAAAAAGCAAAACAAACAAAAAGCCTAAAAACTTCCGAGACTCACAAATTCTGACCCTAGCCTTATGCAGGCAGGGCCTTCCCTAGGGAAAAGTGTGGGCACACTGCCAAAACAGGTTGGAGGCCTCCCCACTGGAAATGGGCAGCACAGCCTACCAGGACAACAGGGAAGGCTTCTTGGATGAGGCGAAGCCAGGCCTAGCGCCACTGAATGGGGAGTGAGGACCTAAGCACACGGAGACTGGGCGGGAAACACGGGGTACTCAGGAGGCAGCTCTCCAGGTTCTTCTGACACACAATACCTGGTGGCTGGGGTGGGCATCAGGAAGTGGAAGGGTGGGCTCCTTCAGATCCTATGCAAGGTCACAGCCAGGCTAAACACCTTTGTCCTGAAGGGAAAAGGAGGGCCACACTTGCCCAAGCACCAACCTCCCTCCAAAGGCGATGGCGGGGGCGTCCTGGGCCCCAAAGTCCTGCCTCAAGGCCTGCAGCAGCACAGCGAAGTCGGCCAACGCCTGCTCCACGGTCAGCAGCTGTGTGTACCCACGCTGCGTGGACTGAGCTCCGAATGGAAGCGACTTTCCGTAGTACCGCTGTGGGCAGTAGGGAGGGACGAGTGACCACTGACTCCTGTCCTGCAACCACCGCCAACCCAGGGGTTGCCAGGAACCAGACGGGTACCCACGTGCTCCGCAAAGACCAGCAGGGCCTCTTCCTCGGCGGCCAGCTCCACCAAGAAGCCAGAGTTGTTGGCAAAGGCCCACACGTCCCCCTCATTTCCCGTATAGAAGAAGATGGGTCCCTCGCCCTGTTTCCAGAACTTGTCTGTGGGGAACAGGCGGGTTGTGGTGAGGCCAGGGGCAGGCGGGCAGGGGCACATGCTTGAGGGCACAGCACTCACCGGACACTAGGAACCGCTGGCTGAAGGTTTTGTTGCCGAAACTCTCAAAGTTGAAATGGTCCAGAAATTGTTCGAAATAACTCTCCCGAAAGTCAGGGTCTACTAATCTGTAGGCTGAGAACAGACACAAGAGGCTCAGGGGCTGGCAGGGAGCGTCGGCGGCCCGAGGGATGGCAGGAAGGGATGGATGCCAGCCCACACTCACCCCTGGACTGGAGGCTGAACACCCCTAGGACCAGCAGGAGGGCCGGGGCCCAGGAGAAGACGCCACGACCCACAGGCACCCACGGCTGGAAGCGCATGTCTGATTCTGAGACTGGCGCGGTCAATCACGTGACCCCGGTCACGTGTCAGGCGGGGGCAGCATTACGTGACAGCCTGGCAGAGCTGTCCCAACAGTAGCCGGAACCAGGAGCAGTGCGGCTGTATGGCCTATGCTTCCTTGTCTCAGCTGCAGTTTAGGTTCTGCGGGTTCCCTGGGTACCCACTGTGTCCCCATGGAGACAGTCGCCACGGAGATACAAGAAGGAGACCGAGGGCTAGGGACTTAGAGCCGCAGGGCTGCGTGGGCACGGTGACGCAACCCAAGTACCCAGGCTTTGAACTGCGCGGAGATGGGAGGATCCCTGGAGGGTCATGGCCACACCTCCCCCGTGGCAGCAGCTTACCCACTCCTGCAGCCGTCCTCGGACCTGTGCCTGTGGACCAAGCGCAGGGCTCCGACATCACCAACATGTCCAAAGCCGAAGTGGCTGTCCTGCCACCAGGCCCTCCAGCTCATGGCCTTACTTCACTGATAGACCCGGACCAAAAGGGCAGGGAAGTTTGTGACAAACTGCCCTGAGGGAGGTGACAGGGAGTACAGTTAGGGTGACTGGACCCCTAGAAGTGAAAAGGGCAGGAACGTCTGCACTTAAATCCAAGATGATCTGACTTCTTCTCGCCTAGTCCCCTAGACCTGTTTTTTCACAAACACCCAGGACCCCTCCCGGAAGGAAGGTCTTTCATAGGATTTAAACATTGTGGTTGGTCAAGGTCAATCCCCGGAACTTGGTGTCAGGGCTAGCCTCTTCCTGAGACAGCCCCTAGCCCTAAGCAACCAGCTGCCTCTCTGGTTCACCTGAGCTGGAAGGCAGCCCACCACTCTAAGGTTAGAAATACCTTTGCATGGGGGAGGGCCCCCAGCCCTTACTCTCCACAAGGGTTCCTTGGTTTTTCGAGGCAAGGTCTCGCTCTAGTCCAGGCTGACCTGAAATTCACTATGCAGTCTCAGGGTGGTCTTGAACTTGCAGCGATCCTCCTCCTACCTCTGCCTCCCAAGTGGGGAGATTAAAGGCGTGTGCCACCACACCCAGCCTCCACATGGGTTCTTTACTTCCTCCAGCTCTCCACATGGCAAAAGCTCCTTAAACATTCTTTTCTTTCTTTTTTTAAAAAAACTTTTTTATTGACAACTTGCATAATTACAGACAATAAACCATGATAATCTCTCCCCTCCCCCTCTTTCCCCTTTACAAATCCACTGTCCATCATATCCCCTCCTTCTCTCCATTAGTCTTTTATTTTGATGCCATCAATTTTCCCCCTATTATGAGGGTCTTGTGAAGGTTGTGCTAGGCACTATGAGGTCATGGATATCGAGGCCAATTTCTGTCTGAATGATTGCATTGCAAGAAGTCCTGCCCTTCCTTTGGCTCTTACATTCTTTCCATCACCTCTTCCGCAATGGACCCTGAGCCTTGAAAGGTGTGATAGAGATGTTTCAGTGCTGAGCACTCCTCTGTCATTTCTTCTCAGCACTATGGTGCCTTTTGGGTCATCCCAGTACTCACCGCCATCTGAAAAGAGAAGCTTCTGTAATCAAAAGTGAGAGCAGGCCTGGCGTGGTGGCGCACGCCTTTAACCCTAGCACTCGGGAGGCAGAGGTAGGAGGATCGCTGTGAGTTCGAGGCCACCCTGAGACTACATAGTTAATTCCAGGTCAGCCTGCACCAGCGTGAGACCCTATCTTGAAAAAACAACAACAACAAAAAAAAAGTGAGAGCAGGGGCTGGAGAGATGGCTTAGCAGTTAAGGCATACGCCTGCAAAGCCTAAGGACCAGGTTTGATTCTCCAGGTCCCACACAGGCCAGATGCATATGGTGGCACGTGCATCTGGAGTTCCTTTGAAGTGGCTAGAGACCCTGGCATACCCATCCTCCCCACCCCCCTTCCTTTCCCTCTGTCTCTAGTAAATAAATGAATAAATATAAATCTTTCTTTAAGAAAACTGAAAAAAAAGTGAGAGCAGCACTAATATATGGGTACGAACATTAAGTAAAGTGTTTACAAGGCAGTTTGGTGAACATAATATATGCATTTACCCAAACAAGCGCAGGCATTACACTCCTAGGCTCATGGCCTCCCCCACCATAGGCTTTTGATCAGATTTTCAGTACCAGGCATGTATTCCCTCCCATGGAGCAGGCCTGTAGTCCTGAGAGCAGTTGGTTTCCCCCATCACAGACTATTACATCTGTTTGGTCATTTGACCTGGATGACCAAACTTAAGGCTTGTGGTGTCCACTGTTTTCACCACTGATGACTTGTCTCCCATAGGACTGCATGCAGCATAGCTTCTTCCAGCTTTCTATCAACTGGTCTACGGGAAGGAGGTTTTCAGCTCAGCTCCAGCTTGATTTCTCAGTGACCTTGCAGTCCAAGCATGTGGAGTCTTCAGCAATCCATCCCTTCTTTTATTTATTTATTTATTTATTATTTCTCAATCAGTCTCTCTTTTATTTTGATGCCATGATCTTTTCCTCCTATTATGATGGTCTTGTGTAGGTGGTGTCAGGCACTGTGAGGTCACGGATACCAGGCCATTTTGTGTCTGGGGGGGAGCACGTTGTAAGGAGTCCTACCCTTCCTTTGGCTCTTACATTCTTTCCGCCACCTCTCTTTCTTTTCTTTCCACGGTTTTTTTCAGGCCCTCCACATGGGATCTCTAGCCACATGGGTGCCTTTCCTTGGCTCTGTACTTCCCTCAATAAATATAATAATTTAATAATTATCCTTTCCAGTATTTTTTATTTTATTCTTTGATTAAAATTAGAAGTGAACACTCCTCTGTCACTTCTTCTCAGCACTATGGTGAGTTTTGAGTCACCCTGTTGGGCCCTGAAAGGCCCAGGCGTGAGGCCTAGTGGAACTTCCTGAGCCTAGCTAAAGTTTGGCGACCTGTCTCTGGCCAGACGTGACTCAGCAAGACGCCTAATGGCTTCTTACCTGCTACTTCTGCATGGGATTTAGAATTATCATTTCAATAGTCACAGTTTACTATTGGCCCTTACCTTCCCGCCCCCCATCCCCCCCCCCCCCCCACGTCCTAAAATCCCTGCCTTCATCCCCAACATTACTGCTCATAGCAATAAATCAAGTTCCTGCTTTGACAAGACTCCCGACTCAGTGTGGTTTTTTTTCTCCGGTGGCCAGGAGAGGTCTCTGAGTCGTCGGACGCTCATCTCCTCCTCAACCCCTCGGGAGGAACCAGCAGGGCCTGGTCCTTCCCTCGGCACTACCTGCCCCCGCCGGCGGAGCCCGGCATCACCCCAGTGATCACCACCATTTGAAAAAAGAAGTGTCTCTAACCAAAAGTGAGAGTAGCATTAATATTTGGGCATAAACATAAGTGCTTAGAGGGTAGGGTGGTGAGCATGATATATGCATTTATCCAGTCAATACTAGAGTTTCCCCGGGCTGGAGAGATGACTTAGCAGTTAAGGCAGTTGCCTGCAAAGCCAAAGGACCCCAGTTCGATTCCCCAGGACCCATGTAAGCCAAATGCACAAGGGGGCATGTGCATCTGGAGTTCATTTGCAGTGGCTGGAGGCCACCCATTCTCTCTCTCTCTCTCTCTCTCTCTCTCTCTCTCTGTGTGTGTGTGTCTCTTCTCTCTCCTTCTCTCAAATAAATAAATAAAATAAAATAAATAGTAGAGTTTTCCACTTAGGGCTTATAACCTCCCTAGCTTTAGAACCAGGCATGAATTTATTCCTGTGGAATGGACTTCCAGTCCAATCAGAGAGCAGTTGGTTTACTCCACACAGATTTGCCACCATTGCACCAGTTGGTACATTTGGCCTGGCTGGACAGCCAAAAAGCTCAGAGTCCACTGGTAGTTAAGACCATCGATGGCTTCTATGGTGATTTGAATGTGAATGTGTGTCCCTCACAGCCTGAGGTATTTTTTCAAATTTTTTGTTTATTTATTTATTTATTTGAGAGCAACAGACAGAGGGAGAGAGAAAGAGGCAGATAGAGAGAGAGAATGGGTGTGCCAGGGCCTCTAGCTACTGCCAGACGTGTATGCCCCCTTGTGCATCTGGCTAACGTGGGTCCTGGGAATCGCGCCTTGAACTGGGGTCCTTAGGCTTCACAGGCAAGCACTTAACTGCTAAGCCATCTCTGCAGCCCCCTGAGGTATTTTTTTATTAAGCTTGCAACTTTTTTTTTGTTTGTTTGTTTTTTTGAGGTAGGGTCTTGCTCTAGCCCAGGCTGACCTGGAATTCACTATGGAGTCTCAGAGTGGCCTTGAACTGACAGCAATCCTCCTACCTCTGCCTCCTGAGTGCTGGAATTAAAGGCTTAAGCTTGCAGTTTAAGTGTCCAGCAGCCTGCTGGAGTTGGTTTCACTGGGGGCAGATCTTTTCATTCTTGCCTGAGGTATGTAAAGAGCCTGTCTGAGCTTGCTGTCTGTCAGTTTTCTCTCTCTGCTATGGATCTATGGACTGACCCAGCTTCTTCCTCTATGATGGACCTTCCCCTGGGTTCTGTAAGCCTGAAATGAATCTTTTCCTCCCATAAGCTGTTTCTGGTTGGGTGTTTGTCCCAATAACAAAGAGTAACTGCAACAACTTCCCTCCCCCAAAGGACTGCATGCAGCATATCTCTTTCCAGCATCCTGACAGATAGTCAACAGGGAAGAGGCTTCCAGCTCAGCTCCAGCTTGATTTCTGAGTGACCTGCAGCCCAAGCATGTGGAGACTTCAGCAATAGGGTCGGACCATCTAGTTTTGATGGGAAACAAAGAGCCTTGGCAATATCCTGTAATGTTTTTATGGGGGTGGGGCATCAGGTATGCTTTGCAAGCAAGTGCCTTTAACTGCTGAGCCATCTCCCCAACTCTGACCTTGAATTTCTCATTCTCCTACTACCACCTCCCAAGTGCTAGGATTACAGACATGTACAACCACTATCTTTTATTTTCTTTCTTTTCTTTTTTTTTTTTTTTACAGAGCTGAGGAGTGAACCTAGGCAAGAGCTCTACTCCTGAGCTGTCTCCAGTCTGGTTACTATATTTTGTTGTTTCTGAATGCTCTAATGTGTGGGTATGCATGCATGTGTGTGTCCCTAATGATGATTTTTTTGTGTGTGTGTCATTTGTTTGTTTTGAGTCTGGGTTTCACTCTAGCCCAGGCTGCCCTTGAACTCACTCCATAACTCCAGGCTGGCCTCAAATTCATGGAGATCCTCCTACCTCAGCCTCCAGAGTGCTGGGACTAAAGGCATGTGCTGCCAACACCTGGCTAGTTTGTGAGTCTTATTCTTACCAATATTGACATGATCACAGGTGTTACTTTATAATCTCATTTTATACCCATTTGTATCACCATAGGCTTATGCCATTTTACTGGCCATGTGTCTGAGTAATTTTTTTTTCTTTTCAATTATGAACTGTCTGACTACAAAGACCACTGCTTCTACATGCTGTGCACAGTGAGGTGCATTACTTTCTGAGCACCATATTGCCCAGGTGTTTCAGGGCTGTTACATTCTATGTTGGATCATGGACACTGATCCATATAAAAAACAGACATTAGCCTGGTGTGGTGGCACGTGCCTTTAATCTCAGCACTTGGGAGACAGAGGTAGGAGGATCACTGTGTGTTCGAGGCCACCCTGAGACTACATAGTGAATTCCAGGTCAGCCTGAGCTAGAATGAGACCCTGCCTTGAAAAGCTAAAACAAAACAAAACAAAATGAAAAACCGCAGACATTAGGATTATGGCTGGAGATATGGTTCAGTGGTTAAGGTGCTTGCTGGCAAAGCCAGAGGAACCAGGTTCAATTCTCCAGTACCCACATAAGGCCAGATGCACAAGATGGTGCATGCATCTGGAGTTCATTTGCAGTAGCTAGAGGCCATGACATTTCCATTCTTTCTCTCTTTTTCTCTCTCAAATAAATAAAAAAATATTTAAAAGCCAGATGTTTTGAAGATTATTTGACATGGACATGTTCTGGCCCCAGGATGAATTCCAGCAAGTCTATTTCAATCTTGCATATTTTTAAAATTATTATGTATGTGAGTGTGTGTGTGGCGGTGACTACTCGGGAGGTAAATGTGCTGAGAAGTGACGATTGAGTGTTGAGAACTAAAGAAAACATCTCTGACAACCTCCAAGGCACAGGGACCATTGTGGAAGAGGTGGTAGAAAGAATATAAGAGCCATCTGGGCATAGTGGTGCACGTCTTTAATCACAGCACTTGGGAGGCTGTGGTAGAAGGATCACCACAAGTTTGAGACCAGCCTGGGCTACAGTTTCATGTCATTCTGGACTACAGTGAGACTCTGCCTCAAAAAAGAAGCAACCACAGGCTGGAGAGATGGCTTAACGGTTAAGGCATTTGCCTCAAAGCTAAAGAATCAAAGTTCGATTCCCCAGGACACACGTAAACCAGATGCACTAGGTGGCGCATGTGTCTGGAGTTTCTTTGCAGTGGCTGGAGGCCCTGGCGTGCCCATTCTCTCTCTCCCTCTTTCTCTTAAATAAATAAGTAAGTAAATAAAATAAAATAAAGAAGCAACCAGGGCTGGAGGGATGACTTAACAGTTAAGATGCTTGCCTGCAAAGCCAAAGGACCCAGGTTTGATTCTCTAGGATCCAAGTAAGCCAGAAAAACAAAGTGGTACATACATCTGCAGTTCATTTGCAGCGGCTGGAGGCCCTGGTGCACCCATTCTCTCTGTCTCTCTCTCTCCCTCCCTCTTTCTATCTTTCAAATAAATAAATTTAAAATTCAAAAGAAAGGCTGGGTGTGGTGGCACACGCTTTTAATTCCAGCACTTGAGATAGGAGGATCACCATGAGTTCAAGGCTATCCTGTGACTACATAGTGAATTCCAGGTCAGCCTGGGCTAGAGTGAGACCTTACCTCAAAAAAAATTCTTTTTAAAGCTGGGCGTGGTGGTACACACCTTTAATCCCAGCACTCGGGAGGCAGAGGTAGGAGGATCACCATGAGTTCAAGGCCAATCTGGGACTACATAGTGAATTCCAGGTCAGCCTGGACTAGAGTGAGACCCTACCTCGAAAACAAGAAAAAAAAATTATTTATTTATTTATAATTTTTTTTTCCAGGTAAGGTCTTGCTCTAACCCAGGCTGACCTGGAATTCACTATGTAGTCTCAGGGTGGCATCGAACTCTCAGCAATCCTTCTACCTCTGCCTCCTGAGTGCTGGGATTAAAGGTGTGTGTCACCACGCCCAGAAAAAAAAAAAAATTAAATAAGAAGCAGCCAGCTGTGGTGGCACACACAGTACTCAGGAGGCCAAGGTCAGAGAACGGCTGTGAGTTAAAGGGCAGCTTGAGACTACACAGTGAATGTAGGTCAGCCTGGGCTAGAGTCAAAAAAAAGAAAGGAGGAGGAGAAAGAGAAGAACAGAAAAGAATGTAAGAGCCAAAGGATGGATGAAATGCTTTGAAACACTATTATTTCAAACACAATGTAGCAGTCATATTCAAGACCTCACAGTGATTGTCACGACCTGCCTAATATTGGGACCACTAACATGTCACAGATGAGTGAGGAGGGCAAGAAAAGACAAAAGAGACTAGTTTGAAAAAAGAAGAGATTCACTGGAAAGGGCTTAGACGTTCAGTAGAAAGAAAGTAATGGGAGGGAATTTTGATTAAAATACTTAAGTGGGGGCTATAGAAATGGCTTAGCAGTTAAGGTGCTTGTCTGCAAAGCCAAAGGACCCAGGTTTAATTCCCCAGGACCCACATAAGTCAGATGCACAAGGTGGCACATGCATCTGGAGTTTGTTTGCAGTGGCTGGGGACCCTGGAGTGCCTATTCTCTCTCTCTCTCTCTCAAATAACTAAATAAAAATAAAATAAAAGGGCTGGAGAGATGGCTTAGCAATTAAGGCACTTGCCTATGAAACGTAAGGACCCAGGTTTGACTCCCCAGAACCCATATAAACCAGACACACATGGATGCATGTGTACAAGGTGGTACAGGTATATGGAGTTCAATTTCAGTGTCTAGAGGCCCTGGCATGCCAATTCTCTCTCTCATAAAAATAAATAAAAAATAAGCAGGGCATGGTGGTGCACACCTTTAATCCCAGCATGCTGGGAGGCAGAGGTAGGATAGCTGTGAGTTTGAGGCCACCCTGAGAATACAGAGTGAATTCCAGGTCAGCCTAGACTAGAGTGAAACCCTACCTCGAAAAACAAAAACACACAAAAAAATAAAAATAAAATAAAACGTTAGCCTTGCATGGTGGCACATGCCTTTAATCCCAGCACTCGAGAGGCAGAGGTAGGAGGGTCACTGTGAATTCGAGGCCACCCTGAGACTTCATGGTGAATTCCAGGTCAGACTGTACTAGAGTGAGACCCTACCTCGAAAAACCAAAAAAAAAAAAAAGTTATGTAGTCAGTCTTGGTGACACACCTTTAATCCCAGCACTTAGGAGGCTGAGGCCAAGGTAGGGGGACTGCCAAGAGTTCAAGGCCAGCCAGAAATACAGAGTGAGTTCCAAGTCATCCTAGGGTAGAGTAAGATCCTGCCCCAAAAAATTCATATTGCAAAAAAATACATATTGCAGGATGTGGTGGCACACGCTTTTAATCTCAGCACTCGGGAGGCAGAGGTAGGATGATTGCTGTGAGTTTGAGGCCACCCTGAGAATACATAGTGAATTCCAGGTCAGCCTAGGCTAAAGCAAGACCCTACCTTGAAAAACGCAAACCAAAACAAAACCAAAATACATATGTATATGTATAAAAATTTTGAATAAAAAAGTTTTAAAAGTATATATTTATTGAGTGTCTATGGGGATTTAGTTGTCAAGAACCTTCCTAGAACAGCATTATGTAGACTCCTTTGGCCTTTATAACAAGGTGCCATACTCTATCACCATCATTTTTTAAAAAATTTATTATTGGCAACTTCCATAGTTATAGACAATAAACCATGATAATTCCCTCCCCCTTCACAACTCTACTCCCCATTATATCTCCTTCCCCTCTCAATCACACCATCATTTTTCTTTTTAAGAATTTTTTTAAAAACAATTTTATTTATTTATTTATTTGAGACAGAGAGAGATAATATAGAAATAGGCAGGTAGACAGAGAGAGAGAGAATGGGTGCTCCAGGGCCTCCAGCCTCTGCAAACGAACTCCAGATGCATGTGGCCCCTTGTGCATCTGGCTTACGTGGGTCCTGGGGAATTGAACCTGGGTCCTTTGGCTTTGCAGGCAAGCGTCTTAACCACTGAGCCATCTCTCCAGCCCTAATTTTATTTTTATTTATTTATTTTTCTTTTTTGAGGTAGGGTTTCACTCTAGCTCAGGCTGATCTGGAATTCACTATGTAGTCTCAGGGTGGCCTCGAAGTCATGGGGATCCTCCTACCTCTGCCTCCCGAGTACTGGGATTAAAGACATGGGCCACCATGCCCGGCTCTCATTTTTCATTTTAATTAATGAGTATGTATGCTTGTATGCCAGGGTATCTTGCCACTGCAAACAAACATCAGATAAATGTCAGGTGCATGCTCCATTTTGCATCTGGCTTTATGTGGATGCTGGGAAATTGAACCTGAGCCAGGGCTTCCTGCACTGCAAATGAACTCTAGATGCATGCACCACTTAGTGCATCCAGCTTTATGTGGATAATGGGGAATTGAGCCTTGGTCCTTAGGCTTTGCAGGAAAGCACTGTGATGGTTTGAATAGATGTCCCCCAGTATATCCAGTTTTTTTTTTTTTTTTAATTTGTTTGTAGTTTGCATCTTTAGCCACCTGGCTGGAGGCAGTGTCACTGGGTGGATCTCAAGGTGTGGTGGTGGGTTTCATATTTCAATCTAAAGATATGCAAAGTGTGCCTAGCAGGAGTTCCTGAAGTGTGCTGTGCTGTGTGGCTTTTGGCTTGTACTTCTGCTCTCTCTCTGCTTGGTCCTGTGAAGGCAGGCCAGCTTCTTCTGCCATTATGGAACTTCCCCTGGATCTGTAAGCTTCAATAAATCCCTTCCTCCATAACTGTGCCTGGTCTGAAAGTTCATCTCAGCGAACCTGAAGCACTTTAACAGCTGAGCCGTCTCTCCAGCCCGATTTTATTTTACTTTTTGGTTTTTTGAGATAGGATCTCACTCTAGCTCAGGCTGACCTGGAATTCACTATGGAGTCTCAGGGTGGCCTCCAACTCACAGCAATCATCCTACCTCTGCCTCCCAAGTGCTGGGATTAAAGCTGTGCGACACCACGCTATATTTTATTTTTAATTTTATTTATTAGAGAGAGAGAGAGAGAGAGAATAGGTGCATCAGGGCCTCTAGCCACTGCAAACGAACTCCAGATGCATGTACCACCCTGTGCACCTGGCTTATATGGGTACTTATTTAGTTGAGAGAGAGAGAGAGAGGGCATGCCAGGGCTCTTGCCACTGCAAATGAAGTCTAGATGCATGCACCATTTTGTGGATCTGGCTTTACATGGGTACTGGGAGACTGAACCCCAGCTGTCAGGCATTGCAAGCAAGTTTGTTTGCAGTGGCAAGAGGTCCTGGTGCACCCATACTCTTCTACCTCTTTCTGTCTAATAAATTAATAAAAAAATTAAAGACTATTTTTAAAATTATATTTATTTATTTGAGTGAGATAGAGAAAGAGGCAGACAGAGAGAGAGAGAGAGAGAGAGAGAGAGAATGGGCACACCAGGGCCTCCAGCCACTGCAAACGAACTCCAGACGTGTGCGCCCCCTTGTGCATCTGGCTTACGTGGGTCCTGGGGAATCGAACTGGGATCCTTTGGCTTTGCAGACAAACGCCTTAACTGCTAAGCCATCCCTCCAGCCCAATAAAAATATTCAAAACTTGCTTCTACTGTGTAGGCGTGGTGGCGCATGCCTTTAGTTCCAGCATTCAGGAGGCAGAGGAAGAAGAATAATCGCCTCAAATTCAAGAACAGCCTGAGACTATGTAGTGAATTCCAGGCTGGCTTGGGCTACAGCAAGACCCTTCCTTTTAAAAAACAAAACCAAACAAAACATGCTTGTACTACCTGTTCCCATTCTATTCCCCCTTTAAAGCCCTGTAACTTTCTCATGGTTTACATAAAGTTAGCTTGGTGTTTAGCTCTGGGTTGTGTTGTCTTTAGTTTCCAAATGGATCCATCACTGTCTGCACTTCTTTAGACATAAGTGTCCCTATTGCCATAAAGTCTGTCTGTTACTGTCTGGTATCTGCCATCTGAAGACTATGCGACTCCTGTGGAGGTGTCAATCAGATGTCCCCCATAAAATCGTGCATTTGGTCCCCAACTGGCAGCAATTTGGGAGGTGAAGGCTTCCTGGAGGAGGTGTGTTGCTGGGGTGGGCTTAGGGATGTTGTAGCCAGTTCCTCCCTGCAGAAGCTTTGCTCACTCTCTTGCTGCGGCCTTCAACCTGCTACGGCAAGATGTGATGTCCAGTCTCTGCTCAACCATCTTTTCCTGCCATCATGAAGCTTCCTCTTTACACTGTGAACCCAAATAAGCCCTTTCCTCCTGTCAACTGCTTTTCGTCAGATGTTTTGTCTCAGCAATGCAAAGGCAATACAACTTCGAAAGATTCCCAAGTGGTGTTGGTCATGTTAGTTTCCTCATTAATTATCCACTCTGCTTCTCCGTTCTTCCCACTGCTTTCCCCTCCTACTTCTAAATTTTCCTTAGTGTTATTTATCATTGTTTCATTGATATATGGCTAGTGAGTCTTAATGTGCTTGATTCACTTGGGAGGATAGGGCAGAATGGATTCTTACTGAGTCACTTAAATAGCTTTGTGGAGTTTTGTGAATGGATCTCCTTCCCACCCGTGTAAAGGTTGTAAGCCTTTGGCTTTCTTTATCAATGAGTATTACAAAAATATATACAGCTGGGTAGGAGGATTGCTGTGAGTTCGAGGTCACCCTGAGAGTACGTAGTGAATTCCAGGTCAGCCTGGGCTAGGGTGAGTGTATATATAGTATCTATTACCACATAATGCTCTCCATTACATTGTTCTTTTATGAATGCCTTCTTCTGCATCTGGAAATGCACCTGACAGCTTAGGAGATCTTGAGTCTCTTGATAATCTATATGAACCACTGAATTGTAAAACTGGCTATAGTAGGTTACTGATACTAGTAGACCTGTAGGTATTAATTTTTTTCAAATATTTTATTAGTTATTAATTTGAGAGAGTGAGACACACTGGGTATGCCAAGGCCTCCAGCCACTGCAAACAAACTCCAGACGCATGCATCCCCTTGTGCATCTGGCTGACATGGGTCCTAGGGACTCGAACCTGGGTCCTTTGGCTTTGCAGGCAAACGCCTTAACCGTTAAGCCATCCCTCCAGCCCCCTTGAGGTTATCTTTGGGGTTCCGCCTAGTCTTTTCCCGTGCATAGCTCTGCTGGCAGTCCCAGCAATGCTGTCAAATGTTTCCTGCAATTACAAGGGAACCAGATGCATTTCGAGGATGCAGGTGCAGATGCAGATGGGTAAAACTGCAGGCGGCTGCAAATGCCTACCCATGAAGAGCTGAGATAGGAAGGTCACCTTGAGTTCGATACCAGCCTAGGGCTACATAGAGTCTCACTCTAGCCAAGGCTGACCATGGAACTCACTCTAGCCCCAGGGTGGCCTCCAGCTTCCTGCAATCCTCTTACCTCAGCATCTCCTGACTGGACTTAAAAATGTGTCACCATGCCCAGCTTTTTTTTTTTTTTTTTTTTTTTTTTTTGCGGGGCTGGGTTGAGGTAGGGTCTCACTCCAACCCAGGCTGACCTGGCACTCACTCTAGTCCTGGCGTCTAGGCTGGCGTCAAACTCAGCAATTCTTTTACCTCAGCCTCCTGAATGCTGAGAGGCATGTGACTTAGTCCTGGCTTTTAGCACCTTAAAAAAAAAAAAGGCATGGTGCTGGGCATAGTGGCACACGCCTTTAATCCCAGCACAGCACTCCGGGCAGCAATAGGTGGCTCACCGAGAGAGCTCAAGGCCACCTTGAGACTACAGAGTGAATTCCAGATCAGCCTGGGCTAGAGTGAGACCCTACCTGGGGGGAGGGGGAAGGCTTGGTGGCACACGCCTTTAATCCCAGCACTCGGGAGGCAGAGGTAGGAGGAGGATCGTTTGAATTCAAGGCCAGCAAATTTAAATTTAGGGCTGGAGACATGGCTCAGCATTTACAGTACTTGTCTGCAAAGCCTAATGACCTGGGTTCTATCCCTAATATCCATGTAAACCCAAATGCTCAAAGTGGTGAAGGGTTAACAGCCTTCACAGAAAACTAAAGGGAACTAAAGAGTTAATAGCTATCCCTAAAGTTTGCAGGCAATAAAGAAGTTTGGCACCCTTCCCTGACTGATGTACTCCCCTTAGCCTAGATGGCCTTGGAGGACCAGAGACCATCTGAGTATCCTCCCTTAGACACTCCTGGCTGAAGAAGCCTGTTCTGAACAATGAATGACACAAACAGCTACAATTTTCTTATCAATGGCACCTGGTCCAGTCTGTTTTTCTTAGGATCCTCCTTATAAACTTACACCCCAGCCTGGCCCAGTGCTTCAGCCTTCATCCCGTGGGAAACCCCTGAGCAATTTTCTCAGCCCACTCCCCTTTTTACTTTATATGTGTAAAAAAGAAAAAAGCTGGGCGTGGTGGCGCATGCCTTTAATCTCGCTCTAACTCAGGCTGACCTGGAACCCCCTATGTAGCCCCAGGTTGGTCTTGAACTCATGGTGACCTTCCGACTTTTTTCTGATTTACCCACTTGCATGTGCAAACTTGAGATGCATCTGTTTCCCTAGTAATTGCAGGAAGCAACATCTGAGGACAATGTTGGGGCATGAGAGAAGACTAGGTGGAACCCCAAAGATAAACCTTAGAGAAGGAGGGGTGTGGAGAGCTGGGTCAGAGGATGTCTGCTACACAAGCATGAGAGCCTGAGTTCCGATACCCAGAACACCCATGAAGCCGGAGACTGCAGGGGACATCCATGGTAACAGCGCACCTAGGGTGAAATGCGAGGCGCAAATAGCACTGCCTGGAAGTTCAAGTGCAGCTAGCCTGGTGGACACGGTGATTAACAAGAGACCTCGCCTCCAGCTAAGTGGGCTGCAAGGCTGACACCCGAAGCTGTTCTCTGATAGTCATGTGAGCACGTACAGTCACACACACAATTCTGTTTGTTTTGTTTCTCAAGGTAGGGTCTCACTCTAGCCCAGGCTGACCTGGAATTCACTATGCAGTCTCAGGGTGGCCTTGAACGTGTCATGCACGAGGCCCTGGATTTGATCCCTAGCACTGCATAAAACCAGGTGTGGTGGTACACATATACTCCCAGCACTTGGTAGGTGGAGACAAGAGTACCAGAAGTTCAAGGTCATCCTTGGCTACATAAAAAGTTGGAGGCCAGCCTGGGCTACAGAGATCCCGTCTCAAAAAAAAATAAATAAAAAAGAAAAAAGAAAAGAAAGGAAAGAAAAAAGCTGGGCATGGTGGCGCATGCCTTTAATCCCAGCATTTGGGAGGCAGAGGTAGGAGGATCACCATTAGTTCGAGGCCACCCTGAGACTACATAGTGAATTCCAGGTCAGCCTGGGCCAGAGTGAGACCCTACCTTGAAAAACCAAAAAAAAAAAAAAAAAAAAAAGTAAAAAAGTTTACAAGTGGGGGTGTGGTGACACATTCCTTTAATCCCAGCACTTGCCAGGTTGAGGTTAGGAGGATTGCTGTGAGTTCAAAACCAGCCTGGGACTAGAGTGAGTTCCAGGTTAGTCTGGACCAAAAACCCTATCTGGAAAAACAAAAGAACTGCACCTGGAGTTAGGGCTATAGTTTGTTGGTAGAGTGCTTGCCTAACAAGCATAAAGCCCTGGGTTTGATCCCCCAGCACAACATAAACTTGGTGCAGTGGTGCATGCCTGCCCGAACTTGGGAGGTGGGAGGCAGGAGGATCAAGAGTTTAAGGCTACATAATCAGTTCAAGGCCAGCCTGGGATACATAAAACACGGTCTAAAAACCAAAAATAGTTAAAAAAAAAAAAAAGGGGGGGGGTGGCTGAGAAGATCTCAGTGGGTAAAGGTGCTTGCTTACAAAGGCTGTCAGCCAGGGTTGCATTCCCCAGTACCCACAAAAGCCAGATGCATAAAGTGGCAAAGGTATCTGGAGTCTATTTGCAGCTGTGTACCCATTTTCTTTTCCTCTCTGCTTACAAATGAATTTTTAAAAAAATTTTATTTATTAGGCAGAGAGAAGGGGAGGGAGAGAGAATGGGCACGCCAGGGCCTCTAACCACTGCAAACGAACTCAATACATGCACCACCATGTGCATCTGGTTTATTTGGGTTCTGGAGGATGGAACCTGGGTCCTTTGGCTTCATAGGCAAGCACCTTAACTGCTATTTTTTTTTTTTTTGCGGGGGGGTTTCAAGGTAGGGTTTCACTCTAGTTCAGGCTGGCTTGGAATTCACTATGCAGTCTCAAGTTGGCCTTGAACTCCCAGAAATCCTCCTACCTCTGCTGGGATTAAAAGGCATGCACCACCACACCCAGCTTGAATGAAAATGTTTTTAAAACAGCAACAACAGGGCTGCAGAGATGGCTTAGCAGTTAAGGTGCTTGCCTGAAAAGCCAAAGAACCCAGGTTCAATTCTGTAGTATCCACGTAAGCCAGATGCACAAGGGGGCACATGTGTCTGGAGTTCATTCACAGTGACTGGGGACCCTGGAGCACCCATTCTCTCTCTGTCTGCCTGCAAATAAATAAATTTATGTATTTATTTGAGAGTGACAGACAGAGAGTGAAAGAGGCAGATAGATAGAAAATGGGCATGCCAGGGCCTCCAACCACTGCAGACAAACTCCAGATGCATGCACCACCTTGTGTTTCTGGCTTACGTGGGTCCTGGGGAATCGACCCCCAACCGGGTCCTTAGGCTTCACAGGCAAGAGTTTAACTGCTAAGCCATCTCTCCAGCCCCTAAATAAATAAGTAAATAAATCAATAAATAAATAAAACAAAAAATAACCCTACACCTGTTGTGTTCAACAGTTGTAGAACTTCCGGTTTATTGCAAATGTCCAATCTGTGGAGATGAATTATGTCACAGCCTTTCAAAACTGTCAAGACTGTTTGGGGCTAGGGATGATGAGATTGTGACTAGGGGTGGCTTGAGGGAGAGGTCATGGCAAGGGAACAGCGTGCCTCTCAACTGCAGTGGTGGTACACTAACATACTTGTGATGACTTGGAACACTCCCGGGTCTGATACTGTCCCATAATCACCTAACATGCAGTTGTTAGGGAAGTGAGTGAAGGGTCTGGGAACCTCCCTGAGCTTTCTTTGAAATTCCATGTGAAGGTATAGAGAGTCGGGTATTTTGTTTTTTAGTCCTTTTAAGAATTCACCCTAATAACTGCTTACACAGGAAGGCAGCTGCACGGCTGTTCATGTTACTCCAGGACGAGTAGTTGTGAGCAAGGACTAGCTGGAGACCCAGGTTTCTCTTGGGAGCCTCACCTCGCTTAGGGAGCAGCTGCGAGAAGGGTGCTAAGGCACACAGTTGGCTTTTGAGGTCTGTAGCAAGGTGATTTCCTGTGGAAATCTTAACTTGTCCTTCAGGTGTTGGTCCCAACAAGGGCGGGTGTGGGCCTGATCCTGCCATCTCGCCCAGGTCTGAACCCACAAACGCCATGCCACTGGGAGAATCCACCCTCCCCAAGGACACCTCTGCCCTGGGAAGCGGATGGGATGACTGGAGCCCAGTGATCTGGGGCGGTGACGACTTGGCTGTCTTTCCTAGCTGCTCTTACATTAAAGATGTCACGCTTTCCCATCTGGGAACATGTGCAAATCAATGGAGCTGTGGCATCCCAAGCCACACACCACCAAGGGCAAAGTCTGAGTAGTGCTGGAGGGCAGGGAGGACAGGAAAAAAGTTAAAAAACAAAACAAAACACAACAAAGCCGGGTGTGGTAGCACACCTTAATCCCAGTATTTGGGAGGCAGAGGTAGGAGGATCACCATGAGTTCAAGGCCACCCTGAGACTACATAGTGAATTCCAGGTCAGCCTGGGGCTAGAGTGAGACCCTACCTCGAAAAACCGGGGGGAAAAAAAGGCTTAAAACACACCAGCCAGGCCCACTTGTGGACATGGCTGGGAGTCTGCAGCACTGGGAAAGATCTGGAGAAGGTGAGGAGGGCTGGTTTCATCTCAGGGGTGCAGACAAAATTCTCAGGGCCAGTTTTTACCATGGACATCAGGGTTCTACTGTAGGTCTCAGCTAGGCAAGCAGGGTGAGATGCCCCGGCCCCAGCCTTACTCCAGGTACTGGACCTACTGCCAAGGGGGGAGAGGCATTTCTTCAAGCACTCTCCACAGAAGAGCTCCACACAGCACAACAGCCTGTGCCCTCTCACTCTGCTGAGAGAAGGGCAGGTTCTGTGTGCCAGCGGGGAGCCTGCTAGAGGGGCATCCCCTAGGTAACTTTCCCCACAGGAAGCCACCCACCCTCACCCTACCCTCAAATCTCCTCTAGCCCCTTTCTCCAAAGTCCCCAACCCTCTGCCTCCCAACTGGGCCCCAGAGCCAGAAATGAAGCCAAAGAGCCCACAGCTGGCCGCAGTCACTGTGTCCAAGGGTGGCAGGGGAGGTCCCACCCTTGTGGAATGAACCAGCATATTCCCTTCTGTGTCCTGCAGACTGCAGCTGCCTGCGGGCCTGCATTCCCACCCAGGGCTCAGGCCAGGGCAGCGTCTCCACCCCTTTGAGCCCCGGTGCTGGCGGGACAGCGAGTCAGGTCTCCTGTGGCCCCAGCAGCCTGGCCTGGTCTTCATCCAGGACAAATGGGGACTGGAGCTCCCGGCCTCGCAGGTACGCTTCCAAGCCCTGGAAACAAGCAGTGACAGTGGCCATGTGTCCTCCTCAGCCGCCCACACACAGTCCTGCCAGCCGGCCTATGGAGCCACTGCCACCGGAGGAGTCCTGCCCTGAGTCAGGGAGGATCAGCAGTGGCCTTGGGCCTTTCCCTCACCAAGACTGCAGCCCTGGATCTTCCTCGTATCACACCGAGACCAACAAAGACCTCTGGAGCCTTGACCCTACCCACATCCCAAAAGCCCTTCAGCACCAGAATGGCTGAGGTAGGGCTGTGACTTCTCCACCCCAGCACCACGTCTCCCCAGTCTTCCCTTGGCTTATGTAAGCCAGGTCCTCCCGTACACCCCTCCTCCCCCAAAAGAAAAGACAGAGACAGCACTCTCACCTCCCCAGCATAGGACACCAAGGGCGATATCTCACAGATGGCTGGAGGGTCTCCATTGGGGAGCAAACTGTTGAAGAGCACTGGTCAGCATTTGTCCCTTGAGTGAATGCCCCGGCACTCCCAAAAAGATAAGTGCCACATGTCACCCCCACCTCCTGTGTCCCCAGTAAGCTCTTCCTCTGCACTTGGCAGTTTGTCAAGTAACAGACTTTGCCCTGGCTAGAATACACCCCACAGAAGACCTATGCAGGGCCCAGGCAGCCTGGTTAAGCTGCAGCTCCTGCCGCGGGGAGGTCAGACACCAAAGGTCCTTTTTCTCTGCTCTGGAGATCAAACCAGCCTATGTCTCCTCAGAGTCAAGCCTGGGCATCAGTTTCCAAGTTTATGAATGAGTTAGGGTCCTAAGACCCCTGCCTCCCTGAGCATACATGGCATTTGATATGACTGGGATGATGACCAAATTAGCGGGGTCCTAGGGATGAGAACTGGGTCCTGGCTACCCTCCAGACTCTCCCTGGGGCCACTCACCAGGGCAGCTCAGGAAGCTGGGCCCCATGTGCATCCAGGAAGCGGGCCCCAGCCTGAAGAGCCCAGCGGTAGTGCTGAGCCAGCAGAGCTCTCCTGGCAGTGGAAGGGTTGTCCACGGCAGCGGTGTCTGCATTCTTCAACGGCGAGAACTCCTCCTCCCGCAGTACTTCAAAGGCAGCAAAGTTCCTGGCGGAGAAAGGCAGTCATTCTATGTCCTGGGTCCGGGAAAGGGCAAGGCTGGGCCAGGTTTCCAGGGACTGAATCGGGGTCTGTTCTCATGAGCCAGTGGTCTAGAAGGCACAGAAGGTGTCTTTTCTACTGAGATCCTGGGAAGACTCAAGCCCTCTTTCAATTCCCACTTGGCCTGCTGTGATTGTGCACGGTTTTAATCCCAGCACTTGGGAAGCAGAGGTAGGAGAATCACTGTGAGTTTGAGGCTAGCCTAGGACTAGAGTGAGTTCCAAGGTCAGCCTAGGCCAGAGTGAGACTCTACCTTCCATTAAAAAAAAAATTAAAAAAAATCAAGGGGCTGGAGAGATGGCTTGCTTAGCGGTTAAGGCGTTTGCTTACAAAGCCAAAGGATCCCGGTTCAACTCTCCAGGACCCACGTAAGCCAGATGCACAAGGGGGCGCATGCATCTGGAGTTCATTTGCAGAGGCTGGAAGCCCTGGCGTGTCCATTTTCTCTCTCTCTGCCTCTTTCTCTCAAATACATAAATAAACAAATAAATAAAATATATCTAAAAAATCAATTCCCACTTGCCAAATGCCCACAGCCAGGGGAAGAGTACAGGCAACCCCCTCCCCCTGCAACCTGGAAACCCTTGACCTGGGCAGAGCAGAGCAGAGCAATCCAGGAAGAGGCTCATTGTCCTCCCAGGGCTTCTGCTGTTCTCAAACTTCTCACCCCTGGGGGCTAGAACACCCTCTGGCTTTCTCCCTAAGACCTGTCTGCAGCCCTCCAGCCTCTCAGCCACCGGGCCCTCACCAAGCCTCCACTTCACCCACCACCAGAACAGAGAGAGGAAAAGAGGAAAAAATAAGTGACTTCTACCACTAACTTAGCAAACTGGAACACATCAAACACAAACTTCTCCATCTTTATCCCGTTTGGTCTTAGCGGCTTTACCAGAGTTCCCTCCTCGTCCACATACGGGACCTTCTTCACAGCCACGTGCGGCTTCAGCAAGGGCTCAAACTCCCTGAGGACAGGAGGAAAAAGGCAAGGGGACAGTTCAGACAGGACCCCACCTGTGGGTGCATACAGCCAGGTGGAGCAGGAGGACCCCCCCACACCCATCCAGAGGGCAGCAATAGGCTCCACCCAGCCACATTTTCAGGGAAGGCACAGGTCTCCCTGTGCCCCAGTGCCACAAATCAGTGGCCACCAGCCACATCACTGCCCGTGCAAATGAAACCAGCAGGTCACAGGGTATATTCATGGGCAGTGAGGCTGATCCACAGAATGCAGCCTTGTCCACAGAGCCTCTCACCAGCTGTCCAAAGCATGATGTCTTGGATCTGGCTTGTTGGGTTTTTTCTATTTATTTATTTATTTATTTATTTATTTATTTATTTATTTATTTATTTGCAGGAAGAGATAAAAAAGAGACAGACTGAGAGAATGGGCACACCAGGACCACTAGCCATTTGCAAATAAACTCTAGACACATGTGCCACTTTGTGCATCTAGCTTTACATAGGTACTGGAAATTGAACCTAGGTCCTTAGTAGGCAAGTGCTTTAACCACTAAGCCATCTCTCCAGCCCTTCTTGTTTGTTTTTGTTAATTTTATTTGTTTGTTTATTTATTTATTTTGAGGTAGGGTCTCATTCTAGCCTAGGCTGACCTGTAACTCACTTTGTAGTCCAAAACTGGCCTTGAACTCACCTCGATCCTCCTACCTCTTAAAGGTATGTGCTGCGGCTTGTTTATACGCAGGAACTTTCTCTAGCTAATCTCTTGGCAATCCCAACCTTCAGGCCAGCTCAGGCCAGGCCAGGCCAGCTTCTAGGTGCTGAGGCACCACCTCAGATCCAACCCAATCTGGCATGGCTGGTTCCTGGTCAGTGCTGCCAGCCACCTGCTGTCTGCATACCTGGTGACCATCTCCAGGAAGTCTCGGGTAAAGAAGTGGTTGCATATGTTGCCTGCGTTGTAGAGCAGGCCACCATCGGCCCCACGCAGCCCTGCGGTCTCGGGACTGATCTCACTGTATTCCACCACCTGGGGGACACCGTCCACCTGGCACACCACGCCCACGGGCTCCTCGGGATATGCCTTTTCCACCACCTGCAGCCACCAAGGATGGGCTCAGAGCTCTGGGCTTTGACTGGGTTGGGCTCAGTGAAGGGGGAGGGGGCGGCACCAGGCTTGGGTAGGGCTGGGGCTGAGCGCTCACCTTGGCCCCACAGTCTGCCTCCTGCAGCACACAGAAGCCAATGAAGACAGGGTCTGCCAGCCGCACCAGGATGTTATCCACACAGTACACGTGCACAAATTCCACGCCCCGGCGCTCCATGTCCTCTAGGATCTGGTGATCAGCCAGAGCACAATACAGGCCCCCATTGCCATCTGCAGAGAAAGAAAGGGATGGACAGGCCTTTGCCACCAGCTCCGGCTGGGCCTCCCTTGCTCAGTTTGGGAAATGCTACCGGAGAGCAAACCTTGGTCTTCACTAACCAAGAACCCTATGATTGCACCATGTGACAGACAGGAATCAAGGCCTTCTGGAGCCCAGGACCACACAGCTTCCCCATACACAGTCATGACTCGGGCCTCCTGATCCCAAGCTGTATTCTGTGGTCCACGATGTGCAGTCTCACCCTGTCCCAGGGGGTGGGGGTGCATACCTGGGGCCATGGCAACTTTATCCTTCCGCTCTAGGATGGCCTTTCCCTCAAAGGTCACAGCAGGGAGCATGCGCTGCTCAAACAGGACCACGTTTGCGGGGTCCAAGTGAAAGAAGTCATGCTCCTTGAAGAACTTGGCCGTGGGCCCCAGTGTAAACTCACTGGTCATGATGTACCTGTAGACGAGGGAGCTGTGAGCTGCGTGCAAGGGATTCTGATCCACCCCGGGCAGATGTAGCTGAAACAGGCTTGGAACAGTTCGGTATGGGTGAGTGCTGGGCTTTGCCTAGGGCTGTGTTAGGGTTAGGGCAGGGCTAGGGCCATCCTGGGAGGGTCACTTTGCCCCCCCCCCCCCGAGGTTGGTGGGGAGGACACACCAGGGCACAGTGCAGTGGGTTCCATGGCGCTCGCCCGCCAACTGTTCAACACGCCGGATCCGTTCCGCCTGCAGTTGGTACAGGGTCTTCTGGCTGGGCAGCCCCACTTGATACATGCCCTTTGGGTAGGTGACACCCAGGCGAGTGCCCTGCCCACCAGCTAGTAGCAGGACAGCCACTTTGTTCAGGGCAATCTGTCGGAAACCTGGGGGGGAGGGGCGCCGAGAGGGGACATCTCTTTTACTTTCAGTGCACACTACATCTGAGCCTGCTACTGCAAGATTTGGGGGGGGGGCGCAGGGTGGAGGTGGCAAGTCAAACAACTCCACGCATCACTTTGCGGTCCGCCCGTGGGTACAACCCATTCGGGTGAACAAGGAGCAAGTTCAGCTTACCTTCCTCCTCCCAGCGCCGTCGCGTCTCGGCGTCGCTGCGGCTCGCGCTGCCCAAGCGATCCGGGGGCAGCGGCTGCAAGCGCGCGGCCAGGTCGGCCGGGGGCCCCGGGTGGCGCGCGTAGGCGGCGGCCGCCAGCTGGCAGTGATCGCGCAGCGCGTCGGGCTCCAGCGGCGCCAGCTCGGCCAGCAGCGCGGCTCGAGGCTCGGGCTCCAGCTCGGCCCAGAACCGCAGGAGGTGCTCCTGCCCCGCGCGCCGCAGCCGGGCGCGCACGTCCCCCTCCGAAGCCATGTTGCTACCGCCCGCTACTCGTGACCCGCGCGCTCCCAGCGACTAGCATCACGGGACCCGGCGGAAGGCGCAGATCCCGGAGGGACGGACTTGGGACCCCACCCTACCCCGGTCCTCTGTGACCCCACCCCTCAGCCAGCCAGGTTCTGTCCAGGGCCCCTGTGACCCCATCCCCCGCCAGGCCCCCCATCGCGCACCCAGTCCTCCGAGCCCCGGGCGTTGGCATCCAGGTCTAGCTCCGATCCAGGCTTTGCAGACGCCCCAGGTCCTCTTCTAGCCACACCCTCTAGACGCCACGACCAGCCCCCAGGCCAGGGCCTTCCCTGTGCGCCCGGTGCCCACCGCTCGTGCTGCGCCCTCTGGTGTGGGCTGACGATGTTGGGCAAGAAAGGGGTTTTGTGACCCTCTTGCCCCTCTCCCCCAGCACCATGCGGGGCTAACCAGATCTGATCTATCACCCTTCTGCCTGCCCACCGCCCACCGTCGGGCTCGGATCATTCTTTTTTTTTTGGGGGGGGAGGGTTCCAGGTAACAATGTGTGCTTTCACCACCACCGAGAGGCACGGAGGCTGCCAGGACGGTCAGGGCAAGAGACAAGCGTCAGACACCCAGGGCCGTGGGGGTGCTCCCTCCGGTTCACTGACCCACCTTCCAACGCCGAGCTCAAACAAGCTCTGCAGCAACTTCCGGCTTGGTTGTTCCGGCTTGGTGGTGCACGCCTTTAATCCCAACACTTGGGAGGCCGAGGTAGAAGGATAGCGTGAGTTTGAGGCCACCCTGAGACTAGTAAATTACAAGTCAGCCTGTGCTAGAGTGAGACCCTACCTCAAAAAAAAAAAAAAAAAAAAAAAAAGAAGAAGAAGAAAAAGAAGGGCTGGGGAGATGGCTTAGTGGTTAAGGCGTTTGCCAGCAAAGCCACAGGCCCCAGATTCGATTCCCTAGGACCCACGTTAGCCAGATACACAAGGGAGCGCATGTGTCTGGAGTTCGTTTGCAGTGGCTGGAGGCCCTGTCGTGCCCATTCTCTCTCCCCACCCTGTCAAATAAATAATAATAATTTTTTTTAAAAAAAAAAGAAAGTTCAATGGCTAGGAAGATAGCTCAGTGGTTAAAGGTAAGTTGCTTGCAAATCCTGATCGTCCAGGTTCGATTCCCCATGTGAAGCTAGTTGCACGAACTGACACAAGTATCTGGACTTTATGTACAGCAGGAAAAGGCCCTGGTGTGAACATTCATATTCATTTTCTCTCAAATTAATAAAATATGTTTTCAGAGCTGAAGAGATGGCTCAGTAGTTAAGGCACTTACCTGCAAAGCCCAAGGATCAGGGTTTGATTCCCTGATACCCACTTAAACCCAGATGCACAAGGTGTCACGTGCATCTGGAGTTTGATTGCAGTGGCTAGAGGGCCTGGCACCCATTCTTTCTCTTTCTGTGTCTGCATCTTTTCCCCTCCCTCCCTCCTTTCTTTCTTTCTTTCTTTTTTTTTTTTTTTTTTTTTTTTGGTTTTTCGAGCTAGGGTCTCACTCTAGCCCAGGCTGACCTGGAATTCACTATGGAGTCTCAGGGTGGCCTCGAACTCACGGTGATCCTCCTACCTCTGCCTCCCGAGTGCTGGGATTAAAGGCATGCGCCACCACGCCCAGCTCCTCCTTTCTTTCTTAATTTTTAAAATTTATTTTTATTTATTTGAGAGTGACAGTGAGAGAAAGAGGTAGAGGGAGAGAGAGAGAGAGAATGGGTGCACCAGGGCCTCCAGCCACTGCAAACGAACTCCAGGTGCAGGTGCCACCTTGTACATCTGGCTTATGTAGATTCTGGGGAATCAGGCCTCAAACCAGGATCCTTTGGCTTTGCAGGCAAGTGCCTTAACTGTTAAAGGATCTCTCTAGGCCTATGACTGCTCCCCCCTCTCTCTCTCAAATAAATAAATAAAATGTTTTAACAATAGGTTTTAAAAAGTTCAGACCAGACGTGGTGGACCACACCTTTAATCTCAGCACTGGGGGTGGGGTGGCGACAGAGGTAGGAGAATCACTATGAATTCAAGGGCAGCCTGGGACTGCAGAGTGAGTTCCACATCAGCCTGGGCTAACATGAGACCCTACCTCAGAAAGCAAACAAACAAACAAAAAAGTTCAAATGAGGGCTGGGGCCCTGGCTCCCTCCAGATTCAAATGACACATGTATCTGGAGTGCATTAGCAGTGATAAGAGGCCCTGACACACCTGTTCTCTCTTCTCTCTCCCCCACCTCTCTCCTTGCAAATAAGTAAATTACACACATTTTTTTTCTCTCTCTTTAAAGTTCAAATGATGCTTTAGCACCAGGATGAAAAGACCCACCTAGCTCAGTTCTGCTCTGGCTAACCCTCTGAAAGAAGTGTGTCTCCTGGTGGGCTGCTTCTGTACACGGAGCCCCTCATAGGAATCTGGGCTTCACAGAGTCCAAGCCACAGTAAATTCTCCTGGACGAGAGAAAGGATTTGGCTTTCCAAGAACTGAGTTAGGCTTGCCTTGGGGCCTTTGCAATTGCTTCCTCCTGCCTGGACACTCTTCCCCAGAATGTCCCAGGATTCAATGCCTTTTCTGTATTCCCAGAGGCCTGTCTACTCCATGAGAAGTCAACTCCCGAAGGTCGGATGTTGTTCTGTTCCTTGCTCTGCCTCTTCACCTTAAATGAGTGTCTGGCATACAGTGGACACTCAGTAAATGTTTGTTTACTGAACAAATGAGTGTTGGACCCAAAACTAGCATCACCGTGACCAGACCAGCAACTGTTTGGGGAATGGGGACTAAAGGAATGAATGAGCAGCAGGGTGAGGACAGTAGACGGGAGTCAGGTGAGCGGAGCCAACTCCACACCCCAGGTCAGAGTCTATGGGAGTGCTTATCACCTCTGTGAGGCTGGTCAAGGACAGACATGTGCTCCTTGGAGGCAGGTGTCAGGCATGATCTCTGAGTCCTTAAGAGCAGAACAACTCCAAGATCCTGACTCACCGTGAGGGTGGAACCAAGATCCGAGGATGGAAAACCCTGCTTAGTGCAGCCAGAGGCACTTGCAAGACCAGAAGAACAAGTGCCCCTGAGCATCTAGGAGTACAGTCAAGTCAGGTGTGAGGTCAGCAAGGCCTTCCTAGACTCAACCCCCATCACCACCTGTCAGGGGGAAGTCTTGTCCTTTGCTTTCAGGGGAGCAGGGCCCGGAGGTAAGCAGTGGAGACCAGAGAGTCCTGGGAAAGGCTGGGACTGGGAAGCACCTCTCTCCTCACCCCTGACCCAGGCTGTCACTATGACAACATAACCACACCTGGGCTGGGCTCTGAAAGTTCCCTAGAGGGACAGCAAAGCTGTAAGCCTCAGGGTTGGAAGACTGTCAGACCAGGCTGGGGAACAGAGCAGAAAGTGGAAGAGCTCAGAGCTCAGGCCAGAAAGACACAGGGCCACACCTTTGTCCTGTGCCAAAAGCCAGGTACTGATTCCGCTATTTGGACCTTTCTTCAGAGATCATAGGGAAGCACTCAGACCCAGGGCCAGCTGAGGCCACCTTCCCTTTACCCTGGGTTCTGGATACTTTTTAAAAAAAAATTTTTGTCATTTATTTTTATTTATTTATTTGAGTGACAGAGAGAGAAATAGGCAGATAGAGAAAGAATGGGCGTGCCAGGGCCTCCAGCCACTGCAAACGAACTCCAGACGCGTGTGCCCCCTTGTGCATCTGGCTAACGTGGGTCCTGGGGAATAGAGCCTCGAACCGGGGTCCTTAGGCTTCACAGGCAAGCACTTAACCGCTAAGCCATCTCTCCAGCCCCCTGGGTTCTGGATACTTTGAGAGGCCCCGGACTTGGGTTAACCAGAGGCTCTGGTCTGAATCCTCCTATCCTGAGTTGCTGCTGGTAGCTGACCCCAACACCCATACAGGGCTATCCACAGAACCTCCATCCCACAAGCCTCATCTTGGCTTGGTGTCCCACCCCAGGATGGCAATTTCACTGTGACTTCACCGCTCCAGTTAAGTCTGCCTGCCTTCCTGCCTGCCTGCCTGTCTTCCTTCCCTTCCTCCTCCCTCCCCTCCTTTCTTTCTTTTTTTTCAAGGTAGGGTCTCACTCTAGCTCAGGCTGACCTGGAATTCATTATGTAGTCTCAGGGTGGCCTTGAACTCACAGTGATTCTCGTACATCTGCCTCCCGAGTGCTGGGATTAAAGGCATGTGCCACCACCCCGGCTATTTCTTTCTTTTTTTTGTAGGGTCTCACTCTAGCTCAGGCTGACCTGGATCTCATACTGTAGTCTCAGGGTGCCTTTGAACTCATGGCAATCCTCCTACCTCTGTCTCCTGAGAGCTCGGATTAGAGGTGTGCACCGCCACTCCTGGCCCAGATAAGTCTTTCTCACTACCCATGATGGGCTAGGGCAATGCCAGGGCTGGAAGTGTCTCTACCCTGCTCCTAAACATCACTTTGGGGGCTGGAGAGATGGCTCAGCAGTTAAAGGCACTTGCTTGCAAAGCCTGATGGCCCAGGTTTGATTCCCCAGTACTCGCATAAAGCCAGATGTACAAAGCATTGCATGCATCTGGAATTCTTTTGCAATGACAGGAGACCCTGACACATCCATATTCCCTCTCTCTCCCTCTTTCTCTGTCTGCCTCATTCTCTGTCTCTCTAATATAAGTAAAAATATTTTTATGAATTATTGAGTTTTTGGGAGAAATCACAATTCATGAGATTTACTTAGGGGAAATTGACACCTAGGAAAAGGCTCGGAAACTTCCACCTACAGGTGGAAGACTGGACAAAGAATCCCTTTCAAATAACAGACCAGGATTAAGATTAAGAAATAGTGAAAGTTCTGAAAGAGAACAACTGTCAACCAAGGTTACTTTATCCTGAAAAGCTATCCATTCAAATACACGGAGAAATAAGGACATTCCACAACAAAAGCAGGCTAAAGGAATATTTGAAGACAAAAATCAGCTCTCAGAAAATACTTGAAAGAATCCTCCATGCTGGAGAGAAAGAAAAGCACACATATAAGGAACTGGGAAAAAACAAACCATACTCAAATACTAGTTAATACAAGAGAGCAAAGGTAAAACCAGAAGAACTACAAAAAATGGCAAAAATAAATATACACCTTTCAATAATATCTCTTAATATCAACAGTCTCAATGCTCCAACCAAAAGACATAGGTTTGCAACTAGGTTAAACAGCAGGATCCTTCAACTTGTTGCCTCCAAGAAACTCACCTTTCTACAAAGGATGAACACTATCTTAGGGTGAAAGGTTGGAAAACGGTGTTTCAAGCAAATGGGCCTAGAAAACAAGCGGGGGTTGCTATCCTAATATCTGACAAGGTAGACTTCATTAGGAAAGATAAGGAAGGTCACTTTACATTGATTAAAGGCACACTTCAACAGGAAGACATTACAATCCTGAACATGTGCACCTACCACCAGGGCTCCCAATTTCATCAAACAAATGCTATTAGAACTAAGGTCACAGATAACACCAAACACAGTTGCAGTGGGTGACTTTAACACCCCACTCTCATCAATTGACAAGTCATCCTGGCAAAAAATAAACAGAGAGGCATCTGGGTTAAATGAGGTCAGAGAATAAATGGACCTAACAGATATATAGAGGACATTTCATCCAAATGCTGCAGAACACACATTCCTTTCAGCAGCACATGGAACATTCTCTAAAATAGACCATATATTAGGACACAAAGCAAATCTTAATACAGGAAAATTGAAATAATTCCTTGCATTCTATCTGACCACAATGGAATCAAACTACAAATCAATAGCAAGAAAAGCTATAGAGCATGCACAAAATCATGGAAACTAAACAATACACTACTAAATGATGAGTGGGTCAATGAGGAAATCAAAAAATTCAGAGTCAAATGATAATGAGAGCACAACATACCAAAACCTTTGGTACACAATGAAGGCAGTCCTAGAGGGAAATTTATAGCTTTAAGTGCCTATATTAAGAAATTAGAAAGGTGTAAAGTAAATGACCTAATGCTTCACCTTAAAGCCTTGGAAAAAGAAGAATAAGGCAAACCAAATATCAGTAGGTGGGAAGAAATAATAAAGATTAGGGCAGAAATTAATGAAATAGAACCCCCCCCAAATCCAAAGAATCAATGAAACAAACGGTTGTTTTTTTTTAATTTCAAATTTTTATTAACAAACTTCCATGATTATAAAACATATCCCATGGTAATACCCTCCCTCCCTCCACTTTCCCCTTTGAAACTCCATTCTCTATCATATCCCCTCCCCATCTCAATCAGTCTTTCTTTTTTTTTTTTTTTTTTCGAGGTAGGGTCTCACTCTAGCCCAGGCTGACCTGGAATTCACTATGGAGTCTCAGAGTGGCCTCGAACTAAAGGCGGTCCTCCTACCTCTGCCTCCCGAGTGCTGGGATTAAAGGCGTGCGCCACCACGCCTGGCAAGTCTTTCTTTTATTTTGATGTCATAATCTTTTCCTCCTCTTATGATGGTCTTGCGTTGGTAGTGTCAGGCACTGTGAGGTCATGGATATCCAGGCCATTCTGTGTCTGGGGGGAGCACGTTGTAAGGAGTCCTACCATTCCTTTGGCTCCTACATTCTTTCTGCCACCTCTTCCGCATTAGACCCTAAGCCTTGGAAGGTGTGATAGAGATGTTACAGTGCTGAGCAAAAGAGTTGGTTTTTTGAAAGGATAAACAAGATTGATAACCCCTTAGCAAGTCTGACCAAAAGAAAGAGAGAAGAGACACAAATTAATAAAATTAGAGATGAAAAAGGCAACATCACAACAGATACCAGAGAAATTCAAAAAAATCATAGGGACATACTATAAAAAATATACTCCACTAATTATGAAAATCTGAAAGAAATGGATGATTTCCTTAATTTATATGACCTACCTAAATTAAGTCAAGATGAGATTAATCACTTAAATAGACCTATAACAAGTATGGAGATCCAAGCAGTTATCAAAAATCTCCCAACTAAAAAATGTCCAGGCCCAGATGGATTCACTGGTGAATTTTACCAGACCTTTAGGGAAGAACTAACACCATTGCTTCTTCAGCTTTTCCATAAAATAGAAAAAGAAGGAATCCTACCAAACTCCTTCTACGAAGCCAGCATCACCCTGACACCAAAACCAGGCAAAGATAGAACAACAACCAAAAAAAAAGAAACTTACAGACCAACCTCCCTCATGAACATAGATGTGAAAATTCTCAGCAAAATATTGGCAAACAGAATACAAGAAGAATATATCAGAAAGATCATTCACCCGGACCAAGGGAGAATTCTGGGAGCAGGAAGTGGTCCAGGCAGACAACACCCTGAAGACCTCCATGGCCCCTAGAGGGTGCTCCTGACCAGTCTGGAGATGGGATTCTGGGGTAAGAACACAGCCTAAGGCCTCTTAGTGGACCAGATGGAGTCCGTGATCTAGTGATCCTAGCTGGAAAGCTAGACCCAGGGCTGTGAGAGGCAGAATGGTTGGATGTCCACAGAAGAAAGGGCTGGGGTGGGGAACAAGAAACAGAGAGCTAAGGGAGCTGGTCACCGGATGGTCATCTGGGGACACAGGATAAAGTGGCTTTGTCCGGCAGCTGGCAGAACAAGGCCGACTGCCCCAAGGGGCCAGAGGAGGAGCTGCCAGTGGCGGGGGCAGAGGCCTCTGTGTGGGAGTGCGCCCAGCTGGCTGGAGCCTATGATCCTCTTGGGGCCCTCCTAGTGAAAGAGAAGGGGGCCTCCAGAGTCAACCGGTGGCCTGGGGACTCTCAGCAAAGAAGACCCAAGGGATGTGGAGGAGATGCGTCCTCCCCGTCCTTAAACTTGAAGGTACTCGGGCAAGGGATTTCTGCTTCTGGAATAGATGAGCGTCCTACTGGACCCGACAAAATGCTGAGCAGCTGCTGGAGGCTTGTAGGGCATGGAAACCGGGGTATTGCAGGGAACAGAGTTTGGGGGTCCCCCAACCTCGTAGAAGCGGTGGTGTGTGTGCGCGCGCGCGGGTGTGTGCGTGTGTGTGTGCGCGCCCCTACCTCTAGAAAAATCAAACCTGGGCTGGAGGCCGCCAAGCCAATCCGGCAGCAGATGGTCCAGATTCAGCCAATGGCTGCGGCGAATGCTAATGAGAGCTGACGCCGCGAGCCGAGCTCCGTTCAAAAGTAGCTGCTATTGTCGCGGCGGGTCGCGCGCGCCGGGCCGGTCCCGCCGTCCGGCCGCCGCGCGGGGACGGACACCGGGGAAGGGGAGGGAACGCGGGCTGGAAGCCGGGATCCCATGGCCGTAGCCGCGATGGCCGAGCGGGGCCGCCTACCGCCCGCCGGGCCTGCTCCGGTGCCGAGTACCGAGGGGCTGCCCCGGGCCTTCCTGCAGAGCCTGCACACCCTCTTCGACATCCTGGACGACCGGCGGCGTGGCTACGTGCACCTGCGCGAGATCGAGTCCCGCTGGCAGGGCGCCGATGCCAGCGAGCTGCCCCGCGGCGTGCTCGAGGGCCTGCGCCAGGTGGCCCCAGCCAGTGGTTACCTGACCTTCGAGCGCTTCGTGGCCGGCCTGCGCACCTCGCTGCTAAGCTCCGACGGCGGCTCTCGGGATCAGCCACGCGTCCCCATCCGGCTTGGGGACCAGCCGCCGCTGCCCCCGCAGCGCCTGGTGTTCCCACCGGCAGACGAACCGCGGACTGTTCTGGAGAGGAAGCCTCTGCCCCTGGGCGCGCGCCCCCCGCAGGCAGGCCCGGGGGTCTCATCGCGGACCCCTGAGCTGCCCTGCAGCCCCACGGAGGGGGCGCCCTGTCTCGCGGAGCCCGAGTGGCCCCAGAGCACCGCCCTGGAGCGGAGCACGAGCGCGGACGCTGGTGAGTGCGGGGTTACCCCCGATCCCATCTCCTGTGATCCGAGCCTGTGCCCAGGATCTCCCAGGAGGAAAAGAGAGGGGGGTCGCCGTGGCCGGGCCCCAGAGCTTTGGGTTGCCTGCCCTTGTGTGCGCTGGGGCCTGAGGGCAGCCGAGGGCGGTAGGATGACTAAATACCCACCGGGAATCCACTCGAGTCTGAGCTGGGCACAGACATCTGGCACTGTGAGGGAAGGCATGCTGCCTCCTAATACCCGCTTCCGCCCCGGAGCATACTTGGACCTTCATCCTTATGTCTGGGGCAGAAGTGTCTGTCTAGGAGAAAAGGTCTCCCAAAGTGGTCTGATGGTCCTTCTCCATGTGACAGCTCAGCTTACAGGATTGGGCCCACACTTCCCCCACCCAGGACAGGGGTGTAGACAGGAGCTGCTGGAGGTGGCCCAGGGGTGTGGGCCCTAAGTGCAGAAGAAAGGGGGGTATCTTCTGCAGCACCTGCTAGGCTGTGGTGCGGCAAACGTTACAGTCACAGAGCAGTCTCTGGGGACCTCCAGCGGGCTCCACTCCAGGCAGGCTTCCGGTCCAGTTGGCAGAGGCCGGAGACTGTTGAATGGACCCCTGTCTGCCCCTCCAGCACCTGTCTTGGGAACAGGCCCTCCATTATGGCCGGGAATGGGGGCAGGCTCCCAGTGGAGCCCAGGGCCCTCCAAAGCCCATTCAGCCTGCGCACCTGCTGGTCAGGTGCAGGCCTGTCCATTAATGACAGTTGCCAGTCTCTTTTGGCGCTGCCCACTGTTTTGCCAGCCTCACCGGACCTCTCCTTCTGTCTCAGCCACGTTCTACCACCTCAAAACCGGCACTTGGTGTGGCAGTGGCCCCTGCCTTCCTGGTAAAATGATCCAGCAGCCATCCCCCGCCCCGCCCCCCCCCCCCCCCCCCCCCGCACAGGCTGGGAGCGCTGCCTCCTTGTGCCTGTGGTGGGGTGCTTCTGGGGGTAGCTGGTCATTCCTGTGGCATTATGTGTCATGGACAGACTCAGGGTTTGCCCTGCTCCACCATGATGCCCCTTGCGACACCAGGTCAGTAAGTATGTGCCCAGGACTGATAACTGAGCAGCATTCAGGCCACTGCTCTGCAGGCCTGGGGCCAGGCTCTATCTGTCACTTCTTTACAGGCCAACTGAGGCTTAGACAAGGGGAGTGGCATGCTTGACAAAACTGGCTTTTGAGGTGGCAACAAATGTGGAGCTCTAAGACCCCTCTAGTTCCCTAGGAACATTCTCCTAACACATATATGGCCTCCCATGTTCCAAGCCCAGTGGTTCGGGCCTCCTTCCCTGTACAAGTCAGTCTCAGGTGTACTGGAGTGCCTTCCCAGCCCTCAGTGTGAGGACTTCCTCTGTTCCCACCTTCTGGAAGCAACATCTTGCCCGTGTACCTCCCGCTGCCTCTCCTGGGAGCTACAGGCCACTCAGCACAGCAGGTTGGGACATGAACTCTAGGACCTGTTGGAGCTAGAATCCCTGCTGCGCACACAGGAGCCCAATTATGAATCAACCACCTCCCAGGGCCAAGCAGCAAGGATGAAGCCTGACATGTAGTTGGAGGACTGAGGGTGGGTGCCCTCCTCCACGCCTGCACCCCACTCTTGTAGACAGGGAGCCTGACAAACATCAAGTCCTTGACAAACAGACAGGGCAGGTGTATGTGAGTGCGAAGACATGTTGACTGTTGACTGCGCCTTCTCCACGTACATGTACAGGATTCACTTCGTACTGTGACCACTCCTGGACAACAGCAGGCCCCTCACCCAGACCCAGGTCTTTCCTGTACCAGCTGCTGCCTCCACAAGGCTCTTGCCTATCTATCTCTTGTACCTTACCCTTTTCCCAGCAGCCTTTGAGACCCTGAGATGTCTCCACCGTGTTCTGCGCACAGGGGGAGGGTTGCAGAGAAAAGCTCACAAAACCTCAGTCCCCAGCAAGCCCAGGCAGGTGTGGGGAGAAAGGCAGGCAAGAGGAAACCAGATCCTAGCCAGGCATAAAGGCACCAGATGGGCTATGCCTGGGAGTTGGGTCTGGCAGAGGCTCCCAAGTGGTACAGGCTTTGTTCCCAGAGTTTGCTTCACTGGGGTTGGTTGGAGGTTCTGGAATGGGCTGAGAAGCTGGGCTGGGGTGTTGAGCCCACTAGGTTAAGCCAGGACCCTGCTTCTTCCCTACAGGTGCGTTGGCCTGTAAGGCTCTGGAGGTAGGCACGGGTGATGCCCGACGGGTTCCACGGACCCGAGGGGAGCGTCGAAGGCACACGATCACCAATGGCGTGGACTGTGGCCTGGTGAGAGGGACGGAACCCCCAGGGACGCTCTGTGTTGTCCAGGAGGCTGGAAGCTGGGGAGAAGCAGCCTGGCCAGGGTATTGGGGGAGCTCTGGAGGGAATGGCAGTCAGCTCTGAATATCTCTCTCCCCGTGGGAGCTTGAGTCTTCCAGAGAAAGAGACAAATATGGTTAGGCAGAAGGGATGGGGGAGGGGGAGCTGTAAGGTTCTTTAGTGATATGTGGTGACATTGTTTGGACCATCGCCCTGCAGAGGTTTGGGGCTCCCATGCACAGGCTGGCCATCCACACATGCCTTTGCGGATTGCACACAAGCCTCTATTCATGGCCGTGTGCTGGTCTCCATGTCCGTAGGTCTCAACTTGTATGCCTGGGGCTCTCAGAGCACACAGGCCCTTATGGGTATGCACAGTGCTGATGTGCTTTCTGGCACGTGTGCATTCCCATGTGCACACGTGTGTGTGTATAGGTGAAGCAGATGAAGGAGTTGGAGCAGGAGCAGGAGGTGCTGCTGCAGGGTCTGGAGATGATGGCACGGGGCCGCGAATGGTACCAGCAGCAGCTGCAGCGTGTGCAGGAGCGTCAGCGCCGCCTGGGCCAGAGCAGAGCTGGTACCGTAAGTGCTGGCACACCACCTGAGGCTGGCTCCCACCAACTCCCCTGGGCTCCCTCCAAGGCTCTGAGTAGCAACTTCAAGGGTGTGGCGGGGGGGAGGCAGGAGTACCAACTGCAAGCACCCCCTCATGACTTGGTGTTCCCTGCTTCCTTCCCCAGGACCCCGGGACTGCTGGAAGCCCGCGCCCTCTAGGGCGGCTGCTGCCCAAAGTGCAGGAGGTGGCCCGGTGCCTGGGAGAGCTGTTGGCCGCAGCCTGTGCTAGCAGGGTGAGTGCTCTGTTGCTTGTCCGACACCTCTGCTGGGCCACCCGTCATCCTTGTCCCGGAGACTGTGCCCGGGAGAGTCCTGCCTGACCGTGACTTCCTGCAGGCTCTGCCGTCAGCCTCTTCAGGGACCCCAGGTCCCGCCCTGGTCCCCACCTCACCCTCAGCCCCAGGCTGGCAGCAGCAGACCATCCTCATGCTGAAAGAGCAGAACCGGCTGCTCACCCAGGTAGGTGTGGGCAAAGAGGGGACGGCGTGGGAGGCCCGGCTGTGTGTTCCCTGGCTCCGACCACCTGCTGCCCCTCCCCACCCAGGAGGTGACTGACAAGAGCGAGCGCATCACTCAGCTGGAGCAGGAGAAATCTGCCCTCATCAAGCAGCTATTTGAGGCCCGAGCTCTCAGCCAGCAAGAAGCGGGGCCTCTGGACTCTACCTTCATCTAGCTGTGTGTGCCTCCCTTGGACGCACACACACACTGTGCTTCAGCCCCGAGGCACCCCTTTGAGCCCACCCTCTGACTGGAGACCACCAGCTGGCCTGGACAGAGTCCTTGAGTGGGACCCTCTCTCCATCCATGCAATCTGGGTTCCCTGGATGCTCACCCCAGGCTGGCCCCTTACACTTGGGGTGCCAATCAGGGTGGGACTCTGTTGTGTTGGTACAGCCTGATGCTGCTATTTCCACTGTCAGTGGACAGTGGGGGCCCCTTCCTCATGTTTACCAGATCTCAGGCAGCCCTGGACAGACGGGCCATGTTTACAGCTGTCTTGTTTCTTCCTGCATGTAGACCCTGGGGCCCTGGTCTCTAGTAAAGAACTGGTTACACTGGACTGCACTTCTGACAATTCCCAGCAGAGGGTGCTGACTGAGCTGGTCCTCCTTGTAGGCAGGTTTTGTCCTGTGTGTGGGCTGAGAGACCTGGGAACAGAGAGAGGTTAGGGGGTCCAGTGGCCACAGCTTCTCCTCCACCAAAGACACCAAGACAGGTGGCTGTGGCTCAGATGGGAGCAGATAGAGGATGTGGGGAGGGGCTAGGAGCTCTTATCAGGGCTCTGCCCATCCGCTGTCAGTTGGGAGACTTGCAGGGATTCATGCAACTCAGTGTTCATGTTCCCACCAAAGTTGAGAAGGAATCTGGCTGTGATTGGACCAGGCCAGCAAGTTTCTGGAATGAGGCCAAGAGCTTGGCTTACCTTCCCTGCCCACAGGCCCAGGCCCTAAAGCCTCGTGGCTCTTTATCCGCCTGGCCAAGACTAAATCCCATGGAGCCATGTGTGGCCTGTGAACACAGTCACCCGGGTGGTTTAGTGTGTGTTCCTCCTGTGGGGAGGCTTCTGTCCCTATAAGGAGTGAGCCAGGCTGTGAGGTAGAGTGTGGGCAGGACAGCAGAGCACACCCATTCCTCGGGGCACAGGTTACCCAAGGTCCGGGAACTACAGCTTGTCCCTGGAGGGCAGGGAGGGAACACCTTGTCTCAGCCACAGAAAAGGGGACCTGGGGACATAAGAAGAGCCCAGGGTGAAGTCCCCCTCAGGTGTCCCTCTATTCCCCTGCAGCTTTGGTGGGATGGAGGGTGTGGGCTCTGCCCAGCCTGGTCCCATAGCACTTGGTACTCACTGTCACCAGAACCAAGGGCAGGGGCCACCAGTGTGGAGGTGTGGGAATTTCAGGGTACAGGGATCAGGCGGCAGCCCACGGGGCCTGATTCCCCTGCTGCACTCAGCCTTACAGGACAGGGCAGGTCAGGAACGTGTTAGCCCAGTGCTAACCTGCCACCTGCTCCGTAGTTAGAAGTAGGTTCTAGGCCCAAAGGGCAATTGTGTCCCTCAAGCCCCAAACACCCTGGTGGACTTGCCTTGTACTGGTTACGCCAGTACCAGCAGTGAGCGCCAGTACCAGCAGTGAGCGCTCTCTTTCTCAACAAGTTGAGCCTGTCCCCCAGGCCTTCTGAAATGGGCCTCCTTCATGGTCCTTGGATTTGCCTCTTCCATTCCATGACCAGGCACCCACACCCCTCAGGCCCTGAGGACACTTCCCTGGTGGAGTAAATTACTCAAACACAACCCTGAGACATTCCAGAACTGAAGCCTGACCACATCGTCCATGAACCCACCAGTCTTCAGCCTCCCCTCCCCTCCTCTAGGCTTTGCTCCACATAGATAATCTCCTGGAGCTGCTCGTAGCTTTGCCCATCAGCTCTTACCTGTCCTCACAAAGCCATGTGCATCTCTGAGGTGTTTAGCCAGGCAGCAGGCTTTCCCCTTGAAATATGTTCCACACCCTCAAAAACTCTGCAGTTCCACCTGACATTGTCACAGGACTGGAGACAAGAGATAGGGCAACAGGCTCTAGCCTGGGGTGACAGTCATTCGACCTGCACTCTCTGAGGTAAATGGAAACAAGGTGACGCATATGGGAACACAGCAAAGTGGCCTCATGGCCCTCATATTCCATACAGAGTGGCAAAAATATGTCTGTGGTCTCTTAATACTCCTTTTAGTCTCTTGGAAGTTCGCAGCCTGGAGCCAGGCTGTTCGTGTGCCCCAGAGACCTTGAGAGAGAATTTAAAGTGGTCCTAGTTGACCCAAGAGATTGGCAGGGGCCAGCGCAGATCTGTGGAGCCTCAGCCGTAGTGGTGCAGAGCAGACAAGTATCATCATACAGGGTGTCTGTCGAGTCAGGTAGGTGGCATCCCTGGCTTCTATCTGCTAATGCAGGTAGCATAGATATGCTCCCAGCTGTGACAACAAAAACAGTCTGGAGACATTTGCTCACTGTCCCTGGGAGGAAATGTGCACCTTGTTGAGAAGGGCACAGATTTTCAGCCCTCATGGATTTTGTGAAGAGTAAGTTTCAGCCGGGCGTGGTGGCGCACGCCTTTAATCCCAGCACTCGGGAGGCAGAGGTTTGGAGGATTGCCTTGAGTTCAAGGGCACCCTGAGACTACATAGTGAATTCCAGCTGAGTCTGGGCTAGAACAAGACCCTACCTCAAAACACCACACACAAAAAAAGAGTAAGTTCCAAGGATGTGAGGGTTTAAAGGTGGCTTTGCGTGTATCTGCCTCTCTCTCAAACAAGCAAATAAGTTAATAAAATATTTCAAAAGAAAAGAATATTCTCAAAGCTGGGAGTGGTGGTGCACGCCTTTAATCCCAGCACTCGGGAGGCAGAGGTAGGAGGATCACTGTGAGTCTGAGGCCACCCTGAGAGCACCTCGTGAATTATTTGAGAGAAAGAGAGAGAGAATGGGCATGCCAGGGCCTTCAGCCACTGGAAACGAACTCCAGACACATGCGCCACCTTGTGCATATGGCTTACGTGGGTCCTGGGGAATTGAACCTGGATCCTTTGGCTTTTCAGGCAAACGCTTTAACCACTAAACCATCTCTCCAGCCCAATAAATGTAATCTTTTGGGCTGGTGACATAGCTCAGCTGGCAGAGTGCTTGCATGAAGCCCTGGGTGTGAACTCCAGCACTGTATAGCTGGGTATGGTGGCACATGTTTCTATTCCCAGCACTTGGAGAATCGGAAATTCAAAGTTATCCTCTGCCACATAATGAGTTTGAAGTAAACTTCGGTTACATGAGACACTGTGTCACAAAACAAAAAGAAAGTAGCCAGGCTGGTTGTGTATGCCCTTAATCCCAGCACTGGGGAGGCAACTGTGGCCACCCTGAGACTACATAGTGAATTCCAGGTCAGCCTGGGCTAGAGCAAGACCCTACCTCAAAAAAAAAAAAAAAAAATCTTGGACCCGGAGATATGACTCAATGGTTGAGTGTTTGCTGCACAGCTATGAGGGCCTGAGTCAGCCTGAGTTTGATTCCCCAGCACCCACATAAACAGCTGGGCATGGCCACACACACCTATTACCCTGGTCCTGTGGGAAGCAAAGACTGGAAAATCACTGGAGCTTCCTGGTCAGCTAATCTGCCCAAAAATATCATTTCTGGGTTCAGTGAGACTCCATCTCAGGGGTACACACAGCTGAGCAATGGGGGAGGGGGAGAGAGAGAAGAGCATATGGGCATGTAGGGCCTCCAGCCACTGCAAACAAACTCCAGACACATGCGCCACTTTGTGTATCTGCCTTTATGTGGGTACTGGGGGATCCAACCCAGGCTGGTGGGCTTTGTAACTGTTGCAGTCAGCTCCTCATTGCTGGGACAAACATCCAAATACACACAGCTCGTGGGAGGAAAAGGGTTTATTTCAGACCTACAAAGTCCAGGGGAAGTTCCCTCAATGGCGGAAGAATCTGGCTCATTCCATCATACATCAGCATAGCAGAGAAAATGAACACCAGCAAGCAGGAGCCAGCAGAGCTCAAACCGCTCTCCACAGGGCTGGACTTACTTAGATCCACCACCAGTGATACACCACCTTGTAGCAGGGATCTGCCAGCCTAGGGACTCACGCTGCAAACTCATTTTTATTTTATTATTTATTTTATTTTTTTGAGGTAGGATCTCCCTCTAGCCCAGGCTGACCTGGAATTCACTATGGAGTCTCAGGATGGGCTCAAACTCACAGTGATCCTCCTACCTCTGCCCCCCAAGTGCTGGAATTAAAGGCATGTGCCACCATGCCAAGCTCAGCAAGCTCAATTTTAATAAAACACTTCAGCCTATGGGGCTATATATTCAAACTATGATATTTAAACTACCACAACAAGCAAGCACCTTTAACCACTGAGCCATCTTCTCAGTCCCCTTTAAAAAAAGCTTATTTATTATTTTTTCAAGGTAGGGTTTCACTCTAGCCCAGGCTGACCTGGAATTCATTATGTTGTCTCAGGGTGGCCTTGAACTCATAGTGATCCTCCTACCTCTGCCTCCCAAGTGCTGGGATTAAAGGTGTGCACCTCCACACCGGCTCTAAAAAACACTTTTTAGTGACAATTTTCATACATATACATAATGTATTTTTAAAATATTTTTTTTTGAGAGAGAGAGAGAGAGGGAGGGAGAGAGAATGGGTGTGCCAGGACCTTTCTGCTGCTGCCAACGAACTCCACATACGTGTGCTCCCTTGTGCGCATGTGCGACATTGCATGCTTGCGTCCCTTTTGCATGGGACCTGGAGATTCGAACACGCGTTCTTAGGTTTTGCAGGCAAGCACCTTAACCACTAAACCATCTTATAATGTATTTTGATGTTAATCTCTTCCCATGTTTCTCTTTCACCCCTTCTTCCCCATTCCCTTTCCACTGAATCCCTTCTTTCTTCCTTCTTTCTTTCACTTTCTTCTTTCTTTCTCTTCTCTTCCTTCCTTCCTTCTTTCTGAGGTAGGATCTCACTCTAGCCCAGGCTGACCTGGAATTAACTATATAGTCTCAGGGTGGCCTCAAATTCATAGCAATTCTCCTATCTCTACCTCCCAAGTGCTGGGATTAAAGGCGCGCGTTACCACACCCGGCAAATCTTTCTTTTTTCCAAACAATTCCTCTTCTATTTAAAAATATTTTTATTTATTTGAGAGCGAGAGATAGTATGGGAATGCCATACTGCAAACGAACTCCAGATGCATGCACCACTTTGTGCGCCTGGTGTTATATGGGTACTAGAGAACTGAACCCAGGCAAACAAATGCCTTTAACTGCTGAGCCATCTCTCCAGCTCCTTTTGTTTTGGGTTTGTCGAGGTAGGTAGGGTCTCACTCTAGCTCCGGCTGACCTGAAGTTCACTATGTAGTCTCAGGGTGGCCTTGAATTCAGTTATCCTCCTACCTCTACCTCCCGAGTGCTGGGATTAAAGGTGGGTGCCACCATGCCCAGCTTATTATTATTATTATTATTATTATTTTGAGGTAGGGTCTCACTGTAGCCCAGGCTGGACTGGAATTCACTATGTAGTTCTCAGGCTGGCCTTGAATTCATAGCAATACTACCTCTCTGTCTCCTGAGTGCTAGGATTAAAGATATATGCCACCATGCCCGGTCCCCTTCTATTTTAATGTCATTTCTTCCTTTTTTTTTGTCCCCCCCCCACCATCCAATAACATATTAATGGGCCCAATATTATGCAGGTCTTGTGCAGGTAACAATAGCCACTGTGAAGTCCGGGATGCACCAGCTACTTTGTGTCTGGAAGACAGCATTCCAAAGCCCTCCTACACTTCCTTGAGTCTTGGAGGATGTTAAAGATGTCTCACCTAGTGCTGAGCACTAAATGGTCATGTCTCAGAACACTGATGATCTTTTCTAGATCCATCTATTTTCCCTGTACAGTTTGTAATTTCATCTTTCTTTTTTTTTAAGGATATTTTTATTTTATTTATTTGACAGAAAGAGACAGAGAAAGAGATAGAGAGACAGAGAGAATGGGCACACCAGGGCTTCCAGCCACTGTAAACAAACTCCAGATGCATGTGCCATTTTGTGCATCTGGCTTACATGGGTCCTGGGGAATGAAACCTGGGTCCTTTGGCTTTGCAGGCAAATGCTTTACCTCCATCCCTAATTTCATTTTTCTTTACAGCTGAATAAAAACTCCATTGTGGCCAGGAGTAGTGGTGCACATTTTTAATCCCAACACTCAGCAGGCAGAAGTAGGAGGATCACCATGAGTTTGAGGCAAGCCTGAGACTACATAGTGAATTCCAGGTCTGTTGGAGCTACAGTGAGACCCTACCTTAGAAACAAAACAACAACAAAAACTCCATTATGAATATGTACCACACCTTACTATCCTTTCATCAGTTGATAAGTACACTGGTGTCTTTGTCATTGTGACCACATCTGAAGCCACACGGTGGTTTTAATGTTAATTTTTTTATTTGAGAGCTACAGAAAGAGAAAGAGGCAGAGAGAGAAAGAGAGAAACAATGGGCGTGCCAGGGCCTCCAGCCACTGCAAACGAACTCCAGATGCATGTACCCCCTTGTGCATCTGGCTAACGTGGGTCCTGGGGAATCGAGCTTCGAACCGGGGTCCTTAGGCTTCACAGGCAAGCGCTTAACCGCTAAGCCATCTCTCCAGCCCGACACAGTGGTTTTGTATAATTGTCTCTCTCATCATTTGAACTTTGGAAATAAGGAGGAAAATGCTTTGGGCTATGTTGCCTAAAGCTTTTAAGGCATACTTTATTTTTTCTTTTTTAAAAAAATATTTTATCAGGATGGAGAGATGGTTCAGTGGTTAAGGCACTTGCATGCAAATCCAAAGGACCAGGTTTGATTACCCAGGACCCACATAAGCCAGATGCACAAGGTAGCACATGCATCTGGAGTTTATTTGCAGTGGCTGGATGCCATGGTGTGCCCACTCTTTCCCTCTCTTTCTCTCTCAAATAAATAAATCAATAAATAAAATATTTTATTTATTTGAGAGAGAGAATGGGCGAACCAGGGCATCTAGCCACTACAAACTCCAGATATATGCTCTGCCTTCTGCATCTGGCTTTATGTGGGTCCCTGGGGAATCAAACCTGGGTCCTTTGGCTTTGCAGGCAAGTGCCTTAGCCACTGAGCCATCTCTCCAGCCCTACTTTTTCTTTTTACTACACTTTTCTTTTTTTATATTTTTATTTTTATTTATTTACTTGCAAGGGAAAGATGGGGGAGGGAGACAATGAGCACACCAGGGCCCCCAGCGCTGCAAATGAACTCTAGATGCATGTGCCACCTTGTGCATCTGGCTTACATGGGTACTGGGGAATTTAACCTCAGCCATTTGGCTTTGCAGGCAAGTGCCTCAACTGCTAAACTATCTCTCCAGCCCTTTACTTCACTTTTCTTGCTGAGTGTTTAAGACCAAGTAGGTAGCCAAAATTTAACCTTATATGTATATTTTTTATGTTCAGTTTCAGCTTGTTAGTAGAATTTTAGAGATCTGGAAGGAGCTATGTCCCTCGCTTGGGACTTGTGCCATCTGCTGGGATGAATCAGGACTGTGCTGACTATCTGATCATAAAAGGATTAAACTATACATCAACAACAAGAAAAACTACAGAGCATATACAAAATCATGGAAACTGGGCTGGGGAGATGGCTCTGTGGTTAAGCGCTTGCCTGTGAAGCCTAAGGACCTCAGTTCGAGGTTCGATTCCCCAGGACCCACGTTAGCCAGATGCACAAGGGGGCGCACACGTCTGGAGTTCGTTTGCAGTGGCTGAAGGCCCTGGCACGCCCATTCTCTCTCTATCTATCTGCCTCTTTCTCTCCCTCTCTGTTCTGAAATAAATAAATAAAAATAATAAAACAAAAAAAAGAAACAAAATCATGGAAACTAAACAGTACACTACTGAATGATAAATGAGTCATTGGAGAAATAAAAAAGGAAATAAAAAATTCATAGAATCAGCTGGGCATGGTGGTGCACACCTTTAATACGAACACTCTGGAGGCAGAGGTAGGAGCATTGCTATGAGTTCAAGGCCAGCCTGAGACTACATAGTGAATTCCAGGTCAGTCTGAGCTACAGCAAAACTCTACCTCCAAAATCAAAACAAAACAAAAATCATAGAATCAAGTGATAATGATAATACAACATACTAAAACCTTTGGGACACAATGAAGGGAGTCCTAAGAGGGAAATTTATAGCTTTAAGTGCCTATATTAGGAAATTAGAAAGGTCACAAATAAGAAACTTAATACGCCATGTCAAGGTCTTGGAAAAAGAAAAACAAGGTAAACCAAAAATTCAGTAGACAGGAAGAAATAATAAAGATTAGGACAGAAACTAATGAAATAGACCCCCCCCCAAAAAAAATTACAAAGAATCAATGAAACAAAGAGTTGGTTCTTTCAAAGGATAAATAAGATTGATAAACCCGTAGCAAATCTTACCAAAAGAAAGACAAAAGAGGGCTGGAGTGAAGGCTTAGCAGTTAAGGCACTTGCTTGTGAAGCCTAAGGACCCAGGTAAAATTCCCCAGTACCGGGCTGGAGAGCTGGCTTAGTGGTTAAGCGCTTGCCTGTGAAGCCCAAGGACCCGGTTCAAGGCTTGATTCTCCAGGACCCACGTTAGCCAGATGCACAAGGGGGCGCACGCGTCTGGAGTTTGTTTGCAGTGGCTGGAAGCCCTGGCGCGCCCATTCTCTCTCTTTCTCTCTATCTGCCTCTTCCTCTCTCTGTCACTCTCAAATAAATAAATAAATAAACTGAACAACAAAAAGAAATTAAAAAAAAATTCCCCAGTACCCATGTAGGCCAGATGCACAAGGTGGCACATGCATCTGGAGTTCACTTGCAGTGGCTGGATGCCCTGGTGCACCCATTCTCTCTCTCTAGCTGACTCTTCCCTCTTTCTTTCTCTCTCTAAATTAATAGATAAGTAAAATTTTAAATAAGAAAGAGGGTTGGAGAGATGTCTTAGTAGTTAAAATGCTTATCTGCTAAGCCTAAGGACCCATGTTCAACTCTCCAGGTTCCATGTAAGCCACATGCACAGAGTGACACAAGCATGCAAGGTCGCACATGCAAACAAGGTGGCACACACATCTGGAGTTTGTTTGCAGTGGCTGGAGTCCTTGGTGCACCAGTGTCTCTCTCTCTCTCTCTCTCTCTCTCTGTCTGTCTTGCTCTCACTCTCTTGCATAAAAAAATTAAGGGCAGTCTTTAGGCCTGCCTCAAAAAAAAAAAAAAAAAAAGAGAAAAAAGACACAAATTAATAAATTTAGAGATGAAAAAGGCAACATTATAGTAGATACTAAATAAATTCAGAAAGTCATAAGGACATACCTTAAGAACATATACTCCAACAAGCTTGAAAATCTGAAAGAAAAGGATGATTTCCTAGATTTATATGACCTACCAAAACTAAATCAAGATGAGATAAACCATTTAAATAGACCTATAACAAGTATGGAGATCCAAGCAGTTATGAAAAAAGATGTCCCAACTAAAAATAGTCCAGGCTCAGATGGATTCACTGGTGAATTTTACCAGACCTTCATGAAAAAAACTAACACTGCTGCTTCTCAAACTTTTCCATAAAATAGAAAAAGAAGGAATCCTACCAAACTCCTTCTATGAAGCCAGCATCACCCTGATACCAAAACCAGACAAAGACAGAAAAAAAAAAGGAAATTACAGACTAATATCCCTCATGAACATAGATGCAGAAATTCTATTATTATTATTATTATTAGTTTTTTTTTTGAGGCAGGGTCTTGCTCTAGCTCAGGTTGACCTGGAATTCACTCTGTAGTCTTAGGTGACCTCAAACTCATGGTGATCCTCCTACCTCTGCCTCCTGAAGTGCTGGGATTAAAGGTGCCACCATGCTGACCAGAAATTCTATTATTATTATTTTTTATTTATTTGAGAGAGAGAGAGAGACAGATAGAGAGAGAATGGGCACACCAGGGCCTCCAGCCACTGCAAATGAACTCCAGACACATGTACCACCTTGTGCATACTTTACGGGGTCCTGGGGAATTGAACCTGGGTCCTTTGTCTTTGCAGGCAAGCACCTTCACCACTAAGCAGTCTCTCCAGCCCCATAGATGCAAAAATTCTCAACAAAATATTGGCAAACAGAATACAAGAATATATCAAAAAGATCATTCAACACAACCAAGTAGGCTTTATCCCAGAGATGTAGTGTGGTGGTTTGATTCAGGTGTCCCCCATAAACTTAGGTGTTCTGAATGCTAGGTTCCCAGCTGATGGAGATTTGGGAATTAACGCCTCCTGGAGGGAGTGCATTGTTGGAGGTAGGCTTATGGGTGTTATAGCCAGTTTTCCCTTGGCAGTGTTTGGCACACTCTCCTGTTGCTATTGTCCACCTTATGTTGGCCAGGGGGTTATGTCCACCCTGTGTTCATGCTATTGTTTTCCCCTGCCATCATGGAGCTTCCCCTCGAGCCTGTAAGCCCAAATAAATCTCTTTTTCCCAGAAGCTGCTCTTGGTTGGGTGATTTCTACCAGGAATGTGAACCAGACTGCAACATGTAGGGATGGTTCAATATATGCAAATTGATAAATGTAATACACTATATAAATGGACTGAAGGACAAAATTCACATGATCATCTTAATAGATGCAGAAAAGGCATTTGACAAAATCCAACAACCTTCATGGTAAAAGTCCTAAAGAAACTGGGAATAGAAGGAACATATCTCTACATAATAAGGCTATTTATAAATATCATTTATTTATTTATTTATTTGACAGAGAAAGAGGGAGAGAGAGGGAGAGAATGGGTGTGCCAGGGCCTCCAGCCACTGCAAAATCCAGACATGTACTCCCCCTTGTGCATCTGGCTAACGTGGGTCCTGGGGAATCAAACCTGGATCCTTTGGCCTTTCAGGAACACCTTAACTGCTAAGCCATCCCTCTAGCCCAATAAAGGCTATTTATGACAAACTTACAGCCCACATAATACTAAATGGGGAAAAACTGGAAGCTTTTCCACTAACATCAGGAATAAGACAAGGGTGTCCACTGTCCCCATTTTTATTCAATATAGTAATGGAAGTCTTAGCCACAGCAATAAGGCAAGAGACACACATGAGAGAGAGAGAGAGAGAGAGAGAGAGAGAGAGAGAGAGAGAAATAAGTAGCCTTCCTATATACTAACAACAAACATGCTGAGGATGAAATCAAGGAATCACTCCCATTCACAATTACATTAAAAAATACATTGATATAAACCTAACCAAGAAGTGAAGGATCTCTACAATGAAAACTTTAAAACACTCAAGAGAGAAATTGCAGAAAACACTAGAAAATGGAAAAACATTCCACGTTCTTGGGTTGGAAGAATCAATATTGTGAAAATGTCAATCATACCAAGAGCAATCTACACATTTAATGTGTAGATTTAAATCCCCATCAAAATCCCAATGACATTCTTCACAGAAATAGAAAAAAACAATCCTAAAATTCATTGGAACCACAAAAAACCTCGAATAGCCCATTGTGGTGGTTGGAGTCAGGTGTCCCCCATAAACTTAGGTGTTCTGAAAGGTAGGTTCCCAGCTGATGGAGATTTGGGAATTAACGCCTCCTGGAGGGAGTGCATTGTTGGAGGTAGGCTTATGGGTGTTATAGCCAGTTTTCCCTTGGCAGTGTTTGGCACACTCTCCTGTTGCTATTGTCCACCTTATGTTGGCCAGGGGGTTATGTCCACCCTGTGTTCATGCTATTGTTTTCCCCTGCCATCATGGAGCTTCCCCTCGAGCCTGTAAGCCCAAATAAATCTCTTTTTCCCAGAAGCTGCTCTTGGTTGGGTGATTTCTACCAGCAATGTGAACCTGACTGCAACACCCATACAATTTTGAGCAACAAAAATAAGGCTGGCGGTATCACCATACCTGATTTTAAGCTATATTAAAGAGCCATAGTAACAAAAACAGCATGCTACTGGCACCAAAACAGATATGTAGATCAATGGAACAGAATAGAGGACCCATTGTTAATCCAGGCAGCTACAGACATCATTTTTTACAAAAATAGCCAGGTGTGGTGGTGCATGCCTTTTTACTCCTAGCACTCAGGAGGCAGAGGTAAGAGGATAGTCATGAGTTCAAGACCACCCTGAGATTACATAGTAAATTCCAGGTCAGCCTGAGCTAGAGTGAGACACTACCTTGAAAAGCCCCCCCCCCCGCCCCCCCCCACATACAAAAACTGCAAGGCCACTGAGAAATCCTGCCGGAATGAGCAGCTGATAACCTCTTCCATGTAGACCAGCTTACAGAAAGCTGAAAAAGCCATTCTGCATGCAGTTCAATGGGAGAAAGAGAAATCTCCAGTGAAGATACTCAACAGTGGACACTGCAAGCCTTATATTTGGCCAGCCAGGCCAAATGAGCCAACGGGTGCAATAGTGGCATGTCTGTCACAGTGGAAACCAACTGCCCTCTAATTGGACTGGAGGCCCACTCCATGGGAGGGAATACATCCCTGATACTGAAAACAAAGAACAGGGATAGTCATGAGCCCTAGGGGTGTAATGTCTGCTGCTGTCTGGCTAAATGTATATACTATGCTTATCAAACTGCCCAGCAAGCACTTCTATTAATGTTCATACCCTTATATTGCTGCTATTCTCACTCTTGGTAGAGATCCTTCTCTTTTCAGATGGCAGTGACCTTGGATGACTCAGAAGGCATCATGGTGCTGGAAAGAAGTGACCGGAGTGCTCAGTACTGCAATATCTCTATCACACCTTCCAAGGCTCAGGGTCTAATGTGGAAGAGGTGATGGAAAGAATGTAAGAGCCAAAGGAAGGGTAGGACACTTTACAACGTGCTCCCCCCAGACACAAAATGGCCTGGATATCCATGACCTCACAGTGCCTGACACTACATACACAAGACCATCATAAGAGGAGGAAAAGATCATGACATCAAAATAAAAGAGAGACTGATTGAGAGGGGGAGGGGATATAATGGAGAGTGGAGTTTTAAAGGGGAAAGCAGGGGGAGGGAGGGCATTACCGTGGGATATTTTTTATAATCATGGAAGTTGTTAATAAAAAAATTGAGAAAAGAAGCCAAAAATATCCATTGGAGAAAAGACAGCCTCTTTACCAAATGGTGCTGGGAAAACTTGATGTCTATACACAGGATGAAAATAGATCTTTATCTATCTCCATGCACAAGAATCAATTCCAAATAGATCCGACTTTAATATCAGACCTGAAACTCTGAACTGCTAGAGGAAAAGGTAGGGGAAACATTTCAATATATTGTCACAGGCAAAGACTTTCTGAATATAACCCCATTTTCTCAGGAATGAATCCACTCAACCACTTGGACCTCATGACATTACAAAGCATTTGTACAGCAAAGGATACTGTGGGCCTGGGTTACCTCACTTAGTATAATCCTTTCCAGATCCATCCATTTTCCTGCAAATTTCATAACTTCGTTTTTTCTTTACTGCTGAGTAGAACTTCATTGTATAAATGTGCCATATCTTCATTATCCACTCATCAGTTGAGGGACATCTAGGCTGGTACCATTTTCCAGCTATTGTGAATTGAGCAGCAATAAACATGGTTGAGCATGTACTTCTAAGGAAATGAGATGAGTCCTTAGGATATATGCCTAGGAGTGCTATAGCTGGGTCATATGGTAGATCAATTTTTAGCTGGCTTAGGAACCTCCACACTGATTTCCACAATGGCTGGACCAGATTGCATTCCCACCAACAGTGTAGAAGGGTTCCTCTTTTTCCACATCCCCGCCAGCATTTATGGTCATTTGTTTTCATGATGGTAGCCAATCTGACAGGAGTGAGATGGAATCTCAACGTAGTTTTAATTTGCATTTCCCTGATGACTAGGGATGTAGAACATTTTTTTAGATGCTTATACGCCATTCATATTTCTTCTTTTGAGAACTCTCTATTTAGTTCCATAGCCCATTTTTTAATTGGCTTGTTTGATTTCTTATTATTTAATTTTTTGAGTTCTTTGTATACCCTAGATATTAATCCTCTATCAGATGTATAGCTGGCAAAGATTTTTTCCCATTCTGTAGGTTGCCTCTTTGCTTTATTCACAGTGTCCTTTGCTGTACAAAATCTTTGTAATTTCATGAGGTCCCAGCAGTCAATCTGTGGCTTTATTGCCTGAGCAACTGGAGTTATATTCAGAAAGTCTTTGCCAAGACCAATATGTTGAAGGGTTTCCCCTACTTTTTCCTCTATCAGTTTCAGAGTTTCAGGTCTGATATTAAGGTCTTTAATCCATTTGGACTTAATTTTTGTGCATGGAGAGAGACAAGAATCTATTTTCATCTTTCTACAGATAAATATCCAGTTTTCCCAGCACCATTTGCTGAAGAGGCTGACTTTTCTCCAATGAGTATTTCTGGCATTTTTATGGAATATAGGGTGGCTATAGCTACCTGGAGTTGCATCTGGGTCCTCTATTCTGTTCCATTGATCTACATATATGCTTTTGTGCCAGTACCATGCTGTTTTTGTTACTATGGCTCTGTAGTATAGGTTAAAATCAGGTATAGTGATACCACCAGCCTCATTCTTGTTGCTCAGTATTATTTTAGATATTCGAGGTTTTTTGTGATTCCAAATGAATTTTGGGGTTGTTTTGTCTATTTCCATGAAGAATGCCATTGGAATTTTGATGGGGATTGCATTAAATGTGTAGATTGCTTTTGATAAGATTGCCATTTTCACAATATTGATTCTTCCAATCCAGGAACAAGGGATGTTTTTCCATTTCCTAGTGTCCTCTGCAATTTCTCGCTTGAGTGTTTTATAGTTTTCATTTTAGAGATCCTTTACTTCCTTGGTTAGGTTTATTCCAAGGTACTTTATTTTCTTTGATGCAATTGTGAATGGGAGTGATTCTCTAATTTCATTCTCTGTGTGTTTGTTGTTAGCATATAGAAATGCTACTGATTTCTGTGTATTTATTTTGTATCCTGCTATGTGGCTGTAGATGTTTATCAGCTCTAACAGTTTGCTGGTAGAATCATGTCATCTGCAAATAATGATAACTTGATCTCTTCCTTTCTAATTTGTACCCCTTTTATGTGCGTCTCTTGCCTTATTGCTATGGCTGACTTCCAGTACTATATTAAATAAAAGTGGGTACAGTGGACACCCTTGTCTTGCTCCTGACTTTAGTGGAAAAGCTTCCAGTTTTTCCCCATTTAGTAATATGTTGGCTGTAGGCTTGTCATAAATAGCCTTTATTATATTGAGATATAATCCTTCTATTCCTAGTCTCTGTAGGACTTTTATCATGAAGTGATGTTGGGCTTTGTCAAATGCTTTTTCTGCATCTAATGAGATGATCATATGATTTTTGTCCTTCAGTCCATTTATATAATGTATTACATTTATTGATTTGCATATGTTGAACCACCCCTGCATCTCTGGTATAAAGCCTACTTGGTCTGGGTGAATGATCTTTCTGACATGTTCTTGTATTCTGTTTGCCAATATTTTGTTGAGAATTTTTGCATCTATGTTCATGAAGGAGATTGGGTGTAATTTTCTTTTTTTTGGTCTATCTCTGCCTGGTTTTGGTATTAGGGTGATGCTGGCTTCGTAGAAGGAGTTTGGTAGGATTCCTTCTTTTTCTATTTTATGGAAAAGCTTAAGAAGCAATGGTGTTAGTTCTTCCCTGAAGGTCTGGTAAAATTCAGCAGTGAATCCATCTGGGCCTGGACATTTTTTATTTGGAAGATTTTTGATAACTCCTCGGATCTCTGTACTTGTTATAGGTCTATTTAAGTTATTAATCTCATCTTGATTTAATTTAGGTAGGTCATATAAATCAAGGAAATCATCTATTTCTTTCAGATTTTCATACTTAGTGGAGTGTATGTTTTTGTAGTATATCCCTATGATTTTTTGAATTTCCCTGGTGTCTGTTGTGATATTGCCTTTTTCATCTCTAATTTTATTAATTTGTGTCTCTTCTCTCTTTCTTTTGTTCAGATTTGCTAAGGGTTTATCAATCTTGTTTATCCTTTCAAAGAACCAACTCTTTGTTTCATTGATTCTTTGGATTTTTTTTTTTTTTTTTTTGGTTTCTATTTCATTAATTTCTGCCCTAATCTTTGTTATTTCTTCCTGTCTACTGATTTTTGGTTTGCCTTGTTCTTCTTTTTCCAAGGCTTTAAGGTGAAGCATTAAGTCGTTTACTTGTGACCTTTCTAATTTCTTTTTTTCCTTTAGAATTATTTTATTAAATCATAAATGTACAACAGCTTCTTAACTCTACACACGCACTTAAAATTTTTAAAGGAAAAACATTATGTCTTATTACACCATGATCCTGGCTAATAGCTTTTCAAAACTTTGAGAAAAATCTTTAAAAAGGTTTCACATGTCACCTGAAACTTACAAATTTAAGATTATCAAAGAAGGAATGCTTCTACACTCTTACAAAGACCACTAGAAAGAAACAACAATTAAAAAGCTAAGAAATTGTCTCAAAGGCATTTTTTCACAATCCTTCCTCCACAGTAAGGTAATGTTATTAAATAATCCAATCCATTCACAAAATGGCTCTCTGCATCTGCTCTAGTGTTTCTGTCATATCACTGCATATTTATGCCTGACTGAGATAAGGGTTTCCTTAACATTGTTATTTCGATAACCTGAAGCTGTTCTGTTACCTCTGGGCTCTCATCCTCTCCTATTTATACAGTGAGGCCCACGGCAAGTAGGAAAAAGCTCAGTATCGGCTCCTCCCACCATAACCCCCACTTCCTCCACTGCCTCCTGGACCATAGTTTCCTCCACCATATGGTCCCCCCATGTTCCTGCTACCACCAAAGTTTCTACTCTTCATTGGACCCTAGTTAGAAGGTTGCTGGTTATAATTTCCAAAATCATTGTAATTTCCACTTCCATAATTTCCTCCTCCATAGTTGTCATAACCACCTCCGTAGCCCCCACCCTGGTTGCCAATCCAGGTCCTCCACCACCATATCCTCTTCTTCCTCCTCCATAACCAAGGCTACCTCCAAAATTGCCACCTCCAGGTCCGCCTCCATATCCATTGTAGCCGTCCCCAAATCCACGTCCACTTCCATATCCATCAGGTCCTTCCCTAAAGTTACTTCCTGGTCCTGGTCCAAAATTTCCACCACCACCACGGGAATCTCCAAAACCAAAGTTCCCTCCTCTTCCACTCCTGGAACTCTGGACTTCCTGCATTTCTTGTCTTGACAGTGCTTTCCTTACTTCTGCATTATGACCATTAATGGTGTGATTTTTTTTTTTTTTTTTTAGTTTTTCGAGGTAAGGTCTCACTCTAGTCCAGGCTGACCTGGAATTCACTATGTAGTCTCAGGGTGGCCTTGAACTCATGGCGATCCTCTTACCTCTGCCTCCCAGGTGCTGGGATTAAAGGTGTGCGCCACCACGCCCAGCTTGGTGTGATATTTTTGCAATACAATTTTATCCACAGGATCATGGTCATCAAAAGTAACAAAGCCAAAGCCTCTTTTCTTTCCAGATTGCCTATCAGTAATTATTTCAATAGTATCAATTTTCCCATATTCTTCAAAGTAATCTCTAAGGTGATGCTCCTCGGTGTCTTCTTTAATTCCGCCAACAAATAGCTTCTTCACAGTCACATGGGCTCCAGGTTTTCCAGACTCCTCTCTGGCTACCGCGCGTTTTGGCTCAACTACTCTCCCATCAATCGAATGAGGCCTTGCAGCCATGGCAGCATCTACCTCAGCCATGGATGAGAACGTTACAAAACCAAATCCTCTTGACCTTTTGCTTGCAGGATCCCTCATTACCACAGTCTGTGAGCTTTCCCCATTGCTTGCAGTAGTTTCTCAAACTTTCTTCAGTGGTTTCAAAGCTTAAGCCACCAATGCAGAGTTTACGGAACTGTTCCTTTTCTCTCTCCATCGCGGACTCAGTCGCTTCAGCCCGATTTCCTGCAGCCCAGCGAGATGAGAGAGAACTCTGCGCTCAGTCACGAACGGGACTCGTCCTGGCTCCTAGGCAACTAGCGGCAGCTGTCCCCACCATGCGCACCGCCGAGGAGACCTGCACACAGCACAGGCGCAGCTGCTTCTCTCTAATTTCTTAATATAGGCACTTAAAGCTATAAATTTACCTCTTAGAACTGCCTTCATTGTGCAGCAAAGGACACTGTGGATAGAGCAAAGAGGTAACCAACAGAATGGGAGAAAAATCTTTGCCAGCTATATATCTGACAGAGGATTAATAAACAGGATATACAAATAACTCAAAAAACTAAATAATAAGAAATCAAACAACCCAATTAAAAAATGGTCTATGAGTCAGGCGTGGTGGCACATGCCTTTAATCCAAGCACTTGGGAGGCAGAGGTAGGAGACTACTGTGAGTTCAAGGCCACCACATGAGCCAGGCGTGGTGGCACATGCCTTTAATCCCAGCACTCAGGAGGCAGAGGTACGAGGATCGGCTGAGTTCGAGGCCACCCTGAGACTGCATAGTGAATTCCAGGTCAGCCTGGTCTAGAATGAGACTCTACCTCAAAAAAAAAAAAAAGGTCTATGAGTATGAGGCTGGAGAGATGGCTTGGTGGTTAAGGTGCTTGCCTGCAAAGCCAAAGGATAGGTCCATTTGATTCCCCAGGACTCACATAAACCAGATACACAAGGTGGCGCATGTGTCAAGTTTGTTTGCAGAGGCTGGAGGGCCTGGCACGCCCATTCTCTTTCCATCTGCCTCTCCTGCTTCTTTCTGTCTCTCTTTCCCTCTCTCTCTCAAATAAATAAATAAATAAAATAAAATATCAAAATTAACCTGGATCTACAGAATAAGTTCCAGGTCAGCCTGGGCTAGAGTGAGATACTAACTCAGAAAAAAAATTGTAAAAATGGACTATGGAAGCCGGGCATAGTGACATCTGCCTTTAATCCCAGCACTCAGAAGGCAGAGGTAGGAGGATCACCATGAGTTCAAGGCCACTCTGAGACTCCATAGTGAATTCCAGGGCAGCCTGGGCTAGAGCGAGACCCTACCTTGAAAAAACAAAAACAAAAACTAAAACAAAGGTGTGGACAGGAGGGGGACGCTATGGAACTACATAGAGTTCTCAAATGAAAAAAAAAAAAGATGGCATATAATCATCTTTTTAAAAATGCTCTACATCATTAGCCATCAGGGAAATGCAAATTAAAACTACTTTCAGAGCTGGAGAGATGACTTTGGTAAGGTGCTTGCCTACAACGGCAAAGGACCCAGGTTGGATTCCCTAAGACCCACGTAAACCAGATGTACAAGGTGGCACATGCGTCTGGAGTTCATTTGCAGGGCGGGAGATCCTGGTGGGCCCATTCTCTCTGTATCTGCTTCTTCCTCCCCCCCACCAAAATAAAATAGTTAAAAAATTAAAAACTACTTTGAGATTTACATAGGGCTGGAGAGATGCTCAGTGGTTACAGCGCTTGCCTGCGATGTCTTAAGACTTAGGCTCCATTCCCAAGTATCCACATAAAGCCAGATGCACAAAGTGGTGCATGCACCTGGAGTTCATTTTCAGTGGCTTGAGGCCCTGGTGCACGTATTTTTTCTCTCTCTCTCCTTGCAAATAAATGAATAAAATATTTTTAAAAACTTGAAATTGAATAAAACCCTAGAGTTCCTAGGAAATTCAAGAGGAAGAAGCCTTGTGGAAGAGCTACCAATTATCTCACTAATAAGGCAAGTTGTTAAAAAATTTACATAGGGCTGGAGAGATGGCTCAGAAGTTAAGGCACTTGCCTGCAAAACCTGACAATTCTGGTTTGATTCCCCAGTATCCACGTAAAGCCAGATGAAAGTGGCCCACGCATCTGGATTTCATTTGCAGTGGCTAGAGGCCCTGGCACACCATTCTCTCTCTCTCTCTCTCTGGTTGTAAATAAATAAGTTAATAAATTAATTTAAAAAATCTCAATATGAGGCCAGGCGTGGTGGCACATGCCTTTAATCCCAGCACTCGGGAGGCAGAGGTAGGAGGATCGCCATGAGTTCGAGGCCACCCTGAGACTACATAGTGAATTCCAGGTCAGCCTGAGCTAGAGTGAGACCCTACCTTGAAAAACAAACAAACAAACAAAATCTCAATATGTTGACCCTGATTTAAAGTCTCAATAGCCTTATAAGGCACCTTTACTTTTTTTTTTTTTTTTTTTTTCGAGGTAGGATCTCATTCTAGCCCAGGCTGACCTGGAATTCACTCTGTAGTCTCAGGGTGGCCTTGAATTTACAGCAGTCCTCCTACCTCTGCCTCCCAAGTACTAGGATTAAAGGTGTGTGCCACCACACCTGGCCTTATATGGCACTTTAAATTAGTTAGAGAAGCAAGTCCCCGGGGGGGGGGGGGCGGGCTTCAGGCTGCTCTCCCAGCCGGAGGTTGGCACCTGTGGTTCCCATGGCAGCCAAGAGTATTCACACGGCATAGCTTTTATTCTTTTCTTTTCTGGTTTTTTGAGGTAGGGTCTCTGTAGCAGACAGCTTCAGGTTAGCTGAGATAAATTTCTAGACTAGGCACAATTATGGAGGAAGGGATATTTATTGAAGCTTACAGATCCAGGGGAAGTTCCATAATGGCAGAAGAAGCTGGCCTGCCTTCACAGGCCCAAGCAGACAGAGAGACAAGCACAAGCCTAAAAGCCACACAATGGCATTGCCTCCAGCCAGATGGCTAGAGATGCAAACTACAAACAAATAAACAACTGAATATATTGGGGGCCATCTATTCTATTCAAACCACCACATTCCGCCCCTGGCCCCCAATAGATTTATAACCATCACACAGTATAAATTGTACTCAGTTCAATTTCAAAGGTCCATACGAGTCATACCTTTATGTGCATAATTTTGCCTACGCTGTCTATTATGAAAAACACGTTCACCCCGCCTTTGGAGATTCAGTGCTGCCACTTGGCCCTTGTTACCCCGAGATCCAGTTATGCCCATTGCATCTAAATCACCTAATGCAGCAACTGCAGCTCCCACTGTGAGGTCTTCTTTACATAAAAGAGCAATGATGGAAGACTTTAAGTATGCTGGCGCTCCCCTCACAAATCTGTTTCTTATAGTCTTAGTGAAGGGCACATCTTCTGGATGCTCCCATTGTGGGGGCAAAGATGAGTTTACATGGCAAATCCACTCCAGCATTCCAAGTTCTCTGAGCTTTTTAATCCCTTCATCGACATTAAGCCAAGGGATATCAGGCAGCTCGAGCTCACTCACAGTAGGCCATCTTTGGATCCATACTTCAGCCAACCAATCAAATAAACTCTTGGCACCCTTTCCAACTGCACGAGCTGCATTGTTAAATCTAAAATCTCTGCTCAATGGGACTATTTCAGTAAATTCAGCCTGATCTAATCTTATGTTCCTTCCTCCATCATCCCACAGTCTTGACCAATTTAAGATATGAAGGCCTATAAAATCAAACAAGTTAAACACTTCTAACATATAAAGGCACAGAGTAAACATTTTCAACTGGTATAAGGCATAGCAAGGAGAGACTAAAGCAATGCAAACTCAACCACCATCAAACAAACATCAAACTTCTGCAGTTCAAGTTCAATATACCCAGAGACTAACAGTCTCCAGACTTTCCAATTCGGCCCCTCCAGCTGGGCAGAGTACCCGGGGAACACTTCCATCCCAGGCCAACAGTGTGCTCTATAGTAGCCCTTGCACAGTCCTGGTATATACAAAACATCTTCAGGTCTTCATGCAAACCATGGTCCATCTTCCAAAGGCTCTTTCAGCCTATCAGACCATCATGCCCTGCCTCATGCCACATCTCAGCAGCAGCTCCTGGAACCATGTGCAATTCATGACCACTCTTTACATTTTCCAAAGGCTCTTTCAGCCTATCAGGGCATCAGGCCCTACCTCATGCTGCATCTCAGCAGCGGCTCCTGGAAGCATGTGCAATTCACGGCCACTCCATGCATTTTTCATGCTTCTGAAACCAATACCAGGTGTGCAGGACACAGCCATATTCTTAATTCAGGTATGAAACAAATCATAGCCTTGAAAAGCAGGTTCAGTAACCTAAAACCAGTCTCAGTGCCTGTAATTTTAACTTGCTTGAGGTTTTCCAGCTTAAAATCTTAAATCTCTCAGTCCAATATCTCTAGCCAAGCACATCAGTCCATTACAAATTTAACCTTGATCAAACTATCTGGGCCTGGGCAGCAGGATGCAGCCAGCCCTTATGCCAATAGCCCAGTTCCAACAAAGTCCTCTGCAGTCTTTCCTTCCCCTTAAAAAGCTCATAAGCCAAACCTCGAAGTTCAATGCTATCTGCACTTAGCTTTCTCAAACTCTCATCAGAATAGTCCATAAAACTTGGCTTACCACTCCAGAAGACATCTTCAGTTGCAAGCACCAAGTCTATGCCTATTCCTCCAAAACAAAGGTTCCACAAGATCAACATCCACATAGTAAGGTTCATCTCACCACACTCCTCGGTACCAAATTCTGTAGCAGACAGCTTCAGGTTAGCTGAGATAAACTTCTAGACTAGGCACAATTATGGAGGAAGGGATATTTATTGAAGCTTACAGATCCAGGGGAAGTTCCATAATGGCAGAAGAAGCTGGCCTGCCTTCACAGGCCCAAGCAGACAGAGAGACAAGCACAAGCCTAAAAGCCACACAATGGCATTGCCTCCAGCCAGATGGCTAGAGATGCAAACTACAAACAAATAAACAACTGAATATATTGGGGGCCATCTATTCTATTCAAACCACCACAGTCTTGCTGTAGCCCAGGCTGGCCTGGAATTCACTCTGTAGTCTCAGGGTGGCCTTGAACTCCCAGCGATCCTCCTACCTCCACCTCCCAAGTACTGAGATTAAGGGCATGTGCCAACACAACTGGCTATGGCATGGCATATTTTGCATCTTGGAGCAAGAAAGCCTGTACAAAAGGCACTTTCTAGATCACACTTAGATGCAGTCCAGGGAAGTCTCTGTTAAAGCTGCATGACTATCAAGACGTGTGTGGTGGTTTGATCCATGTGTCCCCCATAAACAGGTATTCTGAATGCTAGGTTCCCAGCTGATGGCGCTTTGGGAATTGACGCCTGCTGGAGGAGGTGCATTGTTGGGGGTGGGCTTATGGATGTTATATTTCCCCATGCCAGTGTTTGGCACACTCTCCTGTTATTGTCCACCTTATGTGGGCCAGGGGGTGATGTCCACCTTCTGCTCATGCTATTGTTTTACCCTGCCATCATGGAGCTTCCCCCTCGAACCTGTAAGCCAAAATAAACCTCTTTTTTTTTTCCCACAAGCTGCTCTTGGTTGGGTGATTTCTACCAGCAATGCGAACCTGACTGCAATAACATTATACTGAAATGTCTCCCAAATCTCTTTTGTTTGTTTCTCTAGACCATCCCCTGGAGACCTTTCCTTTCTTTGTGAGTGGTCTCAAGGAGAGAGACCCCAGACCAGACTTATTTGGGTTAGTTGCTTGGTACCAATGTAGTCTGGTGTAAACTAGATCACGTTTCCCCTCATTAGCGACCATAGGAGGGAGCAGAGCCACTCTTTTGCTGTGTGACTAATGTCTATGATCTACATGACTTTTTTTTTTAGATTTTTATGTATTTATGAGAGAGAGAGAGAGAGAGAGAGAGAGAGAGAATGGGCACGCCAGGGCTTCCAGCCACTGTAGAAGAACTCCAGATGCAGGTGCCACCATGTGCAGCTGGCTTACGTGGGACCTGGAGAATCAAACCTGGGTCCTTGGACTTTGCAGGCAAGCACCTTAACACCTAAGCCATCTGTCCAGCCCCTTTACGTGACTTTTTAGCCTGTCTTTGCAGTCCCTATGACTGATCTCTTGTCAGCCACATATCCAAACATCTAGCTTCTAAGCGCATCTCAGCCACTAAAGCAGTGTTGGCAAAAACAACTCTGGAATAAATGTTGAGACCTGTATGTCAGGAAGGCTAAATAGCTTCTAATAACTACATGAGAAAGGGGAGGTCTCAACACCCTTGTGGATTGAGCCTCTAATATTCCCTTAAAACATTTACATTCCCTTATTCTTTTTTTAAAATATTTTTATCTTTTAGAGAGAGACAGAGAGAGAATTGGTATGCCAGGGCCTCAGCCACTGAAATTGAATGACAGATGCTTCCACCACCTAGTGGTCATGTGTGGCCTTGCATTTGCCTCACCTTTGTGCATCTGGTTTATGTGGGATCTGGAGAGTTGAACATGGGTCCTTAGGCTTGGCAGGCAAGCATCTTAACTGCTAAGCCATCTCTGCAACTGATTTATTCTTCTTCTTCTTCTTTTTTTCTTTCTGGTTTTCTGAGGAAGGTCTCACTCTAGCTCAGGCTGACCTACAATTCACTATGTAGTCTCAGGGTGGTCTTGAACTCACAGCGATCCTCCTAACTTACCTCCCGAGTGCTGGGATTAAAGGCATGTGCCACCATGCCTGGCTTCTTCTTCTTTTATGAAAAGATATTTTATTTATTTGTGAGAAAGAGGGAGAGACAGAGAGAAAGAGAGAGAGAATGGTCATGCCAGGGCCTCTAGCCACTGCAAATGAACTCCAAATGCATGCACTACCTTGTGCACCTGGTTTACTTGAGTACTGAATAATTGAACCTGGGTCCTTAGGCTTTACAGGTAAGTGCCTTAACTGCTAAACCATCTCTCCAGCCTTCCTTTATTCCTTAATAGGATGTGAGCATGATATCACTCAGGGTGAATTGCTTATAAAAAAAATCTGTCAGGGGCTAGAGAGATGACTTAGCAGTTAAGGCGCATGCCTGCAAAGCCTAAGGACCTAGGTTTGATTCTCCAGGTCCTGCATAAGCCAGATGCACATGGTGGTGCAGGCATCTGGACTTTGTTTGCAGTGGCTAGAGGCCCTGGCATGCCCATTCTCACTCTATCTCTCTCTCCCTCTCTCTCTGTCTCTAATAAATAAATAAAAATAAAATCTTGGGCTCGAGTGATGGCTTAGTGGTTAAGGTGCTTGCCTTCAAAGCCAAAGGACCTTGGTTCAATTTCCCAGGACCTACATACGTCAGATGCACAAGGGGGTGCATGCATCTGGAGTTCATTTGGCAGTGGCTGGAAGCCCTGGTGTGCCCATTCTTTCTCTCTCTCTCTCTCTCCCTCTTTCCCTCTTTCAAATAAATAAATAAATAAAATAAAATATTTTTAAAAATCTTAAAAAGCTTTGTCAGGTAGTCTGGATTAGAAAATCCATACTGGCCGGGCATGGAGGCACACACCTTTAATCCCAGCACTCAGAAGGCAGAGATAGGAGGATTGCCATGAGTTCGAGGCCACTCTGAGTCTACATAGTGAATTCCAGGTCAGCCTGGGCTAGAGTGAGACCCTGCCTTGAAAAATCAAAAAAAAAAAAAAAAAAAAAAAAAGGTATACTGTAATTTACCACATGTAAAAGAGAATATAAAACAATCTACATGCAAAACATCTCGTTTTTTTCTTTTTAAAAATATTTTACATTTATTTATTTGTGACAGACAGAGAGAGAGAGAGAACAAAGAGAGAGAATGGCCTCCAGCCACTGCAAACGAATTGCAGACACATGTGCCACCTTATGCATCTGGCTTATGTGGGTCCTGGACAACCGAACCTGAGTCCTTTGGCTTTGTAGGCCAGTGCCTTAACCACTAAGCCATCTCTCCAGCCCAAAACATCTCATTTTATCATGTAGCAAAAGAAAACCAGAAAACATCAGTCAGACACTGTCATGAGCAAGCATCTCTAACCACTGAGTGATCCTTTCAGGCCCTGAGTGACCGACTTTAGCACTCAGCTTGTTCTCTGAGTCTCTCATCCAACTATGATCCTGTTTCTGCTGAGCAAGCCACAGCCACATGGCTCCTTCCTGTGGAGTCTGGCTGTGGCATGGGGTCCCTCTGCCACCATCCTGCTGTCACTCACCACCTAGCATAGGTCACCACGGGTGCAGTCCTGAGTGGAGTCCCACGAACACGAGTGTCTTTCCACACATACTGCTTGAATCTGTGTCCCACGGCGCTACCTCACACACAAACCCAGCACAGCAACCCTGCCCGACTCTGGTCTCCCACTCCCTCCCTGCATCATTAGCATTTAAAACCCATCAGTGGGGCTGGAGAGATGGCTTAGCGGCTAAAGGTGCTTTCCTCCAAAACCAAAGGACCCAGGTTTAATTCCCCAGGACCCACATAAGCCAGATAGATGCACAAGGTGGCGCATGCATCTGGAGTCCTTTTGCAGCAGCTGCAGGCTCTGGCGTGCCCATTCATTCTCTCTCTCTCAAATAAATAAAAATTAAAAAAAAATTTTTTTAAACCTCATCAATGTTCCACAGAGCAAACACAACATATATACCCACAAAATTCAACATTCTACACACAACACTTCCATATGGTTATTGGCTTTACAAGTAGGCAAAAAGAGAAAACAGAAAGTTTGAATGCATGTCTCCCATAGAAATTTCCCAAATCCGCCAATTATCCAAAAATATGCCCAGTTCCTGAGTAGTACAGAGTTGACTAGAAGGAAAAGAGAATTAGGGGACAAAACAGATCATACCTCCTGCCATACCTGGCAGTCTCAGGCTTGTCTCAAATTCACAGTGATCTGAGCTGGGTGTGGTGGCGCACGCCTTTAATCCCAGCACTCAGGAGGCAGAGGTAAGAGGATTTCCATGCATTCGAGGCCAGCCTGAGACTACATAGTGAATTCCAGGTCAGCCTGGGCCAGAGTGAGACCCTACCTCGAAAACCAAAAAAAAAAAATTACAGTGATCCTGCTACTTCAGCTCCCGAGTATTAGGATTCAAGCCTGGGACTCATTTAGTATAATGTTGGCTAAAGGTTTATTATATATAACTTTTATTGTGTTGAGATATGCTCATTATATTTCCAGTTTATTCCAGACTTTAAAAATTATTTATTTATTTGCAAGGAGAGAGAAAGAGAGAGAGAGCGAGAGAGAAGGGTCATGCCAGGACCTCTTGCTCCTGCAAACAAACTCTAGATACACGCACCTCTGTGCATCTGGCTTTATGTGAATGCTGGGGAATTGGAACTTGGAACTGAGCCTGGGCTGTTAGGCGTTGCAGGCATCTTCAACCACTGAGCCCTCTCCCCAGCCCCTTCAGTACTTTCATCATGAAAGGATGTTGGATTTTTGTCAAATGTCTTTTCCACATCTATTGAGATGATCATATGATTTTTGTCCTTGGAGTCCATTATATGGTATATTTCATTTTTTGATTTCATATGTTGCACCACCCCTGCATCTCTGGAATAAAACTCACTTGATCAGGGTGTGGTAGTTTGAATATGATAATGTAAATGTATGGCCCCATTGGTGCAGGTGTTTTATTAAAATTAAACTTATAACTTGGGTCCCCAGTTGTCTGGCTGGAGGAGGTGTCACTGGGGGTAGATCATGGAGTCCAGCCCTAATGCGGTTTGGGGCAGGTCTGGATTCCAGCCCGAAGGTGTGGAGAGAAGAGTTTGAGCTCTGGCTGTTTGCATTTGTGTTACTGGCTCTTGGTGATTTCTCTCTCAACTTCAACCTGTGAAAGGGGGCCAGCTTCTTCTGCTATTGATAGAACTTCCCCGGGATCTGTAAACTTGAAATGCATCCTTCCTCCCATAAACTGTATCTGGTTGGGTGTTCATCTCAGCAATGAGGAGCTAACTGCAACACAGAGTGAATAATTTTTTGATGTGTTCCTATATTCTGTTGGTAAATATTTCATTGATTATTTCTGCATGTATGTTCATGAGGGAGATTGGTGTGTAATTTTCTTTTGTGTGCATGTCTTTGTTTGATTTAATTTAATTTAATTAATTTAATTTAATTTAATTTCCGAGCAGAGAGAGAGAGAGAAGAGACAGTGAGAATGGGCGCACTAGGGCCACTGCAAACAAACTCCAGATGTGAGTCACTTCTTGCGTCTGGATTTACATGGGTACTGGTGAATCAGTTCATTCGGTTGGTTTTGCAGGCAGGTAAATTCCTTAACCACTGAGTTATCTCTCCAGCCCTGTCTGGTGGCTTTTTTTTTTTTTTTTTCTAGGTAGGAGCTCACTCTATCCCAGGCTGACCTGGAATTCACTATGGAGTCTCAGGGTGGCCTTGAACTCACAACCAAGTGCTTTGTTTTGTTTTGAGGTAGGGTTTTGCTTTAGCCCAGGCTGAGCTGGAATTCACTCTGTAGTCTTAGGGTGGCCTCAAACTCACAGTGACCCTCCTACCTCTGCCTCCCAAATTCTGGGATTAAGGCATGTGCCACCATTCCTGGCCTGTCTGGTTTATTTTTTTGGGGGGGGGTTCATTTTTATTTATTTATTTGAGAGTGACAGAGAGAGAGAAGGAGGCAGATAGAGAGAGAGAGAATGGGCACGCCAGGGTGTCCAACCACTGCAAACAAACTCCAGATTCATGTGCCACCTTGTGCATCTGGCTTATGTGGGTCCTGGGGAATCGAACCTAGGTCCTTTGGCTTTGCAGGCAAGGGCCTTAGTGGCTAAGCCATCTCCCCAGCCCTTATATAGGATCTTGAGAGTCAGATATGTGTCCTTAGGCTTCATAGGCAAGCACCTTAACCTCTAAGGTATCTCTCCAGCCCTCTTTGATTTCTTTGAACATATATATATATATATAATTGTTATTTTGTTTTGTTTTGATTTTCAAAGGTAGGTTCTCACTGTAGCCCAGGCTGACCTGGAATTCACTACGTAATCTCAGAGTGGCCTCAAACTCACAGCAATCCTCCTCTGCCTCCTGAGTGCTGGGATTAAAGGTATGTGCCACCAGGCCTAGCTTGTGTTTTGTTTTTTTTTTAAAGGGTCTCCCTCTAGTCGAGGCTCACTTGGAATTCACTATGTAGTCTTTAGGGTGGCCTCTAACACACACAAGGATCCTCCTATCTCTGCTTCCCAAGTGCTGGGATCAAAGATGTGTACCACCACAGCTGGCTCTTTGAAAATTCTTTCTGATTTTCTTTTTTTTTTTTTTCGAGTAGGGTCTTACTCTAGCCCAGGCTGACCTGGAATTTACTATGTAGTCTCAGATGGCCTCAAACTCATGGCAATCCTCCTACCTCTGCCTCCTGAGTGCTGGGATTAAAGGCATGAGTCACCATGCTTGACTAAAACATTGATAGTGTTTGGCTAGCTGTATGACAGAGAGATTTAAGTTTTAACTTATTAAGAGCCGAGGAGCTTTATGCTTCATTTAGAGGGGCTGCTGAAAATGTCTGACCAAGGCCCGAGGCAGCTGCTTGGAATCTGAGTGGCCTTCTTATTTGGAAGTGGCTTGAGTGAACAACTTTTTTTTTTTTTTTTTTTTTTGAGGTAGGGTCTCACTCTTGCTCAGGCTGACCTGGAATTCACTATGTAGTCTCAGGGTGGCCTTAAACTCACGTGATCCTTCTACCTCTGTCTCCTGAGTGCTGGGATTAAAGGCATGTGCCACCATGCCCGGCTCAGTGAACAATATTTTAAAAAGAATTTCCTAAAGGAAAGGTGAAGGGAGGGCTAATCAAAATCTAAGTGGAAATAAATAAATCATATTGAAGCCTGCTTTTTTGGACAATGGAACACACAGGAGGCATATATTGTTAGGCATAGATTGTTACTAAAAATATTTCAGTGCCAGGGATAGGTTATGTTCCAGTGAGTTGTTGGCCAGGGAGGTCCCTGATGCCCCCAAAACATTACAGGCCATTGCTGAGGCCCTTGGTTTCCCACCAGGAATAGATGGTAAGACACTATTGCTAAAGACTCCACATACTTGGGCTGCAAGGTCACTGAGAAATCCTGCTGGAGCTGAGCTGATAACCTCCTCCGTGTAGGCCAGCTGACAAAAAGCTGGAAAAAGCCACGCTGCAAGCAGTTCAATGGGAGAGAGAGAGAGAAATCACCAGTGAAGATACTCAACAGTGGACACTGCAAGCCTTATATTTGGCCAGGCAGGCCAAATGAGCCAATGGATGCAATAGTGGCACATCTGTCATGGTGGAAACCAACTGCCCTCTAATTGGACTGGAGGCCTGCTCCATGGGAGGGAATACATCCCTGATATTAAAAACCTACAACAGGAGTAGTCATGAGCCCTATGGGTGTAATCTGCTGCTGTCTGGCTAAATGTATATACTATGCTCACCAAACTGTCCAGTAAGCACTTCTCTCTCTCTCTCTCTCTCTCTCTCTCTCTCTCTCTCTCTCTCTCTCTATATATATATATATATATATATATATATATATATTAATGCTACTCTTTTGGTTAGAGAACCTTCTCCTTTCAGATGGCAGTGATCTTGGGACAACTCAGAAGGCACCATGGTGCCAAGAAGAAGTGACAGAGGAGTGCTCAGCACTGCAATATCTCTATCACACCTTCCATGGCACAGGGTCCATTGTGGAAGAGGTGGCGGAAAGAATGTAAGAGCCAAAGGAAGGGTAAGACTCCTTACAACGTGCTCCTCCAGTCACAAAAGGGCTTGGATATCCATGACCTCACAGTGCCTGACAAGACCATCATAACAGGAGGAAAAGATCATGACATCAAAATAAAAGAGACTGATTGAGAGGGGGAGGGGATATGATGGAGAGTGGAGTTTCAAAGGGGAAAGTGAGGGGAGGGAGGAAATTACCATGGGATATTGTTTACAATCATGGAAGTTGTCAATAAAAAAAAATAATAAATAAATAAATAAATAAATAAGAGAAAAGAGTTTCTTTTGGCCCTCTTTTGCAGGGGAATTAGATTTATATAGGATCTTTCTTTAGGAGATTTATTATTTTGGACTTCAAAGTGAGCTGGTATTTTCATACAGATGCTTCTAATTGCTGCATATTCCTGGCAGGAGCCTGTACTCAGGGAGGGGCCAGCCCTGCACGCATGTTCAGATGTTATTAGATGATACGTGTTTATATGTATATCTGTATATATAATTTATTGAGTTTTTACAAGTTGTTTTTTCTGTAGACTTAACATTTCTAATGCAACACTTCTAGACTTTTATAGCCTGGACTAGCTTGGGAGAGAAAGCCGCAAATTCAGTTTTGTTATTTTTTTTGTACTTTTACTGGGTGCCAATCTTGGGTGGCTATTCTGTGTCTGCCAGCCAGCAGAGCCAGAGTAATGGCTCCGGGCAACTCTTCTCTGAGGTACAGCATATGGTTTGTCAGCCCACACTGGCAGACTTGGTTTCGTTAACCCAGCCAACAAACTTTCCAAAAAATAAAGACACAAGTGGTTTTGATTAATATATATATATATATAAATTTGGGCTGGAGAGCTGGCTTAAAGCCTTGCCTGCAAAGCCTAAGGACCCATGTTGATCTCTTCAGATCCCATGTAAGCCAGACACAAAAGGTGATGCAAATGCAAGGTCACACATGCGCACGAGGTGGCGCAAACATCTCGAGTTTGATTTCAATGGCTGAGGCTCTGGCGTGCCAATTCTCTCTCTCTCAAAAACATTTTATTTATTTATTTATTATTATTATTATCATCAATATTTTATTTTTTTTGTTTTTTCCGGTCTCACTGTAGCTCAGGCTGACCTGGAATTCACTATGTATTCTCAGGGTGGCCTGGCACTCACAGTGATCCTCCTACCTCTGCCTCCTGAGTGCTGGGATTAAAGGCGTGCCCCACCATGCCCGGCTTTTATTTTTTATTTACTTATTTGAGAGAGAGAAAGAGGCAGGCAGAGAGAGAGGGTGAGAGAGGGAGGAGAGAATGGGTGCACCAGAGCCTATAGCCACTGCAAATGAACTCCAGATGCATTCACCACCTTATGCATCTGGCTTACAAGGGTACTGGGGAATCGAATCTGGGTCCTTAGGCTTCACAGGAAAGTGCCTTAACCACTCAGTCATCTCTCCAGCCCTTTCTGTTTGTTTTATCAGCTGTATTCCTAGGCATGTAGGTCAGAAGTTTGTATCTTCAGGGTAAGAGCTCAAGCAGCTAGGTGTGGTCTCTATTGACCCAGCCTGGTAGAATTGCCTGCTGTGCAAATGTCCTAGTGGCAAATTAACAACAATGGTCCTTTTGACTTCAATAAGTGCTGATGGGTAAATGAGGAAATGAAATATGCTGGGATTTTGGCTACTTGGAAGTTGGAGGGATGTAGGGTGAGTTAAGATGAGGACGAGTATTCACTTTGAAAAAGGTGGAGGTGGCACAAGTATCCGAAAGAGGAAAATTGGGGTACTTCCACAGATTTTAGAGGTTATTGAGGCTATGGAAGGTCGTAGTATGGCGGGGAGGAGGAGGGATAGGGAGGAGAGAATGTGGAAAACAAGTTAGAAAAAGGCAGAAAGTAAACTGGATGTGGTGGCTTATATCTGAATCCCGGCACTTGAGAAGCTGAGGTAGGAAGAGTTCAAGATAAGACTTGAACCACAGTGAGTTCCAGGTCAGCATGGGCTAGAGTCAGACTCTGCCTTCACTTTGTAGTCTCAGGGTGACCTCAAACTCACAGAGACCCCACTGCCTCCCAAGTGCTGGGATTAAAGGCATGCCCCACCATGCCCAACTCAAACATCTGTCTAAGGGTGATTTGTCCAATAACTATGGCATGTTCACACCCTGGAATACTAATCATCCATAAATTGGAGAAGGCAGTGACTTGGATGGGCTTTGGGGAAATTATGCTGAGTGACAAACAGCTAATTTCAAATTCGATATACTTACATGATATTGGTTGTTATATACTATGCATGCTTCCACTGTGATGAAATACCATGATTAGAGACAGAGAATTGCCCGTGGGGTCTACAATCTGCAGTGGAAGAAGGGTTGGCCTAGTGAGAGAGGCCTTTCAGCCATGGGGAAGTTGAGTGTCACAGTAGGGCACTGTTGTGTAACACTGCGTGTGATAAAATCGCATAGAACCGCACACACATAGATGAGCATGTGTAGTGCAGCACAAACAAGTTTCACAACCTCTCCGTTTCTTCACTCTTGCCCTATAGTTACATCCAGTGTCAGTACTAGCGAGCCTCTGGAAGAGAGAATGGGCTCACCAGGGCCTCTAGTCATTGCAAACAAACTCCAGATACATGTGCCACCTTGTACACCTATCTGGCTTACGTGGGTCCTGGGGAATTGAACTTGGGTCCTTTGGCTTTGCAGGCAAGTGCCTTAACTGCTAAGCCATCTCTTCAGCCCCTATTCTTTTTTTGGGGGGGGGGTTCGAGGTAGGGCCTCACTCTAGTCCAGGCTGATCTGGAATTCACTATGTAGCCTCAGGGTAGCCTCAAACTCACGGTGGTCCTCCTACCTCTGCCTCCCAAGTGCTGGAATTAAAGGCGTGTGCCACCACGCCTGGCCCCCACCCCTTTTTAAAGCAAGGCCTCTCTCTAGTCTGAGCTGATCTGGAACTCATTCTGTAGCCCACGTTAGCCTCCAACTTGTCGTGATGCTTCTGCCTCAGCCTCCCAAGTGCTGGGATTAAAGACATGAGCCACTATGCCCAGATAAAAATATTTTTTAATAGGGCTGGAGAGATGGCTTAGCAGTTAAGCGCTTGCCTGTGAAGCCTAAGGACCCCGGTTCGAGGCTCAATTCCCCAGGACCCACGTTAGCCAGATGCACAAGGGAGCACACACATCTGGAGTTCGTTTGCAGTGGCTAGAAGCCCTGGCGTGCCCACTCTCCTCTCTCTCTCTCTCTCTCTGTGTCTGTCACTCTCAAATAAATAAATAAAAACTTTATTGAAAATATTTTATTTATTTATTTGAGAGCGACAGACAGAGAGAGAAAAAGGCAGAGGGAGAGAGAGAGAATGGGCGCGCCAGGGCCTCCAGCCACTGCAAACGAACTCCAGACGCGTGCGCCCTCTTGTGCATCTGGCTAACGTGGGTCCTGGGGAATCAAACTGGGGTCTTTAGGCTTCACAGGCAAGCGCTTAACTGCTAAACCATCTCTCCAGCCCCAAAATATATTTTTTTTATTTGGGAGAGAGAGAGAGAGAGAGAAATGAGCATGCCAAGGCCTCCAGCAAACGAACTCCAGATGCATTCGCCACCTGGTAATCTGGTTTACGTGGGCCCTGGGTAATCGCACTGAGGTCCTTTGGCTGCACCTTAACCACTAAGCCATTTCTCCAGCCCCCAAAATAGTTTTTAAAATGTAAGAAAAAGCATTAATATGTTTATAGTAAGACCTTTCAGAGCGTAAAGAAAAACAGACAAGTCCATCATCACTGTGGGAAATTGTAACATTGATCTCTCTCTCTTTTCTTTCTTTCTGACTTGCTATGTCACCCAGACTGGGTTTAAACTTGTAGCAGTCTTTCTGCCTCAGTATTCCATATCCTGGGCTTATAGGTGTGTACCAGCACACATACTAACAGATCTCTGAATAACTGACAAGCCAATGAACTGTAATGCAGGATTTTTTTTTTTTTTAAGGACTCATGTATCCTAAGTAAATGAGAAATGACCTTGAATCTTTTGATCTTCCTGCCTCTACCTCCCAAGTGCTTCCTACACACTAAGCAAGCACTCTTATCATCTGAACTCCAGCCGACAACCCCCATAATAGACATCCCTTCCAACCAAGCACTTTTGCAACTTTTGCTATCTATGGTCATACAAGAGGCCAAAAGGCCAACACACAAATGTCAGAAGATTCTTACACAGATTAAAGCAGGTAAGAAAGCAATATCAAAAGAGAATTAGAGTTAGAATGAGTGTAGTGGATGGCGCATGCCTTTAATCCCGGCCCATGGGAGGCAGAGGTAGGAGGATCCCTGTGAGTTCCAGGCCAGTCTAAGTGAATTCCAGGTCAGCCTGGGCTAGAGCGAGACCCTACTTAAATAAATAAATAAATAAATAAATAAATAAATAAATAAATAAATGCCAGTGTGGTGGCACACGCCTTTAATCCCAGCACTTGGGAGGCAGAAGTAGGAGGATCGCTGTGAGTTCAAGGCTACCCTGAGACTACTGAGTGAATTCCAGGTCAGCCTGGGCTAGAGCGAGACCCTACCTCAGAAAACCAAAAAAAAAAAAAAAAAAGCAAACAGAGTCAGGGCTGGGGAGATGATGACTCAGTGCTTAAGTGCACTCTCTGTGCAAACATGGGGGCCTGAGGGGGCCTGAGACACAGAGTTCAAATCTCTAGATCCCAGGTAATCAGCTAGGTGTGGCCACACATGCCTACAACCCCAGTCCTGCAAGGGAACAGAGACCCAAGAATGTTGGAGCCCCACAAGCTCCAGAACTGTAATCAGTAAGGAGACTATGTTTCAAAACAAGATTTAGGCTCAAGGGTGATGGAGCTAAACACCAGAGGCTCTGCTCCAGCCACCATAGGTCAGGCTGTGGGTCACGATACCACACCATATATACACACACTCATACACACAAGCAAAAAAATGAAGGAAAAAAAAAAGAATCAGAGCTCAGCACAATGGCACATAGCTGTAATCCCAGTTGAGGCAGGAGGAGCCTCACAAATTCAAGGCCAGCCTGGATTATATAACAAGTTCCAGGCAGTCCGGGCTGCAGGTAAATGAGACCATGGTCCAAACAAAAATAAACCGGCGTGGTTGCGCACGCCTTTAATCCCAGCACTCAGGAGGCAGAGGTAGGAGGATCGCCGAGCATTTGACGCCACCCTGAGACTCCATAGTGAATTCCAGGTCAGCCTGGGCTAGAGTGAGACCCTACCTCGAAAAACCAAACCAAAACAAAACAAAAAAACAAGGGTGGGTGGAGAAGAGAGGACAAAAGAGGATAATCTGATGGGAATAACAACCAAGTTTTAGTATTGTAATGTGGTTTAGGAATTTCCTTGAACTCTAAACCCTGAGTTTGTGTCAGTACTCACCCAAAGAATTGAGATAAGCCAGACTGAGAAGGATAATTATTAAATTATTACATTTATTCAGGAATATACGAGGGGGGGACCCTACCTCAAGAACAAAGCAAAACAAAAACCTATATATATTTAAAACATAAAACACCCCCAAAATGAAAACAAACACAAAAACATGCTGATTTGTATATATATTTCTTGGTTAAGGGTCTCACTCTAGCCCAGGCTGACCTGGAACTTACTCTGTAGTCTAGGCTTACCTTGAACGCACAGTAATCCTCCTACCACTGCTTCTTGAGTGCTGGGATTAAAGGTGTGCCCCAAGGTTATTTATTTATTTACATGCATCTTGTATGTGTATGTCACAGTCTCTTACTGCTACAGATGAATGCCTGTCTGGCTTTACTTGGTGGCTAGGGACGCAAACCCTGAGCTAGCAGGCTTTGTAAGCAAGTGCCTTTAACCACTAAACTATTTCCCCAGCCCCTAATCACACTATTTATTTATTGTTTGTTTGTTTTCGAGGTAGGGTCTCACTCTGGTGCAGGCTAACCTGGCACTCTGTAGTCCCAGGATGGTCGTCTTCCTACATCTGCCTCCTGAGTGCTGGGATTAAAGGCATGTGCCAACCCCAGCTAAGCACCTAAGACACCTTTTTTTTTTTAGTTTTTTGAGGTAGGGTTGTGCTCTAGCCCAGGCTGACCTGGAATTCTCTATGTAGTCTTAGGGTGGCCTCAAACTCACGGCAATCCACCTGCCTCTGCCTCCCGAGTGCTGGGATTAAAGGTGTGTGCCAACATGCCAGGCTTGTGTGTGTGTGTGTGTGTGTGTGTGTGATTTTTTGAGGGAGGGTCTCACTCTAGCCCAGGCTAACCTGGAATTCACTATGTAGTCTTAGGGTGCCCTTGAACTCACAGCAATCCTCCTACCTCTGCTTCCCAATATTGGGATTAAAGGTGTGTGCCACCACACCCGTCAAGATTTATTTATTTTAGAGAAACAGAGTGAATGAGAGACAGAGAGACAGAGAGAGGAGAATTGCATGCCAGGGCCTCAGCCACTACAGTTGATCTCCAGATGCTTGCCTAGCAGGCATGTGTGACCTTGTGCTTGCCTCACCTTTGTGCATCTGGCTTATGTGGGATCTGGAGAGTTGAACATGGGTCCTTAGGCTTCGCAGGCAAGCGCCTTAACTGCTAAGACATCTCTCCAGTCCAAGATTTATTTATTTATTTTTGTTTGTTTTTATGAAGCAGGGTCTTACTCTCTCCCAGACTGACCTGGAATTAACATGTAGTCTCTGTGTGGCTTCAAATTCATGGTCAATCCTCCTACCTCTGCCTCCCAAGTGCTGGGATTAAAGGTGTGCACCACCATGCCTGGCTCCCAAGCTTTGTTTTTAAGATGTAAAGTAACATATGAGGGCTGGAGAGATGGCTTAGTGGTTAAGCGCTTGCCTGTGAAGCCTAAGGATCCCAGTTTGAGGCTTAATTCCCCAGTACCCACGTAAGCCAGATGCACAAAGTGGTGCATGCATCTGGAGTTTCTTTGCAGTGGCTGGAGCTCTCTCTCTGTCTCTTTCTCTGAAATAACTAATAAATAAATAAATAAATAGCGTTAAATAACATGTGTATCAGAGAACATTAGAGTTTTGTAGATCAGGTGAAGATAGAGGAACGTCTAGACAAAACATGAACAAAGAAAGACATAGAAGTCTAAGGATGTGGTCCTAGAATAACATTTAGTCTGGTAGAAATATCTATAAATAAGCTGGGCGTGGTGGTGCACGCCTTTAATCCCAGCACTCGGGAGGCAGAGGTAGGAGGATCGCCGTGAGTTCGAGGCCACCCTGAGACTCCATAGTGAATTCCAGGTCAGCCTGGCTAGAGCGAGACCCTACCTCAGAAAACCAAAACAAAACAAAAAAACAAGGGTGGGTGGAGAAGAGAGGACAAAGAGGATAATCTGATGGGAATAACAACCAAGTTTTAGTATTGTAATGTGGTTTAGGAAGTTCCTTGAACTCTAAACCCTGAGTTTGTGTCAGTGTTCACCCAAAGAATTGAGATAAGCCAGACTGAGAAGGATAATTATTAAATTATTACATTTATTCGGGACTATACGAGGGGGGGACCCTACCTCAAGAACAAAGCAAAACAAAAACCTATATATATTTAAAACATAAAACACCCCCAAAATGAATCCAAAACACAAAAACATGCTGATTTGTATATATATTTCTTGGTTAAGGGTCTCACTCTAGCCCAGGCTGACCTGGAACTTACTCTGTAGTCTAGGCTTACCTTGAACGCACAGTAATCCTCCTATCACTGCTTCTTGAGTGCTGGGATTAAAGGTGTGCCCCAAAAGTTATTTATTTATTTGCATACATCTTGTATGTGTATATCAGGGTCTCTTACTGCTACAAATGAATACCTGTCTGGCTTTACTTGGTGGCTAGGGAAGTGAACCCTGAGCTAGTAGGCTTTGTAAGCAAGTGCCTTTAACCACTAAACTATTTCCCCAGCCCCTAATCACACTATTTATTTATTGTTTGTTTGTTTTCGAGGTAGGGTCTCACTCTAGCCCAGGCTGACCTGGAATTCACTCCATATTCTCAGGGTGGCCTTGAACTCATGGCAATCCACCTGCCTCTGCCTCCTGAGTGCTGGGGTTAAAGGCATGTGCCAACCCCAGCTAAGCACCTAAGCACCTAAGCACACTTTTTTTTTTTTTTTTTTTTTTTAGTTTCTTAGTTTTTTGAGGTAGGGTCTCACTCTAGCCCAGGCTGACCTGGAATTCTCTATGTAGTCTTAGGGTGGCCTTGAACTCATGGCAATCCACCTGCCTCTGCCTCCCGAGTGCTGGGATTAAAGGTGTGTGCCAACATGCCAGGCTTGTGTGTGTGTGTGTGTGTGTGTGTGTGTGTGTGTGTGTGTGTGTGTGATTTTTCGAGGGAGGGTCTCACTCTAGCCCAGGCTAACCTGGAATTCACTACGTAGTCTTAGGGTGCCCTTGAACTCACAGCAATCCTCCTACCTCTGCTTCCCAATGTTGGGATTAAAGGTGTGTGCCACCACACCCGTCAAGATTTATTTATTTATTTTTATTTATTTTAGAGAGAGCAAGTGAATGAGAGACAGAGAGAGAGAGAGGAGAATTGCATGCCAGGGCCTCAGCCACTACAGTTGATCTCCAGATGCTTGCCTAGCAGGCATGTGTGACCTTGTGCTTGCCTACCTTTGTGCATCTGCTTATGTGGGATCTGGAGAGTTGAACATGGGTCCTTAGGCTTCACAGGCAAGCGCCGTTAACCTGCGCAGCCAACTCGCCAGGCCCAAGATTTATTTATTTATTTTTGTTTGTTTTTATGAAGCAGGGTCTTACTCTCTCCCAGACTGACCTGGAATTAACATGTAGTCTCTGTGTGGCTTCAAATTCATGGTCAATCCTCCTACCTCTGCCTCCCAAGTGCTGGGATTAAAGGTGTGCACCACCATGCCTGGCTCCCAAGCTTTGTTTTTAAGATGTAAAGTAACATATGAAGGCTGGAGAGATGGCTTAGTGGTTAAGCGCTTGTCTGTGAAGCCTAAGGATCCCCAGTTTGAGGCTTAATTCCCCAGTACCCACGTAAGCCAGATGCACAAAGTGGTGCATGCATCTGGAGTTTCTTTGCAGTGGCTGGAGCTCTCTCTCTGTCTCTTTCTCTGAAATAACTAAATAAATAAATAAATAAATAGCGTTAAATAACATGTGTATCAGAGAACATTAGAGTTTTGTAGATCAGGTGAAGATAGAGGAACGTCTAGACAAAACATGAACAAAGAAAGACATAGAAGTCTAAGGATGTGGTCCTAGAATAACATTTAGTCTGGTAGAAATATCTATAAATAAGCTGAGAATATCTATAAATAAGCTGGGCGTGGTGGTGCACGCCTTTAATCCCAGCACTCGGGAGGCAGAGGTAGGAGGATCGCCGTGAGTTCGAGGCCACCCTGAGACTCCATAGTGAATTCCAGGTCAGCCTGGGCTAGAGTGAAACCCTACCTCGAAAAACCAAAAAAAAAAAAAAAGAAATATCTATAAATAGAATCATTTTGAAAAGAGGATCAGGAGAGAGATTTTTTTAATCTCTTTTGTTTTGCTTTTTGAGGTAGGATTTCACTATAGTCTAGGCTGACCTGGAATTCACTCCATATTCTCAGGGTGGCCTTGAACTTACAGCGATCCTCCTACCTCTGCCACCTGCACCTGGCTTAAAATCTTTTTATAGGTGTGGCATAAGCAGTAATGATCTCCAGGACAATTGTCACAACATCAGGAGTGGCAGTGGTAGAGGTGGAGATGGCACAGCCTCTCCCACTGCTCACCTCTGTCCCCACAACTGCTGCCCTTGTCCTGAGGGGTGGAGATGGGAGAAGGGGCAGCAGCAGTAACGGCAGTTGGGGGTGTCTGGACTACAGGTCATCTTTAGGTATTGGATACATAAAATTTGTAAGGAAGGAGAGAGCTGTCACTACTCTCATGCCTATGTGTGTAAGACCCTATGGACGCTTCTAGAAAACCATGGACCTGATAAACACTTTCAGTAAAGTTTCAGGATACAAACCATAAAAAGAAGTACCTTTTGCTGGGCGTGGTGGTACATGCCTTTATTCCCAGCACTCAGGAGGCAGAGCTAGGAGGATCGCCATGAGTTCAAGGCCACCCTGAGACTACAGTGAATTCCAGGTCAGCCTGAGTTAGAGACCCTACCTCAAAAACCAAAAAAGAAAAAATGTACCTTAGATATATATTCCATATATTCCAATAATAACTTCCTGAAAAAGAAATTAGAAAAAAATCCCATTCACAATAATATCTTAAACATTAAATATTTTTATTTTTATTTATTTATTTGAAAGAGAGGGTAGCAGACAGCTTCAGGTTTGCTGAGATGAACTTCTAGACCAGGCACAGTTGTGGAGGAAGGGATATTTATTGAAGCTTACAGAGCCAAGGGAAGTTCCATAACAGCAGAAGAAGCTGGCCTGCTTTCACTGGCCCAAAGAAGCACCAGCCAAAAGCAACACAGAACAGCACACTTCAGGAACTCTAGTTAGGCACACTTTGCATCTCTTTAGATTGAAATCTCAAACCCACAACTGCACCTTAAGATTTGCCCAGTGACATTGCCTCCAGCCAGGTGGCTGCAGATGTAAACTACAAACTAATAAAACACTAAATATATTGGGGGCCATCTATTCAAACTACCACACACACACACACACACACACACACACACAGAGAGAGAGAGAGAGAGAGAGAGAAAGGCAGATAGAGAAAGAATGAGTGTGCCAGGGCCTCCAGCTACTTCTAATGAACTCCAGATGGGTGTGCAACTTGTACATCTGGCTTATGTGGGTCCTGGGGAGTTGAACCTAGGTCCTTCGGCTTTGTAGGCAAGCACCTTATCCACTAAGCCATCTCTCCAGCCCTTAATATTTTTCAATGTGTTGTAGTGAATTATATTAATGAAAAACCATGGCTTCCTCAAGACACGCAGAAAACACACTAAAGAAAACTCAGGCTCTTCGAGGTCCGTGGCGTGTTTCGAAGTCATGGCGGGTGGTGGTTCTCCATGATGCGTGTGCTGGGAAGCCTCGGGCTTTTGGTGATGGCCTGCCTGTGGTTTCTGCTAAGACCACGAGAAGCCGAGCTGCAGGTTCCATCTTAAAAGTGATAGATGGGGCTGGAGAGATGGCTTAGCGGTGAAGCCTAAGGACCCCGGTTCGAAGCTGAACTCCCCAGAACCCACGTTAGCCAGATGCAAAAGGGGGCGCACGCGTCTGGAGTTCGTTTGCAGTGGCTGGAGGCCCTGGCGCGCCCATTCTCTCTGTGTCTCTCTCTCTGCCTCTTTCTCGTTCTGTCTGTCACTCTCAAATAAATAAATAAATAAATAAACTAAAAAATTTAAAAAAATAAAATTCTTTAAAATAAAAATAAAAATAAAAATAAATAAAAGTGATAGATGGACCTCTAAGAGTAACAGTGGATACAAGCAGGACCTACCTGAGTGGACACCAGAAATGAGAAAACCATAGTGCAGTGGCTTATCTACTTGGCTCTGAAGCTAAGATCAACTGAATACATGTTGACACCTAAGTCTGGCTAGGATTGAATGTACCGGCTGTGGACTATGTGAATACGTTGAGCTTACGGATCTTCCTGATGACATTTCTGTACATGTCTTGGCCTGTTACTGAGGCTGAAAAGAATCTAGCGGCCATGCTGGCAGCCTTCCTACACCTGGACTTGGACTTGGTCCCAAAGCGGAAGAACGCTGTCTCCCAGGATGGGTAGAGCCCTGCTGCTGTTGCATCCCCCAGAAAGATTAATCAGAGAACCCTTGGGTTTCATCTTCAGAAGTTGCCAAGGAATTTGAGTGATGGAGATTATCCCAGAAAACCTTTGGCAGTACATGAAATCGGGGTGTGCCTAAGAACATGCTACTAACGTGTGTGCTCTGTTGTGGGAAGTGAAGGGGAAGAGATGCTAGACCTAGAAAAACATTTATCAAATGTGGATTTCTTGGGCTGGAGAGATAGCTTAGTGGTTAAGGCGCTTGCCTGCAAAGCCTAAGGACCCAGGTTCAATTTCCCAGAACCCAGGTAAACCAGATGCATTTGATGTTGCATGCTTCTGGAGTTCGTTTGCAGTAGCTGGAGGCCCTAACATGCCCCATTCTCTCTTTCACTCTCATAAATGAATGAAAATAAAATACATTTTTTAAAAAAATGGATTTGGGGGGCTGGAGTGATGGCTCAGTGGTTAAGGTACTTGCATGAGAAGACTAAGGACTCAGGTTCAATTCCCCAGTACCCACGTAAGCCAGATGCACAAGGTGGCACATGTATCTAGAGTTCGTTTGCAGAAGCTGGAGGCCCTGGCATGCCCATTCTCTCCCTCTCCTTTCCTCCCCCCCCCCATTTCTCTCATAAATAAATAACAATAACAACAAAAAAAAACTCAGAAGCCAGGAGTGGGGGCACACACCCTTATCCCAGCTGTCAGGAGGCACAGGTAGAAGGGTCGCCTGTGAGTTTGAGGTCACCCTGAGTTTGAGGTCACCCTGAGACTACATAGTGAATTCCAGGTCAGCCCAGGCTAGAGCAACACCCTACCTCAAAAAAAAAAAAAAAAAAAAAAACCTCAGTCTAAAATATTATTCAGCGTCAAAAAGACATGAACGGGCTGGGGAGATGGCTTAGTGGTTAAAGTGTTTGCCTGTGAAGCCTAAGGACCCATGTTTGACTTCCCAGATCCCACGTAAGCCAGATGCACAAGCTGACGCATGTGCAAAGCTGCACATGTGTGCAAGATGGCTCATATGTCTACAGTTTGATTGCAGTGGCTGGTGGCCCTAGTGTGCCAATTCTCTCTCTCACTGACTCTCGCTCTCACTCTGTCTCATATAAAAGGTCAGTCTGACATCAAAATAAGAGAGGCTGGGCATAGTGATGCACACCTTTAACCCTAGCACGTGGGAGGCAGAGGTAGGAGGATCGCTGTGAGTTCAAGGTCAGCCTGAGACTACATAGTGAATTCCGTCAGCCTGGGCTAGAGTGAGACCCTACCTCAAAAAAAAAAAAAAAAAAAAAAAAGAGAGAGAGAGAGAGATTGATTGAGAGGGGGAGGGGATATGATGGAGAATGGAGTTTCAAAGGGGAAATTGGGGGAGGGAGGGCGTTACCTTGGGATATTGTTTACAATCATGGAAGTTGTTAATTCTATATATATATATATACATATATATATGGAGAGTCAGTCTGAGGCTGGAGAGATGGCTTAGCAGTTAAGGTGTTTGCCTGCATAGTCAAAGGATACCAGCCCTATTCTCTACAACCCACGTAAGCGAGATGTACAAGGGGGCACATGCATCTGGAGTTTGCAGAGGCTGGAGGCCCTGGTGCATCCGTTCTCTCTCTCTCTCTCTCAAGTAAATAAATTATATTATTTTAAAAGGGTCAGTCTGTTGGGCTTCCCCCCTCCCAAATAAAAAGACATGAACAATTGGGTGTGGTGTTACATACCTTTAATCCCAGCACATGAGAGGCAGAGGTAGGAGGATCACCATGAGTTTCAGGCCAGCCTGAGACTACATAGTGAATTCCAGCTCAGCCTGGGCTAGAGCGAGACCCTGCCTAGAAAAAACAAAACAAAGCAAAAAGTAAAAAGACATGAGCTGTCAGGCTGTAGAAGGGCACGGAAGAAACTTAAACACACATAATGAGGTACAAGAAGCCACCGGAGCCAGGCATGGTGGCGCACACCTTTAATCCCAGCACTCGGGAGGCAGCAGTAAGAGGATCTCCTTGAGTTCGAGGCCACCCTGAGAATACATAGTGAATTCCAGGTCAGCCTGGGCTAGAGAGAGACCTTACCTTGAAAAAAAAAAAAAGAAGAAGCCACTGGAGCAGGCTGTGTACCATGTGGTTCCAGCAACATGATGACACAAAGCTGGGAGTGGTGGTGCACGCCTTTAATCCCAGCACTTAGGAGGCAGAAATAGGAGGATTGCCATATGTTTGAGGTCACCTTGAGACTACATAGTGAATTCTAGGTCAGCCTGAGCTAGAGTAAGACCCTACCTTGAAAAAAAAAAAAGTCCAGCCAGGCCAAATGAGCCAACAGGTGCAATAAGTGGCACATCTGTCATGGTGGAAACCAACTGCCCTCCAATTGGACTGGAGGCCCGCTCCATGGGAGGGAATACAGCCCTGATACTGAAAACTTAAAACAGGGATAGTCATGAGTTCTGGGTTGTAATGTCTGCTGCTGTCTGGCTAAATGTACATACTATGCTTATCAAACTGCCCAGTAAGCACTTCTCTTAATGTTCATACCCCTGTATTAATGCTACTCTCACTTTTGGTAGAGAATCTTCTCTTTTCAGATGGCAGTGACCTTGGGATGACTCAGAAGGCATCATGGTGCTAGAAAGAAGTGACCGGAGTGCTCAGTACTGCAATATCTCTATCACACCTTCCAAGGCTCAGGGTTTATTGCGGAAGAGACGGCGGAAAGAATGTAAAAGCCAAAGGAAGGGTAGGACTCCTTACAACGTGCTACCCCCAGACACAAAATGGCCTGGATATCCATGACCTCACAGTGCCTGACACTACCTACACAAGACCATCATAAGAGGAGGAAAAGATCATGACATCAAAATGAGAGACCGATTGAGAGGGGGAGGGGATATGATGGAGAATGCAGTTTCAATGGGGAAGGTGTGGGGGGGAGGGTGGGCATTACCATGGGGATATTTTTTTATAATCATGGAAGTTTTTAATAAAAAGAAATTGGAAAAAAAAAAAGTTATTTGCCGGGCATGGTGGCACACACCTTTAATCCCAGCACTCAGGAGGCAGAGGTAGGAGGATTACCGTGAATACGAGGCCATCCTAAAACTACATAGTGAATTCCAAGTCAACCTGGGCTAGAGTGAGACCCTACCTCCAAGCAAACAAACAAACAAACAAACAAACAAACAAAAGATGATGCAACAGAAAAAGGAAGGAGAACAGCTGTTGTCAGGCACTGGAGGTGTGTGAGTATATAGAACCCAGGGGATATTTAGGGCACTGAGACACTCCTGTGTGACACAGCACCAATAAATTTATGTCACTATGCCTTTACCAAGCACACATAACACACAGCAAGAGGCAGCCTAGTATAGTGGTGGCTCTGAATGACATGCCAGTGTGAGTTCAGTGGTGGTTGTGATGGCAGGAGGTTGCATATGTGGAAGGCAGGGTGTGTGGCTCTTCTCTGTGCCTTCTAAATATTGCTCAGCTTGATCTTGGATATAACTGGTATTATTAGAAGCACTCATGAATATTGGAAAAAAAAGAATGAATTGCATGAATAGAACAATGTCAGAGCCCCTTCAAGCGTGACCTGAGGCCACCAAACCATCGCAGATGCTCCACTCTACCTACCGACCATGGGAATCAAGCAGCAATGGACAGGTGGTTTCTATCAGAAACACTCATGAGATTTCTCTGGAATACAAGCTGATAACTTCTTATTCATCTGGAAGTATTTGATGTAAAAGTAGTGACTTTTCACCAGGCATGGTGATGCACACCTTTAATTCCAGCACCCAGGAGGCTGAGGTAAGAGGATCTCCATAAATTCTAGTCCAGACTAGGGCTACAGAGGAAGTTATAGATCAGCCCAAGCCAGAGTGAGATCCTTCTTAAAAAAAAAAAAAAGAAAAGAAAAGAAAAGAAAAAAGGCCGGGCGTGGTGGCGCATGCCTTTAATCCCAGCACTCGGGAGGCAGAGGTAGGATGATTGCCGTGAGTTCGAGGCCACCCTGAGACTCCATAGTAAATTCCAGGTTAGCCTGGGCTAGAGTGAGACCCTACCTCGAAAAACCAAAAAAAAAAAAAGTGGCTTTTCAAAGTTTAACTTTGTGCATCTGTCTTACGTGGGTCCTGAGGAATTGAACCTAGGTCCTTTGGCTTTGCAGGCAAGAGCCTTAACCACTAAGCCATCTCTCCAGCCCCCTCAAGGTTTAACTTTATCTTTATACAACTCATCTAACTAAAGGAAATCCTGCTGGGACCAATCAAGTATTCAGAACGCTATCTAGATTAAGGAATTTTTTATGCCTTAACTAAGATAATTTTTACCATTTGATTAAATTTCAAAGCAGTTGTGATCTGAAAGTCATTTCAATAATGTACAAGATGAACACATGTTGGATAGATATGTTTACCATATGTTAGAAAATAAAATTATTTGGCTGAAAAAGTCCATTTTCTGGCCAGGCGTGGTAGCACATGCCTTTAATCCCAGCACTCGAAAGACTGATGTAAAAGGATTGCTGTGAATTTGAGGCCAGCCTGGAATTACAGTTATTTCCAGGTCAACCTGGGCTAGAGTGAGACCCTCCCTCGAAAAAAAAAATAATAATCCTTAGAAAATTAAATGTAAGGGGTGTGGAGATGGCTCAGTGAATAAAGTGCTTGCTGGGGCTTGAGTTTGCATCATCAGGACCCACGTACAAATAACCAGGAGTGGCAGTGCATAATCTTGGCACTAAGGAGGCAGAGACAAGGAATCCCTGGGGTCTTCTGACTAGCTTGTCTACCTGAAAGGATGTGCCCTAGGTTCAGCAAGAGACTGTCTCAGTCATGTGGACGGGATTATGAGGTCCAGATTGGTGTGGGCTGTACAGCAAGATCCTGTCTTAGAAAAGACAACCGGGATGAGCAGACTGACCTAGCCAGCTGAGCCCAGCCCACAGTGCACCAAAGAAGGAGGCAGCTTCACACTCCATGGAGGTGAGAAAAAAGAGTCATCCTAAAGGGTAACTGGGCTGCTTTACACTAGAGCAATATGTACCCCAAAGCAGGGAATATACGCTTGCATTGGGAGTGCTAATTGAACCTTCCATATCAGAGGGCAGGCTGCGAAAGGGAAGAATCCCAGGGAGAGAAAGAATTCATAACCTAGCCCACTAAGACAAAAATACTGATGTGGCCGGGCATGGTGGCGCACGCCTTTAATCCCAGCACTCAGGAGGCAGAGGTAGGAGGATAGCTGTGAGTTTGAGGCCACCCTGAGACTACATAGTGAATTCCAGGTCAGCCTGAGCTAGAGTGAGACCCTACTTCCAAAACCCAAATATATATACTGATGTGTTAGATATGATGTATGTTTAGTTTACTTTGCCAGTCTTGCATGTGCAGTCTTACACACTTGTGTCACTTTGTGCATCTGGCTTATGTCGGACCTGGAGAGTTGAACATGGGTCCTTAGGCTTCGCAGACAAGTACCTTAATCACTAAGCCATCTCTCCAACCCTACTTTGCCAGTCTTAAATAAGTTATGTGTTAGGGTTAACTTTTGATTTTTCTTATTTCATTTTTTTTCGAGATAGGGTATCACTTTCTAGCCCCAGGCTGACCTGGATTCACTATATAATCTCAGGGTGCCCTCAAACTCACAGCGATCCACCTACCTCTGCCTCCTGAGTGCTGGGATTAAAGGCATGCCCCACCAGTCCCAGTATTGCTCCCACTTCTAGGTAACCCAAACCCTAGCATACTTCTACCAGACCTGTTTCTTTACCTACTGTTGCAGTTAGCTTTTCATTGCTGGCAGAAAACTCCCAACCACAACCAGCTTGAGGGACAAAGGGTTTATTTTGGCTTACAGACTTGAGGGGAAGCTCCATGATGGCAGGGGAAAACAATGGCATGAACAGAGGGTGGACATCACCTCCTGGCTAATATCAGATGGACAACAGAAGAGTGTGCCAAACACTGGCAAAAGGAAGCTGGTTATAACACCCATAAGCCTGCCCCCAACAATATACTGCCTCCAGGAGGCCTTAATTCCCCCAAAGCTCCATCAGCTGGGAACCTAGCATTTGGAACACCTAAGTTTATGGAGGACACCTGAATCAAACCACCATCCCCCACCAATAATTATTAAAGTCAAAAGGAACATTGTTGGACTAGAGATGACTTAGTGGTTAAGGTGCTTTCCTGCAAAGTCAAAGGACCTAAATTCAACTTTTCAGGACCCATGTAAGCCACATGCACAAGGTGGTGCATGTGTCTGGAGTTGATTTCCAGTGGCTGGAGGCCCTGCAATGCCCATTCTTTTGCTTTCCCTCTCTCTCTCTTCCACTCTCTCTCGGCCTCTTTCAAATATGTAAGTAATTTAATCCCAGCACTTGAGAGGCAGAGATAGGTGGATCACCGTGAGTTTCGAGGCCACCCTGAGACTATATAGTGAGTTCCAGGTCAGCCTGGACTACACTGAGACCCTACCTCGAAAAACCAAAATAAATAAATAAATACATACATACATAAAAATAAAAAAAATGTAAGTAAGAAACAAAATATATTTTAAAGTAACATTGTTGTTAATTTGCTACTAGGAATATTTTCATAACAGGAATATCCAACAGCTTGGGCCATTCCTGTCTGTACTTTGGAGCCAAAGGATCCAGTTCAACTTCCCAGGACCCATGCAAGGCAGATGCATAAGGTGGCGCATGTGTCTGGATTTTATTTGCAGTGGCTAGAGGCCCTGGCATGCCTGTTCTCTCTCTCTCCATATATATACATCTGCCTCTCTTTTTTTTCTCAAATAAATAAAAATATTTAAATAAATCAGTCAGGTGTGGTGGTGCATGCCTTTAATCCCAGCACTCGGGAGGCAGAGGTAGAAGGATCACTGTGAGTTCAAGGCCACCCTGAGACTACAAAGTGAATTCCAGGTCAGTCTGAGCTAGAATGAAACCCTATCTTGAAAAACCAAAATAATAATAATAATAATAAAATAAAATAAATCAAAGGAATTAAGGAAGCTGATACAAGCTATGACTAAGGAAATAGAAATAGTGAAGAAACACCAATCTGAAATAATAGAAATGAAAAAGCTCTGTAGAGCATGCCTATAATCCCAGCACTTGAGAGGCAGAGGTAGGAGAATCACATGAGTTCGAGGCCATTCTGGGACTACAGAGTGAGTTTCAGGTCAACCTGGGCTACCCTACCTTGCTTAAAAAAACAAAAAAAAAAGCCTCACAAATAGAATGGATCAAGAGGAGAACAGAATATCTGGGCTTGAAGACAAGGTGAAACATCTAGAACATTCCAACAACACAACAACAAACTAATAAGAAGGTATGAGTGGGAATTTCAAGACATTCAGGACACTATGAAGAGATCAAACGTAAGAATTCAGGGTATAGCAGGGCAGGTGGCGCACGCCTTTAATCCTATCACTCGGGAGACAGAGGTAGGAGGATCACAGTGAGCTCAAGGCTACCCTGAAACTACATAGTGAATTCCAGGTAAACTTGGGCCACAGAGAGACCCTATCTCAAAAAGCAAAAAAAAAAACAAAAACAAAAACAAAAACAAACAGAGCTGGGCGTGGTGGCACACCCCTTTAATCCCAGCACTGGGGAGGCAGAGGTAGGAGGATCGCCATGAGTTCGAGGCCACCCTGAGAATACAGAGTGAATTCCAGGTCAGCCTGGGCTAGAGTGAACCCTACCTCGAACCCCCCTCCAAAAAAAACCAAAAAACAAACCAAACAAAATAAAACAATAAATATGATATATGAAATAATAAATCTAAAAAAATTCACAAGGCCTTTAAAAGATATTATTTAAAATTTTTAAAAAATATTTTATTTATTTTAGAGAGAAAGAGAGAATGGGCACCCAAGGGCCTCCAGCCACTGCAAATGAACTCCAGATGCATGCACCACCTTGTACATCTGGCTTACGTAGGTACTGGGGAATTTAACCTGGTACCTTAGGCTTTGCAGGCAAGCGCCTTAACTGCTAAGCGATCTCTCCATCCCTTAAAAAATACTTTTAAAAGCAGGACATAAAGCCAGGCGTGGTGGTGCATGCCTTTATTCCCAGCACTCAGGAGGCAGAGGTAGGAGGATTGCCGTGAGTTCAAGGCCACCCTCAGACTACATAGTGAATTCCAGGTCAGCCTGAGCTAGAGTGAGACCCTACCTCGAAAAAAAGAAAAAAAAAAAAAAAAAAAAGGACATAGTGGTGCATGCTTGGAATCCTAGATACTCAGGAGGCTGAGGTAGGAGGATTGTAAGTTTGTTGCTATTCTGGGATATACAGTGAGATCCTGTCTTGAAACAAAACAAACAACAACAACAACAACAACAAAGTAGAGAGAAAATTTTCTTCCCTGAGGCACTGGGAACGAATTCCATGGTGGGGGTAGAGTACCAGATTCCTGAATGGAGACTCTGCCAAGCACAGCCTCCTATCTGACATATGTTGGGGGTTACACAGGAGGACAGGACACTCACGACACACAGGCCCATGTGATGATCATTCTGGGACACCCAGTTCTCCACACAGAAAAACATGAGCTGGAATCGTTTCCTCCCATCCCACGCACTACACCACAACCAGATGGATGGACGGCTCTCCACCAACCAACCACAGGTCTCTAGGGAATATCCAATGAGTTCACTGCAGTTTACTCAGACACGAGCCCAACCGAGCAGACCTGGACAAGAGGGCAGACTCTTTAAGGGTTTCCATGACTTCCCTGCCAAGCGCCTGGTGCCCAGACCACACACGCGAGTCTATGAGTCAAGTAGTTCACGATGAACTGTCCCTGGAAAGACTATGGCAGGCTGAAGGGGAAAAGACTCGCTCTCTCTTCAGAAACAGGGGCAGAGTGCAAACGGAAGCCTCAGAGGGTCCACTCCGCCCTCAGCAGCGCTTCAAAACCTAACAACTGTACAATGTCAAGTGTGAGGCAGAGAGAGCAGAGCCTTAGGGAAAGCTCACCCGTGTCAAAGGTGCCATCATATTGGAACACAACTTGGCATCTAATGACACTGAACACCCACCTATGCTGTGACCATCAATTTGGCTCCAAGTCCACTGTCCACAGCAGCTCCCTCTGTCCATTTGGAATACTCATATAGGAGAAAGATCCAGCAGCAATGAGAATACACAAATGATACACCTTCCATGTCAACAGGACTGAGTCTCAAAAACCCAATGTGCTGGACATGGTGGTGCACACCTTTAATCCTAGCACTTGAGGCTGAGGTAGGAGGATTGCTGTGAGTTCAAGGCCAGCCTAGGACTATAGAGTTGCGTGAGACCCTACCTCAAGAAACAACAACAAAAAGTCCAATATGATGAGTTAGGGAGGTGGCTCAGAAGTTAAAGGCATCTGCTTGCAAAGCCTGATGGCCTAGCTTTGATTTCCCAGTACTCATATAAAGTTGAATGCATCACATGTGGCATTCATTTGCAGTGGCAAGAGATCTTGACATGCCCATAGAAACATACACACATGCACTTATATATATACACACACAGACACATAAATAAATAAAAACAGCTGGTGTGGTGGTGCATGCCTTTAATCCTAGCATCTGGGAGGCATATGTTGGAGGATCACTATGAGTTCGAGGCCACCCTGATACTACATAGTGAATTCCAGGTCAGCCTAGGCTAGTGTGAGACCTTACCTTGAAAAAACAAAAATAAATAAATAAAAAATAAAAACATATTTTTAGGTTTGGAGAGATGGCTTAGCAGTTAAGGCACTTGCCTACAAAGCCTAAGGACCCAGTTTGATTCCCCAGTGCCCATGTAAGCCAAATGCACGAGGTGATGCATGCATCCAGAATTCATCTGCAGCAGCTAGAGGCCTTGGCATGCCCATTCTCTCTATCCCTCAAATAAATAATTTAAAATATATACATATATCTCTATATCTATCTATCTATCTATCTATCTATCTATCTATCTAGCATTTTTTCAAGGTTGGGTCTCACTCTAGCCTAGGCTGACCTGGAATTCACTATGTCGTCTCAGGGTGGCCTCGAACTCACAGAGATCCTTACATTGCATTTTTGTTTCTTGTGTTTTTGAGACAGGGTCTCACTCTAGCCCAGGATGACATGGAACTCACTCTGTAACTCAGGCTGGTCTTGAACTCATGGTGATCATCCTATTCAGCCTCCCAAGTGCTGGGGTTATAGGTGTGAGCCACCACATCCAGCTCACACTGCACTTTTTAGAAATATGTTTTTTACACTCAGGAGGCAGAGGTAGGAGGATTGCCAGGAGTTCGAGGCCACCCTGAGCTACAGAGTGAATTCCAGGTCAGCCTGAGCTAGAGTGAGACCCTACCTTGAAAAACCAAAAATAAATAATAAAAACATATTTTTAGGGTTGGAGAGACGGCTTAGCAGTTAAGGCACTTGCCTGCAAAGACTAAGGACCCAGGTTTGGTTCCCCAGTGCCCATGTAAGCCGGCACAAGGTGATACATGCATCCAGAAGTCATCTGCAGCAGCTAGAGGCCCTGGCATGCCCTTTCTCTCTATCCCTCAAATAATAATTTAAAATATATACATATATCTCTATATCTATCTATCTATCTATCTATCTATCTATCTATCTATCATCTAACGTTTTTTCAAGGTAGGGTCTCACTCTAGCTCAGGCTGACCTGGAATTCACTATGTAGTCTCAGGGTGGCCTCGAACTCCTGGCGATCCTCCTACCTCTGCCTCCTGAGTGTAAAAAACATATTTCTAAAAAGTGCAGTGTGAGCTGGACATGGTGGCTCACACCTATAACCCCAGCACTTGGGAGACTGAATAGGCTGATCACCATGAGTTCAAGACCAGCCTGAGTTACAGAGTGAGTTCCATGTCATCCTGGGCTAGAAGAAACACAAGAAACAAAAATGCAATGTAAGGATCTCTGTGAGTTTGAGGCCACCCTGAGACTACATAGTGAATTCCAGGTCAGCCTGGGCTATTGTGAAACACTATCTTGAAAAACCAAAAAAAAAAGCAATGTAAATGAAAGGGAACACTTCAGAACAATGTCAATATAAAGCTGAAAACCAGAATAAACAATGCATTATTTAGTGAACGAAAAGCAACAGGAGAACTGACCAACACCAGTTCAGGAAAGTGGGTCATCAGGTGGAAGAGGGGAGCCCAGCACAGGACCACAGAAGGAGTGTCGAGTCTCTAGGTGCTTATTTGTACACCTGTTTCCTTCATTCTTTTTCATTTTGCTGTTCTTTCTTTGACATGTGTGTGTGGTGTGTGTGCATGTGTACGTGTATGCGTGTCTGTATGTGTGGGCACGCGTGTGTTGTGCAGGTGCATGTACATATGTACGCACGTACATGTGGAAAACAGAAGTCAATGTTGGTTGTCTTCTTCAGTCCCTCTTCATCTTATTTTCCTTGCTGAGGCAGGGTCTCACTCTAAACCAGGCTTACCTAGAACTCATCCTTTAGCCCCAGGTTAGCCTCCAACTCAGTGATCCTCTTAATTTAGCCTCCCAAGGGCTGGGATTAAAGTCATGTGCCCTCATGCCTTATTATTATTATTATTATTATTTTCATTATTATTGTTGTTGTTGTTATTTTGTTTGTTTTTTCAAGGTAGGGTCTCACTGTAGCCCAGGCTAACCTAGAATTCACTATGTAGTCTGAGGTTGGCTTCAAACTCACAGCGATCCTCCTCCCTCTGCCTCCTAAGTGCTGGGATTAAAAGTGTGCACCAAAGAAAAAAGGGGGGGTGGGAGGCTGGAGGGATGGCTTAGCCGTGAAGGCGTTTGCCTGCAAAGCCAAAGGACTCAGGTTCTATTCCCCAGGACCCACAAAAGCCAGATGCACAAGGGGGCGCACGCGTCTGGAGTTCCTTTGCAGTGGCTGGAGCCCTGGAGTACCCATTCTCTCTGTCTGTCTGCCTCTCTCTCTCTCTGACTCTCTCAAAAAAAACCAAAAAAACAAAAAAAAAAAACAAAAAAAAAAAAAACAACTGTGTGCCACCACGCCCAGCTCTGCTAAATTTTACTTTTATCAACTTGACCCGGGACCGCACCCACTCAGTTACAAATCGGTCACATTTCACAAGGCAGACCACTTCCCCTGCCTGCCTGCCCTGCCACCCCAGCCTTTGTAAAGTCCACTCTGTACAGCAGGTGGACCCTCCTCCCCATGTCCACAATCTGTGCTCAAGAACAGGGCATGCTTAGTGTGTATGGCTGGAACCTAGTAGACCTTGGGCTTGCAGTAGGCACCCAACAAAGGTTTATTGGCCAGTTGAATGAATCCACGAAGAAAGGAAGCCCTAGCGAGGACCTTTCCCAATGAAGGTGTCAGCCACTGGACACAGTAAGAAGACTAAGGAAAGGGCAGCCAAGGTCTGGGCAAACCCAGCGGGGCGGGGGTGGGGGGAGGCCAAGTAGGCCCAGGGGAAGGGAGGTTTCTGATCCTCCGCTTCCACATTCCTCTGCCTGAGCCTGAGCCTGAGCCAAGACACACAGAGCACACATCTGGAGCCCACCCCACCCGGGGCCCAGGGCCACTGCTCCCTGTACAGCTCCAGCTTCCGCCTTCATCCTAGCCGTTCCCAAGCTCTCTGCCTCCCGCCCTTCCTGGCAGGCTAGTCTGGGCACTTGGCCATGAGGTTGTCTCTTCAGGGCAGGGCCAGGCAACCTTACCTCTGTCTCTGCCCGCATCTTCTCAGACTCTGTACGGAGTCCTGCTGCCTCAAGTCCCTGCTTACTCATCCAAAAGCGGTTGAGAGCATCAGCCCTGGTAAGAGAGGGTGTGCTGGCAGACCTGCAAGCTCCCTGTGACAGCAGCCTTTTTCAAGGGCTGTCCCCTCCTCTTCAGGCCTCTGGTGCTGCTCCCTCCTCTGGACTTTCACGGGTGGAAGAAAGGGCTTTATTTTTTTGTTGTTGTTGTTGTTTTGTTTTTGAGGGAGGGGGATAGGGTGGAGAGAGCTAATGGAAAACTGGGGTCTGGTGCCCAGTGCTGACCACACCAAAAGATCCCCTTCTGGAGCCCCACAGGCTGGGCTTTGAGGAGCCTGAGTGACCTCTCATGTTCCCACCCCTCCCTCTGGGGTCCTGAGCTGGAAGAAAGACGCTTTGCTAAGCTTGGGACACCAGACCCTCAGCCTGGGCGGCAGTCCCAGCCCAATTGTCCCTGCTTGCTCTGCTGGTCAGTGCACTGCCTCCTTCAAAGGCCATTCAGCTCCCGCCGCCCTGATCCCTGGTGGTCTTGCCTCATGGCTCCCTGCTGCTCCATGGATGGGAGTCTTTGTGTTGCTGGAATTCCCATCTTGTAAGGGCATGAAGCAGCATGCATGGCTCCTGGCCAGGAAGTCCTCAGTGCCTGGTGAGGCTAACTTACTGGGCAGAGGGGAAGGGCAAGCTTGTTTTTGATCCAGCAGAGAACCCTTGTCTATCTCCCAGTTAGAGTCCCAGAAACTTGTTGCTGACCTCCACCCGAAGCTTGCCCTGGGACTCCTTTCCTTATTCTGTAGAGTAAGGCCTAGGCATAGAAGACCCTCCTATCCTCCTTTGAAAATCTTGTCTGGCTGGTCTCCCTATTCTAGACCTTTATGCCTCCCTCCCTCCCAGGCAATAAGGGCAGTAAAAGAGCTAAAGTGCAGGGAGTAGGACCCCACCAGCTTTCTCCTCTTTTCCTGAGCTTGGTATGACAGAAGGTCATCCCTGCCCCTTTCTGCCTATGTCCTCCACTGTCACCTTAGAACAGGTCTGTGTGAGGCAGTCGGCCCTAACCCTTCCTGCTGCTCAGCTGATTGCCCAGGTCAGCAAGAACAAGCCTCTCTGTGCATCTGTGTCCCCGGAGCTCCCTGGGCTGGCCAGGCCAGGGAGCCCAGGCCTGGGTCAACACAGCCACCAGGCTGTTCCTATCTTTTGGGGAGGGTACCCCAGGAACCACCTGGTGCTTTCCAGCCCTGAGAGTTGGCACTGGAGCCCCTGCAAGTTCTATTTTTTTAACTTTTAATATCTTATTTATATATTTGCGAGAAAGAGAAAGAGAAAGAGACAGAGGGAGAATGGACGCCCCAGGGCCTCTAGCCACTGCAAACGAACTCCAGACGCATGCGCCACCTTGTTTGTGCATCTGGCTTACGTGGGAACTTGGGAATTGAACCTGGGCTCTTGGGCTTCAGCGCCTTAACCTCTAAACCATCCTCCCAGCCCGCTCCTGCAAGTTCTTCAAGCAGATGCCGAGACCCTGCATCCTCCTGAGCCTCCCGTCAAGGCCCACGAGGCTCTAGTAGCTGAAGTTTAGTTCTGCTAGCGAGGGAATCTGGCCTCCTTTCTCCAAGCCAGTGCTAACTTGGTTCCGAGGGCGCAGAACACCTCAGAACCAGGCTGCCTGCGAGCCAGCCTAGCCCGCTCCCTAGACCAGGTATCTTGCGCCTCCCACGACTCCCCAACAGGCCTGGGCATTCCCTGGTACTAGGTGGGCAGGAAAGAGGAGTGTGGCCAATGGCTGCGGGGAGACCCCACCACCCCGCACGGACCGACGGCGGCTGACTCACCCGCGCCGCTTAGGTCACCTGCAGCAGCGGAGGGGGCGGTGCGTGTTCTGGACGGGCCCCGCGGTGGGCGGAGCCTTCCGTGGGCGGGACCTTCCCGAGCCCCGCCCCGGTGCCTAACTCGGCGGGGTCCCCGGCCGCCCGGGCCTTCCCGCTGCCCGCCGCCCCCGGGGTCCCCGCCGCGTCCTTTTGCGCGCGCCCAATGGCCGGAAAGTTGCAGTCCCTGTTGCCGCCGATCCTGCTGGCCGCGGTGGGCCTCAGCGGCCTCTTGCTGCTGTGCGTCCCCACCCGTGACGTCCGGGAGCCGCCCGCTCTCAAGGTGCACGCGCCAACGCTCGCGCGCGTCCGGGGAGCAGCGCGCCGGGGCTCGGGGTGGCGTGGGCTCGGGTGGGGCAGGGGAACGTGGAGCGGGGAGATGACCCGCGCAGCACCCCCGGGCAGGGTCCCAGGACCCGCGCCGGTCCCCCTGCGTCCTCTGGCGGCGCTTCCGGGGCCACACGAAGCTAGAGGCCAAAGTCATGGCAATTCCTCCGGCCGTCCCCACGGCCACTGAGCCGGTCAGTGCGTCCGAGGAGCTGTCTGCCCCGCTCCGGGCTGGTGGTCTCCGTCTCCCCTGGCCGCGGTTACAGAACCTTGCTAAACCCCGGTTGGTGAGGGGCGGGGGGGAGGTACCTGGAGCCAGAGCCACCTTTGCCCTGCGCATCCGCGTGGCAGCGCTCTGTTAGAGGCGTTTTGGGCTCTGGACTCAGCCCTAGATTAGGGGTGTTGGGCACTGGGCAACCAAAGACCCTTCCCAGCCTGGGGTCCGAGCAGTGAGAGGGAGCATTGCCTTGGGAAGGGGTTGGAGCCTCCAGGCAGGATCTCTGCCCCGCCTCCCTTCTCACTCCACCCCTGGTCCTAGGCCTGCAGCCTCTGGCCAGGGCTGACTCCTTTAACACTTTACCTCCTTTAACCCTTTACCGGGTGTGTGAGAGGAGTGGAGAGCCAAACCCCACGAACCCAGACAGAAAGGGGAGGTGATGGGGGAAGAGTTGGATCAGCGGACCTTCCTGGCTCTGGAGGAGTTCCCTAGTGTGGGGGAGGACGGGAACAGCCTTTTCCCAGGCTGGAACTGGCAACTGCCCCAGGCTGGTCTCCAGCCAGGCTCCCCCAGCTGGAGAGCAGGCCCTTGGGGCAGATGCTAGAAAAGGGCACTTGTATGCTGGGCACAGAGAGATTCCCTAGCCTGCAAGGAAGATGCATCCAGTACCCTCTCAGCTCTGCCTGACTTTGAGACCCAGGGATGGGCTGTGGATTGGAGGCCCACATCCACCTTCAGCAAACTTCTTCCTGAGGCCCCTTCCTTCCACATGCTCAGGTTGAGCAAAGGCTCGAGTAGAAAGAGGCAGACGTGGGCAGGAAGCAAGAATGGCCACTCAGCTGTCTTCCCCTTGAACGGAGGACCTTGTGTCTCCAGGGCAGAGTTCCAGATGTGATCCTGGGACCCTCTGTCCCTGGCACAGCCCTCCAGTTGCCCTCACTAGGAAGGCTACTTCCTAGTGCCTGGCATGCTGGCTTCAGGCCCACAGTGGGGAGGGGTGACCGCAGGAGATCTTGATGACTCTTGTTCCATGCAAGCTGCATCACTGTGGTTGCCCTTGGCCTTGTGTGAGCATCGCCACACTACAGGGTGAGAGTAGAGACCTGGTGCATTAAAGGGCATGGCTTTGAGAGTTCTCAGATCAGATCCCTCATACTGACTGACCACCCCCCCCCCACCCTCAGTATGGCATTGTCCTAGATGCTGGCTCTTCACATACGTCCATGTTTGTCTACAAGTGGCCAGCAGACAAGGAGAATGACACGGGCATCGTGGGCCAGCACAGCTCCTGTGATGTTCAGGGTGAGGCCTCCCCAAGCACCAAGTGTGCTCCAGCCTCGACACTTAACTCCCAGCCGGCTCTTGGGGTCCCTGTTCCGCCTTAGCCTTGCAGGCACACTCAGTTATGCGCCTCTTCTTGATGCTGGGTGGGGCTCACTTCAGGCCGGAGTCCAGAAAGAGAGGCTGGGTCCTCTGGGCCTGGGAGGGGTTGGGGCACTTGTTGTTCTGCAATGAAAGCCCCAGGGAACTGGTGGAAAGTTGGGGGTTTGCCCACAGGCCTCTATTCTGTGGATGGAGCAGGAGTGGCTTTGAGGATCTAAGGGGCACATCTAGGCAGGTCCCATGGAGGCTGGGCTGGTAACAAAGCCCAGTGCTTTGTCCTGGCACCTGTGCCCACACCCACCAGGCAGGTAGCAGCTTCAGAGACTCTGGGTGGCATCCGGACCCCTTTGTCTCCAAACTGGGTGTCTCTGAGAGTAAGCTGGGAAGGTGTGTCTAAGCTGCCACCTGCATAGGAACTCCAAAACCCCAGCCCTGCTGGCTTGTGTCCCAGCCTGGGCCCATCTCCTCTCTCTCTCTCTCTCTAGGTGGGGGCATCTCCAGCTATGCAGATAATCCTTCTGCAGCTGGCCAGAGTCTGGTTGAATGTATGGAACAGGCACTTCGGGATGTGCCCAAAGACAGACACTCTAGCACACCACTCTACCTGGGAGCCACAGCAGGCATGCGCCTTCTCAAGTGAGTAGCTGTACTCTGACCTGGTTCAGGGGTCCACCACACAGTCTTCCATGGCAGCACTGGGTAGAGACCTCCTCCCTGGGCAGGCTCCAGAGAACATATGGGAGCAGGATCGTGACCATCTGGGGAGGAGACCCCTCAGAGTTCTCCCCGCTTCACAGCCTGACCAGTCCGGAGGCTGCATCAAGCGTTCTGGCAGCAGTGACGCAGACGCTCAGCCAGTACCCCTTTGACTTCCGCGGTGCGCGCATCCTCTCCGGCCAGGATGAAGGGGTGTTTGGCTGGGTGACTGCCAACTATCTCCTGGAGAACTTCATCAAGGTGGGCCCCACAGCTGGCCTAAGGAGCCTGGGGGGCTTGTGTGCCTGCTTACTGGCTGACCCAACCTTCACTCTCCACAGTTCGGCTGGGTGGGCCGGTGGTTCCGGCCAAGGAAGGGGACGCTGGGGGCCATGGACCTGGGGGGTGCCTCCACACAGATCACCTTTGAGACAACTAGCCCAGCTGAGGATCCAGCCAATGAGGTCCGCCTTCGGCTCTATGGCCAGTACTACAGCGTTTATACCCACAGCTTCCTCTGTTATGGCCGAGACCAGGTCCTCCAAAGGCTGCTGGCCAGTGCCCTCCAGGTACCTCTCCACTGCCCAAGTGCCAGGGACAGGTCCCAGAGCAGAGCCTAGAAAGCAGCTTATACTGACTTCAGGGGACTTCAGAAGGGCCCTTCTCCTGTGTGGATGCACACATAGTTGCGAGGCCCACGGTAGCCACGCCTTCATGACGACCTTCCTCTGTGGTACCAGGGTATCTGCTCAGGGCTTCTCCAGCCAGCCAGGTTTTCCTTAGCTGGAGGATAGGTGGGGAGAGGCCCTGCAGGAATAAGGCCCTGCAATGGAAAATTAGAGAAAGGAGGACCATGGATATCCCAGAGATCCCTGAGTGCTTGACCAAGAGGTTCAGTGTTTGTTCAGCAGGTAGTGGGGAGTCATAGATGTGCTCCCAAACACAAAAGTGATGCTATCCAAGTTCAGCTTCTGAGCAGTTTATCATGCTGTATCATGGACTGGGGTGGTAGGCAGTGACTGGAGAGGGGATACCTACCATCTGCACTCTGGATGTCCCTCCAGACATATCACTTCCATCCCTGCTGGCCGAGGGGCTATTCCACCCAAGTGCTGCTCAGGGAGATATACCAGTCACCATGCACCATGGCTCAGCGGCCCCAGAACTTCAACAGCAGTGCCCGGATCAGCCTGTCAGGGACCAGCAACCCTGCCCTCTGCCGTGACCTCGTCTCTGGGCTCTTCAATTTTTCCTCCTGCCCCTTCTCCCGCTGCTCCTTCAATGGGGTCTTCCAGCCCCCTGTGACTGGGAACTTCATCGTGAGTCCTGGAAGATGGAAGCGGGGAGCAGTGGCCCTACATACCCCTGAGATCTGAGGATGGTATGACTGTTCCACCCCCCTCCCTTGTAGGCCTTCTCTGCTTTCTACTACATTGTGGACTTCCTCAGGACTGTGATGGGGCTGCCTGTGGGGACCCTGCAGCAGCTGGAGGCAGCCACAGTGACTCTGTGCAACCAGACGTGGACTGAGGTGAGGTCTGCTGTCCACCTCCCTGGTCTGTGCAGGAAAGCATGGCTACCAGGCCGCATCTGTCCCAATCATTCATTCATTTGCTCTATGCGCAGAGAGGGTCCATAGGCCTCTCAGAATGCCCTGTCTGATGGGATAGCTGCTGTAGACTTAGGAAAGAGCCAGGATGTAGTGGGGGATAAGGAGCTAGGTGAACTGGGACTTCAGTGGTTTCCTGGAGGCCTGATCCTGCAACCAAGATGTGAGGGACAAAGTAAAGGGGGCATCAGTGAGTTTGGAGCAGATAGGAATAGAGAGGGGTGTGTATCTGGGACAGAGCGTGGCAGAGAATAGCCCATCAGTGGGAAAGGAATACTGGAGACTCCACAGGGCTTGGGAGGTGAGGTAAGGTGTTGAAGATCAACTCCTAGGTTTCTGAGCCTGCCATTGGCGGAACACTAGTGCCAGGTAAGAAAGCATAGAGAGGTCTGGGTAGCTGGCATGTGAAGTGCCCATGTGAGACTCCTGAAGAAATGTGACAGGCCCCATCCTAGGCTTAAACTCCCTAGGGAGTCTCAGAGAGGTGGAGCCAGGAAGTCCTACTCAAGCCTGAGCCCATGGCAGGACTGCTGGGAAGGGTCTATAGCACCCCGTGGCCGGTGGGCCCAATGGTGTCTCTCCTGCTCGCATCCTAGCTGCAGCCTCTGGCGCCCAGGCAGCAGACCCGCCTGGCCAGCTACTGCGCGGGGGCCATGTTCGTTCAGCAGCTGCTCAGCCTCGGGTACCGCTTCGACGAGCGCGCCTACAGCGGCGTACTCTTTCAGAAGAAAGTGAGTGATGGGCGGGACCGAGCCGGACCCGAAGGGTTGGGGGGGCGGTGCTCTCGGAAGCTGATGCCACTCTCCCCCCCCTCCACCCCCTCCAGGCAGCAGACACGTCGGTGGGCTGGGCCTTGGGCTACATGCTGAACTTGACCAACCTGATCCCTGCGGACCGGCCGAGGCTGCGCAAGGGCACCCACTTCAACTCCTGGGTCGCTCTCCTGCTGCTTTTCGCGGTGCTGCTCGTGGCCGCTCTGGTCCTGCTGTTGCGCCAGGTGCGTTCTGCCAAGTCACCCGGCGCCATCTAGGGGTGTCCGGGGAGCTGCTGGCGAATCTGCAGAACCCCTCACCCTCCATCCGCCCACCATGGCTCTCTGACCCTGAGCTAGCTGGAACGGAGACACTCCGATGCCCACAGGCACAACAACCGCAGGTGGGCTTTTGCGGCCCACTCCAGCTTGTTCAGTCCCTGAAGCCCCCCCTCCGGCCTGGAGTTCACGTTATTCCTCCTCTCTCTTTTCTTGGGGTATCCTTTGGCCTGGGACTCAGGGTCGGGTATTCAAGGAATGGGACCTTTGTTCTGATCATCCGGGCCCTGGGAGCTTCCCCTCGAGTCTGGGCTTGTAAGTGGAGCGTCAGAGCCTACTAGTTAGGAGCCAGCTCAGCACCTACATGTACAAATTTTGTAATAAAAGTTATTTTTTTTTTCCTAGAGCAGTGAATTGTTCATAGGGCGGGGCATCTTTGTTGTTGCCTGTCCTCCCTCGTTGCCCTTGTGCAGTCCATTCAGACCTGGTCCCAAGAGAAAATACTCCCTCTTCCTGCTTCCTTCTTTCAGGTGCCGGCTGTGGGGGTGATGAGGGCATGGGGGAGTCTCTGAGTCTCCTCTGACCTGCAGAGTCACCAAGGCCCCCAGGTCCCAGGCTGTAACCTAGATGGAACTTGAGGTTGAGCCCCAAGTTCATTGCACCTGTAGATCTTCTACAGCCCTGGAGGACTAGATGTATCTACACCCTGAAGCTTAAGTTCTTTGTTCTCTCGGGATGGAAAGGTGTGCTCTCTGTTACTTCTTCCCTGCCCACTTTTTTTTTTTTGAGGTGGGGGGGGTCTCACTCTAGCCCAGGCTGGTCTCGAACTCACAGCGATCCTCCTAGCTCACCTCCTCATTGCTGGGATTAAAGGTGTGTGTCTCCACGCCTGGCTTTTCTGCCCACTTTTATGAGAAGTGAGCTCAGACGCTATTTCTGTTTCCTTAGTTCCCTGTGGACTGGAACACAGGTGGTCCTTGTTCTGCACACACCTACACACACGCTTGCACACACTCACGCGCACATATACACTCCCCTCTGCCATTTTAAAATGTTTTTATCTATTTATTTGCAAGCAGAGTGAGGAGAGAGGCAGACAGAATGGATGGGCCAGGGCCACTTGCTGCTGCAAACGAAATCCAGATGCATGTGCATCTGGCTTTACAATCAAACCCAGATCATCAGGCTTCGCAGGCAAGCACCTTAACTGCTGAGCAACCTCTCCAACTCCTTTCTGACTGTTTTTTTTTTCTTGAGACATTTTGCAAACCTGCAACAGCTAGTCCCAGCTTTGATGCTGTGAGACTGAGGGAATGAGAGGAAGTTAGGGTTGGGTAACTCAACCTTGTTGTCTTTCTTCTTCTTTTCTTTTCTTTCTTTCTTTCTTTCTTTTTTTTTTTTTTGTTTTGTTTTTCGAGGTAGGGTCTCACTGTAGCTCAGGCTGACCTGGAATTCACTGTGGAGTCTCAGGGTGGCCTCGAACTCATGGCAATCCCCCTACCTCTGCCTTCCGAGTGCTGGGATTAAAGGCATGCACCACCACGCCCTTTTTGTTGTTGTTGTTGTTGTTTTGTTTTGTTTTCCAAGGTAGGGTCTCTGCTGTAGCCCAGGCTGACCTGGAATTCACTATGTAGTCTCAGGGTGGCCTCAAACTCATGGTGATCCTCCTACCTCTGCCTCCCAAGAGCTAAGATTAAAGGCATGCGCCACCACACCTGGCTTCTCTATTATTAAAAGGTTTTTTTTTTTTTTGTTTTGAGGTAGGATTTCACTCTAGCCCAGGCTGACCTGCTACCAGGTCACCACCAAGCCCTGCTATAAATATTTTTAAAATGTCTTTTATTCATTCATTCATTTATTTATTTAAAAGTTTTTTGTTTAATTTATTTATTTGAGAGCGACAGACAGAGAAAGGCAGAGAGAGAGAGAGAATGGGTGTGCCAGGGCCTCCAACCATTGCAAATGAACTCCAGGCACGTGCACCCCCTTGTGCATCTGGCTAACGTGGGTCCTGGGGAATTGAGCCTCGAATCGGGGTCCTTAGACTTCACAGGCAAGCACTTAACCACTAAGCCATCTCTCCAGCCCAAGGCATGTATCCAGCCCTTATTAATTTATTTTAATTTTTTTTTTATTTGAGAGAGAGAAAGAGGCAGCTAGAGAAAGGGGGGATGGGTGCACCAGGGCCTCCAGCCACTGCAAACAAACTTCAGACATGTGCCACCTTGTGCATCTGGCTTTATGCAGGTACTGGGGAATTGGACTCAGGTCCTTAGGCTTTGCAGGCAAGCACCTTAACTGCTGAGCCATATCTCCAGCCATATTTTTAAAAATATTTATTTTTAGCTGGGTGTGGTGGCTCATGCCTTTAATCTCATCACTTGGGAGGCAGAGGTAGGAGGATCGTCGTGAGTTCGAGGCCAGATTGAGATTACATAGTGAATTCCAGGTCAGCCTGGGCTAGAGGGAAACCCTACCTCAAAAAAACAAAAAAAAAAATTTTTTTTTTTTTGAGAGAGAGGCAGATAGAAAATGGGCAACCAGGGCCTCTAGCCACTGCAAACTAACTCCAGATGCATGCTCCATCTGTGCATCTGGCTTTACCTGGGGAATTGAACCTGGGTCATTTGGCTTTGCAGGCAAATGCTTTAGCCACTAAGCCATCTCTCCAGCCGTTTTAAAATGTTTGTTTATTTTCAAGCAGTGATAGATAGAAGAGAGACAAAGAGAACATGCCAGGGCCTCTAGCTGCTGCAAACGAACTCCAGATGCATATACCACTTTGTGTCTGTCAGTACTGGGGAACTGAACCCTGGTCGTTAGGCTTTTCAGGCAAGTGCCTTAACCTCTGAGCCATCTCTCCAGCCCAACCTTGTTTTCTTGAGTGAGCTGGAGGGATATTTTTGAGTGGGATGGAGGCTAGGGAAGGGCACCGTGGATGCGCCATTGTCGTACTTCAGGGAGCTGAAGACCTTCACCTGGAGTTGTGACCACCTTGGACAGCTCCCAGCTGGCTTTCAGCAGCAACTCCAGGTCACTTTTGCCCCCTGGTGGCCTCACTCGGGAACCGGCCTGGATGGTCTAATTGTGAGCCTTCTGGGTTTGCTTTTATCCGTGAATCCAAGAGTCCCTGGTGCGTTTTTTGGGCGTGAATCTGTGCACCTGTTTACCAGTGCGCTCTGGATGTTCTCCTAATCTGGGATCCTCTGCTCCAGAGGAGTGGGAGGTGAGGACTGAGCAGTCTGGCAGGGAAGAGAGAGGAAGGGATTGCATCCTGGGTACGTCCACTCCCAGCCAATCCCAAATCAGATTTCAGGGGAACGAGGAGACGCCTTGCTACAGAGGTTGCAGGAGCGGAGGTACGGCTGAGGACTGGAGAGAGGGGACCAGAACTGGAGAGAGGGGGAGGGCGGCGGCGTAGCGGCGCCGTCCCGCCCCCGCAGGTGGACCGCGCAGGCGCATTCCCGTTGCGCTCGCCTAGAGCCTCGGTGCCTCTATCCCGGATCCTTTGCCGCAGCGTCAGCGCCGACGCCTCCTCTTTTCCTCCTCCGCCCCCTCCCACTCGTCGGCTTCTCGCGTCGCCGGTGTCCGGAGCCTGTACCGAGCCCGGGACCACCGGGTGCCATGCTTCCCGGGCGGATGCGCTGAAGGATGGCGACGCCGATCCCTCCGCCCGCCCCGCGGCACCTGCGGTTGCTGCGGCTGCTGCTCTCCGGCCTCGTCCTGGGAGCGGCCCTGAGCTCTGCCACCGCCAGCCGCCCCGGTGAGCGTGCAAGCAAGCGCTCGGGGCGCAGGCTGCGGGACGCTGGGGGCCGGATCGCCGGGCGGGGACCTGGGCTGCGCAGCGCCAACGACGCCCTGGCCTCGCCTGGGCCCTGGGGCCACGCAGGCCTGGATGGAAGTCGTGCAGCCGCGCAGGCCCCACCTAGCCAGGGATGGGGGTAAACAGGCCAGGCCCGATGAAGGCCTAGCTGCATGAGTCCTCTCTCAGCTCCCAGGAGGCGAACCTGGATTTCACGTGCTTTGTGTCTTTGTCTCAGGGTCCCTGAGCCAGTCCCGTGTGCGTCTCAGGGGGTCCTTTCTGTGTGCACGCAAGAATCTGGCGCTCCAGGGGCTAGTTGTGGAGATGGATAACTGTGCTGCTCTGTCTGTGGGGTTCCCGGTGTGTGTGTGTGTGTGTGTGTGTGTGTGTGTGTGTGTGTAGGCTGCTCTCTAGTGCTTGTCGGCCTTGCTTCGTGTCTGGCTTGCCTCAGGGTAACACAGGCCTGGCCTGGCCTGCCTTGACTGGGTCTGAGGGTTCCAGGCCTGGGGTCGTGTTTTACTTAACGCGGTAGACGCCCCTATCCCTTGCCCTGTAGCTCTCCTGCCCAAACACCTTTTGGACTGAAGATTGTGAGTAGATTCTCCAGGACAGTGTTGAGCCCAGGGTCCATGGAGACCTTGCTTCACAGATGGGTCCTGAGGCTGCAGGATCCACATCTCCCCAAGGGCCATCAAGTGGGACATGGTGCCCATGTAGTCACTGAGTTCTCCTGGCAGCCATGCACGAGAGGTGCTTTTAGCCCATCTTACAGATGAGGAAACTAAGGCGCAGCTGGGGTGATAACTGATCTCATTCTGAATGTGTGGCCTTAAGAGCTGGGCTGGCCTCCTGAGCACAGCAACCCTGGACAAGAGGTTGCAGTGACCAGGGGAAGCTGCCGAGGAGGCTGGAGGGCCAGATCAGGCCTGGCCAGAGGTGGTGGAGGCCACCTGCTGGCGCCTCCTCAAGGAATGGTACTACAGGGGGCAGTGCTGAGCCTCTTGGGCACACGCTGTCCTTGCTAGTCCATTCCGCAGCTGCAGGCCCACCTTACTGGGAGACCTGACACCGCTCCCTAGGCATCCCCTTCTCACACCCAGTGCCCAGGGGTCAGTAGCCCTGAGTGGGTGGAATGCCAGCCACTCACCAGCTGCCATTGCTCCTGAGACTCCTCTCCACCTCCAGGCTGGACGGGGGGAGGTGTTTCTGCCCAAGACTACACAGGCATCAGCCATATCCTCCTGAGCCCCTAGTAGGCAGGGGGAGGGGGAGTCTACAGAGCCATGGGAGCACCTGGAGCTCAGTAAGCCTTCTGCTACAGGCCTCCACTGTGAGCCTAACCGGATTATCAGCACCAGGACAGAGACTGCCTGGCTCCCTGATACCCAGCTGGTGGGTGGGGTTGATCCAGGCCTGTATCCTGGCATGGGCTTAATGTTTAACTAGCCCAAGTCTCAAGTCCACCCCACTGATGCTGGAAGCTACCGACCCATCCTGTGAAAGGTAGTGTGTGCGGGGGGGGATGGTACCTGGCCTGTGACCCTGTGCCCTGTTGCCATCAAAGCTGCTGGAATTTATTTGCAGGGGTCTCTGTGCTAGGTTACTAAGAAAACCAAGCCAGACCCACCAAAGTCTGCAGGGCACTTTCCCCCACATCCTTCTGTGCTGTGGTGGCCCTGCCTACAGTGTGGGTGGCAACTGGATTGCTGAAAGGAAGGATCCAGATGGCCAGAGACACCCACCAAGTGCGATTGATGGTCCTGCTGGTTACCCCCCTTGACTACGAGGAGTAGTCAAGGATTGCTAAGACAGACTGCGGCCTTGGGTTGGGGACATTCCTTAACTTTGAAGCAGCCAAGCTTCTGCATTTCCCTGGGGAAAGTGAGGCACAGAGGACCCCTGTTTCCATCCTCCAGCATCAGGGTGGGTCTGATTAGCATGTGTAAGCAGAGCACACCGGGGTCAGGGCCCCAAAGCAGGTAGATGAAAGTGTGGCTGGGAACAAGGACCTAGCCTGGAGTCCCCAGCACTGCTTAGGCCAGACCTCTCCAAGCCTTGGGTGAATCCAGCCAGCTCCATCTTAGGTCTCCCCAACCCCAGTGACCCCACTGCGCTAGCAACAAGCCAGGAGCTAGTTAAAGGGCAGCCACTGTCTTCCAGACTGAGCGTTTCTATGGCCTTCCAGATTCCACTTGAGGTCTGTAGGATGATGTGGGTGAGGTCTTGAGGGTAGCCACCCAGCATCTTTGCTGCTCCTGAGCCAGAGAGAACAGTGCCCCACCCTCAGCGGTTCCCTACAGGGTTTCTGCTCATTCTGAGACACGTGGAGGTCAGAAGGCAGCTTTGGAGGGCTGCACATCCCTGCCCTCGAGGGATGGCTGGAAAGTTAGGGTCAGTTTCCCTTTGAGGGTTGGCTCAAGCCTGGGAGGTGGACTCTGGGGATTGGGTGGGGCAGGGTAGTAGTTCCCATAAGGCTTAGGATTGTTTGCTTCCTGGTTCTGAAACTTGGCAGTGGGGAGGAAGAGCCTGTCCAGAACAATGGCCGGAGCTAGGCCTGGCCAGCTCTGAGTGGGAGGGGCTTGTGACCAGGGCTGTTGCTGCTCAGGGGCCAGGCCAAGCGGGCTGTGACTGGCCCTGCCTTCTGCTTCCTTCTCAGATACAGCTGCCTGTCCTGGGAGCTTGGATTGTGCCCTGAAGAGGCGGGCAAGGTGCCCACCGGGTGCGCATGCCTGTGGGCCCTGCCTTCAGCCCTTTCAGGAGGACCAACAAGGACTCTGTGTACCCAGAATGCACCGGCCTCCTGGTATGTATGAGCAGATATATGGGAAATGGATGGATGAGATGGCCTCTCCTCCCTCCCTGTCCTAAGGTCCTATGGGCCTGTACCCCTAAGCACCTTACAGTCTCATGTCAGTGGTCACTAGGGCCCCTGAGCTTTGTGGGGTGCTCAGGTCCAAGGCCAGGGGGCTGATTCTTATGGCTCTGGGAGTAGTCCCTTCATCTTTTCCAGATGGTGCTGGCCTACAGCCTGCAGCTGAACTGAGGCCTAGGGCAGTGAGTCCCTCCTAGGCCAAGGGGTGCCCTCAGGAGAGAGGAGGTCAGAGTATTTAGGCCTGGGCCCACCTGCTCTGCCAAAGCCCCCTCCCACCCCCTGCCAGATGCCCACTTCTGTACCCTGTGCCTCTCCTTTGCTCACTTCACTGGCACGTTAGTGAGCCCTGGGAGTAACCATCCTCCCGTCTGTCTGGATGTCCCTTTAGGTGTGATGGGGACTTTATAGAAAAGTGTTAGGTGTGTGGCCAGCTAGGTTACCTAGGAGGAGGTGCCAAAGAAGGGGATACTGAGAACAAGCAGGATTTCTGTCAATGGGGTGCCTCCTGCTTCTGCTCTTTTGGGCTTGTGCACGTGTGACCACATGGGAGCTTCTTCCTGGAGTATGACCTACACAGTGGGTACCAGTTGGGGTCCAGGCACCTGCCCAGCCTTACGGGAGCCCGCCTTTATGACCATTTAGCTGGTGAATGTTTGGGCATACATTAGCTTCTCTCCTGGGGGAGTTACCATCTTCTCTGGGCCAGAGAAAGTGCCTGTGGGCTGGCCAGCAGAGGGCCTGCACTCAGACAAGGCACTCCCTTCCCTCTCCTCTTGTGGCTCTCTTCACAATCTTCCAGTACCTTCCCCCATGCCCCTCCCCACCTCTACTTTTCCTGGGAACCACTGCTGCTCGCAGGAAGCTCTCTCAGTTGCTATGGCAACACGGGAAAGAGAAAGCTGGGATGGGTTCCTTCATCTCAGGAGGCCACCTGTGGCAGGTGTTGTCTGGGGACTCTGAGGAGCTGGGACCCTCCACACCACGGCCCCTCCCTCTCCTCAGGGGTGGGCTTGCCAAAACCCAGACTGGAAGATGAGATCGACTTCCTGGCCCAGGAGCTGGCACTGAAGGAGGCGGGACACTTGAGGCTCACTGTACAACCCCTGCCTGAGGCCCGGCAGAAGCTCCTGGAACCTGGTGAGGCCCCTCTTCCGTTGCCCTGTACCTCTGTACCTTGGTTCACAGCCCGGGTCCTGCTGACTTCACGTGTCTTGTCTCTTTCTCAGCAGCTACCTTGGGGTTTTCAGAGCGGGGTCAAGGACTGGAGCCTCCCCTCCCCTCCACTCGGGGAGTCTCCCCACCCACGCCGCGTGCCTCCTTGGGTTCCCCTGTGTCATCCGGGCCTGTGCACATGTCCCCGCTGGAGCCCCAGGGTGGGCGTGGCGATGGCCTGGCCCTTGGTAGGTGCCGCTGAACCACCGGAAGGCTGGCTAGCTGGCGGGGGCAGGCAGGAGCAGGCCCTGCAGGACGCTGTCCCTCACCGTGCCCCTCCCTCTGGCAGTGCTGATCTTGGTGTTCTGCGTGGCCGGCACCACTGCCCTCGCGGTGGCAGCCCTGTGCTGGTGTAGGTGAGCCGCCAGCTCCCGCGGCGGGTGGGCGGGGCAGGGCACAGCCTGTGTGCCCGCGGCCTCAGCTCCACTCCCCGCAGGCTGCAGCGAGAGATCCGCCTGACTCAGAAGGCTGACTACACGATAGCCAAGGCGCCCACCTCACCGGCCACGCCGCGGATTTCGGTGGGTGGCCCTGCTCCGGTCACCCCCGTCCTGCCCATCTTTCCCCCCAGCTTGACACTCCCCCCCCTTTCCCCCGGCCCTCCTCCACAGCCTGGGGACCAACGGCTGGCACACAGCGCTGAGATGTACCACTACCAGCACCAGAGGCAGCAGATGATGTGCTTGGAGCGGTGAGCGCCCCCTCTGGGACCCAGCTGCTGCCCCTGCCCTTGAGGCCACAGCACTACCTGCACCCACTTGTAGCCCCCAGACCCCACCTGGCCACCCTAACCCTCACCTACCCGCAACCTCTTATGTCCTGGCCCACCACTCTGACCCCAGCCCACAGCCCCCACCCAGGGCTGTGGTACGTTGAGCGCCCAGCTCTGGTCTGGGCCCATGGCCCCTGGAGAGTGCGCAGAGGACCCAGCCATCCCGCCCCCACCAGGCATAAGGAGCCTCCCAAGGAACTGGAGTTGGCCTCCTCGGACGAGGAGAATGAAGATGGAGACTTCACAGTGTACGAGTGCCCCGGACTGGCCCCGGTGAGTGCTGGGCTAAGATGTAGTGGGGGAGGGGGGTTACCCACTTTAGGGTCCCTCCTCAACAGGGCTGCTCCTCACCCTGCCCACTCTCCCCCTGCCTCCTTGGAGCCTGACCTAGCATCTTTGCAGACCGGAGAGATGGAGGTGCGCAACCCTCTGTTCGACCACGCCTCGCTGTCGGCACCAGTGCCTGGTCCCAGCTCCTCAGCCCCCCCTGCAGTGACTTGGAGGCCAACACCCACTCGCCAGCCAGCCGGTTGCAGCCCACGGGTGGGGAGGGGCAAGGCCTGGCGTTTCCCATCGAAAGGAACACGTTGTGACCCTCTGCGTGCTTATGGCTGGGGGGGGAGGCACCAGCCCCCAGGGCCCCTTGCCAGGGAGATTCCCCACCTTTTGTGGGAGACCTAGCATCTGCTTGCACCTCCTCTTTCCGGTCAGAATCCCCAGGCTTGAGGAAGTCCTGGATCCCTACAGCCCAGGCATGGATGGGGAATTCTGAAGAAAAAGCCAATTAAAGCCTGTTTCAAACCTGCGTGTGGTTTCTAGTTTGTTGATAGTGTAAGTTCTCAGCTGCTTGCCTCCCACTGAAGCCCTGGTGGATAGACCCTATGTGAGGGACTTGGGGCCTCCTCCTGAAACCCCAGAGAGAGAGGGTACCATTGTAAGGGACTGAGAAGCTGGGGGAGAGGTGGACACAAGACCAACCCCATTCTCTGAAGTGGGGCCTTTCCCCTGAAAGCGTTTATTTTGGGTTACAGACTCGAGGGGAAGCTCCATGATGGCATGAGGAGAGGGTGGACATCACCTCCTGGCCAACATCAGGTGGACAATAGCACCAGGAGAGTGTGCCAAACACTGGCAAGGGAAAGCTGGTTAGAATGCTCATAAGCCTGCTCCCAACAATACACTTCCTCGAGGAGGCTTCAATTCCCAAATTTCCACAAACTGGGAACCTAGCATTCAGAATACCTAAGTTTATGGGGGACATCTGAATCAAACCACCACAGAGTAATGGCTAAAGCTGTAATTTGGCTTGCCACTATCCCATACTTGGGAGATAGGTGCTGTGTGCTCAAAGATGCTGGAATCAGGCCAGCACTAGGCCAGACTATAGAACAGGGTTTGGGTGCCAGAATGGTCTGCAGCACTAAGGCCAAGGAAGGCAAAGATTGTGTTCAAAAGCCCCTCAGTTGGGGCTGGGAAGATAGCTCAGTGGTTAAAGGTGCTTGCTTAACACTGGGTTAAATTTCCAAACTAGCCGGGTGTGGTGGCATACACCTTTAATCCCAGCACTTGGGAGGCAGAGGTAGGAGGATCACCGTGAGTTCGAGGCTACCCTGGGACTACATAGTTAATTCCAGGTCATCCTGGGTTAGAGTGAGACCCTACCTAGAAAAACCAAAAACTAAAAAAAATTTTTTAAAAATTCCCAAGCTGGCCATGCAAGTCAGACATAAAAAGTGGCACAAGTGTCTTAACGTTCATTTGCAGTCGCACGAGCCCCTGGTGTACCCATAAACACACACTTACAAATGAATAAAGACCCTTAGTTGTTGCTGGGGTCAGGGTGCAGACTCCAGACAGCACAATGGGGAAGACAAAGCTGGCTAGGGACCAGCAGGGCCCCGAAGACTGAGTGGAAAGGGGTTTGCCCCTGCTTAAAGCTTCTAGCTTGTTCCAAGCAGTGTATTTTGGGAGCCAAGTCCTTCAACCAGGAAGTACCTCCTGGACCCAGACATAACCATAAGCTGGTCCTCTGTGTAAACCTGTTTCCCTCTGGGCACTAGTGTGGAGCATGGTCAGGAGAGAGCTGAGCACCAAGCATGGCATGTGTATGTCCACTGTCACTTATCTGCCATCAGGGGAGATGACCATAACGGAAATGGGATGGCTTCATCCAGGGACAAGGGTGGCCTGATGCTCAGCCCATCCATCTCCGTGGTGGGGCTTCAGACCAGGGCAGGGGGGCTCCTCTGGAGCTTCAAAGTCAGTCCTGGAGGTCATGCCCTTTTTTTTGTTGTTGTTGTTTTGTTTTGTTTTGTTTTTCAAGGTAGGGTCTCGCTGTAGCCCAGGCTGACCTGGAATTCACTATGTAGTCTCAGGGTGGCCTTGAACTCACGGTGATCCTCCTGCCTCTGCCTTATGAGTACTGGGATTAAAGGCGTGTGCCACCACACCCAACTAATGCCATTTTTTAAACTTTATCGTGTATGTGTGTGTGTGTGTGAGAGAGAGAGAATTGGCACTCCAGGCCCTCTAGCCACTGCAATTGAACTATAGACGCATGCACCACCCACAACCTTGTGCTTGTGTCGCCTTGTGCATATGGCTTATGTGGGACCTGGGGAGTCAAACATCAGTCCTTAGGCTTCTCTGGCCTTAACTGCTAAGCCATCTCTCCAGCCCTTTCTAAACTTTAAAAAAATGTTTTGGTTATTTATTTATTGGAGAGACAGAGAAAGAGGCAGAAAGAGAGAGAGAGAGAATGGGTGCGCCAGGGCCTCTAGCCACTGAAAATGAACTCCAGATGCATGTGCCACTTTGTGCATCTGGCTTTCGTGGTTACTGGGGAATTGAACCTGGGTCCTTAGGCTTCACAAGCAAATGCCTTAACCACTAAGCCATCTCTCCAGCCCTGATTTTTAAATTTTTAAAATTATTATTTTTTATTTATTTATTTGAGAGTGACAGACACACACAGAGAGAGAGAGAGAGAGAGAGAGAGAGAAAGAGAAAGAGAATGGGCATGCCACGGCCTCCAGTCACTGCAAACGAACTCCAGATGTGTACGCCCTCTTGTGCATCTGGCTAACGTGGGTCCTGGGAAATTGAGCCTCAAACCGGGGTCCTTAGGCTTCACAGGCAAGCGCTTAACTGCTAAGCCATCTCTCCAGCCCTTGTAGACCCTCTTTTTAATAAATAGTTTTATTTATTTGAGAGAGCAAGAAAGAGAGAAAGAGGCAGACAGAAAGAGAGAGAGTGAGTGAGTATGGGCACACTAGGGCCTCCTGCCTCTGCAAAGGAACTACAGATGCATGCACCACTTTGTGCATCTGGCTTTATGTGGGTACTGGGGAATTGAACCCAGGCCTCTAGGCTTTGCAAGCAAGTCCATTTAACCACTGAGCAATCTCTCCATGCCCTTTTAATCTTTTTTTTCTTTTGGTTTTTCGAGGTGGGATTTCGCTCTAGCTTAGGCTGACTTGGAATTCACTATGTAGTCTTAGGCTGGTCTTGAACTCATAGTCATGGTCCTACCTCTGCCTCCCCAGTGCTGGGATTAAAAGCACCATGCCCAGCTACCCTTTAAATTTTTTACTGACAACTTCCATAAATATAAACAATATACCATGATCCCAATCTCATCCCACCACCTTCCCTTTCTCCCTCTCAAATACTCCCTCCACTGAATCCCTACTTTCCAGCTAGTGTCTCTTTTACTTTGATGTTATCAGTTTTTTCCCTTATTATTCAGGTCTTGTGTGCAGCAGCCGCTGTGAGGTCATGACGACCACGGCCACTTTGTGTCTGGAAGACAACAGTATTGCAAAGCACTCCTCTTCCGTTGGCTCTTACATTCTTTCTGCCACCTCTTCTGAAATGGTCCCTGACCCTTGGAGGGTGTGATAGAGATGTCTCATTTAGTGCTAAACACTCTTCTGACACTTTTTAGCACATTGATGTGTTTTGAGTCACCCCAATGGTCACTACCATCTGAAAAGAGAAGCTTCTCTTACCAAAAGTGAGAATAGCATTACGATACGGGCATAAACACAACAATTTTTAAAAATTTTTTGTTTGTTTTTATTTATTTATTTGAGAGCGACAGAGAGAGAGAAAAGGCAGAGAGAGAGAGGGAGAGAGAGAGAGAATGGGCATGCCAGGGCCTCCAGCCACTGCAAACGAACTTCAGATGCATGCGCCATCTTGTGCATCTGGCTTACGTGGGACCTGGGGAATCGAGCCTCGAACCGGGGTCCTTAGGCTTCACAGGCAAGCTCTTAACCACTAAGCCATCTCTCCAGCCCTAAACACAAGCCATGACAGCTGATCAATGGGGAAGAGGCTTCCAGCTCAGCTGCAGCTTGATTTCTCAAGGGTCATACATTTCTACTGTCACCCTTTCTGGTCTGACATTCTGGGCATCCTGAATCATCTGTTCCTACAATCCCTGTGCCCATTTTCTGAAGCCTTGTGGTGCAGGCGTCCCCCAGTGGCAGCTGCAGTGAGCTAGGAACCTGCTGGCTTGAGCTACAAAGGTTCCTTGGCTGGCTCACCTGGCTAACCTCTACAGCTCAGTTCTCCTCCCTACGTGCTTTGTTTTGTTCTTCTTGTGTGTGTGGAGGGGCGGGGGGGGGGTGCTGTGTGTGGCGTGTGCATGTGTGTGTGCCCGTGCAGCACTGCACACACTCACTTGCCACAGGGTGTGTTTGCCTGCAGTGGCTGGAGCACAACACTGAGTGTCCTGCTCCATCGCTCTTCCACCCATTCTTTTTTTAAAAAATTATTTATTTGAGAGCAACAGACAGAGAGAGAAAGAGGCAGATAGATAGAGACAAAGAGAGCGAGAGAGGAGAGAGAGAGAGAGAGAGGGAGAATGGGCCCACCAGGGCTTCCAGCCACTGCAAACAAACTCCAGATGCGTGCGCCCCCTGTGCATCTGGCTAATGTGGGTCCTGGGGAATCGAGCCTCAAACAGGGGTCCTTAGGCTTCACAGGCAAGCGCTTAACCGCTAAGCCATCTCTCCAGCCCATTCCACCAATTCTTACCTGAGCCAGATTCTCTTACTGATCCTGGCGCTTGCTGCTTTTTTTTTTTTTTTTTTCCTTGAGTTCTAGCGATTTTTTTGCTCTTTGCTCCCCCATGGGACTGGTGTTACAGATGTGAGTGGCCTCGCCCAACCTATGGGTCTCTCAGGCCTCTTCAGGCTCTCACGCTTGCACAGGAAGTGCTCTTAATAGCTGAGGCATCTCCCAGGCCCCACCTGCCTTTATATCTTCTATCTGTCCCAGGTGAGGACCGACACAGAGCCCCTTGATTTTATCCAAACTCCAAACACACTAATTTCATTAGCCGCCTTCCCTCCCACAGGCCCTCCTGTGCGGGTGGGCTGCTTGGAGCCCCCACTCACTCCTGTGGGTGAGCAGCCTAGTTCTCACCCTCTTTCCCTTTGCTGTTAGCTCTCACTGCTGCCCGTCCTTGTTCCAGGGCCTTTGCTGAGGGGAAGGTTGTCTGGCATCAGCAAAAGTCGGCTTTTAAAAAATATTTTATTTATTTATTAAAGAGAGAGACAGAGAGGCAGAGACAGAGAAAGAATGGGCATTCCAGGTCCTCCAGCCACTGCAAATGAACTCCAGATGTATGTGCCACCTTGTGCATCTGGCTTTATGTGGGAAATTGAACCTGGGACCTTTGGTTTTGCCAGCAAGCACTTTAATTGCCAAGCCATCTCTCCAGCCCTATTTTCACTTATTTATTTCAGAGAGAGAGAGGCAGAAAGAAAGGGAGTGAGTATGGACACGCCAGGGACTCCAGCCACTGCAAACAAACTCCAGACACATGTGCCACTTTGTGCATCTGGCTTATGTGGGTACTGGGCAATCGAACCTGGGTCCTCAGGCTTCACAGGCAAGCTCCTTAACCACTAAGCAATCTCTGCAGCCCCAAAGGCCAGTTTTCTTCAAAAAAAATTATTTATTTTTAGAAAGAATGAGAGAGAGAGAGAGAGAAATAGAGAGACAGAGAGAGAGAGGAGAGAGACTTTTGGCGCGCCAGGGCCTCAGCCACTGCACTCAAACTCCAGACGCTTGTGCCACCTAGTGGCCATATTCTGCCTTGCATTTGCCTCACCTTTGCATCTGGATGATTTGGGATGTGGATAGTAGAACATGGGTCCCTAGGCTTCCCAGGCAAGCGCCTTAACAGCTAAGCCATCTTTCCAGCCCAAGAAAACTTATTTCCATTTATTTATTTGTGAGGAAGAGGAGGGAGAGAGAGGGAGAGAGAGAAAGAGAGAGAAGGAGAGAGAAGGAGAGAGAATGGACATGACAGGGCCTTCAGCCACTGCAAATGAACTCCAGACGCATGCACCACCTTGTGCATCTGGCTTACATTGGTTGGTCCCGGGAATAGAACCTGGGTCCTTTGGCTTTACAGGCAAGCACCTTAACCCCTAAGCCATCCCTCCAGCCCCAAAAGACCAGTTTTAATGCTTTCCTGAGCCCACCTAAGCCCATCTAAACCTTCATTAGGCCTGGCCCCCAGCATCCCATCAGAGGAAACCCAGCGGGATGTGCCTACACTTTGCCACTTCCGTGCCTTAGCAGAACCTGCCTGATGCCACTCTGAACACGGATGTCAGAGGGTGACAACTTCCACCCCAGCATAGCTATACCTGGGGTAACAGCCATCCGCTTGGAAGATACTCTCAACCTAACAAGACTCTGGCTTGAGCTACAATGGCCGCTTGGCTCACTCACCTGGCTAACCTCTGCAGCTGTTCCCCACCCTACCTGCCTTGTTTGGTTCTTCTTGTGTGTGGAGGGGTGGTAGGGGGTGCTGTGTGTGGCACAGAACGCAGGGTGCCGTGGTCCTCTCGTCAACAGCTCTAGAACACGGAGCCTCCCAGCTCCAGCACCTGGGAGGTGACGTTCCTGGTCCTGCCAGCCTGCGTGGGTGGGAGGGCTGCACATTCTGGGTGCTTCAGCCTTCCACCAGCTGTGTGGGCTCAGTGGCGTGTGCCTTGGTGCAGAACAGAGAAGGACATGCAAAACGCAGGGTGTAGTGCATGGGTCCCCAGAGAACCAGCTCTCAGCAGATCTTGGAGCTGGCCCGGGTGCTGCACCTGGACAAAGACGAGGCCTTTGTTGGTGGCCCGCTGGCTTGATTGGAAAGAATGAGAAGGGAGCTGCGGACACATTACAACTCTCTCCAGCTCTCAGGTGGCCCAGAAGTTGATCAAGCCGGCTGGTTCCTGGGACTACCTTTGCGTTGCCTGTGGGCCATGCTCCCCACTTCAAGGCCTCCTTCTCTGTCTGCCAGCCTCCGAGGCCTATTTTCTAGGTACACACAGTCCCAAAAGCAAGCCCAGACAATCCCCAGAGGCCCCAGCCCCTAAATCCTAAGACTGTATTCTCCGCTGAGTGAGGCTCCAGTGGGGCAAAACCACCCATCGGTGGGATTATGACCCACAGCCCAAACCCTTAAATTTATGTGGGCTCACTTTTGGCACGAGTACGTGGCTTTGGAAAATGGCCACTAGGCGGCGATCGAGATGCATCAGGACTCTGCCCTGCTTAGTTTGGGGTTTGTGTGTGGGGCGGGGGGATTAGGCAGGCAGGCTCTGTCTGGCTCCCAAAGGCACCCTTAGAGTGCATGTCCCTCATTCTCCTAATGCCCCAGGTGCTGTTGTGCACAGGGCATCAGTTTGTAGGCCAGTGGCCTACCCTGGTCTAAAGAAGGGTCCATGGGACCTCTTCACTGATGCCCCTCTTCCCTCTGGAAGGGCCTGGCTGGGTTCTGAGAGCTCCAGGCTGCTCAGCTGGGGTTGGCTGCCCATTATGTCCCAGAGAGCCCTGTGAGCCAGGAGGCCTGGGGAGGATGAGGTGGTAGGTTGCCTCCCCCAAGTTTTCCCTTTGACTCATGCTTTCTCACTCCCCTTCCCCCCCCCCTTTTTTCTTCTTTTTTTCTTTCTTTGTTTTGTTTTTGAGGCAAGGTCTCACTCTAGCCCAGACTGACCTGGAACTCATTCTGAAGCCTCTGGCTGGCCTTGAACTTATTTACTTCAGCCTCCCGAGTGCTAGGGTTAAAGGCGTGCACCATCATGCCTGGCTCTATCACCCCCCCCCCTTTTCCTCTTTCACTCTGACCCATTTCTGGGCCAAACCTCAGAGCCCATTTCTCAGTTAACATGTTCTCACGATCAGGGGCCCCACCATGGCTGCCAACCTGAGCTGGCATTCTGAGTGTGGGGGGTGGTGGTGACAGTGCCCAGGGCAAGGTGGGGGAGGCTCCTTCAAATTCAACAGGTTGTGGGTGTGGGCGAGGCAGTGAGGCAGTAACAAGGGCCCTGGGTAGCTGGGCAGCACAAACAGGAAGGACAACAGGTCCTGACAGCCAGAAGCTAGTGGCCCCAGGCTGGCAGGATGGCCCCCTTCCTGCAGGCCCCAGAAGCCTGCTGGGTGCCCACCACAGGGAGAAGAGGTAGAGCGGTGTGAAGTGAGGCCACTCCCCTGGGGTTATCCTGTTGGGGGAGACCTGGGGAGAGATGCCAAAGGCACAGGTGGCACTGTGGTCATCTCACTAAACATAGGGTGGCTGGAAGGCCATGGACTTCTGCTCCATGGCTACCTTCAGATGAGACTCAGGCTGTCTGGATGGTTTCTAGTGGCTCCCATACCCTCTCTTCCCCCTTTAGGCATTACACAAGAGCTCCACCACAGCCTAGAGGTTATGCCCAGTTGTGGGGGGTGGAGCACCTCTGAGGGGCCAAACAGCCACCTCTTCTGCTCCTTCATGAGTTTGCTGCCAGCCGCCTGGTTCCTGTCTTAACAGCAGCCTTACTGTCACATGAGGCTGAGGCTGAGGTAAGCCAGCGACTCCGAAGACCCAGGGCTGAAACAGGACACAGGGCTGGGAAAGGAGGCAGGCCCTGAGAATGGCGTTTGGGCAGCAGATCTGGTTAACAGTTCTTTCCTTCCAGATTCCTGGATCTCATGTAGAGTCACCAAGCGTTCTGGGCAACAGAGTGGGAGGTGGGGTGGCGGGGGGGGGGGGTTGTGGAAGAAGCCAATGGGTAACACCTGGGGCTGAAGCTCTGGGTAACCCTGTTAGGCCACCCCAACCTGGCCTACACTGGCTAGCTGCATCTCCTGCTCCATGGTGAAAGGAGAAGGGATCTGGCCTCTAGGCTACAGGCCAGGCCACCAGGGTTGGTTGGAGGGAGGCCAAGGGAGACTAAACCTTAGGCTGGGACCAGCCTTCCTGTTTCTGGAGAGGACACCAGCCCCCTGCCCACCAGCCTTCGCCAGGGACACACTGACTCCTTCCTTTTCCAGCTTGGAAAGCCCCTTCCTAGGGCAGCAGGAAGGGAGTAAGTGACCCAGTGCTCTTCCCAGTCCCCCCCAGGACCCTAGGCCCAGCCAACGTGCAGGGCGCCTATGTGCATAGGTCTCTGGGTGGGGAAGAAAATGCACCCCTAATCCCATCTCCGGACTCTATACAGCCCAGGTCTGCTCTTATGGGCACGTGGTCTTTTAGGACCTGTTGATGGGTCCCCAATCTGGGGATAAAAAAAAAAGAAAAAAGAAAAAGAAAACAAGAAGATACTGGGGACAAGGAAGTGCTCAGAGGTGGGGTGGGGGTGGGTTCTGGTAGACAGCTGAGCACAGCGGTCTGTGACACCCAAGGATCTGGGACAGCATGGCCAGCCTGATGGGGAGAACAGGGGAAGTGGGCCTGTGGCCTCGTGGAGAAGTACGGGTGTCCTGGGGCTGTGTGGTGGGCTGTGGCTGGGGATGCCCATCTGGAAATAGGGCACTTTCTCAGGGTGCTCACACAGCACGCCTCCTCCTCTGTATGCCCAGCTGCTCATCTCCGAGCCTCTCTGGGGAACAGCAGGGGTGGGCAGGGGGCCCTGACTTTTTGGCCCTCTTCCTGTAACCATCCTCTCTCCTGCAAGTGGGGGAGGGGATAGTGGTTGATGCCAAAGGCCACAGGGGCAGGGTGGGGCAGGAGTGGGAAGGCCCCCGGCTTCCCTCACCTTGGGTAGATGAAAGGAGCGCGCCTCTCGGGGCAGAGGTTGAGTGGAGGCGCAGCTGTGATTTTAGGACATCTTGGTCAAGGAGCCCGCTGTGATTTGACAAACTTCGGTTTCTTGAGTGACTGATTCTGGAAGTCCGTAGATGAACAATGCTGGTGAGTGACTGGGCCTCATGAAGGCCTGGCTGGGGAGGATGGGCACCGTGGGTGTCCCTGCGCCTAGGGTAACCAGGTTGCTCTACTCTTGTTCTGCTGCAGGGTGCAGCCTCACTCGGAGGCTTCGGGCCTGGGGGGTCCTGGTGGGGGCTATCATGCTCACAGCCCTCTGGCTTCTTTGGCTTCTGGGATCAGATCCTGGGGGTGTCCTGGAGCCCCAGCCAATAGTTACCATCCTCATCTGGCACTGGCCTTTCACCAACCGGCCCCCAGAGCTTCCTGGAGACACCTGCATCCACTATGGCATGGCCCAATGCCGCCTGAGCGCCAACCGCAGCCTGCTGGCTAGTGCAGATGCTGTTGTTTTCCACCACCGAGACCTGGAGACCCAGCGCTTCCACCTACCCCTGGCCCAGCGGCCCCCGGGACAGCCGTGGGTCTGGGCCTCCATGGAGTCCCCCAGCAATAGCCACGGTCTCCACCACCTTCGAGGCATCTTCAACTGGGTCTTGAGCTATCGGCGTGACTCGGACATCTTCGTGCCCTATGGCCGCTTAGAGCCCCGCTCAGGGCCCACGCCCCCGCTGCCAGCCAAGAGGAGGATGGCCGCCTGGGTGGTCAGCAATTTCCAGGAGCGGCAGCAGCGTGCGAAGCTGTACCGGCAGTTGGCACCTCACCTGCGGGTGGATGTGTTCGGTCGTGCCAGTGGGAGGCCCCTGTGTGCCAACTGTCTGTTACCCACCGTAGCCCAGTACCGCTTCTACCTGTCCTTCGAGAATTCACAGCACCGAGACTATATCACTGAGAAGTTCTGGCGCAATGCACTGGCAGCAGGTGCCGTGCCTGTGGTGCTGGGACCTCCTCGGGCCACCTACGAGGCTTTTGTGCCACCAGATGCTTTTGTGCACGTGGATGACTTCAGCTCTGCTCGGGAGCTGGCCGCCTTCCTTGTCAGTATGAACGAGAGCCGCTACCGTCGCTTCTTTGCCTGGCGTGACCGGCTCAGTGTCAGGTTGATGCATGACTGGCGGGAGCGCTTCTGTGCCATCTGCGCCCACTACCCACACCTGCCCCGAAGCCAGGTTTACGAGGACCTTGAAGGCTGGTTTCAGGCCTGAGCTCCTGCTGGCAAGAGAGGCTGTGTGCTGGCTGTTGAAATAAAAAGAAACCACCACACATCCGGCCTCTGCGGGCACCATGGGGCTAATGTGAGACTAGGGTCAGAGACCAGAACGCAGAGAGGAAGGAGGAGCAGGCTGGGCTGGGAGGCCAGAGGAGAAGGCTGGTGGGCTTCAGACAAAGCAGGGTCCTGGGGAGAAGAGCAGGGAGGGAATTAGCGGGGTGCATGTTGCTAAAAAATCCAAGAGGGAAGGTTGCTGAATGTTCCTCTTCCTATCTGAAGCATGTCCTGGGTGGATCGAGGCTCAGATGAAGGGGTGTAGACGGTGTCTTTGACACCGATGACACCTCAACCTGTGGTTTGTGAGGATGAACCTCAGACCCCTGAACTTCCAAAACTGAGGGTCCCTGGCCGGGCATGGTGGCTCACACCTTTAATCCCAGTACTCGGGAGGCAGAGGTAGGAGGACAGCCATGAGTTCAAGCCCACCCTGAGACTACATAGTGAATTCCAGGTCAGCCTGGGCTAGAGTGAGACCGTACCTTGAAAAAAACAAAAAACTGAGGGTCCCTGGAACTCTGGGTACAGTCTGCGTGATAGGCCCGGGGAAGGGAGTGAGCACAGTGCAGCTGGTTTTAGCAGCCACAATCCACTCAGGAAAAGACTCATCCAACAATAAAAACAGGGACATGAATCTCCTGGATCGGGTTTCCAAGGCAACAGAACCTTCCCGGCTAACCCTCCCCTGCCCATTGTATCCTTTGCAGCCACGAGGCTCTGACTTTCTGACTCCATCTTGCCCGTTTAACCCCAGAGCCTTTACTCTCTCCGTGTCTAAAAGCCTTAAGTAACATTTTAACAGGGACTCCCCCCCCCCCACCCCTTACTCCTTACTCCCAGAGGTGGGTGGAGAGTTGAGAATCAAAGTCAGACCCAACTTGCGTTGGAGGTGCCACATAACATAGGACTTAGGTTAGAGAAATGTCTGGTGCAACAGGGCCCGATTTGTGACTTGGGGTTCCTTTGGGATGGCTGGTGGCAGCATGGGCCATGGGGGTCGGGGTGAGGTGAGCTGGGAGGACTCTGCTGCCACCGGGAGCACCTTGTGGTGGGCTGGGCATGGAGAGAGGGGAGGCAAAAATGGGATGAGCCTGTGGGTGTACAAACAGGGGTCCTACAGGCTGAGGTCCTTGGGTGGTTGGGAGCTCAGGTTTGTTCCTGCCTATGGGGTGGGGTAGCAGCGCAGGCAGGAAGCCCCCCTTCCTCTGTGGCTTGTGGGAAAGGCCTGCCATGGCTTCCTGCTCTGACCCAGCTCCGTGGGCTCACTGGGGAGAAGAAAGTATCCTGAGCCTGGGAGCACGGTGAAGGGGTGTGTGCTTACCCACCTGCCTCTCCTCAAAGACGGAGCTGAGAAGTGGTAAGGAAGAAGCTACTCCTCTGAGGCCTTTCATTTACTCTAAGGGCGGCCTCTGTGTGTCCTCAGCTGGACACCACACACCCTTGCCCCTCCCATTCACAGGTGGGAGACCTAGCCCCTTAATTAGCTATTAGAGCCGCTCACAAGAGCACTGGAGCCAGTGGACTCTGCTGCCCTCTGCTGGCTACATGACGCATAGACCCTGAAAACAAAAACCTTGTGCCAAGCCTTGTGAGTCCCTCCCTGGGCCTGGATCCAGCAGGTGTCCAGTCACCCCTGTGGTCTGACTCAACACCAAACTCCTTGAGCAGAGGCCAGACTTGCTGGACATGGGGAGACATAAAAAACTCTACAGAGAAGGGACAGCCTGTCCCCACGAAGCATCCCTTCTACCCGGGAGCCAGCAGTTCTTGGGGTCCCTTCAAGTTGTCTTGTTGCTCAGAGCGGCAGGCTGGGCAGGGCAGCCAGGCCCATCCTGCCAACCACAGTGGGTTCCTAGAGCCTATAATGCTTTAGCACTATTTTGACTATAAATCTCAGGCTAGAATTGGAGCTGTCACTGACCCTGGCAGTTTCCATTTCTGCCCTCCAGTCTCTCATATGGTCCACCCAACGATTACTACCTGATGGCCATCTCCCCGATGGACATTACACACAGCCCACTGACCCCAAAACCCACATGGATGACACAGGTAGGCTACAGTGACCGCCTCTTAGTGATGCCAGACAACTCCAGTCTGCTTACTCTAAATCTAGTTAAAACTCTTTGTGAGGGGCCTGGAGAGATGGCTCAGCAGTTAAGGTGTTTGCCTGGGAAGCATAAGGACCCAGGTTTGATTCTCCAGATCCCACGTAAGCCAGATGCACAAGGTGGCACTTGCGTCTGGAGTTCGTTTGCAGTGGCTACAGGCCCTGGTGCACCCACTCTCTTTCTTTCTCTCTCTCTCTCTCTGTCTCAAATAAAAATAAAATTTAAAAACCTCTTTGTGAGAAACCTTTTTGATGACACCCTGGGCCTGTAAAGACCGACTTAGCAGCTGTCCCCACCTGCACTCCTTGTGTGTAAGTGCCTGTGCACCCCCAGGCTGTGTCATGCAAAATGCAATCTTCATTTCCACCTGTGTCTATTCTAATCGTGGAAGGCTATTCTCTATCCCCCATGGCCCTTTTTGAGACAAAGTCTCATGGTAGCTCAAGCTGGCCTTGAACGAGCTGTGTAGCCAAGGATAGCCTTAAAACTTCATCTTCTTGGGGCTGGAGGGATGGCTTAGTGGTTAAGGTGTTTGCCTGCAAAGCCAAAGGACCCAGGTTCAATTTCCCAGGACCCACATTAGCCAGATGCACTAAGGGGGGGGGGCGCAAGCATCTGGAGTTCATTTGCAGTGGCTGGAGGTCCTGACCTGACACGCCCATTCTCTCTCTCTCTCCCCCTCTTTCTCTGTCAAATAAATAAATAAATAAATATAAAACATTTTAAAAAAGAAAGCTTAAAAAAAAAAAAACCTTCATCTTCTTGCCTCTACCTCCTGAGTGCAGAGATTACAGGCGTGCACCACCAGGCCCGATTAATAGTCTAAAGACCGTCAGTCACCAAGTGGCTCATCAACAATACAAGGAACAGAGAAAGTCCTTGGGGAAGGGGGGGAGGTCGCTGGATAGATGAGGCCAGCTCCTCACCAGGCTCCTGTTCAAGGTCATAAGTAAAGGAATTCCCATAGGATGCTGCCTCTTGGAGCCTTGAGGCCACTGCCTGCCCTGCACAGATGGGCTTTCCAAATGGAGGTATGTCTGTCCTGTGAATGGACCACTGACCCTGTCCCATAGTGCTCCTGCCTCCCCACATGCGGAGGAGGGCCAGGCCAACCATGACCTGGTGGGGGCCAAGCCTCCTCTTCTAGCGTTCCCTCAGGTCTCCAAGGGGACTACCTTGTTGGAGTCCTTCTGTGAGAGTATTTCGATTGGGGGAGGGGCACAGGTCTGGAGGCCCTTGGGAGGATCGTATAGCGACTAAGGTCTCCCAGGTCCCAGAAGGCGTTTAGACATTGGCTTGTGAGCGGCCCTGAACATTTCACATCCACCGGGCTGCGCCGGAAACCTGAGGCCTGGGCATTGCGCGCAGGTGTGGGCGGGGCCTGGGCGCGGCGGGGACCCGTGCGCCCCCTGGCGGTCACGGGCGCGCCGCGGTGCCTTTAAGCGGGGGCGGCGGGCACGGGCTCGTGAGTCGTTGTCGCCGCGGCCGCCGGGGCGGAGCCAGCGCGGATCCGGTCCCGGACGCCCGAGCGCCCCGCCCCCGCGCGGGCGATGCCGAACGGCGCGGCGGGCAGCGGGGCCCGGCGGGGCGCGCAGAGGAGCGGGCCGCGGCGCTGAGGCGGCGGGAGCGCGGCCCCGCCATGGGCTTCCTGCACCAGCTGCAGCTGCTGCTCTGGAAGAACGTGACGCTGAAGCGCCGGAGCCCGGTGAGCGACCCGTGCACGACCGACCGACCGGAGCCGCAGGCCGCGCGCTCGGATCGTCGGGGGTGCTCTCCGCGTGCACGTCGGGCGGCGGCCGGGCGCGCGCAGACCTCGGGCGGGCGCAGCCGGAGACCCCGCTCCCGGGGCACGTCGCCCCCCGCGGGCGCCCTGGCCTCGGGGAAGGGGGCTCGGGGCCGTGCCCGAGCGCCGCCCGCGCCCGCTGACACTCGCGGCGCGAGGCTGAGTCACGGGCCAGCGCCCTCCGCAGCGCTGTCTGGCCGGCTGGGGTGGGGGGCAGGTGGCCCCTAGACTCGGCTCAGGGGCGGCTTGGGTTCCTGGGGCAGAGCGCTGTCTGGGGCACATTATTCAGCTCAGGGGCTCTGCGGGCTTGGGCCCCCACCACCCCTGGGCAGGGACCTGTCCCTTCCCTTCTCTGCTCTTCTGCCCTTGGGCACGCACCTGAGGCTGAAGCTGGCCCCAGACAGCTTCTCCTCCTCCGCGTCTTTTCTGTGTCCATCCTGGCATGTCCACAACCCTTTGCTCCTGTTTTCTCACCCCTGAGAATGTCCTTGTGGTGCCAGCTCAGCCAGCCAAGTCCCAGCACCCCTTTGTCCTTTAGGGCCAGTTTCCCCTGAGGCTGCTCCGCCAATCCTCCTGCCCCAGGCCTCCCCTCTGTGAGCTGGATCCTGCTCAATGGAGCAGGGCACCGGGCTCCTCTGCACCTGTCCGGGACAGCTAGGACACACGACTGTCATGGTCAGGAGCCCTGGGCTGGGAGCAGACTAGGGGACACGGAGAGAGGAGGGTAAAGACGCCCAGGGGGGCCTGGGTCAGTCTGGATGTCTATGGGTGCTTGGGATTTTCCAGGGTGGAGCCCAGAGCTGGTGGAGAGCCTGAGGAGGGACGTTGCCCAGAGTAGACCCTGGGGCCCCCGTGGGCATCAAACGCCCCTTTTGTGTTCCTCTCTTCCAGTGCACAATACAAGACGTTGGGCTGCAGGCAGGGTGGGCTGTGGTCATCACCATGGCCTGGCAGGCTTTCTCTGGGCACCTGGTCCTGGCTGATAGCCAGGGTTGAATACATATTCCCTGCTTGGAATGCCTGGGGCTAGCTGGAGTGGGGTCTAAAGGAGCAGGCCTGTGGCTCTTAGCTGTTGGCTCACTGGGGACAGTGTGGCAGAGCCAAGGGAAAGGAATGAGGATGAGGGCATCCTTTAGTATTAGGCCCAGGATGCCATCGGGAAAGCACCGACCCCCCCCACCAAAAAAAAAAAAAAAACACTTGGCAGCAGAGCAGAGGTTAAAACACGACCCTGCAGGCTCTGCAATGGCAATGGATGCAGTGACTATGGGGACACGTGGTAGTCAGGTGGAGGTGTCCACTGCCCTTCCCCCAACACTGACCTCTGCGTGCTAGAATGGAGCGCCCCATAGGACTTTACCAGGCTCCCACTCCCGGGGACCAGTTAGACCACAGTTGAGGTCTTTAGCCTGTGGCTGCAACCAAGGACTTACTTTCTCCAGGAGGCCTGAGCCCTCGCTGGGCTCACACCAAGGTGCCGAGGTTAGTGGTCACCAGACTGATTTCCTGCGAAGGACCTTGGGTTTCCAAGCTAGGCTCCTGAGCCAGGTCTGGGTGTGTGTGCTATGCTGGGGTCAAGGGTTACCTGTGGCAAGTTCAATCCAGAGGCGTGGGACTCGGGGCCTTTTTCCTGCCTGCCTCCCGTTCTTAAGTGCTGTGCCTCAATTTTGTTGTCTGTGAGCTTGACCCTCTCCGACAGCGGGATGTGAGTCTACCTTGGGGCCACCATCCACCCTTGGTAGAGGAAAGGGATCCACCTGCACTGAGTAGCTGTGGTGGAAGGCTGCAGTGTCACCCTTCGGTCTCGCCTGCTCTTGCTCTTGACACAGCAGGCATAGATGGGCCTGCAAGGAGGGCAGCCCAGGCTGAGAGTGATTGTGTAGGCCCTGGGACATTGTAGAGGCACTGAGCTGGTCTTGAGGGACAGAGGTTTGATCACTCGCTGTCACTCAGGTTGGGGCACCTATGTGCTGCTGGACCTGTACGGCCTGCCTGTAACCAGATGCCCCTATGGTACCCGCTGCCTGCCAGCTAGGGATCTCCTCTTCCCAGCAGCTCCTGCTCGGCTGTTGCTATAGCAATGGGGGAGGCAGCCTGGCCTGTCTGTGCTGCAGTTACTGGGGCGGAGGTACCCATGGCAGGGCGGGTGTTAGTGGAGCTGACTCTTGGGCTATGACCCTTGCCCCCCGGGCATCCTGTGTGTATGGCACACCCCTGCCCCTCAGCTCTGGGGGTGCACACAGTGCCTCCTCCTCAGCTGGGCCTGGACTCGATCCTGGGTGGGGAGGGAGCGGAGGCTGGCACAGGCTGTGGCGGGCGTGGGGTGTGGACACACAGCAGGGTGTTCTGGATCACAGAGTGCTATTGTCAGAGCGCAGTAGGCCTAGCCAGGGACAAGCCAAGCATGACCCCACAGCACTCCCGGGGGCAGGGAAGCTGGCTCCAAAGTTGGCTTCGGGGTAGCGATGAGGATGAAGGAGACCTGGTGCTGCAGAGCCATGGAGGGGTACTGCCTCGGGTGGGGAAGGGTCAGGCCCCTCTGTTCTGTGATCGCAGAAGCCCCGCCCCACACGTCACTTGGCCCTCCTCCAAGTCGGGATAGGGGCAGGAGCTGGTGAGGTTTTCCATTTTCCAAGTGACATTGGGAGGGAAGCCCGAGCCCAGGGTCTCAGCACTTCTGGCTCACCTTACTCCAGCGGGTTGAGGAGGGGGGGGGGGTCCCTCAGGGACCCATGTGTTAGAAGCTCAGGGCCCCGGGTGCAGGCTGGACCTCACTGACACTAGGGTTCATTTCCCCAGACCCTTGCACAGGGCTCCGTCCACAGGGGTCACAGAGGTGCAGCAGCAGAGGGAAGGGGGTGGCCCCGGAAGTGTACGGGGAGCTGAAGGCAAGCTGAGAGCCTACATGGCAAGGATGGTCTCGCTTAACGGGCTGGGTGAATGTGTGGGTCAGAGTCGACGACACACTGGCTCATTTGTCCCTGCTGGCTCTTCAGTTTCCTCGTGGGGCCGGTGGTCCCCGGCACGGCAAGGAGACTCTAAGCTGGGGACTGAGTTGTTGGTCGCAGACAGCTTTCAAGCCTCTTGGTACTGTGGGAGGGGCCAAAACCTTGGCTGGACCCAAAGAACCTGTGCTGGGGTTTGTGGTCCCTGGGAGCACGTGGCTGGGCTGATCCTGTGGAGAGGTTAGGAAGGACAGAAGTCAGCACATGTCCATCGTGTCCAGCCCTGGGCAGATGGTGGACAGACTGCACGTGACCTCACATGGCCCACCCTTTCCAGTGGGTCCTGGCTTTTGAGATCTTCATACCACTCGTCCTCTTCTTCATCCTGTTGGGGTTGCGGCAGAAGAAACCGACCATCTCTGTGAAGGAAGGTGAGGCACAGGCGTGGCTGGGCACAGGGGCTGAGCGGGGAGGGGTAGGGATCCTCCGCACGCGTCAGCACGAGCGTGTTCCTGTCCCCGTGACTCCTTGAGGCTGTGGCCCATGGGCCTTCTCCCCATGTGGTCCTGGCCGCGTCTCCTAGCTGGGCTGTGGAGGTCATGGCTGGCCATGGTGGCCATGAGTGACAATGGTGCCTGTTCCTGGCAGGCTCAGATACTCACTGGTCTCCTCTGTTCTGTTTTGACCCCGCCCCCCACCCCCGCATGGTCTCTTGTCCTCCTCGGCCCGGCCCGCATGCAGTCTGTAAGTGAGCGGCCACCTCCTCCTTGCTGGCCCAGGTGGCAGCCGTGGATAGCCCGGCGGGTTGTCCTGGTGCGGCTTAAGCCCCCTTCCTGCTTGCATTAACAAGTCCCTCCTAGTGGCTGGGTCCTGAAGAAACCGTTGCCCATGGTCAGGAACCACTAGCTCACGACTTGGGAGTCGCGGGCTACGTATGATATGGGTGGTGGTGGATAATGAAGGGTTAGGCTGCTTGGCTAGCTTGTACCCTGGTCAAGAAAGGGGTGTCTCCCTGCCAGGGGAGTCTGTGGGATCACCTGACCATGCCTTCTAAAAGATGGGGTGCCTGGGCTAGCCTGGGCTGGGGCTGGGTCGGCCTGCTTCTCTCCCTTCAAACTCCTGTGGGCTCCTGCACTCACTCTGCTAATGAGTTGACCTGAGAGGTCAGAGGTCACCGCCCAGGGGATACCTTGTATGCTCCCCTGGGCGCTCTGGGGACAGGTGGGGGGAGGGTTGCCAGGGCATCTTGGGCTTTGCAAGAGGTCAAGGAGTGATACTCTGGGAGATAGAGGGGAAGGGGTGGCAGGTGGCACTCTGACCTCTGACCTCGAGTCATTTGCCTTAGCACAGCTAGGGGCCAGCTGCTCCGTGCCTCCACCCTATCTGCCTGCAGCTGCTTTTCCTTCCTGACCTTCTCTAAACGTCCTTCTCAGGCCCCTGTCTCCCCCCATTCTCAATTCCCCCAGCCTTCTACACTGCAGCGCCCCTGACATCTGCTGGCATCCTGCCTGTCATGCAGTCACTGTGCCCTGACGGCCAGCGTGATGAATTTGGCTTCCTGCAGTATGCCAACTCCACGTGAGTGCCCCCGTCTTGTTCCTCAGGATTCATCCACCCCTCCCCAAGCCCCGTCCCAGCGAGTGACATCTTTTGTGATGGGGCAGGGTCACCCAGCTACTGGAGCGCCTCAACCGGGTGGTGGAGGAGAGCAACTTGTTTGATCCAGCACGGCCCAGCCTAGGCTCTGAGCTCGAGGCCCTGCGCCAGCACCTGGAGGCCCTCAGCTCAGGCCCTGGTGCCTGGGAGAGCCACTCCTCTAGACCTGCAGGTGCGTCCTGTCGGGGGGGCGGGCTGGGGGAGGGCCTGAGCGCTGCTCTTAGCTGCAAGGCTGCCTCTGCTCCTGGGTCCCTGCATCGGCACTGTGCCGAGTCCCTTGCCTGTGCACTGGAGCTGGGCCCAGCACAGTGCTGGTGGCTTTGCTCTGAGCCCTTCAGGGACACCTCAGCCCCAGCTGGAGCCGGCCCCTCAGTCCCATCCTCCTGCCTGTCCAGTGTCCTCCTTCTCTCTGGACTCGGTGGCCAGGGACCGGCGGGAGCTCTGGCGTTTCCTCACGCAGAACCTGTCACTGCCCAACAGCACAGCCCAAGCCCTCCTGGCTGCCCGCGTGGACCCTCATGAGGTGAGGAGGGGTGTATATCAACCCTGGCCGTGCTTCTCTGCCCTTCACATAGCCCCTGGTTGTGGCGGTAGGGAAGGGACTGCAGAGGCAGCTGAGGCTCTAGAGCCCCTGCCTAAGCTGCCCTTCCCCCCACAATACAGGTCTATCGCTTGCTTTTTGGTCCTTTGCCTGCCCTGGATGGGAAGTTGGGCTTCCTCAGGGGCCAGGAGCCCTGGAGCCGGCTGGGTGGCAATCCTGTGTTCCGGATGGAGGTAAGGGGCCTGTCCCTGGGAAAGAGGTGGAAGAAAGAGACCTCTTTGATTATACAGAACTCCTCCTGGGGGGTTGTGATATGCATGGGGAGGTGGAGGTAAGATGATGACATAAGTGTCTCCCCTATCCCACCACAGTTTGTGGAACCCAAGCAGAGTCAGAACAGTGGCTAGACAGGGACTTAGGCTTAGGCTGCCTTGCTCAGGGCCCTTGGGCACCTCTGGGTTAGGATAGAGGCCCCCTGTGGCCCTAGCTGTCCCCTGTGACTTGCTTCCAGGAGCTGCTGCTGGCTCCTGCCCTTTTGGAGCAGCTTACGTGTGCGCCAGGCTCCGGGGAGCTGGGCCGGATTCTCACCATGCCCGAGGGTCACCAGGCAGCCCTGCAGAGCTACCGCGATGCTGTCTGCAGTGGACAGGCTGCGGCTCGTGCCCAGCGCTTCACCGGGCTGGCCACCGAGCTCCGGAACCAGCTGAACTTGGCCAAGATTGCCCAGCAGGTGAGACCGTGCCTGCCAGCTGGCCAGCAAATCTGCTGACCAAACTGGAGGAGGTCCTGGGGCCGCTGGGAGCCCAGGTAGACAGGGAGGGCTCTGATCTCATGCTGTGCCTGGGATGACTCCTGTGGTTGGGAATCAGTGCCCCCTCCCCAACCAAGACTCATGCCCCAGCCATGCCCATCTCTCTCACCCCAGTCTATATCTCTAGCCCTAGCCGGGACCCCCCTCACCTGAGGCCAGACTCTCCTTCCCCCAGCAGTGTTCCCTGACGGTGTCAATCTGGTTCCAGTCCTGACCTCAGTCATGTCCTTGAGTCATCCCTAGCCAAGCTCTCCATGCCCCCAACCTTCACTGTTCCCTATCTTCTGTTTTCCCTTAGCTGGGCCTGGACGCCCCAAATGGCTCAGACTCCCAGCAGCAGGCCCCACCATCACAGAGCCTGCAGGCGCTTTTAGGAGACCTGCTTGACGCTCAGAAGGTTCTACAGGATGTGGATGTCCTGTCTGCCCTGGCCCTCCTGTTGCCCCAAGGCGCTTGCACTGGCCGGGCTCCTGCGCCTCCAGCCAGCAGCCCGAGTGGGGCGGCCAACAGCACCGGGACGGGGACAAGCACAGGCTCTAACGCCACTGCTGAGGAGGGCACCCAGTCACCAGCTGCCCCAGCTTCTGCAGATACGCTGCAAGGCCAGTGCTCAGCCTTTGTGCAGCTCTGGGCTGGCCTGCAGCCCATCTTGTGTGGCAACAACCGGTAGGTTAACGGCAGGGGGGATGAAGGGTTAGGCGAAGGGTGTGGGAACAATAGGGAGGTGACCCCATTTTCTGACCCTCGTGCATGGCCCACAGTCAGCGGGTCACACTTGGCATCTGCCCCCACGGCTAAGCCCACCCCATGCCCACCAGACACACCACCTCATCCTGATGCTGTGCCCCTTAAGCCCCACCCCCTGCTCCTGACGCTCTGCCTCCCCCAGCACCATTGAGCCCGAAGCTCTGCGGAGGGGAAACATGAGCTCCCTGGGCTTCACAAGCAAGGAGCAGCGAAACCTGGGCCTTCTTGTGCACCTCATGACCAGCAACCCCAAAATCTTGTATGCGCCGGCGGGCTCTGAGGCTGACCGTGTGATCCTCAAGGTGTGTGGGTCTGGCACGTTTGAGTCTTGAGCTATGCCTGTCTTCCAGCAGGAGCATAAGCAAGGGTCCGGGCCCCCATGTGGAGGCAGATGGGTAAAATTGGCAAGGATTAGGAGCAGCTTTGTGCAGGACCTGGCCACTGGCCCTTGAGGGTTTGTTTTTTGTTTTTGTTTTTGTTTTTTTGTTTTTTTTTTTTTTTTTTGGTTGGTTGGTTTTCAAGGTGAGGTAGGGTCTCACTCTAGCTCAGGCTGACCTAGAATTCACTATGAAGTCTCAGGGTGGCCTCGAACTCACAGCGATCCTTCTACCTCTGCCTCCCGAGTGCTGGGATGAAAGGCATGTGCCACCAAGCCCGGCTGGCCCTTGAGTCTGGGGTGCCTCTCAGAAGGAACTGTGGAGTTTCAGAGCCCAGTTGCAGAGGCTCTTGGCAACTGAACTGCTGGGTGCTCCTGGGGACTCTTATGGAGTTGCATCAGAAGGGTTCCCCACCCTTCAGCCTGAGAGTGGCCAGGGTAGTGCTGGCAGACAAGGGGAGGTATCCAGAGAGCCCTGTCCCCGGCAGAGGCAAATGGGCTGAACATGAAGAGGTTCATTGAAGGCTGGGGAGAGATCTTATTTAGCATAGCCTAAGTCAAGGCTAGAAATGGACCCATCAAAGCCTGGGCATAGAGAGTTTCTGGGGCAAGGGAGAGAGATGAGGGTCACACATCAGGGTGCTTGGAGAAGGTTTGAGGAAGAAGCTTATCGGGTATGCATGGGTGCTAAGGGAGGTGGAGGTCGGGGAGGCTGTGTTGCCAAGGGACACAGCAGAAGGAGTTTCATGTGGGTGCTGCAGAATGTGGGGAGGAGGGTGGGAGATTCTGGGTGGGAAGTTTGGCCAGAGCAGAGTTTGGGTAGCTGTTGGGGACAGGCTGGTCATTTGGGAAGGTGACTAGCTGCTTTGGGGAAGGGAGTAAATGGAGGATCCCCACACTGGCTGGAGTCCTTCCTGGAGCCCCATGCCCCAAGTCTTCACCCTTCACAGGCCAACGAGACCTTTGCCTTCGTGGGCAATGTGACGCACTATGCCCAGGTCTGGCTCAACATCTCTGCCGAGATCCGCAGCTTCTTGGAGCAGGGACGGCTACAGCAGCACCTACACTGGCTGCAGCAGGTGCTTTGGGTACAGGGCTGGAGTGGAGGGGGCAGGTAGAGGGGCCCCGTGCCCAAGGCCGGCAGGCACAGGCCATGTCCTGAACCATCCCTTCACTCTGCAGTACGTGGCTGAGCTACGGCTTCACCCTGAAGCACAGAACCTGTCGCTGGAGGAGTTGCCTCCTGCCCTGCGCCAGGACAACTTCTCACTGCCCAATGGCACGGCCCTCCTGCAACAGCTAGACACGATTGACAATGCAGCGTGTGGCTGGATCCAGTTCATGTCCAAGGTAGGGGTGGGGGAGCCCTGTACCCCCTTCTCCCGCCCCACGTGTGACCAGGGCCAGTTCCAAGAATGTTCTTTCCCCAGGTGAGCGTGGATATCTTCAAGGGCTTTCCTGACGAGGAGAGCATTGTCAACTATACACTCAACCAGGCCTACCAGGACAACGTCACTGTATTTGCCAGTGAGCTTCTCCTCTCACTCCTCCTGCCTTGCCTCATGTCCCCTATTTTCTTGCTATCTTGCCCCTTCTACATCTGCTGTTAACTCCCCTGTTCCTTGGCCTGACCCTTGTCCCAGCCTGCCTCTTCTGGCCCCTACATGCTAATTACACTCTGATCCCATTCTTGGCTTTTCAGCCCTGCCCCACCTTTCTTGGAACCCTTTCACCTGCCCTTGGCTCCACCCCTGCCACCACCTTCTCTATAGCACCCCCCTCCCAGCATGCTCTGCCCCCTCCTTGCCCTCCTGCGGCACCCCTCAGCCCCACCGGCCTCCTGTCCCCAGGTGTGATCTTCCAGACGCGGAAGGATGGCTCCCTCCCTCCCCACGTGCATTACAAGATCCGCCAGAACTCCAGCTTCACTGAGAAAACCAACGAGATCCGCCGTGCCTACTGGAGGCCAGGGCCCAACACGGGCGGCCGCTTTTACTTCCTATACGGCTTTGTCTGGATCCAGGGTAAGGAGCCGAGTCCCGGTGCGGTGGGGGGAAGGGGCTCACCTGACCCTGAAGCCGCCTCTGCCCGCAGACATGATGGAGCGTGCCATCATCAACACGTTTGTGGGGCACGACGTGGTGGAGCCTGGCAACTACGTTCAGATGTTCCCGTACCCCTGCTACACCCGCGACGAGTGAGTGTCAGTTTGCAGAGGGACGGGGAGGGGGCAGGGCTCAGATTCGAGTCCCCCCCTCATGCCTGTGTTTCCACCCCCCCCCCCCAACCAGCTTCTTGTTTGTCATCGAGCACATGATGCCACTGTGCATGGTGATCTCATGGGTCTATTCAGTGGCCATGACCATCCAGCACATCGTGGCAGAGAAAGAACACCGGCTCAAAGAGGTGGGCCTCGCGGCTGGCTGCGGTCACCCCTTCCGGCAGGCGACAGAGAGGGTAGCGTTGTCCTCCCCTGCCTGGCCCCTTCCCCAAGGCGCTCTGTCTCCTGCTCCCGACCCCCGCAGGTGATGAAGACAATGGGCCTGAACAACGCCGTGCACTGGGTGGCCTGGTTCATCACGGGCTTCGTGCAGCTGTCCATCTCAGTGACGGCGCTGACCGCAATCCTCAAGTACGGCCAGGTGCTCATGCACAGTCACGTGCTCATCATCTGGCTCTTCCTGGCTGTCTACGCCGTGGCCACCATCATGTTCTGGTGAGCGCTCCAGGGGACGCGGAACTTTGCCAAGTGCGGGCATAACGCTCCCTTGGAGCTGCTTTGAGCCCCGGCAGGGGCCCGCACAGGTGGGCTGTGGACAAAGGGCCGAGGGTCGCATGACTGATTGCCGCGTGACTGATTGCCACGTGGCTGCCTGCCCCAGCTTCCTGGTGTCCGTGCTGTACTCCAAGGCCAAGCTGGCCTCAGCCTGTGGTGGTATCATCTACTTCCTGAGCTACGTACCCTACATGTATGTGGCGATCCGTGAGGAGGTGGCCCACGATAAGATCACAGCCTTCGAGAAGTGCATCGCGGTGAGGGTCATGGCCGGGCTGGGGTGGGGACAGGGTGCCTTCCTTCCCCTCCCCCCGCCAAACCCACTGACACCCCTGTCTCCTCAGTCCCTGATGTCCACAACGGCCTTTGGCCTGGGCTCCAAGTACTTTGCACTGTATGAGGTGGCAGGCGTGGGCATCCAGTGGCACACATTCAGCCAGTCCCCAGTGGAAGGGGATGACTTCAACCTGCTCCTCGCTGTCACCATGTTGATGGTGGACACCGTGGTCTACGGCGTGCTCACATGGTACATCGAGGCCGTGCACCCAGGTATGGGCCTACCTGTGGAGGGGCCCAGGGTGGGGTTGGCTCTCTGGGCTTGCTGTGGAATGCAGCATGGGTGGCCCTTGTGGCGAATGGTCACCTCCAGGCTGTAAGTCAGCCTCCCCTCTCCTTGTTTTCTGGACCCCCAGGAATGTATGGGCTGCCCCGGCCCTGGCACTTCCCACTGCAGAAGTCCTACTGGCTGGGCAGTGGGCGGGCAGAGGCCGGGGAGTGGAGCTGGCCATGGGCACGCGCTCCCCGCCTCAGTGTCATGGAGGAGGACCAGGCCTGTGCCATGGAGAGTCGACGTTTTGGTGAGCAGAATGTTAAGCTGGGGCGAGCACTGGGGTTTGGGGGGGGGAGGTTCCAGGACAGCCTCGGTGCTGCCCCCAACCCTGCTGACTGCAGTCCTCGTGCAGAGGAGACGCGTGGCATGGAGGAAGAGCCTACCCACCTGCCCCTGGTCGTCTGCGTGGACAAGCTCACCAAGGTCTACAAGAACGATAAAAAGCTGGCCCTGAACAAGCTGAGCCTCAATCTCTATGAGAACCAGGTGGTCTCCTTTCTGGGCCACAACGGCGCCGGCAAGACCACCACCATGTGAGTGTCTTGGCACAAGAGAACGTAGCCAGCGAGAGGGTTAGGGTCCCTGCAGGGAATGGCGAGCCTCCTTGCTCTCCCAGGTCTATCCTGACCGGCCTCTTCCCACCCACGTCGGGCTCGGCCACTATCTACGGACACGACATCCGCACGGAGATGGATGAGATCCGCAAGAACCTGGGCATGTGTCCGCAGCACAACGTGCTCTTCGACCGGCTCACTGTGGAGGAGCACCTCTGGTTCTACTCGCGGCTCAAGAGCATGGCACAGGAGGAGATCCGCAAGGAGATGGACAAGTGGGTGCAGTGAGGGGCAGGACGCGCCTGGGCTGGGGGATGTGAGCAGAGGCAGGGGCTTTTTCACTGAGTTGCGGGGGAGGGAGGCTCTCCATGGTCCTGTCTATAGCCCTTCCATCTGTCTATCACCCTCTTGTCCATCACCCTCCCATCCGTTGTCCTCCTACTCTCCTGTCCACCACTGTCCCGTCCATCACGCTTCCATCTGCCCATCGCCCTTCTGTCCATTGCCCCCCTGTCCTGTCCCAGGATGATTGAAGACCTGGAACTCTCCAACAAGCGTCACTCGCTGGTGCAAACACTGTCCGGAGGTATGAAGCGTAAGCTGTCGGTGGCCATTGCCTTCGTGGGTGGCTCCCGAGCCATCATCCTAGATGAGCCCACTGCCGGCGTGGACCCCTATGCTCGCCGTGCCATCTGGGACCTCATCTTGAAGTACAAGCCGGGTGAGTGGGTGCTAGGTTAGCCAGGGTGGGTACAATTACCCCTGCCTACCTCCATGGCCCCCTCATCCCGGATGTGGATCTGCCGTAGGCCGCACCATCCTCCTGTCCACCCACCACATGGATGAGGCCGACCTGCTGGGGGACCGCATCGCCATCATCTCCCATGGGAAACTCAAGTGCTGTGGCTCCCCGCTCTTTCTCAAGGGTGCCTACGGCGACGGGTACCGCCTCACGCTGGTCAAGCGGCCCGCGGAACCCGGGGCCCCCCAAGGTCTGTGCTAGGGTTGCCTGAGCTGGCCTCTGGCAACCCCTGTCCTAGGACCCCCCTATCTGAGACCCCAAAGTGGAGAGTTGTACCCTAACCCTCCCTCTATTAGGCCCAAATGCCTGGTGGGTTTGAACTCCTCTCTTTCAGCCCCATCTTGACCTGGCTGGGTACCTACCCAGTGCTACCCTTCCCTGGCACCCAGTGAATTCTTTCCTGCTCCCCTTCCCTTCCCAGAGCCAGGGCTGGTGTCCAGCCCCTCAGGTCGTGCCCCACTGAGCAGCTGTTCGGAGCCTCAGGTGTCGCAGTTCATCCGCAAGCATGTGGCCTCCTGCCTGCTAGTCTCCGACACAAGCACCGAGCTCTCCTACATCCTGCCCAGCGAGGCTGCCAAGAAGGGGGCCTTCGAGCGCCTTTTCCAGGTGTGGGGGCTGAATTTAGGGGTGGGGGTGGTTGGGACAGGCCTGAGGAGGAGGTGGGTGCACTTCTGCTGGTGTGTCTACCACGCTGGCCTCACCAAAGCCCATCCACAGCACTTGGAGCACAGCCTGGACGCACTGCATCTGAGCAGTTTTGGGCTGATGGACACAACCCTGGAGGAGGTGTTCCTCAAGGTGTCTGAGGAGGACCAGTCCCTGGAGAACAGTGAAGCTGGTGAGAGTCCCCAGGACCCACTGATAAGCCCGCCTCACCCCCGTCGGGCATGTACTTGGGCCTCTCTGGTCTCTGGGGGACAGACGTCCTGGGTGGGAGTTAGGGGCTGGGTCTCCCCACGGTCAGCACGGGCTAAGGGAGAGTGGTATGACGGCCACAGGCCCCAGACAGGCAATGAGCTAGAAGCTGTGATCTGGCCGAGCTGCGATCCTGGGTGGGCTGGGATTGAAGGCAGGCCTGGGGGGAGGGGAGTCAGTGGCCCTAAGCCCTTTTCCCCCTCTTGCCCTGGCCACTCTTTTGAGCAGATGTGAAGGAGTCCAGGAAAGATGTACTACCTGGGACGGAGGGTCCAGCATCTGTGGGTGGTCAAGCTGGCAACCTGGCCCAGTGCTCAGAACTGGCACACTCACAGGCGTCGCTGCAGTCTGCGTCTTCGGTGGGCTCTGCCCGTGGCGACGAGGGAGCCGGCTATGCCGATGTCTACGGTGACTACCGTCCCCTCTTTGACAACTTGCAGGACGCAGACAATGTCAGCTTGCAAGGTGGAAGCTGCTGGGAGAAGGGGAAGGGTCCCGGGGCCATGGCGTGGGGCTGGCCGCTCACCCCCGCCTCTCTGCGCAGAGGCAGAGGTGGAGGCTCTGTCACGAGTGGGCCAGGGCAGCCGCAAGCTGGAGGGCTGGTGGCTGAAGATGAGGCAGTTCCACGGGCTCCTGGTGAAACGCTTCCACTGTGCCCGGCGGAACTCCAAAGCACTCTGCTCTCAGATCCTGCTGCCCGCCTTCTTCGTTTGTGTGGCCATGACCGTGGCACTGTCTGTTCCAGAGATCGGTATGACCGCCGGGCCCCATGCAGGATGGGTATCTGACCCCTGGCTCCACTGTCTCCTGGGCCTTCTGGGGTACCCCCTGTTTCTGCGCTCTGCTGTGAACCTTATTCAGGGCCTCATAGGAGAATACTTTCTGCCTCCTAGGGGCACAGACCCCCAAGCTTAGGTTCTCTGCATGTAGGGAAGAGGGAATGAGAGACAGGGGCTGCTGGTTAGTGGTTGGCACCAGCTCAGGTGTTCTGCTCACCCACCAGGTGACCTGCCTCCACTGGTCCTGTCACCCTCCCAGTACCATAACTATACCCAGCCCCGTGGCAACTTCATCCCCTATGCCAATGAGGAGCGCAGGGAGTACCGGTGAGGCTGTACCCTGGGCCTGCTGCAGCATGGGTGTGGGAGGGAAGTGAGACGTGCAAGCCCCCGACTCACTGTCATACCCCCCCCCTCCAGACTGCGGTTGTCCCCGGATGCCAGCCCCCAGCAGCTGGTGAGCACATTCCGGCTCCCCTCGGGCGTGGGTGCTACCTGTGTGCTCAAGTCTCCCAGCAATGGCTCCCTGGGGCCCATGCTGAACCTGAGCAGTGGAGAGTTCCGCCTGCTGGCTGCACGATTCTTCGACAGCATGTGCCTGGAGTCCTTCACGCAGGGCCTGCCGCTGTCCAACTTCGTGCCGCCCCCTCCCTCGCCTGCCCCTTCCGACTCCCCCATGTCCCTGGATGAGGACTCGCTGCAGGCTTGGAACACCTCTTTGCTACCCACAACTGGGCCAGGTACTAGCTCGTGGAAGGCTGCCGGGGGCACAGCCGTGAGTGTAGTCCATCTCACTGTGCCATACCGTACCCACAGAGACGTGGACGTCAGCACCTTCTCTGCCACGCCTAGTGCGGGAACCTGTCCGTTGCACCTGCTCTGCACAGGGCACCGGCTTCTCCTGTCCCAGCAGCGTGGGCGGGCACCCGCCCCAGATGCGAGTGGTCACGGGTGACATTCTGACTGACATCACGGGCCACAACGTCTCAGAGTACTTGCTCTTCACCTCCGATCGCTTTCGGTTGCACCGGTACGGCAGCTGGGAGCGGCTGCGGGCAAGGGGCGGCCACTCACCGAGTGCCCAGCCTCACTGCCGCCCCCCCCCCACGCCTCTGTCTGCGCAGGTACGGGGCCCTCACCTTTGGTAACGTTCAGAAGTCAGTCCCGGCTTCGTTTGGTGCCCGGGCCCCAGCCATGGTGCGGAAGATTGCGGTGCGAAGGGTGGCCCAGGTGAGTTGTCACCCAAGGCTTCCCGCGCTGCGACAGTGGCCCTCAAGCTCATGGGTCTGTCTCTGAGTCCCTTGTCCTGTCCCAGGTGCTCTACAATAACAAGGGCTACCACAGCATGCCCACCTACCTCAACAGCCTCAATAACGCTATCCTGCGTGCCAATCTGCCCAAGAGCAAGGGCAATCCTGCCGCCTATGGTGAGAGAGAGGGGCGTGGCGGGGGCGGGGCAGAAGGCCACCCAGCGGGGGTGGGCCGAGCCAAGACCGGAGCAAGGGCCTGAGGCTGCCCTCTTTGTATGCAGGCATCACCGTCACCAACCACCCCATGAACAAGACCAGCGCCAGCCTCTCCCTGGACTACCTGTAAGTGGGGCAGGCTGGACAGGGGGTGAGGCGGGCCCCCCCCCCCACCCCGTAGTCCTGATGGCTCCATGGGGGCTGAGCTCGGGTCTCCTTCCAGGCTGCAGGGCACAGACGTGGTCATCGCCATCTTCATCATTGTGGCCATGTCCTTCGTGCCGGCCAGCTTCGTGGTCTTCCTTGTGGCGGAGAAGTCCACCAAGGCTAAACACCTGCAGTTCGTCAGCGGCTGCAACCCTGTCATCTACTGGCTGGCCAACTACGTGTGGGACATGGTGTGCCCTCGCATGGTGCCTTCTTGTCCCCGTCGTCCCCGGTCTCTCTGTCCCTGCCCCCTCACCGGCCACCTCTGCCTTTGCAGCTCAACTACCTGGTCCCAGCCACCTGCTGCGTCATCATCCTGTTTGTGTTTGACCTGCCGGCCTACACGTCACCCACCAACTTCCCGGCGGTGCTTTCTCTGTTCTGCTCTACGGGTAAGGGGCGTGGGGTGGGTAAGGTGGGCATGGGTGTGGCCAGAGCCACCCAGTGTGACCACTGCCCCTCCTACACCGTAGGTGGTCCATCACGCCCATCATGTATCCGGCCTCCTTCTGGTTCGAGGTCCCCAGCTCAGCCTACGTTTTCCTCATTGTCATCAACCTCTTCATCGGCATCACGGCCACCGTGGCCACCTTCCTGCTGCAGCTTTTCGAGCATGACAAGGTGGGTGTGGCTGTGCCTGAGGGCTGGGCAGCGGGTCGTAGCCTCAGGCGGAAGTGCTGAGACTGTGCCTGGCCCCTAGGACCTGAAGGTCGTCAACAGTTACCTGAAAAGCTGTTTCCTCATCTTCCCCAACTACAACCTGGGCCATGGGCTCATGGAGATGGCCTACAATGAGTACATCAATGAGTACTACGCCAAGATAGGTGAGGCCGGCCCTGGGCCAGCAGCGTGGGTCTTCGGGAGGCCACCGGATACATGCCTGGTCCCAAACCTAGAGCGTTCCACTGTGGGGGTGACGGCCCCCATAGAATCTGAGCCTCCTCCTCCTCCACAGGCCAGTTTGACAAGATGAAATCCCCATTCGAGTGGGATATCGTCACACGTGGACTGGTAGCCATGACAGTCGAGGGCTTTGTGGGTTTCTTTCTCACCATCATGTGTCAGTACAACTTCCTTCGACAGCCACAGTGAGTGGAGGGTGACGACAGGGACCTGTGGTGGGGTGGGTGGCCTTGGCCCGGCCCTTGCCCATTTTCCTGCCTTAGACGCCTGCCCGTGTCCACCAAACCTGTGGAGGATGACGTGGACGTGGCCAGTGAGCGGCAGCGAGTGCTTCGTGGGGACGCTGACAATGACATGGTCAAGATTGAGAACCTGACCAAGGTGGCCGTGGGCTGTGGGGAAGTGGCCCCCCGGGAAGGGAGGCGGGCGGTGGGACAGGGTCAGGAATGCAGGGGCAGGGCTGCCTTTCGGCTGGCCCTGTCCACTGAATGAGCAGGCCCCTCGCCAGGTATACAAGTCCCGGAAGATTGGCCGCATCCTGGCTGTGGACCGCCTGTGCCTGGGCGTGCGTCCTGGGGAGTGCTTTGGCCTCCTGGGAGTCAATGGTGCAGGCAAGACCAGCACTTTCAAGATGCTGACGGGAGATGAGAGCACAACGGGGGGCGAAGCCTTTGTCAACGGGCACAGGTGGGAAAGCCGGGGAGGTGTGCAGGTGCGGGGTGGGTAGGGGTGTGACTGTGCCCTTGGTGCACAGGTGTGGGGAGGGAGTGCACCTCATTTTTTTTAATTTGTTTGTTTTTGTTTTCTGGTTTTTTTCGAGGTAGTCTCACTCTAGCTGACCTGAAATTCACTATGTAGTCTCAGGGTGGCCTTGAACACGTGGCGATCCTCCTACCTCTGCCTCCTAAGTGCTGGGATTAAAGGCATGTGCCACCATGCCCAGCTCATTTGTTTATTTATTTATTTTTTGTTTATTTGTATTTATTTATTTGAAAGTGACAGACAGAGAAAGAGGCAGATAGAGAGAGAGAGAATGGGCACGCCAGGGCCTCCAGCCACTGCAAACGAACTCCAGACGCATGTGCCCCCTTGTGCATCTGGCTAACGTGGGTCCTGGGGAATCGAGCCTTGAACCAGGATCCTTAGGCTTCATAGGCAAGTGCTTAACCGCTAAGCCATCTCTCCAGCCCTCATTTGTTGTTTTTAAAAATATTTTATTTCTATTTATTTGAGAGCATGAAAGAGGCACAGAGGAGAGAGAAAGAGAGAATGGGCACACCAGGGCCTCCAGCCACTGCAAACGAACTCCAGATGCATGTGCTACCTTGTGCATCTGGCTTACATGGGTCCTGGGAAACCACACCCAGGTCCTTTGGCTTTGCAGGCAAGCACCTTAACCACTAAGCCATCTCTGCAGCACCCCCCCCATTTGTTTTTAAAAATATTTTGTTTATTTATTTGCAAGTAGAGGGGGACAGAGAGAGAAAGAGGGAGAGAACATGAACGAATAAGATGAAAGGGCACGCCAGGGCCTCCAGTCGCTGCAAATGAATTCCAGATGCATGCGACGCTTTGTGCATCTGGCTTTACAAGGGTGCTGGGGAATTGAGCCCTGCTCGTGCGGCTTGCAGGCAAGCACCCACCTTAACTGCTGAGCCATCTGTCCAGCCTCCCCCGCCCCGCCCATTGGCTGACTGCTCTCTGTCTCTAGCGTGCTCAAGGACCTGCTCCAGGTGCAGCAGAGCCTTGGCTACTGCCCTCAGTTCGACGCCCTGTTTGACGAGCTTACAGCCCGCGAGCACCTGCAGCTGTACACACGGTTGCGTGGCATCCCCTGGAAGGATGAGGCACGGGTAAGGGTGGGCAGGTAACTGTGGGTGGGCACACCTGGGCAGGTGTGTGGCTGTGTGCGGCGGGTGTCTGGACGTGAGGCGCCTGCCTGCCGTTGGCCCCGCCAGGTGGTGAAGTGGGCTCTCGAGAAGCTGGAACTGACCAAGTACGCGGATAAGCCAGCAGGCACCTACAGCGGCGGCAACAAGAGAAAGCTGTCCACGGCCATTGCACTCATTGGGTACCCCGCGTTCATCTTTTTGGTGAGCCCTGCATGGGGGGCCGGGTAACCCTTCTGATCTTCCAGGGCTAAGGGGATCCAGGTGCCTGCTAAGCCTAGGAGCAGGAGGGTGGTGCCAGGTTGAATGGGCAGTGTTGCTGACTGAACTGACTTGACTGCCCTAGGACGAGCCCACCACTGGCATGGACCCCAAGGCCCGGCGCTTCCTGTGGAATCTTATTCTGGACCTCATCAAGACAGGGCGCTCCGTGGTGCTGACATCACACAGGTATGTCCCCCACAGCGCCCCTCCCCGCCCCCCGCCACACCCCCTAGTAGGCCCCTTGGGTACCAGTGTGTGCTGTCTGCCCCCAGCATGGAGGAGTGTGAAGCCCTGTGCACGCGGCTGGCCATCATGGTGAACGGGCGTCTGCGCTGTCTGGGCAGCATCCAGCATCTGAAGAACAGGTGAGTCAGGCCAGGAAGCTGGTCCACGGAAGGAGGGCATGGGGCTGTGGCCGCCCACAAGCGGCTCTCGGTCACGGCTGTGCCCGCACCAGGTTCGGCGACGGCTATATGATCACTGTGAGGACCAAGAGCAGCCAGCATGTGAAGGACGTGGTGCGGTTCTTCAACAGGAACTTCCCTGAAGCCATGCTCAAGGTGGGCGGGGGCTTGGCGAGGGTTGCGCTGGGCCCTGCTCCTGCTGGCCTCTGACCTCTGACCTCTGGCCCCTTGACTTCTCCAGGAGCGGCACCACACAAAGGTGCAATACCAGCTCAAGTCTGAGCACATCTCCCTGGCCCAGGTGTTCAGCAAGATGGAGCAGGTGGTGGGCGTGTTGGGCATCGAGGATTACTCTGTCAGCCAGACCACCCTGGACAATGTGAGTGTACCGCACGAGCAGGGGGAGGGGCATGCCATCTTGGTATGCCCAGCCCACCCACCTCCCCCACTACTTGTTCCCAGGTGTTTGTGAACTTTGCCAAGAAGCAGAGTGACAATGTGGAACAGCAAGAGGTGGAGCCCTCTAGCCTGCCGTCCCCACTTGGCCTGCTCAGCCTGCTGAGGCCCCGGCCTGCACCCACAGAGCTCCGGGCCCTGGTGGCTGATGAGCCTGAGGACCTGGACACAGACGACGAGGGCCTCATTAGCTTCGAGGAGGAGCGGGTGAGCACATGGCATCCTCGCTGCCACTGTCAGGCCCCTGTCAGGTGGTACTGCCTGCCAGACCATAGGCTATAGGACCCAGATAGCAGGACTGGCAGTGGGTGTGCCCGCTTCCCATAGGTCATGGGGTAGAGGGGTACTTGTGCCTGCTGAGGCGTGCCTGGAGTGGATTCTGGAAACTGGAATGGACAGAGACCAAGTGTAGAGATCAGAACACTTGGGAAGCTTTGAGGACCCCAGATCAGAGGTAGGGGAAGGAAAGGACCAGAGCCCAGGAACAGGGAAAGAGACACAGTCAGTGGCCACCAGACTGGGCAGGAAGTCTAGACACCAAGAGAGTGCCTAGTGGGGAGATGTCTAGAGGCAGGGGCTCCCAGTGGGATCCCTAGTGTTCAGATAGAGGCAGGGTACTGTGTGAGTGTCTTCAGTGGCCCCCTCCCGGTTGACAAGGACACATCGCTAACTCCTGACTATCTGCTGTCCACCAGGCCCAGCTCTCCTTCAATACGGATACACTCTGTTGACCACCGCAGCTGAATCAGGGATGTGACTACGGGGACAGAAGTTAGGCGGTGGCCATGACCCCCAGTCACACATGCCAGGCCCTGGAGAGGCAGGTTCAGGACCAAAGGGCTTCTTGCCCTCCTCCCGCCCACCACCATCCTCTCCTCGCCCTGCGGTCCTTGTGGCCGCCATCTCCCAATTGTGCCAAAGGCTAGCCCGGCCCTGGGCTGCACACACCCTCACCCTGCTTTGCCTTAAAGCCTTGGGGCCTGGCCCAGCCCCTCACCCTGTCCAGCCGCCGTCCACCTTCCCAGGGTGACATGGGCTGCCCCAGGTATCCTGTAAGCCTCCACAGCGGCTCCAAGTCTGGCCAGGCCTGGCCTCCTCCACCTGCTTCTTTTTACTGACAGCCGAGGCTGCAGGTGGGGGCTGGGCAGCTCGCCTGCTTGCTTTGCTTTAAGAAGTGGACCCCTAGCCCTGCTGCTCTGCGGAAGCAGGACACGTGTGGGGAGCTGTGGACGTGGCTGCCCGGGCCCTGGTGGAATAGCAGGAACGGAGAAGCTGGCCCTGCTGGCTAGATGAGGGGCCGCCCCCTCCCTGCCCCCTCCAGCTGCCATTGCTCTCCCTCCCAGCTTGGCCCTTCCCGCCACCCACCTGGGAGCCGGACGTGTACATAGCACACAGATGTTTTCAATAAATAAGAAAAAAAGGGTATCAGAGCCTGTGGTGGGGGGCCCAGGGAGAGGGTGTGTGCAAAGATGAAGGTGGGCCACTGGGCCAGGGTACAGCCACGAATGGTGCCTGGACCAGGTATGAGGGGAGGGTCGGTGGGTGCCGAGTAGCGGAGCTGAAACAGGTCTGAAGATCGTCTCCCCTCCTGCACCCCACAGCAATGAGCTCCTCCCTTGGGAATAGGTCCCAGATGGATTCACAGAGACGCTATGCTATGCTGGTCACCTAGTACTCATGCCACCCACATGGCAGGACCCTGTGGTGGCCTCCAATGGCTGGGGTCTCTGTCCTGCACCAACAAGGAGCTGAGGCCTGCTAAGAAGAGCACATCCCACACCTTGTGACCAGGCTCATGGGCACTGGGATCTTGGCGCACTGTAAATACCATTTTTGTGCTTATCCACCGCAAAGTAAGCAGCAGCCGCCTTGTCCTGAGTGCATGGAGCTCCCTGGAGACAAGAAGGCCACAGGCCACAGGACCCCGTGTATATCCTATATAGCTTTTTCGTTTGTTTTTCAAGGTAAGGTCTTGCTCTAGCCCAGGCTGACCTGGAATTCACCTTCTACTCTCAGGCTGGCCTCGAACTCACTGATCCTCCTACCTCTGCCTCCTGAGTGCTGGGACAAAAGGCATGTGCCACCACAATTGGCTTTTAAAAAACAGAAGCTGGGTGTGGTGGTGCATGCCTTTAATCCCAGCAGAGGTAGGATTTCCGTGAGTTCGAGGACACCCTGAGACTACATAGTGAATTCCAGGTCAGCCTGGGCTGGGGTGAGACCCTACCCTGAAAAAACAAAAACAGAAAAACATTCAGGGGGCTGAAGAGATGACTTAGCAGTTAAAGTACTTGCCTACTAAGCCTAAGGACCCAGGTTCGATTCTCCAGGATCCACATAAGCCAGATGCAAAAGGAGACGCATGAGTCTGGAGTTTGTTTGCAGTGCCTGGAGGCCCTGGCACACTCATTCTCCCCACCCCCACCCCCCACCCCCGCCTCTCTCTCTCTCTCTTCAATAAGTAAATAAATAAAATATATTTTTTAAAAAGACATTTGTATCTGCTGGGCGTGGTGGCGCATGCCTTTAATCCTAGCACTCGGGAGGCAGAGGTAGGAGGATCACCATGAGTTCGAGGCCACCCTGAGACTACATAGTGAATTCCAGGTCAGCCTGAGCTAGAGTGAGACCCTACCTTGAAAAAACAAAAAACAAACAACAACAAACAAACAAAAATCATTTGGGATACAGGAGCTGCCCAGCTGCTAATATCCTGGCCTCCTGTCCACTAGGCCGATGGGTCAGGCGGGGCTAGTAGAGACGTGCAGCCTGGCAGCCATGAGCCGGAAGCCCCTGCTCTAAGTGGCCAGAGTCTACAGGCTGGAGGCTCTTCTCGCCTTTTGCTTTCCGCCCCTCACCCAGTATAGAGTAGACAAGTGCAGTGTTCCTGGTGGATCTGCCCGTAGTTGAACATTTTTGGCATGAACACCAGGGGGCGATGCTGTGCCCAAGGCCAGGACCCTCCTGGTGTGTCCTGACAGTGGCTCCTGCTCCCCACTGAGGCCCCTTCTTTAGCTGTGAGAAGTCCCAGCGGGTGCTTTACATTACAGAAAGTGCCTGTCACCCAGGGCTGGTCACTACAAAACGGACATTGTCTATTTCATTTGGTGCATCTTTTTTCTCACCACTTGCTTTTAAATGGTATCAGTGTGGACTCATGGGCCTAAAAAAAAAGCATGCTATCATTCAGTACTATCAGCTTTGTGGTAATTACTATAGTAAAAATATGCAAAATAAACCAGGCGTGGTGGCGCATGCCTTTAATCCCAGCCCTTGGGAGGCAGAGATAGGAGCATCGCCCGTGAGTTTGAGGCCGCCCTGAGACTACATAGTGAATTCCAGGTCAGCCTGGATAGAGTGAGACTATAACTCTAAAGACCCCCCCCCGCAAAAAAAAAATCAACCAGTTAGGAGTTTTGTGTTAACTTTTCCTAAGGAGACATGTCGGTGCCCTCAGTTAGGGTAATCAAAATCCAACCCTGTGAGTACTGAGTTTATTGGCGTTACTTACAGAGAAGGGAGAGGGGGTGCTTAGGGGAGCATGGGGGACTCCAAGGCAGTGTGTCACAGCAAAGCTCACCCCAGCGTGGGTGATGATTCGGAAACTGCCGTCTCTGGCGCTCCGTGCATACCACTGGGGAGAGTCTCTCCCCTCAGCAGTTGTTTACCACTTCTGTCACCTTGGGGAGAGGGCTCGTGACTTCAGGGGCTTCCCCAGACCTCAGAGATGTTTACTCTCTCCATCTCAAGAGCCTGTCTCCTCCCTTCAGGAGGGAATGTTTTGGTTGGGAGGAACTTGCTATGCAACAGTAAGTGTGCAATTCCATTGTCGCTTTTTTTTAAAATACATTTTATTTATTTACTTGAGAGAGAGAGACAAAAGCAGAGAGAGGGACAGAGAGAGGGAGAGAATGGACACGCCAGGGCCTCCAACCGTTGCAAATGAACTCTAGACGCATGCGCCTCCTTGTGCATCTGGCTCCGTGCATCCTGGAGAGTCGATCCTTTGGCTTTCAGGCAACCGCTTTAACTGCTAAACCATCTCTCCAGCCCTTGCTTTTGTTTTTTCAAGGTAGGGTCTTGCTCTAGCTCAGGCTTCCAGGCTGACCTGGAATTCACTCTGTACCTTCAGGCTGGCCTCGAACTCACTGGTCCTCGTACCTCTGCCTCCTGAGTGCTTGGATTAAAGGCGTGGACCACCACGCCCGGCTCCACTGTTACATTTTGTAGGCCCACACCGCCTGGGGCTTGGCCAGTGGAGCCCTCCAAGTTGTTGTTTAGATAGGTTCTCATCGTGTATAGCTTCAGCTATGTACAATGATCCTCCCGCCTCAGCCTTCCGAGTGCTGTGTGGATTACAGGCATGCAACACCATGCTTGGCTTGACCTGTGTCCTTCTGACCTGTCCCCACAGTTTCTGAGCTCACCTTTGCTGCCCTGGCCCACGCCCATTCAGCCATCCCTCCTCCAACGAACCTCAGCACAGCGCTGTGGGCTGCTCTGCAGAGCGGGGGCCCGGGGCTTGTGAATGACACACTGAGTCCTAACGGTTCAGGAAGCTGAACGTTTGAGAGCAGGTTCTGCATGTGGCGTCCTGGTGGGGGGGCTCTTTCCAGTTACAGGCTGCTTGTGTGTTCTTGTGGAGAGAACACCGGAGCCCTTGGGGTCCTTTGAATAAAGACACGGATTCCATTTATAAGGGTACCCACCATATGCTCTAATCACCTCTGATATCCCACCACTACCTAATCCTTCACCTTAGGGGTGAGAGTCTCAACACTTCAATTCTGGGATGATAAGACATTCTGTCCATGACAGAGTCCTTTGGAAGGAATGGTCTCTGGATGCAAGAGCTCTGTGCTGTGGATCTGCTACTGCTATGGGAGAGTCACTGGTTCCAATGTGCTTTCTGCCTACCCAGCTCAGAAATATCTGTGCAAGGGCTGGATGTGGTGGCATATGCCTTTAATCCAGCACTCAGGAGGCAGAGGTAGGAAGATTGCCATGAGTTCACTTTGAGACTACATAGTAAATTCCAGGTCAGCCTGGGCTAGAGTGAGACCCTACCTTGATAAACAAACAAACAAACAAAAAAAAAAAAAAAAGAAGAAGAAGAAGAAGAAAGAAAGAAATATCTATGCAAGCCCCCACCAACACTCCAATGCACCACACACACACACCCTTGCCTTCTCACTTCAGAACAGAGCTGTTAGGGGCTAGGCATAGCTCATGCCTGTAATTGCAGCACTTGGAAGGTGGAGGCAGGAAAGTCAGAAGTTCAAGGCCAGCCTGGGCTATATAAGACCCTGATTCAAAATCCAAAAATCTGCCAGGCGAGGTGGTGCACACCTTTAATCCTACTACTTGGGAGGCTAAGGTAGGAGGATTGCTGTGAATTCGAGGCTAGCCTGAGACTACATAGAGAATTAGTGAATTCCAGGTCAGCCTGCACTAGAGCAAGACCCTACCTCAAAAAAAAAAAACAAACAAGTGGGCTGGAGAGATGGCTTAGCGGTTAAGCGCTTTGCCTGTGAAGCCTAAGGACCCCGGTTCAAGGCTCAATTCCCCAGGACCCACGTTAGCTAGATGCACAAGGGGGCGCACGAGTCTGGAGTTTGTTTGCAGTGGCTGGAGGCCCTGGCGCGCCCATTCTCTCTCTCTCTCTATCTGCCTCTTTCTCTCTGTCACTTTCAAATAAATTAAAATAAACAAAAAATATTAAAAATAAATAAAATAAAAAAACAAGCAAGCCCCCAAACCCAAATCAAAACAATAGTAACAGAAAGCATACACATAAAGCAGAGCTATTAAAATTTTGAGGGTTGAGGAGACGGTTTAGTGGTTACAGAACCTTGCTTGCAAAGCCTGTCAGCCCATGTTCCATTCCCCAGTGCCTGTGTTCAGGTAGATGCACAAAGTGGTACATGCAAGAGGGCTCTGGTGTGCAGGGAAAGGCTTCTGGAAGACAGTCTATCATGTCTGTGAGTGGAAGGGTCCAGATCAGGGAGGATGCGCCAGGCCTGAGCTCAGCGGACCCGAAGCGCTCTGCGTATGGTGGGAGGTTTAGCCTGGGTAGGCTACCAGCTCCAGCCAAAGTTGGTGGCAATAATTTTTTTTCCTCACTTTTCTGGGGGAAGGGATGGAGGACTGAACCTAGGGCCTTGCACATGCTAGGCAAGAGCTCTGTCTCTGAGCTATCTGTAAGTTTCCCAGGCTGGCCTTGAACTTGTGATGCCCCCTGTCTGACCTTCTGGAGTATCTGTGATGCCAGGCCTGCGCCACCAGACCAGGATGCTTTTCTCCGTTCTTGTAAACATTCACAGAAAACGTGTGTTAGAAAATTCACACCCTGCAGCTGGACAGAACAAAAGCTGCTATCTGTTCCTCCCGTCAGCTGGCACCTGCCAACGACGACTTCAATTTCCTGTTCTCCCCCGTTTGGACCAGTTTGCTGTGGCAGCCTTACAAAGTGGGGAGAGAGGAGTGTTAACAGAAATCTCAGTCACAGGATCACAGTCTGAGGTAGGTTAGGACAAGCTGGCTGCACTGAAGGCCCCTCCCTAGCTCCTGGGGCTTTGCGGACAGTCTTCCACAGTCTTTATCCTCTGCCTTCATGTTCAGGGGGACGTTCTCCCTGTGTGCACGTCTCCATGTCCAAATACACACACACACACACACCCAGGACTTTGCGTACTGAACAAGCTCTCTACCGCTCAGCTACACCCTAACCACTTATCTCCCACTTTGATAAGGACACAGTCACATTGCATTCTATCCCACACTCAGTTTTTTTGTTTGTTTTTGAGGTAGGGTCTCACTCTAGCCTAGGCTCACCTGGAATTCACTCTGTAGTCTCAAGGTGGCCTTGAACTCACATCGATCCTCCTACCTCTGCCTCCCACGTGCTGAGATTAAAGGCATGCACCATCACGCCTGGCCCACACTAATTTTTAACTTGATTACCTCTCAGAGGACACTATCTCCCAGTAGTCACATTCTTCTTTTTTCTTTTTTTACATTCTTAAAAAAATTTTTTTTTGTAGGGCTGGAGAGATGGCTTAGCAGGTTAAGGTGCTTGCCTAAGGACCTAGGTTCAATTCCCCAGAACCCACGTAAGCCATATGCACAGGGTGGCACATGTGTCTGGAGTTCGTTTGCAGTGACCAGAGGCCCTGACGTGCCCATTCTCTGCCCTCCCCCATAAATAAATAAAAATAAAATATTTAAGAAAATAATTTTGCATATGTGCAGCCATATATGTACGTATGTGTGTGTGAGTGCTGGCGTGGGTGTTCCACTGTGGGCATGTGGAGGTCAGAGGACAACCCTGGGTGTTGGTCCATGCTTACACCTTGTTTAAAGCAAGGTCTCTTGTTCACTACTGCATTCAAAAGGCTAGCTGGCCAGTAAGCATCAGAGATTTTTCTGTCTTCAATTTCCGTCTCACTGCAGGAGCACTAGGAAAACACACACTCATGCTACTGTGCTTGGGTCTGAGGCTCTAAACTCAGGTCTTCACACTTGCACAACAAGCATTTAAAAAATTTATTTATTTATTTATTTATGAGAAGGGGCAGAGAGAGAGAGAAAGAAAGAAAGAAAGAAAGAAAGAAAGAAAGAAAGAAAGAAAGAAAGAAGAAGAAAGAAAGGGGAGGCTGGAGAGATGGCTTGGCGGTTAAGGTGCTTGCCTGCAAAGCCAAAGGACCTTGCTTCGATTCCCCAGGACCCACGTAAGCCAGATGCACAATGTGCCGCATGTGTCTGGAGTTTCTTTGCAGTGGCTAGAGGCCCTGGCATGCCCATTCTTTCTCTCTCTCTCTCTCTCTTCCTCTGCCTTGTTCTCTCTCTCTCAAATAAATAAAAATAAAAGTAAATTTTAAAAAAGAAAGGGGGTGGAGAATGGGCATGCCAGGGCTTCTAGCCGCTGCAAACAAACTCCGGATGCATGCACTTCCTTGTGCATCTGGCTTATGTGGGTACTGGGGAATCGAACCTGGGTCCTTAGGCTTAGCAGGCAAGTGCCTTAGCTGCTAAGCCATCTATCCAGCCCACAGCAAGCATTTTAACCTACTGAGTCATCTCTCCAGTCCCTAACTTCACATTCTGAGTCCCTGTGGACTAAGGCTCCAACATATGAATTTGGAGGCTGGGAGAGGGGGAGACAACCAGCCTATAATACCAGCCTCTCAGACTGTCCACACTAGTGCATGCATTTGGCCCCATTTCCTGCCCCCTTCCCCGGGGCAAGCTGTGCAATGGGGTAGCCGGTACCCCGGGTTTCAGGAATAAAGTTAGGGCTCACTCCAGGGGCCAAGGGCACAGGAGTGGAGCATGCCAATGACTCCAGCTACCTACAGACTGGCACAGGATGGGCAGCCACAACTCTCTGCCTGTGCCCGAGGTGAGCCATTGTCAGGCGTTTGGTTGCTCTGTGCCTCTTCTTGGAGCCACTGTTCATGTCCCCTGCCCACTTCTTCCCTTTCGTGGATTTGTAAGGGCAGCTTTGCCATATACAGGAATGCATACGGGATGCCTGATGACCACTGGCATCTGTGGAAGGGGTCTCGGGGGGCTTCTCCATGGTGGCAGTTAATCTTCAAGGAACACAGGAAACTGGAGGGAGGAGACGACCACATCATTGAGAATCAGCCAAAAGTCTGGCCCTGGCAGTTGAGGCAGAGGCAAGATGGAGGAAGAATCGAGGACGCTAGCACAGAACCCGAGCTCCAAGGATACTTGAACTGCAAGCAGCCTGTCTGGGAGCTCAGCCCAGGGTGAGGTCAGTCTGCGGCTGAGGCTCTCGCCAGGAGCCAGATGGGTGAATAGATGAGTGGGCAGGTGTGGAGCCACATTGTCCCCGGCCAAGCTGCACCACCCCAACCCCAGGGTAGAGGCAACTAACCAATGCTGCCCCTTAGCTTCTGGATGGTGCTAGTCCTTTGTGGCAGCAGCTCCCCTGCCACCAGAAGCCAGCAGAGGCATAGCTAGTAACCCAGAGAGGAACTCCCCACTGCGGATTCCAGTGGAACGGAGAGGCCCCAGCAGAGAGCAAATATGGTGTCTGGCATGTGGAGTGGACCCTGGCCTTTTCCTTCCAGCTGAAGCCCCCCCCCGACCCTCCCCCCCCCCAGGCCAGCAGATGATGGCTTCTAACCCCTGCCGGTGCTGACTGAAGGGGAAGAGGGTAACACACGAGCCATGAGCCTGAGTGGACAGGGTAGGGATGTGGAGTCCACAGCTGCCTCTGCTGGGCACGGTCAAACACCAAAACTGGGCTTATCAGGCACGAGCACGTCTGGAATGCGGGCCTGTCCCGAGGGCAGAGGCCCTACCTGATTGGACGCTGGCTGCGGGAGGGGGCATTTCCTCCAGGTAGTTTTATCACACAGATGGACAAACAGGTACTTCCCACCTGTCCCTGTCCCTGTCCTCTGTGCTGAGGCCTTGACACTCTCTGCAGGGAGGGCTGTGGGATAGGTCCTGCGCCAGGCCAGGGTGGGTGATTCTGGTTCAGAGATGCCCCTTCAAGGCTTGGCACCCCTCGCAGCTGGGCTCTTCTTGCCTCCCCATCCTCCGGTCTTCATCCACCAGGCCCATTCCCCGTCATGCTCACACTGAGACATCGATGTTTTTTTTTTTTTTTTTTACTGTGTCAGCCTCTCACACCCACAGCCGGCCCCCAAGACTCCTGCTTTCTGTGGTCACTGTCATGAGTGGACACCCTGGACTTGGGCTCACATTGCACAGGCAGAAGGCTCTGCCCAGGCAGCTTATCCACCCACCTAGGTGGCTCCATGGGGCGGGGCTCCTAAGCTGGGGAGGGCGGAGCACCCAGGGAGTCTTAAAAGAGCTCTCAGGTCCCGCCTCTTGCCCCACGCCCGAAGCCTCAGCTCCCACCATGGCCGAAACTGCTAAGCTTCAGCTGTTTGTGAAGGTTCTGGGGCAGGCTGGGTTGGGGTGGGGGGGGCAAGGCTGGAGGGTGGTGCTTTGCTTTCTGATGTAGGCTGAGGGGTGGGTCTCCCCAGTGGTGTCTGAGCCCCTTCCTCTATGGTGAGCTGGGGCAGCCCCACACAGGTTGAGCAAAGTGGGGCAGTCTAGGGGAGGGGCCACCCCAACGGGAATGGAATCTTGGGTCTTGCTTTCTGCCTCAGCTTCTGGGCCTGGCTCAGGCATCTTAGAGGAAGGCCCTTGTTGGGAGAGGTGCCATTTAGGCTGCTGGCATCAGAGGCCTCACTGGATATGGGGGGGTCCATGTGCTAGGAGAGCAGGGGGCTGGCTGGGCAGACCTATTAGCTAGCATCCAGAACTGGGGGCGGGGGGTGCCCTCTCCCTTACCCCTCCCTCAGCCCCAAACTGGGCTGCCAGTCCCAGTGCCCAGATGGGTGGGTGAATCACTCAGAAGGCTGGCTGGCCCACCCCACCCTGTAGCCAGCCTTTGGGCCTGAAGCCTGATGTCTAGCCCTGCCCAGGCTCTGAAGATAAGGTTGCACCAGGGGCCCAGGCCCAGATTCCACCCCTACCCCACCTCCAGGTTCCCAGCTGCCCTGTGCCCCTCATCACTCTAGGGACCAAGTCAAGGGCCCTCACTGGACACTTGGAGAGGCCATGCCCCATCAGGCCAGAACTCTGGCATGGCTCCAGGGCCACTGGCAGTAGAAGGCAGAGTGCCACCCGGGCTGGTGGCAGGATCGCAGGGTTTGCTCCCAACTTGACAACCCTGCTCCACCTACCCAGGCCAGTGAAGATGGTGAGAGCGTGGGGCACTGCCCTTCCTGTCAGCGGCTCTTCATGGTCCTGCTCCTCAAAGGTGTGCCCTTCACGCTCACCACGGTGGACACGCGCAGGTGAGAACCCACCCTGGACCCCCCTCCTTGGCCTCTGCCCACTTCAGGCCAGCCGCCTCCCTCCAGCCTGATGTCCACAGGGCTTTGGATGTGCTGAAGGACTTTGCACCGGGCTCACAGCTGCCCATCCTGCTGTACGATGGGGATGCCAAGACGGACACGCTGCAGATAGAGGAGTTTCTAGAGGAGACGCTGGGACCACCCGAGTGAGAGCCCAAGTGGGTGGGGAGGGCAAAGATGGGGGCCCAAGAGAGAACACCCTGGACAGTTTGACAGGGAGGGGCGCCCTGGGGCACAGTGGGGTTGTGAGGGTCTGACTGGAGCCCTCACATCGCCCACCCCTGCAGCTTTCCTAGCCTGGCACCCCGGTACAGGGCATCCAACACAGCAGGTAACGACATCTTCCACAAGTTCTCGGCCTTCATCAAAAACCCGCTGCCTGCACAAGACGATGGTGAGACTGAGCTGGGCAGGTATGGGTGAGAGGGCGGGCCCGAGGCCAGGTCTTCACTGTGTCTCTGCCCCCAGCTCTGTACCAGCAGCTGCTGCGTGCCCTGGTCAGGCTGGACAGCTACCTGCGCACACCCCTGGAGCACGAGCTGGCACAGGAGCCCCAGCTGCGTGAGTCACGCCGCCGCTTCCTGGATGGCAACCAGTTCACGTTGGCCGACTGTGGCCTGCTGCCCAAGCTGAACATTGTGGATGTAAGCGCAGGACGGCTGGCCAGGGCAGGGAGCAGGGTCCCGGAGTGAGGCCTTGACCCTGTTCTGAGGCTCTGACCTGACGCTCTGCTTGTGCCCACAGACTGTGTGTGCCCACTTCCGCCAGGCGCCCATCCCCGCGGAGCTGCAAGGAGTCCGCCACTACCTAGACAGTGCGCTGCAGGAGAAAGAGTTCAAGTACACGTGTCCCCATAGCTCCGAGATCCTGGCGGCTTACCAGCCTGTTGTGCACCCCCGCTAGCGTACCCTACCTGTGCCCACTCATCTGCCACCTTATAAAGATCTCTCTTCCCTGAGTGAGCGTGTCCTGAACATCCCAGTGACCAGAAGCCCACAATTACCTCCACCCCAAGCCCACGGTGAAACGCTCAGGTCAAAATGACAGCCCAGAATGGCTCGGGCAGGAGAACCCAGGGCTGTCCTCCCTTGTGGTGCCAGAGCATAGGCCTGGGGCCTCCTGAAGCTGCCCAGGCACAGAGGCGTCAGGGATCTGGGGGACTGGATTAGTCTCCCAAACCAGTCAGGCCAGAGCTGGGCGGGGTGCCCTGGATGGCCGAGGGTGGGGAGCAGAGCCCCATGGAGCCCAACCTCAGGGATCCTGGCCAGGTGGGTGGGGGCAGGCTCACATTCCTCAGCTCCACCCCAGGCTGTGCGCCAACCCCACCTCTTGTGGGGGCTTCCACTGCCTGGCACACTGTGTTGGCCTTCCAAACGTGCATCTGCCCAAGATGACTTCTCTGTGCATCTTTGTGTGGGGCAGGGGCAGCCTGTCCTGCCTGGCTAGGACCTGAAAGGGTGGGACCATCGTGAGTCTTGGGGAGCCCTGACCCCGCCTGGATGGGACCCTCTCAGCACCTGGGCTGGCCATGCAGAAACAGTGGACAGGTCTGAGATTTTGCTGCCTCAGACTCAACCAGGAGGAGCCTCCTCCAGAGAGCTCAGAGCCTGGTGCACCTGTTTACATCCTACGGCTCCATGCCTAGAGTGTGCCAAGAGGGTTCTCTTGTCTCCTTCCCAGGCCATTCCCCACCTTGGCAATTTCCTACCAGTCCATCTGGCTAGCAGCTCTACCAGAGGAAGAAGTTTATTTGTTGGGGAAGGGACTTAAGAAACAGTCTTACTCCTGCCTAACAGCAGGACGAGCCAGTGGAGGCAGAAGAGGGTGTTATGTCTGGTGGGTGGGGTCTTGAGCCATCCCTCTCCTTGCAGGCAGGTTCCTGGTAATTTTACACGTTTTGCAGTATCTTCAGGACTCGTCAAAGTCTACACCACTAGCTGGTTTCTTACTGCGAGAGAAAAGGGGGGGGGGTGATGCAGTGGAGGTGTGAAGACAGGGGAGGGGACCGTCATGAGAGGGACAGATGATGGACAGTACCTTTTGAAGCCAGGGTTGATGAGGGACTCGCCTGGACACCGTCTCCTGACTCCAGGTCCAGAGCCACCTCTCTGGTGATCAAGTTCTAGGGGAGAATCAGAGTGGGGGTACTTAAATCAAATCCCCTGGCCACACCACTATCCACATAGATTGTCTTCTGGAGTTTTGAATGCTTGGGGAGACAGTTCCAGAGAAAAGAAGCCAGCCTCAACCCGTATCTCAAGTCTACCCTTTACCTGGTAAAAAGAGCTGAGGCCCTGCTGGTCGGGGGCTCTTCCTGGGGCTGGCAGGTGTCACTTCTGCAGCTGGGAAGAAAACCATGCCACCTCACTCAGTGACGGGAGGGGCAGCAAGACCAGGGTCCCAAAGTGAAGGGGCAGGTGCTCAGGCACAACCGACCTGCCAGCTGTTTCTCTAGACTGCACACACGCTCTGCCAGGCCTAGAGTCAGCGCTTGTAACCTGGGGGCTGCCTCTGGGCCTGGTACCTTGGAGAGGTTGAAAGCCAGGATTGCGGGGTCTCCTGATAGGGTCAGTGATGCTCCGTCCTCCTGCAGGCTTACCGTCATTGCTTGCTGCTGGCAAGCTGCCCTGGGGAAAGAGAGGCAAGGTGGTGCTGTGGTCGCATATCCCTGGCCCCAGACCCCCATCCGCACTACCTCGCTGTCTGAGGCTCACCTGAGCAGGGAGGTGATGTCCTCAGTCGCACTCAGGCCAAAGCGGGATTTCTGCTGGGCACAGGGACATGTAGCTGGCTGCCTGGGACGCTAGAACTATTGGCCATCCCAAACCTTGTCCAACCCCGGAAACACCCAGGACCCCAGGTCGACCTTAAGGACTGCATTATAAGGGCGGGGGGGTGTGGGGGAATAAGGGGGTGCAGGCTCCCAGACCCACTGCCCCCAGTGTTGTTACGCACGAGCGCCGCCAGGCTGTCGGGCGAATGGCAGGTGCTCCAGAGCTCCGCGCCGTCCGTCACGCTGGGCAGGGAGTGGCTGTCACGCACGGCGCCCGCTGCGCTCCCGCACCCCACCTCCCGGGACTCCCCCCCACACTCACTAGAGGCTGAAGCCGCCGCGGTCCCCATCCCCCTCCAGCTCGCAGTAGCACACGAAGCGGGGAGGGCCTGAGCCTGGCGGCAGCGTGCAGAGCAGCGGGGACCACCGAGGCGGCCCCATGGCAGCGGGGCGGGATCTCGTCCGGAGACGAGCCGGGCAGCGGCCCCGGATGACACGGAGCAGGCTGGCGTCCGCTCTAGGGCGGGACTTCCGGTGCGTGCAGGGGCAGGGCTGCAGGGCAAGGGACCGAGCTGCGCGTTTAGGACCAGCGGTGCGGGGTGTGGATCGCCGGCCAGCAGGAAGCTGGTGGGGCTGGGGGCGGGGCTTAGTGAGTGGGGCGGGGCTTAGTGAGCGGGGCGGGCGGGGCTTGAGGTCAGGACTTACCGCGCTGCGGGGCGGGGTGTGTGTGTGGGGAATCTGGAGCTGGTCGGGGGCCGGGGGGGTCTCCTGAGCCATAGTTCATAGGATGGTCTCACCGTGTGTCGGATCAGCGGTGCCATCTTGGCTCTGGCCGTGGTGCCCACGCAGAGGCCTATTCGGCTCTCATCAGCTCCTGCATCCCTCTATCCCCTCTAGCGCTCCTTCTCTTTTGCATCCTACCTCCAACATGCTGGTCCCAGTGCCCGTGAGCTTTAGGAACACTTTAGGAACAGACGCAACGCTTTCTTGCGCATAAGTGTGACAAGTCAAAAGGCAAAAGTAACCGGGCGTGGTGGCGCACGCCTTTAATCCCAGCACTCGGGAGGCAGAGATAGGAAGATCGCCATGAGTTCGAGGTCACCCTGAGACTACAGAGTGATTTCCAGGTCAGCCTGAGCTAGAGTGAGACCCTACCTCGAAAAAGCAAAGAAAAAAAAAAGCAAAAGTAGTAACCAAGCCGGGCATGGTGACGCACGCCTTTAATCCCAGCACTCGGGAGGCAGAGGTAGAAGGATCGCCGTGAGTTCAAGGCCACCTTGAGACTACCGAGTGAATTCCAGGTCAGCCTGAGCTAGAGTGAGACCCTACCAAAAAAAAAAAAAGAAAAGAAAAGAAAGAAAGAAAGAAAAATGTAGTAACCAATACAAAAGCTCTCCATCACATGCATCCGTCCCAGGGTCTGAGCCGTCACCTCCTGTGTGCCTTCTGTCATTGTTCTGAAGACGCTGTGACCAACAGTGATCGCCTGGAGCTCAAGATCAAATGGGAGAGACAGATCATCATGGCGACACTCAGGTAGCCACAGCAGGGGCTGCACTGTGGATGGGAGCAGGGGCTGTTTGAGGTGTCATCCAGGAAAAAGGGACCCCAGGAAGAGACCTGGAGGTGGCAACAAAACAGAACAGCCCAAGGCTTTGCAAGAGAACTGGAGTGACTCCACAGGGGCTGTGGGGAGAGGGGTTGGTGAGTGAGTTTGTAGGCTGCGTTAATGTATCCCAAGTGTGCCCTTTGCCAGGCTTACCTCATTTCCCACTTAGCCCTGGTTTGCTTCACCCCAAGACTGCTGAGGCTCCTGTTGGGTTGTTGACTGTCCCTAGGTCATCCTTCCCCAGACTTGCACACTGCCTTTGGCTTTGCCAGCAAGTGCCTTAACGGCTAAGCCAACTCTAATCCCAAGACCTCTTTTCTTTCTTTCTTTTTTTTTTTTTTTTTGGTTTTTCGAGGTAGGGTCTCACTCTAGCCCAGGCTGACCTGGAATTCACTATGGAGTCTCAGGGTGGCCTCGAACTCACGGCGATCCTCCTACCTCTGCCTCCCGAGTGCTGGGATTAAAGGCGTGCGCCACCACGCCCGGCTCTCTTTTCTTTAAACAAACAAAAGAGGGGAAACTTTATTTGATTTTCATGGGAGAACCCACACTTCTGAAGCTATAGGGTCAGTGAGCTGGGCAAGGAGACTGGAGGGATGCAGGGCCTTACTCTGGGTGAGGTGGGGCCCACCAGGGTGGAGGCAATTCTGAGAAGCAAGGGCAAGATCTGACATAGCTTTCCTCCTTGGGATTCTGGATGGAAAACCAGCTGATGGTTGCCCCCATGTGGCCAGAGTGGGATGGTGCAGAAAATGGCAAGTCCTGGGCTAAGCTAGCTAGAGGAGAATGAACAATATTCATTGTTCTCCTAGGGACTCCTGGAGCTGTAGATGTTCGACCCTTGAAGGAAGGGAAGGGTGTCCCCGAGGCTGAAACGTAGCCTTCATTTTCCCACTCCAGGCTCTTCCTGGTGAGCTCCTGGGGCTGAACACTGGGACAGTTGCAGGAAATCAAGCCTTCCCGTCTACCTATATCTCCCTCCACCTACATCCCTGCTGCTGTTGTGGCTGCTCTTTTGTCCCTTCTCTTGGCTCCTGTTGAAGCTGAATGACAGCAGATAGATGCAATATTAATCAAGTGACCTCTGGAGCTCAGGTAGCATCTCTCAGTAGACGCGTCTGGAGTGGGGAGGGTTGTGACTATACTTTGCTCAAACCCGGGAGGCACAGCTGCACAGGGGCACCAGATGGGGGTGCAGCTCTCTGGTCCTTTCTCCTCTGTGTCCTCCCCACGTCTTCAGGTTGGGGACAGGGACACCATCTGGGCAGAATGCCAACAGCTGGACAGGCCAATTGGAGGCATCAAAGGGACTGTCTGGACACTGGAGTCAGGGAAGGACTCCTTATGTCAATGACTTCTCAGCTCAGAGGCCCTCTATCAAGAAAAGAAATCTTGTCTTTTGGAGAGCTTGTTCCAGGAATTATCAATCCTTTGGATGGAACTGAAAAAATTGCTGTAGATCACAACCAGATTTCTGTGAACGAAAAGGCATGTTACATGGAATTGGAAAATTTATAGTTGAAATAATTTGCTGTCATTTCAGACTGGGATCCTATAAGCCCGTCCATTCTGTTCCTTTTGAGGATGGCCACACAAACAACCACTTACCTCTTTTAGAAAATAACACACACTAGCATCTCCCGAACGGACGAGAGAAACTTTGCCTGAGACATGAGACCTTTTTAATAATAAAATATTGTGCAATATGTTCCAAGCAAAGAAAGTATGAACAAAAACCTGGAAACATACTTATTTTTTAAAAAAGAAAAGACAAAGGAAAAAAAACAAACAAACTGAAATCCTGTATCTGTTGTGTCTGTTACAAGTGTCCTGGAAGAAATCATGCAGCTGATCAGTAAGTGACCCTGCTGTCGCCTGAAGATGGCACTTCTGACGCTTTGGCAGCACAGGGACAACGTCAAAACAACGAGAGCACGCTTCCTGGCAAGAGCGGGCCGGAGGAAAGAAAAAGGCATTGGTGAAATGCGAGTGTTTGCGTCCTTTTGTTTCCGAAAGGTGATGTCAGAATAAAATGTGTAAACCATATGGAAAACCAGTCTAGACTGTAAAAACTCATCAGTTCATTGTTAATAAAGGAAAACAGGGCCTGGCCCCTGGTTGTAGCCATAAAAAAGAAAAGAAAAGAAAAGAAAAGAAAAGAAAAGAAATCTAGCCAGGTTTGGTGGCGCACGCCTTTAATCCCAGCACTTGGGAGGCAGAGGTAGGAGGATCGCCATGAGTTCGAGGCTACCCTGAGACTACATAGTGAATTCCAGGTCAGCCTGGGCTAGAGTGAGACCCTATCTCGAAAAATAAAAAAAGAAAGAAAGAAATCTACAGGCTGGAGAGATTGCTTAGTGGTTAAGGCGCTTGCCTGTGAAACCTAAGGACCCACATTCAATTCCCCAGGACCAACGTAAGTTGGATGCATAAGGCGGCATATACTTCTGGAATTGTTTTGCAGTGGCTGGAGGTCCTGGCATGCCCATTCTCTCTCTTTCTCTCTCTCTCTCTCTCATTCTCTCTCCCTAAAAAAGAAAAAAGAAAAATCTGCGGGCTGCAGAGATGGCTTAGTGATTAAGGAGCTTGCCTATGAAGCCAAAGAACCCAGGTTCGATTCCCCAGTACTCACATAAGCCAGATGCACAAGGTAGTGCATATGTCTGAAGTTTGTTTGCAATGGCTAGAGGCCCTAGCATGCCTATTCTCTATCTGCCTCTCTCTCTTTCTCAAATAAATAAATAAAATATTTTTAAAAACAAAAGAAGAAAAGAAATATGACTGGGCATGATGGCACATGACTTTAATTCTAGCAGTAGGGAGGCCAGTTAGGAAGATCACTGTGAGTTCAAGGCCACCCTAAGAGTATACAGAGAATTCCAGGTCAGCCTGGGCTAGAGCAAGACCCTTGAACTCACAGTGATCCTCCTACCTCTGCCTCCTAACTCCTGGGATTAAAGATATATGCCACTACACCTGGCTAGGATTGAGTTTTTTAATGAAAAAAAATTAAACCAACTGAAAAGCAGAAATAATAAAAGCAGATAAAAGTATAGCACTTGGTGCATGCAGGTGTGGGTCCACACATGTGTGTTGGGGATGGCAATGATAGACATCACTATGCCAGGCACTTTATGTGGGTACTGGGGCGGGGGGTTCCAAACTCAGGTTCAAGTCCTCACACTTGCATGACAAGTAGTTTCCCCACTGGGCCATCTCTCCAGCCCTATTTAAAAAAAAAAAAAACAGTACTGTGGATATAGCTTAGTTGGTAGAGTGCTTGCCTAGTCTGTATGAAGCCCTGGGTTTGATCCTTGGTACTGCATAAACTGGGCATGGTGGTGCATGCTTGTAATCCCAGCAAAGAAGGTGGAGGATCAGAAGTTCAAGGTTATCCTTGGCTACATAGCTAGTTTGAAGGCAGCTGTCTCAACACACACACACACACACACCTACCTGTATTAACACAGTAACAATGCATTTTTTATACAGGTCTCCATAGTCCACCTCTGGGGCAGAGTTGGGAGTTATTCAGCTGGTCTTTGCAAGGGTGGGGGGCAGGCAGTGGGCAGGAAGAGGGATGGAGTTGTCAAAGAACCCCTGTGGACTGCAGCTGCCCAGAATCGCTTGGGGCTGCAGATTGGCAGAGCCCTGAAGGCTGAGCCCTGTGGGCAGTGACCCCCCCACACACCTAGGGTGTATATGGAGCTGGGCCTGCATGGCCCTCACCACATGATTTCTGACAGGTGCACCTGGTAGCTAAGCCAGCACCACCCTCCCAAGTGTGCCAGGACCCACGGGGAACCAGGAAGGCACCCTCAGCCTGTGTCATCGAGCCTCCTGCCCGCCGAGTCCAGCCTAGACGCTCGCAGGGTCTGCACCAGCGCAGAGCCCGGCAGGAGCCTTAGACTGCGGGGCTGAGTGCCTCTTCAAGAGGCGGATCCCTCACCAATCGCCACTCACTTTCTACCTTTCCCGGAGAAACGCGTGCCCATGCCGACGTCAGCAGAACGTTCATTGTGCTTGGGGAGCTGCGGAGGCAGGTGAGAAGGCTAGGCACACAGACAGCACCATCCCTGCCTGTACTGGAGGCTGGCCCCATCACTGCAAAAGGACCTTCAAGTGCTTGTCCCACACCCTCCCAGACAGCTCTGCGGCTGGGTGGCCATGCCTCCTCACGTCCTATGAAACCCGAGTGTGTGTGGGTGGGTGGTGGTTAGGAGGGACCTCCAGGGTCTGCAGGCCACTGGACACTCACCTAGGCTAACTGTGGGAACGCATCAACACACTGGTCTGTAGATAGAGTAGGGTGGTACATTTCTGCCCCTTCCTTGGGTCCCCCATGCTCCCTATACGTGATCCCCTCCTGGATACCTGCCTGGACCTATCTTCCATCGTAACTTGATTAGGACAGTCTAAGACTGCGCCTGGTACCTCTGTCCTGGCCTAGAGTCTGGGAAGTGGCTCTCAGGGCCTGACCTGCCAGTTTGGGTCTGGGTTCTCCCTGTTCCTGAAGTCCTGAGCTGGGACAGACACAGCGCTCAGAGGGAGGCAGCAGGCTGCCCTGGTTGGATTCAGACCCAGTGGAAATGCCTTCAGCTGCATCCTCTGACCATGGGGGAAACAGCCCCAGCATGAGAGCTGAGGACAGGACGAAAAAGGGCTCTGAGTGCCTAGTGACAAGGGACAGGAGGGAGCCAGGTAGCTGGAGTCTGGACTTTGTGCCACAGACATTAGAGTCCTGAGGAGACACAGTGGGTGACAGAGGTATGCGGACATATACATGGGCAATACTCTAACCCAGATGGGGTACAGCTCCAGGGGAAAGGCTTGTGCCTGGTACCCACCAGTCTGCCCTCTCGTCATACAGCTGCACCTAGATGTTCCCCAAACCCTGCTTCTGGATCTCGGAGTACATCACCTCAAAATACTGGTAGTTCGGGAAGTGTACACGGAAGTCGGTTTGGGCCATGGCTGAGAGTGAGAGAAGAACCCTTAACCAAGGCCCAGGAGGCTCCACACCTTTAAGCCCCACCCCAGGGATGCTGAACACCCCGGGAAGTCTCATCCTCTTTGCCAATCCCTCACCCCACTCTCTCTGCTGCCAAGGCCTCCGGACTGCCTCCCCAGGCTTGCTGAATTCTGAATTGCCCATCCACAGCACCCTTGGTGAAGGTCGAGTCTACCTTCTGGCAGCCACCCTGAGGCCTGGGGAGGAGAAGCTCCCCACGTGAGCAGCTGCCCTTGCTCTCTTGGGCAGCACCCATTCCTGCCTGCCAACTGTCCCGAGGATGCTGTACGTGCACAGATGCCACAGGTCCCCTGTTGACCCTCACAGAAATCCTTGCACTGTGACTGTCTTACACAGGAAAGACCCGCTGCGTGCGCTGGAGAGCTTGCCCAGGGCACACAGAGAGTTCAGGATCCCTAGCTTCCCCTCCAGGCACGCACAGCAGACGCATAGACAGACATGGAGATACCGTGCCCCTCTCCCAGGCCTCCAGCTGAGCTTTCACCCTGGCCCGGAGTCCTCTGGGGAACAAGCCACGGTGACTCTTGAGTCACCACTGTCCAGGCTGTCAGGAGCGTGTGGTGTCTCCCAGGTGTGTCAGGGATACCTCTGGCTCCCCCTGGCCTTCAGCTACGTCTTCTGCACACCATGGGGGGAAACAGCCCCCCCCCCCCAGGCATGCCAGCTGAGGACAAGAAAGGGCTCTGAGCACTTAGGGATAAGGAACAGGAGGGAGCCGGGTAGCTGGAGTCTGGACATCGTGTCACAGACATGAGGGTCCTGAGGAGACACAGTGGGAGGCAGAGGTTTGACATATACATGGGCAACCCTTTAACCCGGTTTGGGTTAGAGCTTCAGGAAAAGGCTGGTCCCTGCTGACACAACTATCAGGGGTGCCCACTCCTGCCTGCTCCCCATAGAGCGGCACCTGGTTGTTCCCATACTGGCCGTCATCTGAGGCTGAATCAAAGGTGAGGCTTGCTGGGGCCTTTCCTGCTCAAGTGGTTACTGGGGACGGAGGGAAGGCACTGGCCTAAAGGAACAGAGCTGAATGACTGACTTCCACTCACCAGCCTGGGCCTAACTGTAGGATGGGGGGGGTGTGTGTGTGTGTGTGGCTGAAGGCATGGAAGCTGTGGTGAGGTTGTAGCATGTGTGGGGTGGGACATCTGGCATGTCCCTTTCACTGTCCTGAGTCCAGGACCCCAGCAAGAGCAGACACCCTCTTTGGTGACCATGCTGAGATATTAGAACAGGGGCTGAGAGTTGGCCCAAGGGCCAGAGGACAGACACACAGAATACAAGCACGGACTTGCTGCAGACTTTATTATTTCTTAGTCAGGACAAAGCTGGAGGGGGGTGGGTGGGTGGAGGCACTTTGGGGAGCCAAGGCTGAGGTCTCAAAGGAAAGAGCAGAGCAGAGGAGTCTTGAGGGCTGGGTCACCTGGCCAGGAGAGCAGGGACCCATCGGTGGCGTAGCCAACGTTCTGACCCTCGGCAGGCCCAAACCGCACTTCCTTCCACGGTATTTGGTCCACTGCGGGCTCAGCAAACGGCACCAGTGAAGAGTCCTCTGACCTGCCACGTCCATCCTGGTCATTCCCCTTCCCCTGTCTTGCTCATCCTGACTCCCTGCAGATTTCTGCTACAGGACAGGCTTGAGCTACCCCTCCATTTGCCTGGGGCTGGGCACCTGCACCCCTCTCCCCTTCCCAATGCCCCATTAGCCTTATTGTAGCCATTGACATTGAGACTAGATTTTCTCTTCTTTTTTTTCTTATATTTATTTTAGAGAGAGCAAGAGAGAGAGAGAGAGAGAGAGAGAGGACTGGCGCACCAAGGGCCTCAGCCACCTCCATTGAACTCCAGACGCTTGCGCCACCTAGTGGCCATGTGCAACCTTGTGCTTGCTTCACCTTTGTGCGTCTGGCTAACGTCTGGTGGGATCTGGAGAGTAGAACAGGGCTCCTTGGGCTTCTCAGGCAAGCGCCTTCACCACTAAGCCATCTCTCCATCCCAAGACTAGTTTTCTTTCTGACAGTTATACCTAGATGCCTAGTCTGCTCAAGGAGCTGGACCTCTCCCCCAACTTAGAGGCTATCTATGTGTTGAGTGAGTGACTCTTACTTACCCAGTGAAGCCAGCCCATTGCTTGACCTCTCTCACCTATTCTTGAATGCACTTATCTGCCAAGAAAGAAAGCCAGGGGAGGGGATTAAGACCAGGCCTGGCCCATCCCCCACCATACTTCCGGCTGCTCCTACTCTGACCGGGAGCCTCCCCCAAGGCCCTGGAGAGCTGGCCTTGGTTGTTGATCTCCTAAACTTCAGACTCCATCCCACTCTTCCCCCAGCCTGCTCCTCAAAATAAAGAGGGTAGCCCTTCTCCACCTGTGTTCCTTAGGGTCACCCTACCCCCACCAGGCTGGGGGCCACTGTATCCTTCCTGGGAGTTGGCAGACAGGGTTGCCATCAGGAAGGGGCTCCTAGTGAAGGGGGCTGCAGGCAGAGGTCATGGAGTTGGGACAGATTAACCCCTCTGTTCTCCACCCTGGGGCCCCTTGGAACTGCTGGGCAGGAGAGTGAGTGGTAGGGCAGAGCCAACCCCTCCCTATACTTCCCCACTTGGTTCTAATCTGAGGACTCTAGCTGTAAGATGACTTGTAGTTCTTTTCACAGCATCTTAGCCCTTTTCCTCCTCTGCTCCTCCCCACCCCACCGCCTCACCAGGTTGGGGCAGGAAAGCAATTTCATCCTCTGTGAAACCCTGGGCCTTGCAAAAGGTGGAGAATTTGTCCTTTAGCTCAGCCCCTACATTCTGGGTTCGGCCTGGTGGAAGGAGAAATGGACCGTGTTAGTGAGGGAAGGTCTCTGCTTTCCCCTCATGCCTGTGGCTTGTGGATCCTCTCCCTCTTGGAACTCCACTCTGGGACCAGGCCTCCGGCTTCTGCCAATCCCAGGCCAGGCCAAGCTAAGGGATTCCTGTATGTGGACCCAGTGGGGTGTGGTACTTACTGTAAAAGGTAGCCATGCGGAAGTCCTGGCCAGGGCCCTTGGTGCCCTTGCTGTACAGAAGTGCGTACTGATTGTAGTTGGTCTCCACCACCGAGACAGTGTGGACACTGCCCCATTCTGGAAACCCAAGAGATGATCTTGGTTGGGGCACACAGGGCCCCCCACACCTCTGCCCTCCACCCCTCAGGGTGGGGGAGGTTCTGTGAGCTGGGCTGTGGGAAAGGGGATCAGGCCCTTGGCTCCCCAGTATGTCCCCTCCCTAATCTGGCTGCCTTCCTTGTCCCTCCCTAGTTTGGCCACCAGTCAGCTCCTGGCTTTCTGCCTGCATAAGCCTGAGAACCATGCCTCCTGTCAGAAGTCCTGGCGGAGAGGGCAGGAACCACTCAGCAGGTCTGGGTGTATAATACCAGTTCTCAGCCTTTGGGCTGGAGAGATGACTTAGCAGTTAAGCGCTTGCCTGTGAAGCCTAAAGACCCCGGTTGGAGGCTCGATTCCCCAGGACCCACGTAAGCCAGATGCACAAGGGGGCGCACGTGTCTGGAGTTCGTTTGCAGTGGCTGGAAGCCCTGGCGCGCCCATTCTCTCTCCCTCTCTATCTGCCTATTTCTCTCTCTGTAACTCTCAAATAAATAAATAAATAATTAACAAAAAAAAATCCTTAAAAAAAAACAAAAAACAAGTTCTCAGCCAGAAGAGAAAGGGGGTCAGGCTTCCTATAGGAGAAATACCCCTGGTGGTGGCAACTGTGGGGGGGGGTGTGTGGGCAGGATCCGGGTCTGGCAGTGTGTGCTGGGAAATTCCATCTGGGCAGGGGAGGGGCCTAGCTGAAAGTGGGTGGGCACAGACAGAACGCATTCTCTAGAAGGGGGTTCCTCCGTCTTTCACATCTAGGTGTGTGCCTGGCACAGATTCACACCTAGGCCTGGCCTTGGTTGACAGACCCTGGTGGACTGGCCACCATTCCCACCATCTCAGGGCAGTCTGCCAGGCAGGGTGCCGAGGTGGCCCCCCAGGGGTGGGGCGGTCCACTCACGGGGACTATTGTACGTGTAGCGTCCTGGTTCCTTCGCGGGTTCCAGCAGCATGGTCCGGGTCTCACATTGGTTTTTCCTGTGGGCAGGTTACCCTCGGGGTCAAGTCTCAGGACTGAGGGTGTCCCTAAACCACAACAATGGGGTAGGCCTCTGGATACCTGAACCCGCCGTACCCCGATGTCCCACCTGAGGAAGGTGGAGGTGAGGTTGAGGCCGCCGTCCTCAGAAAGGGTTACCTCCGTCCTGCACATAGACAGCGCCTTTTTCTTCTCCCGGTACCAGCTCGAATTGGAGGCAAGGCCGGCGCTGAACCAGCGCCCCAGGAACTGTAGCGAATGGCCATCGGGTGGTTGTGGGGTAGGCGGACTCTACCCCCATTCCCTCTCTCCTCCATTCCCTCTCTCCCCCACTCTCCTCCCCCCCCCGTTCCCTGGGACCTGACTCCGGCTGGTCACGCCCACCACCCAGACTGACCACGCCCACCACTCCGGCTGACCCCTCCCGCCCTGTCTGGCAGTTCCAGCCCATTTTTCTCTCCCTGGAGTAGGGGGTGGAGGTCGAGCAAGCTTCTCCCATCCCCCCCCCCGGGAAAGTCGGGGTCCCAGTCCCTTGGGTCCAAATCTGCATCTCATTCCTCTGGTGGGCCGAGCGTGCGTCAGAATGCGCCCCATTCTCCTGGAGGAGTCAAGGTAGCCTGGACCAATCGCGGTGGCGCGCCTGGCGCGTCCTCGCCACCTCCCGGGCACGAGCGCGCGTGGCCGGTGGTGCCTGAGTGAAGCGCGTCCTGGAGGCACTGGCTGAGAGGTGTTAGTGGGTGCACGATCCCAGCCCTGGGCCCCAGGTGTGGAGTGTGCTTCCCCCCCCGCCTCTGTCCTTATAGAGGGACCAATGGCAGGGAAAGCACGGTAAGTGCCTCCCAAGGAGACGGCCAAATGCAGGCACTTTGTGAAGGCTATGCCAGGCAGCCTCCTGGGACGTCTGCCCAGCCCTCCTTCTCTTTCAGCCGGCTCACGTCTCTCTACCCATTACAGCCATCAATAGGGCACTGAGGGATTGAGTCCCTTCTGCTGTGGGAGAAGACCTGGTCCTGAAAGTGCCCATTGCCCTGAGGGCCCAACTGCTTTAGGTTGGGGCAGGCGACCCTCACCTTGTCCTGTTGGAAGTTGGGCTGCACGGAGTCCTGGTCCTGGGCTGAGGTGTTCAGGAACCCCAGAGCCCCCAGGAAGACCAGCCCCATCCACAGTATTCGGAGAGCTGCCATTCTTCTGGGGCAGATCAGGTGGCCTGGGCCGGAGGCCAGCAGTGTGGGCACAGCAAGAGCGCGGTGGGCAGAAGGAGCAGAGGACACTGCCAGGACCCCTATTTATGAACCAGGCCTGGCTTCTGTCCACTGGAGGCTCGTGATGCTGATGAGGTGGAGCGGTGGGGGCCGAGATCCCCAGCTGCAACCTCATTTGCCACAGGATTGGTTATGTAAGAGTCTCCAACTGAGTTCAGCCTGGGCCCTGCTGTCCCGTCTCTGCATGGCCCATCCCGTCTCTAACCCCAGACACAGAGCTGGCCCAGACCCTGCTGGCTCCACTCCTGCTGGTAAAGCCCACCTATCTCAGCAGTGCAGATAGGTCATGGATGTGCCCGCAAGGATCTGTGCTTACTTCCAACCTTGCCCTCACAGGCCCTACTCACCATTCTTTCTCCAAGCCCTGTGACCCCAGCAGGGAGCACAAAGCCTCTTTTGTACCCTTCTGTATTTGGTCACGAAAGGCCAGTAGGCCAGCTGGCCTTGGAGGAGCCCCTGCCAAGGTAAAGAAACTCAATCCACCCTGTAGCGGATTTGAGAGTCAGCTGTGCAGGGTACAGCTTCCCCCATGGCCAGCTATTTGGGCTCTCGTGGTGGCCCCTTGATCCCCCCATGGGACGAGAAAGCAGGAGTGGGAGGGAAGGGATGAGAGAGTAGGCTCTGAGAGGCTGCAGGCAATGACAGGGGACTGCAGTCGGTGGCTTCTTCCTGGTTTCTGTGACCTGGCCGAGAACCCAAAGGCCAAGGAAGAGAGCCACTGTGTACTGCTGTTGTGCCCCTCCATGTGGCTCAGGGATTGGAGGTTTTTGAACATAGGTTTATTTAGCTTCGACAGTTGTGTAGGCAGAGCCTGGAGGGTTTCTTGCTCTCTGAGCGAAGTTGGGGCTGCTAGAGTGGCCCCGCAGGGCCCTAGGGAGGGATTGGGGTAAATCCAGAGGTGCCTGAGGATCCCCCCTTCCACTGAGCCTCCCATGCCATCTTTTGCCCAGAGCAGCCCCACGCACTTACTCAAGCCATCCAGGCCCTAAACTACGGGGGAGTGTCTGTTGGAACAGGCAGAGGTTGGGAGGGCCTGTCTCTGAGACCATGCACTATCTGGCCTGGCAGATCTTGGGAACTTTCTTCTAGAAAGGCGCAGAGGATGGGGGCAGGAAGGGGAATGTGAGAAGGCCTGAGCACATCAACTTAGGGGAGTCCAGTGGGTGGGGCAAAGACCCCCATGCAGTTAGTCTTAAAGGGCTCTGGAGGGTGGAACCTTGTTATAGTTTGAACCTGAAATGCCCCTTCCTTCAATAGGTTCATAGGGGTTTTTTGTTTTGCTTTTTGAGGTAGGGTCTCACTCTAGCCCAGGCTGACCTGGAATTCACTGTGTAGTCTCAGGGTGGCCTTGAACTAACGGCGATCCTCCTATCTCTGCTCCTGAGTGCTGGGATTAAAGGTGTGTGCCACCATGCCCGGCTGGGTTTGTTTTTGTTTTTGTTTTTTCTGTTTTTCTTTCATTCTTTCTTTCTTTCTTGCATTTTTTTTAAAATAAAAGAGAGAGAGACAGAATTGGTACACCAGGGCCTCCAGCCACTGTAGTTGAACTCCAGATGCATGCTCTACCTTGTGCACATGCATGACCTTTACACTGGCCTCACCTGTGCATCTGGCTTATGCGGGTCCAGGGGAGTCGAACATGGATTCTTAGGCTTCCCAGGCAAGTGCCTTAACTGCTAAGCCATCTCTCCAGCCCTGTTTTTTTTTTTTTTTTTTTTTTTTTTTTTTTTTGAGACAGGGTCTCATTCTATCCCAGGCTGACCTGGAACTCATGCTGTGGTCCCAGGCTAGCTCAAACTCCTGGTGATCCTCCTACTTCTGCCTCCCAAGTGCTGGATTAAAGATGTGCATCACCACGGCCTGGTTTAATGTTTTTTGGGTTTTTTGTTTGTTTGTTTGTTTTTTGGCTTTTTAAGGTAGGGTTTCACTGTAGTTCAGGCTGCCCTGGAATTCACTCTGTAATCTCAGAGTGGCCTCAAACTCACAGTGATCCTCCTACCTCTGCCTCCCTAGTGCTGGGATTAAAGGCTTGCGCCACCACGTCTGACTAATTTTTTTAAATTAACATATATTAGTTATACATAATAATGGGTTTTATATTTTAAGAATTTGTTCCTGAGCCGGGCATGGTGGCGCACGCCTTTAATCCCAGCATTCGGGAGGCAGAGGTAGGAGGATCACTGTGAGTTCAAGGCCATCCTGAGAGTGAATTCCAGGTCAGTCTGGGCTAGAGTGAGACCCTACCTCAAACCCCCCCCCCCACAAAGAAAAAGAATTTGTTCCTCAGCTGGTGGCACTATTTAGAGGGCTGTGGAACCTTTAGGAGGTGTGGCCTAGGTCCCCGGAGGCAGGCCTTTGAAGGTTATAGCTGGCTCTGGCTTTCTGCTTGCTGGTCTCTTCTAGTTCCATAAGTCAAAATAAATCTTTTTTGGGGGAGGGAAGGAGGCTAGAGAGATGGCTTAGTGATTAAGGTTCTTACATGCAATGCCTAACAACCCAGGTTCAGTTCTCCAGTACCCACATAAAGCCAGATGCACAAGAGAGAACATGTATCGGGAGTTTATTTGCAGTGGCTGAAGGCCCTGGCATGCCCATTCTCTTGGTCTGTCTTCTTTCTCTCTGCTTGCAAATACATACATAAATAAATAAATCTTTTGGGCTGGAGAGATGGCTTAGCAGTTAAGGTGCTTGCCTGTGAAGCCTAAGGACCCATGTTCAATCTCTCTCCAGATCCCCCGTAAGCCAGATGCACAGAGGTGATATAAGCACAAGGTCACTCAATCAGCACCAGTGGGGTGAGTCCCCAGTCTCCTTGCTTCAGTCCTCACATGCTCACAGGTGCCAACCCCATCACTGAGGTTTTTTTCTCCTAAATTCCTACCAGACTGAGGGCCTCTACTTCCTCTGAACCGCAGAACATTCTGATGTGAGAGCCCAGGACCACTCAGAGCCTCCAGTCCTGTGATGTCCCCACACAAATACTCCAACCCCAAAAAGGCCTTTTTTCTTTTTCTTTTTTTTGGAGGTAGTGTCCAGGCTGACTTGAAACTCACTCCATAGCTCAGGCCGGCCTTGAACTCATGGTGATGCTCCTACCTCTGCCTCCTGAGTGCTGGGATTAAAGGTGTGCGCCACCACGCCAGGCCTAAAAGGGCTCTTTGAGGAGATCGGCTTGCTCTTCCAGGACTGAGGTAGGTTTTCTGGTCCAGGCTGGCTGGGTCTCCAGTGTCTGCTGGTTTCTATCTGGTGCTTCACAGCACCCATGGGTTCTGGCTCTTGGTCTAAGTACAGCCCTGAGACTGGGCGGGGGGAGGGCGCACCTTTCACTTTCACTGTGGGGTTTAAGAGAACCAAGGGAGATGGGGTCACAGTGCTGAGCAGGGCCTGAGAGAATACCCAGCAGAGACAGCCGGCTACCAGGGATCCGAGGCATTGTGCAGGGATACCCTCTCCACAGACCCCCATCTGGGCTCTGGGCCTCAGCACCTCGAGGCTCCCGGGATCACCCTGTGCTTCATCTTCCCAGGCTAGAGTCAGTTTTCTGTTCAAGGACAGGTCTGGCTCTGTCATCTTGAGAACCTGGATGGGCCAGGAAGGTGCCTAGCCCGGGCAGAGAACTGGGTCAATGTGGACAAGTGTCCCGGGGGACATCCTAGCTCTCCCCTCCCCTCCCCAAACCAGATGCTGCAGCTCCTAGCTGGGCCTGGAACACGAGTGTTCATCTCTCTGGCCCCTCCCCCGGGGCTCCCCCCTCCTCAGAGCAGTCAAGGAAGGTTGGCCTCTCCTTTGTTATCAAGTGTTTATATCTGTGGAAGGCAGATGAGGCTGGGTGCCCAGGAGGAGGACAAGGCTCCGGGCTAGGTCTTTCAGGAACCCACCAGCTCTGATGGGGGGGGGGTGTCTTCTGGCCTCAGGAAGAAGGGAAGGAAGGAGAGGGACCTGAGGGGAGAGAGACCACAGTGGAAGGAGGACAGAGAGGATGGTGGGGGAGGAGAAGGGGGGGCATGATCTCTGACCTTCATGCACCCCCACACACACCCTATCCCCCAAGGCTGGCTTAGTAGCTGCAGATGGAGAGGGAAGGGTGGATATGCAAGTGGACCCAGTTGAGAGGCAGGTAGAAGGTGGCCCAGGCCAGGGGACCCAGAGGCTTGAGGAGAACCACATTTCAGATGTCGCTGTGTCCTGGCCTGGGCTCCGCACGGCGTCATGCACAGCAGATCCTAGTGTAGCTATGAACACCAGCTTTGGGGTCTCTCTTTACCACCCCATCATTCCTTCGGAAGCCTGGTCTTAATGTCGTGTCGCACTTGCAATTTGTTCGCACACACTGTGCACCCTGGGCTGTCAGCTTCAGCCAGGCCTCGGAGAGAGAGCTGTCCTCCACATCCCACTGCCCACTTCCAGACTCCCCTGGCTAGACCCCCTGGTGCCAGGTTCTGTCCCTGCTGGGCCTGACGTATCCTTTCCTGAACCCTTGCTGGCCTCGCAAGCAGACAGGCTACTTCCCCAGACGCACTTGAGGCTCTTTCCTTCTGACCGGGGAACGCTATGCTGCTCAGCTCTGGGAAATACCGGCATGTCCAGCACCCCAGGTCTTGCCCCAGACCTTCTGTCTGAGCGCCAGGAGCCAGCCTCACCCTTGGCCCCTGAGGATCCCCGCCTAGCCAGTCCCCTCTGGCCTTCAAAGACGAGAGCTGGGTGTCTCTGCTGCACAGTATCCATCCCAGCCTGGCAGAGCCTCCAACCCCAATAGACATCCCACCTGGCCCCCCATGCCTCAGTCCTCAGGGGCTTGGAGTCATCTCCCTGCCATCTGTGCAGTCTAGTGACCCCCTCCACCTACCCCAGGCCCCCCAGTACCCGCTTTGAGAAGGAAGGTGACATGGTGCTTGGGGATGCCCAGGGTCCCAGTAAAGTTGATGAACTTTTCCCTCTGATCGGAATTCAGTTCCTTCTTCTGCCCTGTGCCAGGAAGACAGCGAGGGGCTGGGAGGGCTTTGCCTCCCACTCAGTCCCTGAGAGGCGTTGGAAAGGGCTTCTCTTCCCACCGTGGGGGATTAGACCCTTACCCAACAGGGCCTTACCCAGCAGCATGACCCAGACTCTCCCTTGGCCCTTGGTTTCTGTGTGCAGGACCAGCGTGAGGCACGCGTCCTCCTTCTCCACGACATTCACCTTGTAACTTTCCGATCCCAGCTCTGGTGGGAGCAGGGGAGAGTCAGGTCTCTGCTGGTGAGGAGGGGACTGCTGGGCACATCTCCCTCTGAAGGGGACCTTCCCTGGAGTGCCCTTTGAGACCGTGCTCACCTTCCCAGTCTCTGAGGGACTTCTGGCTTGGCTTGCCCTCGGAGACAGGGGTCCTAGGCAAGTCTTCACAGGGTGAGGCCCTGAGAAGGAAGGGGAGGAGACCTGGACTCTGGTTGGGTGAGAAGGGGAGACTCTGGGGACTTTTCCCAAAGGGCAATCTTGCTCTGCATGCTTCCCAAGGCAGCTGGTGTCTCGTGGCAGTCTGGGCTACCCAGAGCTCCCGCTGTTGTCTCAGCTGATCACTGTGCCACGTAGACTGCCCTCTACTCCCAGCCTAGGCCTGAACTCAGTTCTTCACCTACCTCTACCCCCCCCCCCCAGCTCCTGGGAGTCCCTGCAGGCTCCTCCTCCAAACCACAGGTCCCAGAACGCTCCTATGCGGAGGCTGCTTTATATACTCAAGACAGGAGCCGACTCCACCCCTGTGTGGGTCTTCTGACTTCCACCTGCCCGTCTTGTGGGTTTTCTACTGGCATCTCCAGGCAACCTGAACACCTGGCAGGAGGTCTGGGCACCAGGCCTCACCTGACCGGGACAGATGTGAGTCTGGAGGCTGTCGGCCACATCTGGAACTGGGCTCCATCCTCCTTCCTGAAGGTGTGGCTCACCAGGCCGAGGATAAACCACTTGCCCTGGAACCGTAGAACTAGTGACGGGCAGGGCCAGCCCCGTCCCACCCCAACTTGGGCTTCTAGAACCCCTCCCCAGGCCTCCAATCTAGGCCTTTACCAACGATGCTCCAGCATCAGGCAGAGACAAGGTGACCCTGAGTAGTGGTCTCACGGCCTTCTAGAGCCTCGGCTTCCCCATATACAGAAGAATTTGTCTCTACCTGGAGGGTCTCCGTGGCTGTGGGGGAGAGTGACTTATGGCCCTGTTCAGGGCTAGAGTTGGGATGAGCTCCCCACTTCTTGCTCCTGTCCATGGGGCCAGAGGCTGCCCTGCCTGAGTGTTCATTCACTGTTTTCTTCTGTCTGGGCTGGAGACAGATCTTGTGGAAAGTCAAGTTGGGGCCTGGGATGGGGAGGGGTCCCCAGTGCTTTCTGGGGCCTTGGGCCTGGGTCTGTACCATCCCTAGCAGGGTGAGACCCAGCCACAGGGACTCCATCTGGGTGGAGGAGAGAGGTCCTGGGCAGCAGCGGCCTGGCAGGTGGAGGAGGTGGTGAGGTGCTGGCCTTGGACTGTTACTGAGGAGCCTCCTCCTCACAGTTGGGTCAAGGAAGGGATGGGTGGGGGGAGGGAGGACAGAGAGGGTGGAGCCTCCTTGGTCTTGACCCAATAGAGATCAGGAAGATTTCATCACTTGACCTCCCTGGGTCCTGCTCTGGGGAGTGGAAGATGTACCCATTGAAACCACCAGCTCCCAAGGATGTTCCCCGGCCTTGCTTCACATGTCAAGACAGGGTCCTTTTCCCACGGGGCCTCCTGGCCTTGCCTGCCTGTTCACCCACCCCTTGCGCTGTCTGTATCCCACGCTGGGCGCGACGACAAGGAAGGAGCTCCCAGCTCAGGTCTAGGCAGGATGCCATCAGGTACTTTCTGAGGTTCACTGTGTGCCTAGTATGGGTGGCTACCCTAGAATCTGCCCTGCTTGTCCTCGCTTGGCAGACGTAGTCATTGGGAGTGGACTGAGTTGTTCCCTGGTCCCCAGTAAGGAGGGACAGAGTGTACTGTGCCAAGGTTGGCCCAGGGCCACCCTGCTTAGCCCACAGGTCCATCTGGGCCAGGGCCACTCATGTGGCTGTCATCTCCTTTGAAGACTCTTAGCCCCTCCTAACCTCTTCCTTGGATGCAGGAGTCAGCTAGCCCTGACGCTGTCGCCACCTAGCTGCGGTAGATGCCCGAGATCCATCGTGGGACCCCCTTCTTGCCTGCCTCCTCCCACCACCCCCCTTATTAGTTGCTGGGAGAGGCGACTGCTGGGTTCTAAAATCCCTGGGGATGGGGGGGGACCCTTGGGGAGCCCTGCTGGCTAGCTGGATGTTCGCTAGAAGCATTGCCTTGGCCAGGACACCATCTGTCTGTAGATCAATTCTCAGGACTCTGGGGGTGGGGTGTCACACGTGTTTGGGGACACAGACCCTGAGGGAGTGAGAGGAACATCAACCAAAACCCTTCCTGGTGACACTCCGAGGCACCTGTCTGCAGAGGAGGCAGGGCGCGCACTGGTGGGCCTAGGGCTGCTCTCCTGCTTCAGGCCCCGGGTGCTCCTGTCCTTTCCCAAGGTTGAGCAGCTCCTCAGACCATAGCCAGGGGCAGCGCCTTGTCTCTCCCATGACCGTGGCTGCCCCTGCCCTAGGCATCGCACTTCCCGAGGCCTAGTCACAGGGACTTGGATTCATCTCAGGAGCTGAGCCGTGAGTAGCCTGGCCTGTGTAGGGAGATGTAGGGCACTGCTCTGCTCTGCTCCAGGCGGGGGTGTGGTGACAGCAAGTGACCTGACTAGAGTGTTAAGGTAGCTATAGAGTCGCCTTCCCTGCTATCATCCATGGGTCCCCTTCCTACATGATTAATGTTCTGCCGGACTCCCATTTGTATCATGTATACACCCAGGGATCCATATTGGATGTCCAGGCAGAGATGGCCACTCACAGGTCTCTGTCTGGTGAGCAGGCTGCTCAGGGGTCCCTCCCTCTCAGACCAGAGCCACCCTCTGAAGGAGGCTCAGGGAAGGGGCTGAGGGCCCTGGTGTCCCCACTCTTGCCACTTGCCCTGTGAGGAGAATCGGGTGTGGGGGGCGGGGAGCAAGCCTCCAAAGCGACCTTGGCTGCCCAAAGCCTGAGCACACAGACAGGCAAGACAGAAAGATGTGACACAGGACTCGGGGAGATGACTTAGAGGTTGAAAGCACTTGCGTGCAAAGCCTTCTGGCCTGGGTTTAGTTCCCCAGCGTGCAAGGCAAAGTGCTGCGTGCATTTTAAATTCCAACTTGTGCCTGCAAAAGTGAGAAGCAGAGCCGGGAGAATCCGAGCTGGCCAGTTTGGACCAGCTGGTCTGACTTTTTTTCTTTTCATTCTTTTCTTTTCTTCCCTCCCTCCCTCCCTCCCTCCTTTCCTCCCCTCTCTCCTCTCTCTCTTTCTTTCTTCTGGCAATTGAGATTGTCAGAGACCAGAAAGCCCACAGACTTGTTGCAGTTGGATGGATAAGGTCTTTACAAGTAAATGTCCAAGCTGCTGCTGCTACTGCAGGGCTCAGGAGGCAGAGGCACGATGATCTCATGTTCAAGACAATGCTGGGCTATGGAGTGAGACCCTGTCTGAAAACTAAAAGAGCTATGCTGGGGAGATACCTCAGTGGTTAATGGCACTTGCTTGCAAAATCTGATGACCCAGATTCGATTCCCTAGTATCATATAAAGCCAGATGCGGGCTGGAGAGATGGCTTAGCAGTTAAGGCGCTTGCCTGTGAAGCCTAAGGACCCATGTTTGACTCTCCAGATCCCACATAAGCAAGACATACGAAGGTGAGGCAAGTGCAAGGTCGCACATGCCCACTAGGTGGTGCAAGCGTCTGGAGTTCAATTTCAGTGGCTGAGGCCTAGCACACCAATTCTTTCTCTGCGTGCGTGTGTGTGTGTGTGTCTAAAAATAAACATTAAAAAATTGAAAAAATAAAATAATAAAAAAGATCATTTAAAGCCAGATGCACAAAGTGGCACATACATCTGGAGTTCGGTTATTTACAGTGGCAGGAGGCCCTGGCGAATCCATACTCTATCTCTCTGTGTCTGCCTCTTTCTCTCTGTCTCTGTCCCAAATAAATAAATGTTAAAAAAAAAAAATAAAGGGCTAGAGAGATTGATCAGTGGTTAAGGCACTTGCCTGCAAAGCCTAAGGACTAGAGTTTGATTCCCCAGTACCCATGTAACACCAGATGCACAAGGTGGTGCATGAGTTTGGGGTTCACTTGCAGTGGCTAGAGGCCCTGGCACACCCATTCTCTCTCTGTCTGCCTCTCTCTCTCTAATAAGTAAAAAATTAAAATAAAGGAGTTTACTCTTTAAAAAATTAAAGCCAGGTGTGGTGATACATGCCTTTAATCCCAGCATTAGGGAAGCAGAGGTAGGAGGATCGCCATGAGTTCCAGGCCACCCTGACACTACACAGTGAATTCCAGGTCAGCCTGGGCTACAGCAAAACCCTACCTCAAAAAACCAAAATTATTAAATAAAAATAAGAAGCTCAAAATTGAAATGGCTTAGTGGTTAAGGTGCTTGCCTGCAAAGCCTAACAACCCTGGTTTGACTCCCCAGTGCCCATGTAAAGCCAAATGCACAAAGTGGTACATGCATCTGGAATTTGTTTGCAGTTGCTAGAGGTCCTGGCGTGCCCATTCTCTCTCTGCTTGCAAATGAGTAAATAAACAATTTTTTTTTAAATCTCAAAATAAATACAAGGGATACATGGGCCAGGACAGCGGGTAAAGCAGTAAAGCACTTGCCAGGCAAGTGTATAAGGACCCGAGTTTGGATACCCAGAACCCACGTAAAGCTAGACGCAGCAGCTCACGTCTGTAATCTCAGTGCACCTTCGTGAGATGGGAGACGGAGACAGGAGAATCTCTGGAAGCTCGTGGGCCAGCTAGCCTGGTAGCAGCAGCAGTGAACAAGAAACCCTGCCTCAAACAAGGTGGAAGGTAAGAACCAGCACCTGAGATTGTCCACTGACCTCTATACACTGTCCCTTTTCTGGTTGGGATCTGATCCAGGACCCACACAACATTGTACTTACTTACTTATTTATTTATTTGTTTTTATTTTAGAGAGGCAGACACACAGAGAGAGGGGGAGAATTACCAGGGCCTCAGCCACTGCAATCAACCTCCAGATGCTTGCGGCACCTAGTGGTCACGTGTGACCTTGCGCTTGCCTCACCTTTGTGCATCTGGCTTACATGGGATCTGGAGAGTTGAACATGGGTCCTTAGGCTTCACAGGCAAGTGCCTTAACTGTTAAACAATCTCTCCAGGCCAACATTTTACTTTCTATCTCCTTGGGCTTCTCTGGGTCGGGACAGCTTCTCTGTCCTTGTCTTTCATGACTTTGCCAGTTTGGGGCAGCTGGCCAGATGTTGTATAAAAGTCCTCTATCAGGGTTTGTCTGGTATTTTTCTTACACTTGTGGTGGTGGATTTGGGAGGAAGGTCTGGGAGATGTAGTGTCCTTACTCCACAGCGTGTCAGGGTCACTGTGCACATGACCTTTCCCTGCTGGTTTGACCTTGTCCACCTGGTCAAGGAACACATGCTGCGCCTCTCAGCCCCCTTGAGGGTCCCTCCCTCCCACCTCCCTTCACTGCTTGCCCGCTGAGGTGTGGGCCTCCGCTGGTTTTGGTCCCTAGAGACAAGTTTGCAATTTCTATGCTCTGTAAGGAGAGCGATACTGCACTGCTGTCAGTCAGCTCAGCGACTTGAGACTTATTCTCACTCACCGCACAGTGTTGTGCTGTGCCATGCTCCGCCATTTCACCACCCTTCACGCACTAACAGACATGTGGATTGTGTTCCGTTTGGACACAAAACTGCGAGCAGCATTCAAGCACAGGTTTTTCAAAGGCCACGTGATTTGTTCCTCAGTGGGAAATCTGGAGGAGCTGTGGAGTGTCAGGTGACAGATGTGGCAGTAAGCTTTAAACAGAGACAAGCTGCTTTTCAGGGACTGTCAAATTCTAGCACAGGTTTTCTCCCAGGACCACTGGGGAGGGCAAGAACGCTCAGAGGCACACTGGTGTCCCTGCGTCCGTCCAAGACTATGGTAAGGGGACAGGACCCATGGAAGCCAAGCAGGCTCACAGTTAGGCTGCAGCCCAGCCTGAGCCCTACAGTTGCCCCTCTCAGGATTTGGTGGTCACAGATGTCCTGGCAGTTAGCATGGGACCCAGCTGAGAGCCACAGAGGGTCCAGTGTGGATGTCCTCAAACCAGATGGAAGTTTCTCTTTTGAATGCTTCATGAATTTGTATGTCATCCTTGCATAGGGGCCGTGCTAATCTATTCTGTATCACTCCAATTTTAGACCCTGTGCTGCCAAAGCGAGCATCGGATGGTGGTTTCCTTCTCCTGTGCAAACCCAAGCACGGGCCTGACGACTCACAGACTGTCCACTTGAAGTGGGCCAGCCCCATGCTCAGGGTCCCCCACCAGTAAAAGGGAGGGTCTCTCTGAGTTACTCCAGGAGGTGTGGGCCTCACGCTGTCTCTATCCAGACCGCCACAGTGAGCTACAGAGAGAAACACCGCCAGAAGATGTAATGACTGGGAGACTGTCATTCCAGCCATTTACCCTGGCCTGCTCTTCGGCCATCTCTGTGTTCCTTTGTGCTCTCTTCCTCAAGGGCAGCCACCACTGTGTCTCCACTGTCACCCTGAATGGCTCAGCCCCCACCCCACCCCCGCCTGGCTGAGAGGCCTGAGGCTTGGAGCATGGCATCTCCCTCTGATCCCTGCAGTTGGATGTGAATGCTAGGTCTCTGGAAGGGCAGGGAAAAGGCCTGTGAGTGTGAATCACTGGCCAGCACTACTGAGCTCCACCGGCAAGCTGGACTCTCTCAGGGAGGACAAGAAGAGTCCAGTTGGCCGTAGTGGCATTTCCTGGTTCTGGAGCTTCGGTTTCGTTCCCTGTGCAGCCTGAGGTCAGCCCCTGGGCTGCAGGTGCCCTCAGCAGGGATCCTCTGCTTGGGGTTCCCCATAGCCTCAAGGGGCCTGTGCCACACCAGCCACAATGCCCACTGTCCTGGGGGAGGGGGAAAGCAGTAGAGAGCTCACCCGAGCCCCAGGGCCAACATTGGCATAGTGCCCTTTTCTGGTCCCAGGTTCAAGGTGGCCTCTCTGGGTCCTTAACAGGCAGGGGGAAGGTTCTGGGTTCCCATTCTTGCTACAGGCTCCCCTAAAGGGATTCCCAGACCTAGTGTGGGGCCACGCAGTTGGAGCCCCAGGTACATGAGTGATGCCCTGTGATGGCTTGAATACGAAATGCTCTCCACAGCCTCACGTGTTTTGAGTGTTTGGCCCCCAGCTAATGGTAATTTGGGAAAGTTGTGGGAGCCTTTGGGAGGTGGGGCCTTGCTGAAGGAGGTGTGTCACTGGGGGCGGACCTTGAGGTTTATTAGTCCAGCAAACTGGGTGTTCAGGTAGCTCAGTCTTGCCGCTTGCTCCCAGCTGACGCCCTGGGTCTGTGACGCCCTGCTGTCTCCCCACCAAGATGAAACTTCCTCACATAAGATGATTTTGGCTGGGTATTTTGTCCTAGCAACAAGAAGGTAACTAAAACTAAAAAATAAAATAAAATAAAAAGTAGCTGCAGCCACTCCCCCACCTGACCTGACCGTCATCCCTTCCCTCACTCAGAGGATCCCGCTGGCCCCTGGACATAACCACCCTCCCACACCCAGGCCCTGACCCGTGTCCTCCAGCCCGAGCTCAGAGGCCGGCCTCCTCTTCATTCTACTGTTCAGCCTCGCAGCTCCCTTGTCTCTCCCACGTGGGCACAAGTGGACGGTGGGCAGTGTGTGGATATAGAGAGCCAGGAACCTGTGAGGACCTCTGTTAAGGGTCTGGAAGGTACAGTTTTAGTCACAATGGTGATAGGCCGCAAGTGGACAGCCCTGAAGCTGCACAGCAACGGGTGTCCTTGACAGCAGTGGCTTCCACAAGATCTTTGTCTCTGCCTGCCAAGCCTGGCCCCAGCTAAGGCCCTGGGAAGCCCTGATACCTGGTAGTCCAGGATCTGTCTCCACCTCTAGCCATCTGGGATGGGGCCTCCCTGGTAGACCCCGCATCAGTGACTGGTCTGGGGGCTGCAGTGTAGCACGGGGCTCCTCCCTAACTGTCTGCCATCCCGACAGACAGACCCAGGACGCTGAACTAAACAGAGGCTTGGACTCACTATCCTAAGCATAACCAGTGACTGACGCAGGACAGGGAACCAGGGCCTGACAAGCCTGCAGTTGCCTACTTGGGAAGAGCGCAGGGCAGGCTCCAGCCCTTTCCCAGGAGCAAAGAGCTGATCTCGGGGGCTGAGAGACCCTCACCTAGGGACTTGGTTTTTCTTCCAGGGAAGTGCGGGTGCATTCCCCATCCAAACGGGTGAGCACATCCCATGAGCATATCTTTTTAAATATTTTTTGTTTATTTTTATTTATTTATTTAAGAGTGACAGAGAGAGAAAGAAGCAGGTAGAGAGAGAGAGAATGGGCGCACCAGGGCCTCCAGCCACTGCAAACAAACTCCAGATGCATGCGCCCCCTTGTGCATCTGGCTAACGTGGGTCCTGGGGAATCGAGCCTCGAACCAGGGTCCTTAGGCTTCACAGGCAAGCGCTTAACTGCTAAGCCATCTCCCCAGCCCAGCATGAACATATTTTCCTCCCCTTCTCTTCTGGTCTTCCTTTTCAGCCAGCCTGCCTGCCCGCCCGCACCTCAGTGTCTCTCCCCTGCCTCTCTTCTTCATCCTCCATTCTCACTCTCATCTCTCCATCAGTCAGTTGGCTCAGTTGACAGCTACTGAGAAGTGGGTTCCTGCTCATCCTGGTGAGGGAGGGAGGGCTGTGCCTGCATCATTGCCTAGAGGGGTCAGGGCCTGCCTCTTCCCCTGGTCCCCACTCTGGAAGCGAACAGTGTTCAGGGCTGGGGTTAGCCCCCCCAAGTCAACCCTTTTCAGCAGAGGGTTTCAGGTACACAGGTGAGGGGTGGTTACACATCTATGCTTCCTTACCCATGGGTCAGGAGTAGAGGGACAGCTATATCATACTGGTAGCACATTAGTTCTGGTCCTGCGGGCATCCTCTGGGAGCCCCATGGTGGGAGTGCATGAGGGTGCTCCAAGGGAGACAGGGTGACAGGCCCCATTTTCCATGAGTGGTATTGGGAAAAGCAGTTTCCCTTGGGGAAGGAGTGGTTGGAAATGCATGGAGGCCTCAGGCCTCAGGCCTCAGGAGGGAGGTTGGTAAAGACTTGTTGGAGAAGGGTCTCCAGCACAGCTCTGTAGCCCAGGTGCAGGCCCCTCACTGTGCCCAGGCACTTGTCCAGCTGGCCCCTTTCTCTTCCAGAAAATTGCACACTCTGCTCTGAAGCTCAGGAGGCTGGACCAGGGCCAGCAGGCCCAGGGGGGGTGATGGGAGGGGCTGTTCTGAGGCCCAAATAAAGGGCCTTGTCAGATGGGGACTGGCCCTCCTCATCACAAGCTCACCCAGGGTGGTGGGTCACAGGATTCAAAGCCTGCCTAGCAATACCCAGCTGGTGGCTCTCCATCTGATATCCACCTCCCCCAGTCCTGGGGGCTGGAAGTCCAAGATCAGGTGCCTGCAGCTGGGGTTTCTCCAAGCCCCCTGCCTTCTCCCTGCATGCATCTCAACTCCTAATGCCTTTCTCTTGCAGTTTAGAAGCTCAGCCAGGGAACTGAGGACACAGTCCATACAGCTTGGTCCCAGCCCTTTACCTGGTCTCCTGTGCAGGAAAGTGGCCATCCTCATTGGCCTTCATCATTCACTCCTGTGAACCCCACTTCTCTGGTCATACCTGGCCCCTGAACTGAACCTCACTCTTTTTTTTAAACACTGCCTTTTTGTTATTTTTTAATATTTTTATTTTTATTTATTTATTTGACAGAGAAATAGGGGAGGGAGAGAGAGAAAGAGAATGGGCTCGCCAGGGCCTCCAGCCACTGCAAACTCCAGACGCATGCGCCCCCTTGTGCATCTGGCTAACGTGGGTCCTGAGGAATCGAGCTTCGAACCGGGGTCCTTAGGCTTCACAGGCAAGCGCTTAACCACTAAGCCATCTCTCCAGCCCATGAACCTCACTCTTAAGGAAGCACAGGTGGCCTGGTTGAGGTCATACTAGTTGGTGGCCAGAGAAGGTAGAGCCCCTTGAGCTACTGGCCAAAGCTCCCTGAATGTGCAGATAGATGCCTTGCTGGCTCAGTGAGTACTACCCACTGTGCTCTGGGGATGGAACCATAGCTACAGACTGCCCCAGAGGTCTGAAGGCTTTCTCTGGGGTGTTTCCAAGAATGAAGGCAAAGTGGACATGTGTGTTGTGGGGGGGGGGATCCCCAGGCAAGGCCACGAGCATGCTGAAAATGAGCTTGGAGGCTATCCTGGGACCAGGTGTGATTTGGGTATGTTGTGGTGACTGGTGGGCAGGGCCATATCTCAGCTCTCAGGGTGGAAGGCCCCATAACACCGCAGTGGGGCAGTGGCACCATCCAGCTTGGGCTGCTCTGGTCCCACAAGGCCTCGGGTTCTGTGGAAAAAGCAGTTCATGCTGGCCTCGAGCTCAGGGCGCATTGAGTCCAGAGCTAGATCACCAGCCCTTCTGGCCCCTGCCTGGCCTCTCTCTGCCTGTCAGGGGTGAGGCTTCCCCTAGCTGGCACCTCTTGCACCCTGTATGGCACTGAGTGCTCTCTTCCAGCAGTATCAAGACCCCCCTCCCCAGTTTCCATCTGAATAAGTAGGACCCTGAGTCCGTGTTCCATTACAGCCTCCATAATGCTAGGATGGAAAATTCCCACTCTGTTAATTCGCAGGAAACCAATAAGATGACTACCTGTGGAATAAAATCTCTTTACCAGCAAGCCTGAGAGGCCCCCTGTGTCCCTTCAGAATAGAAATCAGAGAGGGGCAGAGAGATGGCACAGCAGTTAAGGCACTTCCTGGCAAAGCCAGAGGAGCCAACTTCAACTTCCCAGTATTCATGTAAAGCCACATGCACAGGTGGTATATGTATCTGGAGTTCGTTTGCAGTGGCTAGAGGCTCTGGCCCACCCATTCGATCTCTCTCTGCCTCTTTCTCTCTCTCTCAAATAAATAAATAAATAAAAAGAAAACTTAGCCGGGCGTGGTGGCGCACACCTTTAATCCCAGCACTTCGGGAGGCAGAGGTAGGAGGATCGCCATGAGTTCAACGCCACCCTGAGATGACATAGTGAATTCCAGGTCAGCCTGGGCTAAAGTGAGATCCTACCTCAAAAAACCAAAATAAATAAATAAATAAATAAACTTAAAAAAAAAAAAAAAAAAGAAAAGGCCGGGCGTGGTGGCGCACGCCTTTAATCCCAGCACTGGGAGGCAGAGGTAGGAGGATCGCTGTGAGTTTTTTTTTTTTTTTTTTTTTTTTTTTTTTTTTTTTTTAATTAGTCAGTTCTGTATTCAGCAAATACAGTCAGTTTGGTACCATTATTAGGCTCATCCGTGACCTACCCCCTCCCCTTGGCCCCTCCTTGTTGAGGTATACGGGTCATGCATTGTGGAGTTAGCCCACAGTTATGGGTAAGCTAAATGTCTCTGCATATCATGACCCAACATGTGACTCTGACATTCTTTCCGCCCCCTCTTCCGCAAAATTTCCCTGAGCCATGTTGGGTTCATTTTTGGTCTGCTTCAGTGATGAGGTGTTGAGGGCCTCTGAGGCTCTGGCTCTCTGATTTGGTAGGAGTTGATTTTTCTCTATGCTGATCTCCTTCCCCCTTGTGCTGGTGTCCGGTTCATCAGGAAAAACAGCCCCCTTGCTTGTTTCTCGAAGTTTTCTTAGTTTCAGCCGGAGCCCTTTTGAGGTATGATGAGGTGGCTCTCTCCTTAGGGTCTACATCTATCTGAAAAAGAGAAGCAGATTCTCCAACGGAGAGTAAGTTAGCACCAGGACAAATGAGATAACCCTTACTTTTTTTTTTTTTTATATAGAGAATTTAATAGGTGTAGGCCCTCTTGTAGCCCACAATTGATAGTAGGTTGATACTGGAGAGTGGGCTTATGTTTGGATATGGTTCTGACTTGTTTCCCAGCTCCAGCTATGGGTCCCATACCAGTGAGGGGATCAGTTAGCCAAATTGAGAGTAGTTGGTTCCCCACCATGGCTGTGTGCCACCACTGCACTTGTGTGGGCATCACAATAAGTTATTTGCTGCTAAGTAGGTTAGACCATGCGTTGCTTCGATAGATATTGGTCAATTTCCCCCAGTCGCCCATGTAGCACCTTCTGGCACTAGACGCGCTGACTGTCTGGGGACTGACTCTCATCCAACTTCCAGCCATGCCGTTCCAATTTGCATGTCAATCACATAAGGTATCTTCAGCAGTAGGGTCTTACCACTAACCTTTGGTGGGTCATCAAGTACTCTGACAGAAATCTGTCTGTCTTTTAGGAAACCTTGTAGGTCTCTCTGATCAAAAGCTCATTGTGGATGATAGCCCCATGCTGGTTCTGGGAGTTACAGGTCAGTGCCCACTAAGAAAATGAGGAAAAAGATAACTACACTCATCCACTGTTGGTGGGAATGTAGGATGGTACAACCGCTTTGGAAAGCAATATGGAGACTTCTGAAAAAGCTGAGTATAGAGATACCAACAGACCCAGTTATTCCCTTACTGGGCATCTACCCTAAAACCTTCAAACCACAGACTAAAGAGATTTGCTCAACCATGTTTATAGCGGCTCAATTTGTAATAGCTAAGAGCTGGAATCAACCCAGATGTCCATCACTAGAAGAATGGATAACTAAGATGTGGTATATCTACACAATGGAATTCTATACAGCAGTAAGAAAAAATGACACAATGAAATTTGAGGAAAAATGGTTGAACCTGGAATTCACTATGTAATCTCAAACTGCTCTCGAACCCACAGTGATCCTCCTACCTCGGCCTCCCCAGTGCTTGGATTAAAGGCGTGCGCCATCCACGCCCAGCTGTCCTTGGTACTTTGATGCCTGCCAGTGAAGGTCAGCGGACATCCACAGCTCTGAATGAGAATCAGTGAAGGTCAGGCATTCTGGACGTTAAGCCCTGGTCTCCTGCACCAGGTGAACACAAGTTGAGGACTTTTTTTTAGATTTTTATTTTTATTTATTTATTTTTTTCCTTCCAAATTTTTATTAACAACTTCTATGATTATAAAAAATATCCCATGGTAATACCCTCCCTCCCCCCACTTTCCCCTTTGAAACTCCATTCTCCATCATATCCCTTCCCCATCTCAATCAGTCTCTCTTTTATTTTGATGTCATGATCTTTTCCTCCTATTATGATGGTCTTGTGTAGGTAGTGTCAGGCACTGTGAGGCCATGGATATCCAGGTCATTTTGTGTCTGGAGGGAGCATGTTGTATGGAGTCCTACCCTTCCTTTGTCTCTTACATTCTTTCCGCCACCTCTTCCACATTAGACCCTGAGCCTTGGAAGGTGTGATAGAGATATTGCAGTACTGAGCACTGCAGTCATTTCTTTCCATCACCATGATACTTTCTGAGTCGTCCCAAGGTCACTGCCATCTGAAAAGAGAAGATTCTCTACCAAAAGTGAGAGTAGCATTAATATAAGGGTGTGAACATTAAGAGAAGTGCTTACTGGGCAGTTTGATAAGCATAGTATATACATTTATCCAGACAACAGCAGACGTTACACCCCTAGGGCTCAGGATTATCCCTGTTTTAAGTTTTCAGTATCAGGGATGTATTCCCTCCCATGGAGTGGGCCTCCAGTCCAATTAGAGGGCAGTTGGTTTCCCCCATAACAGACATGCCACTATTGCACCCATTGGCTCATTTGGCCTGGCTGGCCAAATATAAGGCTTGCAGTGTCCACTGTTGAGTATCTTCACTGGAGATTTCTCTTTCTCCCATTGAACTGCATGCAGAATGGCTTCTTCCAGCTTTCTGTCAGCTGGTCTACATGGAGGAGGTTATCAGCTCAGTTCCAGCAGGATTTCTCAGTGGCCTTGCAGCCCAAGTATGTGGAGTCTTCAGCAATAGGGTCTTACCATCTATTCCTGGTGGGAAACCAAGGGCCTCAGCAATGGCCTATAAAGTTTTGGGGGCATCAGGGACCTCCCTGGCCAACAACTCACTGGAAGGTATTCCATCCCTGGCACTGAAAATTTTCTAGCAACAATCTATGGCTCCTGAATGTTCCTAGGCATATATCCTAAGGACTCATCTCATTTCCTTAGAAGTACATACTCAACCATGATTATTTCTGCTCAATTCACAATAGCTGGGAAATGGAACCAGCCTAGATGTCCCTCAACTTATGAGTGGATAATGAAGATATGGCACATTTATACAATGGAGTTCTAGTCAGTGGTAAAGAAAAATGAAGTTATGAAATTTGCAGGAAAATGGATGGATCTGGAAAGGATTATACTAAGTGAGGTAACCCAGGCCCAGAAAGCCAAGCGTTGCATGTCCTCTCTCATATGTGGATCCTAGCTACAGATGACTGGGCTTCTGTGTGAGAAGGAAAAAACTCAATAGCAGAGGTCAGTAAGCTAGAAAAGAGATATAAAGGGAAGAGAAAGGAAGGGAGGTGGGTACTTAATAGGATGGTACTGTATATATATAAGTAGAAGAATAGACTAATGGGGTGAAAGGCCCAAAATGAGGTCAGGGGAAGAGATTGAGTAAAGGAAAGGTGGAGGGAGGACTAATCAAAATCTAAGAGGATATAAATAAATCATATGGAATCCTACTTTTTTGGACAAAATTGAGGAGCTTTTTGTTTGTTTGTTTGTTTGTTTGTTTGTTTTTCAAGGTAGGGTCTCACTGTAGCCCAGGCTGACCTGGAATTCACTATAGAGTCTCAGGGTGGCCTCGAACCCACGGCGATCCTCCTACCTCTGCCTCCCGAGTGCTGGGATTAAAGGCGTGCTCCACCATGCCCGGCACATAAAGTATTTTAAATTTTTTGTTTAGCTCAAGGTATTTTATTTTTTGTGGTACTGAGGACTGAACCCAGGGCTTCACCCATGTCAGGCAAGGGCTCTACACTCCAGGCCTCTATTTTTTGTCATGCATATGCATGTGTGGTATACAAGTGTGTGTTCCTAAGTGTGGACACATGCGTGCAGGTGTACATGCACATGTGTGTGGAGGCCAGAGGTTGACATCCAGTATGATATTAGTCACCTTTGTTCTTTTTCTGGGACAAAATACTTGATACAAAATACTAAATACCAAAAATCAGTTTAACTGGGGAAGATGTTATTTCAGCTCCAGGTCACTGTCCATCATGGGAGGGGAAGCGTGGCAAAAGGAGCTCGAGGCAGCTGGTCACAGCCCATGGTGAGGACACAGACAGCGATGAATGCTTGTGTCCAGCAAGCTCTCTCCTTTCCAAACAATTTTAGGGCTGGAGAGATGGCTTAGCAGGTAAGGCATTTGTCTGCAAAGCCAAAGGACCCAGGTTCGATTCCCCAGGACCCACATAAGCCAGATGCACAAGGGGGCCCATGTGTCTGGAGTTCGTTTGTAGTGGCTGGAGGCCCTGGGGCACCCATTCTCTGTCTGTCTCTCTCTCTCTCTGTCTTCCTCTCTTTCTCCCTATTTCTCTCTGTCAAATAAATAAAATATTAAAAAAATTAATTTATTTATTAGAGAGAGTGAGCCACATAGTGATAGAAAGAGAGAGAGAGAGAGATAATGGGCACATCAGGGCCTCCAGCCACTGCAAACAAAGTCCAGACACATGCACCACCTTGTACATCTGGCTTATATGGGTTCTGGGAAATTGAATCTGGGTCCTTAGGCTTTGCAGGCAAGCTCCTTAACCACTAAGCCATCTCTCCTGTCCCCAAACTTTTTTCTTTTTATACAGTTCAGGACTCTGGCCCATGAAATGGTAGGGGCTGCCCACACTTAATGTGAGTCTTCCCACCTTAATTAACCTAATCAAGCTAATCCCTCACAGGCATGCCCAGAGACTAACTTAATTTGAGTAATCTCTTACAGGTGATTCTAGGTCCTGTCAAGATGACAATCAATAGAAACCATCACAGGGGTCTTCCTCAACATCTCTCCACCTTGGTTTGTTTTTTTTTTTTCCGAGATAGGATCTCACTCTACCCCAGGCTGATCGGGAATTCACTATGTAGTCTCAGGGTAGCCTCGAATTCATGGTGATCCTCCTACTTCTGCCTCCCAAGTGCTGGGATTAAAGGCGTGTGCCATCACGGCCGGCTTGAAACTCCACTCTTTATAATACCTCTTCCCACTCTCAATCAGTCTCTCTTTTATTGTGATGTCATCATATTTTCCTCCTATTATGATGGCTTTATGTTGGTAGTGTCAGGTACTGTGAGGTCATGGATATCCAGGCCATTTTGTGTCTGGAGGAGCGTGTTGTAAGGAGTCCTACCCTTCCTTTGGCTTTTACATTCTTTCTGCCACCTCTTCTGCAATGGACCCTGAGTCTTGGAAGGTGTGATGAGATATTGCAGTACTGAGCACTCCTCTGTCATGTCTTTTCAGCACCATGGTGCTTTCTGAGTCATCCCAAGGTTACCACCATCTAAAAAGAGAAGCTTCTCTAGTCAAAAGTGAGAGTAGCACTAATATACGGGTGTGAACATTAAGAGAAGTGCTTACTGGGCAGTTTGGTGATCATATTATATACATTTAGCCAGACAGCAGCAGACGTTACACCCCTAGGGCTCATAACTACCCTGTTGTAGGTTTTCAGTATCAGGCATGTATTCCCTCCCGTGGAGCAGGCCTCCAGTTCAATTAGAGAGAGGTTGGTTTCCCCCATAACAGACATGTCACTATTACACCCATTGGCTCATTTGGCCTGGCTGGCCAAATTTAAGACTTGCAGCTGTCCACTATTGAGTATCTCCACTAGTGATTTCTCTCTCTCTCTCTCTCTCTCTCATTGAACTGCATGTAGTGTAGCTTTTTCCAGCTTTCTGTCAATTGGTCTACACAGAGGAAGTGTTCAGCTCAGCTCCAGCAGGATTTCTCAGTGACCTTGAAGCCCAAGTATGTATAATCTTCAGCAATAGGGTCTTACCATCTATTTCTGGTGGGAAACCAAGAGCCTCGGCAATGGCCTGTAATGTTTTGGGGGCCATCAGGGACCTCCCTGCTAGCTCCAACTTAAAACAAGCATTTATTTATTAGCCAAGAAACACACACACACACACAGTGAGAGAAAGAAAGAGACAGAATGGGCACACCACTGCAAATGAACTCCAGATGCATGTGCCACTTTATGCATCTGGCTATAGATGGATATACTGGGGAATCAATCCAGGCCATTAGAATTTGCAGACGAGTACCTTAGCTGCTGCAGCCCAGCACTAACTTTTTTTTTGAAACAGGGTCTCACTCTTGGATCTAATTACGTAGCCTGCTTTGGCCACAAACTCATGGTAATCCTCCTGCTTCAGCCTCCTGAGTGCTTGGATTACAAATGTCATCATACCTGGCAACTTTTTTTTTTTTTTTTTTTTTTAATCCTAGCCATTTCCTAAGCGCACAGCTTTGTTTCCTGAGCAGGCACATTTCTATGCAGCGATCAGCACTGTTCACCCATGAACTCTCGTCTTCCCAAACTGACACTGTGTTCCCCTGAGCACCACTTCTCCATCTGGCCCCCAGCACCTGCCATTCTCCTCCTACTTCCTGTCTCCGGATTTGAGAACTTTGAGGACTTCTTGAGTGGAATCCTACAGGATTTGTCCTTATGTGACCGGCTCAAGGTCACCCTGCTACATCACGTGCCAGAAGTCCTTTCTTTTTTTTATATTTTATTTATTTATTGAGAGAGAGAGAGGAAGAAGCAGATAGAGAGAGAGAATGGGTGTGCCAGGGCCTTCAGCCACTGCAAATGAATTCCAGATTCATGCACCACCTTGTGCATCTGGCTTACGTGGGTCCTGGGGAATCGAACCTGGGTCCTTTGGCTTTGGTGGCAAACACCTTTAACCACTAAGCCATTTCTCCAGCCCTCTCTTTCTTTTCAAGCAGTGTCTTGCTATGTTGCTTAGGCCAGCCTTAAGCCCATGGTAATCCTGCTTCAGCCCCTGTCCTTCCCTCTACTCTTCCCTCTTCTCTCTTCTCTACTCTCTGCCTTTTCCCCTCGTTTCTTCTCTTCTCTTCTCTTCCACCTCCCCTTTTTCAAGACAAGATATCACTATGTTGCCCCAGCTGATCTTGAACTCCTGGGATCAAGTGATGCTCCTGCCTCAGTTTCCCAAGTAGCTGGGACTTGACAGGTGTGTGCCACCACACTGGCTTCCTGCTTTGTTAATTAACTTAACTCACTGATCTCTAGCAGTTGACATTGAGACAGTACTTTTGCCCTTGGCTTATTAATGTCTAAATTAGCATTTCATCACTTTTTGGGTCATGGGGTGACTTAGAACTGTTAGTTCCATTCACAGCTCTGCTTCTGTTGATTTTGCTATGCATTTTTCTCTAAGCACATGTTACTCTATATGAGACCCGTGGTGCTGGTCAATATACCATGTCGTCTGCCCCCATGCTGGGCCTCCTTTTAGCTCCCCACTCTGCTGAAAATCAGAGCACCAGATATTATTTTCCTCCCAGTTTGATTGAGTCTGTGATAATGGGTAATTTTTGTTTTTGTGTCTGCAGTCCAGGGAGAGCACCTGACATGGAATAAAAAAGCACAACTAGCCAGGTATGGTGGCGCACACCTTTAATCCCAGCACTTGGGAGGCAGAGGTAGGAGGATCACTGTGAGTTCAAGGCCACCCTAAGACTACAGAGGGTATTCTAGGTCAGCCTGGACTAGAGTGAGACCCTACCTTGAAAAACAAAACAAAACAAACAAAAACAATGAAAACAAAAACACACAACCAGACTGTGAACTCCAAGAAGGACAGCAGGCTCAGACACCTGTGTAAACACAATCTCAGCCAAGATCTAGAATGTTCCATCATCCTCCGCCCTTTGCCATCAGCCCTCAACCCCTGCTCAGCCACTTACGATTATGAGCCATGGATCAAATTTCTTTCACCATAGGGAAGTTTAGAAACTTCCCCAGATGGCTATTACAACACCAAGGGACAGCTATGTCCACCTCCTGCCCAAGTCACCCCTCTCTGCTAAGGTTGCATTCCCAGTGGAGTCTAGGGTGGGAAACAGCAATTCCAGGCCAAGGGGACTCTGGTCCACTCCCCAATGCAGACCCCAGCCAGATCTTGGGTGAAGGCAGAAACTGTGAGCAGCCCAGGGACTTAGGGAGACAGGCAGCTTTGGCGAGTCTACCTGCCTGTGACTTAGTTTCCTGACTAGGGAAACTGGAGTGAATATTCAGGAATACCGGGGGAGTCATTCTGAGTTCAAGCGAATCCTAATGTCTCAGGTCGGAGCATTCCTTGGAGGCCTGTGCCCACCCCTTCCTGGGCCAATCTTGGACTTCATGGCTCCAGTGGTTCTACACACTCTAGGACTCCTGTCCTGCCCCGCCTCTTCCCCACCCTGTCTTTCATATGCAGTGTTCCTGTCAAGTGTCAGTCTCATATACGTATGCCTGTGGGTATGCATGTGTGTGTGTGTGTGTGTGTGTGTATGTATGTATGTATGTACTAAGTATGTATGTATGTATGTACGTATCACACACTTGTGCCTGTGCAGAGGGAGTGGAGACTGTCTTCCCACCTGCCTCACCATGGCAGCACCAATACAATGCCAACTGAGGGTTGTCCCAAAACATCTCATACAGACACTCACTCCACAGCCCCTGTTTAAAGCCCCTGCAAGAATGTGGAGGATGGGCTGGAGAGATGGCTTAGCGGTTAAGGCAATTGCCTACAAAGCCTAAGGACCCAAGTTCTACTCTCTAGATCCCACATTAGCCAGCTGCGCAAAGGTGAGGCAAGCGCAAGGTTGCACGTGCCCACTAGGTGGCATAAGAGTCTGGAGTTCCATTGCAGTGGCTGAGCCCCTGGTGTGCCAATTCTCTATCTCTCCTCTCTCTCTCTCTAAAACAAATATAAATAAATAAATAGAATGTGGAGGAGCTAGGAAAGGAACCCATGCAATCAACACTGAGGTACTCCAGAGGCTGAGGGAGAGCAGGAATGAGGAGTGCTGGATGGATATTCTAGTTCTCCCCTTGTCCCAAGGACAGGTCCTGGGGATACCTAAAACTTCCTTTGTCCCCTTGCCAACCAGAATCCCTGGACCTGATGGCCTAGATAGGACATCCTAGATAAGACAGCCACTGTCTTGGTCCTCAGCTGCATATGCAAGCCAACCTGGACCTGGCCAGATACAGTCATCCCAAGACCACCTTAGAGGTGACGCCCTGCTTGTGCTCAGCACACCAGAGTAGCTTCTGCTTCCATGTCTCTCAGCCAAGCCCCTCCTCTCGGTGGGAACTATGGCAACAGCAGGACCGGGTGCTATAAAGGCCACCTGCGTGCCCTTGTCTAGGGGTTCCAACCTGGCCTTGTTCTCCAAAACATGAGCTGGATGTAACGTGGTAGTGAGTCCAGACATCTGAGAGCGTCATGGTCTGTGAGCTTGTCTAGGACCATGTCCCTAGAGCATACAGTTGCCAGGGCCCCTGACATTCTAAGATACATGGACAGGACCGTATGCTGGCATTGTATTGGCACTGCCCTGGTTGGGGGGCGGTTTAGAGTGTTCTTGGGGCCGGGAGACCAAAGCCCAGGGAAGCAAGGGGCTGTGTGTGTCTCCGAGAGACTGCAGTGTCATCAGGTTGGGGTTTGGAGAGCTGGCTGCAGGTGAGGTGGCTGGAGTGGGTGGCTGGCTGGCTGGCGAGGCAGTTGAAGCTTCTGTGTGTGGGGACCTGCCGTGCTGGCCTTGCGTGGCTGTCCCTTGACAGCCATGTGAGAACTGTTTGGCCTGTTGGGCTGTGGCCGTGATCCGATACCACCTCAGTGGAGTGGCAGTCCCCTCTCTCAAGGTCTGTTCTACTGCGCTATTGGCAACCTGAATTTAGCTCTCACTTTAAAGGGAACAAGAGTTTATTCTGGTGCCAAATGTGAGTGAACATGGCCCAGAAACATGGATTCGGTGGCCCCAAATACCATGTTCCAACATGGGAACAGCTTCATAAGGTTTTTTATAATAATGGAACAAAGTTATAAATCAAGGTGTGTTTTTTTCCCCCCAGATATATTGGTGGAAACGCAATAGCAAAGTAAAGAAATCTCTGTTATAAATCTCAAATGTTATCTGATCACATTCTTACCTTTTGGGTTGGGGGAAACTAGGGGTCTGTTAAATCATATCCCAAAAGGTTTTACCTGATAGTCACAGGGATGTTAGGTCAGACAAAGAGGTGAGCAATGAGGAGCTATTAAGAGGGTTAGGGAGGGCTAAAGAGATGCCTCAGTAATTAAGGTGCTTGCCTGCAAAGCCTAACAACCCAAGTTTGATTCCCCAGTACCCACGTAAATCCAAATGCACAGTGGCACATGCATCTGAAATTTGTTTGCAGTGGCTGGAGGCCTTGACACATTCATTCTCTCTCTCTCTCTCTCTCTCTCTCTGACTTTGCTTGCAAATAAATGAAGATTTTTTAAAAGAGGGATAGGGGCTAGAGAGATGACTTAGTGGTTAAGGAGCTTGCCTATGAAGCCTAAGAACCCAGGTTCAACTCCTCAGAAACCACATAAGCCAGATGCACAAGGTGGTGCATGGGTCTGGAGTTCGATTGCTGTGGCTAGAGGCCCTGGTGCACCAATTCTCTCTCCCTCCCTTCTTCTCTCATAAGAAAAAGAAGGTTGTCGGGCATGGTGGCGCATGCCTTTAATCCCAGCACTCGGGAGGCAGAGGTAGGAGGATCACCATGAGTTTGAGGCTACCCTGAGACTACATAGTGAATTCCAGGTCAGCCTGAGCTAGAGTGAGACCCTACCTTGGGGGAAAAAAAGAGGGTTAAAGATAGCCCAGGATAATTTGACTGCAGATCTGTAACATTCCAAATCTCCATGATAGGCGAGTTGTTATCAATCAGCCTGGTAAAAAAAGACCACAAGTGTGACTTCTTTCTGGAAACTTCAATTCATATCACCTTCTCCCAATTGTGACAAATGGCTGCTGGAAGTCCTCAGTTCTTCCATCTCCTAATTTCCCATCCATCTATCATCCATCCTCCCACTCTCCACCACCCACCTACCCATCCATCCATGCATGCATCACGTAACCAGCCATTTGTCTGTCCAGCCATCCATCAAGACAGGTATCTGTAGCCTACTCTGTGAGAATCTGGTGTCTAATGAAGGACAAAGAGGCCCATGACTCTCTGAAGAGTTTGTGCGTTGGGGAGTCAGATACACAACGGAATGCTGTCTGAGACTAGCGTGAGCGTTGGTATTCCTGGGGTCATCAGGGAAAGTTTTGGGGCTTTAGATCTGTGCCTACCCTGCCCCAGTCCCATTCCAGAACGTGCTTGGCTCTTGCACAATCTGCCAGGTAGAAGGTGTGCACAGGGCCACATACCACTGCCCATGGCGGTGGGCAGACGTCTTCAGAGGGATTCTAAATAGGCCACCCAGGTTTCCCCTCTTGAGTGCTAGGCTGTTCTAGGAGGGTGAAGGTTAGGCATGGGTGGACTATCTCTAGATTCGGATTGGTCTCTAGCAAGTCAGAGAACGTGGCTGATCCTGGGCTCTAACCTGCTCTGCCTGCCTAGATAGTGGGGCCACGATGGGCACCGAGGTGAGTGGACTAAGCAGGGGCTGCTCTTGTGGGCTGGGCAGGAGACACTGATGCACTGACAAACACCTGCGGTGTGCCTGTTCAGGGAAGGTGTTCTGCGATCATGGCCTTGGACCCTCTGTGGCTCTCAGTTTCTGAACAGCTTTCCTCTACTCTTGGCTCTCACACCCCAGAGGAGGGAGCTATTGCCACGTCCCCTTTCCTAGCCTGGGGTGTTAGCATCAGGACACTCTCCTTTTCTAGGGCCTGCTTCTGCATGCCGTCTGGGACCTAAGTGTACCAGGGACATGTCCCATGGGCCAGCCTGGTCCTCGTGGATGGTGGGGGTGTGGTTTTGTGACTTCACACCACTGGGGGTGCAGGGGAGTAGGTGAGAAGCTAACTTGGGGGGTGCTCAGAGGATGAGCTGCCACAGACCTGCAGAGTCAATGGGACCTTGTGGGTTGCTTTTTTTTTTTTTCCCCCTCCCCTGCACCAAGATCACAGTGGTCACACTCCAGGGGCCTTGGCATAGAGCATTTATTCACGTTGAGAGCGGAGGAGGACTAGGAGCATGCTGGCAGGAAGTACTTTATCTTTCAGCAGCCATCCAGATGGGGTGACCAGCCTGATGGGGAGACAGAGAGTTGGGGTGGAAGATAAGGAAGAGAGGCAGAGGGGCAGAGCTGGAGGAAGGTTTAGGAGGACAAAGCAGGAAGAGAAGCAGAAAGGAGGAAGGGACGCCAGAGAAACGGGCTGGGGGACATGGCCCCCTCCCCAGGGCCCTGCTCTGTCACCAGCCCTGTCTAAGAACCTGCACAGCCCTGTTTGTCCCCACAGGCCCCTCCGCCTATGACAGATCCAGTGGCCTGGCACAGGCACAGTGAATGTGCAAACAGGCACGTGACCCTGGGTACGTGCATGTTGTATGCAGTGTGAATCGGGAAAGTGTGGAAGTGCTGGCCTGAAATCCCAGCACTTGGGAAGCTGTGGCCATAGGATGGAGACCCCAGAACAGTCCGAGTTACACACGCATGGACACCCTGTCTCAAAATAACAAACAACAGTATGCAATGTGAACGCATGCTTGTGGAAGCAGGTGTGTGTGTAGGGGGGGAACATGTGCCTGTCGGCATATGTTCATGTGCACATGCTTGTGGGTGTGCACGTGGCTTAGTAGATATAAAGGATCAGATGTGGGGATCAAACAGCACAATGTGGAGTACCCCTGGAGGAAGAGGGTCTTGGATGTCTTGACCTGTCCAAGAAAACAGTTAGGCTAGGGACAGGGCCCAGCCCCGAAGCTCCGCAGCCTTGGGCTCTCAGGGGCTCTCCTGCCCAGGACTGCTCAAGCCCATGTTCTTTCCCTAACAAGCCCAAGTCCCCTGTGACCAGGACATCTGGGGTCCCAGGCCAAGGGAACCAATGTAGGGAGGGCTTGATCAGGGGACAGGGATCCAGAGTTAGGAAATGGGAGCCTGGAGCCTGGAAAGATGGCTAAGCAGTTAAGCACTTGCTTGTGAAGCCTAAGGACCCCAGTTCAAGGCTTGATTCCCCAGAACCCACATAAGCCAGATGCACAAGGTGGCGCATGCATCTGGAGTTTGTTTGCAGTGGCTGGAGGCCCTGGAGTGCTCATTCTCTCTCTCTCTCTCTCTCTCTCTCTGCCTCTTTCTCTCTATGTCTGTCTGTTGCTCTCAAATAAATTAAAATAAATAATTTTTAAAAAAAAAGAGGTAGCCCGGGACTCATGTGAGAGAGCCATGAGACCTCCCTTCTAAACTCCGGTTCAACCTCTTGGCGATGCCAGACCTCATTCATGGCCCCTGAGTACCCAGGGTGCCCACCTAAGGTTGGCCAAAGGGATTGAGAGGACCAAAGAGGCCCCACCATCTTCCAGGTCCTCGGGGTCCCGTCCCCATTTCCCATCACCCACCTGCCCGAGAACCCATTACCACTCTCATCAGGGAACATGAGGTTATTCTTTGTGAGGCCTTGGGTTCGGGCCAGGCAGAAGAACTTGTCCAGTGTTCCAAAAGGCAGCCTCCAGCTTCTACCTGCGGCCCGAGGAACACGGCGCGGCTCTCAGCACTTGGTGTTAGATGGGCATCTGCCCCCAACCCCCGGGATCACCCCCGGCTGTCCCAAACACACAGGGTCATGCACAGGACCTGGAAAGGTGGGGGCTCACCAAGAAGGCTGACCCTGGAGATGGTACTGCTGCTGGTATGTCTGAGGGACAGCAGCAGGGCGAAATTAATGTAGTCAGTATCCATTACCTGCACATCCTCGCTGTCTGCTTCGGACTCTGGCCATGAGGAACACGGATATCAGGTTCCTGAAGTAACGCTTGCCCTCCCACCCATGTCGTTCTCACCTTGGTTGTCCACAGTGAACTTTCCAGGCTGGGCCGTGGGGATCAGCACATAAGACCACGTGTCACAGCGCTTGCCCCTGCGAGACGGGGAAGGGAGTGGCAGGGGCCGAAGGAAACTGTTTAGTCCCACCCAAGTGGAACCTAGAAAAGAATCAGCTATTCATTTGGAGAGGGCCCATGGCCCAGAAGGACACAGAAAGCTCGAGATCCTGACCTCCCTCTCCAGGCCTCAGTCCAGTTCCCCTTCAGGCTATTCAGGCTTCCTAGGAGCCTGGCCCAGCGACACCATAATTACAGTTCCTGTGCAGCCAAACACAGATCCCCACATCCACGTGGATGTACATGGCAGAAAGAAGGTGTTTGAAGTGGTAGGCTCCCTTCCAGGGTGTGTGGTAGCTGATATCCAAGTCAGAAAGCCTCAGAATGGGTTGAGGGTAGTTGTCAGCTTGGGCAGGCTGGCTTTCTTTCTTTCTTTCTTTCTTTCTTTCTTTCTTTCTTTCTTTCTTCTTCTTTCCTTCCTTCCCCACGGTAGGGTCTCACTCTAGCCCAGGCTGACCTGGAATTCACTATGTAGTCTCAGGGTGGCCTTGAACTCACAGAGATCCTCCTACCTCTGCCTCCCAAGTGCTGAGATTAAAGGCGTGCGCCACCACATCCAGCTAGCTTGGGGCTCTCTACTACTGTGAGTACTGTGAGATGAGAACCTGCCCAACAGAGCTCAGGGAGGGACAGGCAGTAATACGGACACAGAGAGGGAAATGGGTCCTGGTCACAGTGTTTGAGTCCCTGAATCCAGGGGTACCTGAAACCCATCAGCCTCACACCTCCAGGCTGATCCACTGAATGCCTCCCCTCTGGTACACAGCCCACCAGCTGGGTTGGGGCTTGGCCATGGTCATTGAGCAGTGTGGGGGAGACAGGCCTCTAGACAAGGCACCGTAGCTCACAGCATGGCTGGGTCACTCACAGCTCCTGGGAGGCAGCCTTGAGTCCTTGACTGCGTGGGCGGCAAGGACAATTCACTCACCGGGTCATGGAGTTGAATACCTCGAGCTGGTTGTTGCTTTTCTGCTCGAAACTTGTGATGAAGGGATTCAGCAAGCCCCGGTCCTCCCTCTTGAAGGCATTGCCTGCCAGGCCAAGGACGAACCACTCCCCCTGGAACTGCAGGGCTGGCCATGAGTGGAGCCAGGCACCTCTAACCCCACCTTGGGCAGCCCACAGCCATCAGGACCCCTCCCCGGGTGGCAGCTTCAGGTCCGGCCTGTGTCAGTGAGAATGCTGCGAGCCACAACCTGCCTTTGGTCTGGCAGGGACAGGGTGGCCCCGGTCAATTGCCAGGTGATCTTCCTGAGCCTCGGTTTCTGTACATACACAGAGGGAGGGAGTGATTGACGGCGATCCGGGAGAAATGGCTAACCCAGACGCTCTGAGAGCAGGGCTGGGGCCTGGTCAGAGCAGGGCCTGCATGCCTGGCCTCCTTCGACACGCCCACCCGTCTGCATGCATCCTCCCTCCCTAACCCGGACTCTGGCCATCTGCTTCCCTCTTCTTCTCCTCCTTGGAGATCCTGTACCTGGTCACTTTGGAAGCTCTTCAGCACGGGAGAGTCTGGCGGAGCAGTTGAGTTCTGGCCCTGCAGGATTTGGGGCAGGAAAAGCAACAGAACCCACCAAGGGACCATACCAGCAGCCATCAGACTCCAGAAAGACAGAGCCTGCCTGAGGAGTGGCTATTGGTGAGACCTGCCCAGAAACTAACCTCTTAATGGCTCACCAGGCTGATGCCCCTCCCTAGGGAACCTGGAAGGAAGAAAGGTGGGTATGGAGAGAGAGTGGCACAGGCCCTCCTCAGACCCTGCCAGGGTCTCTTTGGTCCCAGCTAGGAGTGGGAAAGCCTGCTGGGGCCATCTTGTGACTGCTGTACCTCATCAAAGTGTCCACACAGGGAATGGGGTCACACCCCTGCTCAGGCCCACCCTATCTGTACTTCATGCCAAAGTACATGCCGTCCCAGGCAGGGTGCATGACTGTCCCAAATCCCCATAGTTCATTACCTACAGGGCCAGCCTGTCAACCCCCCGCCCCAGGCAGTTGCATGGCTTCCCACAACCAGAAACGAGTGTGGGCGTAAGTGCTGGTCAGGCCCTGGGGTCAGGACAGCACAGGGCCGGAGGTCAGCGGGGGAAAGGGAGGGCCTCAAGAGCATCTGGGCCCAGGTGAGGACAGCTGAGGGCATTTCAAAGGGATTCTGGCCAGAGGGGAGGGCAGAGGCTGGGAGTGGGCCCCTGCAGGAGTGAGGGATATTCAGGAGCAGTCTTGTGGGAGCAGACCCAGTGGGGACAAGGCTCTTTAGGAGCAAAGTCCTATGGGAGTATGTCGCAGACAGCTTCAGGTTCGCTGAGATGAACTTCCAGACCAGGCACAGTTATGGAAGAAGGGATATTTTTTTGAAGCTTACAGGTCCAGGGGAAGTTCCAAAACGGCAAAGAAGCTGGCCTGCTTTCACAGGTCCAAACACAGAGAGAGAAGTTACAAGCCAAAAGCCACACAGCACACTTCAGGAACTCCAGATAGAACTAAGCACTTTGCATATCTTTGGGTTGGAATTTCAAATCCACCACCACACCTTAAGGCTGGACCCTAAGATCTGCCAAGTGACACCTCCTTCAGCCAGGTGGCTGCAGATCTAAACTACAAACTAATAAAACACGAACATATTGGGGGCCATCGATTCAAACTACCACAGAGTATGAACAGTGAGAGCGAGATCCTATGGGATCAGGTCTTGTGGGAGCAGGCCCTCTGAGAGTCCCTATGGAAGGAGGTTCCCTATGGGAGGTGGGCTGTATCTGACAGGGCTGGCTGGGGGGGGGGCGCGTGGACAGGAGTGAGGGTTCCAGCCACTGTTGTTGTCATCAGACAATGGGCCTGGGATGAATGCTCCTCCCTGGCCCCTTTGCCCTCCAAGGGCCCCTAAAGTGTATGGTACTCCTGTGACATTAGTGGGTCAGGAGGTCCAGCCCAGGTACCTCTGGGTGACAGTATACCCAACTTCAAGCTTCCAGCTTGATCATCAACCTTTACCTATCACCTGCTTCTGCCACTTCGTCCCCACTCACCTCCTTTGCCCCTCACCTGGGCCACCAATTCTCTCTCACCTGCCCCTGTCCTGACTGCCTTCTCCCCACCTAGGTCCCCTACCCACCTTCTCCCTCACCCAGCCCTGGTCACAGAGGACTTGAGCTCATCACAATAGGTCCTCGGGCCTCCAGCAGCCTGTCCTGGGCAGGAGCCAGGGGCCCCCCAAGGCCATGAAGGGCAACTGCTCTGCTCTCCTTAGTCTCCTTAGCCCAAGAGGGGCAAGGCTGTGGAAACTCAGTTGGGGAGGGTGTGACTGCCTGAGCTTCTGGAATGAGGTTCCGGGCCACCTCAGCCTGTTCCATGCACTGTCTTACCTACAGGGCAGTGCATTTGGGATACCTGGGGAACAACAGTCCATAGCTTGTCTCAGGACAAGGATAGCCAGGTCTCAAAAGCTCCTACCCAAGCAAGATCCTTGGTGGACTGGGTCTTTCCAGGCCATATGCAGCGGTGCAAAGGGACCATATCCTTCACAGATGGACCCTATGGGGTCCCTGGGCCCTGAGCAGTGCCCTAGCTCAAGGCTCCCACCCCAGAACTTGGTGCACCCCTCTTGGCAGAGCCCTCACCCAGTTCCAAGTGCTACAATTGATTTCTCCACTGTTGGACCAGACGCTCTGGACCATGCAACAGCTGAACAGTTCGAATTAGAGGGGGTCTGGGTGGGATGTCCTGGAACTTTGACCACTGCCTTTTCACGACGCCAGGATGTAGGGAGGACAGATGACAAAGCTCCTGCATTGAGCTTGGGGATGTGGCCAGGTCAAGACAGCTACCTCATCCCTGCACCCTGAGTCCCCACCGCCCTGCAAGCAGGGCCTTCCTTTCTTCCCTGCTGCACTGAGTGCCCTGTGCCCCTCAACCCGGGACTCCTCTCTCTGCCACGCGTTCTCCGTCCCCTTGGTCCTCCCCACTGACCTTAACTGTCTTTACACAACAGGGACAGTGAGGAAAACAGCTTCCTACATCTGCTCTGTCTCTTCCAGAGGACTCCTGGGTGCCAACCCTCTGCTCACTTCCCACACCCCAGAGCTCTTCCACAGGCCATTCTCCTGGGTGCCAGAAGGCTCCTGGGGAGGCTGGAGGGAGCTGTCCCCATATGGAGGGGCTGTCTGCCCATGGGACTTTTGGTGCTTTGGAAGGGACACGGTCCCTCATGTCCAGGCTAAGTGGGTAGGTCTCAAGGACAAAACTTGCTCCGTGCCCCATCCCAACACTGTGGTCTCATGGAAGATGGACAGTTAGATGCTAGTCTCCACAGTGTTTAAAAGCTATTTTTTCTTCTGAGATACTATAAATTACCTATTAGAATTAGAAGGCAAGATGCAAATTATAATTAATAGTCCTTGTTTTTTTTTAAAGAAAATACAAGATTCTCCTACTCTTTTTTATTTTTATTTATTTACTTAAGAGCAATATACATATATATATATATAGTTTTGTTTTTAGAGTTAGGGTCTCACTCTGGTGATCCAGGCTGACCTGGAATTCACTATGTAGTCTTAGGGTGGCCTCGAACTCATGGTGATCCTCCTACCTCTGCATCCCGAGCGCTGGGATTAAAGGCATGCACCACCACACCCAGCTATAATTGATATTCTTAAACCCAAAAGATATACAGGAGCTGGGTGTATGGTTCAATTGGTAGAGTGGTTGTCTAGCCTCCACAAAGCCTCAGGTTTGGTTCCCAGAACTGCATAAAATGGGCATAGTGACATGCCTACAATTCCAGCATTCTAGAAGTAGAGGCAGGAGGAAGTTGAGAAGTTCAAAGTCATCCTTGGTCATACAGCGAGTTTGGAGCCAGCCTTGGATACATAAGACCCTATCTCAAAAAACAGCTGTATGTAAAGCCAGGTATGGCAGCTCACACCTGTAATTTCAGCACCTAGGAGGCCGAGACAGGAGGATCTCAGGCTTGAGGCCAGCTTGGGCTACACACCAAGATCCAATCTCAAAAAAGAATGCATAGAGGGCTGGAGAGATGGATTAGCAGTTAAAGTGCTTGCCTGTAAGCCTAAGGACCCATGTTTGACTCTCTGGATCCCATGTAAGCCAGAGACACAAAGGTGAGGCAAGTGCAAGGTCACACATGCCCACTAGGTGGTGCAAGCGGCTGGAGTTTGCTTCAGTGGCTGAGGCCCTGGTGTGTCAATTCTCTCTCTCTCAAAAAAAAAGAAAGGAAAGAAAAGAAAAGATGCACAGAACTGTCATTATTTTGCCTAAATTTTACAAATTTAACCAGAGCTTTGTATGTGATGTGTACACACGTGTCTGCAGACATACAAGCTCCCATGTATTTGCGTGTGGGGGCCGGAAGGAACATCAAGTGTCTTCTAATTGCTCATCCAAGTATTTCTTTCTTTGAGACAGGGTCTCTCCCTCAGCTCAGAGGCTGCTTCCATCAGCAAGCCCCAGGAGTTCCCTGGTCTCCATCCCGCCCCCCCCCACACACACACACTCCTGCTCTGTGGGCTGGGATTGTAGATGTGTGTGGCCATGCCCAGCTTCTTCACATGGGGTCTGGAGAGTGAGGCCTGGTGGTCTCCCACCCAGCCCTGAGAAGCCCTCAAGCTTCAGCAGGCATCTTAACTGCTGAGCCATCTCCCCAGCCACCTAACCAAAGCTTGCTAAGCACTTCATGAAAACTAAAATATGTGTCAATTCTTGAGCTCTGTCTTTGGATCCATGTGGGAACCGAGTGGCTGTGTGGCCTATGCTCAGCCCACCCAGACCCACAAGGTGACAAAGCAGAGACTCCGAGGGCTAGGTTAGGGTTAGCTGTGAGGGCACTGACACTCAGGGGAGTGACACCCTCACTTTCTGTTTTGGGGGATGTGGGGCAGGCCAAGAGGAGGGTCTCCTGAGGCCAGGGCTGTGAGGACAAGGCCAGGCTCTGTGAGACCCGTGTCCCATGGTCTCTAGCTGTCAGGCGTAGGGCAGTATCTTAAAACCCTTTCCCTCCAGGCTCCTAGCTTTCCACTTTCCCTGTTTACTTGACTTCTCAGGATCCAGCTGTCCAGAGACCCTGGGAGGTCATAGCAGGACCCCTTACCGTAAGCCACAGAACACTCTCCAGGGAACCTTCTGCCTGCCCAGCAGCCACTACCCCACCCCTGTGCTCCTCTGTCCTCCAGGCTGGATCAATAGAGACGGCTTCTCCTAACTCGGAACCAGGACCAGACAGCAGTTCCTCCGGAGCTGTGGCTAACAGCTCATTTGGGGTGTCCTGGACTGCTGGAGGGAAGGACATGGAAGGCTGGGGTAGGGGGACCAGCTTCAAGGTACCAGGTCACCCCTGTCTCCTTGTGATCACTTGGTGACTGAGCCTGAACTTTGAGCTCCTAGGAGTAGGGACCTGCCTATTCCGCATCCCCAGGGCTTGGGGCACAGTAGGACCTTAAATGTTATGAGAGGGCTGGAGAGATGGCTTAGCAGTTAAGGTGTGTGCCTGTGAAGCCTAAGGACTTCAGGTCCCACATAAGCCAGATGCACATGGTGGCACATGCATCTGGAGTTTGTTTGCAATGGCTAGAGGCCCTGATGTGCCCATTCTCCCCCACCCTCTGTCTCAAATAAATAAATAATAAAATCTTAAAAAAAAAAAAAAACACGAAATGTTGTAAGTGCTGGAATCAGCAGGCCAGAGGCAGCTCTGCAGTGTCTGATTCAGGAGCAGCTTCAGGTCTAGCTGTGGCTGGACTAATGCTCCATTCCCCAAACCCCAGCTCTGGTCTTCAGGACTGGGCAGAGCATCCAGGGACTGGGCAGGCCACCCCTGCTTGGAGAAGAGAACATGTTTTTCTTCCCACCCTTTCCCCTCCTATCTCTTAAGGGGAAACACACCTTCCTTCCCAGTCCGTGGCTTGTAACCTTGGCTAGAACCTTAGTTAGGGATTCCCAGGGATTGATCAAGTCTGTCACAGGTCTCTTCCCGGTGTCGAGAGTCCCATGTTCATGCTGAATTGACCCATAAAGTAGGCTTCCTGTCCACCCCCAACTTTGTTGAGAGAACAGTTTTCTCTCAAGCTCATTTCCATGGCTGGGGACCCAGGACCTTGGGCTCTTTAGCTCTCAGGATCAGGGTCAGGAGGGGCCTAGAGGATCTGCCAGCAGGCCTGTGCCCCTCTCTGGAGAAGGCTACCCTGTGGGCACCAAAGCAGCCCAGTGGACGAGCAGGCAATAAGGGAAAGCAGGTGTCACAGACTGGCACTCCACTGCAGAGGGGAATCAGGCTCAGGGAGAGAGTGGGGACCCACTGCTTCTAGGTAGAAGAGCCATTTCCAACCCCACCTCCCTGGAGAAGGGTCCTCAAATAGAAAAGGAGCAAGGTACCTTCCCTTCCCACCCCAGTAGTCATGGCACCCCATCCTTGTGGACAGAAAGGACCCAGAGCCAAGTCTAATGTTTACTGAGGAGCCCTAGACCGCGAGAGCTGGTGGAGAGGCTCTTCTGGGATCAGACAGGAGAGAGAGCAGGTGGATGGTGTGTGCTCGAGGCACTCTGGGCTCACTGAAGAGGGTGGTGGGCATCCACTGTCAGCAGCTGCGTGCCCGCCGGACTCATCTCCGCACCTCTGTAGCAGACATCAGACTCAGAAGAGGCCAAAGGGACCCTCACCTCAGCTGCCACTCCCCTGCCCTGTTGCCCCACTCACCATCCAGGATGTGAAACTGGTCCACGGACTCGCAGAAACCTGGGGGCCCAGATGGCGGTCAAGGAGGGCAGGGTATTAGCCGGGGATGGAGGGGAGGGTACAAGGCTGAAGACACTCACCATACTTGGGGAAAAAGAAAACCTGGTCTTCAGTCAGGTTGGCCTCCCTGACCCGCTGCTCAAACACACTCAGGACAGAGTCACTCACAGGCAGTGAGCGGGCTGTGGGATAAACAGGGTTCCTGGGGTCCCAGAAGAAGCAGGAGTGGGGTATCCAGAGAACAGGGTTCTAGTCCCCATACTAGCCCATATGCTGCAGCTCCTCCCAAAGTACCCACTGTATGGAGTATTGGAACAGGAAGGGTATGGGGAGGGTCTGTGTGTCCACCTGGGGTCACCTAGCTCTAGCAGGATGGCCCTTCCAGGATGCAGAGCTTAAGAGCCTGCGTGGACGTAAGGCTTCCACGTACCGTACAGCTTCACAGACAGCCGCTGTGCGCGCTCCAGGTACAGGATGGCGAAGTCCTGGTAGTCAGTCTCCGCAACCACCACATGCACGGGCCACCGGGCCCCATGGGCTGAGACAGAGCCATGGTGACAGTACGTCAGGCCCTCACCCTGCTCCTCCAAACCTGCACCCTCTTACTCACCGCCCTTGCCTCACCTTGAAGCAGGAAGCGGCCAGGGATCCCAGTGTCTCTGAAGAGCTGGCGCACCTGCCAGCAAATTCCATCCCTGGGGATGTGTGTGGGGCGTGAGTGGTGGGAGGAGGCACTCAGGCTCTGGAGACCCCGGGGCCAGATATGTGGAATACACATCCAGGCCGCAGAAGGGACAGAGGACAAGGGACTGGGATTAAAAGGCCAGGGTAAGGTGGGCTCAGGGAGCTGGGGTGAGGGTAGAGTCTGCCCTAGGACTCACAGCTTGCTGAAGGTGCTGACATCCAAGGCTGCACCCTGGGGAGCCACATGCAACTTGGTGGCCTTAGCCTGGTGACTCTGTTCCTGAAGAAGCGGCAGGCAGAGCCCACAGCCACCAGGAGCCATGTGCCTGCAAACTGAGAGCAGGCCAGGGAGGGCTCAGGATTGGGGATGGGACAGCCTGGGAACCGTGCTCCTCTACCGGCCTCCACCTGCCCCAGTATCTACCTGATGAGTGTCAAAATTGGCCTGGGGCCTGATGGTGCTGATGGGAGAGGGGGGCTCAGTGGGCTTCCGAGCCCTACGGCCCAGTGAGCCGGCTACCAGGAGCAGCGTGAAGAGCAGCACAGCCCCAGGGGACAGCATGGCGGAAAGTGCCAGGGGCTGAGGGCAGCACTGTCCCAGGTCGGAGTCCACTGTCCAGTGCCACCGGAAGCGTGGCCTAGGAAGTCCATGTCTGTCCACTATCATCCCAACCCCCATCCTGGGTCACGAACCTGGCCTTGACTGGGACTTGGCATCACGTCATGAGTACAAAGTCCGAGTTGACCACTGCGCCCAGATTTCTAACAGAGTTCAGTGCTCTACTCCTTTGCATACCAGCAGCTGATTTATTCCACAGCCAACAACACTGGGCTCGTAAAATCACTTGCTCAAGGCCCAGCAGCAGTGAGAACCTGTATGGGATCTCGAACCCGCCACGCCCGGGTCAGAGCTCACTACTGCCGCCCTCCCACGTCGCCGGGGATGTTATTCCGCTCGCTAGCCCGAGCGCGCGCAGGCGCATAGGGAAGCACTGGCGGGGAGCCCGGGCCCGAGGCGCAGGCGCAAGAGAGGAGGCTGCAGACTGCCGGCGCTGGGCGGCTATCGATGCCTCGGGGCTCGTGGCATCGAGCCTAGCTCCACCATAGAGACGCGTGGGTGGCGGCTGGAGCGGCTCGGCGGAAGCGGGTCCCGCGCAGCTCAGCCGGCGGAGGCGCCGCGGTGAGTCCGGGTCTCCATCCCACTGCGCTCGCCGGCGTCACCAGTCCCGCGCCCCGTCACCGGTTTTGTGTCCTGTTTCGGGCCTCGTCCCGCCTTTGGTGGCCTTTTCCCGGTCACTGGTCCTTTCCTACCTTCACCGGCCTTGTCCCTCATCACGGGCCTTGCCCTGCCTTGTCTCCACCGTCACTGGCCCTTTCCCCCATGGTCACTTGCCTTTCCCCACTTTCTCCAGCCTTGTCACCTACTCTGTCTTGCCTTGTCCACACCTCGCCAGCCGTCACTGGCTTTATCTGGCAATCACTGGCCTTGGCTGGCTTTTGCCAAACTTGTCTGCCTGATGGTGCCCCAGTGGGTGAATGAATGAGCTGCTGCCCAGTTTACCCTGCAGACTCTAGTCCCTGCTGTCTGCTCTGACACAACCCCCATCATACTCCTGGCAGTCTCCCTTAAGGCCACAAGACAGGCCACTGGCCAGCAGGAATCTCAGAAGGAAGTCTGTCCTCCCTTGATAGTCCTGGGAGAGCAAGGTCAGAGACGGGAGCTCTGAGTGCTACTGGGTTTTCACTGCTAGGTTAGGCAGCCCACACTTGCTTGCCTTCCTTGGCACCAAGATGCCTCCCTGGGCCTGTGGCATTGGGAGGTCAAAGGGCATCACTGTAAGGTGTGAAGAAGTGGGGGACACTTCCTTCTTCTCAGGTTGTACCAGTCCCAGCAGCACTAGCTTGCCTGCTACCTGTTCTAACAAGTCCATGGTGCCCGTGGGTTATGTGGGGTGGTGGAACATGACTGTTGGGGACTTTATAAGGTGCTGGCTCTATGGTGGGGCAGTGTTAGTGGTGCCTTTCCGCACATGCTCAGTGCAGTGGAATTCTCAGCAGGGCAGTTAGTTGGTGGGGCTGGAGGAACAGCCAGGATTGGCATGGCTGGGACCCCAGGTCATGGGTTTCTCCTGGGGGGTGCTGAAGGGGAGGTGTGGGTTCAGGGCAGCCACTACTGGATTTCAGGGCCACCTGGGCAGAATGTCACGATGGACGAGGGGAGCACATCCCTGCTCCCCGACAGCCTTGTCTACCAGATCTTCCTGAGCCTGGGTCCTGCAGACGTGCTGGCTGCTGGGCTGGTGTGCCGCCAGTGGCAGGCTGTGTCCCGCGACGAGTTTCTATGGAAGGAGCAGTTCTATCGCTACTACCAAGTGGCCCGAGATGTGCCCCGCCACCCAGGTCAGCTCCTGCACACGTCCGGAAACCCACTAGCTTCAGAGGGCTCTGCCTCATGGCCCCGAGTATCTGCCTCACATGTGGGCCGTGGCAGGTGTGGGGGTGCATAAATGGTGCACCCCTGGTTGAGGCCTAACTTGCGGGTTCCAAAGCCACCATGGCACGTCTCTTGGTGGCCATGTTCTTGGCCTTGATTGCTGAGGGAGGCTTGAACCCAGGGATGACACTGCCTTGCCCACAGCGGCCACATCGTGGTACGAGGAGTTCCAGCGACTCTATGACATGGTGCCCTGCGTGGAGGTGCAAACGCTGAAGGAGCACACTGACCAGGTCCTACACCTCAGCTTCTCTCACTCAGGCTACCAGTTTGCCTCTTGCTCCAAGGACTGCACAGTGAAGGTGAGGGTGCCCCTTCCGTGCAGCCCAAGTCAGTGGGAAGAGAGGCCAGAAGTGAGAGCAGAGGGCTAGGTGGGATCTGGTGTGGAGGCCTGGCTCGGCCCACATGGGGCACACCAGATCTAAGGACAGACCAGACCTCTTGCTCCAAGGATGACCTACATTGGTGGGAGTGGGTGTGTGAAGGGCCAGGACTTCCTGTACCGGCAGCACAACCTGGCCAGGCAGTCACCCTGCAGCCCCTTTGGCATACAGATCTGGAACAATGACCTGACGATCTCGCTGCTGCACAGCGCGGATATGCGGCCCTATAACTGGAGCTACACCCAGTTCTCCCAGTTCAACCAGGACGACTCACTGCTGCTGGCTTCAGGGGTGTTCCTGGGGCCGCACAACTCTTCTTCGGGTGAGATTGCTGTCATCAGCCTAGGTGAGTACCAGCCTGGGGTTGGGCTGCCCCACTGTGCCTGCTGGCAGCCTGCCCAGTCCTTACGCACCCCCCCCCCCGACACACACCCAGATTCCTTCGCCCTGCTGTCGCGTGTGCGCAATAAACCCTACGATGTGTTTGGCTGCTGGCTCACGGAAACCAGCCTCATTTCGGGGAACCTGCATCGCATTGGAGACATCACATCCTGTTCAGTGCTCTGGCTCAACAATGCTTTCCAGGTGAGGGTGGGGGCAGGGACAGAGTAGGCAGGGAAAGGTGCAGTGAGAGGGTAGGGGAGGTGTGGATGGGGATGGAACAGAACAAGGCAGGTGGGATACCCAGGTGGGTTGCTCCTCAGGCCTGGCCCACTGGCCGTTGCCCACTTGTTTGGGGCCCTGTTTTGTACCCACCCAGGATGTGGAGTCAGAGAACGTCAATGTGGTGAAGCGGCTGTTCAAGATTCAGAACCTCAATGCCAGCACCATCCGCACAGTGATGGTGGCTGACTGCAGCCGCTTTGATAGCCCTGACCTTTTGCTGGATGCCGGTGACCAGGCCACGCTCCCCTGCCGAGTCTTTGACTTGGGTGGGGACAGTGAAGACGAGGTGGCTGAACCAAGTTTGCGTGCTCCTGGCCGAGTCAAGGAGGGCTTGCGGCACATGATGGATGGCATATTGGATGGGCATGCACAGCTGTCAGATTGTGCACTGGAGACCAGGGTGGCTGAGCTTCTGGCCCAGGGCCGCACCAAGCCCCGGAGCCCAACACCGCTGACGCCAGGAACAAGTACCTCATCTTCACCACCGGCTGCCTCACCTACTCACCACACCAGATAGGTAATTGTAGGCTGGGCCAAGCCAGGCCCGGCCTGGGAGGATCTGCAACACCACTGGGGTGTTCACCAAGTCTTCCTCAGTCCCCAGAGCTCTTGGTGGGGCCAGCAAGTCCACAAAGTTAGGGTCATCCATTTGCTCCTGGGATACAGCTTTGGTAGAGCAGTGGTGGAAACATAGGCAGGGCATGTGGTCCACAAGCGGCCCGGTGGGTATCTGTCTGTACTGGAGATCTGGAGCCCCAGTGCAGGCATAAACTCCCAGGGATGTTCCTGGAGTAGGGGCACTTTGGTGGTGATGCCTACAGCTCTGAATGGTGTCCCCCGCCCATCTCCTTGCAGGCATCAAGCAGATCCTGCCGCACCAGATGACTACGGCAGGGCCCGTGCTGGGTGAGGGCCGGGGCTCAGACGCCTTCTTTGACGCACTGGACCATGTCATTGACGTACATGGACACATCATCGGCATGGGCCTGTCCCCCGACAACAGGTGGGCCCCAGTGTTCTGGGTGGGGACACCTGCAGATGGTCCTGCCCCGTAAACAGCACGCCCGTACCGAGCGCATGCCCCTTGCTCAGGTACCTGTACGTGAACAGCCGTGCCTGGCCCCCTGGTTCCGTGGTAGCCGACCCCATGCAGCCACCACCCATCGCAGAGGAGATCGACCTGCTGGTATTTGACCTCAAGACCATGCGGGAGGTGAAGCGGGCCCTGCGAGCGCACCGCGCCTACACCCCCAATGACGAGTGCTTCTTCATTTTCTTGGACGTCAGCAGGGACTTCGTGGCTAGGTATGGCTCAGGAGGGCCCCGGAGCTCAGGCGGGGGAGGGGTGTGGCGAGTGGGCACAAGCTCACCCAGATGCTACCCTGGCAGCGGGGCTGAGGACCGGCACGGCTACGTCTGGGACCGCCATTACAACATCTGCCTGGCCAAGCTGCGGCATGAGGATGTGGTCAACTCGGTGGTTTTCAGCCCCCAGGAGCAAGAGCTGCTGCTGACGGCCAGCGATGACGCCACCATCAAGGCCTGGCGTTCACCACGCACTGTGCGCGTCCTTCAGGCTCCCCGCCCACGCCCACGCCCCTTTTTCTCCTGGTTTGCAAGCCATAGACGCTGAGGACACTGGTGACTTGAGCCACTGGGACCCACTGGGGACATTGATGCCCCATGGTTCTTTCCTGCACGGAGACAGAGAAGCTCGTAGCAGTAATGCCTTAGGAGGGGGACAGCCTGACCCCCACACACTCACGCACGCAACCTGCTCACTCAGCCGTCAGGCTCAGCTCTAGAGTAGCTGCCGTGAGCAACATGTGGGCCCCACATCAGCCTCCCGGCCAGCTTGAGGTGCACAGGACACTGAAGGCTCTGCTCCTCACCACCCCTTCCTCTGGGATGGCGGCTCATCTTGCCCTGAGCTGGCTTTTCCTTGGGTACCCACACTGTCAGGGGCCCTGCTGGTGGCCCATGGTGACTTGGTGTACACAGCGGTGCTAGGAGTAGTCAGGGTGCTGCGTGTGCACTCACCACCCGCTCAGGCCTAATAAACACTGGCAGCAGCACAGCCTTCCGTGTGTCTGCAGAGAGGGGCCAGCATAGCTGGCTGTCGTCCTGGCGGTGTCTGCCTCCATCCCCCCAGGAGGCTGAAGGGGACATGCTGATACAGATGTGCATCCTGTCGACCTTTGGAGTGCTTACAGCCACAGGAAGAAGGGACGCAGCCCAGCCCGGTACAACAGGCTGAGCTTGCAGGGGCCAGGTGCAGGAAGGGCTTCAGAAGGTAGTCCCAATCCTCATGAGAGCTCCCCTGAGCTGGCCATAGTGACAAAGGTCTCTAATTCCAGTTCCTTGAAGGCTGATGCAGGAGGATGGGGAGTTCAAGGCTCACTAGGCCTATAGGATAAGTTTGGGGTTAGCCTGAGCAACTTAGTGAGACTTTGTCTCAAAAATAAAGAGGATGGAGAGAGAGCTCGGTTGGTAGAGTGCTTCTCATGTAAGCATGGGGACATGAGGTTGACCCCTGGTATCCACAGAAAGGAAGAGGGCCACGTACCTATAAGCCCAACACTGGGGAAGTGGAGCCAGAGGCTCCCTGGCCAGTCTAGCCTAATTAGTGAGCCCCAGGCCAGCACGAGATCCTGCCTTAGGAAAAGGTGGACAGGGCTGCTGAGCTGTTCTCTGGCTGACACGTGTACACCAGCATGTACATAAGCACACAACCAAGAAATGAGCCAGCTGTGGTGACACATCTTTAATCCCAGCACTCGGGAGGTTGAGGTAGGAGGATCACTGTGAGTTCGAGGCCACCCTGAGGCTACATAGTGAATTCTAAGTCATCCTGGTCTAGAGTGAGACCCTACCTCAAAACAAAAACAACAAAATGTGGGCTGGGTGTATAGCTCAGTGGTAGATTGCTTGCCTGGCATGCCCTGGGTTCAAGTCTCAGTACCACCAAAAACCTGCCTATGCTCTGGGTGGGAGAAGGGAGGCAAGCAGAGCTCTGCAGGACCCAGGCAGGTAGGACCCAGGGTGCAGAAGGGCAGCTCTAGCTGGATCCTTGGGCTTTACCTGGGCTGCAGGATCATATCATTTTCCTTGTCGCAACTTGGGGTTTACTGTGTGACTGGCAGCAGGGAAAATGAGAGAATTCAGGCTTTAGCAGGGTCAGTTTCCAGGGCGAGCAAAGTGGGGAGTGGGCTGGGTGAACACTCTTGCTGCTCTGGGAGCTCGTGTTCAGCTGACCTTCCAGAAAGAACAGAGAAAAATGACATCTAGGAGATGAGGTGAACAAGGCAAGTCTCTTCCCAGGTGAGAGCTGTCGAAGTAGAGGCTACCAGGTCCTGCTGCTGTGGGAACCACATAGCCAATGACATGGGGCCGGGGAAGCCAGGTCTTGCCTGGGAGCTGCTGCCACTGGAGGGGAAAGATGCAGTGAGCATCCACCAGCGCAGGCTACAGTGCTGCTAAAGCCCCAGGGGCACTTGCAAAACCACGAGACACGGAGTAGAATGAGGAAAGGATGACCACACAGCAGCCTGAAACCTCAAAGTTGCCCCATGGGGCTTAGTGGCAGAGCACCTGCCTGACATCCTTAGGGCCTTGGCCTCTAAGCCCGCATGACAAAAACATCACCACAGACCATTCCGGAGGGTGACCCTGAAACTAAATTTGGTTCACAAGCCTCTTGCCAGACAGCAGTGCAAGTTCAACACGTGCAAATAGGCTCCAGAGAAGCTGCAGAACTTGAGCAACTTTTTGGGAAGGACCTAGAATTTGATTTAAAGTTGGAAAGGAAACTACCATCAATCTATAAGTCAAAACTGTAGCAACCAGACACACTTTGAGTCCCAGCACTTGGGAGACAGGCAGGATCGCTGTGAGTTGGAGGACAGCCTGGAACTACAGAGTGAGTTTCAGGTCAGCCTGGGCTAGAGTAGGACCGTACCTTAAAAAAAAAGTGCAGGCTTGGAGAGATGGCTTAGTGGTTAAAGCATATGCCTGCCTAAGGACCCAGGTTCGATTCTCCAAGTCCCACATAAGCCAGATGCACATGGTGGCACATGCATCTGGAGTTTGTTCGCAGTGACTGGAGGTCCTGGCACTCCCATTCTCACTCTCTCTCCCCCTCTCTCTGTCTCAAATAAATAAACTTTTTTTTTTTTTTTTTTTTTGGTTTTTCGAGGTAGGGTCTCACTCTAGCCCAGGCTGACCTGGAATTCACAATGGAGTCTCAGGGTGGCCTCGAACTCACGGCGATCCTCCTACCTCTGCCTCCCGAGTGCTGGGATTAAAGGCGTGCGCCACCACGACCGACGATTAAGAAACGTTTTTTTTTAAAGTGCAATATACAACAAAAGTGGGGAGGTAGCTCAGTAGATAAAGTGCTTACAGTGCAGCCGAGTACCTGAGTTTGGCTACCCAGAGCCCATGTGAAATGAAGCTATGGAGCGCTTCTGTAATCCCAGTATGCCTACTGCTGACAGGAGAGGTAGAAAGGAGAATTTGCCAAAAGTTCATGAGAACTGACCCAACAGCTGTCCGGTGACCTCCACACACAGGCTGTGGCATATGCATGTGTTTGTGCATGTGCACACATAACACACACACCATCCACATGCACACCAAAAAAAAAAAAAAAAAAACAAAACAAAAAACAGGACAGGCAGACATTGAGAATGTAGAATTTAAACTGTAGAGACAGTGTGACTGAAGCTACATGTCCAACCCGTTAAAGGTTGGCATTCACCTGGTGCGAGAACCAGACGTTGACCTCACAGGGAAGAAGGCAGAGGTGAAACATCTCATACTCCCTTTCAGGGGCTGTGGTGGAGATACAGGGTCTCAGGAGAATGGCTGGACTAGAGAAGGAAATCCCCAGAAGATACATGTGGCTCTGAACAAGAAAGCAACTTGGCACGTGTGTGTGGGGCAATACCTTCAGCATGCCTGCATCGATGGCCATCTGGGTCTGGTGATCCATTCCTGTGATTGCCCACGGTGCGGAGAGAAGGCGTCAAGATGCTGAGTTCCATGCTGCTCATGAGCTCTACGAGCCTAGGCAGGACCCCTGCGTCAACCACTTGGCAATGCGCTCGTTGCAGCCTTCAGTGAGGTAAGACAGGGTCAGGTGTCAGCAGGTGTCAGACAGAATCTCGTTGTCATGATGCTGCAGAAGACGGGAGAAGGCAGGCAGCAATGCTTCATGGCTGCTTTGCTGGGGTACGGGTTCTTGTTTCGGCACAAGTTGGACAAGGTCCACGTGACGTTCCAAAGAAATGTGATTGGTATGATCAACATTACAATGGCCGCCAGCAGGTGTGGGATGGCATTGCTCAAGATAATGAGGTCTCTAAATTCTGGGCTGTCATCTGCTATGTTACCAAGGGCCCACACTGCCTGCTCACAGTCACATGAGGGGAGGACAGGAGCTCAACTAGAGGCTGGATGGTACCCCCTTTCACAACTGCTCCAGACGCGTGCGGCCCCCTTGTGCATCTGGCTAATGTGGGTCCTGGGGAATCGAGCCTCAAACCAGGTTCCTTAGGCTTCACAGGCAAGCGCTTAACCGCTAAGCCATCTCTCCAGCCCTAAATAAAATTTTTTTTAAAAAAGATCCAGGGGATGGAGAGATGACTTAGCAGTTAAGGAGCTTGCTTGCAAAGCCAAAGGACCCAGGTTAGATTTCCCAGGACCCACTCATGTAAGCCAGATAGATGCACAAGGTGGTGGATGTGTCTAGAGCTTGTTTGCAGTGGCTGAAGGCCCTGGTACACCCATTTTCTCTCCCCCACTCTCTTAAATAAAATAAATAAGAAGGTCAGACCAGCCGTGTCTTTAATCCCAGCACTTGGGAGACAGAGGTAGGAGGATTGCCGTGAGTTCGAGGCCAGCCTGAGCTAGAGTGAGACCTTACCTTGAAAAACCAAAAAGAAAAAAATAATTGGGGGGGAGCCTGGAGAGATAGCTTAGTGATTAAGGCACTTGTCTGTGAAGCCTAAGGACCCAGGTTCGATTTTCTAGGGCCCACGTTAGCCAGATATACATTGTGGCACATGCATTTGCAGTGGCTAGAGGCCCCTGGTATGCCCGTCTCTCTCTCTCCTTCTCTCCCTCCCTCCCTCCATTCCTCTGTCTCTAATAAATAAAAATAAATAATAAAATAATTTAATGCCTATTTAAAAAAAAAAGATCTAGAGCTTGGGGCCTGCAGATGGCCCAGCAGTTAAAGATGTTTGCTTGCAAAGCCAGTTGGCCTGGGTTCAATTCCCCAGTATGCACATAAAGCCAGATGTACCAAGTGGCACATGCATCTGGAGTACTGCAAATGAACTCTAGACCCATGTGCCACCTTGTGCATCTGGCTTACGTTGGTACTGGGGAATCAAACCTGGGCCCTTAGACTTCACAGGAAAGTACCTTAACCACTAAGCCATCTTGTCAGCCCCAGACTCACCAAATTCTGAAAGCAAAATTACTGCATCCATCCAGACTCAGTAGCAGAATGGAGTTGAAAGGGCATGATCAGTGAACTTGGCTGGTTTGATCCAGTTAAATAGAGAAAAAGAAAAAAAAAAACTGAGGGGGGAGAGAAGGAATCAAACCACAGAATGACCACCTCAGTGCAGTCAAAGGCAGCAGACAGGAAGAGAGCAGCCAGGGCCCAGAGGCCATGCCACAGTGGCGAAAGGGGACTTGATCAAGTCCCTCAGGTACATGAAACAAAAAGTGAGCGAACTGGGGGAGAACCAGAAGCCTGTGGTCTCAGGGAGACCAACAGTGGCAGCAAGTATTCAGAGAACTAGTGCCGCTGCATGGAGGGAGCCGTGCAGCACTCCAGCCTAAGGCAATGGCACGTCAGCCTCACAGCTCCACAGATGGACGCTTCACAGAGCTGCACTCTCTTGGGGAGGGCAGCCTTACCTCTCCTAGCTCCTGGGGGCTTGAGGCGGTGTTCGGCCACCTGGCTTATGAACGCAGCACTCTTTTCTTCGGTCTTCACATAGGTGTCTTCTCCCTGTGACTATCACCTTCGTGATAAGTGCATGTGTGCCCGAATCTCCCTTTTTAAAAAATGTTATTTATTTTCAAGCAGAGAGAGACATACAGAGTGTGTGGGGGGGGGGGGGTTGGGGGCGGGGAATGGGCATACCAGGGCCTCTAACCACTGCAAAGGAACACTCCAGACACATGCGCCAATTTGTGCATGTGGCTTTACGTGGGCACTGGGGAATCGAACCTCGGTTGTTAGTTTTTGCAGGCAAGTGCCGAACCGCTGAGCCACCTCTCCAACCCCAAATCTCCTTTCATAAAGATATGAGTCACACTGGATTAGGGACCACTCTATTTATTTCACTTTACCTTGATTACCCTTGTAAGGACCCTATCTCCAAATAAGGGTCACAATCTGAGGCCCTAGGGGTTAGGATTTTGAGGTATCTTTGGGTGGGGGAAGACTTCGACTTCTAACAGTCAACTGACTGATTATAACTGGTCTGTGGACAGCAACCCACCCACCACGACACATACTCTTCTCAAGTGTACACAAAATATCCACCAAATCAGCCTGGGTCAATGCCTCCAATCCTTTTATTAAGACCAACATAATCATGTAGTTCACTCCACTGCTGTAACAAAACACCACAGGGGCTCACAAACAACGGTAGTTCACTTCTCACAGTTCTGGAGGCTTAAAGTCCAAGATCAGGCACTCCAGACTTGGTGCCTAGTGAGGACTGCTTCCTGGGTCACGAAGGGCCTTGTTTTTGGTGGACCTCACATGGTGGAGGGGTGGATACACTCTCTGGGGGCAGGGGCACAGAGAGTTCCATTCTCGTGACCTAATCACCTACAAACACCAGCTTAACTGGGCACATGTTTTCACGTGTGGATTTGGGGAACACACAAATATTGTTTTGTTTTGTCTTAGTCCATTTTTCTGCTTATAAAAAGGAACATCTGAGGGCTGGAGAGGTGGCTTAGCAGTTAAGGCACTTGCCTACAAAGCCTAAGGACCCAGGTTTGATTTTCCAGGTCCCAAGTAAGCCAGATGCACATGGTGGCACATGCATCTGGAGTTCGTTTGCAGTGGCTAGAGGCCCTGGTGTGCCCATTCTCTCTCTCTCTCTCCCTCTGTGTCTAATAACTAAAATCTTTAAAAAAAAAAAAAAAGAAAAAGAAAAAGAAAAAGGAACATATGAGATGAGGTAATCTGTAATGGACAAATCTGGCTCACAGTGGTGGAGGCTGGGAGGGAAGTAAAGATCAAGGAAGCCCTTACTGATCATCACTTGGTGGAAGAGACAGAGACACATTTTGTTTTTTCTAGGTAGGGTTTCACTCTAGCCCAGGATAATCTGGAATATACTATGTAGTCTCAGGGTGGCCTTGAACTCACAACAATCCTTTTACCTCTGCCTCTCAAGTGGGATTAAAGCTGTGTGCCAGACACTTAAAAAACTTTTTTTTTTTAACTTTTTTTATTTGTCAGGGTGGGGAGGGTGCAGACAGAGAGAATGGACATGCCAGGGCTGCTGCAAATGAACTCCAGACACATGCTCTACCTTGTGCATCTGGCTTACATGAGTCCTGGGGAATCGAACCTGGATCCCTTGGCTTCACAGGCAAGCACCTTAACAGCTAAGCCATCTCTCCAGTCCAAGAGACACTCTTATAATGGCACCAATCCTACCCTGAGGCAGAACTTTGCCTTAATCACTCACATCTTAAAACTTACAATGGTCACTAAATTTCAACATGAGTATTGGAGGACGTAAATGTTCAAATCAGAGCATTCTGCCCTGGGTCCCCAAACCTATGTCCTTCTCACCTGTCAAATACATTCACTCTATCCCAATAGCCCCCATATCTCAACTCCTTCCAACAGCAGCTCACAAGTCTCAAATTCAGAGCCTCATCTGAATTCAATATGGGTGAGCCCAAAGACATATGTGCAGGAGGCAAATGCCCCTCCACTGTGCAGTGATAGGACAGGCACCAGATATGCCTCTTCATTCCAGAGAGGAGAGCCAGGCAATATAAAAGAAATACTACAGGTGGGTGTGGTGGCACACACCTTTAATCCCAGCACTCAGGAGGCATAGGTAGGAGGATTTCCAAGAATTCAGGCCACCCTGAAACTATAGAGTACATTCCAAGTTAGCCTGGGCTAGAGTGAGACCCTACCCCCAAAAAACAAAAAACAAAACAAACAAAAAAAGGAATACTAGGTCCTAAGAAAAGCCAAACCCCTGCCAGGCATGGTGGCGCATGCCTTTAATCTCAGCACTTGGGAGGCAGAGGTAGAAGGATTGCCATGAGTTTGAGGCCAGCCTGAGACTACAGAGTGAATTCCAGGGCAGCCAGAGCTAGAATGAGACGCTACCTTGGAAAACCAAACCAACAACCCAAGTTCAGATCTCCACAACTATGTGAAAACGCCAGGGCCTTTAGCTGATGCAAACGAACTCCAGACGCATGCGCCACCTTGTGTATATGGCTTATGTGGGACCTGGAGAATCGAACTTGGGTCTTTAGGCTTTGCAGGCAAGTGCCTTAACCACTAAGCCATCTCTCTAGCCCTTAAGTATTTTTTGACTGCAGTTAAACCAGGGTAAACTATGGAGTCACAAAAAGATAAAGGTAGACTGACCAATACACTTCACAAATATAGGAGCAACAACAGTAAACAAGACATCTCTTCCATACTGTCCGAGGTTCAGGGAACACTGCCGAAGAGGGGTGGGAAGAATGTGAACAGCCACATGGTGGAAAGGAGCCCTTTGGCACTGTTATCTAGACATGAATTGACTGGTGCATTCATGACTGTACCACCCACCCCAAGATCTCCACAATTCTGAGCCCATCAATAGTTTAACATAGAGGACAGAGGAGGATAAAAAGAATGAGACATCAAAACAGATACAAGCCGGGCGTGGTGGCGCACGCCTTTAATCCCAGCACTCGGGAGGCAGAGGTAAGAGGATCGCCGTGAGTTCGAGGCCACCCTGAGACTCCATAGTGAATTCCAGGTCAGCCTGGGCTAGAGTGAGACCCTACCTCGAAAAAAAAAAAAAAAAAAAAAACAGATACAGCAACATTCCATAGTCAAATAGTCAAGTGACACTCTAGAGGAATCAAGGCTAGTTCAACATCTGGAACTCAATTAGTATAAACTGTTGCAATGCAAACAGCAAATATGAGCAAGAAAACCCATACAGACATATCACTAACCATTAAAAAAAAAAAAAAAAAAAGCCAGCCGTGATGGCGCGCATCTCTTATCCCAGCACTTGGGAGGCAGAAGTAGGAGGATTACTGAGAGTTTGAGGCCACCCTGAGACTACACAGTGAATTCCAGGTCAGCTTAAACTAGAGTGAGACCCTACCTCGAAAAAAAAAAAAAAAAAAAAAAAAACCTTGGCAAACTGCAAGGCAAAGGGACCCGATCAACTTGAAAGAGCACCAGTAAAACATCCTACAGGTGACATCACATTCAACAGTGGGAAGGCCAGAACATGGCAAGGATGCCCATCTCACCATCCCTGCTAAATCTCACACTTAAGTTGGTGAGATAAGGTGAGCAAAAGAAATGTACGTCAGGCTGGGGAGATGGCTTAGCGGTTACGGAGCTTGCCAGCAAAGCCTAAGGATTCAGGTTTGATTTCCTAGTACCCATGTAAGCCAGATGCACAAGGTGGCACATGCGTCTGGAGTTTGTTTGCAGTGCCTGGAGACCTTGAGGCACCCATTATCTCTCTGTTCCTCCTCTCAAATAAATAAATAAAGTAGAACAACTTGAAAGAAAAAAATCGGTGTTCTTTGTCATAGGTGACAAAATTATGTATACGTAAAATTCCTCAAAATCTACATAAACACATACCTAACTAGAACCACTAACTGAGCATACCAGGGCATGGGAAGGAAGGACAGCACACATCTATTAAGGACTCTACAGAAATGTCAATTCTCCACACCTACCAACAAATGAATTGTAGTAAAATGCCTCCCGATCTGGTGTTAGGAAAAGCAAATTCTGAGCCATGACATGGAAAGCAAAATCCACAGCCAATCAAATTCTAGCAAGAGTTTTTATAGCTATAGACAAACTGATTCTAAAATTTACACGTACTGGCAAAAGAACAAAAATAGTTCAAACGATTTGGCAAAACAAGAATAAAGTTGGAGAAACTTCCCCATCTGAGTTCGCATTCCCTATAAACATGATACTCAAGACAGAGTAGTGCTGGTGAGAGAAGAGGCACACAGCAGGTCCCAGGGACATGACAAGTACTTACTACAGTACAAAACCAGTCCTCTTGGGGAAGGATAATCTTTCTCTGAAAGGGCAAAAGCCGATCTAGAGCAGGGGAGGCTGCATCTCACATACACTGGGCGGCAGGCACCATCCCAACACAGCGCTGGGCAAGCAGCCCATGCAAGTGGCCCAAACTTGCACCCTCTGCACAAAAACCAACCCTGGGGGAGCATGCACCTGACTGAAACATGAAACAATTAAAAATAAACCACACTAGGGCTGGAGAGAGGCTTTGTGGTTAAGGCATCTGCCTGCTAAGCCTAAGAACTCAGGTTCGATTCCCCAGCACCCATGTAAGCCAGCTGCACAAGGTGGTACATGCATCTGGAATTCATTTACAGTGGCTAGAGGCCCTGGCACACCCATTCTTTCTCTATCTCTCTCTGCCTCTCTTAAATAAATAAATGATAAAGCAGCAGATGTTTTATTCAGGTGACAAGAGTTGTAGTTTCGAAGTGCTGAGAAAACTTTTTAAAAAAAAAAAAAAAGAAGAGAAAAGCTGGGTATGGTGGCACATGCCTTTAATCCTAGCACTCAGGAGGCAGAAGTAGGACTGTTGTGAGTTTGAGGCCATCCTATACCTCATAGTGAATTCTAGGTCAGCCTGGGTTAGAGCAAAACCCTACCTCGACAAACAACAAAACAAAACAAAACAAAAAATGAGAGAAAGAGAGAGAGAGAGGGAAGCAGTTATAAAGAAGGAAAGAGCTGGAGAGATGGCTTAGGGGTTAAGGAGCTTGCCTGTCTTATGAAGTCTAAGGATCCAGATTTGACTCTCCAGAGCCCACATAAGCCAGATGCACAGGTGACGCATGTACACAAGGTGATGTACATGTCTGGAGTTTGTTTTCAGTGGCTAAGGCCCTAGCACACCAATTCTCTTTCTCTCATAAATTAAAAAAAAAAAAGGGGGGGGAGACAGGGCTGGAGTTGCCAAGCATGCACAAGGCCCTGGGTCCATCTCTAGCATGGGGCAAAAAAAAGGTGTGCACCTGTTAAGTCCCAGCACTCAGGAGGATGGGTTATGAAGATCCCTCGAGGCCTGGAGTTCAATGACCAGTCTGGCAACACAATTAGACGCTTCTCCCAACAACCAAGGAAAGACATCTGAAGATAAAGCTTTTAAGTTCAGTATCTTATGGCTCCAGAAAGGTGTCTAGTAAGGTGTTTTTCCTCAACACGAGGGGGGTGGGGACAGGACAGCAGGAACAACTGTGAGTAAAGAAATACCCAAACACTGGCAGTTGCTAATGGCTATTTTAAAATTATTAATGAGTGTTATAAAAATAATTATGAATGAATATGAAATGAATAATTATGAATATATGAATATTATATGAATATATATAAGGGACTGTGGTAGTATCTCGTCAGTAAAATGCTTGCCTCACAAGTATAAGGACTAGTTTTATGCCTGGTACCCATGTAGAATGCTGGGTGTGGTATAAGCCTGTAATTCCAGCACTGGGGAGAAAGAGACAGGATCGTCTTTGGGGCTCACTGGCCAGCCAGTCTAACCTATTTGGTAAGCTCCAGGCCAGTGAGACCTTGTCTCAAAAGATATGGATAAGCTGGGCATGGTGGCACACTTCTTTAATCCCAGTACTCAGCAGAAGAGCATCTCTGTAAGTTCGAGGCCACCCTGAGACTACACAGTGAATTCCAAGTCAGTCTGGGCTAGGAGAGCAAGAGCTTACCTTGAAAAAAAAAAAGTGTTGATTATCTCATGCACACACATTTTAAAAATGATGGAGAGGCTGGACAGATTGCTTAGTGGTTAGGGCACCTGCCTGTGAAGCCAAAGGGCCCAGGTTTAATTCTCCGGGATCCACATTAACTAGATGCACAAGGTGGCACATGCATCTGGAGTTCCTTTGCAGTGGTTGAAGGCCCTTACACCTGCTTCTCTCTCTCTCTCTCTCAAATAAATAAAAATAAAGTAAAAAAAAAATAGTCAGTGTGGTGGCACATGCCTTTAATCCCAGCACTCAGGAGGCAGAGGTAGGAGGATTACTTTGAGTCTGAGGCCACCCTGAGACTACATAGTGAATTCCAGGTCAACCTGAGCTAGAGCGAGACCCTACCTGAAAAACAACTAAGTTTAAAATTAAATGATGGGGGCTGGGGAGTTGGCTCAGTTGTTAAAGCACTCGCTGTGCAATCATGAAGACTTGATTTTGGATCCCCAGCACTCATACATACTAGAGATAGTAAATACTAGACAGGCAATGGTGGCCCACCTGGAATCCTAGCACTCAGGAGGCAGAGACAGGGAATCTCCAGGGCAAATTGGCTGGCTAGATTAGCTGAATTGGCGAGCTCTGAGTTCAAGTGAGAGATCCTGTGTCAATAAGTAAGGTGGAGAGCAACTGAGGAAAACACCCGTCTGGCCCCCACACACGTGTGCACACATACCTTTGCCCACATACATGTGAACACACATATACACCACACACAAAAAAGATAGGTTAGATAGTATGGAAGAGAGGAGACCAAATAATGGCCTAAATATAAAATTACTTCCTGTTTGTCAAATGGTGCAACCATATGGGAAGTTGCACGTTTAAAAAAAAAAAAACTGTGCCAGGCATGGTGGCGCACGCCTTTAATCCCAGCACTCAGGAGGCAGAGGTAGGAGGATCATCGTGAGTTCAAGGCCACCCTCAGACTCCATAGTGAATTCCAGGTCAGCCTGGGCTAGAGCGAGACCCTACCTCAAAACAACAACAATAATTAATTAATTTAAAAAAATTGGGCCGCTTGGTTTCCCACTAGGAATCGATGGTAAGACCCTATTGCTGAAGACTCCACATACTTGGGCTGTAAGGCCACTGAGAAATCCTGCTGGAACTGAGCTGATAACCTCCTCCATGTAGACCAGCTGACAGAAAGCTGGAAGAAGCCATTCTTCATGTAGTTCAATGGGAGAAAGAAATTATCAGTGAAGATACTGAACAGTGGACACTGCAAGCCTTATATTTGGCCAGCCAGGCCAAATGAGCCAACAGGTGCAATAGTGGCATGTCTATTGTGGTAGAAACCAACTGCCCTCTAATTGGACTGGAGGCCTGCTCCATGGGAGGGAATACATCCCTGATACTGAAAACCTACAACAGGGGTAGTCATGAGTCCTAGCGATGTCACGTCTGCTGTTGTCTGGCTAAATGTATATACTATGCTTATCAAACTGTCCAGTAAGCACTTCTGTTAATGTTCATACTCTTATATTAATGCTACTCTCACTTTTGGTAGAGAATCTTCTCTTTTCAGGTGGCAGTGACCTGGGGACGACTCAGAAGGTATCATGGTGCTGGAAAGAAGTGACAGGAGTGCTCAGTACTGCAATATCTCTATCACACCTTCCAAGGCTCAGGCTCTAACGCGGAAGAGGTGGCGGAAAGAATGTAAGAGCCAAAGGAAGGGTAGGACTCCTTACAACGTGCTCCCTCCAGACACAAAATGGCCTGGATATTCATGACCTCACAGTGCCTGACACTACCTACACAAGACCATCATAAGAGGAGGAAAAGATCATGACATCAAAATTAAAAGAAAGACTGATTGAGATGGGGAGGGGTTATGATGGAGAATGGAGTTTCAAAGGGGAAAGTTGGGGGAGGGAGGGTATTACCATGGGATATTTTTTATAATCATGGAAGTTGTTAATAAAAATAAAAAAAAAAAAACAGGAAAAAAAATTGGGCCAGGCGTGGTAGCACACGCCTTTAATCCCAGCACTCAGGAGGCAGAGGTAGGAGGATCATCATGAGTTCAAGGACACCCTGAGACTACGTAGTGAATTCCAGGTCAGCCTGGGCTAGAGTGAGACCCTACTTTGAAAAAAACAAAAAACAAAAAACAAAACAAAACAACAACAACAAAAAAAAAAACAAAAAACTGGGGCTAGAGAGATGGCTTAGCAGTTAAGGCACTTGCCTGCTTAGCCTAAAGACCATAGTTCAATTCCCCAGCAGCGACGTAAGCCAGATGCACAAGGTGGTGCAATCTTCTAGAGTTCATCTGCAGTGGCTAGAAGCCCTGGCAGCCCGTTCTCTCTATCTGCCTCTTTCTCTCAAATAAATAAATGTTTAAAAAATTTATTTAGAAGCCGGGCATGGTGGCACACTCCTTTAATCCCAGCACTTAGGAGGCTGAGGTAGGAGGATTGCCGTGAGTTCGAGGCCACCCTGAGACTACATCGTGATTTCCAGGTTAGCCTGGGCTAAAGTGAGACTGTACCTTGAAAAAACAAAAAATAAAAGTATTTAGAGAATGGGCACACCAGGACCTCTTGTCACTGCAAACAAAGCCCAGACATGTGTCACTTTGTGAGTCTGGCTTTACATGGGTACTGGGGAATAGAATCCAGTTTGCTAGGCTTTGCAAGTGCCTTTAACCACTGAGCCATCTCCTCAGCCCTGTTTCTTTTTTAAAAAGTTTCTTTTTTATTTGCATGTGTGTGCGTGCTTGTGTATGTGGGAAGGGGGAATACCAGGGTCTCTTGCTACTGCAAATGAATGCCCACGTGGCTTTATGTAGTTGGCTGGGGATTTAAATTTGGTTTGGCAGGATTTGCAAGCACCTTAAACCACCAAACCATCTCCCCAGACCCATGTCTCCGTTTCCTCCCTCCCTCCTTCTACCTCGGCTTCTTTTTTTTTTTTTGGTTTTTCGAGGTAGGGTTTCACTCTAGCCCAGCTGACCTGGAATTCACTATGTAGTCTCAGGGTGGCCTCGAACTCACGGCGATCCTCCTACCTCTGCCCCCCGAGTGCTGGGATTAAAGGCGTGCGCCACCACGCCCGGCTTACCTCGGCTTCTTGAGTGGTGAAACTAAAGGACTGTACCACCATGCTAAGTTTAGCAGTTTCTGAAAAGCTAAGTGTACAACCCAGCAACTCTATTGGACATGAGAGAAATGACATGTTGGCATGAACATGGAAACTATTCACAGCAGTGTTTCCTAGCAGCCAAGTGGAAACAGCCCAAAAGTTGATAAGGAACCAATAAACCAAATATGGTCCACCCACACAACTTTATCTTATCCAACCATCAATTTTTTTTACACATGCTGTAATACAGATGAACCTTGAAAACAACACGCCAAATGACATAAGCCAGTTTCTACTTATGACTATCCAGAACAGGAGGACCATGTGCTGACTGATAGATGAGAGTGGGGTAAAGTCACAAAGCGTGACGGTGACCGAGAAATCCAGGGACTGAGAGGCTGTGCACAGCGGGGCCAGGCCTGCTTGTGGGATGTTCTTGGACCCAGTCTCCCTCCTGGCATGATCATCACCACGCAGCAGGTGGGTGCAGAATTCTATCCTCCTTACCCAGAGCCCAACTCCCTCATGGTACTGAGGAAGGGGACAATCTTGGGATTCCCATCGAGGCCAGAAGATACCTGCCTCACTAGACAGCAAAGAGTTACACAGGAGTCTAAGCAACTCTATCAGCTCCCAGCTTCTCCCCATCTCAGGGACTTAACAGATGGGAGCCAACCACCTTTAGCTATTTCTCAGTGGGCACCTTTCCTTTCATTTCACAGTTCCCTTATTTATGACTTACTGATTGCTGGGTATGGAAGCCAAGGGAATGTACACAAGAAGCACGTGACCTACCATCGAGCTACAACCTCAGCCCCTCTATTTCTTTTCTTTAAAACTCTCTTGAAGACAGGGTCTAGCTAGCACTAGCTGGCCTGGAACTTGCCACTTCCCAGGCTAGCCTCAAACTCACAGTAATCCACCTACCTTTGCCTTCTTAGAGCCAAGACACCTAGCTCTCCATTTCCTTTCCAAAGAAAACGACCTCAATAACCTACAAGCTTTGGGCTGGGGACTGGCTCAGCTGGCAGAGTGCTTACTTAGCATGCATGAGGCCCTGGCTTCTATCCCCAGCAATGTAACCAGTTGTGATAATGCATGTGTGTAATCTCAGCGCTTAGAAGATGGAGGAAGGAGGATCAGAAGTTCAAGGACATCCCTGACTACATACTGAGTTTAAGGACAGCCTGGGCCAACGAATGTCTCAAAAATGGGGGTGGGAGACACACCTTTAATCCCAGCACTCGGGAGACAGAGGTAGGAGGATCACCGTGAGTTCGAGGCCACCCTGAGAATATATAGTGAATTCCAAGGTCAGCCTGGGCCAGAGTGAAACCCTACCTCAAAAAAAAAAAAGGGGGGGCAAGGGGCCTGGAGAGATGTCTCAGCGGTTAAGGTACTTGCTTGCAAAGCCTAAGGACTCCAGTTCAATCCTCCAATACCCACATAAAGCCAGACGCACAAAGAGGCACATACATCTGGAGTTCATTTGCAGCATCTAGAGGCCCTGGTGTACCCATTTTCTCTCTTCTCTCTCTACTTGCAAATAAAGAAAATATTTTTTTAAAAAAGAAAGCCAAAATAATAATAATCTACTACTTTTAACCTGAATTACCTAAAATTCTAATTTAAAAATATATACATTATAGGGGTTGGGAAGATGGTTTGACAGTCAAAGGCACTGTCTTGCAAGGCCTGTTGACTTGTGTTCAATTCCCTAGGCACCCATGTAAAGCCAGATACAAGATGTGGAACAAGTGTCTAGCATTTGTTTGCAGTGGAAAAAGATGCACAAGCACGTGCGTGCGTGCGCGCACACACACACATGCCAATAACTAAATAAAATTTAAACAAACTCCTAAACATATAACCTCACAATACTGAACACAAACTTTGAAACTATTATGTAAGTGATCATACTTCAGTTTAAAATTTTTCTACAACAACAGTTCAGACACAACTGAGGACTAGTATTAAAAAGATGAGCAATATTTTTGTGTGAGTGTACTAAATGTTTATGTGTAGTGGTGTATACATGGATGTGCAGGCCAGTGGAGAAATCACGTGTCCTTCTCTATAGTCCATCCATGTATTTCCTTGAGACAAGTCTATGAACCTGGAGCTGTGCTTTTTCCAAGCCCCAGCAACTCTCTGGTCTCCACATTTGTGTGGCCATGCTCTGGTGTATGTGGGCAATAGGGAATTGAACTGAGTGAATCAGGTTACTATGCTTGCACAACAAGGGTTCCTACCTAGTGAGCCATCTTCCCAAATCAAGATTAGCAATTAAAAAAAAAAAAAAGCCAGTCATGGCAGCGCATGTCTTTAATCCCAGCATTCAGGAGGCTGAAGAAGGAGGATAATTGCGAATTTGAAGCTAACCCAAGACTACATAGTGAATTCCACGTCAGCCTGGGCTAGAGCGAGACCCTGCCTCGACAAACCAAACATAAGTAGTAAGATTTGTGTGTGCATGGTGCACAATGCAGGACAACCGTGAGACCTCTCACTGCCATAGGTGCACTGGGATCACAGATGCATGAAGCACTTTGCACTGGGCTTTATGTGGGTGCTGGGGATTGAAGATGGGCCAGCAGGTCTTGCAATCAAGCACCTTTAATTGCTGAGCCACCTCCCTAGCCCTAAGATTTTTTTTTTTTTTTTCCGAGGTAGGGTCTTGCTGTAGCCCAAGCTGACCTGGAATTCACTATGTCATCTCAGAGTGGCCTCGAACTCATGGTGATCCCATCTTTGCCTCCTGAGTGCTGGGATTAAAGGTGTGTGCCATGGGGCTGGAGAGATGGCTTAGCAGTTAAGCACTTGCCTGTGAAGCCTAAGGACCCCAGTTCGAGGCTCGATTCCCCAGGACCCATGATAGCCAGATGCACAAGGGGGCGCACGCGTCTGGAGTTCGTTTGCAGTGGCTGGAGGCCCTGGCGAGCCTATTCTCCCTCTCTCTATCTCCCTCTTTCTCTGTCTGTCGCTCTCAAATTAATAAATTTAAAAAAAAATTTAAAAAAAAGGTGTGTGCCACCACTCCCAGACAAGATTAGGAACTCTTAACAAGCAGAAAGGGACTGGGGAGATGGCTGTCAGGAAACTGACAGCTATGCAAGCATGAGGACCTGAGTTCCAACGCCCAGACCTACATAAAAGCCAGGTGTGAGGAGGCTGAGACAGGAGAATCCCTGATTTAGCTGAATTAAACTCTGGGAGAATTGAGGAAGACGTCCAATGTCAACCTCTGGCCTCCTTAAGCGATACAACTATGTGCATCTGCCACATACACACAAACCACACATGCATGTATGTACATATGTGCATGCACACACATACATTTCAAATCTAGTCTGTGTTAAAACCAAAAAAAAAAAAAAAAGAGAGAGAGAGAGAGAGGAAAGAAATGCTGAAACACTCCACAGAAAAAGAGAACAGAAGTTGGTAATCCCGGGCTGGAGGGATGGCTTAGCAGTTAAAGTACTTGCCTGCAAAGCTAAAGGACCCAGGTTCAATTCCCCAGGACCCACATAAGCCAGATGCACAAGGTAGTGCGTGCTTCTGGAGCTCGTTTGCAGTGGCTGAAGGCCCTGGCCCACCATTCTCTCTATCTGCCTCTTTCTCTCTCAATTTTTTTTTTTTAAGGTAGGGTCTCACTGTAGCTCAGGCTGACCTGGAATTCACTATGTAGTCTCAGGGTGGCCTCAAACTCATAGCGATCCTCCTACCTCTGCCTCCCAAGTGCTAGGATTAAAACCATGCGCCACCACGCCCTGCTCAAATATAAATTAAAAAAAATAAATTGGCAATTCCTGTGAGAGTAGCAGTAAGGCACTTGTGGTGGCACCCACCTTTAATCCCAGCACTTGGGAGGCTAAAGTAGGGCTGCTGTGCCTTCAAGGCCATCCTGGGCACAACAGTAAGTTTTTAAAAAACTTGGAAGCCGAGTACGGTGGTGCACACCTTAATCCCAGCATTTGGGAGGCAGTGGTAGGAGGATCACCGTGAGTTTGAGGCCACCCTGAGACTACAGAGTGAATTCCAGGTCAGCCTGAGCTACAGTGAGACCCTGCCTCAAAAAAAAGAGAAAATAAAGGGGGGGGGAGGCTGGAGAGATTGCTTAGTGGTTAAGGCGCTTGCTTGCAAAGCAAAAGGACCCAGGTTTGGTTCCCCAGAGCACACATAAGCCACATGCACATGGTGGTGCATGCATCTGGAGTTCATTTGTGATGGCTAGAGGTCCTGGTATGCCCATTCTGTCTGTTCTAATAAATAAACTATACCTTATTTTTAAGCAAGTTTCATGCTATTCTAGGCTAGAGTGAAAGTATGCTTCATAAAACAAAAAAGGGAGTGGGGCTGGAGCAATGAACCTGATAGAGATGCCCACTGTGAGTCCTCAGGGAATAGAGCACCCATGTAAAATGCTGCAGGGATGGAGGCCATGGCACACAGCTCCTGCCCACATGCTGCAAGGCTCCAGGTACAGCTCTCTGCAGAATAGTGTAATCGCTATCCCAGGCCCACAGGAGACAAGTAGGCCTGTTCCCATTTCAAGAACCCAGGAGTGGGATGGGGAGACGGCTCAGTGATTAAAGGTACAAGCACGCAAAGCCTGCTGGCCTGGGTTTGACTTGCCAGTACCCATGTAAACCCAGGTGCTAAGAGAGACACATACGTCTAGAGTTAATCTGCAGTGACAAGAGACCTAAGCACAGCCTGATTTTCTCTGCCTCTCAAAAAATATTTTAAAAAATACTCGAGAAAAATGGGACATATCTTCTACCAGCAAGCCATAGAGAGAGAAGAGATGCACCCGGCAAGCCAGTACAGGGAGTTCCAAACAGGAGAGTGAAGGCAGTTGTCTGCCTGTGAAGAGACCCTTATGGTTTCTGTACATTATAAAGCACAACACTTGTTTATGGATACAGAAACATACAGGCACAAAGTGAAACAGGGACAAACGGAGTCTCACAGTCCATGAGGAGTATGGGACGGTCCAGAGAGCGACGTCTTCTGCTCAATCATAGCACACTCAAAGCTGGCCAGGACAGTGACTTCTCCACACACACTGTGACAAGGTTGTGAGGGAAGATAAGACTTCCTCCCAACTACCTAATAAACATGCCTTGTGCTCCTGCCTGACTCCCTCAATGGGAAAGCAAACCAAGTCAGGACCCTAGGGTAAAGACTTAGCATATGGGCTGGGCTGATGGTTGGCCATTCATCCCAACACAGGCAGGCACAGGATGCAGTGTTCACATGTGACTCTGGGATCTTGAAGGGTGTAAGAAGCAGACTGACAACCCATGGGAAGGTAGAAGGCTCCTATGGGTCACAACTGCCCAGACTGGGCATGGCAGGTAACTGGAGCCAGATGAACACTATTCACCACAGAGATCTGAACTTTTAATCAATTCTCTTCAACACAGGCCACTGGGCAGGACCAGGTGGCACAGGCAGGCTTCTGTCTAGCCAGTGCCTGGGTATCAGCATGACTTCTCTCCAGGGCCACTCTGTGTAGATGGGTGCCCTTCTGTGTAATCCCCTCTCTTTCCCAAGACAGAGTGGGACAAGGCCAACCACCACACTCCTGCTGCTCATGTAGACTAAAGCCCTCTTGAGAGTGGACCCCTCCTAGCATCCCACCCGGGAACCTCTCCCTTCCCTGTACAGAGGACAGCAAAGGCGGTTCTGCTGAGGAGCAGAGAAGAGCCCTATTTGGTCCCACCAGGCCCAAGGACTGAACCATTCCCTGGGCCCTCCTCACAGTCTGTCAGCTGAGCCAGCGGGTGGCTCCTTCCTGTGTGATGGTGACGGTAGTTACAAGCTGAGGCCCTCTCCAGCACTCGCACCAAGCCTGGCCACCCTGTGTGACAGGGCCTGACCCTGGCCCAGTGTGGTAGCTCCTTACTGAGCCACTATTCCCAGTAGGAGTGGCTAGAGCCCAGTCAGATCCACAATGGCCTTTATGAAGATGGTGTCTTCCCGCACATAGGAGTTTTTGGCTTCCATCTTGGATACAGGGCAGAAGAGGGGGCAGCCGCTGGCAATGTTCATGTCACTGACAGGCCTCTGGAAGGACGATGATGTGACATCAGGCCTGAATGCGTCAATCACGTGCTCCCGGTTGTTCTGGTCAAGCAGCATCAATGTCACCTGTGAGGAAGCAGCCCAGGGAGGGACCATGTGCCTGTGAGTCTCCTGAACAATCCATATGTAGTCCCCTCCTGTGCTCTAGCTCCCCAGAGTCTAGACACCCAAGATCCCCTGGCAGGTGATGACCTACTCTTGCAGCAGAGCATCTGGGCACTCCGGCACCATGCACGTTACACTGGCATTGTTTGTCCATGGGCACTTGGACTGCTGAGTACTGTCACTCCTGTAGTACTGTATGCTGCTTCTCACTAGTGCTCATCTCTGACAGATGGTTTCTTGCCAGAGATACTGAAGCCTGCACTACCCCACTTGAAGGAAAGCACTTCTCAACAATAACCTGGGACTGACTGTTGGCCATGGACTGGGAAGGGTCCCTGGGCTTTCTAACCCTCATCTCCTGCTCTGCCTCCTCCAGTCTGCAATCTGGCTGGGCCGTGAGTGGTGAAGAGACGGAATCATCGGCGGCCAGCCCTGTCTGGAGCTTCAATCTCTCAACCAAGGTAGGCCCTGGTTCTGAATACTCATCACACCCTGACAGGGCTCTGTGGCTGTGGCCGCCCCTTGGAGGATGCTCCCCGAAGAGGCCTATACACGCTGGACCTTGGAGGTCATGAAGCCGGGTTGCCTGTGTCAAAACCAGCACTCAAATACCATCAAGCATGCTAGAAACCACCAAGCTCTCCCCCACAGCACCACAGCTCAAAATGCCAGGGACATGTCCTAGACAACTTGTTCACCTGGATGCCACACCCAAGATCCCCTGGGGCTAGTCGCACCTTCTGATTGAAAGGCCACCGCAGGAGGGCATCATTGGGGCCTTTCATCACCACAAAGAAGAGAGACAGGTGAGTTCCCCGCCCGGTGCCGTCGCCATTCAAGTAGACACGCAGACACATTTTGTAGCCGTATTTGCTCGTGTAGAAGGCTGAGGAGGGAGAAAAGGGCCAGTGAGGACAGGGAAGGACACAGCTCTTTCACATCCAAAGCACGCTCTTGGGAAAATGGAAGCACATGAGCAAACATTCAGCTTCTCGGAGACCCAGAGGGAAGGTTTTCCCCCTGAAATACACAGTTACTAATGCTGACTAAAGTAACTGCCCCTTGGTTTTTGCTTTATCAAAACAGGACCTTAGCCAGGCGTAGTGGTACATGCCTTTAATCTCAGCACTTGGGAGGAAGAGGTAGAAAGATTGCTGTGATTTCGAGGCCACCCTGAAACTATATAGTGAATAGCGAATTCCAGGTCAGCCTGAGCTACAGTGAGACTCTACCTTGAAAAAAGAAACTAAAACTAAAACAAAAACCCCAAGACCTTGGCATGTGGTCCAGACTAGGCTCGAACTTGAGACTCTCCTGCCTCAGCTCCTCAGAAATAACTAGTAATAGTAATTTTTTTAATCATTATATTCATTTGAGGTGTTTGGGGGGGGGGTATTGGCACATTAGGACCTCTTACTGCTGCAAACTCCAGATGCATGTGTCACTGTGCATTTGGCTTTACATGAGTACTGGGAATTTGAACCTAGGCCAGAAAACTTTGCAATCAAGTGCCTTTAACTGCTGAGCCATCTCCCTAGCCCTCAACAGTAATCTTAACAACTCCCAAATTGGCAATATATGAGACAGTTGTAAACTTGGAAGTATGAGGAGCAATGTGGTAGGAGCCCAGTAGCTAGGCCCTCACCAAAGCTACAAAGGAAGACAGGCCTCAAGGATCCCAAGCCTGCCATGGCAGAAGTGCCTGATGGGTGGAAGCCCAGAAGAATAGTCAAAGTCCCTCATACCCAAGAGGTACATACAGAACATGGTTGTGGCTGTTTAAGGACACTGATATGAGCTGGGTCTGGTGGCACATGCTTGTAATCCCAACACTTGGGAGGCTAAGGCAGGAGGATCACAAATTTGAAGTCAGCCTTTGACTTCTGTGTGAGACCCTGTCTCAAAAAATAACAAAAACATTGGTTGGAGAGATGGCTAAATGGTTAAGGTGTTTGCCTGCAAAGCCAAAGGACCCAGGTTCAAATCCCCAATAATCATGTAAAGCCAGATGCACAAGGTAGTGCATGCATGTAGAGTTTGTTGGCAGCGGCTGAAGGCCCTGGTGTGCCCATATTTCCTCTCCCACCCTGCCTCTTAGCAAAACACACACACACACACACACACACATAATGTCCTCCTGTGTGCAAAGGAACATGTAAAGAGCAAATGTGAAGGCTAAGTTTTGTGTCAAGTTGATTAGATTAAGGAATACCTAGGGATCTGGTGAAGAACCATCTTTGGGAGTGTTTGCAAGGGTGTTTCCAGGAGACTGACATGGGTATGGTGGATTGAGTGTGGAAAACCCACCCTCAGTGTGGGTAGATCCAATTAGCTGAGACTCAAAATAAATAAATAAATAAATAAAACAGAGGAAAGTCATGTTGATCTTCCTTCCCTGAGGCTAGGTCACACTTCTCCTGTCCATGAACATCAGACCTCCATGCTATGCAATCTTTGAACTCTGGAACCTATACCAGTATTTCCATGTTCTGACTGGGCCTCAATACCATCAACCAGGGTCTCTACCTGAAGAGGGCCTGGATTCAGCCTCAGTAATCACATGAGCCAATCCTTAACTAGCCCTCTCATGAATCTATAAATGCAGCTGCTCTAGTATGGATCTGGAATGCAGCCCCTCCACAAAGCCTGAGTTAAAAGTTAGGCCACCTGCCTGTGGTACTGTTGGGAAGTAGTGGAATATTTTTGAGGTTTGGCCTAAGGGGCCATCTTTCAGTCACTGAAGGTGTGCCTTTAAAGGAATACTGGGACCCTCCTCCTTCTTTGGTTTTTGCTTCCCAACCATGCAGTGAGCAGCTCTGTATCACCACATGCTGCCTGTCATAATGTGCTCCCACAAACCCAAAGCAGAGGCCCATCATGGAGCAGAACCTCCAAAACTGAGGCCAAATAAACCTTCCCTCTTAAAGGAGAGATGTAGCATCCAACTGGTTCTGCCTCCAGGGAGGACCTTGACTACTCCAGTGACTCGAATAATAGCTCAGCTCACAACAGGACTGTCCATGATCCTGCTGACAGGTCAGAGCAGAGTTTCTACGACAGAGTTCCAGGTGCAGAGCTCAGAAACCACCTTCTCCATTTCCCGTAGCTGTGTAAGTCTGTAACACCCACAGCAGACCTTTTATACAAACAGGCTCTCTATTATGTAAGTGTGGCCCCATGACACTACTCCAAAGGGGAAGACTTCCCAATGTTATGAAACTCTTTAAACTGAACCCTGCCAAGCTTCCACGTGTTGAACCAGCCCACATGAAGAAGAGGCACTGCCAACAGAGGCCATCCCAGCCCAGACCGAGCACTATCAGGCTCCTTAGTGTGCCCAGGTGTGTTGATGAGTTATCACCGAAACAAACTTGTTTTCCTAGCCTCAACCTAGACAGGACATGTGTGTGGTCTCTGTTTACTCCTGGCCCTTGCTGGAGGCGCCATGAAGATATGCTATACAGAGTTGGGGAAAGGTGCCGAGTCTCCTGCCTCAGTAGATGAAATCAGTAGTGTCAAGGCAAACTCAACCAGGATAGGATACCCAGAAGCTATTTCAGTGGCAGTTAAAGTAAACCCCAAAATAAAGTGTTTTCAGGCCTGTTCTGACAGACTGTGCCTAAGATGCAAGCTGCTGAGTGGCCAAAGGAGATTGGGGATAAAGACAGAGCTCAGGCCAACACATGGTTGGGAGACCTCAAGGGACAGAACAGGGACTCTGAAGAACCCCAAAAGGAGACTACAGTGGCATGGTAAGAAGCATGGTGTGGGCAGGATGAAGGACCTGTTACAGAATCAAACTGCACCTGCAGTAACACAGACCCTCTACCTCTCCTGAATGGCACCTTCCAGAGGAGCACCAAGTGAGCCTGTCAAGAGGCCCTGCAAGTGAGAGAGGAGGAGTGTGAAGAGTGTAACTCCAAGGCCTGCGAGTGGGGGAGGAGGAGTGTGAAGAGTGTAACTCCAAGGCCTGCGAGTGGGCGAAGAGGAGTGTGAAGAGTGTAACTCCAAGGCCTGTGAGTGGGGAAGAGGAGTGTGAAGAGTGTAACTCCAAGGCCTGCGAGTGGGGGAAGAGGAGTGTGAAGAGTGTAACTCCAAGGCCTGCGAGTGGGGGAAGAGGAGTGTGAAGAGTGTAACTCCAAGGCCTGCGAGTGGGGAGAGGAGTGTGAAGAGTGTAACTCCAAGGCCTGCGAGTGGGAGGAGAGGAGTGTGAAGAGTGTAACTCCAAGGCCTGCGAGTGGAGGAAGAGGAGTGTGAAGAGTGTAACTCCAAGGCCTGCGAGTGGGGGAGGAGGAGTGTGAAGAGTGTAACTCCAAGGCCTGCGAGTGGAGGAAGAGGAGTGTGAAGAGTGTAACTCCAAGGCCTGCGAGTGGAGGAAGAGGAGTGTGAAGAGTGTAACTCCAAGGCCTGCGAGTGGAGGAAGAGGAGTGTGAAGAGTGTAACTCCAAGGCCTGCGAGTGGAGGAAGAGGAGTGTGAAGAGTGTAACTCCAAGGCCTGCGAGTGGAGGAAGAGGAGTGTGAAGAGTGTAACTCCAAGGCCTGCGAGTGGGGGAGGAGGAGTGTGAAGGGTGTAACTCCAAGGCCTGCGAGTGGGGGAGGAGGAGTGTGAAGAGTGTAACTCCAAGGCCTGCGAGTGGAGGAGGAGGAGTGTGAAGAGTGTAACTCCAAGGCCTGCGAGTGGAGGAAGAGGAGTGTGAAGAGTGTAACTCCAAGGCCTGCGAGTGGGGGAGGAGGAGTGTGAAGAGTGTAACTCCAAGGCCTGCGAGTGGAGGAAGAGGAGTGTGAAGAGTGTAACTCCAAGGCCTGTGAGTGGGGGAAGAGGAGTGTGAAGAGTGTAACTCCAAGGCCTGCGAGTGGGGGAGGAGGAGAGTGTGAAGAGTGTAACTCCAAGGCCTGTGAGTGGGGGAGGAGGAGTGTGAAGAGTGTAACTTCAAGGCCTGCGAGTGGAGGAACAGGAGTGTGAAGAGTGTAACTCCAAGGCCTGTGAGTGGGGGAGGAGGAGTGTGAAGAGTGTAACTCAAGGCCTGCGAGTGGGGGAGGAGGAGTGTGAAGAGTGTAACTTCAAGGCCTGCGAGTGGAGGAACAGGAGTGTGAAGAGTGTAACTCCAAGGCCTGTGAGTGGGGGAAGAGGAGTGTGAAGAGTGTAACTTCAAGGCCTGCGAGTGGAGGAACAGGAGTGTGAAGAGTGTAACTCCAAGGCCTGCGAGTGGGGGAGGAGGAGTGTGAAGAGTGTAACTCCAAGGCCTGCGAGTGGGGGAGGAGGAGTGTGAAGAGTGTAACTCCAAGGCCTGTGAGTGGGGGAAGAGGAGTGTGAAGAGTGTAACTCCAAGGCCTGTGAGTGGGGGAGGAGGAGTGTGAAGAGTGTAACTTCAAGGCCTGCGAGTGGAGGAACAGGAGTGTGAAGAGTGTAACTCCAAGGCCTGTGAGTGGGGGAGGAGGAGTGTGAAGGGTGTAACTCCAAGGCCTGCGAGTGGGGGAAGAGGAGTGTGAAGAGTGTAACTCCAAGGCCTGTGAGTGGGGGAGGAGGAGTGTGAAGAGTATAACTCCAAGGCCTGCGAGTGGAGGAGGAGGAGTGTGAAGAGTGTAACTCCAAGGCCTGCGAGTGGAGGAGGAGGAGTGTGAAGAGTGTAACTCCAAGGCCTGTGAGTGGGGGAGGAGGAGTGTGAAGAGTGTAACTCCAAGGCCTGTGAGTGGGGGAGGAGGAGTGTGAAGAGTATAACTCCAAGGCCTGCGAGTGGAGGAGGAGGAGTGTGAAGAGTGTAACTCCAAGGCCTGCGAGTGGGGGAGGAGGAGTGTGAAGAGTGTAACTTCAAGGCCTGCGAGTGGGGGAGGAGGAGGAGTGTGAAGAGTGTAACTCCAAGGCCTGCGAGTGGGGGAGGAGGAAGAGTGTGAAGAGTGTAACTCCAAGGCCCACATTTGCAGCAGATGCCAATGCTCAATCTGGAAAGGGCCAAACAAGCTTAGTGCCAATCCAAGAACATGGCCCTCCCTGCACTGTTCTGTCCTCCATCACCCACCCCACAGCTACCATGCACCTCTGCTGATCTGCAGGTGACAAGAGACATGCTCTTGTACAGCCAGCCTGGCACCCAGCAGCTCCTCATTCCCACAGATTCCCACCTGAGAAGACACTGTGCAACTTGCCTCCCAGGGAGCTGCAGACTGAAGCTCTTGGTGTCAGTTAAAGATGTGCCCAGCTCTACCTGGGGAACCATGACATGTAGTCCCTGAAGTGAGAGGACAAAGGGGATGCAAGAAGGTGGCAGTAAGGCAGGTGGGAAGACCCCTAATGGCACCTGGAGAGAAGATAGCAGGTGTACGGCCGGCTACAGCTTCCTGGCGCTTCCGGGCAAAGTCTGAGATCTTCCAGATGAAGACCCCGTCATAAGTGGATGCCTCCAACTCTAGGACCTTCTGCTCCAGGTCGGCCATGGCCAAATCCTTGAGGCCGATGCTCCTCTCAAGTTGTTGCACCTGCAGTGGGAAGACCACTTTCCTTACAGGAGGGCAGTGACTGGACTGCTCATGCTGTGGACCCTGAATCCCCACCTCCTACAACTGCGTCTTTGGAGGACGGCCATCCTCTGCTGCTGCTGGGGTTCCCCTGAGACCAGCTTCTCCAGAGTCCACTTCATCCCCATGAGCCACCTCCTAGATATGAGGTATGTGCTCCAAGTAAGGTTCAAGGCCTACATACACCATCATGACACATGACTAAGACTGCACTTCGAGAGAGAGGTTTCAGCTACCAGCCCCTCAGAGCATGGGAATCAAAAATATGGGAGGCCAAAGTCCAAGGAGGGATATGCAGAAGAGGTTTAAGCTGCCCTAGCTCTAAGAGCCATCAACCGCTATTCCCACCAAGCACAGACCTTGTTACTCAGGGCCTCAATCTTGTCCTGGTCAAGCCGGTGCTGCCGGCTACAAGCTTCTGCAGTCACGGCCACCCTCTCCACCTCCCGGTTCAGGACACAGACGATGTTCTCAAAGGTGGCTGTCTTTCGCTCCAGACTCTGGCACCGCTGTAGCAGCTCTGGGCCAGACAAGCTCTGATCCCCCCAGGAGGTCTGGGCCTCCAGGAGTGAGCTCAGCAGCAGGGCCAGGTGCTCCCGTAGCCGTTGTGCCTCATGATCCTGCATCTCCTCAGTCACCACCTGTGAAGACGGGGAGGCATCTCTTGGCATAGTGCCTACACAGTACCAGACTAAACAATGAAGTGCCATGGGCCTCATTTCATTAAGGGAAAGAAGGCCATTGCCACATAGGGATGGCTAGGATGTCTGGTGATAGCTTGACTTAATCACTGTTATCCTTATATGTATGACAATGACAAACCAGTCACTGTCTGAAAGTCAACTACATTTCAAAAAAATAAGGGTTCTTATTCTTCCTTGCTTTTAACTTTTATTTATTTACAAAGGGAGAGAGAGAAAGAGACAGAGAGAGGGAGAGAGACAAAATGGGGTACCAGGGCCTCTTGCCACTGCAAAGAAACTCCAGATGTATGTGCCACTATGTGCATCTGGCTACACATGGGTACTGGGGAACCAAACCCACACTGTCAGGCTTTACAGGCAAGCACCTTAAATGATGAGCCATCGTCTCTTCATTCCCTTCCTTGCTTTTCATATAAAAGTGGGGGACTGGAAAGATGGCTCAGCAGTAAAAATGCTAATTGTGCAAGATGAGGACCTGATCTCAACCCCCGGCACTCACATAACTGGGTATAGGTGCTGTGGAGATTAGCTCAGTGGGTTAAGGCACTTGCCTGAAAAGCTTAATGGACCCAGGTTTGATTACCCAGTACCAACACAAAGCCAAAAACACAAAGTGACACATGCATCAGAAAGTTCATTTGCAGTGGCTAGAGGCAGCACTAGCATGCCCATTATCTTTGTTTGTTTCTCTTCTCTCTGTGTGCAAATAAATAAATATTGCATTTTTTAAAAGCTGGATATGAACCAGGTATGGTGGTGCACACCTTTAATCCCAGCACTTGGGAGGCAGAGGTATGAGAACTGCTGTGAGTTCAAGGCCACCTGAAGACTACATAGTAAATTCCAGGAAAAAAAAAAAAAAAAAAAAAAAAAGCTGGGAGTGGGCACACATGCTTTGTACTCAAGATAGAAGGATCACTGGGGTTTGCTGGTCATCTAGTCTAAGCAAACATCAGCAAGTGATGCTATCTCAAGGAAATAAGATACAAGAGCAATAAGAGGACACATAATGCTCTTCTGATCTCTGCACACATGCACATGAGATGTGTGTCTCTGCACACATGCCACACGTATTATACCGAAAAAGAAAAAAAAATACAATAGGGAACCTGGGTGCAGTTATAGGTGCCTGCAGTTCCACCTACTTAGGAAACGAGGCAGGAAGACCTAAGGTATTAGCTCAGGAGCTCAAGGACAGCCTGATCAACATGGTAAGACCCTACCTCCAAAATAATGATGAAGATGATGCCAGGCATGGTGCTCATACCTATAATTCCAGCACTCAGGAGGATGCCATAAGTTCCAGGCCAGCCTGGGTTAGACTGAGACCCTCCATCAAAAAAAAAAAAAAAATAAAATAAAATAAAAATCAATATCTGCCTTTATCTCTCTCTTTCCAAATAAATAAAATAAACTTTTTTTAAAGTTGCCTTTGGGGAGAAGTGAAAAGATACAGATGCACTGGAGAAATTGCTCAGTGGTTTGTTTGTTTGTTTTTCAATAAGTGGTCTCACTCTAGGCCAGGGTGACCTGAAATTCACTATGTAGTCTCAGGGTGGTCTCAAACTCACAGTGATCCTCCTACCTCTGCCTCCTGAGGGCTGAGATTAAAGGTGTGCGCCACCACGCCTGGCCGAATAAAGTATTTTTTAAATAAAACTTTAGGGGCTGGAGAGATGGCTTAATGGTTAAGGCACTTGCCAGCAAAGCCAAAGGACCCAGATTTGATTCCCCAGAACCTACGTAAAGGCAGATGCACAAGATGGCACATGCAACTGGAGTTCATTTGCAATGGCTGGAGGCCCTGGCATGCCCATTCTCTCTCGCTATCTGCCTCTGCCTCCCTCTCTCCTTCTCTCAAATAAATAAATAAAATAGTTTTTAAAAATCTAAAAAAAGTAGGGTGTGGTGGCTCACACCTTTAATCCCAGCACTCAGGAGGCAGAGGTAGGAGGTCGCCATGAGTTCAAGGTCACCCTGAGACTACATAGTTAATTCCAGATCAGCCTGGACCAGAGTGAGACCCTACCTCAAAAAACCAAAAAAAAAAAAAAAAAAAAAAAAAAAACTAATGGGCTGGAGAGATGGCTTAGCGGTTAAGCGCTTGCCTGTGAAGCCTAAGGACCCCGGTTTGAGGCTCAATTCCCCACGATCCATGTACGCCAGATGCACAAGGGGGCACACGCATCTGGAGTTCGTCTGCAGTGGCTGGAAGCCCTTGCGCACCCATTCTCTCTCTCTTTTTCTCTCTCTCTCTGCCTCCTTCTGTCAGTTACTCTCAAATAAATAAATAAAAATAAACAAAATAAAAATAAAAATAAATCTGGCTATGGTGGCACACACCTTTAATCCCAACACTTGGGAGGCAGACGTAGGAGGATTGCCATGACTTCGAGGCCACCCTGAGACTACAGAGTGAATTCCAGGTCAGCATGGCCTAGAGTGAAATCCTACCTCCAAAGACCAAAAAAATAAAATAAAATAAATAAAAGATACAGGTTTTCTCAAGGATGCCTGACTAACTGTTTTTCAAACTTCTGCAAAAAATTATAAAAATATTGAAGATACCCTCAAATTATAAAACCCATTACTTTCTATGTATTTATTTATTTTTAACTTTTTTATTTTTTATTGACAGCTTCCATAATTACATGGTAGTTTCTAAACTATTTGCTTCAAAGAACATGAGCTCCTTTTTGAAATGGAGATAGCAACTATCCTCACTACACTCCAACACCCTGTCCCCTGACTCCGTGCACTGGGCATACCCTTCTCACCCATCAAGCACACATCCTGTGGGTCCTCTCTAGACCAACACCCAGTGAGGGCACACAACAGAGTCCAGACCTCAAGGAGCTTCTATTGTACAGAGAAAGAATGGGCAGAAAACAGATGTTGCCTGTGATAGGTAAAAACATAAGAGGAGAAGGGTCCACGTGGGCAGGACCTGTGGAGGCAGTGAAGTGTTCAGAATGAGGGAAAGGCTGGCCCAGGTCTCCAGTCCCCACTGCAGATCCTCAACTCACCATCTCAGAGCAGCCAATGGCATGGAATCTGCAGGGGACCCGGCACTTGCTGCATGTCCTTACATGTTCCTGAAACTGGAGGGGCCACAGAATGAAGTTACAAGAGCTGTTGTCAATCCTTAGCATGTCCCCCTCCATTTCCTTATGCCCTTACCAGATCAGAATTTACACAAGAGACCACTAGACCCACTCTCATGGGCCTCCTCACTGTCACACAGGGTAAGGCCTGATGACCCAATCACTGGAGCGTGATAACATTTCAGGGTGGCTGCTGGCAGCAGAACTCATGTTTTTGAGGCGGTCCATGCCACAGAGAAAGCAACCATACCCATCACCACTGTAAATCCTGAGGATATACGGTGTTGAGATCCCTCTGGGCCTGGGGTGAAATGCATAGGTTCTCAAGTAAAAAGTGTATAAGGACAGACCAGCTCCAGTGAGCTCATGAGACCCAAACACAGGCCTCAATGCACACAGATGCTGCATATCCAATACAGGTGTGGCATCTCAAAGAAGGAAAAGAGCACTTTGTTAACCACTGGTGTGAGATGTGTGGTAGAAGAAACTTCACAAACAACCAGACCCAAGCCAGGTGTGGTGGTGCATGCCTTTGATCCCAGCACTCAGGAGGCATGGGTAGGAGGATCACCGTGAGTGCAAGGCCACCCTGAGACTACATAGTAAATTCCAGGTCAGCCTGAGCTAGAGTGAGACCCTACCTCGAAAAACCAAAAAAAAAAAAAAAAAAAAAAAAAAAACCCAGACCCAGATGGTACTCTAAAACACAAGTTTCTATTGTACAAGCTTCACCAGGGAGACAGCATGACCCTGAGTCTCCCCCTTATCTATGCAGCTGCATCCCTGCTTGCATGTCATCTGGTTAATGCTGCCATAGGCACAAACACCCCTGAACACACAGCTTTCTGATCTACATTTGTGTTTCCTTCTTTTTCTTTTGGTTTAATTAATTAATTTAGGAGAGAAAAGCAGAGAAAGAGAGAGAGAGAAAATGGGCATGCCATAGCCTCTAGCCACTGCAAATATACTCCTGATGCATGAACCACCTTGTCTATCTGGCTTATGTGGGTACTGGGGAATCAAACCTGGATCCTTAGGCTTCCCAGGCAAGCATCTTAACCATTAAGCTTTCTCTCCAGGCCCTTCTTTTTTTGAGGTAGGGTCACACTCTAGTCCAGGTTGACCTGGAACTCACTATATAGTCCCAGGCTGACCTTGAACTCCTATCAACTCTCCTACCTCTGCCACCCAAGTGCTGGTATTAAAGGCATGCACCACCATGCTCAGATACACTTTTCTTTCTTTCTTTCTGTTATTCATTCATTCATTCATTTGAGAGATAAAGGACGAGAGAGAGAGAGAGAGAGAATGGATGCACCAGGGCCTGTAGCCATTGCAAATGAACTCCAGAAGCATGTACCACATTGTACATCTGGCTTTTCATGGCCACTAGGGAATCAAACCTGAGCTGTTTGACTTTGCAAGCAAGTGCCTTAACCTGCAAAGCCATCTCTCCAGCCCTTTACTTTCTTGTCACTGACTGATTTCTAAGTAATATATCTAAGTAATAAGTAAGTGCCCCCAAATCATGCAACCTTAGAAATTTGTAACCCATCAACAGTATAAAGAATTCAAGATGATGTCAGACTCCTGCCATTCTGTCTATAAAACCTCTGAGCTATCAGAACTCAGTACTCAGGCTTTGGAAGTTATTCCCCTGAGTTCATGTCAAATGAATAAATTTTCTAATTCTCCACTGTATCTCTGGTGCTATTTCTGTGTGAATCAGTTTCCCATAACAGGTAAGCAAGCAGTTCTTCTCTCCTCTACCCACCAGGCCAGGAAGCAAGCAGGCCAGGCTTGCCCTGATAAGATTAACTTACAAATATCCAGGAGAAAACATACACAATAAACAAACCAACTTACACCTATGTTAGAGATCCTATAAGGCTAAATGACCAACTAAAACTTTGTTATTGGGCTGGAAAGATGGCTTAACAGTTAAGGTGCTTGCCTACAAAGCCTAAGGACCCAGGTTCGATTCCCCAGTACCCACATAAAGCCAGATGCACAAGGTGGCACATGCATCTGGAGTTCGTTTGCAATGGCTGAAGGCCTTGGCACACCGATTCCCCCTCCCTCCCTCCCTCTCTCTCTCTGTTTTTTTCCTCTCTCTCTCTAATAAATGAATAAATAAAATATCTTTAAAAAAACTTTGTGAGTGTGAAGAGATGAAATTTTATAGATCCAGAGCCAAATCACCTTTAAGTTCCCTGAACAGCCATTCCCTGCCCACTCATATCTGACCTCACATCCCTGAGACTATCAGGTAACCCTAACGGGATGTATTAACTTAGCAGACCACTAGCTCCCACCAAGCCAAAAGCTAACGATGTTCTCAGATAGCATCTAAAACCTGTAAGAGATTTTCCTACTTTGCTATAATCCATCTAACCTAATATTCCCACATATGTATTTTTAAATGTCTTAATTTAGGACTTTCTTTTGTTCTTTAACTATTAAAACTGTTTCCACGGCCAAGTGTGGTGGTGCACGCCTTTAATCCCAGAACTTGGGATGCAGAAGTAGGAAGATTGTTCTAAGTTAGAGGCCAGCCTGGGACTACAGAGTGAATTCTAGGTCAGTCTGAGCGACAGTGAGACCCTACCTCAAAAAACAAAACAAAACAAAAAACTGTTTCCATGTTAAAATATGTTATTTGGGGCAACCTAAATCTATATTCCCTCTGTGCCTGGAATGAGAATGGATCTTAAGTATACACCAAGATTTAGGAGCAGTAACAGAAAACCCAGGGCAAATAGAATATCAGGACACCATTAAGCTTTAAGAACGAATAAGTATTTGGGGCTGGAGAAATGGATGGCTCAGCAGTTAAAAGCAGTGGATTGCAAAGCCTAATGGCCCGAGTTCAATTCCCCAGTACCATGTAAAGCCAGATGCACAAAGTGGTACATACATCTGGAGGCCAAAGCTCCAGGAGGACCCTTGTCACAACTGGATCAGGAAGAAGGGAAACTATCCAGTCCCACCCAGTTTCAGGACTGTGACTTGTTTCTAAATAGAAGCGACTCAGCCAAGTAGACATAAGCAGAAGGGCCATGAGAGTAGATGGGCTCAGCCAGCCTGAAGTCCCTCATGCCACTCTCAGGCACCGACCAGTAACTGCTTGCATCACCCTGACCTCTGACACTTAACTCCTGCTGCTTCAATCTCTGGGGAGATATCCCTCCAGGCCCCACCCACCAAAGGGAAAAGCCTAGGAAAAGGACACTTCCATGGGTATTCTCCACAGTTTTCCATGAGGAGTCATCATCAGCATGAGCTCTTCAAAGGGCAAGAGAAGGAGGTGTGAGGGTAAAATGCCAAATGCTAAGGTACCAAGTACTTAATGCTACCAAAGCGGCCAACCAAGTTCTCCTGCACGTCCAAACTGCTTGCCACAAACAGTAACCTTAAGGTCAGAACCAACATGAGGCAGGGCATAGTGGCCAATGCACTCCAGAGGCTGAGGATGGAGGATTACTGTGTGCTCGAGGTCTTCCTGAACTAGTGGTACTTTGGCTCAAAAAGTGTTTGGAGCATAATGACAACTTAACATTTAATTTTCAGAACAATGAAGATGTGATTAGGCTGAGCATGTACAATGCTTTCCTACCAAGCACAAGGCTCTGGATTCCATTCCAACACCACACACCACCAAAAGGGGATTTGCCCAAAGTAATAATATAATCTAGGCATGTTAACACACACTTATCATCTCAGCACTCTGAGGTGGAGGCAAGAGGATCAGAAGTCAAGGTCATTCTCACCTACACAGTGAGACTGAGCCAGCTTGGGCTACATGAGTCCATGTCACAAACAAACAAATGCAATGACCTATGTTAGAGGACAAAGTACCAGTTAGCCCAGGAGTGTGGCTAACATTTCCAAGTGTACAATGCCCAACCTGGGACCCAGTGGCAAGTAAGCCTTACTCTGCTACTTGGTACCCATTGTCTTACAAGGATACAAGGAAGCACGATACCTTCTCCCGAGAAATCTTCTTCTTTCCACAGCCATCACAGGTCAAGGGAAACTTAGGGCATACCTCATAGTGAGCCTTAAAGAGAAACAGGAGCATTAGATGAGCCACTCCAACACCAGAACAGGGTAGCAAGGGAGGAGGGGACACATGTAGTACTCGGATAGCAGCCAGTGCCCAAGAAGGGGATACTGATATACTTGTGGCCCCCTGACTCTCCCTGAAGACTGCTCCACACTGAGTGACATCCTGCAGGACTCCACAGACTCTAAGACTTTCTTCTTCCTCTGCGGTCTCCAGAAAGCACGAGAAACTAAAGTCAGTGCTAACACTGGAAAAGGGAGTATCACCACTTTGTACAAGGGGTCCATGTAGAGATGGAAAATGGCTGTTTGCCACAACGAGCAAGCCTGGCTAGACTTTGACAGTTACACTGGACTGTCCTTACTCAGCCACTAGGGGCAGCCAAATAAGAGAGACCCTGCCTTTCTTCTATGGTGTGCCTGGCACCTTAGGACCAGCTTTGGTCAGGCCTGAACACACAAAGAGGAGCACACTGCCAATACCTGGGGTAGAGGCAGCAAATGCAACAGGCAGGACTCCTGAGAACCAAGGGCCTAGAAAAAGAGATGCCCATGACCCAGACTTCAACAAATAAGTGTGAATAAAGGATAGTTCAGATAGTGGGAATGAGGACAGCATGTGACATGAGTGATTACTGTTCAAATTTAAATGTATGTGCTCGGATTCACAAGTGCCCCCAAAGATCCACATGTTGAAGGCTCAGTCCCTAACATGGTGGGGTGATGCAATCCAAGAGGTGGGATCAAATGGGAGGTCTTTAGGTTGCTGGAGACATGCCCTCAAAGGGGTTAATGGGATCCCAGCCTTTCCTCTTCCTCTCTGATTTCCCAATCATGTACTCCAGAGCCAAGATAAACCTTTTCTCTTTGGAAAGTGATTATCTCAGATGCTTGTTACAGTAATAGAGAGCTGCTAATGCAATGAAGCTCTGTACCTTCTACAGTAAGACAGTGAACTACTAGATGAAACAACATGTAGTTGGTTCTGTTCCCTAACAGTCTGAGGGATGACACACAGCCTGGTGGATCACAGTGCCACCCTTTCTACCTGCTACCTTACCTTTTCTTCTTCTTCTTTTTTTCTTCTTTCAATTTTATTTATTTGCAAGCAGAAAGAGAGAGAGACAGGAGAGAGAGAGGGAGGGAGAGAATGGGCACACCAGGGCTTCTAGCCCTTGCAAATGAACTCCAGATACATGGGCCCCTTGTGCATCTGGCTAACGTTGGTCCTGGGGAATCAAACCTGGGTCCTTTGGCTTTGCAGGCAAACACCTTAACCACTAAGCTATCTCTCCAGCCCCTATCTTACCTTTTCTAAAATAAAACAATTGGTTTTGGAAACAGGGTCTCATCCTATAGCCCAAGCTGGCCTAGAACTATATAGCCCAGGTTGGCCTCAAACATCCAATAATCTTTTCTGCCTCAGCCTCCTAAGTTCTGGAATTACAGGCACTGAGTCACCATGTCTAGTTTATAAAACATTCTTTAAAATGATCCCATGCTAACTTCATACCCAAACCCAGTTACACCAAGAACCTTCCACCCTTATGGTTCCCAGAAAGGACTGACACCATGGAAACGTGTGAATAAGTCAAGTCAGCTCCAACCACAGGCAGCAAACTATAGCTCAATGCCTGTAGTGTCGCCACTGTCCCAGGCCACATCCGCCCAGCACACCTCCAGGTCCATATGGCTACAGGATTCCTGGCAGTGCTGGCAGCTCAGGCTCCTCTTGGGGCATTCCTGCTCAGTGTGGTGCTCCTTCTCGCCCAGGCGAACCAGACCTTTGCATGCAGGACACTCAGTCAGCAGGAATGGGCACAGTCCTTCATGACAGCTCTGGCAACAAAAGAGGTATTTGAAGACATCACACAGAATGTAGGCAGTCATGGCAAACATACATAGCTTTGGTGTCCCATGCCATCTTACCCACCCATCCTAGGCCACTCTCAAAAAAACAAAACAAAACAAAACAAAACAAAACAAACAAAAAAAAGATCAGAAATGAAGAGATGGCTTAGTGGTTAAGGTGCTTGCCTGCAAAGTCTAAGGACCCAGGTTCGAGTGTCCAGGTCCCACATAAAACAGATGCACAAGGTGGCGCATGTGTCTGGAGTTCATTTGCAGTGGCCAGAAGCCCTGGCATGCCCATTCTCTCCTCCTCCTCCTCTCTCTCTCCCTCTTTCTGTCTCAAATAAAAATAAATTTAAAAAACAAACAAACAAAAAAACCATATCAGTGTATCCTCTTCCCACTATTGACCCTGACAATCTTAGACTGAACAGAGGAGCTGCACCATTGAAGCTTGTCTTTTCTGGGTAGGTACTTCTCTCTAGAATCCCCCACCACTGAACTGCACATCTAATGTTAGTGCACCCCCCCCCCATGTCATCTCCCAACTGAGAACACAGGTTGTGCTTCAGCATAAAAACAAACACAGCAGGGCCCTGCTTGGAATCTTACCAGTCCTGACCCATCACTGTTACAGTGGAGGTAGGAGGCAGAAGACACGTAAAGGAGAGACATGGAGATGGTGGGGAAGTGGCTACCCAGCTCCCAATACAGGAGACAAGGACATGGTCACTCAACAAAAGCCCAAGGTACAAGACCAGCCAGAGAAGGGTGTCAGAAGCCAGCCTGGAACAGGCTGTTCTAACTGCATAAGCTGTGCAACTGGTATCTATACTGTGAGGGGAGCAAGCCAAGTGACCAGAATGAGATGCAAAGACCACTCACTCAATCAACAGAGTGGACTAGGAATGAGGCAAGACTGTGAACATGAACTATTTCATCTCAGAATATGGAGAACTAACACGAGTGAGCCCATGATGATAGATGCACTGCTGAACATCTGGGCAATAAGCACTAACACTGGGACATCTTATCCAACAAGCCAGGAGAGACAGAGAAATGAACAGAGGAGAGGATAGGAAAGGTACTCCTGAGATATGGTTTAGGAAAAGCAGGAATCCCAAGTAAAGCAGAAAAGCAGAGAGGAGTTCATGGAGAACAAGTGAGACAGCCTGGAAGACAGGCCTTGGACCTGAGGCAGTCTTGGGCAGGGCCTCACAGACTGTCCTGAGGACTGTCTTACTATGAGGACCCTGGATAAACAGGCAACAACCCTGACTGAGCCCTTCAAGCCTAGCTGGCTGCCATGCTGTATACAGTCTGGAAGGAAGGCTAGGAAGCCATCACAGTAATTGACAAAGAAAGGGGTGTCAGCCCCTAGGAAGGGAGCAACAGAGCTGAGTTCTGAATGTGTTTGGAGAGCCAAATGGACCCGTGTAGCTTAGATCAGAAAGAAGCCAGGCCCAGGCATTCTGGCTCCAGCCACAGGACGGATGAGGTAAGCACCCAGAGGCCAGGCAAGTACAAGAACGGGTGTGGCCAGTCAGAGAGGTACATTGTGGTGGTGAAGAGCAAGAAGGGGAGTCGTCAAAGGAGAATGGTGTTGGCAGAGGTTTGTTGGCTGAGTTATCTTTCTGTGTTGTTACTTTGAGACAGACTCTCATGCATCCCAGCCTGGCCTCAAACTCAGTATAAAGTCAAGGATCCTGATCCTCCCGCCCTGACCTACCAAGGGTTGGGATTATAGATGTCTACCACCATGCTGGCTCCTAAACTTCTTAAATTGTTGTCAAAATACAGGTAAAATGCCCAACTCTCCAAGTGCTAAGAGCACAGGTCAGTGCATTAAGCATGTCCAGTGCTATGCACCCCTACTATAAATCCACATAGCTTTCTTCTAAACACGTGACACAGGAGCATGCTGAGGGCTGAGGGGCACACCTGCAGAGGGGAGAAACTGCCAGAAACAGAACAGGCAACAAGAGGCAAGTTTCTGAGGCTGAGAGATGGTCCAGAGTGGGGCAGAGACGGCTCAACAGCCAGGCCCTGGGTGGTGACTCAGAAGCACCATGAGTACTAGGGCTGTAACTCAGGGTGCTCTGGAAGGTTCTGGGGAAGGTTGCTCTGAGAGGACAAGGGAACCTCATTTTAAAACCTAAACAGATGGGGTTCTAAACAAGGAAAGTCATGGTCTGTGGAGACATATTTTTGGGACTTTTAAGTGTCCTTTTCCCCAGGGACAGGGTGCTGCTGGCAGATGAGCTACAGCCTCAGTGCTGGATGCACACAGGCTAGGCACTGGGACAACCACACTAACAATCAGATCTAAGGGTCTCTCTGAACAGTACAGATATGTGCTGTGACCCCATAACTCCCTTAGCATGCAACAATTAGTTACCAAAGCAAATGCAAAGAGGGGTTTCAGCTTATAGAGCATAAATAGTAAACCACTGGTCTAGAGAAATGGCTTAGCAGTTAAGGTGCTTGCCTGCAAAGCCAAAGGACTCAGGTTCAATTCCCTAGGACCCATGTAAGCCAGATACACAAGGTGACACATGCATCTGGAGTTCATTTGCAGCGGCTGGAGGCCCTGACACACCCACTCTCTCTATCTGCCTCTCTCTCTCAAATAAATAAATAAAATTGATAAAATAAAGTAAAGCACAGTCAGGCTTGGTGGCATACACCTTTAATCCTAGCACTCAGGAGGCTGAAGTAGAAGGATGGCTAAGTTTGAGGCTGGCCTGAGACTAATTCCAGGTCAGCCTGAGCTAGAGTAAAACCCTACCTCAAAAAAGGGGGTGGGGTGCTGAGAAGATGGCTGAGCTGGTTAAGGCACTTGCCTGCAAAGCCTAAGGACACAGGTTTAATTCCCTAATACCCATGTAAGCCAGATGTACAAGATGGCACATGCATCTAGAGTTCATTTGCTGTGGCTAGAGGCCCTGGTATGCACATTCTCTCTCTCTCTCTCTCTCTTTAAATAAATGAAATATTTTTTAAAAGTAAAGCACAATAATTTCACTAAGATTTAACTAAAAGGCTATTCTTTAAAACTTTATTAGATAGATAAATAAATAAATAAATGGAGTTTAAAATGACATGACAGCTTGCATTTGCTTAAAAGTAATCTAAACCAGGTGTGATGGCACACACCTGTAATCCCAGCACTCAGAAGGCTGAGGTAGGAGGATCACTGTGAGTTTGAGGCCAGCCTGAAGCTACAGAGTGAGTTCCAGGTCAGCCTAAGCTAGAGTGAGACACTGCCTCATAAAAAAGGAGGGCTGGAGAGATAGCTTAGTGGTTAAGGCACTTGCTTGTGAAGCCTAAGGACCCATGTTCGACTCCCCAGATCCCATATAAGCCAGGTGACACATGCACAAGATTGCACATGCGCACAAGATGGTACACATGTCTGGAGTTCAATTGCAGTAGCTGGAGGCCCTGGAGCACCAATTCTCTCTTTTGCTCTGTCTCTCTCATAAAAAGAAAAAGAAAGAAAAAAGTTAGCCAGAAAGGGAAACACAGGCGAGCAGAGCTGAAACTAGAGAAGGTTTGTAGGGGTCCACTGCTCAAAGTTGCTATGCCCCTCCCCCACTCTTTCCCTGTGAGACAGGGTCTCATGAAGCCTAGTCTGGCCTCCAATTTCCTATGTAGCTGAAGACGGCCTTCAACTTCTGATCCTCCTGCCTCTACCTCTTAAGTGCTAGGGCTAATGCATGTGTCACCACTCCTGATGTGCTGAGTGTTTCAAATTTCAGTAACAAAACTTTTCTCCTGGGCTGGGGACAGCTCCATGAGACAGCGTGTACGTAATACATGCAAATGCAAAGGCCTGAGTTCAACGCCCTGAACTGGTGCTGAGCTCAAAGTCCCAGATCCCACATAAACCAGACACACAAGATAATGCATCTGCAAGGTCTGGAGTTTGATTACAGTAGCTGAGGCCCTAGTGTGCCAATTCATTCTCTCTCTCACTTAAAAAAAAAAAAAAGGCTGGAGAGATGGCTTAGTGGTTAAGCGCTTGCCTGCAAAGCCTAAGGACCCCAGTTTGAGGCTCGATTCCCCAGGACCCACGTTAGCCAGATGCACAAGGGGGCGTATGCGTCTGGAGTTCGTTTGCAGTGGCTGGAGGCCCTGGAGCGCCCATTCTCTCTCTCTCTCTCTCTCTCTGCCTCTTTGTCTGTTGCTCTCAAATAAATAAAAAAAAAAAAAAAAAAGACCAAGCTGGGCATGGTGACACACACGTTTAATCCCAGCATTCAGGAGGCAGGGTAGGAGGATCTCTGTGAATTTGAGGCCAGCCTAAGATGACATAGTGAATTCCAGGTCAGCCTGGGCTAGAGATTTATTTAAATGAAAATTCAAATCGAGTATTCTAAGAAAACATAAGGAGGTCATGCATGGTAGCACATTTGCTCCCTACTGCTGTATGCTCCTCAATGCCTACCTGCAAGCCCTGGGCACCCAAGCACACATACTCTCAACTCTGCCTAGGGTCACTGTGGAACCCTTCCCGCCAGAGGCTCTGTAGCAGGTGATCTACAGATAGAGTAGATTCCAATGGGGCTTAAAAACCACCCCATTGTCAGAAAGAAAGATACCATAAGGGAAACAAAGCCAAAGGCTACACAGGACTTTCTCAATCTTTCCAAACTTTTCAAATGACTCAGACCATTAAAAAAAAAAAAAAAAAGCTTTTGTCTCAGTCTTGGTTTTCAGTGACAGTCAAGGACTGGCCATGCAAGACCTCTACAGAGGTGGTGCCAATTGCACAGAGTATGCCATTTCTGTCCCACCTGTGACATTTACCAGTGGGAAGTTTTTATCAATAAAATCAGCTGTGTACAAGCTGTGCCTGGCCTCCCACGTGACCATACCCGACTCCTTTCAGGGACTTTCCAGAGCTCTCAAAGGGTGCAGCCAGGGACTTTCCACCCTGCATGCCTGCAGAGCCATATGGCACCAAGCCCATGGCCTGGCTGCAGTCCCTGGCCCTCAGCTGGAGATTCACACAGCCACTGACCTCCTCTACCACAGGCCTAGAGGTAACAGAGACCCCTGAGGAATCCAGAGCCTAGCAGAGAGCTGGGAATTGCTATTCCACCCACCCCATGGGTCACTCAGATCCTCAAGGGCAGCCGGTCATACAGAGCCACCACTGCTTATACCCACACTGCCCTTATACCTTATCAACATCATTGCCCTCCCAGGCAAAACCCTGATTATCATGTTCTGTGGAGCCATCTCTCTCACAGATAGCTTGGGCAAGTGTTTCACTCTAGGAACACTCTCTGGGTGTGGCTCCTAACCAATCCCTGATCCCATGCTAGAAGGGGATACAGCTCCTTGGTCACCCAGGCACAGCCAATGCTGTTCTCCTAGCAAAATGAAACCCAGAGGCGGAGACCATAAAGTGGAGTTGGTCAACAGGTCAAGGAAGTATAGCCAGACATACATGCCAGAGAGCAGAAGAGGAGATCTAGGCTTCACAATGCCCACCATACCCAGGGTTGCTTGAGAGGGTGACTCCCAAGCCTACTGCTTAGGTACAAAGATGTTTACATGAGCTCTGGCCTGGGAGCTCTGTGAAACATAGGAAAGCAGGATTCTGAGCAAACAGCGCTTTATAGCTTCAAGGTTATGGCTGTTTGGGATGGCATCAAGGTAACCCCCTGCTGAGAGAATCCCAATTTGTATATATCTACCAGTCATGGACACCCACCATTCTACTGTCTGTCTCTGCATTTCACAACTCTGAGGACCTCATATGAGTGGATCCTACAGGACTTGCCTGCTGTGACTGCCTTATGTACTCAGCTCAGATGTCATCAATGTCCACCCTGTCATGGCAGGTGGCAGGCTTTCCTTCCTTTTCTTATTTTAACTTTTGATTTTTTTTCAAACTTTAGTTTTATTTATTTATTTGAAAGAGAGAAAGAGGTAGAGATAGGAGAGAGAATGGGTGCACCAGGGCCTCCAGACACTGCAAACAAAGTCCAGACACGCATGCGCCCCTTGTTTATCTGGCTTACGTGGGTCCTGGGGAATCGAACTGGGGTCCTTTGGCTTTGCAGGCAAATGCCTTAACTGCTAAGCCATCTCTCCAGCCCTGAATATTTTCTTATTTGCAAGTAGAGTAGAGAGAGAAAGAATGAGAGAGACATAAAGAGAGAGAGAGAGAGAGAGAATATGGGCACACCAGGGCCTCTAGCCATGCAAATGTACTCCAGGTGCATGAGCACTTTATACATCGGGCTTTATGTGGGTACTGGGGAATTGAATCTAGGTTGTCAGGCAAGCATCTTAACTACTAAGCCATCTCTCCAGCCCTTCTTTTTTAAGGCTGTGTGACACTTCAAGTATGAAGGGTTCATGTACTTTACCTGTCACACATCAATAGACACCTAGGTTGTTTCCACCTTTCCATGCATCTGCTGTAAGCATTCCTTTACAATTATGTTTGAGATGAACTTTAAAAAAAAAAAAAAAAAAAAAACTATCTTGAAGGCGGGTGTGGTGGCGCATGCCTTTAATCCCAGCACTAGGGAGGCACAGGTAGGAGGACTGCTGTGAGTCTGAGGCCTGCCTGAGACTACATAGTGAGTTCCAGGTCAGCCTGGGCTAGAGTGAGACCCTATTTTGATCTGATTAGGTCTCACAATATATCATGATGGCCTTAAACTTGTGATCTTTCTACCTCAGCCTCCCAAATGCTGGGTTTACAGATGTGTGTCAGTATGCCCATCTCAGACAAACTTTTTTTTAAACATTTTTATCATTTGAGAGAGAGAGACAGACAGACAGACAGAATGGGCACACCAGGGCTTCAAGCCATTGCAAACAAACTTCAGATGCATGTGCCACTTTGTGCATCTGGCTTTACATGGTATTGGAATTGAACCTGAGCTGGCAGGATTTGCAAGCACGCTCCTTTAACCGCTGAGGCATCTCCCCAGCTTAAGACATAAACTTTTTTTTGGTGGTGGGTAGGTGAGGTAGGGTCTTGCTCTAGCCCAGGTTGGCCTGGAATTCACTATGTAGTCTCAGGCTGGCCTCAAACTTACAGCAGTCCTCTTACCTCTGCCTCCTGAGTGCTGGACACAAACTTTTTGAATGTCATTCACTGAGACAAATGAATGAAGTGGCCTGGCTCTCTATGTTGCAGATTAACTACAGATACCTAAAGGTGACTGTACACTGGCACAGAGGCAGAGCATGCAAAGCAGATGCCATCTATGTACCACCTCTGCTACTGGCCAGAAACCTTTCTAGGACCACAGAGCAAATGTACCATTACTTGAGTGATTACCCATGTCAATACAATTCACATTAAAAAAAAAAAATGGCTGGAGGGATGGCTTAGTGGTTAAGGCAATTGCCTACAAAGCCAAAGGACCCACGTTAGCCAGATGCACAAGAGGGCACATGCATATGGAGTTTGTTTGCAGTGGCTAGAGGTCCTGGTGCACCCATTCTCTCTCTCTCCTTCCTTCCCTCCCTCTTTCTCTGTTAAATAAATAAAATAAAATAAAATAAAATAAAAGCCCTTGTGGACACGAGACTGGACGTAGTGATCTGTCCTCTGCTGCTGAGGCAAACATGGTGTTCCCAGGGACGCACAGGGCTAGGTCCTCATACAAGAAACCTCATACAAGAAACCATACAAGAGAAGATGGGTGTGGTAGTGCATACCTTTAATCCCAGCACTCGGGAGACAGACGTAGGAGGACCACTGTGAGTTCAAGGCCACCCTGAGACTACATAGTGAATTCCAGGTCAGCCTAGGCTAGAGTGAGAACCTAGCTTGAAGAACCGAAAGAAAGAAAGAGAGGGAGAGGAAGGAGAGGAGAGGAGAGGAGAGGAGAGGAGAGGAGAGGAGAGGAGAGGAGAGGAGAGGAGAGGAGAGGAGACCTCCAATTCTCACCACATTCCTAGGGACAGGCTAGGAAACAGGCATGGAGAGAGGAAGTTTTGAGCTCTGTTGTACAAGCTGTCATACTATTTAGGTTTCTAAAAGGATGTATTTTTTTGAGACAAGGTCTCTCTAGGTAGCTCAGTCTGATCTTACTCATGCTTCTCCTGCCTCAGTTTCTAAAGTGCTGGAATTACAGGAGTGTGACATCATGCCTGGTTAAAGGAATACTTTCTAGGGAGCAGGTACCTCTTTCTCCACACATATCAGTCAGGCCAGTGCAGAGATGCCTGTCTTACCTCATATTCTTTCAAGGTTCCCTTCCAGGTACATCCATCATTGGGACAGATGGCTGGCAGGCTCTCTACCTCCCTGCGGGCAGCATTATCTGGAAAGGCCTGGAAACAAGAATATCCCTGGGTTATACTTCCTCCCAGCATCCCACTGCCCATGAAGCAGATCCAAAAGCACAGAGTCTGTCTAAACCAACCTGCAGAGTCTTCCTAGACCAGCCCATGAAGCAGAAAATGAGTCTAAGGACTACTCACTTCTGCATACCGACCACTCCAAACCCTGAACATTCCCATTTGCTTAGGGACAATTTTTAGCTTCTAAAGTCTCACTCTGCCACTAGGGTTACCAAAGGAAATTCCCAAACATTTTCTGCTCATTTTGACATGGTTAGCTCAAGATGTAGTACTTACCGAACTGCTTTCTAAAATAGAAATGCCTTCTTCATATATGCCTTCATGGACACAGGCAGCACAGTTCTGAGGCCCAGAGCTAGTGAAGACAGAGGAAAATCCCACTGCAAAACCTGCTATGGAGAATGGCTGAGCACTATCTGCTCAGCCCAGAAACCATACACTCATTCTTAAACTTCTGCATCTCTGATGAAACCAACAACCACATCAATTGTACAATATTGAAAATAATTTAAACATATGAGAAGATCCAAATACAGAAAAGGGAATGAGGGGCTTGAACTTGTAAAGCCTCTATTCTTTCACTTGTGAACAAGGCACTGGCTCTCTGAAAACCATGCCACCCAAGACATGTGCCAGAAACACTGGCTGTACTCTTCTTCCTCGTGTGCTGCTGCCCTTTCAGAACATGGCACAGTGACACTCACCAGCCGGCCACTCACACAGCGCTCCTCTTGCCCATCCAGAGCAGCCTAGTGCCTATATTACTAACAATGACATATTGTGCTTAATTCTTCATGTCCAAAAGTTATATTCCAGTACACAATTAGTGTTCTTATTTTTTAATGAGACAGGGTCTCATGCAGCATTTTTTAAAGGTTTTTGTTTTCACTTTCATTATTATTTATTTATTTTCAAGCAGAGACATAAATAGAAAGACAGAATGGGCATGCTAGAGCCTCTAGCCACTGAAAATGAACTCCAGATGCATGTACCACTTTGTACATCTCTGGCTTTACATGGATACTGGGGAACTGAACCCAGGTCAGGTCATTAGGCTTTGTAGGCAAGTACCTTAACCACAGAGCCATCCCTCTAGCCCCTTCATGTAGCCTTTTCAAAAAAATTTATTTATTTATTTTTATTTTTTTGGTTTTTCGAGGTAGGGTTTCACACTATCCCAGGCTGACCTGGAACTCACTATGTAGTCTCAGGATGGCTTTGAACTCATGGTGATCCTTCTATCTCTCTCTGCCTCTGGAGTGCTGGGATTAAAGGCATGCACCGTGGTGGCACATGCCTTTAATCCCAGCACTAGGGAGGCAGAAGTAGGAGGATCACTGTGAGTTTGAGGCCAACCTGAGACTACATAGTGAGTTCCAGATCAGCCTGTGCTAGAACAAGACCCTACTTTGGGAAAAAAAAAAAAAAAAAAAACCAGAAAAGTTCTATTTATTTATTTGCAAGCAGAGAGATACAAAGAAAGAGAGAATAAGGAGGGAGGGTGGACACAAGCATGGACACACCAGGGCCTCTAGCCACTGCAAGTGCACTCCAGATGCATGCACCACTTTGTGCATCTGGCTTTATGTGGGTCCTGGGGAATCAAACCTAGGTCCTTAGGCTTTGCAGGCAAGCACCTTAACTGCTGAGCCATCTCTCCAGTCCACAATCAATGCTTTTAAATAGCTGACTTTGTACTCAGCCTCCAGAATCCAGGGAGTATATACTGGGTAGCACAACTCTAACTCTAGTGCCATCCACTTGTTCCACCCACCCAGGCAGCTCACCATGCACACCTGAGGATGCTGGTCAGGCAGAAGGAGCAGTAGCGGTGGCCACACTGGGCCTGGAAGGGCCTTCGCAGGACGTTTCTACAGGCTGAGCACAGGTACTTGGTCTCTAGCTTGGTCCCCAGGAGTGTCTTGGAGAAGCCAGGCTGCAGCAGTTCTAGAGAGCCAGGGGGCGTCACGCTGGCTGTAGCCATGTGAGCTATAACCCCACACACCAGAAAGTCCTAAGGAGAAACACACCATATCACACTTCAACTCAGAACAGTTCTCTGGAAGGAAAATGTGGTGATGTGGAAAAAGGTGACAGCTTCCAAGAGCAGGCACATGGTGAAAGGCCTGAGCCACTACAATGACCTTGACAACTACAATGACCTTGACAGAAGAGCTGAGAAATAAGATTTTAGAGCTCTAGGGAGCCCTGGATATAGGGTAGTCAAATCTCCTTACAAATGTGAAAAGAGGTTCAGAAGGGGTGACGGAGATTTGCTGGCTCCCACAATGACCACCAAATTGAGTCCTGTCTGGGAATACTTCCTGCTCATACTAATGGTCAGTATCCGCCATCCTGTGCTCACAGTCCCTACAATAAATATGTATTAGGATAGTGGATAGCTTCTAAAACACCATAATATGCTATCAGGGTAGAAAGTGCCCACCTGCCAGCCCCATGGGTACCACATAGCACCTTGGAGAGGCAATGTGGCACTGACCACTATGCTCCCTATTTGCTATCAGTTCCCCAGACACTCCACACTAAGCATACAGCATGTAGAATGTAGTTCATGCCATCTCCACTGAGAAGCTTCACTCAGAATCACCTGGTGCCCATCTCCTGCCTCTGCTGAGCATTACCTTTCCTACCTGCAGCCACCTCTGTCCACCCCCGCCCTGCTTTCCTCTTCTATGACTATGGCTCCTCCTCAGCGCAGGTTCCCCTCATCCTCTAGCACAGCAGTCTCCACTGGGCTCCGTCTTCTCCAGCAGTGTTACAGGAGCCTTCACACTCAGGAGCCCAGGAATGGAGAGGTCAGCTCAGGTTGAGGAGTAAGGAAGCCAAGACCTACTGATCAGGCAGAGAAGGAAAGCAGGCAGCCACCCAGCATGCTAAACACTCTCCTCAAAGATGCTAACCCTGCCTTAAATCCAGCAGCAACATTCATTACGGTTTTGAGTCAGGAGTCCTCCACTGGAGACAAGGCAGATAAAAAGGACAACCAGCTACAAATCCCCAAACCACAGCCTTGGCCTCTCTGTGTACTCATCCATATTTGAGGTCAGATATCTCAGAGCTCTTGGCTGAGTAAAGTTGGGGCACAGGAACTCCATGTCAACCATGTCATGATGGCAGCATGGGTGTGGGGAGACCTGAATGCCCCAAGTTGCAGCATGATGCCTCCAAGGAGACAAGCAGCCTGCTGCCCATGGCCTCACACATCGTATTGAGATCAGGCTGCACCCTGCAGCACACCACCTCCTTGCCATGTTCCCATCCCCCAAGCAGCCTAATGGCTGGGACTGGACTACTAACTATGTCTGTCCCCAACCAGAGCTTCTCTGAACCTGAAGAACAGGACGTGGAAATAGTTAGGCTTCTCCCAGTAAGGACCAGGAGTGGGAAGTGGGAGGCTTCTCATTGTCAAGGAGAGGCTCAGTCCCCGAAGCTGATCTCGAGGGAGAGGTGGGGTATGTGGCCTGGGTCGTGGATTAGGAATAAATGCCTGGTGCCTAAGAAGATGGCCTGAAGGAAAAGGGGAACAGCAGCCTCCCAGAGTCCTCTCTCCCCAGCCAAACCCCTGGATGTATTTTAATTAACAAATCACCTCTCCGATCTGCTCCCACGGCAGGTACGGTGGCGCACACCTTTAATCCCAGCACTTGGGAAGAAGAGGTAGGAGGACGGAGGATTGCCATGAGTTCGAGGCCACCCTGGACTAGAGTGAAATCCTACCTTAAAAAAAATAAAAAGACCTGTTGACACATTTCAGTGTCAGATGAGATCCCCTGCAGCAGGAATGACAGCAGCACTAAATGCCCTGGGCCTGAACAACAACCCAGGGGGCCTCACTGGCCCCACCATCACGCCTGCCCTGTGATCACCCCTGCCCTGTGATCACACCTGTTTTCTCGAGATCCAGGGCTGCAAAAGATTGTTCTGGTGGCCCTCAAAGCCTCTGGGGCACTCAAGTTCTGGCATGAGCAAAGCCCTGTCAAGCAGTAAGAGCACTGGCAGAAAGCGGTGGTAAGAAAATCCGAGTGATGTGGTGTGGCCAGACATGGCAGTGTGGGTTATTTGGTCCCAGGACTGCTTGTCTGTTCCAACAGCAAGCCCAGTGACTAACCAGTCTGCCTTCCTTCTCCCTGTTCTACACCCTGGATACTCTCCTAGAGAGTGAGTTCCCCATCTCAGGGCCACTTGCTGCTCACCAGGGACTCATCAAGCCCAGGTGGCTGTGAGTTCACTCCTTGCCCAACCCCTGACCAACCCTGCAGCTCTGTCTCCCACAAGCAGCACGAGCGTTTGTTCAGAGATCTTACCCTTTACTCTCCTTCATGCCCATCACTCTGACTGCGCCCTAACCCCACTGCGTCTCTTTGCTCCCGAACACCCCAGCCGAGCCTCGGGCCCTTCCTTCACTTATCTGCCTCCTCTGGCACCCTCAAGTGCTGGCAACCCCTGGAGATAACTTAGTGACCCAGTCACCAACAGGACATGTCTGGACACACAGCAGGGCAGCCTTTCAAAGCAAAGTTACTGATTATAAAAATGGTTATCTGATTTATGAGCAGCTTACTAGTCTTTTGAGGGCACCTCAATTCTGATTACATATATTAAAACAATCCCACACCATTTACCATGCACCAGAGACAGCTGTCACCTGTCATCATCTGTCCATTCAACAAATGCTGTTGGATGTCAGGCGCCAGTGTGGCTGGTCCCTGTGAACAAAGCCCTTAATGACTCTGAGAGTAGTGAGTACAGGATCAAGAGTCCCATAAGGACAAAGCCTAGCATCCTACAGAGAGCTCATACCTAACTCCTCTGCAATGCCCATACATTTCAAGGAGGAAAGTTTACCTGTACATTTGGAAAAGGGGCAACTACCAGGCAGCCTGAGGCAGGAAGCACTTTAAGTCAGAATCCTGAGGCCCAGCACAAGCACCTGCAACGCTACCTTTCTGCTTGCCTGTGGAAACAAAGTACAGGGCTGCTTCCCACATACCCACAGGGTCAATCCCCTCTGTAAGAGGCACAGTGACTTCTAAGCCATTAAATTACGAATCCCAAAGGAGACCTACACAAGGCAGTAACCAAGAGCTATTCTCCTATTCTCTAGGCTGGTTTGACACTAGAGAACCACGACAAAGTCCTTAAGTTGTCCTAAGACAGACTGCAATGCCCACACTCACTCTATGTTTCTGAATTTGCAATTTAATAACTCACTCCTACATCTGATTTCACAAAGCACATGCATAACTTGCATCTACCTTCCTAAACCCCCAACAGAGCAGATGGCAGGGCTCTGCATACCAAGACCCCTAGGCAGAGAGGCACACGTACCTCTGTCCCTCTCTCTGAGGTGGATGCATCTCTTCATATCACAGATGTGTACCTGTTCCAGTTGGCAGCAGAGGTATATAAAATTTCTGCAAAGGTTGAGCACAGCGGCCCATGTCTAGTGTCTCAAATATTGGGAAGCTGAGGAAGGTGGCTTGCTCAAGTCAAGGAGCTTGAGAGACCCCATTTCAAAACCGAAAACAGCAAGGCGTGGTGGCGCACACCTTTAATTCCAGCACTTGGGAGGCAGAGGTAGGAGGATCACCATGAGTTCAAGGCCACCCTGAGACTACACAGTGAATTCCAGGTCAGCCTGAGCTAGAGTGAGATCCTACCTCGAAAAAGAAAACAAAACAAACAATAAAAATCCAGGTATGTGTGGTGGTACATGCCTGTAATCCCAGCACTTAGGAGGCTAAGGCAGGAGGATCATGAGTTTGAGGCCAGCACAAGCTTCACAGTAAGAGCATGTCTCAAAAAAGAAAAAAATAAAGGGCTGGGAAGATATCTCAGTGGATATAGATAGTGAGGACCTGTTTGATCCCTAGAACTCACATAAAAAATATGAGGCATGGGCCTGGAGAGATGGCTTAGTGGTTAAGGTACCTGCCTGCAAAGTCTAAGGACCCAGGTTCAACTCCCCAGAACCCACATAAACCAGATGCAAGAGGTGACACATGTGCACAAGGTGGTTCATATGTCTGGAGTTCATTTGCAGTGGCTAAGGCATTGGTATGCCAACTCTCTCTCTCTCTCATAAATAAATAAATAAATAATAAACAATGTGAGGAATGGTGGTACATACATATAATCCCCACACAGGGGAGGCAGAAACAAGATGATCCCTGAGGCTTGCTGGCCGGCCAATGTAGCTTTAATCAGTGAGCTCCAGCTCAATGAGAAACCCTGTCACAAAGGAGGTGTGTGATGGTTTGATTCAGGTGTTCGCCATAAACTTAGGTGTTCTGAATGCTAGGTTCCCAGATGATGGAGATTTGGGAATTAACGCCTCCAAGAGGGAGTGTATTGTTGGGGGTGGGCTTATGGGTGTTATAGTCAGTTTACCCACGCCAATGTTGGGCACACTCTCCTGTTGCTATGGTCCACCTTATGTTGGCCAGGGGGTGATGTCCACCGTCTGCTCATGTCGTCGTTTTCCCTGCCATCATGAAGCTTCCCCCTTGAGCCTGTTAGCCAAAATAAACCTCTTTTTTCCACAAGCTGCTCTTCGTCAGGTAATTTCTACCAGCAATGCGAACCTGACTGCAACAAGGTGTTTCCAAGGATGACACTCAAGGTTGTCATCTGGCCTCTACATGCACGCACACACATCCCTGTGCATTCACATTTAAAAAAAAAAATTAAAAACAGGGCTGGAAAGATGGCTTAATGGTTAAGGCACTTGCCTGCAAAGCCAAAGTACCCAGATCCGATTCCCCAGTACCCACGTAAAGCCAGATGCATAGGGTGGCGCATGCATCTGGAGTTCATTTGCAGTGGCTGAAGGCCCTGGTGCATCCATTCTGTCTCTCTTTCTCTCTTAAATAAATAAATAACTATAGCCAGGCACAGTGGTGCATATATCTACGTTAGCTTAAAAAAAATTTAAGGCAAAGAAACCTTTTATTTTTTATTTTATTTTATTTTTGAGACAGAGAGAGGGAGAAGGAGGCAGAGCCAGAGGAAGAATAGGCACACCAGGACTTTTCAGCTGCTGTGAACAAACTCCAGATGTGTGCGTTCCCTTGAGCACATGTGCAACATTGCATGCTTGCATCACTTTTGTGTCTGACTATACATAGGACCTGGAGACTCGAATAATCGCTCTTAGGCTTCACAGGCAAGCACCTTAAGTGCTAAGCCATCTTTCTAGCCCTACATGTTAGCTTTTTGTTTGTTTTCTTTTTTCAAAAAATATTTTATTTATTTGAGAGAGAAAGAGAGATTGAATGGGCACACCAGGGTCTCTAGCCACTGCAAATGAACTTCAAACACATGTGATACCTTATGCATCTGGCTTTATTTATTTTTTTTTTTAAATTTTTTTGTTTGTTTATTTATTTGAGAGAGACAGACAGAGCGAGAAAGAGGCAGAGAGAGAGACACAGAGAGAATGGGCGTGCCAGGGCCTCCAGCCACTGCAAACGAACTCCAGACGCGTGCGCCCCCTTGTGCATCTGGCTAACGTGGGTTCTGGGGAGTCGAGCCTCGAACCGGGGTCCTTAGGCTTCACAGGCAAGCGCTTAACCACTAAGCCATCTCTCCAGCCCGCACCTGGCTTTATATGGGTACTAGGGAAATCGAACTCAGATCCTTAAGCTTTGTAGGCAAGTGCCTTAACCACTAAGCCATCTCCTTGGCCCAGTTTTTGGTTTCTTTTGAGGTAGGGTTTCACTCTAGCCCAGGCTGACCTGGATCTTATTCTGTAGTCCCAGACTGTCATTGAACTCATAGCAATCTTCCTACCTCTGCTTCCTGAGTGCTGGGATTAGAGGCATGCACCCCCACACCCAAGTTACATGTTAGCTTTTAAGGACTGTACTGAGCCATCATGAAGACTCAAGAGTACTGTGTAAACAGAACAGAAGCCATCACCGTGCCCCAAGCAGATGAAGAGGCCTAACATTCTGTTAGCTGAGGAGCCCACACCACACCTAGCTCCAGCAGGTTCTCAGCAGCCTGGCCTATCTGGTCCACCACACAAGGACCAGCCCAAGCAGGAAGGACCCACCAGCTGGCCACCATGGCCACCAATTCCAAAAATACAGATATATGTAAGTATCAAGTGACCTGGGCTGCTCCCACCTTTCACATACACACAATGGGATGAGATGCCAGATGTACTTAGCATCCAATCTGGAGCCACAGCGCACTTTTCCAGAAAAAAATCCTGACTCAAAACTAGGTGTGGTGGCACACACCTTTAATCCCAGTAGTTAAGAAGCTATGGTAGCAGGATCAACATGAGTTTAAGATCAGCGTGGGCTACAGAGTGAGTTCCAGGTCAGCCTAGAGAGCAAGATCCTACCTCAAGGGGGAAAAAAAAATCCTGACTCTACCAAGTTAGTTAGGAATAAAATCAATAGCCACTCACAGTACTGTATCTGGGTTTGAGTATATATTCTCAGCCACCCTGACTTCATTTGTTCCATGTGTGAACTTCTTGCCAATACCAGACCCAAAGCCATATTTAGGGAACAATTCCAATTATACAGAATTCAAGGACAAACAGAAGGAATCTGCAAGGACACAACTGAACTATATAGCCTTTGAAAGGGACAAGAGCAGGCCTTCCAGGGTACACAAAACAATTCATAAACAAAGACACATCTGGCTGCACAATTAATGCTCACATAGAAACACAAAGTAGTTTTTAGTCCTAAGAACTTAAAAAAGGCAAACCCCATAATTAGGGCTGGTTAAAGAGGGCTCAAAGGTTACAGGTACTTGCTTGCAAAGCTTGATGGTCTGGGTTTGATTCCCCATGTAAAGCCAGATGCAAAATGCTCTGGCATTTGTTTAAAGCAGCAAGAGACCTTAATGTGCCCATACATACACACATGTGCAAGTGCGAATAAATAAAAATTTCTTTTAAACCATGATTACAAGATACCCATGGCTATCTCTCCAAAGTAGTCCAGTCTTCTAACATGAAAAAACATAACAGAAGGGCTGGAGAGATGGCTTAGTGGCTAAGGTGCTTGCCTGTGAAGCCTAAGGACCCCAGTTCGATTCTCCAGGTCCCACGTAAGCCAGATGCACATGGTGGCGCAAGTGTCTGGAGTTCGTTTGCAGTGGCTAGAGGCCCTGACGTGCCCATTCTCTCTCTCTCTAATAAATAAATAAAAATAAAATTTTAATTACTTAAAAAAAATAACAGAAGTCAGGCACAGTAGTGCACGCCTTTAATGCCAGCACTCGAGAGGAAGAGGTAGGAGGATCGTCATGAGTTCAAGGCCATCCTGAGACTACATAGAGAATTCTAGCTTGCATGCATCCTGGGGAATCGAACCTGGGTCCTTTGACTTCAGAGGCAAATGCTGTAACCGCTAAGCCATTTCCCAGTTCCCTACACAGTAAATTCTAGATCAGCCTGAACTAGAGCAAGATCATATTGAAAAAAACAAAACAGAAGACTTTACATGTAAGTTTTGTTTGTTTTTTTGGGTTTTTTTTAGACAGGATCTCACTATGTAGCCCAGACTGGCTGGCTTCAAACTTATGATTCTCCTGCCTCAGCCTTCCACCATGCCTAATAACACCAGATTTAGATCTACGAGAACTGCACACACACTGAGAATGTGGGGCATGAGTGCCTCGCTACTGCTCTACTCCTGGTCTTCTCTGTAGTAGGAATCCAGTTGCACATTCCCTTCATGAGGCCAGCTTCAGCCTGGGGCCACTGTCTAGGAGGAAATGGAGATGTCTCTGCAGAGCACTGAGCCTCTGACTAGCTAGACTCACCCGCTAAAATTTAACATCCCAAATCTGGTATATAAACATGGTTTAGTGACATCAGTGACTAACTCTCAAAAAGGCAGGCTGAATGTTATCAAAATCAATCACTGCTCAAAACATAAGTCAGACATGATACAACCTAGCCATGGCGGGGGAGGGGGAGTGAATCTGCGGCAGGCCCTGGGGGTCAGGTCTAGCTAAGGATTCAAGCCCCACAATTTCATGGTTTTTACTTGCAGGGCCCCAGTCACCCTAAACTACCTAACAAAGCTACCTCACTCCCTCTCAAGTCTACAACTACAACACTGGGATTCCACATATGAGACCATTTGGTTGTGCTCAGTTGTAACCCATATCTGACAAGTCCATTTAAGTAACAGGAAAGAACTTTAATTGATACAGTCACAAGTATGAGGCAACCCAAGTACTGAAAATTTACTTCAAAACTTAACTTTTGGGCTGGAGAGATGGCTTAGTAGTTAAGGCACTTGCCTGTAAAACCAAAGGAGCCAGGTTGATTACCCAGGACCCACGCAAGCCATATACCCAAGATGGCACATGCGTCTAGAATTCGTTTGTAGTGGCTGGAGGCCCTGATGTGCCCATTCTCCCTCCCTCCCTCCCTCCCTCCCTCCCTCTCTCTCTCTCTCTCAAATCAATAAATAATTTCAAAGTATAACTTTCTACTTTAGCCCATCCTTTTTCAGGCTGAACATAATATCAAACAGAAACTTACACCAACTTGAACACCTGATAACTGTTTCTATGAACTTACAGAAAAGCAAACACTACAGGGAAAAGGAGCATTCTAAACTTAAAGCTTGCTGATGTTTATCCAGATAATCAACAGACTTGGTTTCTCTTATTGAAAACTAGGGTTAAACTGTAATCCTATGCCTTCAATACACATGGCTGCATAGTAAGTCCATTCTCAGCTGACACTGGCTAAAAAGACTCCACCCCATGACCTCTGCATATGGAGTGCCAGGGCTTCGTCAGGACCTCAACACCCAAATGTGACAAATGGACAGTTCCAGCTGTCACGTGCATAGCTTCTCTGCTACCACCTTGACCACCAGCCCCACGCTCTCAGCAGCCAGAGGAACCTTTATACAGCACGCACACTGGGCCTCTCCTGAGCTTAGAACCCCAATGGCTTCCCAGTTCTCAGCATGACCAGTGAAGCTGCCCCAAGTCCACCAGTTTAACCCCTAAGTCCCACACATCGGGTCTTCTCAGCAGGGCTTCCTTCCCGCACAGCCCTTCACAGCCCTGCAGCATCCCCCTTCCACCACAAAATTCATCCCCCAGGACTAGGCTGTGAGGAGGCAGTTAGTACAGAGGTACAAAGAAGGGTACTAGACCTCTGACCTTGCCCTTTCTAGCTGCTCCTAGACAGCAAGTCCCTCACTGACCACTGCAATCACATCAATCTCCGGACAGCCCAGCACTCAGCTGGCCATGACAGTCCCCTCTTACCACACGACTGGCCCACCTGTCCAATCCGCATCTCTCCCAACCCACGTACTCTGCTCCAAAGCAGAGCCCTCAACCCTGGAACATGCACAAGCTGTCCCAACTCCAAGCCCTAGACTTTCTTGTGTTTGATTCCTCAGTTTCCAACACCTTGGGGACTATGGCCATCTCAGCTTTATGTATTCACCTGAATGACGGCCTGTCCCAAATGCCAACTCTACCGTCCACCTAGACCTTAGTTAGACCCTGAGGACAGCATCCATGTGTCTCCTCCCCTCTCTCTATCGACAGGAGTAGGAGGAGCAAAGAATGATGACAATGACGACAAACCACCCTGCAGAATCCAGGCTGAACCCTCACACCGTCTGTGCTCAGCAGCCTTAACACTGCACCCCTATTCTTGGCATAATCTGTGAGGCCTGTGGACAACTTTCTGTAGTTTTCTTCTCTGAACCATCCTGCCCACACAAGCATAAGCTCAGGACTTCTTGCCATGGAACTCACTGCCGCCACACTCAGAATTTCAGGTACCAACCTCATGAGGTGTTGGGGGATGGGCAATCCCATAGTCAACCCCAAGCCAACCCAGAACACAGCAGTGAGACAAGTGGACAGCAATTTCCTCCTGGAAGGCTTCCCCCAAATGACCGCTGCATGTCCACTCCTGGGCTCCAGTCACAGTATTACAGCTGTTGGAGAGCAGTTCCTTCAAGGGTACAAGAGGAACCATGTGTGTGTACAGTGCAACCATTCCCAGGAGAGAGGCTCTGTCTGAAAGCACCCAGCCCGAGAGCAGCTCGCAGCCAGTGAGGCCGAGTGAGCCTGCACCTGCACGTGTTCCTCACTCACACCTTTATAGACTCCTGCCAGGCATCAAGTGTGCAGGAGGTGGAGGTGCACCCCTGAACAAGCCTTGCCCTGCCCCAGGCTGGCAAGCAGGCCAGGATGACAGGTACCAAGCAGCCTACAGTGGCAGAGGTCAATGAGAGAGCAAGAGGTATAGACTGGGGTCCCAGGAAAGGAGGAAGCAAGTGCAGTGCTCCTCGCCCCTTACAGACCTCCCCTGTAGGCAGCGAGCCACCTGCTCAAACTGAAAAGACACCGTTGCTGACAGCACTTAGCCTTCCTGCTACTCACAAAAGGCCTGTGAAGAGCAACCTTTAGACTTTTATTTAAAACTCAAAGCATACTGGTGCATGCCTTTTATAACAGCGTTTGAGTGGCAGAGGTAGAAGGATCACCAAGAGTTCGAGGCCAGCCTAGGATTACACAGTGAATTCCAGGTCAGACTGGGCTAGAGTGAGGCTCTTAGCTCAAAAATAAATAAATAGGGGGCTGGAAAGATGGCTTAGTGGTTAAGCGCTTGCCTGTGAAACCTAAGGATCCTGGCTTGAGGCTCGATTCCCCAGGACCCACATAAGCCAGATGCACAAGGTGGCACATGCATCTGGAGTTCGTTTGCAGTGGCTGGAGGCCCTGGCACGCCCATTCTCTCTCTCTCTCTCTTTCTGTCTGTCGCTCTTAAATAAATAAAAATAAACCAAAAAATTAAAAATAAATAAATAGGCCGGGTGTGATGACGCACATCTTTAGTCCCAGCACTCGGGAGGTAGAGGCAGGCAGATCACCGTGACTTTGAGGCTACCCTAAGACTACATAGTGAATTCCAGGTTAGACAGGGCTAAAGTGAGACCCTAAAATAATAAAGAGGGTTGGGGATTTAGCTCAATGTGCTTGACTATCAAGCACAAGGTCCAGGGTTCATTCCTTAGCACCAAAATAATAATAATAACAATAGTTTTTGGATGGACATAGTGGTACACGGCTTTAAGCTCAGCACTGGGAAGGCAGAGGCAAAAGGATAACTATGAGTTCCAGGTCAGCCTAGGTTAGAGTGAGACCTTACCTTGAAAAAACCAAAAATGAGTAAGTACATACATATACAAGTAAATAAAAACTTAAGCAAGCTAACAAACATTACTATTATTATTATTATTTGGTTTTTCGAGGTAGGTTCTCACTCTAGTCCAGGCTGACCTGGAATTCACTATGTAATCTCAGGGTGGCCTTGAACTCACGGCAATACTCCTACCTCTGCCTCCCAAGTGCTGGGATTAAGGGCATGCGGCACCATGCCTGGCACAAACAATTATTTTTAAAGAGGCTGGGAGATGGTTCAGTGGTTAAAGGTGTTTGCTTGCAAAGCCTGCCAGCTTGGGTTCGATTCTCCAGTACCCATGTAAAGCCAGATGCATAACGTGGCAAGCATCTAGAGTTCATTTGCAGCAGCAAGAGGCCCTGGTGCACACATTCTCTCTCCTTTCAGGAAAAAAAAAAAAAAAAACCTCAAGCAACAGCATGTTATAAAGCTTTTTCGTTTTGTTTAGTTTTTTGAGGTAGGGTCTCGCTCTAGCCCGGGTTGCTGTGTACGCCACCATGCTGAGGCAAAAAAAAAAAAAAAAAAAAAAAAAAAAAAGTAAGAGCCAGGCGGGGTGGCACATGCTTTTAATCCCAGCACTCAGGAGGCAGAGGTAGGAAGATCACCATGAGTTCGAGGCCAGCCTGAGACTACATAGTGAATTCCAGGTCAGCCTGAGCTAGAGTGAAACTCTTAAAAAAAAAAACAAACAAAAAAAGTAAAACCCACAGGCTGGAGAGATGGCTTAGCAGTTAAGGGACTTGCCTGCAAAGCCTAAGGACCGAGGTTCAATTCCCCAGTACCCACATAAGCCAAATGCACAAGGTGGCGCACGCCTCTGAAGTTCCTTTGCAGTGGCTGGAGGCCCTGGCGCTCCCATTCTCTCTCTCTAGTAAGTAAATAAATATTTAAAAAGCGAATGTTGTTAAAAAGTAAAACCCAAGCAACACTTTGGGCATGATTGGAGCCTTCACCTAAAAACAGTAACTTGGGGGTGAGGGTCACTAAATACCACCATTCTCACAGGTAAGATGTGGTTGAGTCACACCGGCAGGAAGGACCACTGCAGGGAGGTAAGGACCAGGTGTGATCTCTCCAAGGGGGCTGGTAGCCAAGAACAGAAAACTTCCAGCTAGTGAGCTGCACACCAGCCAACAATTACCAGGAGCCTGTTTCTAAGGGGCCAGGAGTTTTGAGTCCCTCAACTCTGAGCTTAACCCTCCAAACAGCTGCCTCCTACCATTTTGGGGATCCCGGGCGTTGGGGGCTTGCCTTAGCCTCCACCAGAGAGGCCCTGGGATCAGACCCCATTTGGACACTTATGCAGCCCATTAAAACAGCTTCCACAGCCCGGTGTGGTGGCGCACGCCTTTAATCCCAGCACTCGGGAGGCAGAGGTAGGAGGATCGCCGTGAGTTCGAGGCCAGCCTGACACTACATAGTGAATTCCAGGTTAGCCTGGGCTAGAGTGCGACTCTACCTCGAAAAGCCAAAAATAAATAAATAAATAAGACAGCTTCCAGGGAAACAGCTGGAAAGGGGGAAGGGTGTGAAGGGAGGCTTGAGAGTAAAGGACGATGGCACAGGTGAGTGACCAATGGGAACTTATGTGCAGTTGTGTCAGTCGCAAAAAAGGCGACCCCTGAGTCCTGGGAGGGGAAGAAAACCACCTCTGACTTCACCGGTCCCTGCAGGGCAGAGGCGGGTTGCAAAAGTGGCCTGAGGGAAACCAAGTGTCCGCACGAGAGACCTCCCACGCGAGGTCAGCGCGGAGACGGCCCCGTGCTCTGGTCAGCAAGGCACGGATGGGGGGGGGGGACTCGTGGACCCCCCACAGCCGTGACCCCGGGGCCGTGAGCCAGGCCACGTGTGCAGCGAAATCCGAGAGAACCGGCGCTGGTGATCCAGGGCCACCGAGCCCCGGGCCCGCGAGACGCGCACCGCCACGAGCGTCGCCAACTTTCCCGCCCCCCCCCCCCCAGACTTTCAGTTTCCGGCCCCGCCGCTCCGAGAAATTCCCTCCGACGGCGGCGGCGGCGGCCCCGCGCCTGGACAACCGCACGCACCCGCAGCCCTGACCCCGTACCCGACCCCACGGCAACCCGTGCGTGACGCGACCCTTCCACCCCCACCCCACCCTGACCCGCGACGTCTCACCCAACGGTCTCAGCGGGCCCGGAACTCAGCGCCCACCGGGCCACCGCCCCCAAGGCCACCGCCCGCCCGAGCCCGCCTGATGGACAGACGCTGTAGCCTATCACAAGCTCACAGGGAGCCGCAGCGGGTGACAATTGGTCAGGTTTGCTTTCCCTTGGGCCCGCCTTCTGACAGACGGTGGTTTAAACCTATCTGGAGCGAGGAGGGAGCCGCAGCGGGCGGCGATTGGTTGGCGCTGGGCGGCGTGGATACTAAACTTGTTCCCCAAGGTTCGGAGTCTGTGCCGGCACGTAAGCGCTGTCATTTCAGAGCTGGCAGCGGGTTTGTCGCACACAAACGGATTGAGACTCTCGCGGAGGTGTCATCAAGTCGTAGGTGGGGGGACTTGGTTCTCCTTTTAGGGCACTGAAACGTCTAAAACTGACAGGGTTGTACACTGCTAAGGTTTGAAGTGTTTTGTTGTTGTTGTTTGTTTTTAAAGGAGAGAGGCTGTTCTTTTGTTTTGTTTTTGAGGCCGGGTCTCAGTAGCTCAGGCTGACCTTGAATTCACAATGTAGCCCAGGCTGGCTTTGTACTCGGGCAGTCCTGCCATCACGCTGGGCTTCAAATGGTGATTTAAGAAAAAAATAATAAATTTGCGGAAGGAGGGGTTCCAGGTAGGGTCTCACTCAAGCCCAGGCTGACCTGGAATTCACTATGAAGTCTTAGGCTGGTCTCGAACTTTAGCGACCCTTCTACCTCGGGATTTTTTTTTTATTATTATTATTGGTTTTTCGAGGTAGGGTTTTGCTCTAGCTCAGGCTGACCTGGAATTCACTGTGCAGTCTAGGTTGGCCTCAAACTCTCAGCAATCCTCCTACCTCTGTCTCCCGAGTGCTGGGATTAAAGGCATGTACCACCATGCCCGGCCTACCCCGGATTTTTTTTTTAATAGTTTTTGGGGTAACTGGAGAGATTGTTCAATGGTTAAGGCTCTTGCCTGTAAAGCTTAATGACCTGGGTTTGATTCCCCAGTACCTACATAAAGCCAGATGCCCATGCATCTGGAGTTCATTTGCAGTGACTGGATGTCCTGGAACACCTGTATTCTCTCTTTCTCTCTCTCTCTCTCTCCTGTCTGTCTGTCAGGAAGGTGTGAAGCACACAGAAGGATTGTTTAGAAGGGTCACTCTGGGAGGGCTGTTTGCTGGTTCTCACTGCTGCAGAGGGGCTATCAGGCCGGAATAGGAGTGGAAGGAGTTCTTTTGAGGATCCAGGCTTTGCCAAACACTCAGGAGACCTACATGAGTTCCACAGTGAAGGAAATAACAGCTCAGAGTGAAGTCCCTGGGAATCCCACCCCAGAGGGTTAGGTAACACTGGAAAATAGCAGGTTTGAAAGTCCTGGAGGAAGACTTGCTCCCTCAATCTCAGGTCCCACTTCCTGTGACCCTGGTACTACTAATTTTGCAAGTGAAAAACAGTGATGGGTAAAGGAAGGGGGAATTCCCTTCCACCTTATTTAAAATACCATATGAAAGGGAGGAAGGTGGAGGTAACAGGGCTTTGTTGAGACTCATTAAGGGAAGGCTATTTCCTCCTAATACAGCATGGCTATTCTTTTTTCTTTTTCTTTTTTCTTTCTTTCTTTCTTTTTTTTTTTTTTTTTTTTTGAGGTTAGGGTTCACTGTAGCTCAGGCTGACCTGGAATTCACTATGTAGTCTCAGGATGGCCTTGAACTCATGGAGATCCTCCTACCTCTACTTCCCAGAGTGCTGGGATTAAAGGTGTGCACCACCTCACCCGGCATTTTTTTTTTTTTTTTTAATGAGAGAGAGTGAGAGAGAATTGGTGTGCCAGGGCCTCCAGCCTCCGCAGTCGGACTCTGCCATCTAGTGTGCATGTGCAACCTTGCACTTGTGTGTCACCTCCTGCATCTGGCTTATGTGGGATCTAGAGAGTTGAACACGGGTCCTTAGGCTTCGTAGGCAAGCGCCTTAGCTGCTAAGCCATGTCTCCAGCCCCACAGCATGGCTATTTTTATAGATTTTTTTTCTTTAATTCTCTTTAATTCACTCTGTACCATGATTTTTTTTTTTTTTTTTTTTTTTTTTTTGGTAGGGCTTCTCTCTAGCCCAAGCTGACCTGGATTTACTATGTTGTCAGTCCCAGGCTGGCCTTGAACTCACAGCAATCCTACCGCTGCCTCCCAAGTACTGGAATTAAAGGTGTACAACATCATGCCCAGCCTATACCATTTTTGGTCAAAAGAATGGGATCTCATGATCTCACAGTGCCAGACACTACCTACACAAGACCATCATAAGAGGAGGAAAAGATCATGACATCAAAATAAAAGAGAGACTGATTGAGAAGGGGAAGGATATGATGGAGAATGGCGTTTCAAAGGGGAAAGTGGGGGGAGGGAGGGTATTACCATGGGATATTTTTTATAATCATGGAAGTTGTTAATAAAAATTTGAAAAAAAAAGAAAAGAATGGGATCTGGGGCTGGGGCTGGAGAGTTGGTCCCCAGGACCCATGTAAGCAGATGAACAAAGCATAAAACATGCATCTGGAGTTTGTTTGCAGCAGCTGAAGGCCCTGGTGTAGTGCCCATTTTCTCTCTCTCTCCCTCCCTCCCTCTCTCTCTCTCTCTCTCTCTCTCTCTCTCTCTCTGTCAAATAAATAAAAATAAAATATTTTTTAAAAAGAATGGGATCTGGGCTGGAGAGATGGCTTAGCAGTTAAGCACATGCCTGTGAAGCCTAAGGACCCCGGTTTGAGGCTCGATTCCCCAGGACCCATGTTAGCCAGATGCACAAGGGGGCGCACACGACTGGAGTTCGTTTGCAGTGGCTGGAGGCCCTGGCGCGCCTATTCTGTCTCTCTCTCTCTCTCTGCCTCTTTCTCTGTCTGTCTCTCTCAAATAAATAAATAAATAAAAGAATGGGATCTGAGTTGCATCTCTGATCCTGAGTGGAGATCATAAAGACTGTTGTCTAGCAGGAAGCTTTCCTCTCAAGAACAGTCATACCATTGTCCCCTCCCTTAAGAGTTAATTTAGAACCTGTCAAGCCGAGCGTGGTGGCGCATAATTTTTAATCCCAGCACTGGGGAGGTAGGAGGATTGCCATGAGTACTGAGTTCGAGGCTACCTGAGACTACACAGTGAATTCCAGGTCAGCCTGAGCTAGAGTGAGACCCTACCTCGAAAAACCAAAACAATGGTAAATCACCCAAACAGGAAAATGCCCCTCAGGACAGGAAAGCCATGTGTTCCAGAAACTTCAGTATGTAGCCATCCTAAACATGTAGGTTGGCACATTGGTCTCCGGCTAGTTTCCACTCTCATCCCTAAAGAGTTTCATGTTATGCTGTAAACAAACCTCACCTAAACTGGGCGTGCTGTCGCACACCTTTAATCCCAGCACTCCGGAGGCAGAAGTAGGAGGAGCGTCATCAGTTTGAATCCACCCTGAGACTGTACAGTGAATTCCAGGTCAGCCTGGACTAGAACAGGACACTACCTCAAACAACAACAACAAAAACTCATTGGGGCTGGAGAGATGGCCTAGCAGTTAAGGCGCTTGCCTGCAAAGCCTAAGGACCCAAGTTCGATTCCCAAGTGCCCATGAAAGTCAGATGCACAAGGTGGCACATGAGTTTGGAGTTCATTTGCAGTGGCTAGAGGGCCAGCCTTGCCCATTCTCTCTTTCTCAAATAAATAAAGAAAGAAAGAATATTTTTTTAAAAACCTCATCTGTCTTCTGTACTGCACTGTATCTAAGGAATTACAAGGACTGGGGAGCTGAAGAGAGTTTAGAGTGAGGTCTCTGTAACAAGGAGACTCCCCCCCCCCCCCCCCACCCCCCGGAAGCCATGGAAACTACTCCAGAATGCAGGCTATTTAAAGCCTGGGCTATTGATCAAATCACGCCAACTGCACTGTTCTGTGGTTGGAAGTTGGAATTCCCCTTCCTGGAATATGACAGCAAGGCCTCCTGCCTGTGTTAGAACTCAGGCATCCCACTGGGTCAGTTAGCTTCATTAAGGCTGTTTGCCACAAGCAGCTATGGCAATGTGCATCCTCACTGCGGAGTTTCCTTCAAGCCCAAAAACTGAGCTCTCCCTGTGCAAGGAGGTATCTTCTCCATGCTGTATCTGGGAGACCACAGGGTGTTCTGAGAACACCAGCAGGCTAGTCGGGAGAGAAGGGTACATAGCTTCCTGAGCCTCCAGGCAACGACCCTTCCTGGAAGTGTCAGACCCCTGACCTAGCATGGTGACATGCAGAAAAGCTGGTCTCAAAGCTACCATACCTCTACCCACATCCACAAAAGATTTCCCCAGTAAGGCACTGCCCACAGAAGTACTGCAGGGCTAGAGGCTGACAGTACCCTGGCAGAGCCAACCTTGACCTACTTGCTCAGTGCTTCCGTCACAAATATGTCATTTATTTTAGACTTTTCTGTTTTCAGAGAACTTCTATATTCACTTTTTTTAAAATTTGATTCTTGCCGGGCGTGGTTGTGCATGCCTTTAATCCCAGCACTCGGGAGGCAGAGGTAGGAGCATCGCCGAGAGTTCGAGGCCACCCTGAGACTACATAGTGATTCCAGGTCAGCCTGCCCTGGAGTGAGACCCTACCTCGAAAAACTGAAAAAAAAAAAAATTGATTCTTATTACCTGGCCTGCTGCAAATGCAGTCAGACCAGGAAGAGAGATGGGTGGTGTCCTGAATGGGAAGTGGCCATCCTGCCCCGCCCACCAGCTCAGAACTAGGGTGACGCCTCCTTCCTGGGGACTCACCTCACTCACTGGCTGGGGAAAGGGTGAATCACTGTGGTTGTTGGACAACTCAGGGGATTCCCATGTGGGTTTCTTCCTGCCAAAAAGAAAGCAAAAGCCACCAGCTAAGGCAGAAGCTGAGGGCAGGGCAGCGGTTGGGGGTGTCCCCTGGGCAGATGCACAGCATTATCCCACTCCCTGTCGAGCACTGACCAGCAGGCCTGGAGACATGTGGCTGCATTTGTCATCAGCCCCATACTCCAGGGTGCAAAAGAGGTAGCTGCTGTCCTGGGCCCCAGTGTTGTGACCTGAGGGGGCTAGGGCCTCTGGAGAGAGGTGTGGGTTTCATTGCAAATCACAGCCATCATGGTGCTGCGGTAGTTTGAATAGATGTCCCCCAATAGATTTGGGAGTTTTGTTAAAGCTTCTTGAATTTCCAGCTACCTGGCTGGAGGAGGTGCCATTGTGGGTGGATCCTAGGGTTCAGCCCTAAGGTGTGGGAGTGGATTTGGAATTCCAGCTAAAGATATACAAAGTGCTTGAGCTAGGCCGGGAGTTCCTGAAGTGTGCTTGCTTGCTTTTTGGTGGTGGTTTTCCCCTCTGCTTGGATCTGTGAAAATAGGCCAGCTGCTTCTGCCATTATGGAACTTCCCCGGACACTTATGCAGCCCCATTTAAAACAGCTTCCACAGCCCGGTGTGGTGGCGCACGCCTTTAATCCCAGCACTCGGGAGGCAGAGGTAGGAGGATCGCCGTGAGTTCGAGGCCAGCCTGACACTACATAGTGAATTCCAGGTTAGCCTGGGCTAGAGTGCGACTCTACCTCGAAAAGCCAAAAATAAATAAATAAATAAGACAGCTTCCAGGGAAACAGCTGGAAAGGGGAAGGGTGTGAAGGGAGGCTTGAGAGTAAAGGACGATGGCACAGGTGAGTGACCAATGGGAACTTATGTGCAGTTGTGTCAGTCGCAAAAAAGGCAACCCCTGAGTCCTGGGAGGGGAAGAAAACCACCTCTGACTTCACCGGTCCCTGCAGGGCAGAGGCGGGTTGCAAAAGTGGCCTGAGGGAAACCAAGTGTCCGTACGAGAGACCTCCCACGCGAGGTCAGCGCGGAGACGGCCCCGTGCTCTGGTCAGCAAGGCACGGATGGGGGGGGGGGGGAACTCGTGGACCCCCCACAGCCGTGACCCCGGGGCCGTGAGCCAGGCCACGTGTGCAGCGAGATCCGAGAGAACCGGTGCTGGTGATCCAGGGCCACCGAGCCCCGGGCCCGCGAGACGCGCACCGCCACGAGCGTCGCCAACTTTCCCGCCCCCCCCCCCCAGACTTTCAGTTTCCGGCCCCGCCGCTCCGAGAAATTCCCTCCGACGGCGGCGGCGGCCCCGCGCCTGGACAACCGCACGCACCCGCAGCCCTGACCCCGTACCCGACCCCACGGCAACCCGTGCGTGACGCGACCCTTCCACCCCCACCCCACCCTGACCCGCGACGTCTCACCCAACGGTCTCAGCGGGCCCGGAACTCAGCGCCCACCGGGCCACCGCCCCCAAGGCCACCGCCCGCCCGAGCCCGCCTGATGGACAGACGCTGTAGCCTATCACAAGCTCACAGGGAGCCGCAGCGGGTGACAATTGGTCAGGTTTGCTTTCCCTTGGGCCCGCCTTCTGACAGACGGTGGTTTAAACCTATCTGGAGCGAGGAGGGAGCCGCAGCGGGCGGCGATTGGTTGGCGCTGGGCAGCGTGGATACTAAACTTGTTCCCCAAGGTTCGGAGTCTGTGCCGGCACGTGAGCGCTGTCATTTCAGAGGGTTTGTCGCACACTGGGACGGATTGAGACTCTCGCGGAGGTGTCATCAAGTCGTAGGTGGGGGGACTTGGTTCTCCTTTTAGGGCACTGAAACGTCTGAAACTGACAGGGTTGTACACTGCTAAGGTTTGAAGTGTTTTGTTGTTGTTGTTTGTTTTTAAAGGAGAGAGGCTGTTCTTTTGTTTTGTTTTTGAGGCCTGGTCTCAGTAGCTCAGGCTGACCTTGAATTCACAATGTAGCCCAGGCTGGCTTTGAACTCGGGCAGTCCTGCCATCACGCTGGGCTTCAAAGGGTGATTTAAGAAAAAAATAATAAATTTGCGGAAGGAGGGGTTCCAGGTAGGGTCTCACTCAAGCCCAGGCTGACCTGGAATTCACTATGAAGTCTTAGGCTGGTCTCGAACTTTAGCGACCCTTCTACCTCGGGATTTTTTTTTTTTTTTTATTACTATTGGTTTTTCGAGGTAGGGTTTTGCTCTAGCTCAGGCTGACCTGGAATTCACTGTGTAGTCTAGGTTGGCCTCAAACTCTCAGCAATCCTCCTACCTCTGTCTCCTGAGTGCTGGGATTAAAGGCATGTACCACCATGCCCGGCCTACCCCGGATTTTTTTTTAAATATTTTTTTGGGTAACTGGAGAGATGGTTCAGTGGTTAAGGCTCTTGCCTGTAAAGCTTAATGACCTGGGTTTGATTCCCCAGTACCTACATAAAGCCAGATGCACATGCATCTGGAGTTCATTTGCAGTGGCTGGATGTCCTGGAACACCTGTATTCTCTCTTTCTCTCTCTCTCTCTTTCCTGTCTGTCTGTCAGGAAGGTGTGAAGCACACAGAAGGATTGTTTAGAAGGGTCACCTTGGGAGGGCTGTTTGCTGGTTCTCACTGCTGCAGAGGGGCTATCAGGCCGGAATAGGAGTGGAAGGAGTTCTTTTGAGGATCCAGGCTTTGCCAAACACTCAGGAGACCTACATGAGTTCCACAGTGAAGGAAATAACAGCTCAGAGTGAAGTCCCTGGGAATCCCACCCCAGAGGGTTAGGTAACACTGGAAAATAGCAGGTTTGAAAGTCCTGGAGGAAGACTCGCTCCCTCAATCTCAGGTCCCACTTCCTGTGACCCTGGTACTACTAATTTTGCAAGTGAAAAACAGTCATGGGTAAAGGAAGGGGAAATTCCCTTCCACCTTTAATATTTAAAATACCATATGAAAGGGAGGAAGGTGGAGGTAACAGGGCCTTGTTGAGACTCATTAAGGGAAGGCTATTTCCTCCTAATACAGCATGGCTATTCTTTTTTCTTCTTCTTTTTTCTTTCTTTCTTTCTTCCTTCCTTTCTTTCTTTCTTTTTTCTTTTTTCTTTTTCTTTTTTTTTTTTTTTTTTTTTGAGGTTAGGGTTCACTGTAGCTCAGGCTGACCTGGAATTCACTATGTAGTCTTCCCAGAGTGCTGGGATTAAAGGTGTGCACCACTTCACCCGGCATTTTTTTTTTTTTTTTTTTAATGAGAGAGAGTGAGAGAGAATTGGTGTGCCAGGGCCTCCAGCCTCCGCAGTCGGACTCTGCCATCTAGTGTGCATGTGCAACCTTGCACTTGTGTGTCACCTCCTGCATCTGGCTTACGTGGGATTTAGAGAGTTGAACACGGGTCCTTAGGCTTCGTAGGCAAGCGCCTTAGCTGCTAAGCCATGTCTCCAGCCCCACAGCATGGCTATTTTTATAGATTTTTTTTTCTTTAATTCTCTTTAATTCACTCTGTACCATGATTTTTTTTTTTTTTTTTTTGGTAGGGCTTCTCTCTAGCCCAAGCTGACCTGGATTTACTATGTAGTCAGTCCCAGGCTGGCCTTGAACTCACAGCAATCCTACCGCTGCCTCCCAAGTGCTGGAATTAAAGGTGTACAACATCATGCCCAGCCTATACCATTTTTGGTCAAAAGAATGGGATCTCATGACCTCACAATGCCAGACACTACCTACACAAGACCATCATAAGAGGAGGAAAAGATCATGACATCAAAATAAAAGAGAGACTGATTGAGAAGGGGAGGGGATATGATGGAGAATGGCGTTTCAAAGGGGAAAGTGGGGGGAGGGAGGGTATTACCATGGGATATTTTTTATAATCATGGAAGTTGTTAATAAAAATTTGAAAAAAAAAAAAAAAGAATGGGATCTGGGGCTGGGGCTGGAGAGTTGGTCCCCAGGACCCATGTAAGCAGATGAACAAAGCATAAAACATGCATCTGGAGTTTGTTTGCAGCAGCTGAAGGCCCTGGTGTAGTGCCCATTTTCTCTCTCTCTCCCTCCCTCCCTCTCTCTCTCTCTCTCTCTCTCTCTCTCTCTCTCTGTCAAATAAATAAAAATAAAATATTTTTTAAAAAGAATGGGATCTGGGCTGGAGAGATGGCCTTAGCAGTTAAGCACATGCCTGTGAAGCCTAAGGACCCCTGTTTGAGGCTCGATTCCCCAGGACCCATGTTAGCCAGATGCACAAGGGGGCGCACACGACTGGAGTTCGTTTGCAGTGGCTGGAGGCCCTGGCGCGCCTATTCTCTCTCTCTCTCTCTCTCTCTCTCTCTCTCTCTCTCTCTCTCTGCCTCTTTCTCCGTCTGTCTCTCTCAAATAAATAAATAAATAAAAGAGTGGGATCTGAGTTGCATCTCTGATCCTGAGTGGAGATCATAAAGACTGTTGTCTAGCAGGAAGCTTTCCTCTCAAGAACCGTCATACCATTGTCCCCTCCTCCCTTAAGAGTTAATTTAGAACTTGTCAAGCCGAGCGTGGTGGCGCATAATTTTTAATCCCAGCACTGGGGAGGTAGGAGGATTGCCATGAGTACTGAGTTCGAGGCTACCTGAGACTACACAGTGAATTCCAGGTCAGCCTGAGCTAGAGTGAGACCCTACCTCGAAAAACCAAAACAATGGTAAATCACCCAAACAGGAAAATGCCCCTCAGGACAGGAAAGCCATGTGTTCCAGAAACTTCAGTATGTAGCCATCCTAAACATGTAGGTTGGCACATTGGTCTCCGGCTAGTATCCACTCTCATCCCTAAAGAGTTTCATGTTATGCTGTAAACAAACCTCACCTAAACTGGCGTGCTGTCGCACACCTTTAATCCCAGCACTCCGGAGGCAGAGGTAGGAGGAGCGTCATCAGTTTGAATCCACCTTTGAGACTGTACAGTGAATTCCAGGTCAGCCTGGACTAGAACAGGACACTACCTCAAACAACAACAACAAAACCTCATTGGGGCTGGAGAGATGGCCTAGCAGTTAAGACACTTGCCTGCAAAGCCTAAGGACCCAAGTTCGATTCCCAAGTGCCCATGAAAGTCAGATGCACAAGGTGGCACAGGAGTTTGGAGTTCATTTGCAGTGGCTAGAGGGCCAGGCTTGCCCATTCTCTCTTTCTGTCTCTTTCTCAAATAAATAAATAAAGAATATATATTTTTAAACCTCATCTGTCTTCTGTACTGCACTGTATCTAAGGAATTACAAGGACTGGGGAGCTGAAGAGAGTTTAGAGTGAGGTCTCTGTAACAAGGAGACTCCCCCCCCACCCCCTACCCCCGGAAGCCATGGAAACTACTCCAGAATGCAGGCTATTTAAAGTCTGGGCTATTGATCAAATCACGCCAACTGCACTGTTCTGTGGTTGGAAGTTGGAATTCCCCTTCCTGGAATATGACAGCAAGGCCTCCTGCCTGTGTTAGAGCTCAGGCATCCCACTGGGTCAGTTAGCTTCATTAAGGCTGTTTGCCACAAGCAGCTATGGCAATGTGCATCCTCACTGCGGAGTTTCCTTCAAGCCCAAAAACTGAGCTCTCCCTGTGCAAGGAGGTATCTTCTCCATGCTGTATCTGGGAGACCACAGGGTGTTCTGAGAACACCAGCAGGCCAGTCGGGAGAGAAGGGTACATAGCTTCCTGAGCCTCCAGGCAACAACCCTTCCTGGAAGTGTCAGACCCCTGACCTAGCATGGTGACATGCAGAAAAGCTGGTCTCAAGGCTACCATACCTCTACCCACATCCACAAAAGATTTCCCCAGTAAGGCACTGCCCACAGAAGTACTGCCGGGCTAGAGGCTGACAGTACCCTGGCAGAGCCAACCTTGACCTACTTGCTCAGTGCTTCCGTCACAAATATGTCATTTATTTTAGACTTTTCTGTTTTCAGAGAACTTCTATATTCACTTTTTTTAAAATTTGATTCTTGCCGGGCGTGGTTGTGCATGCCTTTAATCCCAGCACTCGGGAGGCAGAGGTAGGAGCATCGCCGAGAGTTCGAGGCCACCCTGAGACTACATAGTGATTCCAGGTCAGCCTGCCCTGGAGTGAGACCCTACCTCGAAAAACTGAAAAAAAAAAATTGATTCTTATTACCTGGCCTGCTGCAAATGCAGTCAGACCAGGAAGAGAGATGGGTGGTGTCCTGAATGGGAAGTGGCCATCCTGCCCCGCCCACCAGCTCAGAACTAGGGTGACGCCTCCTTCCTGGGGACTCACCTCACTCACTGGCTGGGGAAAGGGTGAATCACTGTGGTTGTTGGACAACTCAGGGGATTCCCATGTGGGTTTCTTCCTGCCAAAAAGAAAGCAAAAGCCACCAGCTAAGGCAGAAGCTGAGGGCAGGGCAGCGGTTGGGGGTGTCCCCTGGGCAGATGCACAGCATTATCCCACTCCCTGTCGAGCACTGACCAGCAGGCCTGGAGACATGTGGCTGCATTTGTCATCAGCCCCATACTCCAGGGTGCAAAAGAGGTAGCTGCTGTCCTGGGCCCCAGTGTTGTGACCTGAGGGGGCTAGGGCCTCTGGAGAGAGGTGTGGGTTTCATTGCAAATCACAGCCATCATGGTGCTGCGGTAGTTTGAATAGATGTCCCCCAATAGATTTGGGAGTTTTGTTAAAGCTTCTTGAATTTCCAGCTACCTGGCTGGAGGAGGTGCCATTGTGGGTGGATCCTAGGGTTCAGCCCTAAGGTGTGGGAGTGGATTTGGAATTCCAGCTAAAGATATACAAAGTGCTTGAGCTAGGCCGGGAGTTCCTGAAGTGTGCTTGCTTGCTTTTTGGTGGTGGTTTTCCCCTCTGCTTGGATCTGTGAAAATAGGCCAGCTGCTTCTGCCATTATGGAACTTCCCCTGATCTGTAAGCTTCAAATAGATGTCATTCCTGAGCTGGGCATGGTGGCGCACACCTTTAATCCCAGTACTTGGGAGGCAAAGGTAGGAGGATCACTGTGAGTTCTAGGCCACCCTGACTACATAGTGAATTCCAGGTCAGCCTGAGCTAGAGTGAAACCCTAACTTGAAAAACAAAAACAAAAAAAGTAATTAATTGTTTAAAAAGTCATTCCTTCCATAACTGCCTGGTCTGGAGGTGTACCCCAGAGTGTGTGATTGTCTGCAGCAGGTGCCTTGACTGAGTCGGGCAGGTGAAGCCTGGTAGCTGCTCACTGGTTCTCAAAGCACTGAGGGGGTCAGCTTTCAATGCCTCCACCCCCCAACTCTGCCTGAATCCTCCTTAAGGCAAACAGCAGCCCACTGGACAACCCAACCCTACCATCTTTCTCTGCTGTTCTCTATCATGTCTGGCTTGGTGTGTGTGTGTGTGGGGGGTGATATTTGGTTGTAGCTCAGCCTCTCCTAGGCCAGGCTGCATCCTTGGAAGCCCACAGTTGACAACCAATCCTCAGACAAAGAGAATTATTCGGTAGGCCTAGGAGGTAGGAAGGTTGACTAGTGCAACTCCGGGAGCCACAGTCCATCTGCTCACCCTACTTACCCTCTGTGTTCTCTTTTCTCAGGCACTGAAAGGTTAGTCCTTGCTGCTGCTTCTGACACAAGCCAGTTTCAGGACCAGGTGTGGTGGCGCACGCCTTTAATCCCAGCATTCAGGAAGCAGAGGTAGGAGGATTGCTGTGAGTTCAAGGCCACCCTGATACCACATAGTGAATTCCAGGTCAGTCTGAGCTGGAGTGAGACCCTACCTCAAAAAAATAAAAAAAAAATGATGGGCTGGAGAGATGGCTTAGCGGTTAAGCGCTTGCCTGTGAAGCTAAGGACTCCTGTTCGAGGCTCGATTCCCCAGGACCCATGTAAACCAGATGCACAAGGGGGCGCACATGTCGCTCTCAAATAAATAAATAAAAATAAACAAAAAAGATTTTTTAAAGACCTATGGCCATAAAAAGAAATGCTGAGGGAGAGAGAGAGAGAGACAGGCCAGTTTCATTTTCACTTTGCAGTCATCTGATTGAAGCTTTTCCAGAAAGGCCATCACCAGCTCAGGGCCAGAATTCCCCTGCCACTAGTGTGGCTGGCTGGGGTTGAGGGGGATTTGAGGGCCTTCCTCAACAGTTTCTTGGGGGTGGGTATTCTGGTGATGCCTGTCATGAAGAGAAAAGGTGGACAATGAGGTTTTCTTGGTGGTGAGCACTTTGGAACCTACATATAGCCTGCCTCCTGATGGCAGGAAGGGGACAGGTGTCATGCTTCCACAGAGTAGAACTGCAAGGTAAGTCACACCTGTGTCCAGGAGACCTTTTGTGAATGTGAGCTCATGGTGTGCCCAGGCCCGATGGGTGGCTACCTGGGCAAAGGTCTATTGTGAATGCCCACAAGGCCGGCCAAATGGATTCCCACATCTACGTTTACTGTAAACTTGAGAGGTGGCAACAGTGGTCAGGGGGCAGAAAGGAATGGGGCATTGTAGCTTTTCACACTGTAAGCCCCAGAGGATACGAGTGTCTCAAGGTGCTTCCGCTGCCAGGCACAGTGGTACACATCTGCAGTCACAGCTGCTCAGAAGGCTGAGGCAGGAGTTTGGAGTATTCCAGGCCTACATGAGTTATGTCATAGAGAGATTTGAACTCAGGTAGTCTCAGGCTCTCATGTTTGTACAAACACACACACTGTACAGCTCTCAAATTTTTATTTATTTTTTTGTTTCGTTTTCGAGGTTAGGATCTCATTCTAGCCCAGGCTGACCTGGAACTCACTCTGTAGTCCCAGGTTGGCCTCAAACTCACGGTGATCTTCCTACTCTCTGTGCTTCTGGAGTGCGTGATGAAAGGCATGCACACCTCTCTCTCTCTCTCTTTCTTCTCTGTGTCTCTCTGCTTTCAAATAAGTAATAATAATAAAAGGTTTCAAGCGGGCATGGTGGCACATGCCTTTTAATCCCAGCACTCGGGAGGCAGAGGTAGGAGGATCACTGTGAGTTCTAGGCCACCCTGACTACATAGTGAATTTCAGGTCAGCCTGGGCTAGAGTGAGACCCTACCTCGAAAAAACTGAAAAAAAAAAAAAAAAAATAAAAAAAAAAAAAAAAAATAAAAAAAAAAAAAAATGATTCTTATTACCTGGCCTGCTGCAAATGCAGTCAACCAGGAAGAGAGATGGGTGGTGTCCTGAATGGGAAGTGGCCATCCTGCCCCGCCCACCAGCTCAGAACTAGGGTGACACCTCCTTCCTGGGGACTCACCTCCCTCACTGGCTGGGGAAAGGGTGAATCACTGTGGTTGTTGGACAACTCAGGGGATTCCCATGTGGGTTTCTTCCTGCCAAAAAGAAAGCAAAAGCCACCAGCTAAGGCAGCCGCTGAGGGCAGGCAGCGGTTGGGGGTGTCCCCTGGGCAGATGCACAGCATTATCCACTCCTGTCGAGCACTGACCAGCAGGCCTGGAGACATGTGGCTGCATTTGTCATCAGCCCCATACTCCAGGGTGCAAAAGAGGTAGCTGCTGTCCTGGGCCCCAGTGTTGTGACCTGAGGGGGCTAGGGCCTCTGGAAGAGAGGTGTGGGTTTCATTGCAAATCACAGCCATCATGGTGCTGCGGTAGTTTGAATAGATGTCCCCCAATGGCACAGTACCTTGCTGCTACTTCTCCCATGCCGGGCCATCCCAGTCAACCCTACCTCTTCATTTGGCACCACCCTCCACTGTGGCTATCCACCCGCTCCCACCTGTCTCTAACCCTCCCATCCCACTGTGCAGCTGGCATTGGCTCGCAGAGTGCTGGTGGAAAAGTCTGGTGGTGCCTGGCCCACTCCGTCATTCTCCCTGAGCTTCATTTGCACCACCACGCTTGTGAAAAGAGGATGTGCTCTAAATAAACCTTACAGGGCAACAAAGAAAGAAAAGTGGAGCCAGGGCTGGAGAGATGGCATAGCGGTTGAGGTGCTTGCCTGCAAAGCCAAAGGACCCCGGTTTGATTCCCCGGGTGGTCCCACGTAAGCCAGATGCACAAGGGGGCGCATGCATGTGGAGTTCGTTTGCAGTGGCTGGAGGCCCTGGCATGCCCAATCTTTAAAAAGAAAGAAAGAAAGGAAAAGAAAGACAGAAGAGAGAAAGAAAGTATAGGACTGCCAGGGCCTCTTGCACAGAAACTCCAGACTCATAAGCCATTTTGTATGAGGGGGAATTTAACACCAGGCTGGTAGGCTTTGCAAGCAAGCACCATTAACCACTGAGCCATCTCCCAGCCCAGTTTTTTTTTTTTTTTTGAGTCAGAGTCTCCTTTTACTGATTTCAGAGCTTGTGGGGCTCCCCCAATTCCAGGGTCTCTGTTCCTCTGTGGAAATGGGGTTACGGGTGTGCCTGGCTAAGTGGGATCTATAGATTTGAACTCAGGTAGTCTCAGGCTCTCATGTTTGTACAAACACACACACTGTACAGCTCTCAAATTTTTATTTATTTTTTTGTTTCGTTTTCGAGGTAGGATCTCATTCTAGCCCAGGCTGACCTGGAACTCACTCTGTAGTCCCAGGTTGGCCTCAAACTCACGGTGATCTTCCTACCTCTGCTTCTTGAGTGCTGTGATGAAAGGCATGCACCACCTCTCTCTCTCTCTCCTAATAAAATAAATAGCTGGACGAGTTGGCACATGCTTTAATCCCAGTACTCGGGAGGCAGAGATAGGAGGATTGCTGTGAATTCAAGGCCACCCTGAGACTACATAATGAATTCCAGGTCAGCCTGGGCTAAAGTAGACCATACCTCGAAAAAAAATAATAATATTTAAAAAGAAATTAAGAAAACTGCTGGCCATGGTGGCACATGCCTTTCATCCTAGCACTCCAGAGGCAGAGGTAGGAGGATCGCCATGAGTTTGAGGCCAACCTGAGATTACATAGTGAATTTCCAGGTCAGCCTGGGTTAGAGTAAAACCCTACCTTGAAAAAAAAAAAAAAAAGGAAGAAAGAATGAAATCCAGGAGAGCAATGGAATGGGCCACCACAGGTGAGTGACCCCCCCCCCCAGGATAGTATATAGGGCACACACCACACAAACACAAGCAAAAAGAATAAAAATTTGATTTCAAGTTTAAAGTGGCATAAAAGGGTTAAATAATGAGGAGATTTCTCAAAAGTAGAACAAAAGAAAAGGAGTTTTAAAAATAGAAAAGATAGCCGGGTGTGGTGGCGCACGCCTTTAATCCCAGCACTCGGGAGGCAGAGGTAGAAGGATCGCCGTGAGTTCAAGGGCACCCTGAGACTACAGTGAATTCCAGGTCAGCCTGGACTACAATGAAACCCTACATCAAAAAAACCAAAAAAAAAAAAAAAAAGATAACGTTACTGTCACAACAGGAATTCTCAAATCTTAATAGGAGAAATTCCAGAGCATAAGACCAGATAATGAGGCACACCTCGGTCTGTTTTGTGTTGTTATGCAAGAAAACTTGAGACTGGTTGGAGATTTACTTTCCAGAGGTCTGGAGGCTGGAAATCCAAAATCAAGGTGTGGGCAGGTTAGGTGTCTCTGGTGAGGGCTTGCCCACTTCCAAGATGGTGCTTTCTGTGCTGTATTCCACCACAGAGGGGAGCTGTGTTTTCACATGAGGAGAGTGGAAGGGGAAAAACAGTGTGAGAAAAGAAGAGCTAACAAGCAGACCCAACTTCCCCTGGTATAATGAATGTACTCCCAAAACATCGCCAACAAGCCACTCTGCCCTCCTGGCCTAATCACTCCTCAAGACGCCCCCATTCCTAAAATGTGTGTCTTCAACTCCTCCTTCATTTTTCCTGAGACAGGGTCTCACTCTAGCCCAAGCTGACCTGAAATTCACTCTGTATCCCAGGCTGACCTAAAAATCACAGGAATTGGGCAGGAGAGATGGCTCAGTGGTTAAGGTGCTTGCCCGCAAAGCCCAAGGAACCAGGTTCAATTCCCCAGGACCCTCGTAAGCCAGATGCACAAGGTGGCACATGAGTCTGGAGTTCGTTTGCAGTGGCTGGAGGTCCTGGCACGCCCATTCTCTTTTTCCCTCTCCTCTCCCCCCCCCCCAGGATAGTATATAGGGCACACACCACACAAACACAAGCAAAAAGAATAAAAATTTGATTTCAAGTTTAAAGTGGCATAAAAGGGTTAAATAATGAGGAGATTTCTCAAAAGTAGAACAAAAGAAAAGGAGTTTTAAAAATAGAAAAGATAGCCGGGTGTGGTGGCGCACGCCTTTAATCCCAGCACTCGGGAGGCAGAGATAGGAGGATTGCTGTGAATTCAAGGCCACCCTGAGACTACATAATGAATTCCAGGTCAGCCTGGGCTAGAGACCTTACCTCAAAAAAAAACAAATGGGTGAACCTAAGAAAGGGCTGGGTGGTCCACTGTAATGTTTTACATGGCTGTAGCCAGGTCTGCTCAGCTCTAGGCATGCAGACTGGCATGCAAATGTCCCTGGATGCTGATTAGGGAAGTGCAGGGTCCCATCATTTTGTTGTTAACAACTGACAATGAATGTATCAAATCTAAATAGAAACTGATGGGTTGGGTGTGTGTGTGTGTGTGTGTGTGTGTGTGTGCGCGCGTGCGTGTAGGTGTGCCAGGACCCCTTGCCACTGCAAATGAACTTCAGATGCATGTGCCACTTTAAGCATCTGGCTGTATGTGGGTACTGGCAGGCTTTGCAAGCAAGGTGACTTTAACCATTGAGCCATCTCCTCAGATCCACGTTTGGGATTTTTTTTTTTTTTTGGACTGAGTACCAGGTCAGTGTAGAGTGAGACCCTACTTCAAACAAACAAGGCACGGAGACAGGAAATGGTAGTGTACACATGGTAGCTAGACTGTAAGGTAACCCAGAAATCCCCATTTCCTGGTATTCACACCCTTATGAAATCCCCTACTACATTTTGTTAGGGTGAATCTGTATGACCAGTAGAACACAGGCAAAGTGACAGTATGGCAAGGCCAAGTCCTAGAAGACAGTGTGTGGTGCTACTAAAAAAAAAAAAAAAAAAGAAAAAGAAAGAACTTCACCTATGGTTTAAAGGGAAAAAAAAAAGCCCGAGTCTATGGGGCCATGCATACAAAGTACCACACCTTCCCAGGTCACCCTCCTGAATCTCTGTGCTCCTAACTGTCCATTCTTGCCTTTGCATACTAGTGACACTAGGCTGAGATCTTCTGCTTCTGTGGCCCATCTTACCACACCTCCCAAATAGAAGCACTACAGGGAGCATGGCACGGAGACTCCCGTGTGACTTATGTTTGCATCCCCAGTTCTGCACATTACAACAAAACAAGGGCTTTATTAACAAGTAGGTGAGGGGCTGGGAAGATGGCTCAGCAGTTTTAAGGCCACGTGCTTGAAAAACCTGTAGGCCTGGATTCAATTCCCCAGCCACCCACTTAAAGCTAGACAGCTTGTGGTGGGAAGAGATCCTGCCATGTACCCCACCGAAGGCAAAATAAATTAAGAGGGAAGGAAGGAAGGAAGGGAGGGAGGGAGGGAGGGAGGGAGAAGGAAAGAAAAATTAAGCTGGGCATGGTGGTGCATGCCTTTAATCCCAGCACTGAGGAGGCAGTGGTAGGAGAATGGCTGAGTTTGAGGCCACCTTGAGACTACATAGTGAATTCCAAGTCAGCCTGAGCTGGAGGGAAACCCTACTTTGAACCTCCTCCTGCCTTCCCCCCAAAAATTTTAGGGCTGGAATGAAGGTTTAGTGGTTAAGGCACTTGCCTGCAAAGCATAAGGACCCAGGTTCAATTCTCCAGTACTCATATAAGCCATATGCACAAGGTAATGCATGCGTCTAGATTTCATTTACAGTGGGTTGAGGCCCTGATGGCCTATTCTCTCTATCTTTCTAAAATAAACAAATCAATAAAATATTTTTTATTTTAAAAAACAAGGGGCTGGAGAGATGGCTTAGCAGTTAATGCGCTTGCCTGCAAAGCCAAAGGACCCAGGTTCAAGTCCCCAGGACCCACATAAGCCAGATGCACAAGGGGGCACATACATTTAGAGTTCATTTGCAGTGGCTGGAGGCTCTGGCGCGCCCATTCTCTTCCTCCCTCTCCCTCTCCCTCCCTCTCTCTCTCTCTACCTGCCTATTTCTATATCTCTCTCAAATAAATACATAAATAAAAATAAAATATTTAAAAAATTTAAAAACAACCTGGGCGTGGTGGTGCGCACCTTTAATCCCAGCACTGGGGAGCCAGAGGTATGAGTATCATAGTGTGTTTGAGACCAGCCTGAGACTACGGAGTGAATTCCAGGTCAGCCTGGGCTAGAGACCTTACCTCAAAAAAAAACAAATGGGTGAACCTAAGAAAGGGCTGGGTGGTCCACTGTAATGTTTTACATGGCTGTAGCCAGGTCTGCTCAGCTCTAGGCATGCAGACTGGCATGCAAATGTCCCTGGATGCTGATTAGGGAAGTGCAGGGTCCCATCATTTTGTTGTTAACAACTGACAATGAATGTATCAAATCTAAATAGAAACTGATGGGTTGGAAAGACACCTTAATGGTTAAGGTACTTGCTTGCAAAGCCTAAGGTCCCAGGTTCAATTCCCCAGAACCCATGTAAGACAGGTGCACATGGTGGCACATGCATCTAGATTTCATTTGCAATGGCTAGAGGCCCTGGCATGCCCATTCTCTCTCTCTCATGAATAAATTTTTAAAAATTAAAAAAAAAATTGAGGCAAGCCCAACAGATTGGCCTTTGTGTGTATGTGTGTGTTTCCGAGGGTAGGGTTTCAGTCCAGCTCAGGCTGACCTGGAATTCACTATGTAGTCTTAGGGTGGCCTCAAACTCATGGTGATTCTCCTACCTCTGCCTCCTGAGTGCTGGGATTAAAGGCATGTGCCACCACAATGGTCCAGATTGGCCTTTTTTTTATGAGAGAGAGTGGAAGAATTGGCATGCCAGAGCCTCCAGCCACTGCAATCAAACTACAGACGCCCCCTTATGTGCAACATTGCATGCTTGAGTCCTATGCGTTTGGCTTAAATGGGACCTGGAGAGTCAAACTTGAGTCCTTAGGCTTTGCAGGCAAGCACCTTAACTGCCAACCCATCTCTCCAGCCCAAAATAAAGTATTAAAAAAAAAAAAAAAAACTGAGGAAGCTTTTATTTTAAGACCAAAAATGACTTAGAGCATGGGGCTGTTGAAGAGAGCCACCCAGCCCACAATCTAAAAATCAATCTGTTTTCTGTCATGTAAAGTTTGTATCCTTTAGGAAGCAGAGTGGCTCAGGGCAGTCACAGGCAGGAGTCTAACAAGTGAGTGTTCCCTGCAAGAACTGCTTTCCTGTGAGAGTAAAGGGCACCTGGGAAAATAACGTCCTGAAAAGTCCAGGGTTTTTTTTTTTTTAAGTGTTTTTATTAAATGTTTTTTATTTTATTTATTTTTAATAATTTTTTGGTGGAATTATATTGTCTTGATTTTGTTGTTGTTGTTGTTTCTTGTATTATAATGTAGAGATTCTTGTATCTTGGGTTAATTTGATGCTTGGGTTTTCTTTCTTTCTTTATTTGAGAAATGGATGCACCAGGGCCTCCAGCCACTGCAGATGAACTCCAGAATCATGTACTCTCTTGTGCATCTGGCTTACATGGGTCCTGGTGAATCAAACATGGGTCCCTCCCCTTTGCAGACAAATGCCTTAACCATTAAGCCATCTCTCCAGCCCTAATGTTTTTATTTATATATTTGAGAGAGAGAAAGAGGCAGAGAGAGAGAGAGAGAGAGAGCGAATGGGCATGCCAGGGCTTCCAGTCCATTGCAAACAAACTCCAGATGCATGTGCCACCTTGTGCATCAGGCTTATGCAGGTCCCTGGGGAATTGAACCAAGGTCATTTGGCTTTGCAGGCAAACGCCTTAACTGCTAGGCCATCTCTCCAGCTCTGTATTTTAGTGTCTTTTTAAATTAATTAATCTATTATTATTATTATTATTATTTTGGTTTTTCATGGTAGGGTCTCATTCTAGCTCAGGCTAACCTGGAGTTCACTATGTAGTCTCAGGATGGCCTTGAACTCACGGTGATCCTCCTAACTCTGCCTCCTAAGTGCTGGAATTAAAGGTGGGGGGGATGGGGGAAGGGGGAAGAAATTGGCATGCTAGGGCCTCAGCTACGCAATTGTACTCCAGATGCTTGTGCCACCTAGTGGGCGCGTGTGACCTTGCGCTTGCCTCACATTTGTACGTCTGGCTTACATGGGATCTGGAGAGTTGAACGTGGCTCCTTAGGTTTCACAGGCAAGCGCCTTAACTGCTAAGCCATCTCTCTAGCCCATATTTTAGTTTTTCAAGGTAGGGTCTCGCTCCAGCCTAGGCTGACCTGGAGTTCACTATGTAGTCTCAGGGTGGCCTCAAACTCATGGTGATCCTCCTACCTCTGCCTCCCAAGAGCTGGGATCAAAGGCATGCGCCACCACACCTGGCTTCCATGCTTTTGTTTTTAACTTTTTTTGTGTGTGGTTTTTCGAGATAGGGTCTTACTGTAGCTCAGGCTGACCTGGAATTCGCTATGTAGTCTCAAGGTGGCCTCGAACTCAAGGCAATCCTCCTACCTCTGCCCTCCCGAGTGCTGGGATTAAAGCTGTGAGCCCAGATTGGAAACTCCACTTTTACCCATGATAAGGTGGTGTATGACTTCTTCTGGGAAGTCTATTTTTATTTGTGCCAGAGAGAGAGGATAATGACAGACCAAAGAAAAGATTCTATTCAAGTCCAGTTTCATGAATAATGAGTTTACTGGGGTTAAAGGAGCACAGGTGACTCAAAGACAGCTCTAAAAAAAAAGAAAAGAAAAGAAGCTCCACCATCATGAAGTCCCTGTGCACCACCAAACATGGTACTACTCCCCAGCACCTCTTTATTGCTTATAGAACCTTGGAGTGGGGCCTAGCGAGCCTCCCCTCCTTCCATGAGGGAGTGTTAATAAGCCTGATCTCATTCTAGCCCAGGCTGACCTGGAATTCACTATGGAGTCTCAGGGTGGCCTCACACTCACAGCAATCCTCCTACCTCTGCCTCCGGAGTGCTGGGATTAAAGGCATGGGTCACCACGCCCGGCTTCAATTCTTTATTAAAGGTAGGACAATAAATTCTGGGACACCCCTCCTGAACGCAAACAAACTCCAGATGCATGTGCCACCTTGTGCCTCTGGCTTACATGGGTCCTGGTGAATCAAACATGGGTCCCTCCCCTTTGCAGACAAATGCCTTAACCATTAAGCCATCTCTCCAGCCCTAATGTTTTTATTTATATATTTGAGAGAGAGAAAGAGGAGAGAGAGAGAGAGAGAGAGAGAGAGAGAGAAGGCAGAGGACCTCCAGGTACTGCACACAAACTCCAGACGCATGTGCCACCTGTGCATCTGGACTACATAGGTACTGGGGAATCGAACCTGGGTCCTTAGGCTTCACAGGCAAGCACCTTAACCATTTAAACTATTTTTCCAGCCCCATCTGCCCAATTTTTAAAATCTTCACCATAAGAAATAAGTGGGGCTGAGGAGACTGTTCAGTCATCAAAGTACTTACTGTTCAAGCATAAGGATTTGAGTTCAAATTCATAGTGCCTAGAAGTGATGGCCTTTCCTGTCTATAACCCCTGCAGTTAGGGAGCTGACAGAGGGTAAATGTAGGCTTCAGGGCAGCACAGGCAGCTGAACTGGAAGAATAGGATGGCCAGGGGGAGGGAGGGAGCTGCACCAAAAGGCCTGGAAGCCTCTGCAAGTCCTCAGTTGAGCACATGACAGCACCCAGGCAAGCCAAGACTTTGTGAAGTCCAGCACAGAGCCACTGCTGCAGATCTGAGTGTTGAGTAGAAACTGCAGGCCAGTGGCACGGGGAGAGAGTGAATTCTACCCTACCCATGATGGAGAGCCCTTGAAGACATTCCAAACATGCAGTACAGTCTCCAGAAGGCTGGAATATAGACCTGGACTAAGGAGTCTACCTGACCTGGGTGTGGTGGTGCTCACTTTTAATCCCAGCATGTGGGAGGCTGAGATAGGAGTGTCTTGCTGGGCGTGGTGGTGGGCGTGGTGGCTCATGGCTTTAATCCCAGAGGCAGTGGTAGGAGGATCAGTGTGAGTTGGAGGCCACCCTGAGGCTACATAGTGAATTCCAGGTCAGCCTGGGCTAGAGTGAGACCATCCCTTGAAAAACCAAAAGAAAGGGGAGAGCCTTGAGTTTGAGGCCAGCCTGAGGCTTCAACTGAAAGGCATGTTCATTTTTAGCCAGGAAATTCTAAACCAGCCTGCACTACCTGAGACATTGTATTTTTTCTGAAAAGACAGATCTTTGTTTGGGCTGGGGAGATGGCTTAGCAGTTAAAGATGCTTACTTGCAAAGCCTGTTGACACAGGCTCGATTCCCCAGTGCTCACATAAAGCCAGATGCACAAAGTGGCAAAAGCATTTGGAGTTTGTTTGCAGTGGCAAGAAGTCCTAGCACACCCATACATTCTTTCTCCACATACATATATATATATAAACTTATATTTAATATATATATTTTTTCCAAGGTAGGGTCTCACTCTAGCCCAGGCTGACCTGGAATTCACTATGTAGTCTCAGGGTGGCCTTGAACTCATGGTGATCCTCCTACCTCTGCCTCCCGAGTGCTGGGATCAAAGGCATGTAACACCAAACCCAGCTTTCAAATAAAAATCCCCCCAAATGACCTTGATTCTTCTGCCTCCACCTCACAAACCCAAGTGCTAGGATTACAGGTGTGCACCACCATGCTTTGTGCATACAGTGGTGGGAATCAAACCTAGGGCTCTTTGTGCATGGTAGGCAAGCACTTTACCAGCTGCTACACATCACCTGCGCCAACATGTCCAGCTATTTATTTTATGTGTGTGAGAGAGACAGAGAGAGAGAGAGAGAAGCTGGGAGTGATGGTACACGCCTTTAATCCCAGTACTTGGGAGGCAGAGGTAGGAAGATCGCTGTGAATTCAAGGTCACCCTGAGACTACATTGTGAATTCCAGGTCACCCTGGGCTAGACGGAGAGCTTACCTCAAAGAAAGGGGGGCGGTGATGGAAGGATGGCTTAGCGGTTAAGGCACTTGCTTACAAAGCCTAAGGACCCAGGTTCGATTCCACAGGTGTTCCCACATAAGCCAGATGCACAAGGAGGTGCATGCATGTGGAGTTCGTTTGCAATGGCTGGAGGCCCTGGCATGCCCATTCTCTCTCTCTCTCTCTCTTTGTATCAAATAAATAAATAAATAAAAATAAATCTTTAAAAAGAAAGAAAGAAGGCTGGAGAGATGGCTTAGCGGTTAAGTGCTTTCCTGTGAAGCCCAAGGACCCCGGTTAGAGGCTCGATTCCCCAGGACCCACAAAAGCCAAATGCACAAGGTGGTGGCGCATGCATTTGGAGTTCGTTTGCAGTGGCTGGAGGCCCTGATGTGCCCACTCTCTCTCTCCCTCTCTCCGCCTCTTCCTCTGTCTGTCACTCTCAAATAAATAGATAAAAATAAACAAAAAAATTTTTAAAAAAAAAGAAAGGAAGGAAGGAAAAGGAAGACAGAAGACAGAAAGAAAGCATAGGAGTGCCAGGGCCTCTTGCACAGAAACTTCGAGGTAGGGTTTTACTTTAGTCCAGGCTGACCTGGAATTCACTATGCAGTCTCAGGGTGGCCTCGAACTCATGGTGACTCTCCTGCCTCTGCCTCTGAGTGCTGGGATTAAAGGCGTGCACCACCACGGCTGGCTTATCTGCCCAATTTTTTTTTTTTTTTTTTTTTTTTTTTTTTTTTTTTTTTTTGGCGTTTCGAGGTAGGGTCTCACTCTAGCCCCGGCTGACCTGGAATTCACTATGTAGTCTCAGGGTGGCCTAGAACTCATGGTGATTCTCCTGCCTCTGCCTCCCGAGTGCTGGGATTAAAGGCATGCGCCACTACACCTGGCAGCCCAATTTTTAAAACATATATTTTATTTATTTATTTGAGAGAGGGAGGGAGGGCAGGAGAGAGAGAGAGAGAAGGCAGAGGACCTCCAGGTACTGCACACAAACTCCAGACGCATGTGCCACCTGTGCATCTGGACTACATAGGTACTGGGGAATCGAACCTGGGTCCTTAGGCTTCACAGGCAAGCACCTTAACCATTTAAACTATTTTTCCAGCCCCATCTGCCCAATTTTTAAAATCTTCACCATAAGAAATAAGTGGGGCTGAGGAGACTGTTCAGTCATCAAAGTACTTACTGTTCAAGCATAAGGATTTGAGTTCAAATTCATAGTGCCTAGAAGTGATGGCCTATCCTGTCTATAACCCCTGCTGTTAGGGAGACTGGGCCAGGAGGATTGCAAATTTAATACCTGCCTGGAACCAGAACTGCTGACCATCTTTGACATTCTTTGTTTGTTTGTTTTTGAGATAAGGGTTGGGCTGGAGAGATGGCTTAGTGGTTAAGGAGTTTGCCAGCAAAGTCAAAGAACCCAGGTTCAATTCCCCAGTACTCACGTAAAGCTACACATACACAAGGTGGTGCATGTGACTGGAGTTTGTTTGCAACGGCTAGAGGCCCTGATGCACCATTTTCTCTCTCTCTCTCCCAGGTGTGGTGGTGCACACCTTTAATGCCAGCACTCAGGAAGCCCCCAGCCTGAGACTACATAGTGATTCCAGGTCAGCCTGGGCTACAATGAGACCCCCTACCTCCAAAAAAAAAAAAAATCCCTGTGTTTAGAGACCAAAGCTGTAACAGTAACTATAGCAGTGAACTCACCTGTGAGAAGCCTTGAGTTTTCCCAAGACAATGTTTATATTTATGAACAAAATTTCTGAGAGACATCTGTGCTATCTCTCTATTCTCTACTCTTCCTAGAAAACAAGTCTGCAAAATCATGATGAGATGATCAGAGGGATCATAGCTGAAAATATCAGCAAAAACACGAAGAGATGCATACAATTTCTTTTAGCAGTGCTGGGTTTTGAACATAAGGCCTTATCTGTGTGTACTAGACAAGTGTTCTATAACTGAACTATATTCCCAGCCCTTATACTTCTTTTTTATTTTACTTATTTGAGAGAGGGGAGAGAGAGGAAGTGACAGAAAAATAGAGAATGGGCACACAAGGGCTCCAAGCCACTGCAAACAAACTCCAGATGCATGTGCCACCTTGTGCCTCTGGCTTACATGGGTACTGGGGAATTGAACCTGGGACCCTGGACTTTGCAGGCAAGTGCCTTAACTGCTGAGCCATCTCTCTAGTCCAAATTTTTTTTGGAGGGGGAAGTTTCAAGGTAGGGTCTGGCTCTAGCCCAGGCTGGCCTGGAATTCACTGTGTAGTCTCAGGCTGGCCTTGAACTCACAGAGATACACCTACCTCTACCTCCTGAGTTCTGGGATTAAAGGTGTGTACCACCAAGCCCGGCCTAGTCCAAATTTTAAAAAATAAAAAAAAATACAGGATATAAAATGACATATACATTTTACACATTTATACCAAATATACATGTTGTCCTGGGTATGGTTTACTAACAAAGTGCCGGCCTAGCATGCACTAGATCCTGGGTTAGATACTCAACACTCCCCTGAAATTTTTAATTAAAAGATGCTTATCATGGGAGTTGCAGTTGAGCTCAGGTGTGGTGGCGGGTGGTTTCAGTGGCAGCTGCAGCAAAGTGGAGCGATGGTGTTTGTGAAATGTATGAAGAACACTGGAAACGAATAAATCCCAATAGCTTGATTTTACTGATTATTTGACAGATCTCAGCTGCATCATTTCGTGAGCTGATACCAGCCTTATAACAAAGACTGGATCAAAGAGATCTAGGTGCTCCTTCCAAAGCAGGCCCAACAGGCTGTTTTGTCTTGTTTCCATTGTGTTACACTCTAGCCAAGATTGAATGCATTACATGAAGATCTTTTCCATCTGAAACCTCCATTGTCCCCTTTTTTATTTTTAAAGGAGAGAGCGTGCGCCACAACTGAGTGACAGAGATGGGAGCGCCAGAACGAACTCCAGTTGCATGTCCCATTTTCTGTAGCTGGCTTTGAGTGGGTACTGGGTAATGGAACCCCTGGCAGTGAGGCTTTGCAAGCGTGTGCCTTTAAACCTTGAGCCATCTCTCCAGACTGTTTCCTTCTTTACTTAAATACTTTGATAATTTAGATGAAAATTTCTGTCAGTTAATGATGGTTCAGCCCTTCATAGCTGCTTTAGAACATTCATTTATCTAACCCTTAAAGGTGGGGTGGAGGTTTAGTTATGTCTTCCAGATAACATCTTAGTGAAAAATAAATATTTAACTTAAAATGCATATGATGCTGGGCATGGTGGCATATGCCTTTAATCCCAGCACTTCGGAGGCTGAGGTAGGAGGGTCGCTGTGAGTTCGAGGCCAGCCTGAGATTATAGCGAATTCCAGGTCAGCCCAGGCTATGGCAAGACCCTACCCCGAAAAAAAACCCAAAAAATATAAAAAGTAAAATGCATCTTATGCAAAGCATTCATTTCTGTAATTGTTTTTCAGTTTTGCACTGTTTTCCCAAAAAGAGCGCTCCAGGGCGCATTTGCCTTAGAGACCACAAACTCTGTCAACACTTTTGCATCCCCTGACCACACCTCCAGAGAAGCAAAACTTCTAAGTGCGGGCAGAGCCCAAATCCAAATACTGGTGCGCGAAGATCCCCAAAGGCGTGACAAGGGACACTAGCCTAGGTTCCCCAATCGGTAGTGGTGGTGGTATCCTATAGACAGCTGGCATCAGTAGGGTCAGGCTCTGGGGAATCTGACCTCCCTGGGCCGCTTCTCCCCACTTCGCACAGCGCCCCATATTCACACAACGCCAGCAGAGAGGGGTTCACTTCTCTCTATGGGACACTCCCTCTTCCCACCGACACCTCTACTCTTACGGAACCCTTCCCTCTCCACCCTCTTAGCCTCCCCCTCACCCAGAACCCATCTTCTCTCAGGCTCCCGCACCCTTCTCACGAGGTCTCCAAAACTCCGCTCTCGTTCCCCGTAACCTCCTCTCCACCCCACCCGCAGCCAAATCGCCCCGAGGCGGCGGCGTTCACTTCAGACGTCGCCCTCCACGCGTCGCCCGCGGGCTGCCCCAGCGCGTCTCCACACGAGACAGTTGCGGATTGGCTCCTAGCCTCGGGAAGTTTCCGCCCCCTTGAGCCTCCGACCAATGGGAGAGAGGGGTGGAGCCGCGGTGCAGGCGCCGGAAGCGGGGAGGCGACGAAGGGACGTCGCGTCGCCGCGCCGGGTCTAGAGCAGCTGCCAGAGCCGCCGTGCGGACCGCCGCCCCCGTCGCGCCATGGCCGAGAGCGACTGGGACACCGTGACGGTGCTGCGCAAGAAGGGCCCGACAGCCGCGCAGGCCAAGTCCAAACAGGTGCCTGGCGGGTAGAGCCGGGCCGCGCGCCGCGCTCGCTGGGCCGCGTCCTGGGGGAATAGGGGCAGTGGGCGGGGACCAGAACGGCGACCTGGGGCTAGGGCCTTGGTGACCAGCGACCAGGGGTGGGGACCGAGTGCGAGAATAGGCCTGGGGCGGAGGCTAGGAGACCTGTGCAAGGCTAGGGGCAAGGGTCAAGGATTGGGGGATGGGACCAGGACGGGACCTGGGTGGAGATGGAACCGGGTTTGAGGACAGGTGCTAGAGCAGGTCAGAGAACCTGGGCTGGCACTGAGTGTGGTGAACCAGGGCCGGGAGTGGAGGACATCGGTACTGGGCATAAGAGACTTGGGGGAATAGAGGGCCTGGGCAAGGCGACATGCCCCCTTGCTGAACATTTTTGTCCCCATCTGGTGCCCATCTAGTACTGGCATCTCCAGTGGGTCGGAGCCCATCCCGGTGTAAGGAGGGCTGTGCTGCCTGGGAGCCTGTGATGTCTGCTGTGGCCTGGTGTCCCTCTGCCCAGGTGGACCCTGCTTACCTGAGCTACAAGAATGTATAGGGATGTTTTGAGTATGAGTCTGCTGTACAGTCAAAGCCAAATTCATGCTCGTTTTCGAACAACCTCAGAATCCACAAGCTAGGGAGACGTGGGAACTGTGTAGAAAGTCTTTCACAAGCCACTTTTCTGAAGCATTATGTTAATGCTCAGTGACCATGGCTTAGGCATCACTGCTAGTGGTCTTGTTTCCACGGAGACCGCAGGGTTCTGTTGGATGCGTCATCTCTGTTTCATTAGGAGCCACACTCATGGAGGAAGCCAGGCCAGGCCAACATGGCACTCCTTCCTGCTTTGCAAAAGAGTTTTACTAGAGAAGATTGATTCCAAATAAGAATTTCTAGAACGAATCCATTAGCCAGGCCTTATTCTTACTTTTGAAGTATGAAGATTGAATCCAGGGATTTGTTGCATGCCACAGAGCAACACCTTCAGCCTTTTTTTTTTTTTTTTGCATTAAAAAATATTTTTTTGAAACTCCATTCTCCATCATATCTCCTCCCCCTCTCAATCAGTCTCTCTTATTTTGATGTCTTGATTTTCAAAGGGGAGAGTGGGGGGAGGGAGGGTATTACCGTGGGATATTTTTTTTATAATCATGGAAGTTGTTAATAATAAAAAAATTTGAAGAAAAAATTTATTATTTATGAGAGAGAAAGAGAAAGAGAATGGGTGCGCCAAAGTCCCTATCCACTGCAAACGAACTCCATACACATGCACCACCTTGTGCATCTGGCTTACATGGGTACTGGGGAATTGAACCTGGGTCCTTAGGCTTCACAGGAAAATGCCTTAGTAGCTAAGCCATCTTTCCATCCCAGCCCTTTTATTTTTTTTTTTTTCCCTTGAGACAGGATCTTGTTTTGTAGCATAATTCTCCCACCTCAGTTGCTTGAGTACTGGGATCACGCATGTGATCATCACATCCTGGCTCAAGCCTGTCTTTTGTAGTACAGAAGAAGCAGGCTGTTTGGATGTTGAGGGTTTTTGTATATAGTGGGGTACCCTTTCTTTGGGGGGACATATTCTAAGCTTGTGGATGTCTGAAACCATGAATGGTGCTAGATCCCAATATGCTGGTTTTTTTCCTAGTCACACAAACCAATAACAAAGTTTGTAAGTTAGGCACGGTAGGGAACAATAGCTGTCGATTACAGAACAACAGTTCACTATAATAAGAGTTGTGTGAATGTGATCTGTCTTGGGGTACTGTACTCTCAGTCTTCTTGGGATGATGTGAGATGATAAATTGTATACCCTGTGCCACAAAGGGACACGAATCACATAGGCATTGTGATGTAGCGTTAGGCTCCTACATCAGGTTTTTTTTTTTTTTTTTTTTTTTTTTAATAACACAAGCTGTGCTCTACTGATCCCTCTACAGTTATCTGGTAACCCCAAGACTGCTGCTAAGTGAATAACAGGCAGGTAGCATACACACTGTGGTCACAGTGGATGACAGGGGAGTCAGTCTCAGATGGGATGGTGTGATACTTCACCCCATTTCTTAGAATGTGTTCAACTTGCAACTTTGGAATTATTTCTGGAATTTTCCAGGTAATTAAAAAATATTTAATTTTATTTGAGAGAGAGAGAATAGATAGGCTAGGGCCTCCAGCCACTGTAAATGAACTCCAGACACATGTGCCACCTTGTGCATCTGGCTTACATGGGTACTAGGGAATCGAACCCGGGTCCTTAGCTTTCATAGGCAAATGCCTTAACTGCTAAGCCATCTCTCTAGCCCAATGTTTTTATTTATTTGAGAAAGAGGCAGAGAGAGAGAGAGAGAGTACACCAGGGCCTCTCACCACTGCAAACGAACTCCAGATGCATGTGCTCCCTGTGCATCTGTCTTACCTGGGTACTAGGGAATCCAACCTGGGTCCTTGGGCTTTTCAGGTAAGTGCCTTATTCTCTAAGCTATTTTCTCTAGCCCACATCATGTTTTTGGACTAAGGTTGACCACAGATAACTAAAACTGTGGAAAGTGAGATCATGGTGTAAGGGAGTTAGGAGCTATTGTAATAAGCTTGAGTTATTAAACTTAGTCTTGCATATCAGCCCTTCAGTACTGTTGGCAGCATGTGAATTGGCTAACAGCACCCTACTTTGTGGTCTAGATGCCTGAAAGTTAACTTTGATTGAAAACCCCTTTCTAACTTTCTAGGCCATCTTAGCAGCTCAGAGACGAGGAGAAGATGTGGAGACATCCAAGAAATGTAGGTACCTGTGCTTCCACTTGGGAAATGAGCATGTGTTGTGGGGTAATCTGCCCGATGGTGTGGTTGGAGAGTGCCCAGGGGACCTATCAGGTGCCCTACATTGACTACTGGACAGCCAGGAAGTGTCCATGGCCTTGCCAGCACTTGACAGCTCTGGGCAGTATGAGGTCTGCAGGGACTGTTCTCCCACAAATGTGAGCAAACTCTGATTCAGAGCTCTTAGGTCTGTGAATTGGGACAGCCTGGCTTCCCAGGTTAGCTGGGCCTGGGAGCCTGTCCGTCTGGTTACCATTTGAAGTCATTTCTCCCACCCCCATGCTGACTTCAAACCCTCTTTGCTTTTCTCCCACTGCCTCCAGGGGCTGCTGGTCAGAACAAGCAGCATTCCATCACGAAGAACACAGCCAAGCTGGACCGAGAGACAGAGGAGCTGCACCATGATAGGGTGACCCTGGAGGTGGGCAAAGTGATTCAGCGGGGCCGGCAGAGCAATGGCCTGACACAGAAGGACCTGGCCACGGTGAGGCTCTGATGGCTGTAGCTTGGGGACAGTTGCAAGGCTCTCAGACAGCACAGGGGGGGTGGGCTTACCACATGGGTGCTTTGGGGGAGCCAGTTCAGAGTGGCTATAGCTCTCTTTTGCACAAGAATTGTCTCCACCAGAGGCACCCAAGGCCCTAGAGGCAGCTGCCCGTGGGTGCGTGGCTAGCTTCTGCAGTGCACCCCATTATGCTGGTGCGACTAAGGCACATCTCCTCTTCAGAAAATCAATGAAAAGCCGCAAGTCATCGCAGACTATGAGAGTGGAAGAGCCATCCCGAACAACCAGGTTTTGGGCAAAATTGAGAGAGCCATTGGTGAGTGTTTTCCCTGGAAGTGTCTTGAGCAAGATGTTGCCTCCCGGGGAGGATAGTGAGGGCTGAGACAATGGGACCCTGTCCTCTGAGGCCACACTGCTGGGGTTTTGGCCATTGGTTTGGGGAATGGTGGGTACTCTAGAGTCCTAAGTGAATGATGTAATGGGTCTTTCACTGTGGCCTGAGTACACTGTCCAATGAAGGTCACAGGGTACATGTACCTCCATCAAGGCGCAGTGCAATGTACCAGCTCTTCTGGTATAGATGTTTGTCCTTTCCCTCCACTCTCCACCCTTTTTTTTTTTTTTTTTTTTTTTTTTTTAAGGTAGGGTCTCACTGTAGCCCAGGCTGACCATCTGGAATTCACTGTGTAGTTCCAGGGTAGCCTTGAACTCACAGTGATCCTCCAGAGTGCTGGGATTAAAGGCATGTGCCACCAACCCCCTCTTCCCTTTTTGTTTTCTTTTTTGTTTTGAGACAGGATCTCACATTGTAGCCCAAGCTGTCCTGGAACTCACTATGTAGTCCAGAGTGGTCTCATACAGCAATCGTCCTAGTTCAGCCTCCCAAGTGGTAGCATGAGCCTTGTCTTCTATTCTGAGATGGTTGGCTTACATGCTTTAATCGATCCATGAAAGCCAGCCTTGTCTATGTGGAGGCCCTGTGAGGAGGTGGCTGATAAATGAGGAGGGCAGGAAGAGTGGGTGAGCACAGGGACCTGACAAGTGGTCAGCCTCTTTTTGTCTTCTTTCAGGCCTCAAGCTCCGGGGGAAGGACATCGGGAAGCCTATTGAGAAGGGTCCGAAGGCAAAATGAACACAAAGCCTCGAAGCCAGTGGTTCCGGCTGAGCTCTTCTGGCTGGTCCTCTGGGACCACCAGCACTGCCGTGGGTCTCCTCATGGCTGAGCGGAACATGGGGGTCAGGCTTGTGGGCCCCCTCCACCCATACCTGCTGTCAAACAAAGCAAAACCTTGCAAAGGCTGTCTCCTGACTCTCTTTTCCCCCCATCTCCCAACCTGACCCTTGGTGGAGGTAAGGACCAGCATCTTCGGTCCCATGGATGCCTTGCTAAAGCCTTGCTATAGTGGTCGCTTGAGCCTGGGAGGAGACCTCCTAGTGCTTGCTCTCCTGTGACTTCTAAGAGCTTTTGCCCTCCTGCCAGAGGGAAGCAGAGCTTGGTACCCTCTGCGGCCTTCGCCCTGCTCCTTACCTTAGACCACACTTGCAGGGGATGGAAGGCAAGTTTCATGACAGATACGTCATTGCCGCCTAGGAATTTGAAGGTGGCTTTTTTCTTTCTGCTCAGACAAGTGGGTATCTGTAACCTCATGGTACCTGAAGACCCAGAGTGGCATTTACCATGTCCCACTGCCTCCTTCCCTTGGGGTTGAGTCCTGGGACACGCGATCACAGCCATGGCTTCTTGAGGTAGATGTTGTCTATGACGGGACATCTTTCCTTGGGTGGGAAGGGAGCACCTAGCTGCATGGATGTGGCTATCACTTCCTTCACCCAGGACAGCTGAGGACCCATTGGAGGATCAGAGCTTCAGAAACCACCCCTGGGAGCCAGGTATGGTGGTGCACGCCTTAAATCCCAGCACTCGGGAGGCAGAGGTAGGAGGACTGGCGAGAGTTCAAGGCCACCCTGAGACTACATAGTGAATTCCAGGTCAGCCTGAGCTAGAGTGAGACCCTACCTTGCAGATAAATAATAAATAAATAAGAAAGAAAGAAAAACCACCCCTGGGATAGGCATCAACTTCATTAGGATCTGATCCTGAGTGGGTGTCCACTACTGACCTTCCTGGGGTGTCACCTCTCTCTCAGTCCAAAAGCCAAAGGGCATCTTGCCTTCCAGTGACCACCTTGAAAAGATTACTGGGGTACCTGGAAACCTGCAGCCAGGAGGGTTCCTCAGCGTTTATGTGGGGTAGTGGCATTTTCCCCCAGCAGACCAGCTGCATGGCACCACATGCCCTCAGTGTTCCTGCACATGTGAGGTGACCCATCCTCTGAGGGTGCAGGATCACCCAGCAAATTGGGTTGGGTCCATCTGCTTTACAGACTTGTGGGGCTGCTAGTGCCAAGCTGGAGTAATGGGGTCCTGCTCAGTTGCCCCTCAGAACTGCCCAGCCCTGGTTCTTCACGTGGCCTGCCTGCTTTGTGAGAGCCTTACTTCAGGTTCCTGAGCTGTACCAAGGCTGATCCTTGGGGTCTGCCTCAGGTCAAGCCTTGAACCCTGAGGAAAGTTGTCCACTTGCTAGCTGGCAAATCACAAAACACCGAGCTGTGCCCGAGAGCCTGGGCTGCCTTCACTGGCAAAGGGCATTTATTCACAGTGCAAAGACGGGGGAAGAGGGAAAACCATGGAAGCTCAGAGTGTCTCCCAAGCCCCACAGCCTGAGAGAAGGTCAGCTGTCCACTGAGGTCTGAGTGATGAAGGTGTCTGCATGAGAGGCCAGTCCTTATTTGGTGCAGTCTATGGGTTGCTGGGGGCAGATGCTGGTGCCGGGAGGGTGACTTGATCCTAGGAGGAAGCAAGGAGTTTTTGATGATGACTGATGTGACAAGGAGGGGTGCCTGGTCTCCATCAGGAAGTCTGGAGGCAGGATCTCCCACTTGCCCACACCTGGGGGATCCTACCGCATTGAAGAGGATGTTGTCAAAGCTGGAGGTTGCTGTGTCTGCGCCCCTCCGGAAGGGGCAGCCCATCCTCTGAAGCCAGTGCCAGCCCCCGAGGCCCAGAAGCATGAGAAGCACAAGGAAGAGGAGGGCGCCCCCAACGGCGGCTGGCACTGACAAAGGAGGTGCCACGTCCCCTGTAGGCCAATAGGACATGAACCTGAGCCTCCTCGAACCATCCACATAACTCCCAGTCCTGGTGTTGGGGTCCTGCACCCACAATTGAAGGCAAGGAGCAAGCCTGTGGCTGCCTGACCTCTTCAGCCTTTGCTGCTACCAGGGTGTTGACACTGCTGCAGGGGGCAGGATGGAGTCCTTTTTCCTTTTTTTTTTTTTTTTTTTTTTGAGGTAGGTGTTCACTATGTCGTCTCAGTGTGGCCTCGAACTCAAGGCAATCCTCCTACCTCTGCCTCCTGAGTGCTGGGATTAAAGGCGTGCGCCACCACCCCTGGCTTTTTTTTTTTTTTTTTGAGGAGGACTCTTGCTCTAGCCCAGGCTGGTCTGGATTCACTATGTAGTCTCAAGGTGCCCTTGAACTCACAGCGATCCAGTGCTAGGATTGAAGGCTTGTGTCACCATGCCTGGCTTTTTTATATTTTTGAGGTCGGGTGCCCTTACTCTAACCCAGGCTGACCTGGAACTTACTCTTTAGTCCCAGGCTGGCCTCAAACTCACAGTGATCCTCTTACCTATGCTTCTTGAGTGCCAGGATTAAAGGTGTGTGCCACCATTCCCAGCCCTGGATCAACTTTTTCATTATGATAGGCAACAGCAGCACCAAATGGGCCCTAATGTGGTCTCTGCCCAACCTGGCCTTATCCGGGGAGAGGGCAGCAAAATCTGGCAGCTCCCATGGACAGCCCACCCCAAGCACCTGAGGGTCTATGGAGCAGGGTAGCCAGGGCCCCAACCTTGGTTCTGGGCTGGGCCTAGAATGTTGGCGTTCACCAACCCAAGCCTATCAGACCCATGGCAGGGCTGGTCAGCCTGGGCCCTCTGGACTATCTCCGGCCTGAAGCACAGTGCTTACCTTGGCTGGGCGTCGGCTGCTGGCAATGCTGTTCAGCCAGGTACTCAACATCATCCAGGGCAATGGGGCCCAGGGCTGGCTGGCCACCCAGAGTTGCTTCAAACACGATCTGGTGGGGAAGGAAGTCTGAGAACCTGGGAAGTGTGGGGCAGGGGGAGAGAGGACAGCCCACCCGCGGCCTCACCTGGAATTCTTCAGCGCTAGCCACTTCGATCTGTACTTGTAGCCATTGGTGCCGTAGGCGTCCGCCCTCGCCCCACACAGCCAGCTGGCCCCGGGCACTGCTGAGGAGCACCCTCAGCTCACCCTTGTCTGAGAGCAGGGGCCAGGGCAGGTCAGCCTCTGGGTCTCTGGAGGTGTCTATGTGCCTAGCCTAAGCCCCTGATACCCCCACCCCCGCACCCCAGACACGCCTGCAGACCCAGCTCACTCACAGAAATGCTCAGGAAAGCCCATGTAGTACCAGAAGCGGACGCACGAGGCTTCAGTGGCTGGCAGTGGCTCACTGCGCAGCCAGGCTGCCCGGCCCCCGGGGCCCAGCACGCTGGTTTCAAAGAAAGCGAAGTGACCTGGGAACAAGAGGGTGGGATGCTGTGCTGGCCCTTGTGACCTGGTGGTCTCTGACCCGAGGGAAGTTAGATGGGTGAAGCCCAGTCCAGTGGGGCATTACCAGGCGGAGTCAGCTGGAGTGGAGTGCACTGGCTGTCCACCTTCCAGTTCCACCCCCTACTCCAGCCAGCGTTTACCTGCCTCTGTGCCCAGAGTGTGGTCCACCGCGGGCTGGAGGTAGCGGGATGGTGTGCCTGCACTGCTCCAGTCCCAGCTGTAACTGCCCAGGCTGGGCCAGGCCAGGTGACTCCAGCCACATAGGCCAGATTCAAAGTCACAGGACCCTGCAAAGAACTGGCAGGTGAACAATGCTGCTCTACTGCCCACCCCCAGGCACCATTGCTGTTAGGCTGAGGCAAATGGGTATGCAAGTCAGGTTGGGGCCAGAGCCAGGGAGTTAGTTGGAGTGTAAAGATCTGGTGCAACTCGGGCCATAGCAGGGCTCCTACCTGGTTGTGTACAGGGCCCGTCCTGGAGGAAGAGGTCATCGAGAGCCACGTAGGAGTGCTCCACGCCCATGGCTACGGCCTCAAACACCACCTGAAGGGTGCAGGGCCACACAGCCTGCAGCCTGGTCCTGGCAGCCCCTGGGGATGAGGGAGCCCACTTCCACCCAAGCACTCACCCTCCAGGCCCGCTCAGCCTGCACGTTCACGCTGCCCAGGCGCCAGGCAAACCCACCGTGGGCACTAATGCTGAGCACTTGGCGCCTTGTGCCCTCTTCCACATGGACCCGCAGAGTACCTGCACAAGGGACCTAAGCAGATTAGCCACTGGTGGGGGGGGGGCTCCCCAACCCTCCATAAGCGCCCCCTCCTGATCTTGCAGCCCCTCACCTGGCTTGTGGAGGCTCAGGTGGTACCAGAAGGTCAGGCATGCGGGCTGTGTCAGGGGCCGGTGCTCCTCTGAAGTCAGAGAGGCTACATGGCCCTTGGGCAGTGCATTCGGGCTGGTGTCCACCACCATGTAGTATCCTGAGGGGACCAGCCTCAGTTAACCTTTTCCTGACTTCCCTCTGCCCTCCACCCCCTGCCAAGCCAGTACCTTGGACTGTCTCTGTGGTGTGGTCTGACCAGGGACCCCAGAGGGCTTGGCCTGATGCATTGCCCTGGCGCATCCACAGGCTCCAGCCGCCCGGGGAGAAGCCACAGTCGGAGTCCTCAAAGGAGCATCTTTTGGGGGCCCAGCAAGGACCGGGCCGCACAGCCACATCATCCAGTGCCATTGTGCCATGGTACCCATCCCGGAGGCCCTCGAACAGTAGCTGGGGGTGAATGGTGTCAGCCGACTGAAGCCTGCCCCACACCCTCTGCCAGGCTCCAGACTCACCTGGTACTTAGTGCTGGGCTCTAGCTGATGGTGGAGGGTGACCCAAGCCTGGTGCCAGCGGTTGCCATGGGTGCCTGACCGGGACCACAGCTGTGTGCCTTCCTCCCCATCTCTCCTCAAGACCAGACGCAGTGTCCCTGCAGGGAAGTGGCACTTATAGGGGCCCAGTCTTCAACTGCTGGCCCATGATGGGTACCAGACATATCCACACAGGCCCTGGCAGCTCAGAGGTTCTCACCGATCTGGGGCCCATACAGGTGGTACCAGAAGCTGAGACACTCCTTGGGGACAGCTGGGAGCTGGGGCCTGGTGAGCAAGTGGGCACCTTGGCCATGGGCAAGGGGGTCCATGGGGTCCATGAACATGAAAAAACCTGCAGGGGACACAAAGCTAAGCTGTGCAGATGCGGCCTCCCAGTTGGAGAATTCCCGGGTCTGGCAAACCTCCTACCTTGGCCAGTAGTATGGTCGTATCCCGGACCATAGCTTTTTATACGGTGCCAGTGGGCATCTGTGAGGTGGCCTGTGTGCCAGCTGCACTCATCTCGTTCAAAGTTACAGGAGACCTCTGGGGATGGAGCAGGATCAGCACCTTACCCTGCCCACCTCTGAGAAGGCAGAGGAACTGAAGGGGAGCAGGGTAAGAGCCTCTGGGTGGGGATAGGAGGTGGGCAGAAAAACCTTGGTCTTTCTCCGCTGTCACTGTGGGGTTGCAGTCCCTCAAGGTCACATTGTCTACCCCAGCCCCCTGCTGGCCAGGGCTGTCGAAGTCCACCAGACCGATGAACTCCAGCTTCAGGCAGGTGAAGGGAAAAGATGATTTAGGACTTTTCTCAAGGAGGCTGGCATCCTTCTAAACAGCTCACACCCGGCTTTCACTTCCACACTCTTCAGTGTGATAGTTGAGCTGTTCCTCAGTCTACCCCTCAGCTGTTCTGTTTTTTATTTCCATGACCTGCCTCTTCCCATTAGCCTCCATTTTCAGCTACATCAATGTTTTCCCTTCTTGTTGGACTCATGTGTCACTTCTCATTATAAAATATATTTTGGAATGTCCTATTATCATGAAATGTGCAAAAACAATATATTCTGCCAAGGGTGGTGGTGCACGCCTTTAATACCAGCATTCAGGAGGCAGAGATAAGAGGATCGTTGTGAGTTTGAGGCCACCCTGAGACTACATAGTGAATTCCAGGCCAGCCTGGGCTAGAGTGAGACACTACCTTGAAAAGCCAAAAATAAAAATAAAACAATATAACCTGCTTGTACACAAACTTTACAAAGGAAAAAACACTAATATAATGCAATAGAGTAATTTGGCTAAGGACAGGAGGCTGGAGCCAGCTAGGCTGAGTGCAGGCTCGGTCATTTGCTCGCCACAGGACCCCTGGCAAATTGTTTGGTTTGTGTCTCACTTTCCTCATCTCTGAATTGGGGGGGTGGGGGGGGGAGTACTGAAATCAAAGAGTTATTGTGGAAATCAAGTAAGTTACATGTGCATCTCCTAAAATATAACTTGCACACAATATACAACTTCTGTGTTTTTATTTCTTTTCCCAGGTAGGGTCTCACTCTAGCTCAGGCTGACCTGGAATTCACTATGTAGCTCAGGGTGGCCTTGAATTCACGGCATTTCTCCTACCTCTGTCTCCCAAGTGCTGGGATCAAGGCACGAGCCACCACGCCCAGCGAGAAGTAATTTTTAACTGCTGCTGCTGCTGTTCCTCTTAGGGCTGGCTCTGTGTGTGTCCACTGCCCTGGGCTGTCCTCACCTGGAAGGGCCGGGGGCGTGCTCCAAGGAGAACCTTGTTCACCGTCCATTCCCCTCTGCTGCTGCTCGGAGCCTGCCACAGCAGCTCCCGGGAGCCTCTCTCCACCACAACCAGTGCCAAGAAACCTGGCCAAGGAGGTTATGGTGGGCGGTTTTCCTTAGACCCCTCCCACCGTGAAGGGGATGATTCGGGGCTGGTTCTGGTGCCTAGGGGTGGGCGGTACCTTGGGGGTGACTGTGAAAATAATAAGCCATGTGGAGCTCACAGCTGGGGCCGGAGGGGCCAAGGGCGGGTGTGTGGGTCCGGGCCTCAGCTCTTAGCTGACCCCAGGCCTTCTGCAGAGATAGGAAGTGTCCTGTGGAAAGAGTGAGGCACCCCTTGGGTTGCTCAGGAATCCCTAATTCTGATACCCTCTCTGGCGAAGGTCCCCTGTGGGCATGCATGGACCTTACCAGCAGCAGCCCTGCTGGTGTCCCTGGAAGGCTCCCTGCTGTCCTTGGCTTCTAGCCGCTGCCACTGCAGCCGCCCCACACTGGCGTCCTCCCAGCCCCCGGCAGAGGCAGACTCGAAGTCTGTGGTACCTGCAACAGCAGCCTGTGCTGAAGGGTGGGGACGTAGCCGACTGAGCACCCTGCCCTCCCCGGGGCTCCTCATAGCAGGGTCTCAGGTAGGGAGACCCAGGCATGTGCTGGCTGCCCTCACCACACTCCCGCTCATCCTCCCCCTCTGTGCACTGCTGCTGGAAGTCACATAGCTGTTCTGGGGGTACGCATAATTCCCCGCAGGAGAGATGGCCTGGCTTGCAGACATTCTGGGGCTCCTGGATGGATGGCTGGGTCCAGGGGACCATGTTGTTGGGCCCAGGAAGCAGTGACTGCGGGACAGACATCTCTGTGGGACAGAACTGGGGTCAGCTGGAGGAGGGGGGGTTGCTTTTCTAGGGTAGGGAAGGGCAGGACAGGGGCTTGGGCAGGTCACCTGGAACCAGTCTGCAGTAGTTGGACAGGATAAGGTCATCCAGGCCTATCACGCCTCCTGGACCAGTTTCCCCAACCAGAAGGATCTGAGGGCAGGGAGGGCTTAGGAGGTGACCACCCCCCTCCCATCCTGCCCTGGGTCTCCTCTCTGGCATTCTTTCCGTGTCTACTCATTACTGCACTTTACAATTTGCCAATCACAACCTCCCTCTCCCAAAGGGCCTCTTGCAAACCTCTGCTCTGGGCAAGCCCTTCCCTATTCTGGGCAAGGTTTCCTGGATCCCACCCTTGGGTCCCAGTCACTACCTGGCTACCCTCACCTGGAAAGGGTGGGGACTCCGGATGTCAACCTGGTCTCTGACCCAGGCTGCCCCCAACTCCCCATGGCGGCTCCGCAGCAGGACAGGAGCCTGGGAGTCACCGGACCCCAGGGCCTGCATGAGCAACTGGAGGCGGCTGGCCTCAGACCCATGCAGGTAGTAATAGAAAATAAGCTGGAATGGAAAAGCACCTTCAGCTGTGAGAGGCCTCTGGCACCTGGATGGCCAAGGAGTGCAACCCTGCCTGTGTTCCCCTCCCCATCTCACCGAGCAGTTATAGGGCTCTGAGGGTTGGAACTCAGGGCTTGAGAGGATAGCAAAGCTGCCAGGCTTGGCCACGGAGACCAGGAAGGAGCCTGTGGGGGCGGGGGGAGGGGGAGGTGTGAGCCGGGGCCAGTGGGAGGTAGATGGGTGGACAGGGCCATGGCCAACATGTGCTGGAGACCTCACCCTGTGCACTGTTGTGGCTGTGGTCTCGGCTCGGCCAAGCAGGACCCACAGGGCCACCAGCATTGTGGTTCAGGGTCCAGCCCTCTGAGTGGTTCCACAGGCCCAAGCCTGTCTCAAAGTCAGTGACCACATGGTGGCCTAAGGTGGAGGTGAGGCTGTCAGGGCCACAGAGCAGGGTTTTCTGCAGCCATATGGCTTCAGCTCCAGGGGGACACTGGCCACCCTGTATATGACCATGCCAAGCCCACCCTCTCAAACAAACCCCAGTGTTCTTTGAAGGGCCCCAAGGTCAGGACCGAGCCTTCCCCACTCATTCTGTGGCCCCCACCCAGCCCAGGGTGGCCCCAGCCTCACTGCAGGTGAGTGGTCCCTCATCAGAGCTGTCCCCACAGCTGTCTTCACCATCACATAGCTGGTGGGTGGCCACACAAGCCTTGTTCTGGCAGTGGTGGTGCCCCAGTGGGCAGCTGGCCTGGGGGACTGCAGTAGGGAAGGGTTAACTTTCACGCTGGCTCCAAGATCCCTTGTGAGAGGCATGCTGGGGAGATGGGCTGTGCAGGGCTCCTGTTGATCCTTGGATCCCACCGGGGTGATGGAGGGGGTGTCTTACTGGGCAGTCCACAGTCCCAGAACTCCACATCATCCAAGGCAACAGCACCCCTGTGTGTGGCATTTCGGGTGGCAGAGAAGGTCACCTGTGGAGTGCAGGGTTAGGACCTGGCGGGGTCCAAGCCCTCCTCACTGCTCCTGGCTGGGCAGTCCATCCAGCTCACTTGAAAGTCTCCCCGGATGCGGCCAGTGTTCGCTGCCAACTCCTGCCAGCCGGGACCCCAGGGTCCTGAGCTCTGCCACAGAGTCAGTGTCTCTACACCATGCGTCAGCTCCAGCCGTAGCTCAGCCACATCTGCAGCATTTTGGGTGATCCTGTGGCAACTGCATCCCTCTCCCTACCCCAGTGCCTCCCTCCAGTCTGCCAGCTGTGCCCTGGACCTCCTTTGGTGCACTCTCCTGTTTCTGCAGCCGCCCCCTTCTTTGCCAAGCCCCTGCACAGAGCAACCCTTCCCTAGGCCTTGGGGGGCCAGGCCATGCACCTCCAGAGGCTGCATGGAACCAGAGCCTCAGTTCACAGGTGGCAGCTGCCTCACGCAGGACAGGGGAGCGCAGAGTCGCAGTGGATGTCTCCTTTCCACGATGGGTTCCCACAGCCATGTACCAGCCTGGCCCAGGGTGAGAAGTCAGGCCAGGCACAAATCAAAACAGAGGGGTGGTAGGAGAGTCGGGGTGGGGATACAAAGACTCCACGGGCCTCACCCAGATCAGTGCCCTGCGTATGGTCGGAATGAGGCCCAGGACCCCCCAGCACTGCCCCTGCCCGGTCTCGGAGCCAGCTGTAGCCTGAGGTGCTGATGTCCCGCCAGCCACAGGCGTCCTGCTCAAAGCTGCAGGTGAAGGGGGTTCCTGTGGTGGGCAAGGCCCCGTGGAAACCTAGGAGAGGAAGTGCTCAGGAGTCTGCCCTCACTCTGGCCCTACCATTCCCATCTGACCCCTGCTCACCACACTGAGATTCATCAGAACAGTCTCTGCAGTCACACACGAAATTGCACATGGCCTCACTGGGGCTCCTGCAGTGGCTGGGGATCCAGGTCTTGCCTGGGGACAGTGTGGCTGGCAAAGCAACAACCAAGTGGGCTGGGGGAAAAGTGACTGGCCATCTCCCTTTGCCCAGAAGTGTCTGGTTTGAGTACCAGGGAAAACCCATAGCTGAACAACTTAGGACACTTGTCAACTGACTTCAGGGCTATGAAATCATGCAGGGAGGGGCCTGGCTCCTATAGAGAACTGCTACTGTGGCCTTCATGCCAGGAGCAAGCAGATCATCTCCCCCCTTACCCGGCCTAACAGAGCTATCTGTATTTCAGGGTGGGTATGTGTACATAAGGGGAACAGGGTCCTCCACAAGGAGCACTCCCTAGGGAACACACAGGAGCATTATGCTACCCAGCATGGAACTGGAGGGGGCTGGAAGACGGGCAGATGGTCATCTGTGGTGCCCCCTTGGGCCCTCTTATTTAAGGCAGGAGAAGTCTTAGGTAGATAATTTGTGGCCCCGAGGACTTGTCCTGGATGTCCCCACTGCAGGACACTTGCGTCTGGTGGGCTCCTGCACTTGCCACAATGCCTACAACAGGAACCCAAGCAGCAGCAGCAGACTCACCCACAAGCAGGACCAAGGCAGGCAAGAGGTGGCTGAGCAGGCTCATGGCAGGCTGGAGGGAGCAGGACCCAAGGATAGTGAGACCGTGGAGACTTTGTCCAGTTATCAGCCCGCAGTGGCCCCGCAGGCTGCCTTGGTTCTCACTGGAGGGGACTCAACTCCTTTATGTCTACAGCCCCTTGGCTGGGTCCCACCCAATGATGACAGGCCAAGCATCCGGTTGTAAAAATGTTCCCAGAAAGGGGCCTCCAGCTCAAGGTCAGCTCCCACCTACTTCACTTCTTTTGACCAAAGGTCAGGTCCTGGCCATCCTGCATATCCACCCAGCCCTGCCCTGCCTCAGGGAGGCTTCCACTGGAATGTAGAGGGCCTGGACCCGACCAGCAGGGCTGAGGCTCTGTTGGGGCCTTCAGCCCCACTCTGGTACAGGTCAAGGAGGTGAGGGCAGCCTGCCTAGTGGCTACACGTGACCGCTTAGCATGTGCTCACAAGCTGCCTCTGGCCTGAGCTCAGGGGACCAAGGACAGATGCAAGTTCTGGGGAGGAAAAGCCTCAAGTCAGGGTGTTTGTATCTTCCCTTTTGCCCAGCTATAACACAGGCTGTGGGATTCCATTCCATCATGTAATACTCTTTCAAAACTGTCCTGAGCAGTCACATGCTAGGTGATTGGAGGGAGACATGTACAGGGTCCTGGTGAGGGCAGAGCCTCTGTTTGTCCAGGAAAAGACCCAGACAAGACAGGAAGATTGTGAGAACTTCAAGGAGCTTGTTACCTGGAGCTAGGCTGTCATTTCCCTCAGTGTGATCCTGGAGTGTCTCACCTGAGCCTGTTTGCTGGATTACAAAGAGGGTCTCAGCCATGCCTGCTTGCAGAGGTGGTCTCCAGAACCTAATGAGCTGACAGAGGTACTTCCTGGCTGTGTGGCAAGAGGTTCCCCCAGCACCCACCATTACTGTTGCGGTTAGGGCTTCCCAGGGTAGGGGTTGAGCTTGTCCCTATCCACTGTCTTGTACAGGGAGGTGAGACTGGGACAGAGGCTGAAACTCAGAGACAAGAGTCCAGGGACTAGAGCACACTGGAATTTTGCAAGAGCTGAATGAATGTGACTCGGGGTGGTTGGTGTGTAGTGTACAGGACCCTAAGGATTGTTCTCTGCTGGCAGGTCATTCAGGAACACCAGGGTCCTTGTGTTAGGCCTGAGGGCAGATTGACAGTATTATCATCTCCCTATGGCCCTTCTCCGCTGGAAACTCTGGGATGAGCCCCAGGAAGGAGGGCACTTGTGGACACCCTAGGCCTTCGCTGGCCAAGAGGGGCCAGGCACTGGCTACTTACACTAGGCCTTGTGGGGCCAACTCCTAGATGTCCTTCAGGATAGCACCTCCGTGGAAGAGCAATCAGGCCATAAATAGCAGCAGCCCAGGGGGCCCCTTATCAGACCCCAAAGGGCTGAGTGTGCACATATCCTCCCTAGGGCCTCTCAAGACAGAGTAGGTGTCCCAGGTGGTGACATGGGGGTAGGGAAGCCAAGATGCAAGTCAGGGACTGGCAGGGACAACAATGCTTTAATTTCTGCGGGCCAGGTCCTTCTGGCTTCTGAGACCTGGCACGTGGCGTGTTGCTGCGGGTACAGGAGATCACAGGGTCAGCTCTTCAGCAGTAACCCCAGCAAGAGAACAGTCCCGACTTAGCTTCTGAGCACAAGACCTCAATAGCCGTCGTCTGCCCAGGTGACCTCGTAATCAGGATACTTGGCTTTGATCTTCTCAGTTGAAACAGAGTGCTGGGCACGACCATAACCCTGGAGAGGAGATGGACACTAGTCTTCCTGGCCTTTTGCTTCGGGAGTCCACCTAGCATTCCACCAATAGCAGGCAAGGGAAAGGAAGTAAAATTCCCCACCCTGACCACCCTGGTAAGAGGAGGGAAGAACAGGGCTTTATAGGTGAGCCCTGAGGGTCCAGTGGATCTTTGTTTTTAAATTGTGCTGTGTGTACGGGTATGGGCACGTATGTGCAGGTGTGTACGCACATGTGCACATGGAGGCCAGAAGACAATATAGGTTTTCTTCCTCCACTGCTTCTCCACTTTATTTATTTAGTTTTTGAGGCAGGGTCTCATTCTAGCCCAGGCTGACTTGGAACTCACTATGTAGTCTCAGGGTGGTCTCGAACTCATAGCTATCCTCCTACCTCTCCCTCTGGAGTGCTGGGATTAAAGGCGTGTGCCACAACACCTGGTTTTCCACCTTATTTATTTATTTATTTTTTTGTTTTTCAAGGTAGGGTCTCGCTCTGGTCCAGGCTGACCTGGAATTAACTCTGTAGTCTCAGGGTGGCCTTTAACGCATGGCGATCCTCCTACCTCTGCCTCCCGAGTGCTGGGATTAAAGGCGTGCGCCACCACGCCCGGCTTCCACCTTATTTTTGAGACACGGTTTCTCACTGAACCTAGAGCTTGCTGATTCAGCTGGTCAAACTGGCCAGCAAACCTCTGGAATCCTGCTGTCTTTGCTTCTCTGGCACTTGTATTACAGCCTACAACACTCTGACCACTCCCACCACACTCTGTACTTTATGTGGGTACTGGGGATCCAAACTGAGGTCCTTATGTTTGCAAGGTAAGCACTTTACCCACTGAGTCATCTCTCAGCACCTTCAGGTAGCCTTTGTGAGGATGAGGATCAGGATACGAGTTCAACCCCAAGGGCTTGGGACTCAAAAAGAGCCATAGCAGAGAGGGGTTGCAGTTCAAGACAGGTGGGTCTCCAGCCATTCTGGGTGCCACATGGGAGTCGTGGGAACGTCACAGCCTTTGCTTGAGTGAGAGCTCTGAAGCTCAGACTGGGAGAGTCCAAGAGGTGACCTGAGTGGCAGGTGAGGACACTCCACGGGCAAGAGGGCCAGGTTCCAAGGGCCAGCCTTGCAGCCAGGCCTGGAACCCGGGATTTGGGGCTGGGGCTCACCATGGAGTAGCCGTACACGTGGATCTTCCTGTCCTGGCTCTGGTGGGAGATGCGCCCGCCGCCCAGGCACTCACAGTCATAGCCTTTCTTCTGCAGCTCGCCTGATACTTTGTCATAGATGTCCGCTAGAGTGGGGAGAGCGGCCTTAGGACATGCCCTGGTTTGTCTTGGAGGCTGTACAATAAATTCTTAGGACTAGAAGCCCCAGCTCTGACAGTCTTTCTCGTTAGGAGAAAGCCATTCCCGCTTGGCACCGGGGATGAAGTGGAGGATATTTGCAGGGAGGGAGAAGGGATTAAAAACGTTCCCGCTACAAAAAAAAAAAAAAAAAAAAAAAGCCGGGTCTGGTGGCGCATGTCTTTAATCCCAGCATTTGGAAGGCAGAGGTAGGAGGATTACCGTGAGTTCAAGGCCACCGTGAAACTACATAGTGAATTCCAGGTCAGCCTGGGCTAGAGTGAGACCCTACTTCGAACCCCCCCCCCCAAAAAAAAAGGGTTCCGCTATGGCATCCTATTTTGCCCAGGATCCTGACTTCTCCAGGCCAGGCTGGACGCGTGTTGGTGTAAGACATAACCACCCATCAGCACCCTCAGCCTCGCCAGCAGCGGGGATCAGAGTCGCGTTCCGCCAGGTTGCAGGCAGAGGCCCCTCCCCTCCCGCCGAAGCCCCGCCCCCAGAGGCGCCGAGGCCCCGCCCCCGCCCTCACCGTGGTACTCGGCCCATTTGTAGCCGCGCACGATTTCCTTGCATTCCCCGGCGGAAGTCCCGGAGGGCGGCGCTGGGTGGACTCGAATCAGCACATACTTGAAGACGCCATCCGAATCGATGTCCACATCGGGAATCTGAGTGAGGTCGGCCGTCGCCATGGTCTCCAAAGCGCACCGCCCGAGTCCTGCAGCCCCCTACCCGACCCAACTGAGGCTGGGCCACGTGCGGGAGGCGGGCTCTGCTGCAGCCGCTGCCAATCCTGTGGGAGGATACTTCCCGAAGCCCGGAGCCTCTGCCCGTAGTATCTCCGAGCTGAGGTACCGACTAGCCAATCGCAATCCAGTTCCTTGCATCTTTGGGACTACGGGTTGTACTTAAAGGGGACGCGGAATAGGGAAATTCGTGATGATTAAATGCAGCCGACAGAGAAGTTCCTCTGCGTCTGTGAACAAATTGGGCGCCTTTGGAGGCAGTCAGGTTGTTGGTGAACTTGGGGTAGGGGAAGAGGCCACAGAGTGAGGCACCACTGGCTTCTCTCTCCCCACCCCTCTATTACCCACCACAAATTCTCCAACAACTCCACGTTTCGTCTGAGGGTCTCCCCTTGAATCCCCCCCCCGCGAGTTCGATGAGCTCCCCGTCCGCCCCTCCACACCCGAGAACCTTCCTACACCCCCCCCCCCAAAGAAACAGGAGCGGCTACATTCAAGTTCTGTTTTACTTGGTTCGAAAGCACTCGCTCTGTGGAAGTGATTGGCCCAGGATCGTTCCTGCCAGCCTGCAGTACGAACGCACGTAGAGGCCCGAGAAAGAGGAGAAAGAGAAAGAGGGGGGGGGGGGGCAGAGAGAGGCAGCGAGTGCGGCAAGCACTGCACCGCAGCAGGTGCAAAGGCGCAGGCCAAGGCGGGTGCTCCGGAGTGACCCGGCAAGAGCTGGGAGCAGAGGCGGGTTTCCTAGGTTCTTGCATTTGATGCTCCCTCACATGGCTCTACATGGGAGAGGGGCTTCTGAAACACCCCTGCACATTGCTTGGCCTCACATTCTTCCATGGAGCTCCGGGAGAGGACTCAGGTGTGCAAGGGGTGAGGACGGGGCCGGGGCCGGGCCCGGGACCGAGACCAGGGGCTGCCTGTGCTGCTCTCTACAGCAAGTCAAGCTTGCGCTACTCGAGCCTGCTACTTGGGATGCAGTCCAGGCGAGTGCGCGGGACTTTTGTGCAAAGTCTGTCTCTAGGACAGGTCACACCGCTCCTCCGGTGGACTTTGGTCCTGGCCAGCTAGCCCTCTCCCACACCTGATTCCACCCACTGCTCTGTACTCAGACCAGCTCCCAACTAAACACCCCTAGTTCGTTGGTCCTTCTGTCAGCGGGTAGGATCTGCTCCCTGAGGGCCTCCTGCTGGTTCATCCTCTCCAAAGCACAGGCCTCTGGCCGCTGACTTCCCTGTGCACCTGGGGCCTGAGTTTCCATCTTTTCCAGCTCTGCTCTGGCATCTGCCTAGGACCATGTTGTTGAGTGTGGGCTGGTGCTAGGATCCTCACCCAGCAAGCTCTCAGCTCTGGCCTGTACCCCCACCCATACACTGCTTCCCCCTCTGGCTGGGTGACTTGCGTCTTGCCCTGAGCACTGAACACGTCCAGTATTACAAACACCCAGATCAAGGCAGCCAGAGGTGAGGGGACTTAAAGACAAACAGCACTGTGAGTGTGCAGCTTGGATGGTACTCTGCCCACCACCTTGCCGGGATAGGGGAATACAGGCGAACCTAGGCCTCTGAGCCAGACACACCCTAGATACCGCAGGTGGGTCAAGGGCGTGCTTAAAGTGACACTAGGCTTTGGTCAACACAGACTGTGTGTGTGTGTGTGTGTGTGTGTGTGTGTGTGTAATCTAGGCTTTGAAGAGGCTCCAGGAGAGCCATACGACGGACAGTGACCCAGTTTGGACAGTGACTGAGTGTAAGGGTGAGGTCTGTGTAGTTGTAAAGCCCAGCGGTCCTCAGGCCCACCCCGCCTCCCAGCGGGGAGCACCGAGGGCGAGGACCAGCCTCTTGGGGAGCCCCACCCCAAGGCTGACTTGGGGAGAGCCCAGGAAGTGGGAACTGGGCTTTCCAGCAGGGATGAAAAAGGAAGAGAAGTGGTTTGTGGAAAACAGTGTGATGCAAGGAGAAGGGCGGGATCCTGAATGAAGCTAGAGGTGTGAGGTGGGCGGGTTTTTGAGCAGAGAATTTGTAGGTGACTTGGGCCAGGCCTCCAGGGAACAGGTGGGCCCCCAAGCCAGCAGGGCGAGACTAGGGAAGACTCTGGTGGATCCAGCGGAGCCTGAGGGGGTTAGGCAGCGATCCAGTCAGTGCCTGGGCCTGATGGCCTCGCAGCTCACATGATGTCGTCCAGCAGGTTGGCGCTGGCAACCCAGTCGAGCGCACGGGGCTCAGAAGCAGCCATGATCATGCACATGAAGGGGCGGCCAGTGCGACGGTCCGTAGGATAGATGGTGGTGGGTGTGAAGCGTCGGTTGGCTTCAACGAACTCACAGAGTTGTTCATAGACACGTGGGAACTCGTGGCGGAGAAAGACACCGCGTAGTCGCAGCTCACGCTGGATGTGGATGAAGGCCACCTCGCGAGCACGCCGGCCCGCCTCACCCTCCTGGTCTAGGCCTGCGGTGCCGGGAGGCGGCGTCAGGATCAGTGTCTCCATGTCTGGATCGTGGCCTCGCGTAGGGGGCGGCCGGGCCGGGCTGCCAGCCGCCAAGGCCACCTTGGCGAACTTGCGCACTGTGGGCCCAGGGCTGCGAGGTGCTGGCGCTGGCCGGGAGGCGACTCCAGGGGGTGCAGCGCCTGGGCCCACGGCCACGGACACGCTGAGCAGGAAGCACTCGGCGGGTTCGTAGAGACGCCCGGCGGCCGCCAGCTCTCGTGCATAACTACCCAGGGGCGCAGCATGGGTAGCCAACTCGCGCAGCGACAGGTAGGTGGGCGACAGCAGCAGCCCTTCCAGGCCAAAGCGTAGGAAGTTGTCGGCAGAGCCCGGGCTCGGGAAACCCAGGAATAGCACGCCGCGGCCGCGCGACAGGAAACCGACGCGCGCAATGCGCGAGAAAGCGCGGTGCACGGGACCACTGTCGCGGCAGAATTGGAGCACGTGGCGGCACACGCTGCCCACGCGGCCGTAGACGCAGCGCGCCTTGTGCGCGTCCCAATCCTCGCGGCGGCACAGGCGCGAACAGTAGTAGGTGTAGCAGCTGTGGCACGACTTGAAGTAGAGGCAGGCGTTGAACATGGTCTCTGTGCGCCGACATCGCGCGTTGGAGCAGGTCATCAAGTCGTCCTCATCGGCGCTAGGCTCTGGAGACCCATCGGCTGCTTCTCCCGAGCCCGCGGGCTCCCCGGTGCTTCCCGCAGAGGCAGGGGGCGAGCGTGGTGGCGCCAGCGTTGGGGCTCCTGGGCCGGTAGGCCGGGAGTCCAGCAGGCGGCGCAACTGGCGGCCTAGGCCCTCAGCCGCAGGCTCTGGGGTTTGGCCGGCAGTTGGCCGTGAGTCGATGACCAGGTCGGTGATGAGCTCATCCAGCTGCTCGAGGCTGCGCTGGCGGCTGGCGGCAGGGCCCTCGGGGGCCGGGGGTGCAGGCTGCCGAGGGCGGCCCCCGGGCAACTCCCAGCTCCTGTGCGTAGGGCGCTCCGCGGCGCGCAGGTCGTTGTCGGTGATGGTGATTTCGGGCGTGACATACCAATTGCGGCCTAGGCCGTCCCCTGCGCGTCCCTTCTCCGTCAGCGACGTCTCGGACAGCGACAGTGCCGCATAACGTCTGGGCGAGGTTGACAGGTTCACTACTACAGGTGGGCGCCGGCCTTCCGGGGATGACCCGCGGGTCTCCCGCACCTCGCGCCCCAGCAGGTTCTCATAGCTGCGGCCGCGTCCTAGCGGGTCCTCCCGGCGCGGACCAGGCGCCAGGATGTTGTCCCAGGATCGAGAGTAGTGGCGGCTGTCGGTGACCAGCCTAGGTGGGCTGGTGCCAGTACCACCATGCCAAGAGGCCAGTAATGGACCAGGGGCGGGAGGAGGGACCACCTGCAGGGTGCGGTAAGGCCGAGGACCCCAGTCCGCCCAGGCTTGGCTGCTGCGAGGGTGTGGGTAAGTCCGAGCCATCGCGTCGCGGTCACGGTACCTCCCAAAGTCCTCTGTGTAGAAAGGGCGGGCGCCAGAGTGGGTCCGGGGCTCTTCCGGGACATACTGGGGAACGTAGGGCAGGCCGTAAGCTCGGGGGTCCTCCCTGTAATAGGAGCGGGAGGGTGGCTCTTGGATTGGGAAGGTGCGTACTTCTCCTGCATAGTAGCCTCCTCCACGTCTTGGACTGGGCCCCGAAGGTTCTTGGGACAGGTAGGGCCTAGAGCAGTAGCCATCGAAGGGAGGGCCCGGGCTGGCAGTAAAGCCACCTGTGTAGCCTTCTGATTCCTCGGTGTAGAAGAATTGGGTGGGGCCAGGAGGCGTTGTGAAGGGCTGACTGCGGAGATCTGCGTAGTCCCTGGGTCCAGGTAAGGGGCCGTCGCAGTACAGTGCCCGGGGGTCTGTGCAGTACAAGTCACTGGGAGTGGGAGTACGTGACATCGACACATGGCGAGGCCCCGGAACTGTGCGGCCGTGAAACTGCTGGGTGGCACGGGCCCAAGGAACAGCCTCGGCGGTCGCACAGGGTCGCGAGCCCCGTGCTGCGTGCTGCAGCACTGCGTCATCAGGCTTGATGTCCAGACGGCAGCGGACGTGGGGGGCGGGTCCTGCGGGTGGCTCCGGCGGCGCGCAGCGGCCTGGAGCGGCGCACAGTGGTGCGATGCGGCCAGGGCCGCCCCGCTGTGGCTGCAGCTTGATGGGGTGTAGCTCGTTGGCGAGAGCGCGCAGCGCGGGGTATGAGGGCTCCCGGCGCGGCGAACCCTCGGTCCGCGACGCACGCTGGGTCTCCCGGCCTCGGCGGGGCAGCACCGGCGGTGAGGCCGGCGCAGGCGCCAGACCCTGGGGCACGCGAGGAGCGCTCTTGGAGCGGGCGCGGCGCCGCGGCTCACCGTCGCGGGTCCGGGCACGTGGTGGGGCGGGCTCCGGGAGTGATGGCTCTGGGCGGCTCTCCATGGCGGGCCCGTCCAGTGCTTCCAAGAAGTCGAAGCTGCGGCAGTGGCGCTTGTTGAAAGGCGCGGGCGCAGCTGGTCGGGCCACCGATTGTTCACATGGCTGGCGTCTGGATGCGGGCCCTGGGGCCGCCACTTTGATGTCCTGGTACACGGTCGACACTAGCAAATCCGGAGGATCCGTGCGGGTCATCTTAAAAGACGTCCCCAGGCTGGCGGCTTCAGTCACTCGGCCTTTTGGGGCTTTTGCCCTGGGAGGAGAAGCGGGTCAGGGCAGCCCCCTCTGCACCCCAAGCCCTCTACTCCCACCCCACCCCACGCGCTGGCCCGGCTTACCTGGCGTGCAGGGGATGGAGCAGCCTTGGCTGCAGGCCTTGGCGGAGGCTGTGGGTGTTGGCTCCATGCCAATGTCAGAAGTACCTGTAGGAGGAACCCGACTGTCCAGACTAGCCTAAGGGGTAGGTGGACCAAAATGTTTTAGCCTGTTGTGACCCCCCTTCCTGCCCTCAAGGGGAATATCTCTGCTGGGCAGACAGATCCCTTGATGGGTAGAGTAGGGATATGGCTCTAGGACTGCTGCCCTCTGGTGCTCACAGCTGGCATGATGGGCTTTTAAATTGTCTTACTGGAAGGAATCTGTAGCCTCTCCCCAGGCAGCACTGTAGAGTCACCCCTTGACAGGCGCAGAGTCCCAGGTGAGTCACTGGGCCGTCTGCTGACTATGCTGAGGATCGAACCTCTCCCAGAGTGCTGCAAGTGACCTTGTGTTTGGGATAGTTGTCTTTATCCAAGCCTGAGATCCCTCAACTTGATGTGGTCCTGGTCAGAAAAATGTCCCTAAAGAGTATTCCCAAAGCCCCTTCCTTTGTAGAAACCTCTCGCTCCCGCCCCCTTGGGGTGGCCGAAACACACTAGGTTTGTTGGGGCAGACAACATAAGGCTGAGAGCAAGCTCTTCCTGCTTTGTATAATTGCACTTGGACACCCCCAGGATGTGCTTGGCATCTCTGAAACCAGGTCCAAGCTGCAGGACCACGTGGGGTCCGTGTGAGCCACGAGCTCACCGTGCCCTTCTCCTGAGTTGCAGACTAGCACTGGCATACCAGGCCAGGAGGCTGCAAGCCAGCAGAGGGCCGGAAAGTCCCCCTTTCCTTCCTCCCATGGGAGGGCCCTCCCCACTCTGGCTCCGGAAGGCTCCATGGAAACCTGTGGTTCTTCAGCCCCCGAGCTGTGGGCTGGGCAGGATCCAGGCTTACATTCAGATGTGGGCCACTGGCGCATCAGGTCCCTAGAGCCTGGGGCTGGGTTCAGAAGATGCTGACAGCCCCTCTTTCTCCTACTGATCCCCCACTCCGCGGGCAAAGTAAACTGGGGAGTATTAAGGGATGTCAGGTTTGTAGGTAGATGGGCCTTTCAGGGTCAATCCCTTGTTCCAGGTGCAAAAGGGACTTTCCTGCCACTATTTTGGGGGTTAGGTCTAAGTCCTAGGGTTTGTTACCATCCCAGCCTCTTGCCCACTCTAATCAGACCCATTTCATCCTATGCCCAAGGCAGGGCCAGAGTCTGGGCTGGATGACAGGGTCTGAGGCTCCGCCCCAGGGAGGTGACAGCCCGCTTTGCTGGCTGCTGCGGTTGTCAGCAGCTGGATACTGTGACATCCCCTCCCTGTGGAATGGGGGTGGGGTGGGACCGCTCTCAGACCACAGGTTTTGCAGAGACCACATGGGAAGCCAGGAAACCCTCCCCACCTTGCATCTCTGCCCTGGCCTGTCCCAGGGCGGCCATCGCAGGGTCCCAGCCTGCATTGCTTGGGGGCGGGGACTCCACATCATTTCATGCAGCCCCAGCCCATAGACCACGGCTCCCTATGCCGGGCAGTTCGGCATACCTCTTACCTGGGTATTATTCGGCCAGCAGAACCCAGGTGGGCTGCGCAACCTCAAGCCAGCTCTGGTGTGTCCCTGGCACCGCTCTGTCCCCAGCACCGGCAGAAGCTTCGAGGCAGCAGCACTGATTCTGGCCTTACTGCTCAGTGCTGCCCCTAATGGCAGCTAGGGTGTTGGTACTTAAAGGGGCCGTGCTAGATGGGAGCTGTGCACTGGGGCTGAGGACGGGAGTGGTGGCCTTTCTAGCTCTGATGTGGGGCTGTGCGGCGTGCAGGGTGACTAGTCCTTGCAGCATCCCCAAAGAACAAGTTTCAGATTCTGATCAGGGGGCCCGTACACCAATATAAATCTGCTGGTCCCGCCCGCTCCTCCACCTCAATGACACTTGTCCAGAGTAGCAGAACTCCAAGAAGGGCTCTGGAAAAGCCCCAAGTCTTGACCTGGCTGCAGAGACTGGGTTTGGGGGTGGTGGGCATTTCCCAGAATGCATGTCTGTGGTTGGGCCCAGGTAGAAGCAGATGGGCGACTTCCTGCCCCGTTGGCCTCTCCTCAGGCACTGTCCTCTTTGGCACTGGAGACACCAAAACCTCGGCAGGTACTTAGGACCAGATGGCCGGCCCCAGTCTGGAGTGGAGCCACAATCTCGTGTCCAGCCAGGCCAGTGTGGGCTGGCACTGCTACTTCCTTTGGGGAAGGTCTGCATCTTCACTCCGTCCTTAGTAGAATGTTGGGTCCACAGATGCCCTCAGTTCTCCAGGGAGAGACCCACCTTATTTTGTTGGGCACTGGACATGTTGAGAACCCAGCACTATCCTAGACACTTTTTCTGTAGACCAGTCTCGACATCAGAGATCCCAAACTGTATGAAGGGCCAGGCTCCTGTTAGATTTCCTTTTGACAGCACCTGCTCAGTGACCAACTGTCTCCTGCCTTAACACAAAGATCCCTAGCAGGCTTTCTGGGAGTGGGAGGGGGCTGGCCTTGGCCACCAATAGGCGCTGCGGGATGCCCCACCCCCAACGTCATTGGCGGTGTGTACCCCACCCACTTGCCTCTGGAGAGTCCTCATGGCAACGTGTCTGCAGTGGGCGGCAGTGGTGGGGGCGAGATAGATTAGGTTGCAGGCGCCATCCCCACCCCCTAGCAGGCAGGGAGGCCGCACCTACCCTAGCAGCGCAGTTTCCAAGCATTGGCCTAAGTGGGGTGCATCCTGGCTACCACACAGCAAGGTTAGGACCATATTGGGAGTACTGCAGAGCTGGGGTGGCTAGGCGGCAAACCTTCAGACAGTATTTGGGTCACATTGTTGGGTGACCTGACCCTCAAGGGGAAAAAAAAGGCTCTTTGGCCTGATGTGTAGCATCTAGACTATTTGGAGGAGTCCCTGGCAGTCCCATCCCAAGCAGCTTAGTGAGCTGAAGACAACACACACACACTGAGTAAAATCAGAGCTTTATAGTCTGGGTGGAGTGTCTGAGAGGTGCCCTCCAGGCTCACCTGCGCAGGTGCTTATGGACAGAGGCGCAGCTGGCACACAGTGGAAGGCTGTTAGCACCCCTCTCCCAGGAGAGGTGTGCTATGGGTCCTGGGCCTCCCAAGAATACACATCTGCCCAGGACAGGGCTGTGCTCTGCTCTGGGTCCACTGGGAAGGGGGTCCATAGCCCAAGCCATGCTGTGGCCCCAGGAGAGCTCAGGAAGGCAAGCAGGAGTGGGGCTGGGTGGTGGACGTCAGAGAAGCCAAGCAGCCCCACACCCTGCCCCTGTAAACAGACCCATGTGGGTCCCTCCTCGGCCTGTCACATCCCTGAGAAACGCTGGGGACTGGCTGCAGCTCTGCCCAGAGGGCCAAATGATCCACCAAGCCAGTTGTAGCCTTGCTGTGCAGCCTCTCCCTCCCTGCAGAGCAGGATCCTGCCAGGTTGAGGCCCAGCACTTGCTGCGCCTGGCCCAAGGGCCTGACCACCAAAGCCTGGCTTGGGCCTCCAGTATGGAAGTAACGCAGAGTGGGCCAGACCACATAGAGGCAGACACAATAGCGGGACAGGATGTGGCAGGGTGGTACTGGGGTCGTGTGCAGGCAGCAGCCTCCCCACCCAGCAGCAATCTCCCTCCTCCCCTCTCAGGATAGTCAACTGCCCCAGGAAGGCCTAGAGCTCCTCGTAGTCCCCGCCTCCAGGGTGACGGCCGCCAGGGGCTCCACCTCCCAGGAAGGCTTCCAGCTCATCTGCAGCTTTCTGCTCCTTGCTTCGAGGGGGCTTCCTCCTCTTCTTCCTCTCCTCCTTGCCCTCCTCCTTGTCCTTGCTCTTCTTATGCTTGCTCTTCTTCTTTGTAACCTTTTCTTCCTCCTGGAAGTCATGAAGAGGGAGCACAAATCACTGGGGCCACCTGCAAGGCCACATCCCACCTTCCAGGACCCAGCATGAACTGGCTGTGAGGACTGTGCAGGGCAAGGATGAGTACCTCTTTGTCCTTCTTCTTTTTCTTCTTCTTCTCCTTAGAGGTTGATTTGCTGTCCTTATCTGCACAGGAAAGACAGCTAAGCTCCTGCCTGTGGCTACCCTGCACAGGTCAGGCAAAGGCTGCCCCATGCCTAGCCCCAGCCTGGTCCATCAGGCAGTCGAGGGGTTCTCAAGTACTCTTGTGCTGGTGTGCCTTGAACCAATCAGGGAAGAAATCCCTTCCTCCCTTTCGGGCTGAGAACCTACTGATACTGAGTTAAGCTACTAGCCAGGCTGGTTGCTGCCAGTGGGAGAATAAGGAATGGGCACCAGGCTAGCATGTGAATCCTGCACATGCCCACAACTACAGATAAGCCAGCTCCAACCACAGGTCTAAATTCAGAGGAAAACAGCTCTCAGTAAAGTGGACACTTCAACACCTCTTATGTGAACATGGTCAGGCACCCACAGCTGTCCACTCTTCCATAGTAGTCCTGGCCCAAAGCCCTGACATCCTAAAGCCTAGGACATTGGCAGAGTAGTTGGCACATGCAGGTGGGGATGAATGGCTCAACTCTTGGGCACACAGGGAACTCTAATAGGGTGACAGGGTTCTTTTTCAAGACACTGGCCTTAGATGGCCTTTCTGGCTAGACAAGTCCCTGAGCCACAGTGCAGACTGAGCAAGTGGCTGCTTTGGCCCTGGGCAAAGCCAAGAGGTGCATGGCCTCTCCACTCTGCAGACTTTCACAGCCAACAGTAAATGAAGAAAGAAGCCACAGGAAGGCTGGCTTTTCTAAACAGCCCCTGGGCCATCATAGATGAAGACCACCTGAAACACACTGGGCTCCATGGAGGTGGACAAGCCCCAAGCCTTCTTACCTTCACCACTGCTCTCCTTAGGTCCCATCTCCTCCAGGCCCAGCCCGAAGAGATCTGAGTCATTCTTCAGTTTGAAGGAGGGGACTGGGGGCTTGGAGGGTGGGGGTGGCTGAGCAGGGCCCGTATCCTCATCAGTCACATCAGAGAGGTCTTCTCTCACGGGGAACTCACCCTGGAGAGGGAGAACCTGGTAGGACCAAAGCATGGTCACAAGTCCCCATTCCAGTGGCTACAGTGGGGAAAGGGGCCTAAACCCAAACCCAGATTCAGAGAACAGCAAGGCCTGCATGTGGACAACAAACAGGACACCTCCTGTGGGCTTCTGTACACTGATCCCAGCCGATCTCAGCATTACGATCTCAGCATGAGGCTAGGTCTGTGACTCTGAGGACTCTGGAGCCAGTTGGCACTCTTCTGCCCTTCCTCAGGCTCTATCCTTCCTGATTGCCCCCATCTCTGGGGGGATGGAGGCCAAGCCTCTGAAGTAGCATCCTGTCTTACCACTCTCCGCTGCGTGTCCGACTCATCACTCTCGAAGTCAGGGTCATCCATGACAAAGGACAGCATTTGGGCAGCAATGGGCCCCTCAGGATCACTTTCTGATGATACCTGCTTGTCCTTTGCTTCCTGGGTTCTATGAGAGCCCTCAGTAAGGGGCTTTGTGCTGCTGAGCTCAGGTCCTGAGCAAGCAGCAAGACCACCTGGCCAGGGGGGTGCTGTGGCTTGTGTGGGAGCTGTCTTCTTCTGTGGCCATGAGGCTTTGTTGGAGGACCTTCACATAAGAAGAAATGTCAAGGGTTCTGATGCCATCCTGGTCTGCCCCTACCCACAGCTGGCCACACCCTGGGGACCCCAGCCCGTACCGTTTTGTCTCTGGCTCTGAGCACTGCTGAAGAGCCACTCTGGGGGGACCTGCCATCCCTTCAGCTTCCTCCTCACTGGAGAGACTGATGTTCTTACTGGGGATGGGTCCTGAGGGCAGCAGTTTGCCACGTGGCTGGTCTTCAAGGTCCACATCATCCTGAAAACCTGCCACCATTGGGTTCCCTCCCAGGGCCTCCCCGTCATCACTGCAAAGAAGGGTTGGGTGGTCAGAGGTCTTGAGGGGGACTGTGTGCTGCTGAATCTCCCTCCCACTGCCTATGGGGCTCATTTACGTTCTAGTGGTTAAGACTTCCTTAATGGGCTGTCCGGTGGACTGCTGAACAGAGCAGTGAGGGAGAAGCGAGGACTGGCCAGTGAGTGATCAGATGGGAGAGGCCCAGCTCTCTAGGCTTCATTCCATGAAACCTGGTAATGCTGGAGATGCTAACAGCCACCTAAGATGGGATCTGCTGACAGGAGTGAACTTTGGGCTTAGCTACAGACAGGACTTGAGGTATCATCAGCAGGCAGAGTGTACTGGGAAGGGTTAGCTTTAGGTCAGACCCAGCAAGATAAAGAGCCAAGTGCCCAGATCTGGGGCTAAGTGGCAGCAAGCATAGCCTGGCCTCTCCTCTTTTCAGGGCCTAGCGCCTGAACCCGACAGGGCCCAGGTGGCATTCCCTACACCCTACATACATATGGGGCCAGGGTTATGCCCAGAGTCCCCCTATTAGGCCATTTGCCAAGTTTCTTGCTATCCTAGGAGGACTCCAGCCTGATGTTCTGTAGCCTGATGTAGCCACTGCCACTGCTCCTCTGCAGCATGGGCTTTCTGCCCAAGTGCCCCAGGATGGTGTTAGTCAGAGCAGGCCTTTGAGACATGGCCTGAGCTCCAGCCAACTCTGCTTGTGTTTCATGTTCTGTCATACCAATGTTTACCTGTCACTATCTTGCTGGGGAACTTTGGATCCGACTTTCTTCTCATCCTTAGGTAGAGCAGCATCTTCCAGGAAGCTGCGGTCAAGACCATCTTCAGGGACAAAGTCCTCAACATTCTGGACTCTTGATGGAACCTCTGAAGCTGTCTCTGTGAAGAGATTCCAGCCTTCTCATGTGGCCACTGCCTCCAGTCCAGGCAACCCTCAGCCAGTCATGCCCATAGAGAAGTGAGGTGGGTGGCTGTCTCTAGAGCTGGACCATGGGGCTGCCTGCCCAGGAGGAAATGAAATTTGCTAGTGTCATGGGGAAGCCCCATCCCTGTCTGAGGTGCCAAGAGCAGGCCCCCAAGTACACCTGGTTAAGAGAGCTCCTCTCAGGTCTACCTGGTGGTGAAGGAGTCACATCAGCAGCTGGCGAGGTTCCAAACAGCCTAGAGATGATACTGCGACGCTGAGCTGGAGCTGGGGCTGAGGGCTGTGCGGCTGGGGATAGGGACTCCAAGGGAGGTGCAGGGGATGTGGACGATGCTGAAGGGCAGGCTGTGGGGGTGTTGAAGGGCAGTTGGGGGGCAGGCTGCGGCGTGCTGGGACTGGAACTCCCTGTGGATACAGCACTTGGAGGTACAACTGGTGACTGGGAACCCGAGGATGGGCTCTGCCCGTTGGCCGCCAGAGGGGATACGTGACCACGGCTGCGGGCCTCCATCATCTCAAGGAAACTAGAGGGACAGGCAGAAGGGCAGGGAATGAGGAGTCTGGCTTCCCCTTGCCTCTTCTCTTCCAAGGTCCTCAGACATCACTGTCTAGGCTTGCAATTGAACTGAGGGGCAGAAGATAGGGCCTGCGTGCCTGCCACCTACACCACAGCCCAACACCCAGACCATTCAGGTAACTTTGCTCTCCCTCCCTCTCCTCAGCACTGGACCCCCCAAAGCTAGGCAGAGCCCCACAGCACGAGGATACATGTTCAGAATCCACCAGGGTCAGCAGGTCTGGTGGTGTGTGGCTGTCAGTACCGAGGTCAAACACTGGTGACCCAAGAGGGGTGGCCTCTTCTAGTTAGTGGAACTGACTCGACAGTTCCACCTGGGCAGCTGCTCTATTCATTTGCCTGCACCATTCTGCACGCTGGTCTGCCAAGTGTGGATTATGCTGGCAGCCACCTGTGTGCTGCTGCATCTCCATCCCATTGCCTATGGGGCTGCTGTCTTTGACTCTATGTTGCAGTGGTAAGACTTCCTTAATGTGCTGTCTGGTGGACTGCTGAGCAGACCTGTGAGGAGCAGAGCTGAGTGAGTGTGTAAGCATTTGAGGGTGTAGTGTGTGGCCTCACTGGGCCACATCTACTCTCAGGAGCATATGCCCCTCACTTGTCCCAAGGAAGCAGGGGCTGTGGAGAAGTTGGGGCTGCTTTCTAGGCAAGCGAAGCTCCATTTGATGTTAACCCACTTGTTCTAAACACATGCTGGTCTATCTTATTACTACACATTTGATAACTTAAAACCTCAACAGAGGAATAGGAAGAGCTGCAGGTGACAGCATGGGACACTTGTCCCAGAAGGCTGAGCCATGGTTATCACTCACTCCTCCCTGCACTGCACTTAGCACTACCAGTCTTGGCTGAGGGACTCTCAAGCTGACTGACCTGCCCCATGTGCACGGTGCTTTCTCTGTAGCCTCACTGGTGTATACTAAGGTCTGGCACCTGGCACATGTCTGTGGATGTTACAGCCCACTCTCACTCGAGGGGCTAGAGCAGGGCTATATGTCCCAGACACTGGCTCACATACATGCTGTAGTTTTGGTCCTCGGTTTCCTGCTGCACCGACAGTTCCTCTAGTGTGGCATCAATGTCCAGCTGGTTTGTCTCCAGCTGCCGCAGCAGTGTCTCCCTCTAAAGAGAAAATGGACGCAGCTGAGCAACACACCTCCTTATCCTGCCGCCTCTCATAAATGCATATGGCCCAGCTGCTTGCAGGGTCAGCCTGCATGGCTTGGCGGACAAAGGTCAGTCATATGGAGCCACGCCAGAAAGCCCTCCCTGTCCATTTCTACAGCATGCTTCGGAAGGTCTCTGCTAGCACCCTAGTGGCAGTTTCTCCTGCTCCCATGTTGGCTGTAACAACCTTTACGTCCACAGGAGCTTAGCTGCCTGTGCCCAACGAGGGTACTCCCAGGAGAAAGGTTCATTCAGCCACAGCTCTTCAGACCTGAAGGCCAACCCCCTGGGTCACATTGCTTCTTGTATTTGATTCAAATGTAAAATCAAATGTCACATCCTCAGTTACAGCAGCTATGCTGAGGGTTCCAGGCCACGTGTGTGAGGTGTGTTGAGCAGTAGGGCTGGGCGTTCCAATTCTTATGCTTTTGTTTTAAATTTATTTATTTATTTATTTCGAGGTAGGGTTTCACTCTAGTCCAGGCTGACCTGGAATTCACTGTGTCATCTCAGGGAGGCCTCGAACTCATGGTGCTACTCCCACTTCTGCCTCCCGAGTGCTGGGATTAAAGGCGTGCGCCACCACACCCAGCTTAAATTTATTTATTTTTATTTGGGCTAAAGAGAGGGAGAGAAAGAGAATGGGAGCACCAGGGCTTCTAGCCACTACAAAGGAACTCCAGACACAGGTGCACCTGGCTTATGTGGGATCTGGACAATCAAACCTAGGTCGTCAGGCTTCGCAGGCAAGTGCCTTAACCGCTAAGCCATCTCTCTAGCCCTTGGCATTTTTTATTATTTTTGTTTTAAATTAGTATATTTTTGAGACACAGAGAGGGAGACAGAGAAAGGGCTGTGCATTTTCATGTGGTGGAGGCACTACTGGGCACATACTGCTAGCACAGAAAATGTATGGCCCTGGTGTGGGACTTCTCCATTGGGAGTGTTTTTTTTTTTTTTTTTTCCCCAAGGTAGGATCTCACTCTAGCCCAGGCTGATCTGGAATTCACTATGTAGTTAGTCTCAGGGTGGCCTTGAACTCATGGTGATCCTCCTACCTCTGCCTCCCAAGTGCTGGGATTAAAGGCGTGCGCCATCATGCTTGGCTGGGAGTTTTTACCACAGTGCAAACCACATAGAAAAACTGTGAGTAACGAAAAACTGAGACCTGAGATCTGTTCTAGTTTGATAGAACAAGAAGGATCCATGTGGTGGCGCACACCTTTAATCCCAGCACTTGGAAGAGCACCATGAGTTCAAGGCCTCCCTGAGATGACAGTGAATTCCAGGTCAGCCCGGGCTAGAGTGAGGCCCTACCCTGGGAAAAAAAAAAAAAAAAAAAGAGAAGGATCCATGGGAATGATGTAGGACGCTGAGAAAATAAGCAGACACATAACAATAGGCAGAGAAGGGTCCTATTTCTAAAATTAAGATGTGATTTACAAACAAAACAAAACAAAACAATTCCCTAGAGACACATTATCCAAACACACTGTGTGAAGTGTACTTAGACCTTAATCTGCACATGGACCTATTAAGTGATAAAGAACTCTTGTGAAGTTGGTTACTGTGGTTATCTTTCATGTGGATGTATGCTGTTCACATGCACACCAGTGTCAGGTCAGAGGACAACCTCAGGTGTCAGTACTCATCCTCCACTTTATTTGAGGAAGGGTCTCCAGACTAGCTGACCTAGGAGCTTCTGGGACTACAGATGCACGTGTTACTGTGCCTAAGTTTAAGTGGGTTCTGGGTATCCAAACTCAGGTCCCCACACTTCTATGGTAAGCACATTATGCACTCAGTTATTTCCCCAGGCCTGTGGTTGTACATTAAAAAAAAATCTTGATATTTTCATTTTTTTTTTCTAGCTGGACATGGTAGTACACACCTTAATCCCAAGACTCAAGAGGCTGAAGTAGGATGCCTTGAGTTCAAGGCCAGCCTGGGTTACAGAGTGAGTTCCTGTTCAGCCTAGGCCAGAGTGAAACTCTGCTTCAAAAAAATCAAAACAGTTTTTTTTTGGGGGGTTATGTATGTGCATATATAGGGGATATGTACGTGTGTGTGTGTAGATTGTAGACGTAGAGTACAACCTAGGGGTGCACTCCTTGCTTTCCACCTTGCTTGAGGCAGGTCTCTCTTGTTTAGGTGTTGCAAACAACAGACTAGCTGGTTCACAACCCTGGGATTTTCCTGACTCCGTCTTTCACTGTTGTAGGTATGTTGGAATAAAAGATGCATACACCATTGTGTTTGGCTTTATGTGGGTTCTAAGTATATTAACGCTAGTCATTAACCATTGAGCAATTTTCCAAACCCCATAGGACCTCATAGCCCAGGTCTGCCTTGAAGGATGCAGCCAAAGATGACCTTGAACTTGTGATGTTCTTGCCACCACCTCTTAGTACTGAAGTTACAGGCACATGCCACAACACCCAGATTATGCACCTGAAATCAAACCTAGGGTGCTGTGCATGCTAAGCAAGTACTCTTCCAATTGAGCTACATCTCCAGCCCCAAGAGACTTGTTTACTTTTTAGAGAGAACTAGAGAGAGAATATGGATGGCTGTGCCAGGGCCTCTTGTTTCTGCAAATGAATTCCAGATGCATGTACCACTTTGGCCACTCAAATGCTTGTCCTGGCATCGTATTCTCTTCCTTGACTGCTCTGGAAGCCAGTGGCAAAGCCTTCATGGAATGGAGCAGCCAAGCGGTGGTGAGGGGAGTGCAGAGGATCCTTAGAACCCTGAAGTCCTGGCCTTCTTCCTAACCAAGTGCTCCTAAGTACAGTCCTGCCTACAGGAGTCTCATGTTTCTCAAAAGGAGACAGAGGTGAGGAAAGGGGAGGGGAGGCCACAAGTGTCCAGACCCATGGTGGCCTGGGCTTGTTTAGCCTTCCTCTCTTCATACCAGGCTTTCTTTTTCAATTTATTTTTTAGTTAAATTTTTTTCTCTTTTTTTTAGAGAGAGTGAGAGAAATTTGGCACGCCAGGGCCTCAGCCACTGGAATCAAACTCCAGATGGTTGTGCCACCTAGTGGGCATGTGCGACCTTGTGCTTGCCTCACCTTTGTGCATCTGGCTTACGTGGGATCTGGAGAGTTGAATATGGGTCCTTAGGCTTTGTAGGCAAGTACCTTAACCACTAAGCCATCTCTCCAGCCCTCCTTTTGATTTCTTTTGTGGTAGGGTCTCACTCTAGCCCAGACTAACCTGGAATTTATTCTGAAGTGATTCTCCTACCTTAAAGCCTCCTGTGTGCTGGGATCAAAGGCGTGTGCCACCATGCCCGGCTTTACCAGGTTTTCTACAGCTGCTTAGGTCCCTAGTCCCAAAATAGATATGAGTCCTCTGTCCCCAGGCTTAGAGTCCACAGCCCTGTCTCATCTTCTACCCACTCTGTTGCTCTTCTGGTTCTATGAAGCCACAGCACATGTCATGACCAGAGAAAATGACATCAGGCCTAGATGCCATTTAGTGCCTGGTGTCCTGGGACTGGGATGGTGGCTAAGGCTCCTAGCCACTCCTCGTGAAGCCGTGGCCACAGTATAATCAAGAAGCCCAAGAGCTCTTGTGGAGTTTGGTGCCTTCCTGACCCCATGACAAAGCATGTGCACACCACAGCCCACACTATAAGAGCATCTCATGTTTGTGGTCTTGTAAATCCAAACTACCACCGAGCTAAGAAAAAAGTCAGTTGGATCCAAATAAGGGGCTGTCGACAAGCTGCCTGCCCAGGCCTACAACAAACAAGATCACACACCCCAAGGAAGATCAAGCTGGAGTGTGACGGCTAAATTCTACTGTCAATGTGATCAGCTGGTGCGTGCATCTCCCCTGTTGCTGCTATCCTTCGCGGATACTGGAACCCAGCTTAATCAGCCTTCCAACGCAGACTGAAGACAGCCGCCCTCCAGGACTTCAGCACCAGAATGGGACTGCTGAAGCATCCAGCCTCATGGATTGAACAGCTACCAGGTTCTGCAACTCTGCAGTCTGCAGACAGCTATTATTAGACTGCTCATTCTGTATCTTGCAAGCTTATCTATTAAATTCCTTTTATAATATTCATTTTTATCAGTTCTGTTTCTCTAGAGAACCTTAATACAGGGTGATAGCTCATGAAGAGTAGGGAACTCAGGGACCCTGGGTTGGTCCAGACAGAGCCTTGAGTTTACTGACTGACACTGGTTCCTTAGCTCGACAAAAGCATTATGGAAATACAAAATGCAGGCACTAGGACTAGGTGAAGACATGGGGATCTAGTAACATCTCTGCAACATTTTTGTTTGTTTTTGGTTTTTGAGACAGGGTCTCATGTAGCTCAGGTTGATCTCTAACATGTAGCTGAGGAGACCTTGAATTTCCAAACCTCCTGCCTCTACCTCCTTAGTGTTGGTATTCTTGGTGTGTGCCACCATGCCTGGTAGGGTCTCGCTATAGTCCAGGTTGACCTGGAATTCACTATGTAGTCTCAGGGTGGCCTTGAACTCATGGCAATCCTCCTACCTCTGCCTCCCAAGTGCTGGGATTAAAGGTGTGCACCACCATGCCTGGCTTTTTTTTTTTTTTTTTTTTTTTGAGACAGTCTCCCACTGTAGCCCAGTCTGGCAGTCCTCAGACTCATAGTGATCCTCCTGTCTCAACCTCATAAATGCTGAAATGAAAGATGTGTGTTACCACGCTTGGTCTCTGCAACTTCCATACATGTAAAAAGGTTGCAGGATGAATGCACAGTAACAAAGCAGGACAGGGGACTGGAGAGATGGCTTAGCGGTGCCTAACGACCCCGGTTCGAGGCTCGATTCCCCAGGATCCACGTTAGCCAGATGCACAAGGGGCACACGCGTCTGGAGGTCCTTTGCAGTGGCTAGAGGCCCTGGTGTGCCCATTCTCTATCTATCTATCTGCCTCTTTCTTTCTCTGTTGCTCTCAAATGAATAAATTTAAAAAAATTAAAAAAAAAAAAAAGAGCAGGACAGGGACAGTTCCTTGCCTTAGTGGGTCACTCCACTTGTCTCATCTGTACCAGGGAGGCTGGATGCTTCAGGCAGGAGCACAGGTTTGTTTTCTGTAAGTAGTAAGATGGCTAGAGGACCCCAGTCCAGGCTAGTTAAGAGTTACAGTCACAAGAGCTACAAGTGCTGAAACCTTCCCCTCGATAAAAGGCACCTATGTGTGACTGGCACCTCCATATTCATCTGTGTGTCTAGTGAAGGGGGTTTGTACCATCAGTGTCCCACAGAGGAATAAGGACTCCATATGTTGGGAGGGACCTCAGGGTACACTCCTTAGGGCAGAAAGGGATGTAATGCCATTCCTATCTCCTGCTGAATGTTGTGTGTACCGGGTCCAGCTCACACTAGGGGCTTCTGGTAGTCAGCTTTCAAGCTGGCTCCACAAAGGGCATAGGGAGAAGGCCCTCCTTGTGCGGACACACAGGAGAAACAAGTGTCATGTGCTTGTGTGCTGCACCTGGTGTAGACCCACCTGTAGCTGTAGAAACGGGATGTTGAAGAATTTATGCAGGTACTTCAGGCCAAAGCTGTTCTTCATGGAGGACTCGGCATAGCGGAAATAGGAGGAGCCGGGAGGTCTGTTTCCAAAGAAAGATAAAACAGAAGAGCCCTTGGTGGACAGTGTGGCTTGGTCACACCTGAGCCCGAGGCTGCTCATTCACTTGGCTTCCTCACTGCAGCGGACCCCTCAGCAGCACTGCCATCTCATACAGACCTAAGATTCAATGGGCTCCAGGGAGCTGGGTGCGACAGGCCTCCAACCCCCTGCTAAGCGTCACAACCCTCGCTCTGGGCCAGGGCTATCTCCTCATCTCCAACAGGCTGAGTCCTGCCTTTGTTCTGCCAGAGCACAGCATGAGGCCTCTCACAGAACCAGGGTTGGGGGCACCCACCTGTCCAGGTGATCGATGAAGTCACGCACATCATCTGGCAGGATGACTCGGTGCTCACCCATGTCGCGGTAGTTGCCCAGCACGCATACCGGCACGTGGGTTGGCACTTTGGGAAGCTCCCGGAGGACATAGTTGAAGGTCCTTTGGAGGAGGAGGGGCATTTTAGCCTTAGCTGTGCAACCCCCATGAAGCTGCCTGTGCAGGGGCTGCCTTCTATGTCTAAGACCCAAGCCCCAAGAGCTCTTGTCACTTCACCAAGGGTTCAGAGCCAAGTGCTGCAACCTCCCTCCCCACTCCAAATCCAGGCGCTCCGCTCTCCTGCCTGCCTTGCATTGGTGTGCCATATGTGTATGTCCCTAGAGAGATGCTTTTGTCTTGCCTGTTTCCAGCAAAGCTCTGAAGTGAACATATCCTGGGGTGACTTGTCCCCCAGCAATGTTATGCAGAAGGCAGGGCTGCAGTTAATTTACTTGTCCCTGCTTGTTGGCTCTTGCCTCAGGGGTTCTATCACTGAAGTGTCCCTGGTGATGGTGAGGTGTCCCTGGAGATGAGTGCACTGTCTCCAGGGCCATCCTTATTCTGCAAAGAAAAACACTGTCCACAAGTATAGCAGGTCTCTCCAGGATCTGGTTAACGTGAGGCTGGCTTGTCTGATAGCTGCAACTCATGAATCCTCCCAAAAGTTTCCAGATGGCTTGTGAAGGCAATCAGGGCTGGGGTCATGGCTCAGTGGTAGAGCACTTTCCTAGCATGCATGGCAACCCAGGTTCACTCTCCATTATCTCCCTCCCCCAAAGAGAAACAATGACACAGCTGGCCATGGCAGTGAATGCCTATAATCCCAGCACTTGAGAAGCTGAAACAAAAGGGCTGCATTAAAGAGCAGCCTGGGCTACATAGTGAGTTCTAGACCAGCCTGAGCTACATAGAGACCTTCACAAAAACTTCCCTACAGGCAGTAATGAACGTGACCAGCTTCCCTGGAAGACAACAGACCTATGCCTACAGCAGCTTTCCCAGCCCTCCATGCCCTCTGTGGGCCTCTCTTGCATCTTTCAGCCCATGAGACAACTGAAGTGAGCTCACTGGCCACTATATGAGCCCCAATGTTTTCCATCCTTCATATTCGGTACCAAGGCTCTGGATAATGTCTGTTGCCACTCAGGAATTACCTGAACCAACCATGCTAGTGTTCAGGGGTCTCAGGGCTGATGAATGACTGTGGCTCTCATGTTTTGCCCAAGTAGCGTTTTGTGAGCACAACCCCAAAGTAGTCTAATGGCTCCCAGACAGGAATTTCTTTCCCTAGCTGCCCCAGCCTCCTGCCCACTCTTCACACTGCAGCCTTAGTACACTCTACTCATGTCCCTATGCTCAGCCCAGCTGTTGGGTCCTCACTGGCTTTCAGGACACTGCTGGTCCCTCTAATTATGGATTTCTGGAAGCGGCAGTCTTGTGAAGTTGGTCTGCAAAGATCATAGGACACTTCAGTGGAGTTTAGGTGATTCCTTAGTATCTAGATGCAATGTCATAAGGGCAAAGCCACTTCCCAATTACCAGGCCAACGGACTACCACCACCACCACCCACATAGGGAAAATGCTTGTCTACTTGCTCTGTACCTGAAGTGGGAGCACAGCTTTGCCCAAGGGTATCTGTGACACATGTGCACTGCTAACTAGAGCCCAGGCTATGTCTAGTGTACCCCCTACAGCCCTTAGAGGCCTCTTACATGTGCTAGTAGTCAGACTATCACACTGCACTAGAGTTGTGTGGGTCCCTGCTCGCAGAGAGGTTGGGTCCAGGCTTGCATATGCTGTGTAAAGGCTGGAGTAACTCAGACCATGGCTGCCAAGGATCTGTGGGCTCAGAACCCTGACCTGAGTCAGGAATGTGCTACCAAAGCTTAGCATGTGCATCCATGGAAGGCTAGTGCACCCAAGTGTGTGTGGCTGTGTTCTTAAGTAACAGAAGGAAACAGACTACCTAAACAGATGTAGTAAGACCATTGTGCATGTGTGATGTTAGAAGCCTGACGGGACCACCACCAGTCATCAGCAGTGACTGACTCACAGGATGGGACAGATTTCTCCTGTTTGTTCCAATTTTCTGTGATGAACACAGATTACACATACAGCAATAACAGAACTTAAAAATGAGTAAAAGGCTACTTCTAAAATGTGTCATCTCTTCCTTCCTTCAGCATTTTTAAAAAAATTTTATTTGTAAGCAGAGACGGGGGGTGGGGGTGGGAAGAGAGAGAGAGACAGAGAGAGAGACAGGGAGGGAGGGGGAGAGGGAGAGAAATGGCATGGATACTAGGGAAGTGAACCTGGGATATTTTAGGTTTTGCAGGCAAGTACCTTAACTGCTGAGCCATCTCTCTAGCCCCTCCTTCAGCATTTACTTATTTGACAGAGAAAAAGAGAGAGAGAGAGAGAGAGACAGACAGACATATACAGAGAAAAAATGGCATGGTAGGGCCTCTTGCCACTATAAATGAACTCTAGATGCATGTGCCACCTTGTGCATCTGACTTTACTTGAGTGCTGAGGAATCAAACCTGGGTCCTTAGGCTTCACAGACAAGGGCCCTAACAGCTAAGCCATCTCTCCAACCCCCTCCTTTAGCATTTTTTTTTTTTTTTTGGTTTTTTGAGGTAGGGTCTCACTCTAACCCAGGCTGACCTGGAATTCACTATGGAATCTCAGGGTAGCCTCGAACTCACAGCAATCCTCCTACCTCTGCCTCCCGAGTGCTGGGATTAAAGGCGTGCGCCACCACGCCTGGCTACCTTTAGCATTTTTTAAGAGTCTAATTTTCAGTGTATGAAGAGCAGGCAAAACTTCAGGGCAGCCCTGGATGGGCATTAAGGAGCTTCTTTGGGTGTTTCTCCTGTGACTGGTGACAGGTGGGTTCCCAGTCTCATGATAGTGTGCATCACGTAATCCTTGGGCACATCTAAAAGGTGGAAGAGTTATGTGGGTCTCTTGGGCCCCCACTGGAGCTCTGCAGCTTACACCTGGTCTCTGCACCTCTGCCCACTGCTCCCTTTGCTCTTTGTCCTTTGCTGACATGATCCCAGCCAAGTGTTGCTAGTGTGTAACTGAATGTGGGAGATCTTTGGGAGTCCCCAAACACAATGGGCCATGAGATTCTGACAAATTTGGATAGATGCAAGATGTATGGGACTGTGGAAGGTAGACCATCACCTCTACCACTCTTTGCCACCAGCATGAGTCATCCCTTCTCATCCCACTGTCTGCATGGGCATGATCATGGACCCACCCTCCATCCAGGGGCACACATGCTTTGGTTCTGATTGCATAGCCAAGCTGGCCCTGCAGAAGGTTCCACACCAGTAAAGGGATGCTGGCCTGTGAGGTCACATGGTGCCATGTAAAGGTGTACGGCTACAGCCAACCACCTTGCCCTCTTACCACTGCTTGGTGATGTCAAACATCATGACTACCCCATTACAGTTCTTGTATACATCCAGGAACTCAGCATCCAGGGCCATTTCGGACTCCGCCTGAGAATAAGAGAAAACAGGTGTTAAGACTATGCCCTGAGCCAAGACCCACCCATGTGGACCCTCAGCTAGCTGAAAAAGGCAGAGTAGGCTTTTTCTACTATGAAAATCTAAGTCATTTCATTTGGGAAAAATGGACACTTTGGGTACATACAAGATTAGCTGTAGGAGCTGGGTATGGTGGCACACGCCTTTAATCCCAGCACTCAGGGGGCAGAGGGAGGAGGACCACCAAGAGTTCAAGGCCACCCTGAGACTACATAGTGAATTCCAGGTCAGCCTGAGCTAGAGTGAGACCCTACCTTGGAAAACCAGAAAAAAAAAAGAAAAAAAACAGAAGATTAGCTGTAGGAATGATAAGAGCCTTGCTTGGGACCCCATGAGCCATCAATAGCATCTGCCCCAGGGTTCACACAGAAACAAGTGTTGGGAGCTGTCAGTGATCCATATGGGTTCAATAAAAGTAAATAAATGGAGGGATAGAAGGAGGGGACAGAGAAAAAGAAAACAAGTAAAGAAAGAAAGACAAAGGAAGGGAGAGGGGGAGGAAAAAAATGAAAGGAAGGGCTTTAGAACCTTTATAGTGAACTAATGGGCCAGATGGGTGTGTGCAGCACTTAAACTTCCTCCTGTCTTGAAGAGGGCAGAGGTGTTCTACCCAGAGAGAGAGAAGAAAGCACAAAGTACTCCAAAACTGGGAAGGAGTGCCAGGAGACCATGTAAACAGGTGTCTTGTGCCACGGTCCAGGGATGAAGCACTGAGCACCATGGCCTGCACCTACAGTAAGTCAGCACTTCCTAGGGCTGAGCCCACTGTGGTAGGGATACAAAATATGATGTTCAAGTCATTCAACTCAAATTGGAGGCCAGTCCAATGCGATGTCTGCTGAATGAAGCACAGCAGGCATCGCTCACATGGGGCAGACAGCCCAAGTAGGCAGCCACTCTAGAACCTGCAGCATAGTGTCCCATGGGCAGCTGGGGACAGTTAGTGACCACTGTGTCCACAGTGTAACTGGGATGCTCAGGACCTCAGGATGTGCAGCAGGCATGATCTGAAGGGATGGAGACCACCCTAAGTGACTACAGGTACCTTGCTCAGGACACTGGCACAGACCCACCTGACAATGTGGCTCACCTCCTGGGGGTCGTTCTCTGTCTTCAAGCCATCACCTCGTTTTTTGCATTTTCCTTAAAGGCAAACATACATTAGGGGGTGGAGTTTCTGTGCCCAGGATTTGCCTTAGTAGGGGAGCACCCCTCCTTGGTTCTAATATGCCCCCAATAGTGCCATGTTAGACTCTGTCCACCTCAGCTGTTGATCCGAGAGCGACAGATCCCTCAACAGGAGATGGGCCCTGAGGCTGGACAGAACTGCTTGCAGCAGCCAGGTAGCAGAGCTGGACAGATGCAAGGGAAGGCTGTACAGGGTTTAATGGCTGATGCCTAGTCCAGGTCTGCTTTGTGGGAAGGGGCTTCCCCTGATGGCCCAGCCCCCACAGCCAAGTCCAGAGCAGAAGGGAGCATAGGAGACATGGTGTGAGGTGAGAGGCCCTTACTAGGGTAAAGCTGGGGGAGACCAGAGCTCCTGGTGACATCCTGATGCTGGTACACTGGGTGGGGGTGGGTAGGAAGAGCTGAGGGAGGCCAGCCCAGTTTGGGTGCTGGCTTTCAGGGTTAACAAAGCTCTCTGATTGGGGAGATAGTGATGGGTCAGGTCCTGCCTGGGCCTGACACTGAGCTCTGCAGTTCTGGCATAATAACAAGGTAACCACCTCCTTTTTCATCTCGAGGATGTCCACCTAGGCAGCTGGGCTGCTTAACACTCTGTGAATCCCATGGTAAACAAAGGTAGAAAACAACCTCCACATCAATCTTGAACTCATTTCTGAACTTCCTGCCATGCTCTGGTCAGCGTTCCCCAGCACTCCTGCAAGGTGCAGTGGACGTTTCAGTCTGACCCAGATGGCTGGATACTGGGCCTGCCCTCACAGGTACAAGCACTGCTGAGTGGCAGACAGGCCTACTCCCATCCCGAGAAGATAGGAGTGAGATGAGATGCTGTCACAAGTGTACAATGGGGAGCCCTTCCACTCCCTCTCTATGTCAAGAAGTCTCTAGTCCAACCAGCATCTTCTGGCAGGTTGCTCAGTGCATCTGAGGGACCAATTCTCAGGGCAGACAGGAAGGGCTGGGTAAGAGCCTGAGACTTGACTGGTGGGACTGGGAGACCAGAGGAAGTAAAAACTTGCTGAGGCTGTTTCTTGTCATCATCCCTTCTAGAAGCTTCTCAAAAGTACTTGTGAGCTCTACCTCCACTCAGGTCAAGCTTGTGAGAGCTCAGCTCTCTACTCATATCTACTCAGTCTTCTCAGGAACCCATCTGTTGGCCCTCGGCTCCTTCAACTGCTCTCACACCTGAAGGTCCTATTGCTGTGGATACCTCCTTCTTTCCTTTCCTTCCTTTTCATTGAACATGTTTCTCCTGTGGTAAATGAAGACACAGGTGTTCCCTGAGGCAGGACCTCTCCCTCTGGGGGCTAGCCTGGTGTTAACTGAGTTGTGGAGGCTCTCTGGGTGGATGACAGAAAGTGGATATGAGGACGGCCCTAGAGACTCCCTCAATCTCTCCTTGTATGTGGTATCTGAGCCTAGCACAAGCAGGAGGAAGAGTGCTCCATGGGCTCCTGAGCAAGGAGGTGTCAGACTCCAGTTCATGGGCTTTGGGCCAGCTGAGGGCATAGCAGACCACCTGGAAGGGTTCTCAGTAAGGCTAAGCCTGCTATATTCCCATTTGACATCTGGTCCTAAGCCCTGATCTCACTCTGGGAAACTCTATAGGACAGCATATCTCACTCCAGCAGGTGTATAGATTTGGACATCAGAACTGAGACAAGGGCTTGAGAAGTCACTGCAGTCCCAAGGCTGTGGCCCCTCCATGGGGCAGTAACAAGTACCTCCTCCTGATCTGACTAGGATGGGGTCATGGCTTGTGGAGGTAGCCTGAGCAAGCTGGTGGCGGCATGTGGATGAGACACTAGCCCTCACAGTGGACATATAGCAAAGGAATTGGATGGCAAACCACCTACTGAACACTCCAGAAATGTGCACCCAAGTATGCAGAGGTGTATGAAACCGTCAACACAGGACCCATAGGCTGGGTTCAACTGGGCTGTGCTTCTGCTGAGCAGTGGGAACAGTGGCTTCCACTTTCTCAACCAGCTGACATTTCCACTTGACCCTGCCACCCAAATGGACACAGCCAAGGAGGAAGCAAGTGCACCTCAAGCCAGAAACTATAGCCATGGAGACGTAGCTCCTAGCAAAGCCCTAGTACAGAGGGACACACAGTACAGCCATGCTGGTGAGGTCAGAGACTACATGGGTCAGGTCAGAGCAGAGGCACGTCTGTGAAGTCAGTGGCTGAGTGAGAGGAGTCAGGTCATGCCTGTTAGGTTACAGGGTAAGCAGGTGACACTGTCCATTAGGCAGAAGCTGAATATGAGAAGTCACACTGCTCAGCACCACACGTGTGCACAGACATGCACACACATGAGCAATGGCAGCACCAGGGAGGGTCATGAGCTCTCACCCTGAGGATCACAGAGGAACTTGTGACCTAGCATGAGAAGATAGGAATGAGATGAGATGCTGTCACGGTGTACAACGGGGAGCCCTGCCACTCCCTCTCCAGGTTGGGTTGTGGGTAGGTCTCTGTGGGTCAACTGAGAAGTGGAGGAGCTGGGTGCTCAGCTGTGGATACATGGCCTTTGGGAACTTTGGGAAGCTAGAATGAATCTGTGTCACTTACATAATCTCAGACTCTATCCTGGGTACAAGTGAACTTTCTCAGGACAGAAGCACCAAGTTCAAAGCTCCTTTGGTCCCTCCTGGGTCTACCTACCTAGATATATTTCTGCCTGGTGACCCCTCTCTAAGGAATGCTATACACAGTTTTTTGACCCCTATATCACACAGAACACAGATAAGCTGCTGTGACCACATGCAACTCCAGCCTACTGATCTAATATAATTAAAATTTCTTGTGGGAAATCTGTTCGTCTGACACCCTGGCCCCAACAAAGGTGCTGACCCAGGGCGTGCACACGTTCACTCTGCCCAAGTCTTTGTTTCTGCCTCACACACCCTTGCGTTGTCCTGCTGTGATGGTGCTCTGCACCTGTACCTTCATCTCAGTAACCAGCGCTGCCAGAAACAGAGGGGCTCTGCTAGTGCAAACAAGTTCCCATGAGCGGGGTTTCTAGGCATGGTCAAATAACTAGGCATTAAGCCATCACCCAGTGAAAGAGCTATCTGTGAGCAGTGCCCTGTGGGTGCCCAGGCTACCTTTTTGTTTTCCTTAGGACAGAGCTGCCAGCTCCTCAAGGCCTGGAGCCCTGTATGGCTTCAAGTGCTGGACCAACACCAGGAGAACTACGTGGGAAGTGGGGTTACTTGAACAGCTCCAAGTACGCCACAGAGTTTGAGGGATACCCCCCATACACACTGGGGTGGTGATACCCAAAGCAGCAGTGTATAGAGATGACAGGTCCACTATTGCATGTCCACCCCACCTACCAGACACGGGAGGGAAGTGGCCAGGACTTGGGACCTGTATGAGGCTGGGAGGGGCCAGAGGGGGACCCAAAATCTAGACACAAACAGCCGGCAGCAAATCCAAACCTCCTACACCCCTGTGCTGATGCAGCTGGTGTTCGGCCATGTCTTTGGGCCATCCCTGGATCTGTGTGGCAGGGCTAAGTAGAACAAAGGACCCATGGGAGAGTAGCCCAGACTTGAGGTAATGAGCACAGGGCCACGGGAATGAGGAGGGGGAGGGTTCCTCTATATAAAGCAAACAGCATTAAAGAGAAAAGATGCACCTTACCTTTGTCAACTACATCCCAGACTTCAACTTTCACCACATCATCAGTCGCTGAAACAAAGAAACCCCCCAGATTAGAGCCCAGCATTAGGATGCCTTTTGGGCTCCCAAACAGTCATGGGCATTCTGGTGTCACTAGCTCCCTGGGACCTCTGCAAAACACACTGCCTCACACACTGCTGCTTCCTAGCAGGTTGTATGGCTGATCCTCCAGGCCCTGGTGTGAACACTGCATCTACTGGCCCAGAGGCAAAACCACTGCACAGCACCCTTGACTCTGCGTATCCTGCCGGCCCCTGGGCTGCTCCAAGTGCAGGAACAATGCTCCCACCTGGACATACTCGAATACAGTATAGCTGCCTGAGTCACACCTGCCCAACTCCACTTCTTTCCCTGACTGGCCACTGTTCACTGAGGGAAGCAAGATGCACGAATGCTGCTTAGTGTGAGGCCAGAGCTCTGCTGCTGAGTCATCTAAGCATGCCCAGGTGACTGCAGCTCAGCCACCTGGCCGCCCATTCTGGAGCCTCCTCAGGCTTTCTTGGGTGCTGCCAAGTCCTCTGAGTTGCCTCACGAGAAAGCAGACCATTTCCTGAGTTCCTATAATCTCTTTACCCCTCTCCAGCAGCAATCCTCTGCTCTGAGATGTGCTGGAGAGAAAGGGGCTAAAGGGATGGTGGTGACCCCAGGATCCAGAGGAGCGGGAGAACCAGAGATGAGTACACCCTACCTACTGGGGCTGAGCACCTGCCAGGCCCGTGAGGCACAGCAGCCATGTATACCGTCAGTTGTGTTGGCTGCCCCCAGAAGTGTCTGGGGAACTCTTTTGAGGTGTTTTCTGTCCTGGTCACCTGCAGTTATTGCTGCTCTGGGCTTGAGATGCCAATATGAGAGGGAACTCCAGATCCAAATCCCAGATGGGGTGATTCAAAATCAGGTAGAGAGCCAAGGGCACTGTGCCATGCTACGCAGGGAGGAAAGAGGCACCGAGCTCCACGGGCCTTGAACTCACTTTTGTAATTCCAGTGGATGCTGGTGACTTGAATCTCCTGTGTAGGGATGTATTCCTCCACGAACTTCTTGCCTTGAAGCCGGTGCCACAGAGCAGTTTTGCCTGTGTTCCTGTCCCCCCGGATCACAATCTTCACTGGGACAAAGGAGGAGCAAAGAGAAAGGAAGATGAATCAGTCAACTTTACAAAGTAATTTCAAAGACTGCGCCCGCTCCACTCCAGCACTCGTATATTTTCTGCGGCAAACAGGCTCAGGTGAATGGTATGTAGGGGAAGAATAGGTGAGGGTGCCAGCAGCTTTCCAAGATGCCAACGATGGCCAGGCAGGACATTCTCCCAAAGCACAAGAGCACTAGGCAGTGAGCAGGGAGGCAGCACTAAGGATAGCTGCCAGGGCTGCGGGTGGTGGAGGGAGGCAGCACCTCTAGGGCTGGCTTTCTACTTAGGGGACAAGAGTCTCTCTAGAGTCAGATGCTCTGGAGACTCTCAAGGGTCAGAGTTGGCCTGTTCAGAACCTTGCCCTGCCTAAACGCAGAGCAGGGCCCGGGGTTCATCTGGTTTTCCCTACCCTATCTTTCCCGCAATACAGTGTTTTCAACGCTAATACTGCAGAAGGCTACATCCTATTTAGCTCACTCCGCCCTATGAGTACTAGGCCTGTGCCTGGGAGGGTCTGCTGGCTCTGTGACTGGGATGGGTATCAGATGTGTCAGCATCAAGTGTTTTGGAAGAGTAGTTTGAAGGTTACACACGTGGTCAGCAAAGCTGGGAGAAGCATGGAAAAGAGAGTAGAAGTGGGTCTGACCTCCAGCTTGCAGGAAGAGTGACACCTTTGGAAGCAATGTTGAGAGTAAAATTGTGAATGCTGAGGGAGAGGGTGTCATTTTCTTCAGTGGTATAGCCACTGATAAGGTGCCCACACTTCAGTAAATAAGTCCCCTTCCACGCTCATGCAAGCAACCCTAACTAAACTGTCACACACAAAATGTAACAAGAAGCCAGGCATGGTGGCACACACCTTTAAACCCAGCACATAGCAGAATCACTGTGAGTTCAAGGCCAGCCTAGGACTACAGAGTGAGTGAATTCCAGGTCAGCCTGGGCTAAAGTGAGAGCCTACCTTGAAAAACAAAACAAAACAAAACAAAACAAAACAAAACAAAAGGCAGGGTAATGGAGGGGTGAACATGGTTAACACACATTTTAGGGCTGGAGATGGTTCAGTCGTTCAAAGCACTTGCTACATGACTCTGACACTCAGAGTTTGGGTCCAGAACCTCCATAAACCCTGAAGTAAGTAGTAGATGTGTCTGTATTCCCAGCGCCTACTGTAATGGGAGACAGTCTTCACAGGCCATATACTTACAAGAGATCCTGTTTCAATCAAGGTGAACAGCAAGGAATGACATGTTGAAGCTGTCCTCTGACCTCCATATGTGTGGTTATGGCACATGTGTGCTCATATAAAAATTTAAGAGCAAAGGACTTCTTTTCCTCAGACTGGGGAAAAGACTGAAAGGTTGTCAAGTTCCCTTCTTTTCTCAAATCTTGTTGTGGTACCAGAATCTTGTTGTGGTTGCCTCAGCTCTGTGGGACTCCTGGGATGCTCTTTAGTCCATCTGGCTTCTTTCTCTTCAATCTTACTTCAAGGCACCTCTGTTCTGACACTCAGCCCTTCTACCTCGACACTTCTTCACTAAGTTAATTTCCTCACCCCACTTCATGTTCCCCGAAGTCCCACTTCCAGCCTATGGAAGTATGAGTTGTTCTTGGATCTCAGGGACCCTCCTCCAGTACTTATTTCACCAGAAAGCACAAGAGCCTTCACCCAAGGTGGCAGGACATGCTGATTCCAACCAGTCAGGCTTTTGTGCTACAACGTGCTCTGGGGAGCATCCTGGGTCTGTGATTCCGACCCAGCCTCTGTAAAGGGAATGTGAAGCCACAGACCTCTCCTGCTGGTTTGGCAGAGCTCCAGCCCAAAGAAGGCCCTCAAGGAGATGCAAGGGGCCCTCATCTGTCTCCCCTTTCCATGAGGACGAGACCAGTGTGTCAGTCTCCAAATCATGAGAAGGATGTGAAAGGGAAACAAGTGGGAGTCCTCCAGAGCAATGGGCAGCAGGAGGGTCAGATATGAGGGCAAGGGCCACTCCCCTACAAAGCAGGAACTCAGGGTCATCATGGTTACAGGAATTTGGCTTCTTGCCCAGTTTTCTTTTTCTAAGGATTGATCCATAATATCCAATTTTTTGAAATGTGCTCACATGACATTTAATTAAAACTTTCTTTTTGGCTAGGAAGATGGTTCACTGGCTACAGGTTCTTGCTTGTAAAGCTTGCTGGCCTGGTTCAACTCCCAAGCTGTTCATGTAAGCCAGATGCAGAAAGTGGCTCAAACTTCTGGTATTTGTTTGCAGGGGCAAGAGTCCCTAGCATGGGGCAATACATACATACATACATAAAAAATTCTTTTATCTTTAATGTTAGTAAACACTTGGCAGAGGTCTTTTCAGAAAACTACCTCTTGAGCTGGGCGTAGTGGCACACACCTTTAATCCCAGCACTCGGGAGGCAGAGGTAGGAGGATCGCTGTGAGTTCAAGGCCACCCTGTGACTCCATAGTGAATTCCAGGTCAGCCTGAGCTAGAGTGACACTCTACCTCGAAAACAAAACAACAACAACAAAAAAACAAAAAACTACCTCTTGCTCAGGCCTCTCTTCTGTAGACACACTCCTCCATTTCTGCTCCGATTGCCACCATCTTCCCATCTACTCCCCTTGGGTTCACTCCACTTTTTACCTTCTAGCTTTTCTTTTTCAGTGATGTAAGCATCTCCCGATGCCCACACACATCCTTCAAGGTCTGATATGTGGTATTTCTGTTATGTAGTTCTAAGTAGTTTCTTATTTCTTCTGTTAAAGGCGTGTCACTTGATTTCCAAACATAAGATTTAAATTTTTTTTATCATTCACCATCAATTTCAGAGAAAGTAGCAGGATATGGATTCTATGAAATATACTGAAATATATCTTTAAAAAAATACCAGGCTGGAGAGATGGCTCAGCAGTTAAGGCGTTTGCCTGCAAAGCCAAAGGACCCCGGTTCGATTCCCCAGATACACAAGGGGGTGCATGCACCTGGAGTTCATTTGCAGTGGCTGGAGGCCCTGGAGCACCCATTCTCTCCCTCCCTCTCTCAAGTAAATAAATAGATAATTTTTTAAAAATTTACTAAAAATAATTTATTTATTTGAGAAATAGAGAGTGAGTGAGCAAGAGAATGGGCATGCATGGAGCCCTGGGGTTGAAAGCCACACACACGCATAAAGTGTTTTCTTAAAAAAAAAAAATTATTTTCAAGCAGACACACACAGTGAGAGAATGAGACTATATGGGATATGCCAGTGCCTCTAGCCACTGCAAACAAACTCCAAATGCATGTGCCACTTTGTGCACCTGGCTTTACATTGGTACTGGGGAATTGAACCTGGGTTGTTAGGCTTTGCAGGCAAGCATCTTAACCACTGAGCCATATCTCTAACCCAGAACGTTTTTTTTTTTTTTTTTTTTTTTTTTTTTTTTTGAGGCAGGGTCTCGCTCTACCCCAGGCTGACCTGGAATGCACTATGTAGTCTCAGGGTAGTTTCGAACTCATGGCCATCGTCCTACCACTGTCTCCCAAGTGCTGGGATTAAAGGCATGCACCACCATGCCCAGATGGTTTTTTGAGGTAGGGTTTCACTCTAGCCCAGGCTGACCTGGAATTCACTATGTAGTCTCAGGGTGGCCTCGAACTCATGGTGATCCTCCTACCTCTGCCTCCTGAGTGCTGGGATTAAAGGCGTGTGTCACCACACCTGCCTTAGAAAGTTTTTTCGAAGTTGTTTTTCCTAGAGCTTTCTGGCTTGCTGTGATGTGCTGTCCTAATCCTGGATTCCCTGCCTTCTTTCATCTGAGTTTACACCATGAGTTTCTTTCTTGCTTTTTGTTCATTTTGTCATTTTAGTCAAGAAAATCCTCCAGGAGGCTTCCTGAATAGCAAAGAACCACGTAAAAACCTTTAGACCTTGTAGGCCCTAGATGCTTTTACATAACTCATAGTTGAGTCAGTAAGAGAACAGGCTAAAAATTGCAGAGAGAAAATACAAATGAAGCCGGGCGTGGTGGCGCACGCCTTTAATCCCAGCACTCGGGAGGCAGAGGTAAGAGGATCACCATGAGTTCAAGGCCACCCTGAGACTACATACTGAATTCCAGGTCAGCCTGGACTAGAGTGAGACCTTACCTCGAAAAACTAAAAAAAAAAAAAAAAAAAAATACAAATGAGTGTATACAAAAGGAGCCATACATTTCCAGGAAGCAGCAGGCATGCCTCACCAGTTAAGAGTAGCCTTCCTTTGCTGGATATGCAGTTTACAAACCTTCTCCGTATGCCTCCTCTGTAAAGACCAATATCTTTTACCCAGTGTCTTTTTTGGGGGGGCTTGCAAAATTAGATTTTTCATGTGCCTCACCCCACTGACCACAGATGTCCCCATCACAGGCCATGTTTCATAGGGCTAACAGATCTATATTGACTAACATGTCACAATCTCCAAAGCCCATAGATTCCATGAAGGATGCCAAGCAGTGGTATATTCATGTGGGTTTGGACACACATGTTCCATCATAGTCCCAAATGGAACAGTTTCACTCCTTAAAAATCCAAGGTTTTGCCAGGTGTGGTGGTGCACACCTTTAATCCCAGCACTTGGGAGGCAAAGGTAGGAGGACCACCATGAATTCAAGGCCACCCTGAGACTACATAGTGAATTTCAGGTCAGCCTGGACTAGAGTAAGACCCTACCTCAAAAAAAAAAAAAAAAAAAAAAAAAAAAAAAAAAAAACCAAGGCTTCAATTTAATATGGTAATATTCATCAAAAAGGGCCTGTGGTGTTTCTGTCAGCTGCTTGGACCACTACCAGCCTGGGAGCACTGTAAGCTCACTTCTCTGAGTTGTTCTGGATCACACAGATGATTCCTCAGAGACTCAACTGGAGGCCAATTTGTGCTTATAAATGCTAGGAGATGACTCCCCCTCTACCAGTACCAGCTTTGTGTAGAGATCTCACAGAACCCCAGTCCTCTTATAGCTACACCATCAAGAAGGAGCACTCTCCAGGGCTGGGCAGCTATTGTAGAGAAAGGCAGCCACATAGCTTGCCTTCTTCAGAATGGACTCTGGTTTCAGAGAACAGTGATGAACAGCTGTGTAGCCTTCGTCCAAGCTCAAGACAAAGGAGATACATGAATTTTTTAAGCGTTTCATTTACACTTCTTAGATTGCTTTCGGGGCCAGGCTGTTCAGGTGATCATGAACACTGCCAGACGGAGGCTGGCTCCTACTGTGACCACATCCTAACATAAGAAATGTGTTCTGCTGATTTCATGTTAATTGTGTTAAGAAGGGATAACCTCCCCTCTCCCTTCATGCTTCCTACTTTACTTATCTTGTGCTGGCTTCTGTAGAACAATGCAGAATTCAGTGAAGATGGGCATCCTTGTCTTGGTCCAGATTTTGAAAGGAATGGTTCTCACATTTCATCATGACACACAAGTTTTAGTAGATACCATTTGACAGGTAAAGTTCCCTTCTAGTCCTAGTCTGGTAAGAAGTATTTCTAAGATTATTTTTTTAAATTATGAATGAGGGTTGAACTTTATTATCTTTTATACTTAGTGTGCTTATTCTTATTTGCCTGCTAATAAATCATATTCATTTTCTTTTTTAAATATTTACCTGACAGAAACAGAGAGAGAGAGGAGAGACAGTTGTAGACAGAATGGGCACACCCGAGCCTCTATCCACTGTAAACAAACTCCAGACTCTTGTGCCACCTTATACATCTGGCTTTAAGTGGGTACTGAAGAATTGAACCTGGGTCCTTTGGCTTAACAGGCAAGCACCTTAACTGCTAAGCCATTTCTCCAGCCCTCATACATATTTTTCTTTTTTTTTTTTTTCCTGGAAATAACTTTACTTTTTACTTTTCTCATTCAGCACAAATTATAGCATGAGTATCTTGCATAATTCACTAACTGAAAATACTGCAAATATATAGCACCCCATAGCATGTATTTACTGAATCCTCTACTGCTGGAAATTACAGATGTTTAAAATTTATAAGGACATTAAAAAGACAGTGATGATGGTCTGTTGGTAACTACTCCATCATCCCCAGAAGCAGACATTAAGCTAAGTAGTAACAGCTGAATTTTCAAACCTGGCTAATTGTTTGGTCAGTAATTAAACTATAGATTGGTTGGCCTTTGTCCAGGTATGCAAGCCTGATTGAACCAGTCAGGGTGGGCAGCGATGATTCTGGTTACAGATGCTGTGTGGCTTTTCCTGGAGAAAGATGAACAAATGTCTCTTCACCTTGCTTAACATGATGACCTACAGTTCCATTATGGTGTCATTATTTCAGTCTTCTTTACAGCCATGTGAAATTCCTTAGTGTATATGGCCCACATTGTCTTTAACCATTTATACGCCGAGGTGCCGGTATGACAGGCCCACGGTATGACAGGCCCACGTTGGTGGTCGAGCAGGGCTCCAGGCCCAGCGGCCGCAGGTACATCCAGAGATGCTGCTTCTTGAAGGCGGTGACCCAGGCTGAGCTCATTTCGGCCCTCCGCCCACAGTGGACGGAGTCTTTTTTTTTTTTGGAGGTAGGTTCTCACTCTGGCCCAGGCTGACTTAAAATTAACTATGTACCTCTGCCTCCCCAGTGCTCAGATTAAAGGTGTACGCCACCACACCCGGCTCATATATATTTACTATTGAGCAATCCTTATAATCTGAAGGCAATTCTACTTAACCACAATGTAATAATCTGTTATTTTTAAATAGTTTTCTAGACTCAACTTTCTATTCTTTTGCTATTTTTTCACAACTTGTTCCTGGGTGAGGATGAGACAGTTATTTTTCTTTTTAAAAATTTTTTTTGAGACAGAGAGAGAGAGAGAGAGAGAGAATTAGCACTCCAGGGTCTCAGCCACCACAATTGAACTCCAGATGCTTGCACCACCTAGTGGGCATGTGCGACCTTGCATTTGCCTTACCTTTGTGCATCTGGCTTCTATGGGATCTGGAGAGTCAAACATGGGTCCTTACGCTTTGCAGGCAAGCGCCGTTACTGCTAAGCCATCTCTCCAGCCCCTCTTTTCCACATTGTTTGTGTCTGTTCTGGATCAGGGAATGCTAAGCCTCCAAGGCAGTAGCTTTGCTGCCTTCTGTACTGCTGTCTGGTCCACTCTGATGTGTACTTCATTTGTTTTTTCTTTTTTTCTTTTAGGCAAAGTCTCACTTAACCCAGACTGACCTAGAACTCACCAACTGACCATTTTTTCTTTCCTTTCAAGGGACAATAAACCTTGAAGGGAATAGGGCTGGTCTTGAACTCACAGTGATCCTATGTCAGCATCCTGAGTGATGGGATTACAAATGGGAGCCACTATACCTGGCCCTGGTGATATATATATACAATACATACATACATACATATATATATGTATATATATATATATGCATATGTGTGTGTGTGTGTATTTGTTGTTGTTGTTTTTTCAAGGTAGGGTCTCATTCTGGCCCAGGCTGACCTGGAATTAGCTATGTAGTCTCAGGGTGACCTTGAATTCATGGTAATCCTTCTACCTCTGCCTCCCGAGTGCTGGGATTAAAGGCGTGAGCCACCATGCTCGGCTTTCTTAAAATATTTATTTGCAATCAGAGAAAGAAAGTGTAAGTATACCAGAGCCTCCTGCCACTGCAAATAAACTCCAGATGCACCGCCACTTTGTGCATCTGGCTCTACATAGGTACTGGGGAATTGAACCCAGGCCAGCATGCTTTGCAACAAGCACCTTTAACCACTAAACTATTTCCCCAACCCCACATTCCCCCGTAATCTATATTTCTTAAAGTCACTTTTAGTAAGTCACTTTCTGGGTTTCAATTTATTAATACATGTTATTAACAATATATTTTAAAACTTTTGTGTTTATAGATGTATATTCCTTATGACTCACTTGTTTTGCTTTTATTATTTGATTATTTTATTTAGTCATTACACACACATACCCTGTACATTCTGTTCAATGTCCCAACTAATTCTTTTTTTTTTTCTACCTTTTTCCCTCTTCCTACTTTCTCAGAGTTTTTGTTAGTATAGGATTTCAAATTATTCTATTGTATCAGAAACTTTCACAAGTTATATGCACCAGCCACGACCACTGGGTTGTAAATAATTCCTTATTTCCATGTGATTTCTTCATTAGTTCACACATCATTTGGAAACTGCTCCCATTAGGATCCTAAATGTCCTCCTAAGGCAAATGTATTAAATAAAGGTCTGGTCCCTCATGGTACTGTTGGGAGGTCATGAAACCTTGAAGGGGGCCTAATAAGTTTTTAGTTACTGAGGGGCAATGCCCTTGAAGGGAATGTGGGAACTGAATCCTTCCCTACCACACAGCTTCCTGGCGGGTTGAGGGGCTTTGCTTCACCATGAATTCCCAATGTGACATGCTGCCACAGGTTCAGAGCAGCAGGACCAATTGGCCATGAATTGAAGTTGCCAGTTTTTCTTTCCTTTTATTATTTTCTTAATCTTTTGCAGTGCTAGGGATCTAACCCAAGGCCTTACAGATATAAGACAAATAATCTACCACTGAGCTATTATGGCCCCAGCATGGCTTGGAACCTCTAAAACTGTGAGCCAAAACAAGACTTTCCTTTTTTTTGTTTGTTTGTTTTTCAAGGTAGGGTCTTGCTCTAGCTCAGGCTGACCTGGAATTCACTATGGAGTCTCAGAGTGGCCTCAAACTCATGGCAATTCTCCTACCTCTGCCTCCCAAGTGCTGGGATTAAAGGCGTGCGCCACCATGCCCGCCCCCCCCCCTTTTTTAAGTTTTTTGAGGTAGGGTCTCACTCTAGCCCAGGCTAACTTGGAATTCACTATGTAGTCTCAGGCTGGCCTTGAACTCACAGCTATCCTCCTACCTCTACCTCCTGAGTGCTGGGATTAAAGGTGTGCGCCACTAGGCCCAGCAACTTTCCTTTTTATAAGTTGATTACAGCAATGGAAAGCTTACTAACAGATTAAGGGCTTTTAAGTTTCAAAACGAAAGCTAAAAGCCAGGTGTGGTTGCAGGCACCTTCGTTTAGTCCCAGCTACTTAGGCCACTGAAGCAGGAGGATTTGAGCTCACAAGTTCAAGACTAACCTAGGCAAGTGAGACTCTGTGTCAAAACCAAACCAAACTGTGCACACTAACATTAATCACTCACTGGGTCACAGAATGTGGTCCTGGTATGTTGGGATTATCAGTTTTTATGGTTGTCCCTTGGTTTGAATGGATGGTGAAGATCACAGTCAGATGGACAGATAACTTGTTTCTCTGAATGAGTCTGCACTCTCCTTATTGTACACCTTCTCTTCATATTCAAGTATGCTTTGCATATTATTGCAACTGACAAGGCCATGTCCAAGTCTTACCCAGTGTCTTTTTCCTGCTTTTATCCTTTGCTGTTATGTTCAAAATGTGTCTAAGACCATATGCTCATATTATAGAAAAAAAATCAATCCAATTTCATATTCTTATTTAAAAATATTATTATTATTATTATTTTGGTTTTTCAAGGTAGGGTCTCACTCTAGCCCAGGCTGACCTGGAAGTCACTATATAGTCTCAGGGTGGCATGTGCCACCATGCTAAGAGGAAATCAGGAATCAGGATAATAATTAATTTTTTTTTTTTTTTTTTTTTTTGGTTTTTCGAGGTAGGGTCTCACTCTAGCCCAGGCTGACCTGGAATTCACTATGGAGTCTCAGGGTGGCCTCGAACTCACGGTGATCCACCTACCTCTGCCTCCTGAGTGCTGGGATTAAAGACGTGCACCACCACGCCCGGCTTAATTAAAAATTTTTAAATGAAGACTCGAGAGCATGGGTGTGCCTGCCTTTAATCCCAGCACCTGGGAGGCAGAGGTAGGAGGATCGCCGTGAGTTCAAGGCCACCCTGAGACTATATAGTGACTTCCAGTTGAGCCTGGGCTAGAGGGAGACCCTACCTCAAAAAGAAAACAAAAACAAAGAAACAAAAACAAAATATTTATTTTATTTATTTGAGAGAAACAGAGAGGCAGATAATGGGCACACCAGAGCCTTCAGCCTCTGCAAACAAACTCCAGATGCATGTGCCACCTTGTGCATCTGGCTTACATGGGTCCTAGGCAATCAGACCTGGGTCCTTTTGCTTTTCTGGCAAGCACCTTAACCATTAGGCCATCTCTCTAGCCCCCACATTCTTCTTACTTTGAACTGTTCAGTCTTGCTGATAGAAATGGAGTTATTCCTACCACTTCATTTAATTTTGCTTTTGTTTTTGGAGGTAGGGTCTTACTCTAGCCCAGGCTGACCTGGAATTCACTATGTAGTCTCAGGGTGGTCTCGAACTCACGGGGATCCTCCTACCTCTGCCTCCTGAGTGCTGGGATTAAAGGCATAAATTTTTAATTATTATGCTGATTCCTGATTTCCTCTTAGCCTTTACTGTCCCTTTGTTTTGTTTTGCTTTTTTCGAGGTAGAGTCTTGCTTTAGCCCAGGCTGACCTAGAATTCACTTCTTTTGTGTGTGTGCATGATTTTTTTTTTTTTTTTTTGGTGGTTTGGTCTCACTCTGGCCTAGGCTGCTGTGGAATTAACTATGTAGTCTCAGGGTGGCCTTGAACTCATGGTGATCCTTCTACCTCTGCCTGCCTCCCCAGTGCTGGGATTAAGGGCGTGCACCACCATGACCAGCTTTAAAAAAAAAGTTTTCTTATTATTATTTTAAATTTATTTTTATTTATTTATTTGAGAGCCACAGAGACAGAAAGTGGCAGATAGAGAGAGAATGGGCATGCCAGGGCCTCCAGCCACTGCAAACAACTCCAGACACGTGCGCCCCCTTGGGCATCTGGCTAACATGGGTCCTGGGGAATCGAGCCTCGAACCGGGGTCCTTAGGCTTCACAGGGAAGTGCTTAACCGCTAAGCCATCTCTACAGCCCTCATGCCCAGCTTCTAAAAAATATTTATTTGCAATCACAGAAAGAATGAGTGCACCAGAGCTTCCTGTCACTGCAAATAATCTCCAGATGCATTGCCACTTTGTGCATCAGGTCAAACTAAGTCTCAGGCTGGTCTCAAACTCACAGTGATCCCCCTACCTTGGCCTCCTGAGTGCTGAGATTAAAGGTATGTGCTAACAGGCCGGAGAGAGAATGGATACAGCAGGGCCTCTAGACACTGTAGAAAAGAAAAAAAAATCTCCAGATGCATGGGCCGGTTTGTGCATCTGGCTTTACATGGGTACTGGAGAATCATCAGGTCATTAGGCTTTACAGGCAAGAGCCATCTCTCCAGCCCAGTCTTTACTGTCTTTTACTAAATTGGGCAAGGCTTTCCCCCCTTTAATTTGCCTGGCATTTCATTTCTATGGACAAGCTGCAACATCATTCTTTTTTTTTTTTTTTCCAAGGTAAGAGTTTCTCACTCTAGCCCAGGCTGACTTGGAATTCACTATGTAGTCTCAGGGTGGCCTCAAACTCATGGCATTCCTCCTACCTCTGCCTCCCAAGTGCTGAGATTAAAGGCGTGTGCCACCACACCCTGCAAGCTGCAACCTATTTCTATTATTTGAACAGTAATTTTTATTTATTTATTTTTATTTTTTATTTTTTTGAGGTAGGGGCTCACACTACCTCAGGCTGACCTGGAATTCACTTTGTATTCTCAGGGTGGCCTTGAACTCACGATGATCCTCCTACCTCTGCCTCCTGAGTGCTGCGATTAAAGGCGTGTGCCATTATGCCCGGCCTAACAGTAATTTTTAAATTTATCTTTCATATTCACTGTAATATAGTGCAAAGTTGACAAAGTTCTTAATCTTTCCCATAAATAACACCAAAACTTTTGAATACCTCAACTCCAACCAGCTCCTTCCAGGGTCATGTGTTGATTCCAGCTATTTCTGCTTCTTCTTTTGTATTCCCTATGAAGGTCAGTATCACCAGTGATTAACATATCCAATGCTTACTTAGATTTCACCTTGCCTTTTCCCATTCTTCTGCTTACCTTAGCCTTTCAAATACCACACCTGCTGGGCATAGTGGCACACGCCTTTAATCACAGCATTGTGGAGGTATAGGCAGGACCCTGAGACTACATAGTGAATTCCAGTCAGCCTGGGCTACAGTGAGACCCTACCTCAAAAAAAAAAAAAAAAAAAAAAAAACCCACCTATCTTTTCAGCTTAATTTCTACCTGGATCATCCTTCAGTATCACTTCTCCAAAATTTTATCAGTAAACACTCAATCTTAAATTGAAGATGAATTTAGCTATATTTTCATGGTATCATTGCTGGGTAAGGTGCGTAATCTCAGGCTGACCATGGTTCCCCCAGACTCCTGGGGCATCAGGTCAGTCGCCAGTCTCTGCATATGAAGATTTCCTTTTTGCCTTTTTTTTTTTTTTTTCCCTGCTTTTGGGTGTTGAATGTAGTCTCTCCCTCTAGTCCAGGCTGACTGGAATTCACTATGTATTCTCAGGGTGGCCTTGAACTCACAGTGATCCTTCTACCTCTGCCTCCCAAGTGCTGAGATTATAGCCATGAGCCAGCACATCCAGCTCCTTTTTTTTTTTTTTTTTAATATTTTTATTTATTTGAGAGAGGGGGAGAGAGAGAGAGAGAGAAGAGAATGAGAATGGGTGTGCAAGGGCCTTATGCTACTGCAAATGAACTCCAGACACATGTGCCAGTTTGTGCATCTGGCTTTAAGTGGGTACTGAGGAATCAAACCCAGGTTTGTCAGGCATTGCAATCAAGTGCAGTGCCTTTAACCACTGAGCTATCTCTCAGCCCCGTTTGCTTTTTAAAAAAAAATATTTTATTTATTTATTTAAGGGAGGGGGAGAGTCAGAGAGAAAGAGAGAATGGACATGCCAGGGCCTCTAGCCACTGCCTGCGGAATTGAACTGGGGTCCTTAGGCTTCGCAGGCAAATGCCTTAACTGCTAAGCCATTTCCCCAGCACCCCATTTTGCTTTTTTTTTATTTTTTTCCGTTTTGCTTTTTAAGTTCTGAAAACTCACAATGTCAACTGTAGATGTTTGTAACACACTGGATGGACTTGGAGTTTTATACATTGCGTGAATTCTTGAAAACTGTCTTGAGTCCATTATTTATTTCCTTCTGAAACTAGTCTGGGTGTATTCTGGATTCTGCTTGGTCACACCTTTCTTCCACAGATAAGCTCTCTTCAACCAAATTACTAGGTTACTTCACCAGTTGATTACACAGGTTTTCCACTTCAGGAAGTTCTCTATCCAGGAACCTCCAGCAAGGTCAATATTAAGAGTTCAATTATGGCAGTTTTCCTCATTTGCAGTAGAAGGAAACTGACCACTTGAGGTCATATTCTTTCTTCTGGTTTGTATGAAAATGACTTCCAACAATTAGAATACAGTCCCACTTATCATGAGAATTTGATTCTAATTTAATGATTAGGCTGGCACTGTACATATGTGTGGGATGACGTACTAACCTAACATATTTAATTTTATTTATTTATTTGAGACAGAGAGAAAGGAAGAGAGAGAGTGAGAATGGACGTGCCAGGGCCTCTAGCCACTGCAAATGAACTGCAGACACATGCGCCACTACGTGTATCTGGCTTACGTGGGACATGGAGAATCAAACCTGGGTCCTTAGGCTTCTTAGGCATGTTCTTTAACCGCTAAGCCATCTCTCCAGCCCACCTAACATATTTAAAAGAAAGCAACTTTTATGCCCCTGGAGGAATGCATTCCCTAAGAGATAATTCAAACCCTTGGAAAGCATAAACAATTAATTGTTACTCCTACCCAACCCACAAGAATCCTGAATTTATATTTATTATATTGCTGGTTTGTTTCCTTAAAACACTAGAGAATATTAATATTAGAAACTTTCTATTATACAACAGGAAGTGAAAAGGTTTCAAAACTGCCTATTAATCAACCACACGGACATCATTTCTCTCTAATGTAATTCAGATACAAATTCAAATTTCTCTCAACCCCACCACCCTAAATTTAGTTCTGGGAGATCAAAACCCATCTCGCCCACAAATGCTGGAGGCTGGATTATCTATTCTGGATCAACTCCCCAGGTCTTTTTAAGGTCCTTCCTAACTCAGGACCACCAGGGGGCAGGTACATTAGGGAGCCGGTTTGGAAAGTGAGAAGTTTCTGATTCAGGTCTAATTTTCAAATGAGTGGGATCGGGTTTCAAGTAACACTAAATAAAATAAAAACCCCAAATGCAGATTCTAAAGACACACATGTATTTTGACTGTATTCTCTTCTGTAAATATGAGAGAAATACACGATTGTAAATTTAACACATCTCAGATGAGTTTGCTTCGAAACGTGCAGTCTTCCCCCAAAATTTCTTAATATATTATTACCGAAATATCATGGACTCTGTAAGGCACCGCTTAAAAACGAGCAATAAGTGTGTGTGTGTGGGGGGGGGTGTGCAACAAAAATCTAGCAATATAGGAATATAGTTGAGGGGGGAAGCTGGGACAGGGAGCTATTAGAAAAGATCCTGCAAATGGAAAAACTCCGAAGAGGTCAAGAAGACCGTCTGCTTCTAGGAGATGCACAATTTGCATAATTTATAACCGGATGGAGTGGGCCCCGGACAGTACATAACGCTGCCTTCCTACCGGGCCAGAGATGCTTCCTTACAATCACCGGAGCTTTTCTAAATACATCTCTTAACAAACGCGTCTTAAACAAAAGAGAGAAGTGGGCGGGGGGTGGGGGGGAGAGGATGTGTGGCGTAGCGGATATTTTGTCTTCAAACTGGGTTCGAAAGTGAACAAAGAATTCCCACGACTCAAACCCCGGAGCCGGTGGGGTTTCACGCGCCTCCAGGTGAACTGCAGGGCAGACGACTGCACCCCGGATCACAGCACAGCCTTTGCGCGTTATGTAATGAATGGTCCCACTCCAATCAGGGTCCCCAGGGCGGCAGTTCTCTGGCAAGACTCCTGCCTGGAGCGATCCACCGTATAAGGACCGGCAACCCTGGTCCAGTCTGGCCCTCGGGTCCCCCCCACCTCCCGCTCCCGGCCTGCCCGACGGCATGGCCCACACTCACTGTTGTACTGCACCCCCTTAGCGAAGCGCCTCTGCAGCGCCTGGTTCATGGACTGCAGCCCGGCGGGGATGTTCTTGTCCCGGCCGGGGGTCTGCTCCGACCCCACCAGCTTCTTCAGCGCCGAGAACATCTTCCAGATGGACGTCCGAGCCGGGCGCGGCCCGCGAGTTCAGCGGCGGAGCAGCACGCTTCGCACCATATCCCGTCGGCCCGGGGTTCCCCCGAAGCCGGAACCGGCGTGGCTACACACCGGGGCTCCGACGGGCACGCGCGCCTTCGAGCGGTACCTGGGGACTTCAGCCGCGGCGACTCCGCTCGAGACCCCGCGGCCACCCGCCCGGACGCCAAGCACTCGTCAGCGCCGCCATCTTGGCGCCGGCGTGGCTACGGGGCGCCCAGAGGGACACGCCAACGCCGCATGCGTGGCGAGCTGCGCGCCCGGCTCCACCCCCTCCGCTCAAGGCCCGGCCCCCCTCCAAGTCCAGGTCCCGGTTTTCCCCGCGCCCAAGAAAGTCCTGGAAAAATGTTTATTTGTGTAATAAAGCTATTGCGGGATTACTTCTTCTTCTTCTTGGGCGCCTTGAGCTTCCCCTCGATTAGCTGCTGGCCTTGTTTCTTTATCTCGGCCCGCGAAGGGACATAGCTGTGGTCCACGTCCGCAAACTGAAAGGTTTCTGCACAGGCGGGAAGGGAGAGGCTGGCAGCATGTTCCCACCTCTCCCCATTGCATTCTCTGCCCTGTCCTATCTCTGGTGTATAGCATTGGCTAGATGGGAGTTACTTTACCAGGTCTGGCCCGTCCTGGCTCAGGAGCTCCCAGGGATGGACTGCCAACTGGAGGTCTCCCTAATCTTACTCCAACAAACCAACACTCCCCTACCCTACTGTCACCCAGGGCCAGCTACCAGGCAACCAGGATGTGCAGGGCATCCCACACACTAGCCAGTCCCAAACTGTTCACCTTGCTCCTCTTTGCAGCAGAAACTTTAGCAAAGGCCCTGACTTGGGCTCCTCCACCCCTGACAGAGTGTACTCCTTTGTCTCAGGAAAATACATTCTTTCAATGGCTTTAACCTCTCCTTGTCACCTTTACCAATTAAAACCTGTCCCAGGGGCTGGAGAGATGCCTTAGCGGTTAACGCGTTTGCCTGCAAAGCCAAAGGATCCCAGCTCAATTCTCCAGGACCCACGTAAGCCAGATGCACAAGAGGGCGCATGCATCTGGAGTTCCTTTGCAGTGGCTGGAGGCCCTGGCGCACCCATTCTCTCCCTCCCTCTCTCTCTCCCCCCCTCCCTCTCTCCCTCTACCTGTTTCTCCCTCTTAAAAAAAAAAAAAACCTGTCCCAAAAAGAGGGCTGCAGAGATGGCTTAGTGGTTAAGGAGCTTGCCTGAGAAACCTAAAGGACCCAGGTTCAACTCCCTAGAACCCAGGTAAGCCAGATGCACAAGGTGAAGCATGCACACAAGGTGGCAAATGCATCTGGAGTTCATTTGCAGTGGCTAAGGCCCTGGTGTGCCAATTCTTTCTGCCAATTCTCTCTCTTAGAAATAAAGGTAAAATTTTTCACTCTCGAGCTGGAGAGATGGCTTAGCGATTAAGCACTTGCCTGTGAAGCCTAAGGACCCCGGTTCGAGGCTCTATTCCCCAGGTCCCACGTTAGCCAGATGCACAAGGTGGCACATGTGTCTGGAGTTCCTTTGCAGTGACTGGAAGCCCTGGCACACCCATTCTCTCTCTCTCTCTCTCCCCCTCTCTCTCTCACTCTGCCTCTTGCCCTCTCTCAAATAAATAAAAATAAGTAAAATATTTTTTAAAAAACCTGTCCCAGAAGCCACAACTGTCTGGCCAGGATATCCTAGAAACGAGTGGGCAACACTCCGTCTTTGTAGCTCAGACTCGTATCTGGTTCCAACTGCAGCCCAATTCCCTGCCCCTCACCCTCTTCCCTGTGGCTGGCATCCAGAGCCTCACCTATCATGTCTTCCTCTTGGTCCTCAAAGCTGAGCCTGGTATTGTGTTTCTCCTTAAGAGTTGACGTCTCCAGGGCATCCCTCACCTTTGTGTCGACCTGCAGGGCAGTGCCATCAGCAGCTTGTAGGGTACACAGACTGTGTGGGTGCCCCTCCATGGCCCAGGACTACCTCCTCAGATCTGGACAGCATCTGCATGCGTTCAGCCAAGTATGTGAGCTTCCCTTCACAGTAAGCAAGCTTGCTGTACCCATCAAGGGTGTCCAACACTGCCACTTCTTTCTGTAGGCCAGAGGAGCAGCTTGTCTTCTTTACGGCTTCAGCTGGGGAACTTGTGAATGGCTGCTCCTCCCCCAGGGCCCAGTACCTGGGTGGCTGGCAAGGAGATGCCAATGAGCCGGATGTAGAGGTTGTCGATGCCCGTCTGTATGGTCAGCAGCAGCTGCTGGCTCTTGGTCATGTTGCTAAGGGCCAATTGGAGCCTTGTTTCTTCCTCTTCCAGCAAGTTCTTCATCTTCTGCTCTATGGAACTAAAGCTGCAGAGGGGGCACAGTAGCAAGTGTAGCACAGAGCCCACAGACGGGCAAGGAGGCTGGCTGGTCCTGAGCCAACTTTAGGGGCTTATGAACTCAGCTGCGGGCAGGTGGCTCCCCGGCTCCTGTGCAGATGCCCAGGCTTGTTGGCTGTGGATATGCTGCAGTTCCCGGTTAGTGCCCGTGGGGTCTCCCAGCAGCCTCGGAAGCCATATACCTGATGGAGCTGGGTGTCTGGTGGAACCTGAGCAGAGCCTCCTCAAGCTCCAGTTTCTTCATCAGGGTTTCCAACTGTGTCCGTCGCTCCTCGCAGTCCTCCATCTGCAGCTCCAGGTTCTCTTCTGTGGTCTTCTGGGCCAGGAAGCGGCCAGCTATGTCCTGGTCAGTGCAGGACAAAGAGAAACAGCTATGGACCCAGACTCAGCTGCCCCAGTTTCTTTGGAGCCCCTCCCAGCGGCTAGTGTAGGGCTCTGTAATTGGCGTTCAGTACAGAGTGCTGTTGGGCACCAAGGGTTATGAGGGGCCAGACTCAGGGACAGCCTCTTGTGTATGACACGTGGCATACCTTCATAACAGAGGGTGACAACTCACTTATAGCTAGAGGACCACAAGTCACTTTGAGTCAGCCACTTGTCTAATAATGGACATGCTCATCTTAGGGCTGTGGATGGGAGTTCAAGACCGGATAGCAATCAACAGGTGAGATTACAATAAAAAGGGGGCTGAGTAAGAAGCAGTTGCTTACTGTGGCTGTCAGACTGGGAAGAAAGTCTGTGCTATTAGCATCTTGGCTGTCAGATTCTGGACAGGCTTTGGGATATGCCTGGAATATAGCTAGGAGGTACCAGCTATGTTTTGGGGGTACCCTCTATTCTGAGCCACCATTTACAAGCTCCAGACTCCTTCCAGGTACAGCATGTTTAGGGACCTCCAAAGGATTGATGCTTTCTGTGTCCTTCCCAGGGTAACTGCAGCCCTGGGCCCAGCTCTGCCACCCTCCCAGCCATGCCCCTGGAGTGCCAGGAAGCCTTACCCAGAGGTGGGAGCACTGTACAGCAGACTTGACTCTTTCCACCAAGGTAGTTACTTCTGTCTGATATTCCATATCTGCTATGGAAGCCTCTCTTTTCCTTACTGGGCAGAGTAGAGTAGAAGATGTTGTTAGTGTACAGGAATGACCATTAGATGGCTCTGCAAGCACTCAACCTTTAAGGAAGCCACCCAAGATGTTGGGTGCCCCTCATGTCACCTGTACATGTTCTTCTGAGCTGGTACCCCCAGGGGACACTAGGACAGATAAGGACCAAGAGGAGCATGGCACCATGTCACTCAGTGGGGCTCTGAGAGGTCACTGGGCCCTTGAGTCCTGGGTGCTGGGGACAGCGTCTATATAGCCATATTGGGCCACCAGCTCTTAGCCTCTGCAGGGACAGCCAGGAGGAGACAGGGGTTGCTTGTCTTCTTCATCCTAGTGACCACAGGTTACAGCTGGCCTCATGGCATCCTAACTGGGTGTTCCCAGCCAGTGCTGGCTGCTGGAGACCCTGGCTGGGCCAGTCAGGGAGCTGATTCTCACCCCTCAAGGTCTCCATACTCATTATATTGGAGGGGAAGTCCAAGTCCTGCTGGCCCTAACGGGAGAAAGAGAAGCAAGTGATCCTCAAGTTCTCCCCACAACAGCTGGGGTGCTGCGCGGCCTGGCCCAAGACGTACCCTGCGAAACTTCTCACTAGTCTCCTTGGTGTGGATTTTGTCGATGAGTTTCTTTTGCTGATTAAGCCGGTTTTCCCGTGCCCTGCGTTCTTCAATGAATGTCGCCTCTTTTTGCCTCATGTTCCTCTGGGGACACAGGGATGCAATGGAGGTGCTATCTCACCAAGGACCCTTCCTGGGTTCTAAAGCCAGAAGCCAGTTCTCAGTCCTCATCTTACTAGACTGTTGCCCATGCCCTTCTTCCTACAAGGCTCATGCTCGCTGCCTCCTGCCATGCCTCTATAGGCTCAGGGACCCCTGGATGACACATGCCTAAACATTTTCATTTTTCCTCTCTAGCCTAGATTCTTTTCTGTCATGCACGTCCCTTGCTTCCAGCTACCTCGTAGCTTGCTCCACTCAGAACTCATTAAAGTAGACTCGACATGTCCAAAAACTAATTCATCATCTTCCCTCCCAACCCTGGTCTTCTCTGCATTCTGCTTTGGTGGCTAAAATGATCTTTCCTCCGACTCTGCTTTTGCTCCCTTTCCCACAACTCCCAGCTGTAAAGCCCACTTTACGTAATGGGATAATTTCTTTTTAATTAATTATTATTTTAGAGAGAGAGAGAGAGAGAGAATTGGTATGCCAGGGCCTCAGCCACTGCACTTGAACTCCAGATGCTTCCGCCACCTAGTGGGCATGTGTGACCTTGTGGCTGCCTCACCTTTGTGTGTCTGGCTTATGTCGGACCTGGAGAGTTGTACAGGAGTCCTTAGGCTTTGCAGGCAAGTGCCTTAACCACTAAGCCATCTCTCCATCCTGGTAGTCACTTTTTAAAAGTTTTTTTTGCTTATTTAATTTATTTATTTGAGAGTGACAGAGAGAGAAAGAGGCAGAGAGAGAGAGAGAGAGAGAACAGGCATGCCAGGGCCTCCAGCCACTGCAAATGAACTCCAGACGCGTGCGCCCCCTTGTGCATCTGGCTAACGTGGGTCCTGGGGATTTGAGCCTCGAACTGGGGTCCTTAGGCTTCATAGGCAAGTGCTTAACCACTAAGCCATCTCTCCAGCCCTGGTAATCTCTTTTTAAAGATGGTCCTGCTCTATTTTTTCTGGCCATCTCCCGCTCAACCTACTGGTCTGCCCAAGTAGCCAGAATTTCTGTTCTGGCACTTTCTGGTGCCTGCAGTCCATACGCATCATCGTGAAGCACAAATCATATCCTATGTCCCTCCATCTCTTCCTAGGCTTTAGACCTTGGTGACCCACCACCTCCACCTACTCATGCAGAGCAGCCTGATAGCTTTCAGTAAACCAACCTTCCCTCCCAGCCACAGCCTTGGCCTTTCTGTACCTTCTCTTCCAAAGTTCCAATATGCTTGGATTTTTCTGGTCTTTCAGAATGCACTCAAGCATCATCTCCTTGGAAAGCCACCTATAAACCTTATACCTCTCTCTGCCACACTGGCATAGACACTGTGCTATAAGATGAGCAAGGTCCTCTTCACAGCGCTCACTTCAGGTAGACAGGAAGGACATGCTGGCCCCAATCCTGTCCCCTCCCACCGAGCCTCACAGAGGCCTTGCACAGACTGGGCCAATAGATGGCCTCTGCGTGGTGTGGGCAGGGGTTGTCCTTGCAGGTTTTGGGCCAGACAAGTCCAGAGAGTCAACTGTGGGGGGAACCCTAGCCCTGGGACCTGAGCTTACCTTGACCTCATCTGTAATCATCATTGCCTCTTGGGACATGGTGGTCATATCCGACAACTCTGAGCAGTAGCTGACTACCAGGTTCTGTAGCTTGTCTAGCTCTGTGGGATATTCTGCCAGCACCTGTGTGAATGAGGAAAGGGCAGGTGGGCATGGGCATGAGCTCCTTCAGTGCCATCATACTCCATGCCAGCTTCCCTAAGCCCTGATTGTCTTGTGGCAGGCACAGAGTAGACTTCATCCACCCTCTACCCCCAGACTATGTAAGCTCCAAGGACAGGGATGGGACTGTGTCTGTGGCCAGTCTCTGGCCAGGCACAGAACAGGGGAAAGAAGTGGTACAGTGTGGGCAGTCACTGCCGAGGCCAAGAGGATATGATGATTAAGTGTGTTACCCCAGGGAAGGCTGACTCTGAAGCACAGGTTTTGCTTGAGGGTTGCAGGGTTGGAGGTGGATTATTGGTCTGAAGTGGAACAGAGGGCCTTGAAACCTAGGTGTGGAGCTCGAGTCGGGACTCAAAGTAAAGACTACTTCTAACCAGCAGTGTGACTTTGGGAAAGTTACCTAACCTCTTTGAGTGACTCTGTAACAGCGTGATACCAGCTTTTTCAAAAGGTTGCTACCAGAATGAACGGCACATCAATGTCTAAGGTAGCTTAGCAATTGGTATTTTGCTGTTAAAAATTACACCACATGCTGGGCTGGAGAGATAGCTTAGTGGTTAAGGCGCCTGTCTGTGAAGCCTAAGGACCCAGGTCTGATTCCCCAATACCCACGTAAACCGAGATGCACAAGGCTGTACAGGTATCTGGAGTTTGTTTGTAGTGGCTAGAGGCTCTGGTGTGCCCATTCTCTCTCTCTCTCAAATAGATAACTAAAATATGAAAAAAAGTTTAAAAAATCATCCATGCTGAATCTTTATGGATAAACATAGGAATTTAAGTGTGTATATTCTAATTTTTATAAACAACTCTTTTTAATTTTTATTCATTTATTTGGGGGAAGAGAGAGAGAAAGATTGGGTACACCAGGGCCTTCAGCCACTGCAAACTCCAGATACATGTGCCACCCTGTGCATCTGGTCTATATGGCTCCTGAGGAATTGAACCTGAATCCTTTGGCTTTGCAGGCAAACACCTTAACTGTTAAGCCATTTCTCCAGCCCCCATGTCTGTATTATCTAAAAGGAAGCCGGGTGTGGTTGCACACACCTTTAATCCCAGCACTGGGGAGGCAGAGGTAGGAGGATCACCATGAGTTCAAGGCCACCCTGAGACTGAATGTGAATTCCAGGTCAGCCTGGGCAGGAGCAAGACCCTACCTCGAAAAACCAAAAAAGAAAAAAAAAAAGAAAAAGAAAAAAAAAAAAAAAAAAAAAAAAAGAAGGTACTACCAGAGGAACAAAGAGCACCCAGGTGAAGGACTGTGGGGAGGATTGGGCACAGGACCCAGGGACAGGTGTGAGCACAGAGCTAAGAGCCGCCTGGCTCAGGAGCTGTGACCTCAGCAGGGAAGAGCTGCAGCACCCAGGAACACGCACTGATCCCTCCTAAGCTACCCTGTTCTGCCCACTGCACCACCTCTCCTCTTAAGTTATGCTATCCTGCCAACTACATGGACTCTCCTCCTAGCCTACCCCATCCTATCCATGCACCTCCCTTTCTGAGAGTGAGGTGTGTTTGGGGCTTCCCCTGGAACCTTTTTAGGCTTGCCTAGTTAGCACTCTGTTCCCTTAAAGCACCACCCCCTATGTCCACATCAGGTGCTCTGCTATGCGGGAGGCACAGGGTGAGTGCTTAGCCTTCCTGAAGGGGTGCTTTGCCTTATAGTGGGATTCAGTTCCCAGGGGCCACACACTTTAGGATTCCTCCTGGCACCACAGGGAAAAGGTGACCAGATCAGAAGCAGGCTGGAAGCCATATGCCCAGCCGACTCTGGGAGATAGGAAAGGTGTTCATCACGAAGCATGTTAGGGGGCCTTCTGGGGACTTGGCGCAACTTCTGTAACCTTCAAAGACCACTACTAAACCATTCAACATGTACAAAAAGAAATAATTCTCAGGCTAAGGAAATGGCTCAGAGGTTAAGGTGCTTGACTACATACAAAGCCTAATGACCCAGTTTTGATTCCCCAGTACCCATGTCAAGCCAGATGCACAAAGTGGTGCATGCATCTGGAGTTTGTTTGCAGCAGCTGAAAGCCCTGGTGTGCCTATTCTCATTCTCTCTCTCTTCCCCCTCCTTGCAAATAACTAAAAGAATAATTTGAAAAAAAGAATTTGGGTTATTTTTTATGATTGCATTTTAAAGGTTTATTTAAAATAGCTTATTTGGGGCTGGAGAGATGGCTTAGTGGTTAAGGTGCTTGCCTGCAAAACCATAGGACCCAGGTTTGATTCTCCAGGACCCATGTAAGCCAGATGCACAAGGTGGCACATGCATCTGGAGTTTGTTTGCAGTGGCTGGAGGCTCTGGTGTGTCCATTCTCTCTCTCTCTCTCTCTTTCTCAAATAAAAATAAATAGCTGGGTGTGGTGGTGCATACCTTTAATCCCAGCACTCGGGAGGCAGAGGTAGGAGGATCACTGTGAGTTCAAGGCCAGCCTGAGACTACACAGTGAATTCCAGGTTAGCCTGGGCTAGCGTGAGACCCTACTTCGAAAAAACAAACTAACTAAATAAATAAAATTAAAATAGCTTACTTGTATTCCTCCCCTTCCCTTTCATTTATTTTTGAGACAGCGTTTCATTATGAGCCAGGCTGGCTTTGAATATGCAGTTCTCCTGCCTCAGTCTCCTGAGCACTGGAAGCAACTCCCACTATGCCATGCTTAAGTCCAAATAACTGGTACACCCCACAAGAAGTGTCTGTGGATTAGCAACAATGAAATTCTCAAAGGAATGCCCCTGCATACTCCAGGGCCGCTGTGTTGTCCACCTGCAGGAGTTGTAAATCTGGCTCCTCGGGTCAACGGGGTGAAGGGCTCACCTTCTTCAGGTAATCTAGCAGGTTCACATACAGCAGGTGGATCTTGTGACTGGTGTCAATCTTGAGCATGGTCTTTTCAATGTTGTTCTCCAGCTGACGGATAATCTGGCGTGTGGGGGTGGGGAAAAGCCTAATGGGAGTTCTTGGTGACAACACCCCACAACTCCAGGAAACAGGAGGGACTGAGTCCTATCCAGTAGGGTGTGGGAACCTGGTCTTTGTCCCAAGGAGGTCCTGGCCCTGCTACATGGCCACTCCCATCACATCCCTCTAATATAGACCCACCCTTGTCCTATATGATGAGTCTCTTCTCCCTCAAAGACCCCCCTTTCCTACAGAACCCCGGCTCTCTCCCCACTCTCTCCTCGCTCCTCCATCTGCTAAGTCTCTTTCCTACCAAGAGGCCTCCATCTGCAAAGACCTCTCTCCGCGAACCCGCCCCCCCCGCCCCGCGAGATGTGCCCTTCTAGAGCGCCGCCTCGCGCCGCTGAGTCCCGCCCCTCCCACACGGAAGCCCCGCCCACCACACCCAGGCTCCGCCCCCACCACAAGGCCCCGCCCCACCGCCCAGTCCCCGCGCACCTGCTGCTGCCGCAGCTCCTCCTTGGTGGCGTCGGGCTGGCTGCGCAAGCTGGCCAGCTGCAGCTGCAAGCTCTCCAGCTTCTGTCCGCGCCGCCGCGCCAGGTGGATCAGCACGTTGTGCGCGTTCACGCGGTCGAAGACGTACTTGCGCAGTCTCTCCCGTGCCACCTGGGTCCGGGAGGGTGCCCGCGCGTGGGTGCGTGCGGGAGCGCCGCGGGGACCCCGGGAAGGCGGCGGGTCGGCAGGAATCCCACGGGAACCCACAAGTTTGGGAACTCGCTTTGCCCTCGGTCGGCTCCGCGATGCTGCTTAGCGGATGCGGGCCTCGGAAGCTGCAAGTTGGGCGGGACGAGGGATCCCCTCGGGCCCCGCCAGCCTGGATACCTCCATAGTGCTGCGGCAGTGTGCCAGCCTCGTGGACGCATCCTTCGCGCAGGCCTTGGAGATGGTCCACTGGTCGTACTGTGGAGCGGCAGCGGCTGAGCCCGGCGCCGGGCCCTTCTCCTGTTCCCCAGCCGCCGACCCTGGCATCCCTCAGGCCCTCTTAGCCCCGCAGAGGCAACCCTGAAGTCGGAGGGCTGCAGGACCTTGCCAGGGCCACCCCAGCTGTGGAGTGATGGGGTCCGGAGAAGCGGGCCAGGTGTCCCCTAGTTGGTCAGAGCGCTTGAGGGGCCCCTGTTACAGAGCATGCGCTCGCAGATGCCGTGTGGGTGTTGGGGAACCCGCACAGGGCACGGTGACAGCGGAGCGCATCAATCCGTGCTCAGGAGAGAGGGCGCCCCGGGTGTTCAGTGAGCGCCAGCCCCCCTCCCCCCGCCCTCATTCCCGCGTTCCGGGGAGTGGGTGGGGCCCGTGCACCTTCTTGGCTTGAGCCCACTCCTGGGCCCCACGTCGGATGTTGCTGCGCAAGAGGCCAATTGTAGCCTTGTTCTGCGCAGTCTTCTCCTTCACTCCCAATATCTGGAGAGTCCGACATTGCTCTGTTAGGGGCGGGAGGGAACAGGACCACCAGACTGAGGGACTGTCTGCCAACCCCAGGTGGTCTGTAGGAAGGAGAAGCCTGCCTCTGCCGTCAGTTCTCTCCTTGTGCCCTGAGTGGGGGACTCTGGCTGCGCTGCTGGAAGAGCTGATCGTCAGGGAGTTTAAGGAACCAGTGCTGACCACAGGGAAGTCACGGCCAGGACTGGGGCACCCTTTTATCTTCCAGAGCTGCTCAAAGAAGCACAAAGATCTTCTTGTCCCTTCCATCTCTGAGCCCTTACTTCACCTATGCTTACAAGTCTTCTTGAAGCTCCCCCCCCCCTCCTCTTTTCATCTTGTCCCCTCTCACGGCAGTCCCACTGATGCCTTTTCTCAACCTGGGGTGGGATTTGGGGGAGGCAGTAGGATGGTAAATTGCCCCTTCATGTCGTTGTATTGAAACCCCCAAAGTCAGAACTTGGGGAGATGGCTCAGTTGATGGAGTGCATGCAAGCACGAGGGACCTGCACTTGGGCCTCCAGAACCCATGTCAAAGTGGGACATGGCAGTGTAGGTCTGGAGTTCCAGCACTGGGGAGTCAGGGGCAGGAAGATCTAGTCTGTCTAGCCAAATTGGTGAGCTCCAGGTTCAGTGAGATCTTGTCTCAGAAAAATAAAATGGAAAGCAATTGAAGAAGACGTGTCAACCTCTGGCTTCCACATGCACATACACACACGGTACCCACACACGTACACCTGTGTATGCACACCCACAAACCCTTAAGTCCTGTGACCGTGGGTCAGTGGTTCATGCCGGAGGCCCTGAGTTCCATCCTCAGCACTGCTAAGCAAACAAAACCAGAGACCTGCACCCAGGAAACCCTGGTCACTGGAAGGACAGGGCAGAGATGTCCTGTGGGGCTCACCCTGGAGCCGAGTGATGGTCCTCAGCTCCTGAATCTGTCCCTCCACGACTGCCTCATTGTGCACCTTCATGGTGGGCCTAAGGTTCCTCCAGGGGTCCTACGTACTCCCCACCCTCCCTGTGCGTTGCCCGCCCAGGTTCAGATTGTCCCTGGAATTTCGGTCCATTGTGATGGGGGCAAAGGTTCTCAATGCCCAGGGAACCCTGGAATTCCAGTTCCACCCAGGCCCAGGGGCACCTCTGAGAGCTCAGTCCTAAGGAAAACGAGTCTTACAAGTTGGTTCCTCATTGTTCAGGAGCTCTGCTGGGCACCAGGGACCTCTTTTCTGGTGGCAGTGGTGGGTTATTTGTGACGATTTGGCACAGCACCCTACCCCTGCACCTCCTTGTTCCTTTCCCTGTTCCCAAACTCACAGAGCAGCTGGGCTGAGTCTCTGATACCCATCTCCACTGTCACTGTTTGGAGTAACTTCCATCTTCCACCTGTGTCCCCAGTTCAAAGTCTATACCCTGGGTGACCTGGTGTCCCACCCTATCTTCTGCCCATTACTACCCTATCTCTTCCAACTTCTGACCTGTCCCAGGCTGCCCAGAGCCCAGCCTGCTTGGCTCCTGCCTCCCTTGACACCCTGGGTCTTGGTTCACAAGTTACTTATATTGGGAAGGGGGGGGTGCACAGCTTAATGCCTCTGTACCCCGCCTCTTCCCCTAGAGCAGGTGACAGGAACACTCAATAGCCTGTAATCTGGTGGGGTGAGATGGGACCCTCTCCCAACCTTATCTGCATGAATCTGCTGCCGGAACAAAGTACCAGAGGGATGGTTTACTCCACATGCATGTCTTCCTCAGTCTGGAGCCAAAGCCTGGGGTCAGGGTGTTGCAGTTGGTCCCTCAGGCTTCTCTCATCAGCTTGCAGACACTGTCTGCTCCTGTGACCTCACGTGGTTGTCCCTCTGTGCCTGTGTTCTAATCTCTTCTTATAAGGACACCAGTAAGATTAGATTAGGTTCCTCATGACGTCATTTAGTACTAATCACTTCATTAAGGGCATGTCTCCAAATAGTCGCCTTCTGAGGTTCTGGGGTAAGGACTTCAGCCTGTGAATTTGGGGGACACAATCAGACCATGTGTATAATGCTGGCTACGTTAACACTCATTTTCCTCCCATCTCTCACATTGATCCTTGCCTTTTGGCCACTTTCCTGTCCATCGTAAACTCCAAGTTCATCCCTTCTCTCTGTTCCAGCCCCTGGCCTCACTCTCAGATGGCTGGAAGGAACTGCCATGGCCTGCTTACCTCTCTAGTTCTTGGAGGCTCAGCTTGGTTTCTGACTAACTTGGTTTCTCTCCTCCCAAAATCAACTCTTCTTTTCCCCTCAAAAATAGAAGCCCTGGGTGTATGAGTGGAGGTTTCCCTGAGGCGGGTGATGGGGCCGCAGTGCAGCCATCTGTTCCATTTTCGCGTGTGTTGGCTGAAGAGGCGGAACTAGGACGCAGAGTCTCAGGTTCCCCGGGGGCGGCTGAAAGCTGTGTGTCCTCGGTGCCTGTGAGGGACGGAAGCGGGAAGCCGAGATAACTGCTGGCTATGGTAATCTTGGTTAGCAGTTACTTTCTGTCAAGACTTGGACTACATCATTCCATTTATTTCTGGCCTATGGAGTTTCTGCTGACGAACCTTTGCTAGATGAGCTGCACAACTGAGGAGGCACTTGCTGATGCTAAGTAAAGCCCTTGTTGAAAGACTGAGAGATCATGGCGACACAGCAGAATCTCTCACTGAGCAGACCACAGCTCTCAACAAGCAGGTAGAAGCAATAAAGCAGTATCAGGAAGAAATTCAAGAACTTAATGAAGTTGCAAGACATCACCCACAGTCCATATTAGTTATGGGGATCCAGCAAAAAAAACAGACAAATCAGAGAACTGCAGCCAGAGGATAAAGAACTCCGCACATGCCTGGAAGAGCATCAGTCAGCCAGCCTTGGAACTCAGAATGAGCAAGTATGGGGAACAAATGTTTAGATTGCTGATGGCTAGCAGGAAAGATGATCTAGGTATAATACTGAAGTTAAAAGAACAACACCCCAGGATTGACATGGGGCATCGCAATAGCTCCAAAGGGTTCTTCCTTGATGAATCTTGACACAGCTTTAAAGCACTCAGCTTGGACTGGAGAGAAGGCACTTGCAAGCTGACTAGAATGAGTTACAAGCACATGTTGGCCAGATATCTGAAATGGTAATGAGGATGTGTAATGAGGAAGGGGTAAGGATAGTGAAGGAGAAAAGCAAACACTGGACTTGATCTCGGCAGACAGACAGACAGTTGACTGAAGAACAGTGATAAGGGGCTACAGCCTTCCTGCAGGATGGAGGCTGAAGCACTGAGCTAGGCTGGGGTTCAGGCTTACAAGGAGGATCCTAAGAAAAACAGACTGGACCACATGCAGGTCCAAAGGAAGTAGATAAGGAACTTGTAGCTATTTGTGTCTTTGTTCATAATAGGCCTTTTTTTCAGCAAGGATTGTCTAAGGGAGGATACTCCAGATGGTTTCTGTTCTTTCAAGGCCTTCTGAGCTAAGGGAAGTACATCAGTCAGGGGAGTTGTCAGGCCTGTCTGGGACTGAATGCTTCTTATGTTTCTTCAAGGCCTTCTAGTCTTAGGGATAGTTAGTAAATCTTCAGTTCCCTCTGGATTTCAGGGAAAGCTATTAACCCTTCAGAAGGCTATTGAAATTGATGAGCAGCACTGTTGTAAGGAACAGGAGCGAATATTCCAACTTGAAGAAGAAAATAAAGGCTTGAGAGAAATCCTCTGAATAACTCGAGAATCATTTTTGAGCCTCAGGAAGGATGATGCATCAGAAAGCACGTCTTTATCAGCACTAGTGACCAACAACAACCTGAGTCTGGCAGCTGAACGGCTGCCAGGTCTGGAGCTCCTGGCCTTTGAGCATGGTTCCACATGGTCACCAGGACTGGCCCAAGTGCATGCATGAATGAATAGTAGTGTGTACAAGTGCACTGGCTAAGACATCACAACCAGCTGGGTGAGGTGGCGCACACTTTTAATCCCAGCATTCGGGAGGCAGAGATAGGAGGATCGCCATGAGTTTGAGGTCACCCTGAGACTACATAGTGAATTCCAGGTCAGCCTGAGCTAGAGCAAAACTCTACCTTGAAAAACCAAAAAAAGAAAGCACAACCGAAAAATGTACTGGTCATAAAATATACTGCCAAACATACCTGAGATGTAGAGGCTGAGCTGCCGTTGAAGGTGAACCAGTGAAAAGTTTTCCATGACTGCGCAACACCTTGAGCGGTGCTGTGGGCTTCCTGAGTGATCCATAAACAGACTCTGACACTCCCAATAAATCTTAGGGAATGCATAAAATCATCCAAATTTAAGGGGCTGGGAAGATGGCTCAGAGGTTAAAGGTGCTTGCTTAGTATCATCTATCTATCTATCTATCTAATACATTATATATATATATATATATAAAATAAATATATATATATATACACATACACACACACACATATATACACACACATATATTTATAGAGATATATTTTTTTTTTTTCCTGAGGTAGGGTGTTACTCTGGCCCAGGCTGACCTAGAATTCACTACATAGTCTCAGGGTGGCCTCAAACTCATGGCAATCCTCTTACCTCTGCCTCCCAAGTGCTGGGATTAAAGGCATGTGCCACCACACCTGGCTGTATTATCCATGTTTTAAAATGTAAGTTTCTGCCATGGTCTTGTGAGCAGAAGTTTCTCATTCTACATTTTACCCTTCCTGTTTGGTGTCAGTCAGTAAAGAACTTATGTACCATGAGACTCCAACTACTTTCCCATTAATTTAAATTCTTTGTCAAAGACGATTTAGGTTTAAAGGCTATAGGAATTTTTTTTTTAATTTTTTATTATTTTTTTAAATTTTTATTTATTTATTTCAGAGTGACAGGCAGAGAGAGAAAGAGGCAATAGAGAGAGGGAGAGAGAATGGGCGCACCAGGGCCTCCAGCCACTGCAAATGAGCTCCAGACGCGTGCGCCCCCTTGTGCATCTGGCTAACGTGGGTCCTGGGGAATCAAGCCTCGAACCAGGGTCCTTAGGCTTCACAGGCAAGCGCTTAACCGCTAAGCCATCTCTCCAGCCCTATAGGAATGTTTTATATGGACAACAAAAGGGGTATTTAATTGAGGCTAACTTACCAACGATTACCTATGACTTGCTTGAGTAAGAAATATTTCAGGAATGAAAGAGAAGAAATATTACTTTCTAAGAAAGAGAATCTTATAATAGACACATTTAATAGGTTAAACTACTTGAAAGAATGAATTTTGGTTCTTGGTTAATAATGAAAACAAGCTCTTACTCCTTTTTTACTGATACTTAAGGATAAAGTACAGTTCATTCAGCTAACAGAGTTGAAATGTTTGATATCGCAAGAGAGGGATGTTCATCTAAAATTTTGAATTTCTCTGGATCAAGGAATCTTATTTTTTAAATTACTCTTAAAATACCTAAAAACTAGATTCAAATATTAAAGTACGGTCTAAGATCTATTTTAGTTGCTTCCAGTTCTCATAACATGTAAGGTTTTTCCTTACATTCATTCATTCAGAAAGGGGGTGTAAATCTATGGATCTACAAGTGTTTGTTTTGTTTTAAAAAATGATATATTTGGGCTGGAGGGATTAGCAGTTAAGGCATTTGCCTGCAAAGCCAAAGGACCCAGGTTCGATTCCCCAGGACCCACGTTAGCCAGATGCACAAGGTGGCGCATGCGTCTGGAGTTCGTTTGCAGTAGCTGGAGGCCCAGGTGTGCCCATTCTCTCTCTCTCTCCCTCTTTTTCTGTCAAATAAATAAATAAATAAAATTAAATTAAAAATGATATATTTATAACATGTGTTTTAAAAATGTCACCAGAATGATTCAGAAGGTATCATAGTGCTGGAAAGAAGTGGCTGGAGTACTGAGTAACATCTCGATCACACCTTCCAAGGCTCAGGGTCTAATGGAAGAGGTGGCGGAAAGAATGTAAGAGCTAAAGGAAGGGTAGGACTCCTTACAACGTGCTCCCTCCAGACATAAAATGGCCTGGATATCCATGACCTCACAGTGCCTGACACTACCTACACAAGACCATCATAAGAGGAGGAAAAGATCATGACATCAGAATAAAAGAGAGACTGATTGAGATGGGGAGGGGATATGATGGAGAACGGAACTTCAAAGGGGAAAGTGGGGGGAGGCAGGGTATTACCATGGGATATTTTTTATAATCATGGAAAATGTTAATAAAAATTGAGAAAAGAAAAAAAAATACAGAGATCTGCTTTAATACCAATTGAAAGCCTAAATTTTCCTTATTTTGTAGTGATTAGAAGGCCGAGTACCAAACATGATTAAACATATTATATTTATATTAATTATATGTTAAACTTAGCACAAGTAGTTCTACTTTTGAGTATATATGTTATTGATTTTTACATATAACTTTATATACTGGTAAACTCAAACTACTTTTTTTTATTTTTAATTTTTGTTTATTTTTATTTATTTGACAGCGACAGAGAGAGACAGAAAGGCAGAGAGAGAGAGAGAGAGAGAGAGAGAGAGAGAGAGAATGGGCGCACCAGGGCCTCCAGCCCCTGCAAATGAACTCCAGACATGTGTGTCCCCTTGTGCATCTGGCTAACATGGTCCTGGGGAATTGAACCTATGTCCTTTGGCTTTGCAGGCAAATACCTTAACCACTAAGCCATCCCTCCAGCCAAAGGATGTTTTTTTTTTTGTTTTGTTTTTTGGCTTTTTGAGGTAGGGTCTCACTCTAGCTCAGGCTGACCTGGAATTCACTATGTAGTCTCAGGGTGGCCTTGAACTCATGGTGATCCTCCTACCTCTGTCTCTCAAGTGCTGGGATTAAAGGCAGTGCACCACCACACCCTGCTGTTCCCCTAATTTAATGACACATTCTTTGACATAGTTTTATCCCAGGTAAGAAAGAAAATAAGCTACACAGTTGATATTAAGTCTGCAGTAGCTCTATTATAAGATATTTCTTGATAATTATTTTTATAAATAAAAAGTTAACTTATTGTCTTCTTGCTTGCATATAATTTCAAGGTCATAGATGCTGAGAGACATTTACTTTGTTTTTGGCAACAGTTTTCCATACCTGTTTTTTTTTTTTTTTTTCGAGGTAGGGTTTCACTCTAGCCCAGGCTGACCTGGAATTCACTATGGAGTCTCAGGGTGGCCTCGAACTCACAGGCAATCCTCCTACCTCTGCCTCCCGAGTGCTGGGATTAAAGGTGTATGCCACCATGACCGGCTATGTTTCTTTTTAAATAGAACTATAAACTTATGTAGAACTGTAAACTTATGTCTGAAAATATGGGATGAATAGGAGCCTATTTTATCAATAAAGATGAGTGTTTAAAAATGAAAAAAAATAGAACCCCCAAATTTTTGTGGGACACATGGCTGTCAAGACAAGGCTGACTTCCTCGTGTGTGAGCAGTGGTGGGTGAACTGCCCTCCTCCCCCCTTTTTCTTCTTCCTGTGAAATGGGATGAAGACAAGGGCTGGAGCTGTTGGAGCCACCTAGAACCATGAGGCAGATTTGGAAATGGGAGCCATTATAGCCAGGAACAGACTGAAAAGGGGGCCTGGGTCTGACTCTAGAACAACCCTGGACCACTGCAGGGTTTGTTCTCCAAAATTCATGTGGGAGTTTCAAGGCCCATAGTGAGATATTAAGAGGGTAAAAAGTGAAAAGGTGACATTTAGAGGTGGGGCTTCTGCGAAGTGACTCAAGTCATTAGGGTGTAGCCCCCACAATCACTTCCTGGTGGCTTCGTAGCAGAGACTTGTGCTCCTTCTCATGCCATGTGATGCCCTGTGCTGCTGCTTCTGGCCTTCACCAGAAACACAGTTATTAGACGTGGCCCTGGGCCTTCAGAACCATGGGCTGAAATAAATGCCTTAAACATCTTTTTGCGTACGGGGGCAGAGGTTGATACTGGGCGTCTTTCTCAATTGCTTTCCACCCTGTGTATTGAGTCAGGGTCTCTCACTGAGCCTAGAGCTAGGTGTTTTGGATAGTCTAGTTGTCCAGCAAGCCCCAGGGATTCTCCTATCTCTGACTTCCCAGGGATGGGGTTACAGACACATGCTGCTATGCATGGGAGTCCGAACCCAGGTCATCACACCTGCATGGCAAGTACTTTAGCGCTTTACTAAGTGAGCCATCTCCTCAGCCCCAAACACCTTCTTTCTTCTCCTTCTTCCTCCTCCCTCTCCTCTTCCTCGTGCCCCCTCTGCCTCCTCTCTCTCTCTCTTTTAAGGTGGGGTTTCACTCTAGCCCAGGCTGACCTGGAACTCACTCTAGAGTCTCAGGCTGGCCTCAAACTCACAGTGACCCTCCTACCTCTGCCTCCCGAGTGCTGGGATTAAAGGCGTGCGCCACCACGTGTGGCTCCAAACACCTTATCACTCACCCGAGCCTGTGGCATGCTGTTGGCAACAGAGCATAGACTCACACACCACACTGCCCCTGGACTTTTTGTTTGTTTGTTTGTTTTTTGTTTGAGGTAGGGTCTTACTCTAGCTCAGGCTGACCTAGAATTTACTATGTAGTCTCAGGGTGGCCTCGAACTCACGGCGATCCTCCTACCTCTGCCTCCCCAGTGCTGGGATTAAAGGCGTGTGCCACCAAGCCTGGCTTGCCCCTGGACTTTTACAAGGAGTAAAACTAGCTTGCTCAAGCCACGACCCACTGCCATGCTGCCTCCCCACCAACTTTGAGGACAAACACATCAGGTAGACATCCTTCTGAGTGACCAGCGGAGGCTAACCAGGGCCGAGCACAGACTTGAGTGGTGGGGCACCAAGGTTGGGACTGACCTCTTCAGGGGCTGGGCCATGTGAGTAGTCTGGCTCACTCAGGGGCTTTCATTCTTGTGGAGAGAACTCTGCTGCTCTGCTTCTCCCTGGGGGGGGGAGGGGGCTTTCCTAATGCTAAGCAGATGCATAGAACTGGCACCCTTGCCCAGGCTGTTTCCCACTTCTTCTCTGTTCCTCCAGCCATGCTGTATAGCTGCAGACACTACGAGGGGAGGCCTTGGTTGGTCCTATGTGGCCCACAGGGCTGGTAGGAATGTCTAGTTCTGTTAGGAACTTCCCCTGTATGTCCTCCAATGTCGGCTGTATGGCCACAAAGGTGTCTGACCGTATCTTCTTACCCCCTGCCTTGTTTCTTAATTGCTTTAGAGTTCAGTGGGAAAAAGGACAAGCTGTTTATTAGCACCACACCTGCAGGACCTGATGTCTCCTTGGACTTGGGAATAAAGCAGCAGAGCACACAGATCCCTTCTGGCACATGCAAGCTGCTGCCTCCACAGTTGCGTGCAATGGGACACGGCCCTCTCTGGTTCACAGTGATGGCCTGGCTTCTTGCTTCCCTGGAGGAGATGTCCCTTTCAGGCCTTTCTGAGCTGGCCTGCTGGGCAGGTCCTGGGTTTGGGCCAGCCCTGACTATGCATATGGGTAGAGGCTAGAGGGCACTTAAAGGTGTGGAGGGGAGGTAGGGAGGAACAGTCAGGAGTTGGGCGTTCCAGGACTCCACACCCCAGCAGTTGGAGCTCTTCTAGCTGTGACGATCTGTAAGAGGCAAAGCAAAGGGAGATGGCTGGACTCATGTCCAAAGTTGCTTAGGGTCCCTGACTCTCTTCTATCCTGGCAAAAACTGAGTCCTGACAGTTACAGGAGCACATGCCTGTAATCCCAGAACTTATGAGACAGAGGCAGGAGGATGATGACTTCAAGATTGGCTGTGTTACATGAAATCTTGTCTCAACACCAACCCCAGGCCCTGTAACAGGTGCAGCGGGTTTGGGGTCACCAGCTTGGTATCCGATGCTGGGTCTCAGTCCTAGGCGCTCTTTGGAGTGCCCATGTAGCTACTGTGCCCTGCCCATACTCCTCACTCTGCTCTTTCCTCTGTCCCAGGATCACCTTAATGCCCACCCCCTGATCTTCCCTAAGAATGCAGCACACAAGCCTGGTCTGCTGGGTCCAATCCTATCCCCAGCCCCCCAGTGAGGAAGCAGGGACTGCAGGGCAGGGTCCACCCTATCATTTGGGTACCCCAGGCTTGCCTGCCTTAAATTCTAGGCACTGGATCATCGGCTCACACTTCTCACTGCCCCAGGGGTCCTCTCACCTTTGTTCATGTCTTTGGGGAGCTGCCCTGTCTCCAGGAAGAGCCAGAGGTTGCTGCATTTCTGAGTTTCCACTCTAGTCACCCCATAGCTGGCCACAGAGCCTGCAACTAGGGAGCAGAGAACAGAAAGGAGGTGGGCTGGGGACTTCAGCCTGAATTTGTCTGAAGGGAACCTGGCACAGGCTACTGGGCAGACATGGTGAGTGGGCTCCACCCAAAACTTCCAGAGGCAGAGCGCTAGCACCACAGTCTGCTCCTTAACAAAACTCCACCCTTAGTCCAGGCATGGTGGTGCATGCCTTTAGTCCCAGCAGTCGGGAGGCAGAGGTAGGAGGATCACTGAGAGTTCGAGGCCACCCTGAGAATACATAGTGAATTCCAGGTCAGCCTGGGCTAGAGTAAGACCCTACCTCGAAAACAACAAAAGCCAAGAAACAAAACAAAACAGCAACAAAAAACATCCTTGCAGAAGAGTCAGTCTGGGATGGTAACACAAATGCACTTCAGAACCCAGGCACCCCATCCTGGAGTACCCACCCGCGGCCACCAACAGGCTCCACTGCACAGGATATGGAAACTTCCTCTGAATGAACATCTGCAGGCCAAAGTCGCACCGGTGCCTGTCAAGAACCAAGGTCTCATTAGTTAGCCAGCAATGTGACCATCAGGGTGCCACTTGCACCTCAAAGCAGGTGACTTTGGCGCCACCTGCTGGGGAGACAGGGAAGAACAAGAGAGGGCGTGTTTTCTTTTCCACCTCAGGGTGCGTCATTTCTTGGTCCCTCGACACCCGGACCCAGCTTACCTGTGACAAAGGTGAAAACACCCTTCATGAAGGCGTTCGACTGGCACGCGGCATATTCCTCGAGTCCCTGGGATAGGGGAGGGGTTCGTGGCTAAGTTCCTCTCTCCATTCCCTCGGTCCCTGCGCCCTGGCCATGAGAAGTGAGGTCCTGGTGACTGGACATGTCCCACCTCCCCCTAAGCCCACCCAGAGTGGCCCATCCTCATGGTGGGAGAGTCTCCCCTCCCCTCCAAGCCCTCCTGCCTCATAGGACACCCCAGACTCCTGCCTCGTCCAGGTCAGCTTCTGAGGCCTGGGGCTCAGTGTCCAAGCCTGGACTTCTCACCGTGTGCTTGGCAGCCACTGCATCGTCCACCCGGGACAGGCCCAGGTTCACCATGGTGGGACAGGTGAGGGGAGCCCGTGAGCAGGGCCGGGCAGAGGGCGGTGTCTGGGACGGGGGGGGTGGCCTAGGCAGCGGGCCTGCGCAAAGCGCAGCGCAGGGAGGCGGGGCGGGGAGGGGGCGGGGCCTAAGGTGTGGGCCTGCGCAGAGCGCAGCGGAGAGGGGCGGGGCCGTGAGGGGCGTGGTGCCCAGTGTGGGCTTGCCCAAGCCCGCGGGGGAGGGGGAAGTCTGGGGGGTCTCTACTGGGAGGTGGCGGGGCTTATAGGGGCAGGAGCTCTATCTTGTTGTGCCTAGTATGGGTCACACAGTCGGGAGCTGGGCGTTCTTGCCTGAAGGTACGAGTTGCGCCCCGCAGCCCTGGCCTCTAATCCCGCCTCACTTTGCACACCCACAGAGCGCAATGGTTGTATTGTTGGGATGGGGCTTTGCTTTAAGATCACAGTCAATGGTTGTCTCTTGAAAGCGACCAACGGAGTAGTGACATTAGGAATTATTTCGCAAATTCCAAAGGTACTACTAAGCCCTTTCTTGGTGCCAATCAGTGTTAGGGGTGGGTGGGGTCCCACGGAGGAGCCCCTTGTCACTAAGGAGCTGGGCTGATTGCCTACACTCCGGCAGAAGGTGCTGGCAGGATAGGAAAAGGTCAGGACATGGGACCTCCAGTAGGCTCCCAGAGGGGAGCCTGTGGGCTGAGGGGACCCAAAAGTGTGAACCAGGAGTGGAGGGCTTGTTCGAGAGGCTGGAAGGAGCAAAGACATTTCTTCAGCATGCAGAATGCAAGGACACCGGTGGTGCATTCGAGATCTACTTTGCCAGTGAAGGGTGAGGAGCAGCAATCAGAAGTGGGAGGGTTGCTGAGGGTTCAGTGGCGTATGGGGACCTCTCCTGGTGACGTCCCAGCCTAGATTTAGAAGTCCCCTGGGGCGCACAGCCCAGCGGTTGTCTCTGGTGGTGCTCAGCTATGTGGGCTGGGTTTAAAAAGACTGTATGGCAGATTTAAATAAGGCTACAGTTTGGGGTGAGCATGTCTGTGTGAGAAGTGTTACCAGCGGTAGTGTGTGCATGCTGGTAATTTCAACACTGGGGAGGTGGAGACAGTCCGACGTGAAGATCAAGTTAACTGGAAAAAGGATAATCTTTGTTCAGGCTGAGCCTTGGGTGGAGCTTCTTGAAGATGGGGAACTCACAGCTTTTCCAAAGATTTCCTGATGAAATAAACCTAAACAAACAACTCGTGATCTGTCTTATGCCCTGACTCCCCATTGCTTTGACGGCCTGAATCTAAATAAAAGCTGCGAGTACAGGCAGTTTGGGGAGCACTAGAGTGCACCCCCTGACCCTCCATTAAATCACATTTTGCCTGATGTGTGTTCATTTCGCGTTTATCCAAACACCGCCGGAAGGTGTCCGCAGTCAGGTATTGAGTTGAACACCAATCTGAGCTAAACTTGACACCCTGGGGGAGTGGGGGAGAGAGAGGGAAAAGGGGTAGTAGGTTTATTCTGGCTTTCGGTCTCAGACACGCCAGGTCAAGGGTGGGGGCTCGGAGACCCTTAGTGAGTGAGATTGCACATTGATATAAGTGAGGCTAGTGGTGAGGTGTCCAGGACCAGAGCGTTTAAAAACACACAAAGGGGGGTGGGTGGGGGGCATGAGGCTGAAGTGTGTAGCCACCTTTGCTGTTGAGGGGATGAGGGACTGTGAACTTGTGCTAAACAGGAAATCTCTAGGAGATGGTGACATGAAAGCCAGAGGGCTGTTGGGGAAGCCCAAGGTGCCTTCAGGAGCCCAGGGTTCCTGGAGAAGGTAAAGGAGGGTTTAGGAAAAACTGTGGAAGAGCTGGGTCCCGGGCAGACACCCTGGAGAGGGCTAGGGGAGGCATGGGGAGGGCTGGGCACAAGGGTCAAGACTGAGTCTGCTCAGTGGCCACAGTGAAGCAGCAGACTAGCAGCTTAAAGAACAGAACTGTTGTCAGGTTTTATGGTGTATGCCCTGTCATCCCAGCACTGTGGGAGGCAGAGGCAGGAGGATTGCTGCAAGTTCAAGGCCTGGTCTACATAGTAAACTTCAGGCCAGGTGTTAATAATAACAATAATAACGAGAAGGAAACAGAACAGTCTCATCTCTCAGTTCTGGAAGTGAGACGGCAGGATCACAGTGTGCCGCTTCTCTCTCCTCAGCTTGTAGATGGCCTCCTTCTCCCCCTGAGCATTTTCACACGATGATCCCTCTCTACCCGTCCGTTCTGTACGGCCAGGCCTATGGCAGAAAGTTCTCACAAGAAAGTACCCCCAGACCATCCTGAAGTGGGCTTCTAGAACTCCCAAGAGAGAAGCCTTGACCACCAGGGAATTTCGTGCCCAGCCTCCCCTAGGGGAGCACACCTATCAGGCTGCATTATCTCTGACCCATGGTGAGAGAAGGGTGCTCCATATGGGGGGGGGGTCAGTACATAAGGAATTTGGTGGTTTAACAATAGTCTTTCAGTGTTTTTCAACATCTTTCAGTGTTTGAGGCAGTAACCTAAAAAGAGTTACTTAGGCACGCCTTTAATCCCAGCACTCAGGAGGCTGAGGTAGGAGGATTGCTGTGAGTTTGAGGACAGCCTGGGCTATAGTGAGACCTTACCTTGAAACACAACACAAAATAATAAAGAAAAAAAGGGCTGGAGAGATGGCTTAGCAGTTAAGGAGCTTGCCTGCAAAGCCTAAAGACCTTGGTTCGATTCTCCAGACCTACATAAGACAGATGTACAAGGTGGCAAATGAGTCTGGAGTTCGTGTGCAGTGGCTAGAGGCCCTGGCACACCCATTCCCCCTCTCTCTCTCTCTCAAATAAATAAATAAAAATAAAACATTTTTTAAAAAAGAAGTTGCTCAGAAAGTGCCTGGGAAGGAATGTTTAGGGCCCTGTCTTGGGCTTAACCTGGCAAGGAAAACCCACATCTGGGTCAGAGCTGAAAGACAGTAAATTCTGGGGGACACTCTACCATCTGTGTCTTAGCATCTTAAAGACAACAGTCACATGGATATTAGGGTCCCTCAGTAACCCTATTGCACATGAATGAATTCTTTAAAAGCCCCATCTTCAAATGCAGTCATATCTTGGGGTTCCAGAGGTTAGGACTTAAGCATGAATGTGGTAGGGGCACAATTCAGACATAGACAGAGGGGTCTCGACACAAGGGAGCTCACCTTCTAGAGAGAAGCAGGGTAGGAGAGGGAACAGAGGGTCAGGGCTTCCTGGAGGAGTATCGTCAGTAGTTAGAGTCACTGGTGACAATATTGAGGGTATGGGTGGAAACACAGCTGGAGAATGGACACTGGAAAAGGAATGGATCCCTGGGGCTCTTTCAGGGGAGTGGCCTGTAGGTTCTGGCTCAGCTGAAAGTCTGCTCAGTGGCCTTTGATTTTTTTTTTCTTTTTGGCTGATTTCCATACATCTATAGCTTCCCTCTGCCCATTTGCCTAGCCCCTGACAGCCTGTTTTCCACACACCCTTCCCCGTCTTCCTGCGCTTGGCATTCTGAGGCTGTACCTGGCACTGGCCCTTCTGCCTTGTGACCCCCATGACTTCAGGGGAGGGCATGGAGCTGCTGAGGGAAGGACACCCCAAGCCTCATGCGGCCCTCGCTGGGCTCCTCTGTCTAAGGTGGGCGTTGGGCTGTAGCAGGAGCTGATCTGGTCTCCCTCAGCCCTCCCGCTCCGCAGTGGGGTTGCTCCTGGAAGTGAGCCCCGGAAGGAAGGCTCTGCTTTTACTTCTCTGGTGCTCTGGGAAGTTGCCCAGAGGTCAAGCTGGTCTTAAAGTCTCCCTGGCAAGCTGGGCATGGTGGCACAGCCTTCCCTCCCATCACTCGGGAGGCAGAGGTAGCTCGAGGCCACCGTGAGACTACATAGTCAATTCCAGGTCAGCCTGGGCTACAGCGAGACCCTACCTCAAAAAACCAAACCAACCAATCAACCAACCAAACAAAAAGGCTCCCTGGGTTTTAGCCTCAAGGCTGTCAGGGATATGTGAGCACCTCCCTTGCCTGATGCCCTTCACTCCAGCAGACCCTCTGAGGGGTTCTTAGGCTACCAGTTCCGCTTCTTTGACCTCTATTTTATTATTATTATTATTTTGGTTTTTCAAGGTAGGGTTTTGCTCTAGCTTAGGCTGACCTGGAATCCACTATGTAGTCTCAGGGTGGCCTCGAACTCATGGCAATCTTCCCACCTCTGCCTCCGAAGTGTTGGGATTAAAGGTGTGTGCCACCACTGCCCGGCTTATTCTTTGACTTTATTAGTGCCAGGTATTCATCAGTAGTTCTCACACTCTGGCCATGTACCGGGCATTGTCCAGAAAGGAGTAGGGGTACACGAAAGAGGGGGAGGGGAAGGGGGAAAGAAAGATGGAAGCGGGTTTCATTTTCACATGACTTCTTCCTTCATTTTCCCCACCTGGCCTGGGCATTGCTGTGGTAGTGGGGGTGGGGACCAGCCACCAGTACCACGCACCCCCCCGCCCCCGTGGCCTAGGATGCCCGGAATTTCATCTCAGCCACCTTGTAGGAGTAGCGGTGACCCCTGCCAGATAGCCAGTTGATGCCATTTGCGTAGCTCTCATGGGAACCAAGCAGATAGTGTCCGTTGAGGTTGGACTGGTGACAGTCATGGTACCACCAGGCCCCATGGAACAAAGATGCACAATTTCCATTGTTCTTGTCATTGTCCTGGTCGTGGGTTGAGAACGGCATGTCCCCGTGTTTCGTTAGAGAGTCTCCTGGAAAGACTGACATCTGTCAGTTCCCAAGGCTCAGGCAGAGCCCATTGTGGGTGGGAAGGGGTCAGCTTACAGGGCCCCATACATATCCCGGGCAAGGGCCTCCAGCTCTCTGTGGAACCTACCTGCAGTGCCCCCGAGAAACTGCCCCAGGATCAGCTTGTATTTCTCCTGTTCTCCAGACACCCGGAATGAGCTGTACTTGGCAAAAGTGGCTTTACCTTGGAAATCCTGCAGGTCGATCCGAAGTTCCTGGTTTCCTAGTCACATGGTAGAAGGAAGGAAGGAAGGGAGGGAGGGAAGGGCTTAGCCCAGGCTAGCTGGTGGGAGCCAGGGCTGGTGCAGGGCCGGTTTTCTCACCGTTGGCTGTAAGCAGGTGCAGGTAATCATTGCCCAGCCAGAACTCAGTGCCTAGATTGCCGAAGCCATTTTTATAGGATTCCCAGTTGCGAAAGAAATCGACAGACCCATCCACTCGTCGCTGGAAAACCTGTGCAGTGGGCAGGGCAGCCTGTGAGTGTGAGGACCTGGGGAATAGGAACCCCGGGCCGTGTCCATGCCCTGGTTCTTTGTCCCCACAGAGGGATGGCTAGTGGGTGAGGACAGAGGATGAGGAGGCAGGTGGCACAGGTGAATGCACAGGTGATGAATGGGCATCAGTAGCCCAGTGTGGGATGGGTTTTCATGTGTTTTGATGCTGCTGTCATGACCCAGAGTCCTGCTACCCACTACCTCCCCTCCCCTCGCCACCCACTATGTAGTGTGACATTCTGGTCTATGAATATTCAGGATTTCCCTTGTGGAAGTAGCACATTTTTCTCTGGCCACTCTGCCATCTCCCTGGCTTCTGCCTTTGTTTTTTTTTTTTTGAGCAAGGCTTACATGAGCAAACCTCATATGCCCCACATCAAGGCCCTCTACTCACGGTCCAGCCCCCACCGTCTACATCCATGTCACAGAGCACAGTGAGTGGCCGGCAGTCGGGGAGGTAGATGGTGTACCAGCCGGTCAGGAAGACCCCCCGTGTCAACACATCCGTGCAGCTCCGGGCCCCTGTGCAAGGTCAGGGAAAGGGTTGGCCTCTCCCTGGGGTGTTCTCCAGTGGCAGGAGTACCAACTTGCGGCAGTGCTGTGGGGGTCCCGCTGTGTATTTCTACTGGCAAGGGTGGGAGGGCAGGCCCAGAGGCCACTCACCTGTTTGGCACAGCTTGTTCTCCAGCTCCTTCTCACCTGGGCACGAGACATGAGTGTCTTTATGTTCCCCAGCACAGGTATAACCTCCCAGTACCCCAAAGCCCATAATCCTTGTGGCATGTCTAGTGCTGGTCCCTTCTGCTGCGGACCCCAGCACACCCATCCTTGCCCCTGTTGGCTCATGATCCCTCAGGGCCCTCTGGGCTTTGTCCTCTCTGACCCCGTCCAGAGTCAGAATAGGTCCGGGTGCTGGCCAGGAGTCTGAGTGGGCTACGGGACTCCCCAGGCTGGTTTAGTCCCTGAAGTAGGGAGGGTGGGCAGGTGGGGGATGAATTATGTCTCCTCAGTCTTGTGTCCCACGTCTACTTTCAGGTCTCCCTGTAACTCACAGCTGCAGGGTAAGGGTGCTGCAAGTCTTTGGGGAGACTTGGAATGTACTCACCCAGGGATCCTGTGGCCCCCTGGTCACCTTTCTCCCCTGGAGAGAGGTACAGAGTGATAGCCTTGTCTCAGAGCTCGAGCTCCCCTCATGCCCTCTGCCCTGTGCCCCTTGCAGCAGCATTCAGCCTTCCCTCTGGGCTGTGTGCTCCCAACACTCTGGCCCGCAGAAGACCTAGGTATGTATGGTGGGGACAGAGAACTACAGGCCCCTCCCAGGAGTGCCCGTTAGGAAGCTCTGGGGTGTTGTCGCTAGGCACTGTTTCCCTGCCTCCCTTCTCTGTGCTTAAGGCTCTCATTGGAACCAGTGAGACCCTGAGTTCAGATTGTCCCACCTGGAGCTGCCACTCCTGTTCCCTCCCAAGGTGGCCTTGGTCACCAGGCTCACCTTTGACTCCAGGGGTGCCTCTGGCTCCAGGTTCTCCTGTGGATGGAAGGTACATTTTCACAGTGCTAGCTTCCACAAAAAAGGGAGTGTGTGTGTGTGTGTGTGTGTGTGTGTGTGTGTGAGAGAGAGAGAGAGAGAGAGAGTGTTTCTGGGAGGGAGTCCCAAGCACCCAGCCCACTAGGAGGTGACAGAAATGGAGTTGGGCAGAGCACAGGGGAGGAGAATATGGGGATAAGGTGTCTCTGGTGCTGCCTCTATGGCAGACAGACCTGTGGGAAGGGTCCCTCTTACCTTTGTTGCCAGGAGGCCCCATTTTCCCTGGGCTGCCCTGGGGTCCTCGCTCTCCTGCAAGCACAAAGGACTGAACTGGACCCCATCCCATGGGTCAGGTTGGGGAGGTGCTGGCAGTACACTCCCCATCCAGGTTCTCACCTCTTCCAGAAGGGCTGCCAGGCTCCCCTTTGGGCCCTGGTGGGCCAGGAAAGCCAGGGCAACTTTGGATGATGGCCATCTTGTCCTGGGCCCCAAGACCCATGATCTTGACATCTGCACAGAGCAAAAGTGAGTGGAGCTTTGGGACAGCACTGCAAAGCACCTCTTCCAGCAACTGCTTACACCCCAAGGCTATGTGGTACCAGCCCAGACTAGCTCTTCCCATCAGCTCCACTGAAGGCATGTGCAGGTGTGTGTGTGTGTGTGTGTGCCCATGTGTGCCCCTTCGCCCTTCACCTGGACAGGTGCTTCCCTCCTGACCCAAGGTCTGGCAGGCGCAAAGGCACAAGAGAGCCCCAAGGGCCCACAGGACAGGCCACCCCATTCCTTGGGCAGAGTAGCTGCTCCCTGGATCCCTAGTTGCAGAGCTAGGTCCTCTGTGCTAGAAAATGAGGTGCGAGGTGTAGGTCCCTTCCTTTTTGGGTTCCTCACAGCTCAGCTTCTCCCAATCAGGGGATCCAAGTCAAGGGCAGGCAAAGCACTTCCTAGGCGTCACCATCCAGTGCCCTCCAGCAAGTGGACAGAACCCCCCCCCACCCACTCTGCCTCCCAGGAACCACGTGCAGGTGGGTGTGATGCTGGCCCAGCCAAGCGCTGGGGACTTGAGGGTGTGAGGTGCCACCATCTATGTTTCTTCCTCCTCTGACTTCCTCTTCCTTCGTCACCTTCCTCTTTTGCCGCTCATTCTCAGTGGGGGCTGCTGCCCTCAACAAATTTGGAGACCCAGCAATGGGAAGACTAGCTCAGGAAGACAGGGTCGGGCAGCAGCCTCCTTGGAAGCGTGGGAAACACGGTGCTTTGGAGATACTGCCACCTGCGAAGGCCTCCCCTCCCCAAGAACCAGGCTGTGCTGAGGGCTCCCCGGCCTCTCCTCCAGTCTGCATAGCAGACAGATGCAGCCCCCAGCTTAGAGGGTGTGAAGCACTGGTTGGCTATTATGCATGGTGGGAGCTGGGTCTGGACCCCCAGGCTGGCGTATCCCCCATTCTGACTGCCCGGCGTACCTTAGACACATGGCTCAAAGCTCGCTCACTGCACGGGCTGGGCCTGGCCTGGCTGGGGTGGGGATAGCGGGGTCACAGTGGCTGTCGCTAGTGAGCAGGGTGCACACAGGGACCTGAGAAGCTGGCGTGGTTGAGGGGTAACAGGGGGCCAGAGAGGATGCCATCTGGTAGTTTATGTAGCTGGGGTGTGGAGTTCACACAAAGGTTGCTTCTCCACCTGTTATTATTAATTATTTTTGCAGCCTGGGTGCTGACCTCCAGCCACAAAACTGTCTGGCTCTAGTGCCTGGCTTCCTAGCCAGCCAGCTTGCTCTCTATCGGCCTCTGGGCAATTACTGTGTCTGGAGATCCCTTGGAGGACGTGTGCTCATATCTGGTAACTTTTATCAGAGCGCTTTTCACTTCTTGTTTCCAGCTCTGTGTCCCAGCCACCTGGGGAGGCTTTGCAGCCTGGGAAGGGGCCAGAACAGGATTAGAGCCCCAGTCTCCTCAGTCACTTATTTGTACCTGGATTGGCCAGGTCAGGTTTGACCTTCAGAGGGTCCCTCATCTGCCTTGTGACTTCTAGAGAGTGCCTTGGCCTCCGAGTGAGAGAAAACAACAGAAATAACTGCAGCTATACTCACATGTGTGGGAATCCGGTGTGGTAAGCCTCTTCTGGAGACATGCCGACAAGGGCCTATTCCTTCCAGATAGGGTACAGACAGATGAAATACGATTTCACCAGAGTTTAACCTAGTGAGCCACTGTTGTTGTTGTTTAACGAGTAGCCAAGGCTGGCCTCGAACTCCTGATCCTCCTGCCTCTGCCTCGGCACCAATTTCCTGCCAGGGTGTGCCACCAAAACTGGCGCCAGGGGGTTTATCAGGCATCCTTACAGATCAGGGGTGAGGGATTAGTTACAGGAACATAGATGGCCCGAAAGTAATTATAGGCCCTAACCTCCTCATAGCTGCATAGATTGAGTTCCCTTTTCAGTTAACCTTCCACACACATCTTCTACAGCCTAGAACATTCTGAGATCACGAGACCACATGCCACAGGGGCAGAATTACGTACAGCTTGGAAGGAGGCTTCGGAGGGCATGGTCAAGACCTCAGGTGGGTGTCCAATGACTCTCCAAATCCCCCCCCCTTCTATGAAGGAGTGTTCACAGGCACAATCTTGAGGGTCTTTTGCTAGTCATAGCTATTTCTGATGAAGATGACAATGGTTGTTTGCTCCAAGGACAGTGCTCTCCAAAGCATTACACCTGTACTGAGCGCCCATCTGTGGACTGACCCAGAGCCCTGCCCAGAGCTCCTCACTGCCAACATCGTCACTTATAACAGAAGTTATATTTTGGGGCTGGAGAGATGGCTTAGTGGTTAGGCATTTGCTGGCAAAGCCTATGGACCCAGTTTTGATTCCCCAGTATCCATGTAAGCCAGATGCGCAGGATGGCACGTGTGTCTGGTGTTTGTTTCAGTGGCTAGAGGCCCTGACATGCCCATTCTCTCTCTCTTTCTCAAACAAAAACAACATTAAAATTTTTTGTTTTGCTTTGTTTTTCGAGGTAGGGTCTCACTCTAGCCCAGGCTGACCTGGAACTCACTCTGTATTCTCAGGGTGGTCTTGAACTCACGGAGATTCTCCTACCTCTGCCTCCCAAATGCTGGGATTAAAGGTATGTGCCACCACATCTGACCCTCATTTTTTTTTTTTAAATTTTTAAAGCATTTTTTTTTTTTTTTTTTTTTTTTTAGAGAGAGAGCACACAAGACAGAGAGAGAGTCAGAGAGGGGGAGAGAGAGAGTCAGAGAGGGGGAGAGAGAGAGAATTGGTGCATCAGGGTCTCAGCCACTGCAATTGAACTCCAGACACTTGCACCAGTTAGTGGGCATGTGCAATCTTGAGCTTGCCTCACCTTTTTTTTAAAATTTATTTTTATTTTTATTTTTATTTATTTATTTGAGAGCAACAGACAGAGAGAGAAAGAGGCAGAGAGAGAGAGAATGGGCGCGCCAGGGCTTCCAGCCACTGCAAACGAACTCCAGACACGTGCGCCCCCTTGTGCATCTGGCTAACGTGGGTCCTGGGGAAGCGAGCCTCGAACCAGGGTCCTTAGGCTTCACAGGCAAGCGCTTAACCACTAAGCCTCTCTCCAGCCCACCTTTTTTTTTTTTTTTTCCAAGGTAGGGTTTCACTCTAGCTCAGGCTGACCTGGAATTCACTATGTAGTCTCAGGGTGCCCTCGAATTTATGGTGATCTTCCTACCTCTGCCTCCTGAGTGCTGGGATTAAAGGTGTGTGCCACCACACCCTATAAAACACATTCTTTTTTAAAAAAAATATATTTTATTTATTTATTTGAGAGGGAGAAAAAGAGAAAGAGAGAGAGAGAGAGAGAGAGAGAGAGAGAGAGAGAGAGAGAGAATGGGCACATCAGGGCCTCCAGCCACTGTAAAGGAACTCCAGATGCATGCACCCCCTTGTGCATCTGGCTTACGTGGTCCTGGAGAATTGAACTGGGGTCCTTTGGCTTTGCAGGCAAATGCCTTAACCACTAAGCTATTTCTCCTGCCTCATCTTTGTGTGTCTGGATTATGTGGGATCTGGAGAGTTGAACATGGCTCCTTAGGCTTTGCAGGCAAGCGCCTTAACCACTAAGCCATCTCTCCAGCCCACATACATTTTTTAAAAATAGAAGTTATATTTTCAAGAGCAAGGCGTGGCCACAGTGGATGATGAATACGTAAAGGAAAGTAGGGGACCCCGAGGCTCCTTCCTGCTGGGGTCCCATCACCGCCTCCTCCTGGAGGTGAGCCATATCCAGTGACTTCCTGGTGACTCCTGCCTGTGCCCTAGATTCTCTCACCTTTGTCCTCAGCCTGGAAGAGTCCACTTCCCTCTTCCTTGTCCCCACTGGTGCCTGCTCGCAGAGCGAGCTTCCTGCTGATTGTGACTTTTCCTGCCCCACAGCTGATCCCTTAGAGTCATCAGAAAAGCAAGCATCTTTGTTGGAGAGATGGCTCAGTGGTTAAGAGCATTTCTTTTTTTCTTTTCTTTTCTTTTTTTATTTATTTGAGAGTGACAGACAGAGAGAGAAAGAGGCAGCTAGAGAGAGAGAGAGAGAATGGGCGCGCCAGGGCCTCCAGCCACTGCAAACGAACTCCAGACGCATGTGCCCCCTTGTGCATCTGGCTAACGTGGGTCCTGGGGAAATCGAGCCTCGAACTGGGGTCCTTAGGCTTCATAGGCAAGCGCTTAACCGCTAACCCATCTCTCCAGCCCAAGAGCACTTCTTGTGGCAGGAGAATGCCCAAGATACTGCACAGATTTGATCCCCGGGACCCATATAAACAGCTGAGCAGGGCCACACACATCAGTCACCCTAGTCCAGTGGGTAGCAGAGATCAGAGAATTGTTGATGCTTGCAAAAACAAAACACAAACAAAACAACAAAAACCAACTCCAAAACAAACAAACAAACAAACAAACAAACCAAACAACCCAACTCCAAAACCGGCAAGCTCTGGATCAATTAGAGACTCTGGTTCAAGTAAGAAGATACCCAGTGTTCCTCTTGGGCCACCATAGGTGAAAGCACTCCTCTGCAGGGGAGTGCCTGGGGCATCACACAGGCACATACACATGAATACAACACACACACACGCATGCACGCATGCACGCACGCACGCACGCACGAAAAGAAAAAAAAAAGAGAAAGAAAAACAAAACTTCCCAGGCTTGGTAATAGCTTCCTCCCAGACCCCAAATTCCAGCTAAGTGTTTGGAAACCCTGAGTGAGGCTCAGGCTGAGCACCCTTGGTCCCATGGGTGGCAGTGGAGTCCAGGACCACAGTAGAGCTCTCTGGGAGCTGGGATCCCTGAGGAGGGAAGGCGTGGACAATGGCTCAGTGTCCACAGACAGCTCAGTAGTGAGTTCTAGAAGGGGGGGGTCACTGCTCTGGGCCCCCAGTCTTGATTCTTCTCACGGGTCAGTTAGTTGACGAGTGCCATCTTGCCAGCTGTCAGTCATGCTTCTTCCTTGTTTTACTCTCCGCCAGTCAGGTCTCCATGGCCGATAAGCCCTCTCTCACCTCCTGCTTCCACCATCAAGCATGGCTGCCTGGCCGCTCTCTCGGGAGCCTTGCTGACCCTGTTGCAATCTCTGTGTGTAGTCCTGCCGTGCTCCCTCTCTGCTGGTCAGTCGGGCGGACACGCCTCCCCGCGTGCTCCTCTGACCCCCAGGGGTCAGCGCTGTCTAGCAGGAATCTCGACTTTTTGCAGAATGTCCAGTTGCACTTCCTTCTCTGAGACACTCCCCAAACCCCTCTGAGCTTCCGCTTTGCCTGTAGGGTTTCGGACATGGACTCTCTTGGGTTAGGGTCCAGTCCACTGGCTCCGGGATACAGTTTAGTGTAAGGAATGTTTGTGAGGGGGAGGGCTCGGGACAGATTGATGGTCAGAATGGCAAAGAACCAAGTGTGGACAGAGCACTAGATAGACCCCTTGGTCAGCCCCACAGGGAGTTTGGGAGGCTAGGATATCTCCGTCCATTGTGCCGAGTGGGTGAAGCTGGCCAGGCCTCTTTTTCTTTGTATTTTTTTTTTTCGAGGTAGGGTCTCACTTTAGCTCAGGCTGACCTGGAATTCTCTATGTAGTCTCAGGGTGGCCTCAAACTCATGATGATCCTCCTACCTCTGCCTCCCAAGGGCTGGGATTAAAGGCATGTGCCACCATACCCTGCTATTTTTTTTTAATGAGAGAGAGAGAGAGAGAGAGAGAGAGAGAGAGAGAGAGAATTGGTGCACCAGGGCCTCCAGCCACTGCAATGGAACTCCAGACACACGTGCCACCTTGTGTGTATGTGCGACCTAGCATGCTTGCATCATCTTGTGGGTCTGGCTTATGTGGGACCTGGCAAGTTGAACGTGGGTCCTTAGGCTTCGCAGGCAAGTGCCCTAACTGCTAAGCCATCTCTCCAGCCTCTCTGCGCCCCTTTTGATTAGCTATGGCTACCTGGAGTGTGTGCCTTCCCTCCAGGCAGCTCTCTGCAGCTAAGACTGTCCTCAGAGAGGTTACGAGCTGATGGTAACAAGCCTTCCCTTGAGGGGACACCTGGATAAGTGCCCATTTGAGTGTGGTGGGTTTGTAGAAGTGGCCCCTCCCCCCCTGCCCAGCCTACTGCCCCAAATGCCATTATGATCAGTCACTCAGAAGGAGCAAGGTCAGGAACCCGGGCACTGAAGAGAGAGGGGATGGGCCAAAAAAAGCAACCGTGGAAGGCCAGGGCCCAGGGTGAGCAGGGCAGCGTGACTGGTCCCTGGTGGCCCTCAGAGCCCGCACCACTGTGCTGCTGGGGTGGGGAAGAAGCACTGCGCTTGGGGCTGGAGAGATGGCTTAGTGGTTAAGCACTTACCTGTGAAGCCTAAGGACCCCGGTTCAAGGCTCGATTCCCCAGGACCCACGTTAGCCAGATGCACAAGGGGGCGCACGCGTCTGGAATTCGTTTGCAGTGGCTGGAGGCCCTGGTGTGTCCATTCTCTCTCTCTCTCTATCTATCTGCCTCTCTCTCTCTCAAATACATAAATAAAAATGAACAAAAAATATTTAAAAAAAATTAAAAAAAAGAAGCACTGCGCTTGAGGGCTAGTCCACTACTTGGATTCCAGGAGCGTTGCTCATCAGAAAATGCTACAGGCCAATTCTCAGTGTCGCTTCCCCAGTCCCTGCACCTGCTGCCCCACTGTGCCTCCTGAGCCCAATAGGAGCTGCCACTTTGCTCCTGTAATCCTGGAGCAAGCAGCCCAGTGCCCTGTCTTGGCCTGGTTGTTCCTTCTTCTACATCTCAGTGGTCTGTCCATGCAGGACTCATGTGGGGCTCACCCTGTGAGAAATAAGAATATGGCAGTCCATCATGCATATATGTATATATGTATATGTGTATATCTTTATATATTTTTTCCCCCGAAAGACTTGAATATGTGGCATGGGGAGATGGCTGAGTGGTTAAAGTTCCTTGCCTTGTAAAACCTATTGGCTTAGGTTCAATTCCCCACTACTCCCGTAAAGCCAGATGCACCAAGTGGCACATCCATCTGGACAAGTGACAAGAGAACCTGGCATGCCCATACTCTGTGTTGATGCAGAAGACACAGCTCTCCCCTCAAAGGGGATAAGAGATAGTTTATTCTGGAGCCAAGTATGGCCTGGGAGCAAATATTTAGGTTACCCCAAATTCCATGTTCCAACGCGTTAACAATTTCATGAAGGTTTTATAGTTACAGAACGAAAGAAAGTCATGAATCAAGACACTTTTCAAATACACTGGCTGACCGTCGGGTAGGCGGGTTATAGCAGAGCAGGGACATCTCCAGCATGGGCTCCAGCTGCCATCCAGTGATGTTCTTAGTCCGTGGGTTGGTGGAAGCTGAGGGTCTGTCAGTACATTCCCTAAAGGTCACACCTGATCAGCCGATAGTCACGTGGATGTTAGGTCAGACACAGAGGTGGCCAATAAATGGCTAGTGAGGGGCTAAAGATAGCCCAAGGCAATTCGGCTTTGGTCTTGCAACATTCCATCTGGGTAATCACAGTAGTTTTTATCAGTCCATTGTGCCTTGTTAGAAGTAGGAGAGGCAGATACGGCCCTTTTCAGGGAAAAGTTCACATCTCTCTCTCTCTCCCTCTCAAATAACTAAGCCAAAATAATAATATAAAATAAAAGACTTGGGTTTAACAAACCAGAGGTAGTGAACACCTGCCATTTCGATTTCTCTGTCAGGAGTGGAAATTTATAGGCTGTGAAGCAACTCAATGTGTGCCTGGATCTATAGATATCAAAGCCCCAAGATATAGATAAAAAACTTCCTGTCTTCAAAAAAACAGAATCAGAACCGAGGTCAGCTAAACAGAGACACTGCAGAAGCTCGGGTGGGGGTTGTATCAGAACACCAGGAAGACTGTACCTCCCCAATGTGAGAAATCTGAACTACAGTATGTCTTTGTTGATTAAGGAGTTAGACAAGATGAGGAAACTCATCTCTAGAGGACGTCACTTAGTGGAAATCCCTTCTTGAGTCAACAGCCTTTGAAACCAAAGATTGGCCAATCACATATGAATGTGAAGGCAAACTCCGACTAAACGTAATAAGACATTGGACTCTGCATTAAGATAAAAACCTGGTGGACTTCCCACTGGGAGTGCATGCTTGCCTGAACTCTTTATAGCTATGCACACTTACATTTTAAAAATATTTTATTTAAAAATTTTTATTTTTATTTTTATTTGAGGCAGAGGGAGAGAAAGAGAGAGAGAGAGAGAGAGAGAGAGGGAGGGAGAATGGGCACTCCAGGACCTTTAGCCACTGCAAACGAACTCCAGATGCATGTACCACCTTGTGCATTTGGCTTACGTGGGACCTGGAGAATCGAACCTGTGTTCTTAGGCTTTGCAGGCAAGTGTCTTAACCACTAAGCCATATCTCCAGTCTCTAAAAATACTTTTATTTCTTAGCTGTGCATGGTGGTGCACGCCTTTAATCCCAGCACTAGGGAGGCAGAGGTAAGAGGAGGATTGCAATGAATTCAAGGCAACCTGAGACTATATAGTGAATTCCAGGTCAGCCTGGGCGCAAGAACCTACCTTGAAAAACCAAAAAAAAAAAAAAAAAAGTTTATTTCTTTATTTGAGAGAGATAAAGACACACACACACACACACACACACACACACACACACTTACACCAAAAACAAACAAACAGAAAACCAAAACCAAAAACTATTTTTTTTAGAGAGAGTGAGAGGCAGAGAAAGAATTGGCATGCCAGGGCCTCAGCCAATTAAATCGAATTCCAGATGCTTGTGCCACCTAGTGGGTATGTGTAATCTTGTGCTTGCCTCACCTTTGTGTGTCTGGCTTATGTGGGATCTGGAGAATTGAACATGGGTCCTTAGGCTTTGCGGGCAAGTGCCTTAACTGCTAAGCAATCTCCACAGCTCCCAAAAGCTATTTTTAAATTTTCTTTTTTAATTTTTAAACTGAGCTGGGGATGTGGCTCAATGGTAGAATTTCTTGCCTAGTATGCATGGGGCCCTGGGTTCTGTCCCTACCATTGCTAAAATAAAATAAAGTAAAATAAAATAAAAACTTTAGGGCCGGAGAGATGGCTCAGCAGTTAAACATGCACTTTCTTTCTTTTAAAAAAATTTTAAAAATTTTTATTGATTTATTTGCAAGCACACACACACACACACACAGAGAGAGAGATACAGAGAAGAGACAGACAGACAGAGTGGGTGTACCAGGGCCTGTAGCCACTGCAAACAAATTCCAGATGCATGTGCCCCTTGTGCATCTGGGTTATGTGGGTCCTGAGGAATTGAACCTGGATCCTTTGGATTTGCAGGCAAATATCTTAACTGCTAAGCCATCTCTCCAGCCCTAAATGTGCACTTTTTTGCAAAGTCTGCTGGATCAGGTCTGATTCTCCAGTTGCTAAGCAAAGCTGGATGCACAAAATGGCACATGTGTCTGGAGTTCATTTGGAGAGACAAAAGACCCTGGCATGCCCCCCCCCCATCCTCTCTCCCCTCACAATAAATAAATAAAAATATTTTGGGGCCTGGAGGGATGGCTTAGCAGTTAAGGTGTTTGCCTGCAAAGCCAAAGGACCCATGTTTGGTTCCCCAGGACCCACGTTAGCCAGATTAGCCAGATGCACAAGGGAACGCACGTGTCTGGAGTTCGTTTCTAGTGGCTGGAGGCCTTGGCATGCCCATTCTCTCTCTCTCTCCCCCCTCTCTGTCAAATAAATAAATAAATAAATAAAGTATTAAAAAATATTTTTGAAAACCTGTAAGTCAGGAGAAATTCCTTCCCACTTAAGTTCTATCTGTTCCATTTACTATTGCAAGCTTCTGTGGCAAGATGTGGTCGCTCAGCTTCTGCTCTGCTAGCTTTTCCTGCCATGGTGAAACTTCTCAAAACTGTAAGCCGAAATAAACCCATAAGGCTTCTGGGTAGGTGTTTGTCCCGACAATGAGAAGTTAATTGCAACAGTATCCTTTGGGCTTTTAAAATTTTTTTATTTTTTAGAGAAGGGGGGGAATTGGAGCTCCAGGGCCTCAGCCCCTGCAATTGCACTCCGGACACTTGCGCCACCTAGTGGACACGTGTGACCTCGCACTTGCCTCGCCTTTGTGCGTCTGGCTTACGTGGCATCTGGAGAGTTGAACATGGGTCCTTAGGTTTCTCAGGCAAGCGAGCAAGCACCTTAACTGCTAAGCCATCTCTCCAGTCCCTCCTTGGGCTTTCTAAGTGGCAGCCCAAGCTACAAGACAGAAGAAAAGAATACTGGAGTAAGGTGGCAGTGGCCATACCTCTTGGTGTATGCTGCTGGGAGAGGAACACAGACCTACTTTACAGGAGAGGAGTGTTCAGACAAATTCCCACTGTGGTTCAAACAACCACAACTGAGTCTAAAGACACGTGGTTTGTATCTGTTCCTTCCTGATCTGCTAGCAAATGATGAGCGCTGTACTGAGAGGCAGAGAGAGCTCCCCAGCCTGAGGAGTGGGGGTCTCACAGAGACTGGAGGGCAGCAGGAAGGAAGCCCAGCATGGCCAAGGCAGCCACTGTCTGTCTTTCTCCTTATTGTCAGCAGAGGGCGCTGGTGGCAGCTGGAGGAGACAGAGTTCCTTAGGCTGGTGATTTTCTTTGGCTTCTGTGTGCTGGGGCCTGGCTGGTGACAAGCCCCGTGGCTTGCTGCGCCTCATGGCATGCCATACCCCATGTACCACATGGTATTTGATACCAAGCCCAGCTAGTTTTTTCCTGAACCAAGCCTCCCTGCCACTGAATCTTCCCCAACAGAGACCTGGACGTTGCCTGTGGAGGAGGTCTTTCCCTTGGGTCGTTTCAGTCTAGAAGCATCAGCCTCTCCTGCCCTAAGGAGTCTCACTCAATACTTGCCACAGTTTCACATCCATTACTTGTGTGTGCGCGCGTGCGGGGGTGTGCATGCCAGGGCATGCACGTGGAGGTCAGAGGATAACTTGGAGTGTCATTCATCACCTTGCACATTGTTTGAGGCAGGGTCTCTCATCACTAGGGGCCCGTGGGCTTCCACTCATCCTACCATCGTCGTCTTCCATCTCTCTGTAGGTTACACTGGGACTACAGGTACCTGCTATGTGTCTGGCTTTTTCCTGGTTCTTGGGATCCAGACTCTTTGTGGAGAGCACTTTGTCCTCTGAGCTACCTCCTCAGCCTCATGTTGTTCCTGTGGATTCACACCTCGGATTGGGCTGAAGGATGCATAGGCCAGCATTGCTTCTCCCTGGGTGCCCCCCGCAGTGTAGCTGGGAGATGTTGGAGGCAGAACAGCATACCCCTGATGGAATCTATGGGAGGCACCATGCTGCCACCCGGAGGTCATTTTAGGGACTGCACTTGCCAGCCACTCTCCCAGGTCCAGGTATTAGCGCTGTGCCAAAGGACCTGTTTCTGCTTGCTGGTCCCAAGCTCTGCCTACCTGCTTCCTGAGGATGCAGCGGGGGAGTGCACCGGTCTATGCTGCCTGTCAGGGAGCGAGCTGCGGCCACCAGAATGTGATGGAGGCCCTGCCCATATCCCATGGCCTGTGCTATATACTGAGGGCAGGCTGTGGGCTCTGAATGACAGGGCTTGAGGTCCCGGTCCTGGAGCACCAGATGTTATTGTGGACCAGGCCAGATGCTGCTACACAAGCTGCGAGTGCTGCTATGCTATGGAGACTCTAGGCTTTAGTGATAACAAGTCACCATCCATCCATTATTCATTCTTCCAGTGGATGGTAAGGGACCATTTTCCACATTTCCAGGTTAGGGACTGGGGAAACAAAAGTGTACTTACATCTCATAGCGTGTGCGTGCGTGCACACATGCGTGTGCAAGTGCACACACACAGGTGATACGCACAGGAAGGAGGTAATTCCAGCTGATGCCCTGTGGTGGCCAGGAAACAGAGTGGGCATGTGGAGATTGGGGACTGGGAATCCTGCTTCTAAGACGCAGCTTTCAGCAGGAGCCTGAAGGAGAGAAGTAGCACAGTGAACAGAAGGCATTGGGAAGAGGGTGGAAGGGACAGAGGGCTGGTGGGCAGGAGAAAGGGGCTGGAGCTGTGGGTAGGGCTCTCTGCTTGCTGCTATGATAACCAAGCGGTTTTAAAACAGAGCTGCACTAGATGAATGCTGTATGAGGCTCCCACCCATCACCGAGAGAAGATTGTATTTTTGGAGGTCAGTATGGGGTGGAGAAGCCAAAGAAGAGATGACAGTATTGCACTGAAGATTCCTGGTGGGGGCTTCTCAAACCAAGGCCAGGGATGCTCTGGGGCGCTGTAATTTTGCTAGCTGGGAGGTCTCCCTGCAACTGTCAGGGTTGGATCCAGGCTCAGTGGCACTTGCTGCCTCTGTAGCTGCTGCTGTCTGACCTTTGTCTTTGCAGATGTGAGTTCTCTCTCCTGAAGCTTTGACCTCATGGGGAACAGTCCTGTCACTGGAGGTCATGACCTTGGGTGCTACAGCTCTCAAAAGACCTGTGGCGTGGTCATGGACTTGACTTCTCAATTCTGTCCTTAAGAACTACTGTGCCTCTAGCCTTTGGACCTCCCTGACCCTGAACTAAGGATATGGCTCTTTTTTTTTTTGGTGTTTAAAAATTTTATTATTTATTTGAGAGAGAGAGAGAGAGAGGCAGATAGAGAATGGGCAAGCCAGGGCCTTCAGCCACTGCAAACGAACTCCAGATGCATGTGTCACCTTGTGCATCTGGCTTATGTGGGTTCTGGGGAATCGAACCTGGGTCCTTTGGCTTTGTAGGCAAGTGCCTTAACTGCTAAGCCACCTCTCCAGCCCTGGTGGTTGTTTTTGAGACAGGTTCTTCCTCTGTAAAGCAGGTCAGCCTTGAACTTGAATTTGGCTTCCCAAATGCTGGGATTACAGATGTATGCCACTATACCTGACTAGTGTGTGTGTGTGTGTGTGTGTGTGTGGAGAGAGAGAGAGAGAGAGAGAGGTGGGAGAGGGGAGGAAGAAGGAGGAGGGGAGAGTGCTTATATATAGTAGTCCCCCTTGTCCACAGGGGACATGTTCCGAGACTCCCCAGTGGATACCTGAAACCACAGCGTTCAGTCCCTTATAAAATGTAGTTTCTCCTTTACTTATATTTATATACGTTTAATTTATAAGCCAGGAACATCAAGAAATTAACAATTAGTCATAAAATAGAGCAAATACAGTAAAGATGCACTGCAATAGGCTGTCAGCACCACCACTCTCGAAATTGGGGACGACATTAAGTAAAATGAAAGTTATTGAAAAACAAAATACCATGTTCCTGCTACAGTCCAAAGCTAGCGCTGACTTGGGCAGTAGCATATACAGTGTGTCTACACTGAGAAAGGCAGACGCACGTGCTGGGTGGGGCAGGGTGACACCCTGTGGGACGTCGTCACAGTAACGCAGAACAGTGCACGATTTAACACCGGCAAGGTGCTTAGCTCTGGCCTTTCATTTAACATTCTCAGATGTGACTGCTTCATGATGATTACATGGCACACGCAGACGCTTTGCAAACACGGAGGCACCATTTCTAGGCAGTAAGATTCGCCCACCGTGGTACATAGCTGTGTAAGTCCAGGCAGACACAGGGTCACAGAACCACCACTGTCAGTCATCTACAGTCCCAGCATCCCAGCTCCTCAGCCTCAGACAAGTAGCAAAAATGACTTCCTGACCCTGCCATGGGATCCAGTGGTCCATGTGTTTATTCCCGAGGAGTTTCATCCGCCCGGGATGGGCCAAGGCATGCTGGATGTGGACGGCATTCGACTCCTGTAGATTGTAGTGATTGCTAACAGACGGCCGTGTGCAGGTTGGGGGTAACGGTAGATCCTCATTTCTCTAGGGCAAGCACTGGGTCCTCTCTGAGGAGAACCGCCGGCATGTTTCCAGACCGCGGGCTCCTGTTCTCCTCCAGTTGTTCTTCGTACCACCCCCAATGGGTACCAACGGTTTTTAAATTTTTTATTTTTAGCCATTCTAATGGCTGTGCAGCTGGGTCTCAACATGGTGACAACTTACGTGTCCTCAGTGAACAATGGTGTTGGGTGCCTCTTCAGTTGATTTTTAAATTTTTACTTTTTGTTTATTTATTTATTTTGAGAGTGACAGACACAGAGAGAGAAAGAGACAGATAGAGAGAGAGAGAGAGAATGGGCGCGCCAGGGCCTCCAGCCACCAGACATGTGTGCCCCCTTGTGCATCTGGCTTATGTGGGTCCTGAGGAATCAAACCAGAGTTCTGAGGGTTCGCAGGCAAACACCTTAACAGCTAAGCCATTTCTCCAGCCCCTCAATTAAAAAAATTCTTTTTATTTGTTTATTTGAGAGCGACAAACAGAGAAAGAGGCAGAGGGAGAGAGAGAGAGAGAGAGAGAGAGAGAGAGAGAGAGGGAGAATGGGAGCGCCAGGCCTCCAGCCACTGCAGACGAACTCCAGACGTGTGCGTCCCCTTGTGCATCTGGCTTATGTGGGTCCTGGGGAATCGAGTCTCGAACCAGGGTCCTTAGGCTTCACAGGCAAGCGCTTAACCGCTAAGCCATCTCTCCAGCCCTTCAGGTGATTTATTTTCTATTTGGATGTCTTCTTTGGTGAAAGGTCTTCTCAAATCACGTGTGAACAAACTCCAGACGCATGCGCCACCTTGTGCATCTGGGTTTATGTGGGTACTGGGGAATCTAACTCGGGTCAGTAGGCTTTACAGGTAAGCACTTTAATCACTGAGCCGTATCTCCAGTCCTGGGTTGCTTGTTTTTCGAGTCTTGAGAGGTCTTCATAGAGTGTGACTCAAGTCCACCAGCCTTTCTGAAAGGTTTTCACTGCTTTCAATCCTGTGACACTGATGAGCTGTCCCTACCTCCCCACTTGGGGTTGAGGGCCTTTCTCTGACTCAGTGGCCTTTCCACTCTGGAGGTCCTGTGGTGCTGGCCCCCTTCCATGGGCCCTCACCCTTGACCAGAGGGGTCTGGATGATATGCCTGGACGCCTTGCACTGCTCCTGGCTCAGGGTCCTTGGCAGAGGTCGCCCGGCGAGACTTTCCCTGGCTCCAGTCTCCACCAGCCCTGGCGCCTCCCTGGCGTCATTCCTACCTGCAGACTTCCGAGACTGGTGATAAGGTGAACAGTTTATATCATAATCCATTTTAAGTGCCGCCCAGCCCCTCCTGTAGGAGGCCCAGCTGATGGCCGTGTGTGTGTGTGTGTGTGTGTGTGTGTGTGTGCGTTTGTGTTGGGGGGTGCTTGTGGAGGATGGAAGGGTCTAGAGAGAGGGTGTCCAGGACTCTCACAGTCATACTGGCACAGGCTCCCCTGAATGAGGCCAGTGGTGACCCTAGCCTTGAGTTGGCATCAGAGGGAAGGAGGACTGGTGGGTTCCCCCATGCCTCAGGGGTGGGAAGCTGCTGGCCAGGGCAGAGCCAAGCCTGTCCGTGTCCCAGAAGCGCACCAAGATACTGAGCCTCAGCCCCAGGTAGGCCAGACAGTGGAGTGTGAAGGTCTGACAACACGAGGAAGCTTCTGCCATGCTCAGCAGCCATCTATGCTGGGCCTGGGTCTCGTGACGTGCTCAGCAAGTTTGGGGCCCAACTCCTCTGCTAGTGTGTCAGGTGAGAGGCTGCGTGTCTGGAGCCCTCCAGGAAGTGACCCCTGGAGCCAGAGGGAACACAGAAGAGATTGTGCCACACAATGGACAAAGGGGGGCCGGCTTTCCAACGTGCCTTCCTCCTTGCTTTTCAACCCGAATCCCAGGGCTGTGCTGGTCTATATAAAGCCCGTGCTACTGGGGCTTGGAGACTTGGGTGTGTGGACGGCAGGGTGGGTATAAGGATGGGGCCAGTACTACTGACTTGGGTCCTGGTGATGCTCTGGGTGCCTGTGGCTCCAGTCGAGGTCTTGCTGCAGCCTGACTTTGATGCTCAGAAGGTACCGGGCCTCCTGCTTTGCCCTGGTGGGGAAGGGCTACGTCCCAGCTGGAAACACGTTGGCTGGGAGTAGGAATCACCACTGTCTGTGTTGGGCTTGCTGTGGGTCCAGCAGGGGAATGCTTTAGACCCACTGCCCATTAGGTCCTGAAATAGGTTATCACAAGGCCCACTCCGAAAGTGGGGAAAAAGCGATCCCTGTCTATCCCAAAGCAGACCTTCACTGTGTGACCTTGACCGGGAGAATGCTTCTCTGGCTCTTGGCTTGTCCCTGGGATTTCTGGGCAAGGAGGTTCGGCTGCTGGCAGCTGGCCTGTGGTCACAGAGCTTACCCTGCAGTTCTCAGGCCTCTGGTATGTTGGGGCCATGGTGTCGGACTGCAAAGTCTTCCTGGGCAAGAAGGATCACATGCTGATGTCCACCAGGGCTGTCAATGCCACTGTGGAGGGTGACCTCCATGTCCACATGGAGTTTCCAAGGTCAGTGGCATGCATGTGGCATGGCTGGCTGGGGTAGGGGTCAAGGCCGTTGGAGTCGAGTGACGGCTGTACACTTGCAGGCAAGACAGCTGTAACCGGAAGGACGCCGAGTACCTGAGGGTGGGCTCCCAGGGGCACTTCCGAGTGCCAGGTAGGTCCAGCAGGCTTCCTCTAAAGGGCAGTGGATGGGCTGGCATAGGGACCCCACCCCACTCCTCGCCCTTCCAGCCCGGCCCCCTGTCCTCTGGGGGCAGCCTCTCCTTCAGTGGCGGGATTCATGGGCTGCAGGGCGTGGCGCGCAGTCTGGTCCACATCTCCACTCACGGCGCCTCCTCTTCTGCAGCCCTGGGCTACCTGGATGTGCGCATCTCTCACACTGACTACAGCTCCTTCGCCGTTGTCTACATCTACAAGGAGCTGGAGGGTGCACTGAGCACCATGGTGCAGCTCTACAGTGAGCCCCCCTTCCCACCTCCTCCTGCACTGTCTCTGTACTTCAACATCATCCCATCCAGTTTTCTCCCTCCTTCCCTATATCCCTACCCCTCCCTCTTTGTGCCCTACCCACCTTCCTCTTGATCCCCCCCCCCCTTGCCTCTTCTCCACTCCCTCGATTCCGCCCATTGGCCCCTTTTACGTTGTGTTTAGAACCGTCCCACTCCACCCTTGCCCTACGTCCCACCTCTTAGGACTTACCCTACCTCTGTGCCTGACCCCACCTCACCAGTCTGGGCCTGCTAAGACCGAGGGTGGTAGGTGGGGGTGGAGGTGGGAAGTGAGGTTTGGTGATAGCAGGTTTGGACCTCCCCAGCTATTGACCTAGAGGGGTTTGACGGGACTGGTCACTGGGGGCCAGACAACATGGGTACAATACATGCTGTTCTTTGAGGTGGGGACCTTCCCATTGCCTGGTCAGCTTCCCTGCCTGAACCCCCAAATGGATTCTACTTTAGTTTCTGGGGCTGTCCAACATGGTGAGGTGAGGGATGAGGGCTGGCAGGAAAATTAAAGGAAAAGACTCTTTAGGAGAGTGGGCTCAGAAGAAGGAACACAGCCCCTGACTGGGCCCGGCCTCTCCGGCCTTCACAGCTTTCCACAGAACCTCGGCAACAGGGGGCAGTCGTGTGTGTGTGTGTGTGTGTGTGTGTGTGTGTGTGTGTATGTGTGTGTGTGTGTGTGTGTGGAAGGTCCAGTGCCAGCTCCTGAATGGCCTTTGTCCCGGGACAGAGCACAACCTGCAGTCTTTCTGTCAGCCCCTGAGGGAAGCAGAATAAGGCCAGGAGACCCTCCACCCCTCTTGTCCCTGCCACAGCCCTTGTGAATGGCTGGGTTTCTCAGCGATCCCCTGCTCTGCCCCAGGCAGGACCCAGGACCTGAGTCCGCAGGCCCTGAAGGCCTTCCGTGATTTCTACCCAACTGTGGGGCTCCTGGATGACATGATGGTCATGCTGCCTAAGTCAGGTATCTAGGTTGAGTCGGCCCACCCAGGCCCACAGCCCAGAGCAGCCCTTCCCTTCTCATGGGACGATGGGCAGCAGATGGCCTACCCAGCCCCCAAGCCCTCTTCAGTCCCCAACATAGCCAAGGAGAGGTTTTTTTTTGGGGGGGGGGGCAATTCCTGAGAGATAGTGTCCAGCCACTTCTCTGGGGATGGTGGGGCTGCCCAGGGCTCAGGCACCCAGGGGTTGGGGGCTGTAGGAAGGGAGGGCAGTGCCTGCCAGCTCGGCTCATAGGGTTTTCTTCCCATAGATATGTGCTCTACAGGGCAAGGAGACACCTCAGTACCTCCAGAGACCAATACCAGCCCTACCCAGCCTGGGGACAGAGTGAGTTCTCTGCTGAGCTCGGGATGGCCCCTGGTACCTTCCTCTCACCCCTGAGATCTGCTGTCCCTTCTGTTTCGTGAGCCCCTTGCTTCTGGCCTCTGTTTAGGACAGCCGTCCTGGCTCCTGGGGATACAACAGTAAGCTACAACAAGTAGAAGTTAGAAATTGAGGTGTCTGCTTGGCTCTCTTTAGGAGCTGGGAAAGAGCACCTGCCTGGGCCCCCCCTCAGCTTCCAGTGGCTCCTTCCAGCCTTGGCTATATCACTCACGGAGTGCCTCCTGGTCACCAACCTCTTCTCTCTGCCTGTCTATGTCCAAATTTCCTGCTTCTCTATGGATGGCCCTTGTTGGGCCAGGGCCACCCTAACTCCAGGAGGATGGCATCTGAGATCCTTAGCTAATATGTTTGAAAAGGCCCCGTTCCCAAGTAATTTTCCATTTGGAGGTTCCAGGTGACTGTCAAAATTGGGGGACGCTATTCAATCCACCATCCCCCATGTCCCCATAGCCTCTGAACTTCCTCCCCAGGGCCCGTGCCCTACTCTGTAATGGCCTCATCCTGTCCTCAAGAGCTTCACAATGGCAGAACTGCCAACTTTACATTCATTTCCTACCACAGGACTAGGTCTGGGAATCTTTGGGACCTTGATGTAGGTAGGATCTCGGGGGTGACCTCCCTAGACCAGAGCAGAAAGCTGTCAGGTTCCTATCCAAGCTCATCACTAAAAATCTGGACACTCACAAAACCACGAGAAGTAGATGAAGTGTGACAGTCACCTGCATCAGGTGGGGGTTTGGTATGGGAGAAGACAGCCCTGTGACATTTCCTGGGGTGGCAAGGAGAGAAATTTGTGGTGCATTTCTCCCGATCTCCAGCCTGCTCTTGTCATTTTCCTGCCTTCCCAATGCCCCACATCTTGGCACTTTTCTGGCGAGCAGGCACTACTGACTATTCACAGTTCCTCTTCTCCCTGCCTGCCTACCCCAGCAGCCGGGGGCGTTGGTGCTGCTTCTATTTTTCAAGGGTCTAAAAGCACTTAAGTCTCCATCGTCATCTGGTGGCTTTGAAAACGTGAGGGGAGGGAATTAATGTCACATCATCTTGGGCTTTCTTGCCGCTTTGGTCCCCTTGCCCAAGAACTGGCAGAGCTTGGGGCTTGTCGGTAAAAGTGAAGGAGTGTGGCTGGTTTCCAAGGCCCCTGGGGCAAGTGTCATGGGGAGCGTTTCTAGTCTGGGGCCCTCCGGGGAGCTGTGTGTGTGTGTGTGTGTGTGTGTGTGTGTGTTTCCAGGTTTGCAGAAACTTTAGTGGTGGAATTGGTTCTTCTTGTCCTGGTGGGTAAAAGCCTTGGAGGCAATGCCCAGCTGCAGGGAGCAGTGAGGGCATTTGCCCAGGCAATGATGATGGGGTAGCTGTGTTTTTCCCATGCAGGGTGAACCTGGAGCAATGAATCTCATCACCTCAGGAGCTGAATGAGGTCCATGGCCCTTGGAGACCACCGGGGCCCGCCACCTCCATCTCTCATATCATGAATCCACCCCAGTCCAGGGGCCTTCTCCTTCTGCCCAATAAACAGATTCTCAGCTTCATGGCTCCTCACCTCTTTGGAGATGCCCTTGGCAGGGCACTGTGGACCCTGTCTTCACCGTAGCCCTCCTGGGGAGACTGGGGCAGGCAGCAGGTTTAAAGGGGACTCTAGCCTCTTGGGGTTTTCTAACAGAGTGTGTAGGAGACTGCAGCCAAACTTGGCAATGTTGGTGGAAAAACTCAGCACATCCCATTTGGCCCCATGGGTTCATTGTGCCTATAGGTGCCAAGGGGAAGAGGGGCCCTGGCCACCGGGGCTCCTATAGGTATCACAGGTCAAATGCAGGAGCTGGAGTTGTAACAGCTGGAAGGCCATGGAGTTGGAATTGAAGGGGTTTTAAAAAATATTTTATTTATTGGAGAAAGAGGCTGATATATATATATATATATATATATATATATATATAGAGAGAGAGAGAGAGAGAGAGAGAGAGAAAGAAAGAGAGAGAGAGAGAATGGATGCACCAAGAACTCCAGCCACTGCAAATTCCAGATGCTTACACCACCTTGTGCATCTGGCTTACTTGAGTACTGGGAAATCAAACTTGGGTCCTTAGGCTTTGCAGGCAAGCACTTTAACCACTCAGCAATCTCTCCAGTCCCTTGAAAGGGTTTTGTCTTCCAACACCACTGAAATCTTGGGTACATGGTTTAGATCTCTAGAAGCCTGAGGAGTGGGTCAGGCTTGTGGCCAGCATGCTCTCAGACCTGGCCAGCCATTGTACTCCGCCACAGAACTCCTGGACACATAGAACCACCTTGTTCCATCCTCGTGTCTCAGATCAAGAGACTGGGGCACAGTGTCTAGGCAAGTTATTCAAGGTCACACAAGCAGGCAAGTGGCCAGGCTGGCATTCAAACCCAGGGAATCAGGCTCCAGGGTTTGACCTGCACACTACCCTTGAATGAGATGTGGTGTACAGGGAACTCTCCCCAGGGACTGTCACCACGTTGTCCTCACCATTGTGGTGCCCAGTCTCCTTATGGGTCCAGTGATCGCACTTCAAAGAATCAAGTGTGAGGAGCAGGAAGTGCTGGAGGTTCTGGTCCATCGCTCAGTGTCTGTGGTCCTCAGGGGACAGAAGCAGGAAGCTGTGAGTCCTGAGTGGCACTGCCCTCATCCTGCTCTGGTTACCCACAGAACTGTGTGCCACCCACCGTGCTTCCTATCCTCCCACTCCTGCCTGCCAAGTCTACCTGCGTGGTCCCCAGAGGCATGGCTTGTTAGCCTGTGACCAGAGCCGGTGGCTCCTCAGTTCCCAGGTCTCTGAGTGGTCCCTTGTGGCAGCTGCTGTGTTTCCCTGCAACTGTTTGATGGTGCAGCCAGTGTCTGCTGTAGCTGGGGTCCCTTTGAGCGGTGGGCTTTAATGACCTAGACATCCCCATAAGATATCTAAGCCTTGAACTTCCCCAGGTGGACTTGGGTCCCTCAGAACACAGGATGCCAACTTGGGCAGAGTTGCTTTGGACCCCCTGAACCCCCCCTTAGCCATATGGTACCCTCCCCCTCAGCTGTACGAAGTCCTGGGTGCTGGACCCCTAGGCCCCAGAATGACTGAGTTCCCTGAGAGGTGCCGGTACTACACCCTGTGACCTCCCAGCTAGGTGTCATGTGGCCCCCGTTGACCCCCATTTTCTCTTTCATTGGGAGGGAATGGAAAGATAAAATGAGTATTTTACTTTTTTTGTAGCTCATTTCCAGAGGGCGAGAGATTTTTGTTTTAAATACGCATTCGCAAATCAAGTTGGTTTGGCCTGGGCGTGGTGGCGCACGCCTTTAGTCCCAGCACTTGGGAGGCAGAGATAGGAGGATCGCCGTGAATTTCGAGGCCACTCTGAGACTACATAGTGAATTCCAAGTCAGCCTGGGCAAGAGCAAGACCCTACCTCGGAAAAAAAAAAGTTAAGTTGGTTTGGAAAAATAAAAAAATGCCTGCCTTAAAAAAATGATCTCCATGGCCCCGAGAGATGCTTGCTTGGTACATTTAAGAACCAGGGCTGGAGAGATGGCTTAGCGGTTAAGCGCTTGCCTGTGAAGTCTAAGGACCCCAGTTCGAAGCTTGATTCTCCAGGACCCACATTAGCCAGATGCACAAGGGGGCGCACACGTCTGGAGTTCGTTTGCCGTGGCTGGAAGCCCTGGCGCGCCCATTCTCTCTCTCTCTCTCTCTCTGCCTCTTCCTCTCTCTGTCACTCTCAAATAAATAAATAAAAATGAACAACAAAAAAAAAAAAACTTTTAAAGAACCATGTCACGGTCTTGTGGGACACTTGCAGTCAGGAGGGGGTCACAGGTCAGGTGGAGGGTGGTCCTGGGAGTATAGCAGCATGATGTAGGAGGTGAGGTCTGGGCAGGATGGACCTGGGAGATAAACTAGGGCATTGTTACTTATGGGGAAACTGAGGTAAGGTAGCTTGCTTGGGTCCTACCACAGAAGATAGGGGTTAGGGTTGGTGCAGTCACACTGCACAGTCCCTCAGTGTCCACACACTTGGCTACCGGATGTCTAGCCCAGGCCAACCCCGGTCTGGGTGCGGGTGTGCTGGGCTCACGGCATCTGAGCGGAAACGTCAGGAGACTCTGAGCGGCCGGCAACCACGTTTGCCCAGTGACATTCTCCGGTGGCTGCACACGTGTATGTCCTCCACATAAAAGCCTGGGTGCTTTGCAAACAGAGGCTACAAGCCAGGCCCTGGGATGGAGGCCAGGCTGCTGAGCACCGTCATGGGCCTCCTGTGGTTCCCACTGCAGGCAGAGTTTACCGAGGTGGACTTGGCCAAGGTGAACTTTCCTTCTTAGCTTGGAGACATCCCTGAAGCTTAGTAGGGAATTGGACAGGGAGGGGATGGCTTATCCAGGCACTCCAGGGCCCTTTCTAACTCCCAGTTGACAACTGCGGAGCAGGCAGGGGCAGGATGCACCCTGGTTGGTCCCCACAAGGGCAGGCAGCCAAGGGTCCTGGCGGGCCCGTGAGCTCTGTGGGCCTCTTCTGTATGTCCCTTGTGCTGAGAAGATGGTTGCTGTCCTCAGCCGGGTCACTTCAGGGTCCTTGGTGATTTACAGAATTGGAGTCCAATGTGGCTCCCTCCTGTTGCCTAATCTTGGGGTGCCCTGTGATCCTGTGTACTACGGAGCCAGAGGAGATGTTGTCTGGCTTGGGCACCTTCATGCTTGTATTCCCTCTAGGCACTCCAGTTGCAGGCTGGGCATGTACTGGACGCTCAGAGGGGACAGGCTTTGGGGACCCAGATTCTTTTGTAGTGATGGCCAGTTTCCAGAAGTTTCAGATACAAGGTGCTGGGCTCTGGGCTGATTGCTGGTGCAGGAGAGCTTGACCTCGTGGAGGTCAAGACCAGCAAAGCCATGCTTCTCCTATGCACTGGGCTGCAGGCCTGGCTGTTTGCTTCCTATACTCCTGCTGGGAAGGGTTCCCAGTGGGACACTGCTGCTGGGAGCCAGCCTGAAGGAGTCCCGGGCAGGAAGGCCAACTCAGCCGAGGACAAGTGGGTTCTGAGATCACTTGCTTTTGCTCGGACTCTTGTGGCCCTCTGTGGACTTCTCAGAGCCCCCCTGCTCCCCTGCCCGGAGGCGGGGGACAGTCTCTGTAATGCCCCCCTGTAGCCCAGAAGCAGGGAGCCCAGGACGGCTGGGCTGCTCAGAGCCGGGCACAGCTCCAGCTCTGCTGTCCAGATTGCAGGATTTTGGAGGGAAGTCGGTGTGGCCTCCCACAAAAACCTTGGGGCTGAAGGTCTCAAGGAGAGTGGAGGGCTTGTTCCTCAGCGCCAGCGGCAGCAGCGTATCTGTGAAGGCCGTGTGTAACAGGTGAGAGGCCTGGACCCTGCTGGGATGTATGTGGGATGTTCTGCTGGGAAGAAAGAGGCATTTGTGTGGCTGCTGGTGGGGTTGGGTCAGTGGGCTGCATCCCCTGCAGCTGTGGGATGGACCATCACTAGGTACCAGCCCTCCCTGAGCCCACCTTCCTGGGATCGCTAGCCTCCAGGCTCCTACGTCTGCATTTTCTACCAAATATAAACAAGGGATTTAAAAAATATTTTATTAATTTATTTACTTGAGAAAGAGCAGGAGAGAGAGAAAGAGAGAAAGAGAGAGAGAGAGAGAGAGAGAATGGGCGTGCCAGGGCCTCTAGACACTGCAAATGAACTCCAGACACATGTGCCGCCTTGTGCATCTGGCTAACGTGGGACCTGGAGAATCAAACCTGAGTCCTTAGGCTTTGCAGGCAAATGCCTTAACCACTAAGCCATCTCTCCAGCCCTAAACAAGGGATTTTAAAAAAAAGTATTTTATTTATTTATTCGAGAGAGAGAGAGACAGAGAGAAAGAGAGAAAGAATGGAGGTGCCAGGGCCTCTAGCCACAGCAAATGAACTCTAGACACATGTGGTATCTTGTGCATCTGGCTCTTTACGTGTGCACTGGGGAATTGAACCTAGGTCCTTAGGATTTTCAGGCAAGCATCTTAACTGCTGATCCATCTCTCCAGCCCAACATGGGCTTTTAAAAAAATAAATAATTTTTTAAAAATATTTTTGTTTATTTATTATTATTATTTTTAGTTTTTTCAAGGTAGGGTCTCACTGTAGCCCAGGTTGACCTGGAATTCACTATGTCATCTCAGGGTGGCCTCGAACTCATGGCAATCCTCCTACCTCTGCTTCCCAAGTGCTGGTATTAAAGGCGTGCACCAGCATGCCTGGCTATTTATTTATTTATTTGAGAGAGAGATAGAAAGAGAGAGAGAAAGAGGCAGATATATAGAGAGAATGGGCGCGCCAGGGCCTCCTGCCACTGCAAACGAACTCCAGTGCATGTGCCACCTTGTACATCTGGCTTACATGGGTACTGGGGAATCAAGCCTTGAACCAGGGTCCTTAGGCTTCACAGGCAGGTGCTTAACCACTAATCCATCTCTCCAGCCCCCAACATGGGCTTTTAAAAATTATTTTTAATTTATTTTATTGAGAGAGAGAGAGAGAGAGAGAGAGGAGCAGGTAGGTAGATGGGGAGAGAATGGGCACACCAGAGCCTCCAGAGATGCATGTGCCCCCTTGTGCATCTGGCTTAGGTGGGTCCTGGGGAATTGAACCTGGGTTCTTTGGCTTTGCAGGAAAACGCCTTAACCTCTAGGCCATTTCTCCAGCCCCCAACAAGGGCTTTTAAGAAAAAGTTTTTTTTTTAAATAAAGATTTTATTTTTATTTATTAGACACACACACACACACACAGAGAGAGAGAGAGAGAGAGAGAGAGAGAGAGAGAGAGAATGGGCATGCCAGGACCTTTAGCCACTGCAAATGAACTTCAGATACATGTGCCACCATGTGCATCTGGCTTACGTGGGACCTGGAGAATAGAACCTGGGTCCTTAGGCTTCACAGGCATGTACCTTAACCACTAAGCCATCTCTCCAGCCCAAGAAAAAGTTTATTTATTTATTTATGAGAGAGAAAGAAAGAGAGGAAGAGAGAGGGTATACAGGCACACTGACAGGGCCTCTTTCTGCTGCAAATGAACCCCAACCCAAACACACATGCCAGTTTGTGCACTTGGCTTTCCATGGTACTAGGGCATTGACTCCCGGCTGTTAGGCTTTGCCAGCAAGCACCTTTCACCACTGAACCTTCTCCCTAGCCGCTAAGCAAGGGGTTTTGATGAAGCCCCATTCCTTTGTAAGAAAGTATGTGTAGAGCTGGGAAGATAGATCCATCCGTAAAATGCTTTCCTTGCAAGTTTGAGAACCTGAATTCAATCTCTGGAACACATATTAAAAAAAGAAATCGTGCATGATGGCACATGCTTGTTACCCCAATGCTGGGGAGGTGAGGAGACAGAGGGATCCTTGGGATTTGTGGGCTAGCCAGTCTAGTGTACTTGGGGAGTTATAGTGCAGTGAGAAACCCCATCTCAAGAGAGGTGGATGGTGTTCCTGACGGTGATACTGAAAGTTGTCTTCCGGTCTCCATATACATGCACACACATACACACAAACACATATGCGTACATATGAACACACCTACACATGAACACATGGAGGAAGCGAAAGAAATAGAAAGGGCATAGCGGCAGTTAGTCTCCTGGAGCTAAGAGGCTGGGGCAGCCTTGCCCTGTGCACAGTCCCTCCCCCATGGGCTCCAGGATGTTCCTTGCCTTTCCATTGCCTATCTTGAAGACATCCACCCCCACCAGAGAATGTGCCCCGTAGGCGGAACACAGGCTGGTAGGTTCCTAATGACATTGACACCTTCTGTCTTTCAGTTCGGGAAGCTGTGAGATGGAAAAAGTAGTGGGCTCAGAAAAAGACACGCCGGGGGGAATTTGCTGGTAAGTGTACCTGGCCTGTCCCCATAGCTGCCTGGTCCTGAACACCAGCTATCCCTGGTCTCATGGTTTCCTGTGTTCTTCCTGGGGTCCTCAGGGCCCAGACGCCTCCACCCCACCCACGAGTGTTCTGAGTTAACCTTCAAGCCCCACCCCACCCCCGCTCAGGATGTCACGGGTGGGTCCTGGCATTTAGCAGAGACAGGAGTGAGTTAGACCCTGAAGACTCAGCCTCCAAGGTCATTCCTTTGGGTGCCTGGATCTGCTCAAGGCTCCTCCAACTCCACTTCTGACTCCTGAAGGCCACAGGGAGATGCACGTATGAACATTATGCCATCCTGTGGATGTCCCAGAGCTGACAGGGCAGGGACTTCCAAGTGCTCAAGCACTTCAGTAAGCCCGGGCTGGGCGGGGGCTCTGCTCTGCTGCTGCCCTCCCCCACTGCTGCCCTCCCCCAGACCCCCAGGCAGCCAGCTCCAGCTCTGCTGTGCCCCCCAAAAGCTTAGAGCCTTGAGGATGAGTTTGAGCTGGGCTTCTGGAAGTTCCAGAAGTTGACTGTTGACATAGGCTTTTACGTGATGGCCCGGCATGGTGAGTACGGGCACTCTGGGCACAATGTTGGGCTGGGCTCCTGTGGTGGGGTCTGATGCCCTCCCGTCCCCGCACCTCACACTTGGCTGTCCTGCAGGGAGATGTGCTGAGCTCCTGAAGGAGGTGAGCCCATGTCCCTCGGTCTGGGCTGCGGGGCTGGTCCTGGCAGAGCTCCAGTGGCTAGATCCCAGCCGTGGGCGGGAGGGGTCACTCACCCTTCCTCTGTGTTGTGTGGCTCCAGACATACTCCTGTTTGGTTTGGGAAGATCTGCTGTGTGCAGTGTGGCCCCAGGCTGTCATGCTGGACCCTTAGATGGGGGAACAGAACTGGGTGAGAGAGGAGAGGGCCTCCCCTTGTCTTTTTTGTTTTGTCCAGCAGGGCTGTGCACGGCTGTCCATCAGTTAGCTCTGCCCCTTCAGTCTTACCCAGTGTGTGTGTGTGTGTGTGTGTGTGTGTGTGTGTGTGGGGAGGTATATGGACCCTGTGGAACATCTTGGGGACTTCCTGTGTCCAGCACTATATTGATCCATCACCTGTATTACCTCACGGTTACAGTCCAGCCCATGGCAACTAAAGTTCAGGTAGCTAGTGATTTGACACAGCTTGAACAGGATACCATGGTGGTCGCCAGCCTATGGCTCTGAAACATGTCTCCCAGGGTCCCTGGAGGCTACATGGGACCCTAAGCTCTCCCTTTCTGCCCACAGGGGCTGATCTGACCAGGTCGGATGCCATAGCTCTGTCCACTCAGCCTCTCCTTCCCCTGCCCAAGGGCCCCCCTGAACCTACTCCAAATAAACCTCCTTACCCAATGCTGCTTGATCTTTTCTGGGAGTGGGGCAAGGGTTGATAGAGTGGCAGGAGCACTCCTCTGTCCCAGTGGAGAAAAAAAAAAAAAAAAAAAGCCCGTGTTTTTCATGAGTACTCTGTAAAGGAAAGCCCTGGGCTCCCACCCCCAAGTGTCCTGTCCAGCTTGCCCATTTAGGCCTCCCTGGGCTGTGGGCCACACAGCCTCATCCTCACTCCGGAGTCTTGTCCGTCTTGCTTGTGAGAGCGACGGGTGGCAACCCCACCAGGAAAGCTGAGAGCAGGGCTGGACATGCACAGGCAGCTGAGCAGAAGCATCAGGGAGTGATGTTTGGACCATGCTAAAGGCTTCGGTCTCTGTGTGTGACCCTGGCGGCACTGGAGTCCCATTCCCTCCCACTGCCCACCCTGTCGGCTGCCTACTTCCACACCATCTCTTCTCAGTACAGCCCTCTGGGTTGCCTTGTCTCCATTGTCATTATGGGCAGTTGAGGCTCAGAGGTAAAACGGCACTTGTCCATGCTGAGGGGTAGAACAGAGTTGGAATCAAGGTCACCTTTCCTGAGGTTGATGGCTGGCACCCTGAGCTACCTTCTGGAGGTGTAGAACAACCCATGTTTGCCTTGTTCAGATAGGTAGGGTAGTTGCATAGTCAGCAGCATCCAATGCAGATGAAAATAGGGTTTTTTGTTTTTATTCAAAAGGTAGAGAAAAATGATCCCCAGTTCTCCTGCATATTCCCTCAGACACAAGGATTCTCAAATGCAGACCCTCCCTCATAGCGGCTGATGCACACACACACAGCCCCACCCCAAACTCTGGGTTCTGGGGCCCTCTGAGCTCATCTCATTGGCCTTTGGGCTTTCCATACAAAGCACAAATTCTTTTTTTAAAATTTTTTTTCTTCATTTTTTATTTATTTATTTGAGAGCTTCCAGCCACTGCAAACGGAACTCCAGATGCGTGCACCCCCTTGTGCATCTGGCTAACATGGGTCCTGGGGAATCAAGCCTCGAACCGGGGTCCTTAGGCTTCACAGGCAAGCGCTTAACCGCTAAGCCATCTCTCCAGCCCCAAAGCACAAATTCTAAGATGTGATCATTAGTATCAGGGCAAATCAAATGGGGCAAACTCAGAACATTCTGTTGACACTGGAGGGGGGAATAGAGAGGGCTGGGGGTCTGGCTGTCAGTCTGGGGTCAGCTGAGATAGAAGGGGGCCTGGACACAGCCCCATGGCACTATCCTGATTCTAGGCTAGCCAGGTCCTGGATTTCAAGAGGTCTGCTGGGGGGCGTTGGCCTGAGATCTCTGCTGGGGGGAAAGAGGTACATCCATCCACCAGTTGATCCAACCAGTCGCTGCTTCTGTGCACGTCAGCTGCTGCACAGAACTCTGAGCCCAACATCAGCTCTCTCTCTCTGTCTCCTTCTCCCTCACTCTCTCCCTGCCTTTTCTTCCTCACAATTCTTCACACTGGCCATGGTAGCAGATACCTCTCTTTGTCCATACCCCGCAAGGTCAAGACTTGGACTACCCCTGGAAGGTGGGATCACACGGGCCCGACACCTTGCTACCAGAACCTGGGCAGGTGTCCTGCACCTCTGAGCCCAGTTGTGATCTGTGAGCAGAAGACCATCGTCCCTTCCCAGAGGGACAAGTTTGCCTATTAAGAACGGAACACCATGGGGGCAGAGCTGGCTGTAGCCCTGGGTGGGTTGGCAGGACACTGCTTGTCACGGTCCTTTGCGATTGCTGTGGCTTCTTCAAAGTACTCAGTGGGGCTGGACGGGTCAGGATGTTCTGGCCCACTCCTTGAGGATCTCAATTCTTTCAGGGTAGATAGACTTAGCCACGCATGTCTCCAATGTCCCTGGTCTTGCCCCCCTACTGTCTCCAGGGTTCTGGTGCCTGGGTCAGTGGCTGCAGCTGGAAGATCTATGCTCCTGAACAGGTGTTCGTGTGCTCTGTGCCCATGACCAGGGCCTGCCAAAGGGCCTTGGTGGGGCTTGAGCCATCTTAATAATCTGTCTCCCACGCTCAGCTAGACAGCAGCAGTGCAATTGCTGTGTGAGCAGATGCATACATGAGTGGACACCCAGTCGGGGCAGTCTTCCGAGGCCTTGCCGTCTAGCAGGTGGGCGAGGTGGCTGGTTTATGCTGCACTGCCAACCCACCTAATGAGAACCACCTGTGCCTCACCCGAGTGCCTGTGGGGAAGGATATAAAGTCCAGAAGCCCTGAGCCAAACCCGGAGGCTTCCTGTGGTTTGAACTTGAGTACCTGTACCTGCCTGGTGGGCGCATGGACGGGAATGGGCTTTTCGCTCTGCTGGGGCTGTGTGTGGGGCTGGTGGCCGGCAACCAAGACTCCATGCTAAAGGGGTTCAACTTCACCAAGGTAAGATGCTACCACGTGAGTCAAGCTCAGAGCCGGTCTCGGGGGGCCCTTCAGTACTCTTCTATGTGGGGTTCCTGAAACTTTCTAGGTTTCTGTACTCCCTGGAAGGGAGGACATGGCATGGCCCTCAGGGCCCCCCAGATCGTGGTGCACATGGCCGGCTCCCCATCCCCCAGTTTTCAGGTGTCTGGTATGAGATCGCATTCGCCTCCAAGATGGATGTGTATGACTTACCCTACAGCATGGAGAAGATGGGGGGTATGGTGGTTAAGATGGAAGGGGACCTCTTGGCTCTGACCACCACCTATTACAGGTGAGTAGGGAGTGTAAGGGGCTTGGGGTCAGGAGGAAAGTTGGGGCAGCCTGTACTGGACTCTCTGCTCACCCCAGGGGTCCTTCTACCCATGTCTCTGCACCTCAGCCTCAGATGCATGGAGGGATGAGGAGGACCAACCCTTCCAGAAGGGAGGCCCCTGGAGCAGGACAGGTTTGGGATCCCCGGTGTCCTTACTGTCTACCGTAACAGGTTCTGGGGAGGGGGTTACTTATGACCCTGGGAACCATGCTGAGAGCTTGGCCTTCAGTTCTTCAAGTGACCTTTCTGAGTTTTATGTTCTTAGCTCTAAGGCCACAAGAAGTGAAAGATCCCGACTAGCAGGTGTTAAGGTACGAGAAGAAGCTAAGCAAGGTCAACTTGAGTCATCTTTTCATCCTGACAAACTGTCCCGCAGTGCCAAGTCCCCCCTGTGCCCGTTGACCAGTGAACACCCTCGGGCTGCCTGAACATGTGAAGCCAGGCTACTTCCACAAAGGCGCTTGCAAGTTCCTGTTCCTCAGACAGTGTTCCTTTTAGATGAGCATGTCCCTTAGAAGTGGGTATCATTTTATCCCCAAGTGTCCCTCAGATGTGTGTGTCCTTGATCCTCAGAGAGTGTCTTAAGATACGTATGACTATGCCTCTCAAAAAGCGTGTCCCTCAGATGTGTCTCCTTTCTCTTCAGTTGTGTCCCTCAGACATGTGTCCCTTCACCTCCCTTAGATATGTGTGCCCGACTCCTTAGAAACTGTGTCCTCCCATGTGTATGTGTTCCTTGTCACCAAAGCATGTCCTTCAGACCTGAGTGTGTCCCTGCTATCTAGAGTGTGTGTCCCTCGGGCATGAATGTGTCTCTTCACCTCAAGATTGTGTCCCTCAGATGTGTTTGATCTTGCTCCCCAGGGACTGTGTCCCAATGTGTTTGTGCCTTTACTCCTCAGAGACTGTGTCGCTCAGACATGTGCATGTCCCTGTCTCTTAGATGTGCATACCTGCTCCTGAGAGAATGAGTTCCTCACATGTGTCTCGACTCCTCAGAGTATGTCTCTCAGCCATGTCTGACTGTCCCTCAGAGAGCACCTTCCTCATATGTGGCTTCCTGCCCAGAGATTATGGTCCTCTGATGTATGTGTACATATCCTTGAGCGAATGTGTGTCTCAGATGTGTAGATCCCTGCCCCTCAGAGACTGTGTTCCTCACATGTGAGTCTTTGCACCTCAGTAAGTGTCCCTGCCTCTGAGAGTGTGCCTCTCAGGCACACACGAATCCTCGATCTGCAGAGTGTCTTTTGGTTCTCTGTATGTCTGTGAGGCTGATATGTGGCTCCTCAGCTTTGGACATACAGGGGTAGCCTCCTTTCCATGCCACCTGCTGGGTAGAGACCCTGCTTCCTGGGGTCATAGCACAGCACACATTAGAACCTGTGTGTGTATCTGACTGGTTCTGGACTCTTGGACTACCCACTATATGACCTCAGGGCATAGAGTGTAGGGTTTTGTAGTTGAGAACAGATGGCTGGCAGTGCCTCCCTGTTTTCCCTCCTTTCCTCCTTCCTCTTTCTTTAATCTTTCCTTCCTTCCTTTCTTCCTTCCTTCCTTTCTTTCTTTTGATTTTTCAAGGTAGGGTTTCCCTGTAGCCCAGGCTGACCTGGAACTCACTATGTAGTCTTAAGGTGGCCTTGACTCACAGTGATCCTCCTACCTCTGTCTCCCAAGTGCTCGGATTAAAGGTGTGTGCCACCACACTCTGCTGCCTTCCTTCCTTCCTTCCTTCCTTCTTTCTTTCCTTCCCTCCTTCTTCTTCTCTTTTCTTCTTTCTTTTCCCTTCCCTTCCCCTTCCTCCCCCTCCCCTCCCCTGCCCTTCCCCTCCCTTTCTTTGACCCCATCTTCCTTCCTTCCTTCCTTCCTTCCTTCCTTCCTTTCTTTCTTTCTTTCTTCCTTTCTTTCTTCTTCCTTTCCTCCTCCTTCCTCTTCCTTTCTCTACCACAGAGTCTGGCTGTGTAGCCCAAGCTGTCCTGCTCTTGATACGAAGCCTGACCTACCCTCAAACTCAGCTCCCCTAATGTTGGGATTACAGGCTGACTTACCTCCTTGTTTTTCTAGTGAGGGTCACTGTGTGCTGGAGAAGGTTGCAGTCTCTCAGGGGGACTTACCTGGAAAGTTCAAGGTCATTACATTAGCTGGTAAGGATGCTGTCCTCAGGTATGGTGGGTTGCCCCTGAGTACTTTGGTCCTGCTCTGGGCATGTGACCCATTGTCCTGGAGGACAGAACCCTGTCTTGCTATGAGGACCTGGTCTCGCATGGGTGCTGTTTGATCCTCCATGACTGCATTCTCAGTGTGAGGCTGCTCCGTACCAGGCTGCTATGCGCAGACACTAGGCGCAAGCTGGATGCCCCTACAGCCACTGTCTAACATGGCTGCTAACATCTTTGCTAGGGCATTGACAATCTCTTCTTTGAAACTGAGGAGAGGTGAGACCTAGCATCCTTATATGTGGTCAGTGAGGTCCTTTGCTTCCTCTTCAGAGAGTCCCTTTGGAGACTTCCAAGGTCCATTCCTAACTGCCTGGGTATGTTGAGTGTGTGTGTGTGTGTGTGCATGTGTGTGTGTGGTGTTGTGCATGTACATGCCAGGGGGAAACATGGCCTGGAGCTGATAGCAGAGAGCACTTGTTTGGTGGGCAGGAGGACATTCAGTATTTTTGGTTTGGCACCCAGGAAACAAAGACGTAGTCATTGTGGACACTGACTGCAAGACGTACACCATCATGGACATCACTTTTCCCACCGCGGGGATGGTCCAGAGGGCCATGAAACTTTACAGTAAGCCAGGAGAGATTCACCTGGGGCACGTGGGTGTCACTCATTTGTGCCTGATTTTAGCACCACCATTGAGTCTCTCCACTCTGACGGGAGGGGGGGACAAGGAGAGAACCCCAGGGCTACATCAGGGAGGGTGTCTGTGACTCCCCTCAGTAGTTCCGCCTCATACTTGCCCACAGCCCGGAAACTGTATAGCAATGAGGAAGCTCTGAAAAAGTTCCAGAAGGTGGCCTTGGAGGGTGGCTATTCCATGTCAGACATAAAACAGCCCAAGGATGACTGTGAGTGGGCTCTACCCTGGGTCAGGGCTTCCCAGGGAAGGGTGGAGACCTGAGCCTGCCCAGCCCCTACCATGTGTCACCAATTTGCTTTTATCTGCAGTGTCCTGTGTGAAAACATTGGCCTTGGTGAGTTGTTCATTACCGCCCTGTTCCTGTACTCGGGTCTGTGCTGGGCACCCAGGGTGGGTGTCGGCTTCCTCACCCTGTCCTTCTCGTCACAGAGGGAGGGAGCTAAGGCTATCAGTGGTCTGGGGTGTGGGTCAGCTGGGCAGTGTGATTATTGTACAAAGGTCAAGAAGGCTCCATTGTCCTCTCTGGGTCATTTCTTACGCTTGATAGAGAAGGTGGGCTGGGCCCCCATGGTGGGGGTCTGACACCCTCCTTATCCCCACTTCATGCTGTTCTGTCCTGCAGGGAAGTGTGCCGAATTCCTGAAGGAGGTGAGCTCATATCCCTCTGTCTGGGTGTGCTGCAGCCTGGGCCCTGATGAAGTGTGCCAAGCAGCACGAGAGCCTGGCCGGGGAGGGGCTGTTCACCCCCCTCTGATCAGGGCATCAACAGCACCGAGGGGCATCTCTGGAGATGCACCTGTTTTGTGGTTTTGAATGCGCTGCCCTCTGCAGTGTGATCCTGGGCCAGCAAGCTGGACTTCGGGCAGGCAGTGGGTGGGTGCAGCATGTAGTGACAGAGCTGGATGGGAGAGAAGAGAGCTGCCTCATATGTCACTGTTCCGTCTAGCATCAGGCCCGATGCGTGGCTCTGCCCTTCCAGGTTCTGCCATGGGGTGGGATGTGTGTATGGGGTGCCTGCTCCGTGAGAAGTCTTGGGACTCCCTGTGTCCAACACTGTGCTGGGCTCCTCACTGCTATAGCCCAGACTCTGCAGGTTGACACTGTGACCCGTTTTGCAGTTAGAGAAGCAAGCTCAGGGAGCCAGTTCTTTGCCAAGGTCAAGGCAGGTGGGACAATCAGATTTCCAGCCTGTGGCCCCGACAAGTCCCCCCCCCCCCCCCCCTGCCACCGGGGTCCCTGGAGGCTGCTTAGAGCCCTGAGCTCTGCCTTTCCGTCTGCAGGGGATCATCCAAGGAGCTCTGGCCCAGTCCCGAGGCTACAGCCCCGTCCATTTGTTCTCAGGCCAAGACCCAGCTCTCCGCCTGCACCTGTGCTAAATAAATGTTGCTGCTAAATGCTGTCTAGCCTCTTTCCTGGGGGAGGGGTGAGAGGTGACGGGGTGCAGAGGCACATGTGCACATACTCGTGTGAGCGAGCGCAGGAGTGTGTGTGTGCTGTGGTGCGCGTGTAGAGGTCAGAGGACAACTTTCAGGTGTCAATCCTCTTCCACCTCAGTTGAGGCAGGATCTATTCTTGCAGTTGTTCACTGCTGCATTCCATGGGCTGGGCGATCTGTAAGCTTCTGGAAAGTTCCCCTGTCTCTGCCTCCCTTCTTATCACCAGTGTGCTGCATACAGCTTCCAGCTTTTACATGGGGTCTAGGGATCTGAACTCCAGTGCTTAGGCTCGAGAGGCAAGCGCGTGATCCACTGAGCCATCTCCCCAGCCCACTGCTTGACTTTTATCCACAGAGACCTGTGTGAATGGGTTGCAGTTTTTCTGTGAGCACCCTGCAAAGGATATAGGTCACAGCTAGACCCGGGCCCTACCTACCACCTACCCTGCTCTGCCCCGCCTGGTTCAGGCCTCCTTAGGCCTGTGAGCCCTGCAGCCTCATCCTTACTCTGGAGCAGCGTCTATCCTGTTCTTTTTTTTTTTTTTAAAGCTATTTTTTATTGACAACTTCCATAATTACAGACACTACACCATGATCATTCCCTCCCCTCCCCAACTTTCCCCTCTGAAACTCCACTCTCCATCATATCCCCTCCCCCTCTCAATCAGTCTCTCATTTATTCTCATGTCATCATCTTTTCCTCCTATTATGATGGTCTTGTGTAGGTAGTGTCAGGCACTCTGAGGTCATGGATATCCAGGCCATTTTGTGTTTGGAGGAGCACGTTGTAAGGAGTCCTACCCTTCCTTTGGCTCTTACATTCTTTCCATCACCTCTTCCACAATGGACCCTGAGCCATGGAAGGTGTGATTGAGATATTTCAGTGCTGAGCACTCCTCTGTCACTTCTCAGCACCATGATGCCTTCTGAGTCATCCCAAGGTCACTGTCATCTGAAAACAGAAGCCTCTCTCTAAGTAAAAGTGAGAGTAGCAATAGTATATGGGTATGAACATTAATAAAAGTGCTTACAGGACAGTTTGGTGAGCATAATATACACTTTTAGCCAGACAGCAGCAGCTGTTACACTCCTAGGGCTCCTCACCTCCCTTGCCATAGGTTTTTGATTAGTTTTTCAGTATCAGGCATGTTTTTCCTCCCATGGAGCAGATCTCCAGTCCAATTAGAGAGCAGTTGGTTTCTCCATAACAGACATGCTGCTATTGCACCCGTTGGCCCATTTGCCAAACTTAAGACTTGCAATGTCCATTGCAGTTTATCTCCACTGATGACTTCTCTCTCCCATAGGGTTGCATGCAGTGTAGCTTTTTCCCGTTTTCTGACAGCTGGTCTACAGGGAGATTTTCAGCTCAGCTTGATTTCTCAGTGAACCTTGAAGCCCAAGCCTGTGGAGTCTTCAGCAATAGGGTCTTACCATCTATTCCTAGTGGGAAACCAAGAGCCTCGGTAATGGCCTGTCATGTTTTGAGGGTCTAACCTGTTCTTAAGAGCTGGAAGCAGAGCTAGGCTGGCTCTAAGCAGACACAAGATCAGGGCTCCTCTGCAATCTCGGTGGCTCTCTCAAACGGAAGAGACCTTACCCCACTGATACCTACATTCTCCTATGACTCTCTGTTGCCCAGAGTTCAAATCTCCCAGCTAATGTTTCCAAAGTCATGTTGGGTGTGGCTACTCTCTAGACACTGGCTCCTCCCACTCAGTGCTGTGTCTTCTACTCAGGGGTGCTCAGTGTCTGGGCTCCCATCATGGTTTCTTTCTTTTTTTTTTTTATTTTTTTATTTTTATTTGACAGTGACAGAGAGAGAGGGAGAGAAAGAGGCAGACAGAGAGAGAATGGGCACGCCAGGGCCTCCAGCCACTGCAAACGAACTCCAGATGCGTGCGCCCCCTGTGCATCTGGCTAACGTGGGTCCTGGGGAATCGAGCCTCGAACCGGGGTCCTTAGGCTTCACAGGCAAGCACTTAACCGCTAAGCCATCTCTCCAGCCCCCGTCATGGTTTCTTTCACGCCATGACCTGAGCCCTGGCTGTCTGATTATTCTCTTCTACCAGCTGGTGCCTCAGGAGGAGAGCAGAAAGGGCAGGTACGTAGAGTGGTCTCAGCACTGATCCCTGGGGGGCCAGATGGTTCTGGGGTGCAGGGAAAGACCACTGGAGTCTTCCTAGGAGTAGCAGACTTAGGATTGAGGCAGGAAAGTAGTATTTGGGGTGAAAGAGTGCTGGGAGTGAGGTGATGGTCCAGCTCTGCCTGAGTGGAGAAACCATACTGACTCTTAGGCATCTGGCTAGGACCTTAAAGAGGCCTGCTGGGGCTAAGGTCTATATATATCATTGACTCACCTGAAATCCCAAATCTAGTACTGGACTGCCCATGAGAGAGTGCTAGGAATGCCACCACACCCAGCTTTATTATTATTATTATTATTATTTTGGTTTTCTGAGGTAGGGTCTTACTCTAGCCCAGGCTGACCTGGGAATTCACTATGGAGTCTCAGGGTGGCCTTGAACTCATGGTGATCCTCCTACCTCCACCTCCCAAGTGCTGGCATTAAAGGCGTGTGCCACCACGCCCGGCCACACCCAGTTTTATATGGCACTGGGGATGGAACTCAGGACTTCATGCATGCCAAACAAGTACTCTACCAACTGAGCTACATTTGACAGGTGCTTTAAGTCAAAGGCACATTGCCAGTGTGTGTGTGTGTGGGGGGGGGGGTGGGCAGATGGCTGACTTATCATGGCAGGGGACAATGGAAGGACATCTCTATGTTACAGAAAGAAAACAAAAAGAGCTCAGATTCTTATCTCTGTGGAAAATATTCTTTAGAAATGAGGACAAATTGGAGCTGGAGAGATGTCTTAGCTGTTAAAATGATTGCCTGTGAAGCCTAAGGACCCAGGTTCGATTCCCCAGTACCCATGAAATCCATATGCACAAAGTGACACATGTGTCTGGGGCTCATTCGCAGTAGCTAGGTCCTGGCACATCCATTCTCTGTCTGCACCCTGCTCTTTCACTCCAATAAATAAATTAAACAAATGAGGACGGGGCTGGAGAGATGGCTTAGCAGTTAAGGCGCTTGCCTGCAAAGCCTAAGAATTCCTGTTCAAATCTCCAAGTCCCAAGTAAGCCAGATGCACAGTGACATAAGGACGTTATATCACACGTGTGCACAAGGGGTACACGTGTCTGGAATTTGTTTCCAGCAGCTGAAGGCCCTAGCACACCCATTCTCTCTCTCTTAAAATAAATAAATTAAAGAAATGAAGACAAATTAAAGATACTTGTAGGCAGATGAAAATGGAAAGAATATCTCTAGCACATGATTGACACAATCAATACATGTTAGAATGACCTTTGAAAAACCACATCTGTATTCAAGAGTTTGCAGATGGACCTCTTCTGGTTGGAATTATCATGACTATGGAGGGCTGGAATATTGCAGATAAATAAGATGGTTTGGAGCTAGGGTTGTGATTTGCTTAGCATGTATGAGACCCTGGGTTTGATCCCCAATGACACACACACACACACACACACACACACAATTATCTTATTACCAGTGGTCTTATTAGGATTGGATATCCCAGGTTTTTAGTGTCTATTTAAAAAAATTATTTATTTATTTATTTGTAAGGAGAGAGAGAGTGAGTACGGGCATGCCAGGGCCTCTTGCCACTGCAAAGGAACTCCAAATGCATGCGCCACTTTTTGCATCTGGCTTTACATAGGTACTGGGAAATCAAACCCAGGTTGACAGGCTTTGCAAGCCAGTGACTTTAACCACTGAACCATGTCTCCAGCCCTTGGTGCCTTTCTCAAAAAAAATTTATGTTTTTTTTTTTTTTTTTTTTTTGAGGTAGGGTTTCACTCTAGCTCAGGCTGACCTGGAATTCAGTACGTAGTCTCAGGGCAGCCTTGAACTCATGGCAATCCTCCTTACCTCTGCCTCCCGAGTGCTGGGATTAAAGGCATGCGCCACCACACCTGGCTTTTTTTTTTTTTTTTTTTAATACAAAACAGGTGTAGGGGAGGATAAGCTTGCCAGGGCCTCTTGCCCCTGCAAACCAACTCTAGACATAGGCACCATTTTGTGCATATGGCTTTATGTGGATACTGGGGAATTGAACCTAGGCTGGCAGACTTTGAACTGTGTCCCCAGCCCTGTTTGTGTTTTATTCAAAGAACTGAAGATGTGCACACAAATAGCAAAATGGCAAGAAGTTTCACTTAAAGAGAGTACAGGGAGCAGTGGGTTCAGAGCGAGGTTGCTCGAGACCTGAGTTACTTTTCAGGGCTTACTTCTTTTTTAAAAAACATTATTTAGTTATTTATTTGAGAGAGAGAAAGAAGGAGAGAGACAGAGAGAGAGAGAGAGAGAGAGAGAGAGAGAGAGAGAGAATGGGCACGCCAGGGCATCCAGCCACTACAAATGAACTCCAGACACATGCGCCCCCTTGTGCATTTGGCTTATGTGGGAACCTGGATCCTTTGGCTTTGCAGGCAAGCCCCTTAACCACTAAGCCATCTCTCCAGCCCTCAAGGCTTACTTTTGTGAATCCAGGAGGTGGAGAAGGAGGAGTTGGTTGCTACACATGGGCAGGGTATGGCTGTTTATGTTGTGTTTTGATCAATAGGCTCAGGTTATATAAGCATTTGTTCACTGTGCATGTTCTTTCCCATGATGTATCTCATTTTAATCAGATGAACGCCTGTTCTTGCACAGACTCCTCTAAAAGTTAATTTTTTTTTTTTTTCGAGGTAGGGTCTCACTCTAGCTCAGGCTGACCTGGAATTCACTCTGTAGTCTCAGGGTGGCCTCGAACACTCGGCGATCCTCCTCTACCTCTGCCTCCCGAGTGCTGGGATTAAAGGCGTGCGCCACCACGCCTGGCTAAAAGTTAATTTTGAAGACACAGTTTACCTTATGGCACATGTACCTAAAACCAGACCAAGCCTGATCAGTTGGCTTGCTGCCTCTAGTTCGAGGATGTGTTGGAATGGAAATGAAGCAGAGTTGCTGCGGCAGAGTCAGCATGGCTTTGTTGGGAGAGCGGTGTGTCTGTAGGCTGGTGGTGCTTGGAGAGGGGTAGATAGCTCCATGCAGGCAGTGCCCGGATTTTCTAGTTATCCTATAAGCTACCTGCCTCAATCTTGGATTATCCTCATGTCCCTTTTCATAGCCATTTATGATCAATCTTTGTATAGGACCCAGCACTTTTGTGACTGTGGTAGGTTTGACAAACTTCCGGCTTCTATCACCCCTAGAGCTAAGGATATAATGACATTTGACTCCTGTAAAAGATTTCCTTACCTCATTAAAGATAACAACCAAGCCCTATAAAATCCTATAGAACATTTCCTCACCTAAGCTAGGTGTGGCTGAGGCAGGATGGTTTTGAGTCTTAGACTAGCTGATGCTATTTGGGAAGAACTTGTCTCAAACAACAGCAGCAAAATAACCCATCTTGTTAAAGACAACATCTAAATCCCACAGAATATATTACCCCACCTCTCTGTAGTTCCCTTACTCAATGGCCACACCTATTTTCTTCCATGAGTTATAAAAGCTTCTATAAAGTTGGAGAGATGGCTTAGCAGCTAAGGCGCTTGCCTGCAAAATCAAAGGACCCAGTTTTGATTCCCCAGGTCCCAAATAAGCCAGATGCACAAAGGTAGCACATGCGTCTGGAGTTCTTTTGCAGTGGCTAGTGGCCCTGCCATGCCCATTCTCTCTATCTGTCTCTTTCTATCTCTCTCAAATAAATAAATAAAAATCTAAAAAGCTTCTATACCCTCTTTCATGGAGGACTTGTTAATGGTAACTTGAATTTGTTTGTGGGACATGGTCATTCACATTGGTTCAGATGAGCTTTTCATTAAACATAATTTTAAAATGGTCTCACTTTAGCCCAGGCTGACCTGGAATTCACTCTGTAGTCTCAGGGTGGCCTTGAACTCATGGCAATCCTCCTACCTCTGCCTCCTGAGTACTGGGATTAAAGGCGTGTGCCACCACGTCCGGCTAAAAATTATTTATTTATTTATTTTTAAGTTTTATTTATTTATTAGAGAGAGAGAGTGTGAGAGAGAGAATGGGCAAACCAGGGCTCCAGCCACTGCAAAAGAACTCTAGATACATGTGCCACCTTGTGCATCTGGCTTACATGGGTCCTGGGGAATAGAACCTGGGTCCTTTGGCTTTGCAGGCAAATGCCTTAACTGATAAGCCATCCCTCCAGCCCTGTTATTTATTTATTTATTTGAGAGAGAGAAAGAGAGAGAGAGAGAGAGAATGGGTGTGCCAGGGTATCCAGCCACTGCAAATGAACTCCAAACACATGTGCCACCTTGTATATCTGGCTTACGTGGTTCCTGGGGAATTGAACCTGGGTCCTTTGGCTTTGCAGGCAAGTGCCTTAACTGCTAAGCCATCTCTTCATCCCCAAAATTTCTGGTTTTTTTTTTGAGACAGTGTCTCATATAATCCAGACTGGCTTTGAATTTGCCTTAAGCTAAAGGTGGACCTTGAACTCTCTTTTCTTCCTTTTTTTAAAAAATAGATTTTATTTATTTATTTGCAAGGAGAGAGAGGACAGAGTAGTGCCAATGTGAATGAACTCTAGACACATGCACCACTTTTTGCATCTGGCTTTGTGTGGGTACTGGGGAATTGAACCCAGGCCTCCAGGCTTTAAAAGCAAGTGCCAAAGGACTTCTGGGTAAGATAGGTGCATAACAGTCACATCAAAGCAGTCTAGGGAGGGATTTAAGCAGAACTACAGCAAAATACACTTTTCTTCTGAAAAGAGAAGGTGTATAGGTTTTTACTGGCAATACTAGAGAAGCAGGAGAGACCAAGATCTACCAGAAAGGAGGAAACTGGCTAGAATCCCACCGAGACACTTGTGGCCCCGATCCGTGCCGATCCACGTGCCTGTCTGGCCTGGTGCCGCTAAGCTGCAGGAGCAGAGACCAAACAAGGGGATTTTCCAACCTCATCAGCCTCCTTGCAAAGTCAAGAAACTTGAAGGGGACAGCAGAGGCAAGCTGAAGGGGACAGGTGGGACCAGCTGGGCAGTTCCAGTACTCCAGGTTTCCTGCACTCTCCCATTCCCCAGCCTTCAGAACCACAAACCTCCAGAGAAAGCATTCAGTCCCCGGGAACAGGGCATCCAGCACAGCTGATCAGAACACCAGATCCACAGCACAACACGGAGGGATTAAGGTGGGCACTTAGCATTGGGGAGATTGGAAGCCACCTAAAAAGGTCATGAGACCAACTGACAAAAAGCAGGTACATAAGCCTGCACTGGAAGTGCTAATCTCTCTTTCCATGTCAGGGCAGGTTATGGGTTATATATTCATGGTTGGCTTTACCAATCTCAATTAAGCTATATTTGGGGTTGACTATTGTTGCCTGTGATGCTTTCAGATTCATAGGGCCTTTGTCTTTTTCTTCTGTCATTATTGATTCAGACCCAGGCTTACCTGAAACCCATTTCAGAACAGAAATCTCAATCTCCAAGCTGACAGGATTAAGGGTGTAGAGCAACACACAACATTAGGGATTTTGGCTTAATAATGTTATCTGTTTGTTTCAATCCCCACACTTGCATGCTCTGTGCTAGCTTTTAGTGAATGTGTATATTGCTCAGCTGAATTTTAAAATATTTTATTTATTTATTTATTTGACAGAGGAAGAGGAAGAGAGAGAAAGAATTGGCATGCCAGGACCTCTAGCCACTGCAAACGAACTCCAGACGTGTGCGCCCCCTTGTGCATCTGGCTAATGTGGGTCCTGAGGAATCAAACCTGGGTCCTTTGGCTTTGCAGGCAAATGCCTCAACTGCTAAACCATCATAGAAGGAAACAAAGGAATTAAAGGAGAAAGCAAACTCCTGAAGTAATTCCAAGAGAACACAGGAAACCAGCTTAATGAAATGAGGAATTCATTACAAGACATGAGTAAGGAAATAGAAATACTGAAGAAAAACCATGCAGAAATACTAGCACTGAAAAACATAGTCAGTCAAATAAAAAACTGTGGAAAGTCTCACCAGTAGAATGGATGAAGGAGAGAACAGAATATCTAAACTAGAAGACCAGGTGGCAGATCTAATACAGTCAACAAAGAGAAAGACAAACTAATAGGAAGGTATGAATGGGAATTTCAGGATATTTAGGACATTATGAAAAGATCAAACATAAGAATTCAGGGTATAGCAGAAGGAGAAGAATTTCACTCCAAAGGCATAGTAGACATTTTCAACAAAATCATAGAAGAACATTTTCTCCAAATTGGGAAAGAAATTCCAATGCAGATACAGGAAGCTTTTAGTACACCACACAGACAAAACCTGGAACGAACCTCTCCTTGCCATGTTATAATTAAACTACTAAACATGCAAACCAAAGAAAATATATTGAAAGCAGTTAGAGAGAAAAAGCAAGTTACTTTTAAAGGCAAGCCCATCAGGATAACAGCAGATTAGTTAACACAAACTTTAAAAGCCAGAAGGGCTTGGAATGATGTATTCCAAGTTCTGAAAGTTAACAACTATCAACCAAGGTTACTTTAGCCTGCAAAGCTATCTATTCAAATTGAAGGAGAAATAAAGACATTCCACAAGAAAACAGGCTAAAGGAATTTATGAGACCTAAGCCAGCTCTACAGAAAGTATCTGAAGGAATCATGAGGAAATGGAAAAAAAATAAACCATACTCAAATAAAACTTAAAACAAGAAAGTAAAGGGAAAACAGGAAGCACTACAAAACAAGAAGAATTGCAAGAATAAGCACATATCTTTCAATAATAACTCTTAATATCAATTTATCTCTCAATAAAAGATAGACACTGTCTTAAGATGAAAGGATGGAAAATGGGATTTCAAGCAAATGGGCCTAGGAAACAAGCAGGGGTTGCTATCCTAATACCTGACAGGATAGACTTCAAACCAATATTAGTGAGGAAAGATAAAGAAGGTCACTTTATATTGATTAAAGGAACACTCCAACAGAAGGACATTGCAAGCCTAAATGTTATATGCACCTATCATGGGGGCTTCCCAATATCATCAAACAAACACTATTAGACTTAAGGTCACAGATAACACCAAACACAATTATAGTGGGTGACTTCAATACCCCACTCTCAGCCACCATCCACAGTGTCCCCTCCCCCACCATCAGTGCAAGAACCAGTAAGCACCAGAGACCTGGGGAAGGGAGTTCACCTACCTAGCATCCAGCACAGGCTATTAGAGCAGTAAACCACTGACCCAGCAAGCCTACCTAAGCCCACAGCAGCAAAGCGTGAACGAAGTGGACATGTAGCATAATTGAGACCAAAGCCATCCCAAAAGGTAACTGGGATTACACCAGGTCAATGCCTGCCAAATAAGCCTGGTATATAGGCTTGACTTGGAAGTGCTAATTGCACCTTCAATGTCAGGGTAAATTATATGTTAAATCTGATGGATGGTTGGATTTGCCATTCTTAAATAAGCTATACTTTGGACTCGTTGTTTGTTGCTTCCTGATTTATAGTGCCTTTGTTTCCTCTTCTGTTGTTCATTGGGGAAGGTTCTCACTTGGTCACAAGCTGACTGGGAACTCTCTACAGACGAGAAATCTTAGCTTCCTAGTTGACAGGATTAAGGGTGTGGGGCAACACACATCCTTAGGGATTGTGACTTTGTTAGAGGATCTAACTTATACTAACTTAGTATATAAGTACTAAGTATTAGCTAATACTCTTGCATAAATACTCTGTGCTGTTTTTCATTGAATGTGTACATTATTTAGTTAAATTTTAGAATTTGCCTGTATTTTCTTCCACTCAGCCTACTTGAATACTCTCATAGCAGGCAAACCCAACACCTAGGATCACTTCTGTGGGTACTTTCAGAGTCTCAAGAGCCACACCTAGCACCTTAAGCTCCTACCCTGAAGATATATAACATCAGATTGATTGATACATCTAATAATATGCAGCTAATTAGAAAATCCAAGCATTAAATTAATCCAAGGTGCAAAAATATGTATAACACAAGAAATACCAAAAATCAAGACAATATAAATCCACCAAAAAGTATTAATGCATCAGAAATGACCTCCAGTGAGACTGATTTAGAGGAAATGCCTGAGAAATATTTCAAAAAAATGATTATAAATATGTTCAAAGAAATCAAAGAGGATATCAAGGGAATCAAAGGAGACACAGGGAACCAACTTAATGAAATAAGGAGGTAAATACAAGACATAAATGAGGAAATAGAAATATTAAAGAAAAACCAGTCAGAAATACTAGCAATGAAGAACATAGTCAGTGAAATAAAAAACCCTGTAGAAAATCTGACCAGTAAAATAGATGAAGGAGAGGACAGAATATCTAAACCAGGTGGCAGATCTAATACAGTCCAACAAAGAGAAAGACAAACTATCAGGAAAGTATGAATGGGAATTTCAAGATATTCGGGACACTATGAAAAGGTCAAACATAAGAATTCAGGGTATAGTAAAAGGAGAAGAATTTCACTCCAAAGGCATAGTAGGCATTTTCAACAAAATCATAGAAGAAAACTTCCACCAAAATTTGGAAAGAGATGCCAATGCAGATACAGGAAGCCTTTAGAACACCAAACAGACAAAACCTGGAAAGAACCTCTCCTTGCCATATTATAATTAAGCTATCAAGCACACAAACCAAAGAAATTATATTGAAAGCAGTTAGAGAGGAAAAGCAAGTCACATACAAAGGTAAGCCCATCAAGAACACAGAAGATTACTCAACACAAACTTTAAAAGCCATAACGGCTTAGAAATATGTATTCCAAGTTCTGAAAGATAGATAAAAGAACCAAGGTTACTTTAACCTGCAAAGCTATCCATTCAAATAAATGGAGAAATAAGGACATTCCACAACAAAAGTAAGCTAAAGGAATATTTGAAGACAAAACCATCTATACAGAAAATACTTGACAGGATCCTCCATGCTGAAGATAAAGAAAAGCACACATATAAGGAACCTGGAAAAACAAACCATACTCAAATACTAGTTAACACAAGAGAGCAAAAGTGAGACCAGAAGAACTACAAAACAAGAAAAATTGTAAAAATAAATACACACCTTTCAATAATAGCTCTGAATATCAACAGCCTTAAATGCCTCAAGCAAAAGACGTCGGCTTTCAGACTGGGTTAAAACATTAATTTTTTGCCTCCAAGAAACTCACCTTTCTACAAAGGATGGACACTATCTTAGGGTGAAAGGTTGGAAAATGGTGTTTCAAGCAAATGGACCTAGAAAACAAGCAGGGGTTGCTATCCTAATACCTGACAGGGTAGACTTCAGACCAACATTAGTTAGGAAAGATAAGGAAGGTCACTTTATATTGATTAAAGGCACACTCCAACAGGAGAACATTACAATCCTAAACATATATGCCCCTAACATGGGGCTCCCAACTTCATAAAATAAATGCTATTAGAATTAAGGTCACAGATAACACCAAACACACTTCAACACCCCACTCTCATCAATTGACAGGTCACCCCAGCAAAAAATAAACAGAGAGGCATCTGGATTAAATGAGGTCATAGAAGAAATGGACCTAACAGATATACAGGACATTTCTCCAAATGCTGCAGAATACACATTCTTTTCAGCAGCACATGGAACATTCTCTAAAATAGACCATGTATTAGGACACAAAGCAAATCTTAACAAGTACAGGAAAATTGAAATAATTCCTTGCATTCTATCTGATCACAATGGGATCAAACTACAAATCAATAGCAAGAAAAGCTACAGTGCATACACAAAATCATGGAAACTAAACAATACACTACTAAATGATGAAGGAGTCAGTGAAGAAATCAAGAAGGAAATAAAAAAAAAAATCACAGAGTCAAATGATAATGAGAACACAACATACCAAAACCTTAGGGACACAATGAAGGCAGTCCTAAGAGGTAAATTTATAGCTTTAAGTGCCTATATTAAGAAATTAGAAAGGTCGCAAGTAAACAACTTAATGCTTCACCTTAAAGCCTTGGAAAGAAGAACAAGGCAAACCAAAAATCTGTAGATGGGAAGAAATCATAAAGATTAGGGCAGAAAAAATTAATGAAATAGAAACCAGAAAAACAAAACAAAACAAAACAAAAACAATCCAAAGAATCAATGAAACAGAGTTGGTTCTTTGAAAAGATAAACAAAATTGATAAACCCTTAGCAAATCTGACCAAAAGAAAGAGAGAAGAGACACAAATTAATAAAATTAGAGATGAAAAAGGCACTATCACAACAGATACCAGAGAAATTCAAAAAATCTTAGGGACATACTATAAGAGCATATACTTCACTAAGTCTGAAAATCTGAAAGAAATGGATGATTTCCTTGATTTATATGACCTACCTAAATTAAATTAAGATGAGATTAACCACTTAAATAGACCTATAACAAGTATGGAGATCCAAGCAGTTATTAAAAAAATCCCAACTAAAAAAAGTCCAGGCCCAGATGGATTCACTGCTGAATTTTACCAGACCTTCATAGAAGAACTAACACTATTGCTTCTTAAACTTTTCCATAAAACAGAAAAAGAAGGAATCCTACCAAACTCTTCTATGAAGCCAGCATCAAGCTGATACCAAAACCAGACAAAGATAGAACAAAAAAAAAAAAAAAAAGAAAATTACAGACCAATCTCCCTCATGAACATAAATGCAAAAATTCTCAACAAAATATTGGCAAACAGAATACAATAATATATCAGAAAGATCATTCACCCCAAACAAGTAGGCTTTATCCCAGAGATTCAGGATGGTTCAACATATGCAAATTGATAAATGTAATACATTACATAAATGGACTGAAGGACAAAAATCACATGATCATCTCATTAGATGCAGAGAAAACATTTGACAAAATCCAACATCCCTTCATGATAAAAGTCTTACAGACACTGGGAATAGAAGGAACATATCTCAATACAATAAAGGCTATTTATGAAAAACCTGCAGCCAACATATTACTAAATGGAGAAAAACTGGAAGCTTTTCCACTAAAATCAGGAACAAGATAAGGGTGTCCACTGTCCCCGCTTTTATTTAATATAGTACTAGAAGTCTTAGCCATAGCAATAAGGCCAGAGACACACATAAAAGGGATACAAATTGGAAAGGAAGAGATCAAGTTATCATTTGCAGATGACATGATTCTATATATAAAGGATCTTAAAGACCCTACCAGCCAACTTTTAGAGCTGATAAACACCTACAGCCATGTAGCAGGATACAAAATAAACACACAGAAATCAGTAGCCTTCCTATATGCTAACAACAAACACACAGAGGATGAAATCAGAGAATCACTCCCATTCACAATTGCATCAAAAAAAGTAAAGTACCTTGGAATAAATCTAACGTAGGAAGTGAAGGATCTCTACAATGAAAACTTCAAAACACTTAAGACAGAAATTGCAGAAGACACTAGGAAATGGAAAGACATCCTTTGTTTTTGGATTGGAAGAATCAATATTGTGAAAATGGCAATCTTACCCAAAGCAGTCTACACATTTAATGCAATCCCCTTCAAAATTCCAATGGTATTCTTCATGGAAATAGAAAAAACAACCCAAAAATTCATTTGGAAGCACAAAAACTCTCAAATATCTAAAGCAATTTTGAGCAACAAAAATAAGACTGGTGGTATCACCATACTTGATTTTAACCCATACTACAGAGTCATAGTAACAAAAACAGCATGGTACTGGCACAAAACAGACATGTAGATCAATGGAACAGAATAGAGGACCCAGATGTAAGCTATAGGCACTTGATATTTAGCAAAAATGCCAAAAATACTCATTGGAGAAAAGACAGCCTCTTCAGCAAATGGTTCTGGGAAAACTGGATATGTATCTACAGAAGGATGAAAGTAGATCCTTATCTCTCTCCATGCACAAGAATTAAGTCCAAATGGATTAAAGACCTTAATATCAGACCTGAAATTCTGAAACTGCTAGAGGAAAAAGTAGGGGAAACCCTTCAACATATTGGTCTTGCAAAGACTTTCTGCATATAACCCCAATTGCTCAGAAAATAAAACCACAGATCAAGTGCTGGGATCTCATGATGTTACAAAGCTTTTGTACATCAAAAGACACTGTGAATAGATGCAACCTATAGAATAGGAGAAAATCTTTGCTGGCTATATATCTGATAGAGGATTAATATCTAGGATATACAAAGAACTCAAAAATTAAATAATAAGAAATCAAACAACCCAATTAAAAAATGGGCTATGGAACTAAATAAAGAGTTCTCAAAAGAAGAAATACAGATGGCATATAAACATCTAAAAAATGTTCTACACCCCTATCCATCAGGGAAATGCAGATTAAAACTACTTTGAGATTCCATCTCATTCCTGTCAGACTGGCTACCATAATGAAAGCAAATAACCATAAATGCTGGTGAGGATGCAGAAAAAGAGGAACCCTTCTACACTGTTGGTGGGAATGCAGTCTGGTCCAGCCATTGTGGAAATCAGTGTGGAGGTTCCTAAGACAGCTAAAAATTGATCTACCATATGACCCAGCTATAGCACTCCTAGGCATATATCCTAAGGATTCATATCATTGTCTTAGAGATACTTGCTCAACCGTGTTTATTGCTGCTCTATTCGTAATAGCTAGGCAATGTAACCAGCCTAGATGTCCCTCAGCTAATGAGTGGGCAATGAAGATGTGGCACATTTATACAATGGAGTTCTAGTCAGTGGTAGAGAAAAATGAAGTTATGAAATTTGCAGGAAAATGGATGGATCTGGAAAGTATTATACTAAGTGAGGTAATCCAGGCTCAGAAAGCCAAATGTCACATATATGACTGGACTTCTGTGCAAGTAGGAATAAAACTCAGTAGCAGAGGCCAGTAAGCTAGAAAGGAGATATAAAAGGAATAGAAAGGGAGGGAGGGGGGACTTAATAGAATGGTATTGTATATATGTAAGTAGAAGAACAGATTAATGGGGGTGAAGGCCTAAGTGATGTCAGGGGATGAGATTGAGTAAAGGAAAGGTTGATGGAGGGCTAATCAAAATCTAAGAGGATATAAATAAGTCATATGGAAACCTACTTTTTGGACAATGGAACACTCAGAAGCCATAGATTGTTACTAGAAAAATTTCAGTATCAGGGATGGGATACCTTCCAGTGAGTTGTTGGCCAGGGAGGTCCCTGATGCCCCCAAAACATTACAGGGCATTGCCAAGGCCCTGGGTTTCCCATCAGGAATAGATGGTAAGACCCTATTGCTAAAGGCTTACTTGGGCTGCAAGGTCACTGAGAAATCCTGCGGGAGTTGACCTGAAAACCTCCTCCATTTAGACCAACTGACAGAAAGCTGGAAAAAGCCAGGCTGCATGCAGTTCAATGTGAGAGAGAGGAATCACTATTGAAGATACTCAACAGTGGACACTGCAAGCCCTAAAGTTGGCCAGCCAGGCCAAATGAGCCAACAGGTGCAATAGTGGCATGTCTGTCATGGTGAAAACCAACTGCCCTCTAATTGGACTGGAGGCCCACTCCATGGGAGGGAATACATCCCTGATACTGAAAACCGACAACAGGGGTAGTCATGAGCCCTACGGTGTAATGTCTGCTGGTGTCTGCCTAAATGAGTACACTATGCTCACCGAACTGCCCCGTAAGCACTTCTCTTAATGTCCATATCCATATATTAATGTTACTCTCACTTTTTGTTAGAGAAGCTTCTCTTTTCAGATGGCAGTGACCTTGGGATGACTCAGAAGGCACCATGCTGCTGAGAAGAAGTGACAGAGGAGTGCTAAGCACTGAAATATCCCTATCACCCCTTCCAAGGCTCAGGGTCTAATGCGGAAGAGGTGGCAGAAAGAATGTAAGAGCCAAAGGAAGGGTAGGACTCCTTACAACGTGCTCCTCCAGACACAAAATGGCCTGGATATCCATGACCTCACAGTGCCTGACACTACCTACACAAGACCATCATGATAGGAAGAAAAGATTATGACATCAAAATAAAAGAAAGACTGATTGAGAGGGGGAGGGGATATGATGGCAAGAGGAGTTTCAAAGGGGAAAGAGGGGGAGGAGGACATTACCATGGGATATTGTTTACAGTTATGGAAGTTGTCAATAAAGAAAATAAAAATTAAAAAAGAAAAAGCTATAAGGGAGGGAGGAGAGGGAAGGACTTAAGGGGATGGTATTGTATATATGTAAGTAGAAGAACAGATTACAGGGAGTGGAATGGCCTAAGCGATGCCAGGGAAAGAGCTTGAGTAAAAGAAGGGTGGGGAGGGTCAATAAAAATTCAAGTTATTCTGAATAAGACATATGAAAGCCTACTTTTTGGGATAATGGCACATCCAGAAACCATAGATTGCTTCTAGAAAATTTTCAGTGCCAGTGATGGGATACCTTCCAGTGAGTTGTTGGCCACGGAGGTCCCTGTTGCCTCCAAAACATTAGAGGATATTGCCAAGGCCCTTGGCTTCCCATGAGTAACAGACGGCAAGACCCTATTGCTGACGACTTCACATGCCTAGGTGGCAAGATCACTGAGAAATCAAGCTGGGCCTGAGCTGAAAACCTTCTCCCTGTAGACCAGCCAACTGAAATCTGGAAAAAGCTGCACTGTATGCAGCCCTATGGGAGATAGAATTCATCAGCAGTGAAAACAGTGGACACTGGAAGCCTCACGTTTGGCCGGACAAGCCAAATAACTGAATGGGTGCAATAGTGGCATGTCTGCTCTGGGGAAACCAACTGCTCTCTAATTGGACTGAAGGCCCGCTCTCTGGGAGGGAATACATGCCTGGTACTGAAAACCTAATCAAAAGCCTATGGGGAGGTCAGGAGCCTTAGTATAAAGCCTGCTCTTCTCTGGCTAAATGCATATATTATGCTCATCAAAATGCCCTGAGAGCACTGCACTTAATGTTCATATTCATATATTAATGCTACTCTCACTTCTGGCTAGAGAAGCTTCTCTTTTCAGATGGCAGTGACCACTGGGATGACCCAAAAGGCAACATAGTGCTGAGAAGAAGTGATGGGGGAGTGTCCAGCACTGAAACATCTTTAGCACACCCTCCAAGGCTCAGGGTCCATTGTGGAAGAGGTGGCGGAAAGAATGTAAGAGCCAAAGGGAGGTTATGACTCCTTACAATGCCAATGTCCAGACAGAAATTGTCCTCAATATCCACGACCTTGCAGTGCCTAGAAATACCTCCACAAGACCCTCATAATAGGAGGAAAAGACAATGACATCAAAATAAAAGAGACACTAACAGAGAGAGGGAGGGGATATGATGGAGAGTGGAGTTGTGAAGGGGAAAGTGGGGGAGGGGAGGGAATCATTATGGTTTATTATCTGTAAGTATAGAAGTTGTCAATAATAAAAAATTTAAGTAAGTACCTTTAACCACTGAGCCATGTCTCCAGCCCAAGGGCCTTGAACTCTTGATGCCTCTGCCCCTACCTCTCAAGTGTTGGGATCACCCGTGTGTGCCACCATGCCCAGTTTTATGTAGTGCTACCCACTGAGCTCTGTTCCCAGCCATGACTACTGCTACTGTTAGCTACTTATTATTATCATTGAGGTGGTGTCTCACTACGTAGCCCTGGATGGCTTGGAACTCACTATGTAGTCCAGGCTAGCCTTGGACTCATGACAATTCTCCTGCCTCTGCCTCCCAAGTGCTGGGATTATAGGAGTGTGCCACCATGCCTGGCATCTAGCTGTTTTCCTATGTAAGGGTTTTTATTTTGTGCTAACATTCTGCAGGCCAACGGAAATGATAGTAGATGGCCACTCAGGTCTCTAGGAAGGAGAGCTGTGCAGTAGGGGTGGTGGCCGTGTATGTCCTGTGAGATCAGATTATCCCTTTTAGCTGTTTACATCAGCAGGACTCAGAGATTCCCAAGTCCTTCCATGGACTTCAGTCTACTTTTTCCATTCTGCAGATATTTTAGATTCATCCAATTGACACAGTGGAGTGTGTTCAAGATGGCCTAAGCAGCTAGAACACATTCCCCTGATTCCTTGGGCATATTTTTTTTGAGATTTTTTTTTTTTTTGCTGTATGAATGCAAGAGCACTATATTTATTAGGGCAATAATTCATTTTTAGCAATACAAGTACAGAATATATCACAATGCTGGTTACAAACATATTTAGTATGGTTTAATAGTTACAAATAATGGTGGGTACTACAAGTAGGTGAGAATGATATGAAAGGTCATTCTTACCCAATGAGGTGTCTTCAAAAATCTAATAATGACCTTAGATATTTCTATAGAAACTACTGTGGCACTAGTAGTGGGGATTTTCCTGTAAAGAATGTTAGTGATTTGTTTTTAATTGTTCCATTAAGAGCTTTTTATTTTGAGCCTATTAAACTAAAATCCCCTTTTGCTTAATAAAGTATAAAAATAGTACTGACCTGGTAATAATAAAATGTAGCATTCATTCACATCATAAAAGTAGAACTAAATTGAAAAGTTTTAGTTACCATGGCAACGTATCTTCCCATAAAAGGACTATACAGAAATGAGTTATGTTACACAAATGGTACCTGCGATGTTTATTTAGTGATCCAACACTGTGCACCACAAACTGAGTTTTCTAGATATCTATATATAGCATATATCGTCTTAAAATTTTACTCTTGAAAAACATGTGCACTTCAACAAACTCACTAAGGCCACTCATGCTATAGATACCTAGGACTGCAATTATGAATAGTATTTAAGAAATCCTAAAGCACACTCCCTTTAGATCACCACCAGGGTAAAACCAGTTCTCTGCCTAACATTCCTGAGATTTGGGGACAAAAGAACTACTAGTGTTTAAAGTTGGAGATTAATCCAAATATCATATTGAATTTTTTTCCCTGGTAACTTGAGGTCCTTTAAAGCCAAGAGGTGAAACAGGCATTTATTTTTCAAGCAAAAATAAGATCAATAAAGTTTGGAAGCAGCAAGGCTACAAATCCTGGGAAAAATGTAAAAAAAAAAAAAAAAGTGGCAGTTAACAATACCTGCTACTTAACAAATCATTGAGTTCGTAAGTTCTGGCCAAAAGCTTCCTTTGTGTTTAGACATGGGTTTACTGTCCAGTTTTCTTTGCTCACTACACAGATAAGCCAAGTGGTACACTCATTTCCAAGACTGAGCTGCTGTACTTAAATTTTACTTTTCTTTCATTCTATCTTCCTTTCTTTTTTGAGACAAGGTCTTACTAGGTAGGTTGCCCAGGCTGATCAAGTGATCCTGTTTCAACCTCCACATGCAGCTTTTTGCATTTAGTTTTCACAAGACAAGGAACTCTCTCCATGGTAGGGGAGCAGAAGTCTTTGTAAATCCTGTTTTCACAATGCAAGAATAACTGTGCCAGGGTTACAACAAAGCAACAGTGAGGTCATTTTTAAACAGGTATTTGATGGTTAGAAGGGTCCTAGTCCTTGGGTCAAAAGCTACTTTGAGGACCCATAAATATTACCCACTAAAACCCAATGGGCTCTATTATACAAGCGAGTAACCGCTAGTGTGGCACATGCTGAGAGCTCCCCGATGCCCCCAACTGGAGTAGCACTAAACTTAAGACTAGGCAGGAGAGAAGTCAGGGAAAGATGAGAGGAAAGGCCCCTACTTAACGTTATGTGCAAGGTGTTGATTATTGTGAGATGAATTTTATTAATTTTTTTCCTTTGAGTTTGTTTGAGCCAGGGTCTCCCTTTGTAGCCCAGGCTGGCATGGAACTCAAGATCATCTTGCCTCCAGAGGGCTGAGATTCAGTCGTGTGCTACCATGCCAAGATTTATTTATTTATTTATTTATTTATTTATTTATTTAGACATTTTTTCGAGGTAAAAAGTCTCATTCTAGTACAGGCTGACCTGGAATTCACTATGTATTCTCAGGGTGGCCTCAAACTCACAGCCATCCTCCTACCTCTGCCTTCCAAGTGCTGGGATTAAAGACATGTGCCACAAGCCTGGCTTAAAAATTTTTTTTAAAAATGTCAACTTGTGGTTATTTTTCTCTACCTTATCCTAAATATCTTTACTAAAGGGATAAATCCTACATTTAAAATTATTAGGGCATTATTTTTCACGAGAATAAAGAAGACATATCAAGTCAAATCACTAACAGTAGTCTGTTTTCTTAAGCTACATTACAGACATATACCAACTTGTATGGACTTTAAGAAAAACTTCATAATTATAGTGGTGATAAGGAAAAAAAACTGATAATGATATTTGGAAAAAAACACACCCAACAGTTGCCATATGACATCATCACCATGTGATTCTAAGACTAAATATTATGTTACTTTATCACTATGTAAACAGTTCAAACTGAGCAACAGAAGATGAGGCCTTAGGTTATTTGATTTTACCCTACAAAATGCTGTTATGTGCACAATATCCCCCCAAAAAAATCAGATAAAAAAACTTCATGTGGAAACATAAGTTTCAAAATATTTATTGAAAAGCAATTTACCATGACATTCCTACACCACAAACACACCACAGGGCTCTCAGGAGCCAACAGAAATACACAAAGCCTATCCTGAAAATATCTTTGGAGGTATGAAATACACAGGCCCATGAGAATAGAGCTGAGTAACAAAAATGTCAGTCCTCGGGCTGGAGAAATGGCTTAGCGGTTAAGCGCTTGCCTGTGAAGCCTAAGGACCCCGGTTCAAGGCTCAATTCTCCAGGACCCACGTTAGCCAGATGCACAAGGGGGTGCGCGCGTCTGGAGTTCATTTGCAGTGGCTGGAAGTCCTGGCGCACCCATTCCCTCTCTCTCTCTCTCTCTCTCTCTCTCTCTATCTATCTGCCTCTTTCTCTCTCTGTTACTCTCAAATAAATAAATAAAAATGAACAAAAAAATTAAAAAAAAATGTCAGTCCTTGGTCACCCAGACTACTTGGTAACAAGGAGATTTTTTTTTTTTATTACTCATTGAGAGAGAGAGAGAGAGAGAGAGAGAGAGAGAGAGAATGGGTGCACCAGGGCCTTCAGCTGCTGCAAACAAACTCCAGAAGCATGCTCCCCCTTGTGCACGCATGTGCGACAATGCACACATGCGTCACCGTGCATCTTGGCTACATGGAACTTGGAGATCCAAACATGACTTCTCAGGTTTTGCAGGCAAGAGCCTTCAAAAAAAAAAAAGCAAGAAAAAAAAGAGTGCAAAGTGTGGGCAAAGCACTTGCTGCAGAAGTCTGACGACTCGAGGCTTGGCTCCCCACAGCCCACGTAAGGTTGGAAGGTCAGCACAAGTGTTTGGAATCCCGCTGCATCTACTGTGGCAAGGGATTTGTCTTCCAGGTGATTTTAGATCCTGTCAAGTCGACAATGACTGTTAACCTTTGTAATTGCCTGCTTTTTGTGCCTTGCTGCATGAATTCCATAGAAGAAACATTTGCCTTTGAATTGAGGCAATGCTGACATCCCAAAGATGACTCATGCAAGTTCAGCATGCTGAGGGAGTGGGTTGTTGGTTTTTTTTTTTTTTTTTGGTTTTTCACGGTAGGGTCTCACTTTAGCTCAGGCTGACCTGGAATTCTCTATGTAATCTCAGGGTGGCCTCGAACTCAAGGCGATCCTCCTACCTCTGCCTCCCGACTGCTGGGATTAAAGGTGTGCGCCACCACACTGGACACTGTATTTTCCTCTTATTTACAGCCAGCAACAGGGGGCGGGGGCCGGTGAGCAAGCAGAGAGGGAGCTGTGAATGACCGTTTCTCTAGGAGGGGAGGGCTGTTGTTTATAGTAACTGGATCCCTGTTCTTGGATGGAACTGCTAATGACTTTAGCATCAAGTACACCATCAATTTGATGCAGTTTTATTAATGTTCTTGTTTTTTTTTTAAAGTGTTTTATTTTTCTTCATTTATTTGAGAGAGAGAGAGAGAAATAGGGAGAGAGAGAGAGAAAGCGCAAGAGAGAGACAATGGGCGCGCCAGGGTCTTCAGCCTCTGCAAACGAGCTCCCGATGCGTGCGCCCCCTTGTGCATCTAGCTTAGGTGGGTCTGGGGAATCAAACCTGGGTCCTTTGGCTTTGCTGACAAGCACCTTAACCGCTAAGCCATCTCTCCAGCCCTAATATTCTTGTTTTGATGATGGGTCAAGGCCTCTGCTTAATCAGGGCCACTCCTGGTCTAAAATGGTGATGGTCATGTGAAACCTAGAGAACCAGTTTCTCCACAGTCTATTGGCATTCTGGTTTCCCCTACTTCGCATTCCCCTACTTCGCATACAGGCTGCACAACACTCCCTTTGTTCATACGGCATCTCCTTGTTATTATTTTCCTATATATATGTTATTTTTAGAGAAAGAGAGAGAGAGACAGAGGGAGAGAGAGAGAATTGATGCACCAGAGCCTCAGTCACTGAAACTGAACTCCAGACATGTGTGTCACCTGGTAGGCATTTACAGCCTTGTGCTTGCCTGTCCTGTGTGTGTCTGGTTAATGTGAGATCTGGAGAGTAGAACATGGGTCCTTAGGTTTCCCAGGCAAGCACCTTAAGCGCTAAGCCTCCTCTGTAGCTCTCCCTCTCTCCCTCTCCCTCTCTCTCTCTCTCTCTCTCTCTCTCTCTCTATATATATATATATATATATATATATATGAACTTTTATTTGAGATTTAAACCAGAAACCATTTTTCATTTAAATCTTTAGGGGAAAATGAAACATATAAATAGTTCTCAATATTAAAAGTCAGAGGAACTAGTGTTAGGGAATTTCTTATTTTGTTCTCAAAGAAAGGTGCTTTGGAAATTAGAACCGAATCTCCAAGGAAAACTGAGACACACACTCAGCATGTGGTGGGTGGGTGAAGCATGAGCCACAGGGGTTAGGAATGTCTTTCCTGTGCTGACAAGAAACTGGGGATCACACGATTGCTCAGGACAAGATTGGTGCTGGAGATCAGTTCTCGTGTGCAGAAGAGGCCCGTCTGGTCATCTCTTCCGCAGAAGCTTGCTTAGCCAAAAGGAATATGTGGTTGGACTGCTTGTCACTCTCTTAGCCGGGGCTGCATTGGATGGCCTGGCTAGCATCCTCTTCTTTCTATGCTCCTGGTACCCTCCCCCAAACCATGCCTCTGCTAGGCACCCTGTTCATCAGTCAAGGAAAATCCAAGTAGCTGGGCTTCCATCTAGCCCGCCAAATAAACCCTGTGGTTGTCAGGCACTGGGGGACAATACCAACAACAACCCCTCTGTCACCCATATCTTTTTAGCAAGGGGGAGGGCTGTCAAGGAGAAGGTGGCATGCGTCCAGGCTGTTGGACGAGGGCCAGAGAGAAAGAACCTGTGTTAGAAGCCCATTGTCCCTCACTGCTGCTGAGGGGACTGAATGATACAGCACTTCTGACTTTGGTCTGCCATCCCAGAGGCTCAGACAGAGGGCAAGAGGCAGGGCAAAGAGCCAGCCCCAGCAGGGCAAGGACACAGGGCTGTTCAGCTGAGCTCACGACAGACAGACCATGTCTGTTAGACTGAGGGCAGGTGTCCGGCCTCCTGTCCTTAAGTCACTGGTCCTCATGCACATGTGTTTGGGGCTCTTGTACTTGGCCACACCTCTCCAGTTCTCCAGTTAAAGGATCCTGGAAATCAGAGCTCACCAGGAGTGGTCAGTACTGGGGACTTGCATATTTATCATAAGAGCCCTGAAAAAGGTGTCTCCTGGTTCAAAAGAGAAAGAAAATCTTTGCTTGAACGAGATGGGACTCTTTCCAAGAAGCCTAAATTGACTGTAATTTTCTCCTGAAATTAAGGCTAAAATGTGAACAAGAACCAGAATCCTGTGACTTTCCCACAAACCAGACCCTGACAATTTCCTTGGTGCTTGAAGGTAGGGAGCTTATATAGTGCAAAACTGGAAAGAACTGTTCGTTGAGGAAAAACACACGCCACAAATGTCCTCTGGGCCTTGTCCAGAGATGTAAGATGGAAGCTCTCAGAAGATGGCAGTGAGGTAGCCAACAGTCCTAAGTCTCCAGAAATGGTCCACTTAGGATAAGTGCACCTTACACACTCGCCCCAGGCACTGCTACCGGGATTGTGGTCACCACTTGATTTGTTCCTTTCCTGGTAGGCAGCAACAATGTGGGTGAGGTCATAGTCGTGGGCAAAAGGACTGGTCCCATTGATCACTGACACAGAATCAAGGGGAAGCTCCACGATGGCAGGGGAAAACGATGGCATGAGCAGAGGGTGGACATCACCCCCTGACCACATAAGGTAGACAACGGGAATAGGAGAGTGTGCCAAACACTGGCTACAATAACCATAAGCCCTCCCCCAACAATACACTGTCACTTTTTATATTTTTGCACGCGTGTGTACAATATGGTGTGATGTGGTATATATGTAAATGCATGTGTTCCATGCATGTGTGAAGAGGCCAGAGGAGAACATCAGTAATTTCTCAATTACTCAGCCATGAACTTAGAGCTGCAAGTTTTTTTTTTTTTTTCTTTTCTTTGTCAGACCGAGCCCCAGAGATTTTCTGGTTTTCACTGCCCACAGTACTGAGGTTACAGGCATGTATGATCACACCCAGATGTTTTTGTGAGTGCTGGAGATCAAGCTCAGATAGTCTCAGACCTTCTCAGGCCATCAGGCTTGCATGAGGAGCACTGTTAACCACTGAGCCATATCTCCAGCCCACTCCCTCGTTATTCTTTATGACTGTGTAGGATGTGGGCACTCAGTGTCTTATTCTATCAAATTCACATGTGCTCATGCAGGTGGCTTCTAGCAGCTTCCAATGTCTGACAGCAGATCAGTAAATACACCATGCATCTTTTTCTTTTGTACTGTTGCAGGCATTTCTTTAGGATAAATTCCTGGAGGTAGGACTGCTAGATCAGAAACACGGATGTGAGATTCTGTGAGATAGTGTACAATTCCCCAGCGTGGCAATTTCTCCACCGTTCAGTCTGACCACAAAGTGATGGCAGAGTGTGGACTTAATGCTTTAATTTCTGGCAACGTGGCAGGTGATTGTTTTCACTTGAATTTCTTTATTGCGATTGAAAATGAGCATTGTATTAGCTTGCTGAGGCTGCCCTGAGAAAGTACTATAGGGATGGAGAGATGGCTCAGCAGTTAAGGCATTTGCCTGCGAACCTGAAGGACCCAGGTTCAATTCCCCAGGACCCACGTTGGTCAGATGCACAAGGTGGTGCACGCGTCTGGAGTTCATTTGCAGTGACTGGAGGCCCTGGCACATCCATTCTCTCTCTCTATCTGCCCCCCTCCTCAAATAAATAAATAAACAAAGATAAATAAATAAGGACTATAGACTGGGTGGTGTTCTTCAGAGTCTTAAAAAAAATCACCTAATATGTTATTAGACTTTCTAATATCAAACCCCCTGGGCATCCTGGAATAAATTCCATGTGGACATGGTGGATTATTCCCCTGTCCTGTTGGATCCTTTCAGCTGAATTTATTGTTTTTTTAAAATGATTTTTAAGAATATTTTATTTATGGCATAAAGTGTGGGCTTCAGTTTGCTTTGGGATGGGCCTTGAGTGCCTGCCACCTCCTCAGAAATATGCAATAAGTCCTTGTTGATGAGCAAATGAGTGAATCTCAAGGTGCAGGAGAGATTAAGGTCCTGGTGCATGACTGAAGGAGGGCTTGGGGCCTCAGATAGACCCCACCCAGTGCTTCTGCTCCCAGCAGCTGCTCAAATGACCTGGCAGAGGAAACCTAGGCTGCAGAGCGGAAGGCAGGTGAGCCAGGAGGGGGAGGAAGCCTTAAAAGAGACTTTTGAGGACTTTTTGTGTTTTTAATGATTGAGACAAAGATATCTGAAACCATAGTTTCTGAAGGAACCACTTGTTCTTGACCAGCCCATATTTGTCCTGGGACCTGACCTCAGCCTGGACCTGCTGAGCCTGGATCTGAACAGCCAACTCAGCTGAAGGGGTGTGGGGGGCTAGAGCTAGGGAGGGGAGGAGGCTGGCTGGCTTTCAGATGCTCATTCTGGAATCTTCTGTAGGAAAGCAATGTGGACATAAATGGGGATTAAAACCATAATGCTGGTTAGAATGGGCTCTGCACATGCTCCCAGGGTTCCTCTCAGCTCTGCCACATGTCTGAGCGGGACATCAAGGCCACCACAGTTTAAAGAACCTCCCCCCCTTGGGTAATTTCTCTACTTTGCAAGAGGCCAGGGTGGCGTCCCCATGGTTAGTGACCACCCACACTGAGGCACTTAGAGCCACATAATTGATCTCCAGATTGGAGATGGCACATCCCAGCCTCTGCCTGGACCTCTGGGAGGATAAGGGTGACTCTGCGTTGGTCTCTGTGCCCAGGGCCCAGGCCCTGTGGTTGGGAAGGCTGAACCCTAAGCAGGTAACAGCCCTTCTAAGCTTCAGGTCCTGGCCAAGCCACACAGCATCTAGGTTCCCCAGGGCCAGCTCTGACAGTCATGGGGAGACCCTGGGGATCCTCAGAGAAGGAGGCCCTGAGGGAGGAGAGTCGGGCACCTCAACTAATGCTTTCCTGTAGCTCCTTGGGTCCTGGTACATCCTGGCTGTGGCCTCTTGTGCAAAGGACTTCATGATGGAGAAAGACGTGAAGAATGTGGGAGGTGTGGTGGTGACTCTTACTGCAGAAAACAGGTTGAGAGTACAGTCCTCTCGGCTCGGTGAGTGGGCAGACCATGTCCATGGCCCCTGCGCAGCCTTTCTTGGTAAGAACACCTTCACCAGTAGAGACACAGGTGTTGCTCACCTGGTTCAGGCAGAGGCCGTCTGAACTCTGCATACCTGCTTCCAGATACACGGTGGGCTTGTTCGTACTTTCCGTGGTGGGCTCCTCACATCTCCTCACACGTCTCCTCTTTTCCCACTGGGCTCTGAGCCACCTGCCCTCTACCAGCCCCTTGCATCTGTGTCCCTGGCCTATGACTGAACCCGATGCCTCCTCATCCTTGCAAACTTTCCTAGCTACGGCCAGTGTGTGGCCTCGTTTCTCTTCAAGGTCTTTGGAGTAGGTAGAAGTAAGTTTGTGCATTTGGGATTAAAGGCGTGCGCCAGCATGTTTAACTTTTTGAGGTGCTCTATGCTGTCCTGCAGAGGCATAATACCTTCCTTTTCAAGCAGGCACCTTTAACTGTTGAGCCAGCTCTCCAGCTCTTATCTTCCTATTCTTAGCCAGTGTTTACCATGGACACTTAGGTGCCCCCTGTCTTCTGCATTAGAAATACTTTAACAAATGAATCTTGTTAGGTAGGCTTCTGGTATGTGTGTGTGTGTTGGGGGAGGGTAGGGGCAGAGGGCCCACCTGAAGGCTTAATCCTTTGAAGTGACCTGCTGGGAGGGGTGGGTGTGTCTGGTTCTGGCAGGTGTTTCCGAGCTGGGGCTGTTCCATGTTACCTGCGTGGCTGACTTTAGGGATGGCACCCACATGGGCACCTGTACTGGCTGTTTTTGCTCTTTGCTGGACGCTCGGTTTGGTTCTAATGGTCTCTCTTTCTGTTTTTAAGTTTTTTCTTCCATTTTTTTCTTTTTTCTTTGTGCGTGCATGTATGTGTGTGTGTGTTATGTATGTGTATGCATGTGTGTGTGCCACATACATGTGCACAGGTCAGAGGATATCCTTGGAGTGTTTCTCCTCTCTTTCTGACTTGTTTTGAGAAGGGCTTATCTTACTGCTTCTGGATTCACCTGACTCTACCTTCCATTGCCTTTTTAAATTAATTTTTTTTTTTAACTTTTGGAGAGAGAGAGGGAGAGAGAGAGAATTGGCTGTGCCAGAGCCTCAGCCACTGAAATTGAACTCCAGATGCTTGTGTCACCTAGTGGGCATGTGCCACCTTGCACTTGCCTTGCCTTTGTGCATCTGGCTTATGTGGGATCTGGAGAGTTGAACATGGGTCCTTAGGCTTCGCAGGACAAGTGCCTTAACCACTAAGCAACCTCTTCCAGCCCTCATTGCCTTTAAAAAAATTATGTTTATTTATTTAGTTACTTGAAGGAGAGAAAGAAAGAGAATAGGAGTCCCAGGGCCTCCACCCACTGCAAATAAACTCCAGATGCATGCACCATCAAGTGCATCTGGCTTACGTGGGTCCTGGGGAATCGAGCCTGGGTCCTTTGGCTTTTCAGGCAAGTGTTAACTGCTAAGCCGTCTCTCCAGGCCCTGTCACTGCCTTTGGCACGATGGGATTATATTGCATCTGGCTTTACATGGGTGCTAAGGATTGAATTCAGGGTCTGTAGGCTTGCAAGTGAGGGCCTTTAACTGCTTAGCTATCTCCCCAGCCCTTTGCTCTCTCTGTCTCTTTATAGACAAGGTCTCATGTATCCCAGGCTGACCTTGAACTTGCTGTGAAGCTGAGGAGGACTTTGAACTCCTGATCTTCCTGCTTCTACCTTCCAAGTGTTGGATTACAGGCACGTACCTTCATGCCCAGCTAATGTGTCTTTCTCTGATTGTGAGTCCTGTAAACATCTTGGTCTTTGTCATAAATCTCTTGTGTTTCCTTCCCAGTGAACTGTTTAAATATTTGGCATATGTTTTTCCTTGAGTATCTCTTACTGGACTGTAGGAAGCTTTAACTATTAGGGAGATTACCAATTTGTCTGTGATAAAAACTAGTATGTTTCTCTTCTTTCTTCCTTCCTTCCTTCCTTCCTTCCTTCCTTTCTTTCTTTCTTTCTTTTTTTCCTTCTTTCTTTCTTTTCTTTTTGATTTTTTTGAAGTAGGGTCTCACATTAACTCAGGCTGGCCATGAACTCACAGTGATCCTCCTACCTCTACTTTCTTGGCGCTGGGATTAAAACCACGTGCCACCATGCCCGGCCTACAAATACATCCCCACATTTGTTATTTTTCTTATTTGCTGGAGAAGTCCCCCCCCCCCCATGACTATTCTTAATTTCTGCCCCATTGTGTACTTCAGTCTTTGCTTCCGGGGGCTCTCAGGGTGCCATGGCGCGGTGAGGGAACCCTTCTCTCCTGTCAGGCTTTGGAAGGCTTCTTGCATCTTTGATTTTTCCCTTGGGGGACGGGATATGTGAGGTACAACCAGATGGCTATGCAGCCCAATGTCTTTGGATTATTAAGTGAATGGTTCCTTTGTCCCCACGGACCCAGGATATAATCTTTGTCACAGATACCCACCTGGGTGAGTTTTGCTTCATTTTTGGGCTTTCTATACTATTCATCTACTTACTTGTTTAGACCCTAATGTTTTTGTTTTGTTTCCTTCCTCCCTCCCTCCCTCGCTTCCATTCTTCCATCATTCCTTCCTTTCTTTCTTTCTTTTTGAGGTAGGGTCTCACTCTAGCCCAGGCTGACCTGGAATTCACTATGTTGTCTCTAGGTGGCCTTGAACTTACGGCGACCCTCCTACCTCTGCCTCCCGAGTGCTGGGATTGAAGGTGTGTGCCACCACACCTGCCTAATGTTTACGTACTGTAGTTTTGAAGTGTCTCCTCATCTGCTGGACCAGCTTTTGCCAAGTTTTCCTTTGAGAGTGACCCCAGCTCCTCATACTGTGGGGGGTCTTGCTCTTGGCCGCCTTTGCTGACTGCTAGTTTTCTCTAACAAATACCGCTACCTGTTTGTGGGGTGTGCTTGCTTCAGGGGCTAACAACTTGGGGAACCTCTGGACACTGTCTTTTCAGCAGAACCACAGGGTCGTCGCACGTGCCCTCAGCACCGCAGTGTCCTTGACATGGATTTCTTGGGAAGGCCAAAGGAAGACAGGTGCTTCTTGGGTCCTGCTGGCCCGTCTACCCAGAGGGGGGTTTTGTGGTAACTTGGGTGTCAAGAAAGAAGTGAGCCGGTGGTGGTGCACGCCTTTAATCCCAGCACTCGGGAGGCAGAGGTAGGAGGATCGCCGTGAGTTTGAGACCACCCTGAGACTCCATAGTGAATTCCAGGTTAGCCTGGACCATAGTGAGACCCTACCTTGAAAAACCAAAAAAAAAAAAAAAAAAAAAAAAAAAAAAAAATTGCACTTGTGTTCCTCAAATCTACCCGGCACACTTTGGTTCCTCCCAAAGTGGCAGCAAAGATACCTTGAGCGATGCCCTTGATTTGGTTTGTGCACCAAGGAAGGCGTGGCTACCCAGCAGCCCCTGGCTTTTGCATATACTCTGCAGCTGGGAGCTCTTGACCTTTTTCTGCGGCTGTAATTTAAGTTGAGGGTATTTTGCTGGGCGGGGAAATGAGAGGCGTTTTGGTGTTTCGGGCCAGCGGCATCCAGCCTCTCCACCTTTCCCTCTGTGCCCTTCCCCGGCCTTTCTGTCATGAAGGAGCTCACTGTGTACTAGGGCACGAATCAGCCCCACGCCCCTAGTGTTCAGTTATAGAGCCAAGCATCTCGTCTAAGCCCACGGGTTTTGAGACGCATTACCCTCTTCCCAGAGGCTCCAAGCCACCATCTTGCCCCTTTGCTCTGTCACTGCATGCTTGGCAGCACTTGGGGAAGCTACTGTCTTCACTGCTTAACCCTGCTGGGGACGGAGGAAGAGGAAGATGAAAAGGGATAGGCTGGGAAGAGGGACTCCCACAGAGTGATAGATGAGACATCCAGCAGGGATGGGTCCCTGCACATGCCCACAGGGAGCCCCATGCCATCTATCTCACTGCCCTCACAGGCAGCCTCCGACTGTGGCACCCAGGTGGGTGGGGTCAGAGTTGGTCCCTGTAACACTAACACAGAGCCAGCCACCATTCTTTAAAGGCTTTTAAAAAATTATTTATTTATTTGAGAGCGACATATAGAGAGAGAAAGAGGCAGAGGCAGAGAGAGAGAGAGAAAGAGAGAGAGAGAGAGAGAATGGGCACACCAGAGCCTCCAGCCACTGCAAATGAACTCCAGATGCATGCGCCACCTTGTGCATCTGGCTAACGTGGGTCCTGGGGAATCGAGCCTCGAACTGGGGTCATTAAGCTTCACAGGCAAGCGCTTAACCACTAAGCCATCTCTCCAGCGCCCCAGCCACCATTCTTACAGATCTTCATGCTGTTTGCTAAGACCTGGCCCAGTTCTCACATGGTCCTGGGAGTTAGATCCCCACTATGGCCCTGGACAAGCCTCACAGCCAGTGTGTCTGCAGCTTGTGTTAGCTGCTTTTCTCATTGCAGTGACAAAACGCTTCACAGGAAGTTGCTTAAGGATGGAAGAGCTTTTCCTGCTCCACAGTTTGAAGGTATAGTCCATCATGGCGGGAGGGCGTGGCAGCAGGAGCGGGAGGCGGCTGGTCACAGTGCATCCACAGTCAGGAAGCAGAGAGAGAGACGCATGCTGGTGCTCGGTTCTCTCTCTCTCTTCTTCTTATTCAGCCATGACCCCAGCCATGATATATTGCGCCGTCCACATTCAGGGTGGATATTACCACCTCAATTAACCAAATCTAGACACTCCCTCACAGACATGCTCAGAGATTTGTTTCCATGGTGATGCTAAATTCTGTCAAATTCACAGCCGAGATTAAACATCTTGCAGACCCATTTCATAGAAGCGGAGGCATGGTCAGGCTTCTCCTGCAACACGTGGCTAGGCAGCTAGTGGTGACTCCGAGGGTGAGCTTCAGGGGAGTCCATATGTGATGACATATGATCATAGCGGAGGTCACAGGTGGCTCACAGGCCATGGGCTGCATGTATCATCCAATAACTACTCTGAAACCCTACTATGCAGAGGTATGGTGTGGGGAGAAGGGCTCTTTGGGGGGGATTAGTTGTGGGTGCAGGTGGGGGCTCATGATGGGGCTGCTGGCTCTAATAAGGAGACACACTGCCATCTGTCTCACAGTGAGGACACATGAGGACCTCTTCTATCCAGGAAGAAGCTCTCATCAGAAACTCACCACAGCAGCACCCTTTCACCTTGAGGCTATAAAACATAAACGCTCTTTAAAGCTGCCTGGAGTCCTTGGTTACGGCAACCCCAGCTGACCAATACACACGGGTGAGCCATAGGCAAGCCCATGTGTGGTCCAAAGGTCCTCAGCCTTGCCTGGGGGCTTGGCTTTCTGAAGGGAGGGGTAGATACCCTTGCATAGTCTGGTCTGTTCCCACTTGGCCATTCCAAGGACGTGGGGGACGATGAAAGCTATTCCTGTCTGGAAGGCAGAGAACCTTGGGCTGGCCCCTGGGCATCTCCCTTACAGGTCTGGACACTGTGTTCCGAAGGAGGTGGCACTAATAGCCCTCTTGGGCACAGAGACAAGTTTTTTTTTTTTTTTACCCTGAATCAGTCTATAGTTTCAGAGCCTCAGTGTCTATCTCTACTTCCTAGATCAATGTCCCTAGCTGGGCGTCTGCACTTGAGTGAGGAGCAAGGAAGGAGAGTCTCATAGTTTCCTGCAAACCTGATCTGCTTTCTGCAGGGCCAGGCTTTCTGAACCTGTTCTCATGGCTGTCACAGAACAGGGCCGAGTTGCCACAGCTTAATTCCGCAGGGGCAGCTGCAAAAGTCAGTAGCCCAAGCTAGCCACGGACGTGTGTGTGTGTGTGTGTGTGTGTGTGTGTGTGTGCGCACTAGTGCACACACGAGCTGCTTATGTGAGTATGCCTACCATCCCCACACACAGCCCCACTTGCACATGTGCCCAGGCATGAGATGCAGAGCCACATGCTGACACATGATGCATCACCCCATCCTGTGCAAAGTGCATCCATGTACGTGGGTCACATACCTGCACATGTGCTCCAGCACACATGATGCACACACATGTATGCATACCTCAGCTTACTGAGAATGCACAGATGTGCACATGGACACTCCACAGGGACATGCGTGCACAAAGTGCACCATGCATGCACACACATATATACATATGATTCATAAACACACGTACATACATGTGTAATACATATTCACCCACTTGCACACATGCGTACTCACCCATGCACACATGTAGAAGTGTGTGTTAATACAAACATAGACGTGCACACACGTACCTATTCACATCATCTCCAGCTCAGAGAGAGCCTGCCATGTTAGCTTATGAAGGAGGAAGGGCTGCCCAGTGCCCCTGACCTTCACATAAAGACTACCTATAGGGCTGGAGAAATGGCTTAGTGGTTAAGGTGTGCTTGCCTGTGAAGCCTAAGGACCCATGTTCTACTCTCCAGATCCCATGTTAGCCAGACACACAAAGGTGAGGCAAGTGCAAGGTCTCACATGCCCACTAGGTGGCACAAGCATCTGGTGTGTAATTGCAGTGGCTGAGGCCCTAGCGTGCCAATTCTCTCTCTCCCTTCAAATAAATTAAAACAAAAAACAAAACAAAAACAAAAACAAAAGGGAAAAAGAAAAAGAAAGAAAAACTACTTATGGGCTTCACGTGCTTCCAATCTTGGCTCCTTCCCACTGTCCAGGAAGTGAGTTTAGTGCAGTGACTAAACCCACCTTCCTAGGAAGCCAAACCCTCCATTTAGTCTCACCTGCACACTGGAGCCTTTGTTCATTCTGGAAAAGACTCCATTATTCTCTCAGTGAATGGCGCATTTGCTGTTCCACCTAAAAAACCCTACCATGTGTTTTTTTCCCCCTTTATAAATAATGGGGAAGGAGCATTTCACATAACCTCAAGTTAATAATTCCACAGCATTTGCCACCCCCTCTAGCTGGTCCCAAGTAATTCTCACTGCGAAACAAACTCCCAACCTATGATCAGTCCCCACTGGGCTCTTCCCACCCCTAGCCAGGAAACCAACAATCTGCTTTCTGTCCTCATGGTCTGGCCCTTGCTGGATATTTCCCATAGATGGAGTTCTACAACTTGTCCATTTGTTATCTGCTCATGAACTGTCATGTGTTTGAGGCTTATTCATGTTGTAGTTTCATTTTTTTTTCTCATGGCTGAACCCTGTTCCACTGAGTGATGAGCCCATTTTGAGGAACAATATGTTTGTGGGTGAAACTGGGGTGTTTCTGACACTGAAGGAAATCATGAACAAACCCTGGAGTTTGCTTTTCATTGACTTTTGAAAATATTAATGAGCTGTGTGCGGTGGCGCACACCTTTAATTCTAGCACTTGAGAGGCAGAGGTAGGAGGATCACCATGAGTTTGAGGCCACCTTATGAATTCCAGGTCAGCCTGGGCTAGAAAAACCTTGAAAACCCAAAACCAAACAAAAACCAACCAACCCCCACCCCAAACTCCCTCTAATGTAGGAGGACACCCAGAGGAGTGATGTATCACTGGTTTCCCACTAGTTTGGCTATAAATAACACTTCTCCATAGGTCTCTACAAAAACAGTTGTCTGGGACCAGCAGGCCCTTTCTGAAATCACTTGTTCTTCTCTTTGGCCTGTGCAGGTGTCTGATGGGTGACATCAGGCACCTGATAGCACTACCTTCAGGTCATGCACGGTATTGCCCCTGTTTTGAGATCATGGGTCCTGTGAAAGGTCATTTCACTGTTGTAAGTGCACGCATCACCAAATCCTCAGCTTTCCCACACCATAGCATTTGTCTCTTTTCCCTATCATCATCGTCAAACTCCATCCTCAGGCAGGCGCAGTTGAGACAGGGTCTCCCTCCTTGAGCCTGGCTGCCTTGTGAACAAACACAATCTCCTTCTCAGAATCGTCCCTCCAGTAGTTGGCATAGTGTGCCATGGGCAAAATATGGTTCAAGTCCCGCTCTTAGCTCTGGTGAGTCACACTGCAGTGGCCCTGTGAGGCTGATTCCTGATCTTCCGGGTCATGACCTCTTGTGGGTATTCTGTTTCTACCCCATATGTCTTGGGTCCCTTTCTCCTTCCATTCTGAGTCAGAGTGGCTTCCAGGCCCCTTGCAGGCCCAGCCTAAGGACAGTATGGAAGCCAGTTCGTGTGCAGAGTCCCAGCATAGCACAGCAGGGTCATCTCATCTTTGTGAACACCTGGACCCATCTGTTGCTGATTCCAAAGACCGGAAGTGAGGTCTAGATAATTTAAGCAGCAATAGAATTCAGTGAGCTGACCCCGTCACCTAGGACGGGTTCCTATTCAGGCCTGTGTGGGCTCCACAGACCCCCAAGCCACACTCTAGGAGGGTCCTGGTGGGCCACACCCTAGTGTCACTGGAGGGGGACTGTCACCACGTTAGCACTGGGAGGGCATCTCGATGTCAGATGTCTGGTGTATTATTTACTTTTCTCATTTCTGTGACAAAATACCTGTCCACAAGCAAGTTAAGAGAAGGAGGGTTTAAGGCTCATGGTATTAAAAGGGATGCAGTCCATCATGTCAGGAGGTCATGGTGGCAGGAGCACGAGACAGAGAGTGACACTGAGTCCGAGAGAGGTAGAGGTGTGTGCTGGTGCTCGGCTCATGTTCTCCGTTTTGTTCAGTCTGGGAATCTGTGGGGTAGTGCCACCAACTATAATGTGGGTCTTCCTTCCTCAGCTAAACCTCTCTGCAAATATCTTTGCAGACATGCTCAGAGGCGTGTCTCATAGGTAATTCCGCACCTAGTCAAGTTGCCAGTTTAAAATTAACCATCACGTAGCTGGGCGTGGTGGCGCACGCCTTTAATCCCAGTACTTGGAAGGCAGAAGTAGGAGGATCACTGTGAGTTCAAGGCCAGCCTGAGACTGTGTAGCCAATTCCGGGTCAGGCTAGACTACAGTGAGACTCTGCCTCAAAAAAAAATAAAAAAAAATTGAGCCGGGCGTGGTGGCGCACACCTTTAATCCCAGCACTCGGGAGGCAGAGGTAGGAGGATCGCCGTGAGTTTGAGGCCACCCTGAGACTCCATAGTGAATTCCAGGTCAGCCTGGACTAGAGTGAGACCCTACCTCGAAAAACCAAAAAAAAAAAAAAAAAAAAAAAAAAAAATTAACCATCACAGATGGCCTCTAAGTCTTTGAGAGACTGAATTTCCCATTTCAAGCCATCAAATTTGTGGGAATTTATTGCAGAAGCCTCAAGAAATTATCACATGTGCTGATGCACAAGCACACAGAGATATGAACATGTACAGATAATCTAGCACTACTGCACACACATGTGTACATGCAGACATAGAGGTGCACACACAGTCACATACACACAATGGCACATGTACGTGTAGACATACAGAGAAACACACAAAAGCATAAATGCATCCATTCACGTACAGGCAGACAAACCACCGTTCACAATCAGGCATATGTGTGAACACGCAGAGCCACGTGTGCACACACAGTTCCACACACATTCATGTACACACTGGCACACATTCACACCATGTACACATATGCACACACACATATCCACACACACACATACGCACACAGAAGCCAGATGATACAGCTGCACTGTGTTGCAACATCTGGACACAGGGGAAAGGATGTATGAGGGGAGGGGACCAGGAAACAGCAGAGGCCGTCAATGTCAGCCAGAGGCTGTCTTCAAAGCCCTCCTGGAAACTGGAGAAAGGGAGGGGGTGGAAACTCTGGGAGGAGGGAACTTGGGGGACATTCTAGAGTCTCGGTGGCCAGGCTGATGCGTTGGGGGTGTGGTTAGCAGTCAGGGTAGGGAGAGAAGGGAGGGTTTCACAGAGGGGGAAGGGGGACACAGGAGGCAGGCACGCGACTCTCAGGGGCAGCAGAGTGGGTTATCTAAGAGGGAGAGCCCAGCCTCATCTACATCTCGGGCTGGGCGCTGGGGTGCTGCTTCTGAGACACTGGGGGTTACAGATGCAGGAGCCTCCTCTTCCCACTGGGCTGTTCCCTCCAGCTGTCCCTCACACAGGGCTTGGGCCATAAGTCCATGTTTTGCCATTCCCTTCTACCCCAGACAGACTGTCGCACCATCATTCTGCTTGGGCAGTTGCAGAATCTTCTCAACTGAGTTCTCTGCTGCTATGTTTGCCGTCTCCCATATCCAAATCGACGTAGCGCCTGCAGTGACCCTTTAAACATGTAAGCCACATCATGTCTGTGTGAAAGCCCTCCAGGTCTCTCCCCTTCTTGACCAGTCTCGTGTATTTGCCCTCTCCAGCTGCGCCACCCTCCAGTGCGTTCCTGGCACACGCTACTGCCTGTCCGCCCGTCAGGTCTGCACTCTGTGTTCCTCCCACCTGAATTCTTCTCCCACCTAATTTGTTCCTGGGCCATTTCCTCCATCATTGTCAATTCTGTGTTCAAATGTCACCTTGGTGAGGCTGGCTTGGTCATTTCCATTTACAAATACAGCCACCCTCTTGTCTCAACACTGTCTGTCCAACTTGTTCCATTTGCCTTTTCCCCATAGCATTTATGACCTTTAAGATAATATATAATTATATGCACCGGTGCCAACCAGGAGACGGAACCACACAATGGATTGAACAGGGAGAGTTTATGTAACGAACAGTTAATAATACAAGGCAAAGAGAATTAACAGAGAATTGCTCAGGGCTGTAGGCAATGATTTGAGGGTGGTATCCCCTCTAAAGTCTGGTTTGAGACCTGGTGGGACAAGGTGTGGCTGCAGCCAGGGATAGAGGGACCATTGCTGGGTTTCCTGAGGCAGAGCTGGTCATGGTCAGGGCAGAGGCTGGCAACTAGGGAAAACCAGGCTGTGCCAGCATCCCTTCCAGATGCAGGTGGGCTGGGCTGGGAGACCTCCAAGAGTCACTGGAAATCCATTAGTAGGACGTCCCTGAATCTTCATGGGAAGCCATCCACTTGGCCCATTGAAGTCAGTGTGAATGAAAGCCCCAGAAGTCCTTATTTGTATTCAGAACTCAGTGGATCACACAGAAGAGAGGGCTCTGAAATAGACCTACACAAACGTGCCCAAGTGGTACATCTCTAGATTCCACATTTGAGAAAAGTGGGATCTTTTTCTTTCTCTCCCCAAATTACCCTCACTTTTATTTTTTTAAAATATACACATATATACATAAAATATGTTATATATATATATATCAGGAGGTGGAACAACATAATAGAATGAACAGGGAGAGAGGGATAATAAACAATAAAAGATAACTAGATAGTTTATGTAATTTTTTATTACATAAACTATCTAGATATCTTTTATTATTTATCTAATCCCATATGAGAGACACCATGTAATATTTGTATTTCTTTTTCATTTGTGAGAGAAAGAGAGAGAGAAGGAGAGAATGGATGCATCAGGGCCTCTAGCCACTGTAAATGAACTCCAGACACATGCATCACCTTGTGCATCTGGCTTTACATGGGTACTGGGGAATTGAACTAGGGTCATTGGACTTTATAGTCAAGTGTCTTAACCTCTGAGCCATCTCTCCAGCCCCAATATTTGTATTTCTAAGTCTGGCTTATTTTGCTTAACATAATGATCATCAGTTCCATCCATTTTCCTACAGTAGATATACTTTCATTCTTTTATAAAAGATTTCCTTTTAGTTAGTTAATTTTTTGATTGCTCAGACTGAAGGCACATGCTACCACACTCAGCTATCTGATCCTTTTTGTGCTATGGTGTTTGTTTATGAAATTTAGTGTGTCAACATTTGGTGCATATATATTTACAATTATTATATGTTTGAGGGATTGTTCTATTTAGTAATATGTAGTGATCTTATTTCTTCAGACTAATTTTAGATAGACATTTATTTTGTCAGACCTTATTTCTTCAGACTAATTTTAGGTAGACATTTATTTTGTCAGACATGAGCATAACTACCTGTTTATTGTTGGTCACTTGCTCTGAAATTGACATCCATCCTTTCTCTTACAGGGTTTTTGTTTGTTTGTTTATTTGTTTTCGAGGTAGGGTTTCATTCTAGCTAAGACTGACCTAGAATTCACTACATAGTCTCAGGGTGGCCTTGAACTCATGGTGATCCTCCTTGCTGAACTCAGTGATTACTTTTAAGTTTTTTTTTTTTTTTTTTTTTTTTAGATTCTTCAGGCTTTTCTACAGAGAAAATCATACCACCTACAATGAGAGACAGAGTTATTTCTTTCTTCATACTCAGTATGTCTTTTAAAAATCTTTTTATTTATTTATTTACAAGCAGAGAGAGGAAAAGAGAGAAGAGCAACAGATAGAGAGAATGGGCCTGCCAGGGCCTCCAGCTGCTGCAAACAAACTCCAGATGTATGTGCCACTTTGTGCATCTGGATTTTCATGGGTACTAGGGAATCCAACCTAGATTGTTAGGCTTTGCAGGCAAGTGCCTTAACTGCTAAAATCATCTCTCCAGCCCCTGTAGATGCTTTAAAAAAAATCAAATTAAGGAAGTTTCCCTGTACTTTTTCTGAGCATGTGTCCTTGTCTTCTGTCTTGTTTTTTTTTTTTTCGAGGCAAGGTCTCACTCTAGCCCAGGCTGACCTGGAATTCACTATGGAGTCTCAGGGTGGCCTTGAACTCACAGCAATCCTCCTACCTCTGCCTCCCGAGTGCTAGGATTAAAGGCGTGCGCCACCACGCCCGGCTTTTCTGTCTTGTTTGAGACAGGTTTCTTATCCCCTGTTGTGTTCGCCAGGCTAGCAGTCCCTCAGGCTTTGGGAGAATTTTCTTGTCCCCATTTCCCATCTCACCATAGGTGCACCAGGATTCCATATGCGTGCAGTGCTGCATCCAGCTTTTACGTGGGGTTCTGGGGATCCTAACTCAGGAACCCCTGCTGGCACAGAAAGTGATTTATCGGGCTGGAGGAATGGCCCAGTGGATAAGGTGCTTGCCTTCGCAGTCTAAGGACCCAGGTTTGATTCTCCAGATACCACGTAAGCCAGATGCATAAGGTAGCATGTGTGTCTGGAGTTTATTTGCAGTGGCTAGAGGCCTTGGTGTGCCCATGCTCTCTCTCCCTTTCATAAAGAAATACAAAACATATTTAAAAAAAAAAAAGAAAGCCATTTATCCAGTGAGCCATCTCCCCAACTGTTGTAGACAGCTCCACAATGCTGGGACAAACATCTAATCAAACACAATCCTATGGGAGGAAGGGATTTATTTCAAGGTTACAGATCCATGGGAAGTTCCATCAATGGTAGCTCCTGTTCACAAATCCAAGGAGAGACAGAGAGAGAGAGAGAGAGAGAGAGCGAGCGAGCGAGCGAGCATCAACAGCTAGCAAACACAAAAAGCAGCAAGCAGGACCCCTGCCAGAGCTCAGACCTCTCTGCATACCTTTGGGCTGGAACTCAGATCTGTCCCACTGACACGCCTCCCTGTAGCAGAAATCTGCCCCCTAGGGGCTGAAGCAGCAAACTCATTTTTTTTTTTTTTGAGGCAAGACTGGCCTCTTTCTTTTTTTAATGTGTGAGAGTGAGAGCAAGAGAGAGAGAGAGAGAGAGAGAATTGGTGCACCAGGGCCTCCAGCCACTGTAATTGAGCTCCAGACACATGCACCACCTTATGTGCATGTGCGACCTTATGAGCTTGTATCACTTTGTGCATCTGGCTTATGTGGGATCTGGAGAGTCGAACATGGGTCCTTAGCCTTTCCAGGCAAGTGCCTTAACTGCTAAGCCATCTCTCCAGCCCTCAATTTTTTTTTTTTTTTTTGAAGTAGGGTCTCACTCTAGCCCAGGCTGACCTGGAATTCACTATGTATTCTCAGGGGGCCTCTAACTCATGGTGATCCTCCTACCTCTGCCTCCCAAGTGCTGAGATTAAATGTGTGTGCCATCACACCTGGCTGCAAACTCAACTTTAATAAAACACCTGAGTGTATGGGGCCATACATTCAAACTATCACACCAACCTATGGTTTTCTTTTTCTATGTTCTTGAAATGGGAATGGAGATAATGGATGTTAGACTTGTCTTTATTCTAACATATATATATATTAGAGAAGAAGTGAGAGGGCAGAGAGAGAGAGAGAGAGAGAGAGAGAGCGAGCGAGCGAGCATGGGCGAGCTAGGGCTTCCAGCCACCGAAAACGAACTCCAGATGTATGTGCTCCCTTGTACATCTGGCTTATGTGGGTCCTGGGGAGTCGAACCTGGGTCCTTTGGCTTTTCAGGCAAGCTCCTTAACCACTAAGCCATTTCTCCAGCCTGAGATTTTTCTCTTTGATCCATGAATGGTTTAAAGTTGTGCTAGTTAGCTTTGAAGTTTAGTTTGATTCTATGTGGTCAGGAAACGTTTCTATATGACTTTGATTTTTTCATGTATGTTGAGGTTCGTGGGGCCTACCTTGTCATATGCTGTATGGTTGTTTGCAAAGTCTGTGGGCAGTGCTGTGAGTGTGGGGAGGGAGGGTTCTACAGATGCCAGTTTGGTTACACTGGATGAGGACATGGTTGAGTGCCTCAGTATCCTGCTGGTTTTCAGGTGTGGACGAGGTGATCACATCCCCACCACCACCTGGATCACTCTGCTTCTTTTTGCAGGTCTGTGACTGTGATTCATGTTAACCCTCTGCTGTTTCTGTGTGCATATTCGGGAAGGGGTGTCTTTCACTGTGGGAGGGGCGCATTTATCACAAAGCTTCTCTGTTTTGATTAGATCTCCTTTGTTGTGAGGTCTATGTTAGATGATGTCAAACTAATACTCTTGATTTATTTAGACTAATATTTTCCATTACATATTTCTCCATATTTTTACTTGTTTTTTTTAAATTTTCTTTATCTATTTGAGAGAGAAACAGGCGGGGGGGGGGGCGGGGAGAGAGAGAGAATAGATGTGCCAGGGCCTCCAGCCACTGCAAATGAACTCCAGATGCATGCACCCCCTGCATCTGGCTTACATGGGTCCTGGGGAATTGAACCTGGGTCATTTGGCTTTGTAGGAAAGCGCCTTAACCACTAAGTCATTTCTTCAGACCCCCTTTTTTACAAGGTATGATACTGCTCTAGCCCAGGCTGACCTGGAATTCACTATGTAGTCTCAGGGTGGCCTCGAACTCATGGTGATCCTCCCTAGTGCTGGGATTAAAGACATATGCCACCACGCCCAGCTCATACTTTTGTTTCTAACATATCTCCATTGTTTAGTTAAAGGAATTTTCCTATAGACAGCAGATGGTTGTATCATGGCTTTTTAAAAAAATATTTTATGTATTTACTTATTTTGAGAGAGAGAGAGAGAGAGGCAGATAGAGAGAGATAATGGGCACCTCAGGGTCTCCAGCCACTGCAAACAAATACCATGTGCATCTGGTTTACGTGCGTCCTGGGGAATCAAACCTGGGTCGGTCCTTAGGCTTTACAGCCAAGCACCTTAACTGCTCAGCCATCTCTCCAGCCCATATCATGGTTTTCAATCCACTCTCACTCCCTTGTGTTTAGTGTGTTTTGAATGTTTATTTAATATAACTACAAGTCAGCTCATAAGTATCTTATTTTGTAAGATTCTATTGCTGAAGACTCCATGGTTGGGCTATAGATAATAGAAATCAAGCTAGAGCTGAGCTGGAAGCCTCCTCTCTGTTGTCTATCTGTCAGGATGATGGAAAGAGCTATACAGGCTGTTGGGGGAGAAAAGTGATCAAGGGTCTTAATCAGCAGTGAACTCTGCAAACTTTCTGGCTGGTCAATCAGGCCAAATATACCAACTAGCACAATGGTGGCATGTCTGTTATGGGGAAATAAACTGCTCTATGATTGGACTTGATGCCTATTCCTTGGGAGCGAATGCATGCCTGTTGCTGAAAACCTAATCAAAAGCCTATGGTCAGTTGAAAAGATGGCCTAGCAGTTAAAGGCACTTGCATGCAAAGCCTGTTGGCCCACGTTCAATTCCCCAGTACCCACATATAGCCAGATGCACAAAGAGGCACATGCATCCGGAGTTGTTTTGCAGTGGCAAAAGGCTCTGGTGCACCCATTTCCTCTAAAATTAAAAAAAAAATGTTATTTATTAAAAAAAGGCTGGAGATGGGCTGGAGAGATGGCTCAGGAGTTAAGGTGCTTGCCTGTAAAGCCTAATGACCTGAGTTCATTTCCCCAATACCCATGTAAAACCAGATGCACAAAGTAGTATATGTGTCTGGAGTTTGTTTGCAGCATCTGGAAGCCCTGGTGCATCCATTCTCCCTCTCTCTTTGCTGGTGATACACGCATTTAATCCCAGCACTTGACGGGGGGGGGGGGGGGGGCGTGGAGGTAGGAGAGTGAGTTCAAGGCCAGCCTGAGACTACATAGTGAATTCCAGGTCAGCCTGGACTAGAGTGAGACCCTACCTTGAGAAACAAACCCCCAAAAATGAAAACAAACAAATAAACAAAAGGCTGTAGAGGTTATAAGCCCTGGGTGTGGGAACTACTATTGTTATCTGGCTAGAGAGGTATACTATGCCCACCAAATCGCCCTTTAAATGTTTATGTTTATGCCCATGTGTTAATGCTGCTAACACTTTTGGTTAGAGAAACTTCTCTTTTCAGATCGGGGGTGACCACTGGGGAGACTCGAAATTCACCGAAGGGCCGAGAAAAAGTGACAGTGGTGTGTTCATCACTGAGACATTTCTGTCATACTCTCCAAGGCTCAGAAAGCATTGCAAAAGAGATGGCAGAAAGAATGTAAAGGCCAAAAGAAGGGGAGGAGTGCCTTGTAATACTGTCTTCCAGAAACAAAGGGGCCTTGGTACTCATGACCTCACAATGGCTGATGCTACCTGCACAAGACCTGCAAAACAGGAGGAGAAAAATGATAACATAAAAATAGAAGAGCAACTAGTTGGAAAGAAGAAGGGGTTCAGTGGAGGGGGCATTTGGGAGAGGAAAAAGGAAGGGTCATGGGAGGGGATCATGATCACATTATATTGTCTATATGCATGGAAGTTGTCAATAAAAAAGAAATTATCTTTTGTTTGTTTGTTTTGTTTTCGTTTTTTAAGGTAGAGTTTCACTCTAGCCCAGGCTGACCTGGAATTCACTATGTATTCTCAGGGTGGCCTCCAACTCACTGCGATCCTCCTACCTCTGCCTCCTGAGTGCTGGGATTAAAGGCGTGTACCACCACACCTGGCACTCTTCCTCTTTCTCAAATAAATTAAAAAAAAATAAATAAATATTATTTAAATATTTGGGTCCATTGGCTTTGCAGGCAAGTGCCTTAACCACTAAGCCATCTCTCCAGCTTTTCTTTTCTTTTTAAAAATATTTTATTTGCTTATTTGAGAATGAGAGGGAGAGAGAGAGAGGAAGAGAAAGATAGAGAGAGTGAATGACACACCAAGACCTCCAGACACTTCAAACAAACTCCAGACACATGTGCCACCTTGTGCAACTGGTTTACATGGGTACTGAGGAATTGAACCTAGGTCCTTAGGCTTCGCAGGCAAGCGTCTTAACCACTAAGCCATCTCTCCAGTCCCCTTGTTTTATTTTATTTACTTATTTATTTTGGTTTTTTGAGGTAGGGTCTCACTCTAGCCCAGGCTGACCTGGAATTCACTATGTCTCAGGGTGGCCTCGAACTCACGGCAATCCTCCTACCCCTGCCTCCCGAGTGCTGGGATTAAAGGCGTGCACCACCACGCCCTGCTGAAATTATGTTATTTTGAGGAGCTGTTACAACTGCAGAAATGCAGGGCTGGGGATAACAGATAGAGAACATCGCAGCATATGGGGGGGGGGGTCCCTGGTTAGATCTGTAGCATTAAAAGCCCCAATCCAGGGGCTGAAGAGATGGCTTAGTGGTTAAGGCATTTGCCTGCAAAGCCAAAGGACCTCGGTTTGATTCCCCAGGATCCATGTAAGCCGGATGCACAAGATAGCGCATGCATCTAGAGTTCTCTCTCTCTCAAATAAATAAATTAAAACAAAATATTTAAAAACCCAAACTAAAACAAACAACCCAACAAAATTCCCCCAAATTTATTATAGCATAGTTCTAGAGGCCAGAAGTCTGATTTCAGGTGAGATTCAGAGGGTAAAAATTTAGATAAAGGTTTTTTTTTTAATTTTTAAATTTTTTTTTTTTTTTGAGGTGGGGTCTTGCTCTAGCTCAGGCTGACCTGGGATTCACTATGTAGTCTCAGGGTGGCCTCAAACTCACTGTGATCCTCCTACCTCTGCCTCCCGAGTGCTGAGATCAAAGGCATGTGCCACCACGCCTGGCTTAGATAAAAGGTATTTTAATGAGAACTTTACCTTTGTGAGCAACTGACCATTCAGTCCCCCTAAGGACTCTGTAATCAAGTGAACCTATCAGAGTGTCTCACAGGAAAGGAACAGCCCAGAAAACTGATCCTATTAGTCACCATCCCCATTGCCTAAGGAGGTGTGTCGGGAGGGTTTTCATCACCATGGCAAATACCAGAGATAACAACTTTAAAGACTGAAGGAGGGGCTGGAGAGAGAACTTAGCAGTTAAAGGCACTTGCTTGTAAAGTCTGATGGCCTGGGTTCGATTCCCCAGTATCCATGTAAAGCCAGATGCACAAAGTGGTACATGTATCTGGAGCTCACTTAAGTGGCAGGAGGCCCTGGAAGGCTCACGCTCAACTCTATCTTCCTCTGTCTCTCAAATAAATAAAAATATATGTTTTTTTTTTTTAAAGAGGAAGGATGTATTTTGTCTCATGCTGTCAGAGGTTTCTGTCCATGGTTGTTTGGCCTCATTCATGTGACTTGTGGTGAGGCAGGGTGGTAGAGGGAGCAGAGTGCGGCAGAGCTGCCTACCTCATAGTATCTGGGAAAGAGAGAGACAGATGATAGATAGATGTTAGATAGATAGATAACATAACTCCAGGGATTTGTTTCCCTCCCGCTAGGCCAGCTGACCTCCTGGGAATAAGCCTCCCACACAAGAGCCTGTGGAGGACACTTCTATCCAGATCATAACTGTATGGCAATTCTCCTACATGTCTTTTAAAGTTTTTTTTTTTTTTGTATTTTATATTTATTTATTCATTTATTTGAGAAAGAAGAGAGGTAGAGAGAGGGGAGAGAATATGGGTGTGCCAGGGCCTCCAGCAGCTGCAAACGCACTCCAGATGCATGCTCCACCTTCTGCATCTGGCTTTATGTGGGTCCTGGGGAACCGAACCTGGATCCTTTGGCTTTTCAGGCAAACGCCTTAACCACTAAGCTGTCTCTCAAGTCCCTACTGCAGGATGGCAGAGAGAGCTCCCCTACCAGCACATCCAACCACAGGCGGCCCCTAGCATTGATGTCTCATGCTTCCAGTTCTGTAATTGTGATTTCAGGGTGGGGGAGACAGTCCTCTGAAATGATAAACAGATGATGGCATGGGGACTTGCTGCAGCCTACCGTGTGGCTGGCTCTACTGGTTTCCTCTCTCCCAAGCCTTCTAGATGTGATACAACCCAGACCAGCTTACCTTGTACCTGGTGCACAACATCCCCCTACAACTGCAATAGAAAGCCAGACCCTGTTCCCTTCAGTGAAGGATTTAGCAGCTCCGAGAAGCCATGGCCGTGGTCACAGGCAAAGTTCATGAGGGATGTTACTAGAAAAAGAGAGACGAAGGGCGGAGCTGTCATCATGAGGGACTGGGTCCCGCAGTGAAAGTCCTCTGGCAATGGAGAAATGGGATGGGAGCCCTCTCTCCTTGACCTCAGTCTCCCAATGGCGTTGCCCTGGCTTGTCCCAGCCTCCTGCCCTGCAGTCTCCTGAGAGCACCTACCCTCAGAGCATGACCTCAAGCCCTAGTGGCTGTGCATCATGGGCTGAACACACACCTGGCCTGCCTCCTCCCATTGGTCTGTAGTGCCGCTTTGCCTTGACCAGTATCTATGAACGTAGCGGGAGAGCTTGGGAGAATTCAGCCTGGTACGCAGGCAAGATAGGCAGATGAGGAGAGCTGCAGGGAGAGCTCTGGCACTCAGCACAGGAGGGGGGAAGCCTTGCTCGTCAATCACAAGAGTGTGTTGCCGCCCTCCTGTCTGCACCCATGTCATAAAGTACTTAGATAAAGGGCTCTCTCTCACACACAAAGGACAATGTTTGCCTACAGTGAAGCTCTCCCCTGAAACACCATATGGAAACACCAGCTTGCTCACAAACCTCTATCCCAATGAACACTTGATCCCTGACTCCCCACGTGCAGGTGACCAATTTCTTCTCAGCCACACATCCATTCTGGGGTCAGGACTGGATTCTGCCATCAAGCCCCACCCCCCCTTCAAGACAACCCCAGGGCTTGTTAGAAGGTGCTTATTAATATTGTTTATATGTACTGGGACTCTCCAGTCTTAGGCCTGAGAGGCACAAAGATGCCATTGTGAGACCAGCACCTGTCTCCAGAGCATGGGTCAACTGGGTCTCAGGGCAGGTGGCCTAGGCCAGGAACTGCAGAGGCGGAAAAGGAAGGCAGAGCTCCTGGGGAGGGAGCTAGGCCGAGGCCAGCAGCGAGGGCTCCCAGACAGCCACCAGCGAACTCCAACACGGGCTGCCTCTTGGACCCATTTCTCCAAAGGGGATGACATTTGGCTACCCTGAGGGCACATCAGGTGGTCAAACTGATGAGGGAGTGAAGCTCTTTGGGAAGCTGGGGGACACTAGAGGAATGAAATGAAGATAGATGCCCAAGCATGGGTGCAGGAATGGCTGTGATGGACCCCTGCTTCCCCATCCTGCTCCACGCCACGACGTGGCGAGTAATGAACACCCACGCTGCCTTTGTCTCGCCAGGGCAGCCCAGAATCTTCACATGTCCCCTCAGCGGGTCTTCAGATGGCAGAAGCAGCAGAAGACCCATGCCTCCTTGTTGGAGATGAGACTCCCTGAGCTCACAGGTGAAATCCCTTCACTCAAGCTTTTAGTGACCAAATATTCACAATGTCCAACATGTCAGTAAACCAGGTAAATCTGTTCACCCTGAAGTCCAACCGTTACTCTCAGTTGAGACAAAAATCGGCCAGTCAGACAAAAGGAGCAAGATCCCCATGGGCAGTGGTCCGCAGTGAGAGAGCGGGCCTGGAGGAGCAGAAGGCTGCACAGCAGGAAGCAACGGGGTTCCCTCAGGGGGACCTGGCATCTCCTCAGAGGGGATGATGTTTAAGTCGAGAAGACCCATGATACTATATCCCTGCTTACAGGAAGGAGTAGGGTTGGGTGTTCAGGCAGTGGTGGGACAATTGGGTGGCCTCACAGGCAAAGGGCCTGGGCTCTAGCAACAAGCAGACTCTGTGGGTTTGTAGCTTGGCCCCTTTCTCTGCAGCTAGAAATGAGAAAGCAGTTTCTACCACATGCCAGCCATGGGTAGCTGGAGAGCCTGGCTGGGGAGGGAGCCCTCTGTCCTTAGCCCAAGGTGCAGACTGTGCATCACCCCTGCCCTGGCGTCATTCACCCCTCCACGGGGTCTTTTGTAAGCAGACATCACGCAGCATTGTACGCTCTGTGCCTGTGGCTGACACTGAACTGATATTCATCAGATCCCAACAACAACAGCGTCCCACCTCCATGATGGATGGGGACTTGGCCATGTGACACGTGGATGGACGAGCTGTGGTCAGTGCCAAATGGGCACACATCCCTGACCACTGGGTATATAAAGGGCGCCCTTGAGGAGCCAGAACACCTTCGTGTGGACTCGCCAGGTGAAGGCCTTGTCTGAGCACAGAGAGTGGAAATGAAGTCTCTGCTTCTGACTGCTCTGCTGCTGGGGCTGGTGGCTGTCCTTGAGGCCCAGGATGCCCCATCAGAAGGCCAGGAGGTAAGATGGAGAGAGGTGGTGGGCAGGCGAGGACACTGGCATGTCTACTGGTCTGTGCCCGTGGACTTAGGCCATGGTTCAGGAGGTGTCCTTTGAGGCCAGATTCCAATCCTGAAACCCCGGCCTGGAGTAGCAACCAGGGGACATTGCCATTCTCCCTGCAGACATGGGCCTTCAGGGCCGGGCCAGGGCAGCAGGTTTGAGTGTGGGGGTCCTAGGCAAGTGACATCTAGTGCCAAAAGGTCTCACAGGACAGCACCTTCAGGAAAGAGGATTCACCCAGTGCTGGATCCTAGACACCAACATGTTTGCCTCTTTAGAGGGTAAGGCATACTCTGCTTCCATTGGACCAGGGAACCCAAACACTGGGCTCACCCTACAGACCTCTCAGGTGGAGACCTGTGGGTCCAGCATGGTTTAGGCTGCAGTCTAGGCTCTGGGATGTCTGTTCAGGGTGTAGGCATGTGTGCTACAGCCTGGGGGGAAAAACCCAGAGCCTGGGCAAGGTTACCTAAAGGCTCTGCCCGCTGCAGTTTCAGGGAACCTGGTACATAAAGGCCATGGTGTTTGACAAGCTTATGTCCGAGGACAAAAGGCCCACGAAAGTGTTCCCTCTAACCGTGACAGCACTGGACGGGGGGAAGTTGGAGGCCACAGTTGTATTCTGGTGAGTGTCCCCACCATCATTCTCTATAGCTGCTTTCTCTCTCTTCCTTTCTTGATTTGGGCATTGGTGACCAAAAAGGTTCCTTCCTTTGAAGGAATACAGTCCCAAACAGCATCCTAAAGCTTCAGAGGGGATGACAGGGGATTTCAGGGGCCACCTGCTCAGGGACGATGCTCTGGACACGCTGAGTAGGTCTCCGGTGGATCCTGACAGCAGCTGCCTGGGGGCTCTTGTTTCATAGGAAGAAGGGTCAATGTCGTGAGATAAAAATTGCGATGCAGAAAACCGACCAGCCTGGCGAATACACTGCCTGTGAGTCCTGGGACACCCCTGTGTCTCCTGTAGGGAGTGAGCTCCTGGGTGGGCCTTTTCAGCTCCCAAGACTGAATACCTGTTCCTTTCCCATGTGACAGCAGTCGTTAGAGCTCATGGGCTGGTGCACAGCCAGGACTAGCTGGGTCATGCTCCACACTGGTCAGCTGATGACCCATGGTGAACCAATGCTACGGATCAGGAAAGTTGGGCGGGGCCGGTGCTCAGGTTCAGGGGGCCAAGCTCTGCTCTCAGATCCTCTGCCTCCTTAGCTGATCTTGACAACTTCCTGGATGGTGGCTCTCGCTTACTTACGGGGTTTGTAGCAAGCTGTGCAGTGGACTGGCTGGGTCCACTGAAATGTTCTAGACCATTCCTTCACGTGTTCTCCAGTGGTTCCTCCAGGACGGGATCCTAAGGGCTAGTTCCATGTTCACTTGCAGTTAATGGCAAGAAGACTATCTACATCCAGAAACTGCCAGTGGAGGGCCACTACGTCTTGTCTTGTGAAGGCGGGCACCATGGGAAATGGTTCCGCAAGGGAAAGCTCATGGGTGAGTGAGTGCGCCCTGCAGCCCCGTGCCCTGCCCATGGGCTCTACCTCCAGAGTCTACGGTCGTGGAGACTGGGAAGTGCCCAACGGTGGGAACAGAACGCTGCCAGCGCAGTGTGTGGCTCTGGGAGTGGAAGGGGTACCAGCTGAGTGGGGATGAGGCATATGTGATCTTGGGGGGGGGGGCTAAGGACTCAGGAAGAGGTTGGCACAACCGATGCCACTTCCAGGGATCTCAAGCAAGGGAAGAGTCTTCATGAAGCAGGAATGTCCTTACAGCAGACTTGGTAGGGCAGGGAGCTGCCTGGCTCAGAGGAAAGATCAGTGCCCCTGTCATGTAAGGCTTTCCCACATCTGGATAGAGACCTTGCTGGCTTGATGAGCATCTGCCAAAAGCCCCAGCATCACTGTGGCTCAGCATGTCCCCACCGCAGAGCTTCTAGTCCATTGCTAACCCTCCTTTTCCTCCTGTCCTGGTTACTCCAAGGTGTGGACCTTGGTGCTGGCTGGTCTCCTGTCCTGGGTCATCAGCCCCTGTAGAGCTGAGCAGCACGTACCTCACCAACCCCTAAGCCCATCCTTGTTCAGCTGACCTTATTCTCACAGGGAGGGACCCTGAGGAAAACCCGGAGGCCCTGGAAGAATTTAAGAAATTCGCACAGCGCAAGGGATTCTCACAGAAAAACATCATTGTGCCTGAGCAGAGCGGTGAGAACACGCGCGCTAACCCTCCCCTCTCCCATGTCCCCTCGGTTACCCGTGGCTCCTCCATGTTTCCCTGTGTCCCTTTCTATGTCTGCGCACCTCTTTGAAACCAGCGTACTTCCTAGGCCACCCATGCCCTCTTTATGTCCATAATGTCCCCGTTTGTCCTCTGTGGTCCCTATCTCGCCCTGCGTCTCCTGTGTTTCTTCATATCTCCTGTATCTCTTTGTGTCATTGTGTCCCCAGGTCTCTCTGACCTGGGTTTCTGCAGTGTCCCCTCAAACATGCTCAGTCCCCTTACAGGGACAACAGGCCACTGTTGCAGGTCCTTGTCATGGCAGGGTCTGAGAAGCGGTTGTGGTGGGGCCCTATCAAGGGAGCCTTCTCACTCCTGGATTTTTCTTATTTTCTACAGAGCAGTGCATCTCTGAGAGTGACTAGGGTGAGTGACCTTCTTAAAGGACTGTGAAACACCTCAGAGTGCTGGGTCCTGGTGCAGTGTCCATATGCCTTGGATCTGACCCGATCTCCCTGGGTAGGAACCAGCAACTCTGGAGGTGGCCTCAAGTATAATTTCTGGGCCAATGGGACGTTTTTCTCTTTTTCTAACTTAAAAAAATTATTTTTATTTATTTATTGTGGGGAGGGGACGGGAGGAAGAATGGGAGCACCAAGGCCTCTAGCCAAAACAAACCTCAGGCACATGCATGTGCATCTGGCTTACATGGGTAATGGGTACTGGGGAAATCAAACCTGGGTCCTTAGGCTTCACAGGCAAGTGCCTTAACTGCCACACTATCTCTCCAACCCATTTCTCTCTCTCTCTCTCTCTCTCTTTTTTTTTTTTTTTTTTTTTTTTTGGTTTTCCGAGGTAGGGTCTCACTCTAGCCCAGGCTGACCTGGAATTCACTATGGAGTCTCAGGGTGGCCCCGAACTCACAGCGATCCTCCTACCTCTGCCTCCCTAGTGCTGGGATTAAAGGCGTGAGCCACCACGCCCGGCTCCATTTTTCTCTCTTTATCATTGCCTTCCCTGTACCCTGGTCTCTGCCTGGATGGTCCTAACCCCTTCATCATCTCCCTAAGGACACCCAGAGACCTTCATGATGGGGGGGGGGGGTGTATGGGATCACTCTGAGGATCCAGAGCTACACAGCAAAGACTGAGCAGAGGCTTTAGGATGAAAGGCCTCTGGCTGGCACCTGCCCCTTATCTCTGTTCCTCTGCCTGTCACAGCAGCCACCTGCTGAGCAAGCCGTGCCACCCACGACACAGAGCTACAACCTTCCTGCCACCCCAGCCCTGCCTTGGACACTCTTTGGACCACCCTGCTGCCTTAACCCCCGTCCCTAGCCCCTAACCCCATCTGACTGCAAATAAATGGCTTTCTCGGCACTCTGGGCTCAGCTTATCTGTGAAGCGCCTTTGTTCATGGTTTCGCGCAGGCTCAGTAGGGACAGCCATCTCTGCTGATGGCTTCCTTTCATAACACTCAGCATGAAAACACAGGCACGCAGACATGACAAGGTAAAGATTCAGTGAGAAAAAGGTGGGAGAGCCCCAAAGTGTCAGGACAAGCATGCTTAGGATTTTGGCCAATAGCCAAAGAAGAGGAAGAAAGGGAGGGAAAGGAAAAAGTTATATTTGCTTCTTCTTTTTGGTTTTTGGAGGTAGGGTTTCTCACTCTGGTCCAGGCTGACCCGGAATTCACTCTGTAGTCTCAGGGTGGCCTCGAACTCACAGTGATCCTCCTACCTCTGCCTCCCGAGTGCTGGGATTAAAGGCGTGCGCCACCATGCCTGGCTACAAGCTATGTTTTCTGAAAGCTCAGACAAGCATGTAGCTTAGCAGTGAGGTCTGGGAGCAATTGCAAGTAAGGAGGGGCTTCTGTGGGCTTCACCACGATTTCTCCCACCTCCTTAGCATGGCTTTAGATGAGGGGTATCTCTTGACCAGGGGATTGACTGGCTCCATTGAGTTAACTCTTACTGGAGTGGACAGTAGTATCCACTTAGATCTAGAGGAGAACAGGACATTATTAGTCCCTTAATGGTCCTAAACAAAAACTAAACAAAGTGGGCTGGAGAGATGGCTTAGCGGTTAAGGTACTTGCCTGAGAAGTGTGAAGACCCAGGTTCCATTCCCCAGTATCCACATAAGCCAGCTGCACAAGGTGGCACATGCGTCTGGAGTTTGTTTGCAGTGGCTAGAGGCCCTGGTGGGCCCATTTTCTCTCTCTCTCTCTCTCTCTCTCTGTCACACACATACACACAAATATATAAAATAAATTTAAAAAACTCAACAAGGATATCCATGCTTTCACTCTCCTCCCTTTCATACTATATTTTAAGTTCTATGGGTGGGTAACTGTGATGTTTCCTTTAGTACCATCAGGAAAACAGGATCTGGGGTTCAGCCTTCAATAACCTCTAAGCCTAATGCCTGCCTGTCTGCAACAGAACTTTCTTGATGGGCTGACCCCTCCACAGGACCTCACTTCCAGGCCTCTCTGTCCACGATGCTCAGTAATCAAGTATCAATAAGATGCATCAAACTTTGGGGACACCTTTTACTCTGGAGACCTGTGAACCAAACACAAGACCACAAGGTGACCATAATATGACATTGTTCATGACCAGTGTCAATCTCATCCACTCACAGGTGACACAGGGACAGGGAACTGCGTGGTCAGTTCTGTGCTGGTGGAGGAGAATAAGCACACAGCCACCTGGTGTCCATACACCTGAGCAGCAACCCAGGTGCTGTACTCGAGGGGAGGGAAAGTGCCTCCCCCCAAGGCAGCCCTGCTCCCTGGGTGGGGTTCTGTACCCCTAACCTCCCTGGCTTTGTTTTTACCCTGGAAAAAATAATCTCTTCTTTTTCATAACAAGGGACCTAATCCCATTTCTCTAAGATGCTACGATTGCCCTTGACGCTTTGTCCGTTGTATTTGTCAGTTAGGATAAGCTCATCACTATGCATCTCTTCTAGAAAGTTCTTTCTCTCCTGTCATCCTGTTCCCTTTGTGCTGTGAGCTACTGCACAGGGTTCACATAGCCATGCTCTCAAGACTCCTCTTGCTTGCTCAAGGCCTCTTATTAAAGGGAGAAGGTGGCAAGCACTCCCAGAAATAAATCTTGGGTTTTACATGAACAGCTACTCGGGTGACCTCACTTCATCAGTGTTGGAAATAGATTGGTCATAGATAGACATATATATGTGTGTGTGTTGTCTTTAATAACAGGCTGATACGTGAGTACTCAGGCCACCAGGCTTTGCAAGCAAGAACTACGAGGGAATCAGGTAGCTTTGTTAGGCAGTTAGGGTGACTGGGCCCCTGAAAGTAAAAAGGCAGGAAGGTCTGCACTTGCTAAGAGATCAAAGGATGATCTGACTTATTTCTTTGTGTGTGTGTGTATGTGGGTAGGGAGGGTGTTGGGTCTCTCTCTAGCCCAGGTTGACCTGGAAACCACTATGTAGTCTCAGGGTGGCCTTGAACTCACAGCGATCTTCCTACCTCTGCCTCCCGAGTACTGGGATAAAGGCGTGTGCCACTACGTCCAGCTTGACTTTTTATCTCTTGCCTAGCTCCCTAGATCTGTTTTTCCATACTTGAGCCCCTCCCTAGAGAGAGGTCTTTTTCTAGAATCCGTACATTGTGGTTGGTCAAGCTTAGACCCCAGAACTTGGTGTCATGGCTAGCCTCTTCCTGAGCCAGCCTCTAGTCCAGTCCAATCAGCTGGCTCACCTGAGACAGAAGGTGAACCCCACCGCCGTTAAGGTTAAAAATACGTTTTACCAGGGGAGGGCAATCTCTCTCTCTGGGCTACCTGACCACCTGTGAACCTCCAGCTTCTGGTGAGTTTCTTCTTGTCTTGGCCTGGTTGGGACATGGAAAAGGGACAATCCCTGCCAGAGCCAGCCAGCAGAGTCGAACAGTACCTGAGGAGGGAGTGAGGATTAAGAAAAAAAGACAAGAAACAAAAGATGAACTCGGGAGGGCTGTCAGTGAATACTGAAGCCCCGACTTTATTTAGTTCAGCTATTTTATACTTCTCAGAGCGTAAGAATGCAAGCAGAAAAATGCTAATATTTACACAGGATCTCTTGAGAAAGCCACATCCTCCTACATTGATCAAAGAAAAGTCAAATCCTAGCCTTCAGCTCAAAGTGTTACTTCTTTCTCAATTCCCAGAACCTCAGCTGATATCTAATCTCATGCTTGACAAAACATTCTGCTTCTCTCTGGTCCACTGTATAAGTGTACACTGGTCATAAACAAATGTCCAGGCAAATGGCTCCCGACAAATCCCCTAACCCCTACTTTTCACATGGGCTTTTTACCCCCTCTTGCCCTCCACATCTCAAGAATTCTTTGTACTTTCTTATTCTTTTTTAATTTTAATTTATTTATTTAAGAGTGACAGACAGAGAGAAAGAGGCAGAGGCAGAGGAGAGAGAGAGAGAGAATGGGCGCACCAGGGCCTCCAGCCACTGCACATGAACTCCAGATGCATGTGCCACCTTGTGCATCTGGCTAATGTGGGTCCTGGGGAGTCGAGCCTCAAACCGGTGTCCTTAGGCTTCACAGGCAAGCGTTTAACTGCTAAGCCATCTCTCCAGCCCCTTTCTTATTTTTTAATGTTTTATTTTTATTTATTTATTTATTTGAGAGAAAGAGGGAAAGAGAGAGAGAGAGAGAGAGAGAGAGAGAGAGAGAGAGAGAGGGAATGGGCGCGCCAGGGCATCCAGCCACTGTAAATGAACTCCAGATGCATGTACTGCCTTGTGCATCTGACTTACATGGGTCCTAAGGAATCGAACCTGGGTCCTTTGGCTTTGCAAGCAAGTGCCTTAACCATTAAGTCATCTCTCCAGCCCCATACTTTCTTTTCTGTTCTCTCTACGGTCTTTCCAGGCTCACCACATGGGCTTTCAGGCCAAGTGAGTGTATTCGTTTTCCTTCCTTTGGTTCTATGCTTCCATAAATAACCATAATAATTTAATAATTATCCTTCTCAATCTTATTTTATGTGACTCTTTGGTTATAAGTAGATACAAACCCAGGGCTTGGGGTTAAAGGACTTTCATGAACCTCTAACACTCTATTTCAGAACCTTTAACCACTGAGCCATCTCCCCAGCCTGAGATAGGGTCTTTTACTGAGCCAGAGCTCTCAGATTCTGTTAGACTAGCTAGCCAGCAAGGCTCAGGGATTTTCTTGTCTCTATCTTCCCAGTGCTGGGATTTTAGGCATATGCCACCATGCCTAGTGTTTTACATGGGTGCTTGGGGTTTGAACTCAGGTCCTCATGCTTGTGCAGCAAACACTTTATCTATTGGGACTGGCATCTTTTTTTTTTTTTTTTTGGAGGGAGAGAGAGAATTGGCACACCAGGGCCTCAGCCACTGTAATGGCATGTCAGATGCTTGCGCCACCTAGTGTGAATGTGTGACCTTGCATTCACCTTACCTTTGTGCATCTGGCTAATGTGGGATCTGGAGAGAAGAACATGGGTCCTTAGGCTTCTCAGGCAAGTGCCTTAACTGCTAAGCCATCTCTCCGGGCCTAGCATCTTTAAATGACTACTTTCTACCCCTGATTACATAGGACTATTGCATATGTGAAGTGCACTTGTGCTCCAAGTAAATATTTTGTTTATGGCCATTCATGTTATTCCCAAAAAGTTTTGTAAGAAAGAGGTCTAATAACCTTAATGATGCTAAATTCTACTTCTAAAATAAAAAGTCAGCTATAATTGGTGCTGGTTTATTTATATGTCCATGATCCTCCAGGGTAAGTCCTCCAGAAAGCAAAACTATAAACGCTCTACCAAGTTGGTGTCACACAAAATTGTTAATAGTGATAAACTCTTTTTTTCCCTCAATTTAATTTGCACACATGTATGTGTTTGTGTGTGCCAGGTCACTTCTTCAAACAAACATCAGACACATATGCCATTTTTTTTTTTTTTTTGAGGTAGGGTCTCACTCCAGCACAGGCTGACATGGAATTCACTATGTAGTCTCAGGGAGGCCTTGAACTCACAGTGATCCTCTACCTCTGCTTCCCGAGTGCTGGGATTAAAGGTGTGCTCCATCATACCTGACATATGCCACTTTTTATGTCCAGCTTTATGTGGGTGCTGGGGAATAGAACCCTGGCAGGCAGGCTTCGCAAGGAAACACCTTTAACTGCTGAGCCATCGTCCTAGCCCGATAATTTTTTTTTAAACATGTGTATGTTCTTAGTTCTATAGCTATCATCATTTGGGCACAGGTAATCAGATGTGCCCAGGCCCTGTACAATTTAAGCAGTGCCATTTGAATAGCTAAAAGGATTAAACATTAACTAGAGGGCTGAACCCCTACATGGAGAGGAACGAATGATTGACATTTCTGTCAGCTGCTAAGCTTTCTACGAGTCTAGCTATGGCTATTCTCCACCGGATTATCCATTGTTCTGATCCTTCTCCAATGCACTTAAACTCACAAAAATGCCTCTAACCAGCATTTATTTATTTATTTAGGTGGAGTCTGGCTAGCCCAGGCTGACCTGGAACCCACTATGTAGTCTCAGGGTGGAAATCATGGTGATCCTACTACCCCTGCCTCCCAAGTGCTGGGATTAAAGGAGTGTGCCACCACATCTGGCATGAGTACTTATTTTTCAAGCAAATTAGGTTGTCATTAAATATTTGCTTTTTGTTGGTTATGTTTAGCATTTTCCTTGAAAAAAATTTTATTACCTGCTGGCATTCTGCTGATGTACACATTCTAACAAAGCACACTGACAAGCAGGGTTCCTTTTTGTGTGTAGTATGTGGTATGTTTTGTGTGTGTGTGTGTGTGTGTGTGTGTGTGTTGTATGAAGGTGTGTGTGCAGATGTATGCACCCCATGCACAAATGAACAGAGATTGGAGGAAGACATTGGTACCCTCCTCTATCTCTCTTCCATCTTCTTTCCTTGAGAAAGTTTCTCACTAAACCCAAAGCTCCTTGTTTTTCAGTTTAACTGGCTGTAGCAGATAGCTTCAGGTTCGCTGAGATGAACTTCCAGATCAGGCACAGTTATGGAGGAAGGGATATTTATTGAAACTTACAGATCCAGGGGAAGTTCCATAATGGCAGAAGAAGCTGGCCTGCCTTCACAGGCCCAAGCAGAGAGAGAGAGGCACAAGCCAAAAGCCACACAGCACAGCACACTTCAGGAACTCCTGCTAGGCACACTTTGCATACCTTTAGATTGAAATCTGAAACCCACCACCACACCTTAAGATCTGCCCAGTGACACCGCCTCCAGCCAGGTGGCTGCAGATGCAAACTACAGAGTAATAAAACACTCAATATATTGGGGGCCATCTATTCAAACTACCACACTGGCTAACCAGGGAGCCCCAGCCATCCTACTAACTGCCCCTCTGATCACTAGGGTTATAAGCAAGTAAGGCCGTTCCTGGCTTGTTAAAAATTGATTTACTTATTTGAGTGGTGCAGGGGAAGAGAATGAGAATGGGTGTGTCAGGGCCTCCAGCCACCGCAAACAAACCCAGATGCATGCGTCACTTTGTGCATGTGGCTTACATGGGTCCTGGGGAATTGAACCTGGGATCTTAGGCTTTGCAGGCAAGGGCCTTAAATGCTGAGCCATCTCTCCAGCCCCATTCCTGGCTCTTTATATGGTCCTGAGGAGTGAAGCCAGGTTCCTATACTTGCACAGCCAGCAGTCTTCTCCACTGAGTCATCTCTGCAACTCCTGACTTGTGTTCCTGAGATGCTAAAACATCATCCAAAGGACACACAGAATTATTCACATGTCTGTACTCCAGGTTAACCTAGCCAGCCTGAGTCCCTGCTTCCAATGTTCTCAGTTGCTTAAATTTAGATGTTGTCTATCCCCCCCCTTTTTTTTTTTGAGGTAGAGTCTCACTTTAGCTCAAGCTGACCTGGAATTCACTATGTAGTCTCAGGGTGGCCTTGAACTCATGGTGATCCTCTTACCTCTGCCTGCCAAGTGCTGTCTCCCCTTCTGCCTGCCTCTCCCACCTCCCTGCCACGTGACAAGGGGCCAAGCAAACCATAAGGCAGCTAATCAGTGATGTTTTCAGAGACGGCTGTTCACAAACAAAAGACAGGAAACTGCCATCAACAAACTCCAGAGAGGCACTCAGGTGAAATGCCATCATCAACCTGATCAAATAAGGAATCAAGTAAGAAACATGTCTTTTGGGGCAGGTCTGTGGAGGGCACTTCCAGGAAGCCTTGATGGAGGGAGGGAGGAAGACCTTGGTCCAGAGCGGGCAGCTCTCCCGATGAAATAGCTCTGGGAAGATACAGACTCTTTTGCCTGGCTGTCCGTGACACTTGCCAGTGAATGCATCTACCTTGTTGCCATCCTTCACAGATACTGGATCCCAGCTCCATCAGCTTACTGGTATGGACTGAAGACCAGCGTGGACTGAAGAGCAGCAGCTCTCCAGGAAGCCTCCAGGCCTTCAGTGCCGGATTGGGACTACTGAGGCAGCCAGCCTTCTGGACTGAGCAGCTATGGGAATCTTGGACTCTCTAGACTGCTCATATACTGTAACCTAATCCAATAAACCCCTTTATAATATATATTCATCTATTAGCTCTGTTCCTCTAGAACCCTGACTAATACTAATATCATGTGACACTAACTGAATATCTTTTAACTTCATCTCCTCTTAATAATTTCTTTTAAATTTTAAAAGTATTTATTTATTTGAGAGAGTTAGGAGAGAGATTTACTTGAGAGAGAGAGAGAGAGAGTGAGAGTGAGTATAGGTATTCCAGGGCCTACTGCCACTGCAGAAAGATCCCAGACACTTTGTGTTTCTGGCTTTGTGTGGGTATGGGCAAATTAAGCCCAGGCAGTCAGGCTTTGCAAGCAAGTGACTTTTTAACCTCTGAGCCATATCTCCAGCCCTCCTATTTAATATTTTGCTCGCATTCCTCCAAGGCATAGACATACTTCATGAATTTTCATACCAAGCCTAGCCTATCAAGTCAAATTCCTCAAGATTCAGACATATACAAAAGAGACAAGAAAATATTATAGCACCATGGGGTCAGCTTGTAAGCTCCGACCTCTCTCATGGCTTGAGTTACAAGTTCTTCCAGACTTATTGATAGCAGTGAGATAACAACGTCACATTTTGGATGTTGGGTGCTCCCTGAGGGACCTCAGGAACTTTGAGCAGTTAACTTTGTCATTGATGGCATGAAACACCTGACCCCATGCACCTTATAGAAGGAAAGGCTTGATTTTTAGCTTGCGGTTGTGAGGGGAAGCTCGGCAGGAGTCGGAAGCCCATTCACGTTATCACATCAGCAGGGAGGGAGCAGCAAGAGTGAACTGAGGGTGGCAAGTGGGGCTGGGTTGCAACACCTCACAGCTGGCCCCCTGTTGTCACTTCCTCCAGCAAGGATTCACCATTTAAAGGCTCCACAAACTTCCCAAACAGCACCACAAACTGGGGAGTAAGTATTTAAACACATGAAGCTATGGGGACATTTTACGTTCAAACCATCACAGGGCCTGTGGTGGTCTGAATGTCTGTCTCTCCCAGTAGACTCAGGTGTTTCAGTAAAGCTTGTCACCAGCTGTCTGGTTAGAAGAGGTGTCACTGGGGGTGGACTCTGAGGTCCAGCCCTAAGGTGTCACTGGGGGTGGATCTTAATTCCAGGCCAAAGGTGTGCAGAGAGGTTTGAGTTTTGCCTAGTTTCCTATTGTTTTGCTGCTCACTTGTGCTTGCTTATGGTGCTGGCTGTTTTGGTAGTTTCTCTCTTCTTGGTTTTGTGAAAGGGGGCCAGCTACTTCTGCCATTATGGAACTGCCCCTGGATCTATAAGCTTCAAATAAATCTGCTGCTCCCATAAACTGTATCTGGTTCGGATGTTCAGACCAGCAACGTGAAGCTGACTACAACACAAAAGTCATGGAAATAGTTTGTCTTAGAAGGAAAGGGTGACACTCATGCATAGGATAGGACCTGGACTTCCTCTACCCTCAATGCACTGGATGCCCCAGGCCCTGCTTGGTATCTATTGTGTTGCCTCCCTTTTAGGGCTGTCTAGCAACTCCCAACAAGAAGCAGGTGCAGGGGCTGGGGAGACAGCTTAGTGGTTAAAAGTGCTTGTTTGCAAATCTGCCAGCCTGAGTTCAATTCCCTAGTACCCACATTAGGCAGGATGCAGAGTGGTACATGTGTCTGTAACCCAATGCGTCTATGGCAATGGAGGTGCATTCAAGAGAATCTGAAAGCTTGTGGGCCATCTAGATTGGTGCATACAGTGACCAAAAACAAGACAGAGCCCGTCTCAAACATAGTAGAAGGAGAGGAAAAACATCTGACCTCCACATATGTGCTATGGCATGTGTGTGGCCAAACACATACACAGATAAAACATATACACACATATACTAAAAATAAAGAGGGCTGGAGAGATGGATTAAGCAGTTAAGGTGATTGTTTGCAAAGCCTAAGGACTCAGATTTGATTCTCCAGGACCCACGCAAGCCAGACACACAAGGTGGCGCATGCGTCTGGAGTTCGTTTGCAGTGGCTAGAGGCCCCAGGCACACCCATTCTCTCTTTCTCTCTCTCTCTCTGCCTCTTTCCTCTCTCTCAAATAAATATGTAAAAAAAGAAAGATAAAGAAAAGGAGGAGAAGGAGGAAAAGGAATGAGAAGGAGGAAGAAGAGAAGAAGAAAAGGAAAATGAGGAGAGGAGAAGGAGTAAAAGGAGACAAGGAAGAGGAAGAAGAAAAGGAGGAGGAGGAGGAGGAGTAGGCAGTGGTCCTAGGAGAAGGAGTGAGGCAAGGATGACAGGCCAGGCTAGGGGTGGGACTGAAGGCTTACTTAGCCTATGGACACTAGTCTGAGTCTCCCAACCACACTCAGGAGAGAGGACACTTTGCAGCCATGTCCTCTGGGCAGCTGGATTCCACTGAGATTTGCCTTTGGGGCTGTGCTTATCATTTGGGGCATTAGGCCTCTCTTCCCTAGCTATGGTCTCATATTTCCCTACAGGCCCAAACACTGGTCCTGTGACAACCTATGGGGAGGGGTCAGAGTGGGGGCAAGGACCTGCAGACGCTGTGCCTGGATTTATCTTGCTTGAGGAGAGCTGATGGAGGACACTGGCCACCCTCCTCCATCCTTGCCGCTGAGCCCAGCATTCGCACCAGGATCCCACAAAGTCCCTAACTGGTGCCGTGGTTCTACAAGGACCTGCATGCCATCTGCAACCCTCATGCCTTCTCAAAGTCCTGCCTCCCCAGGGAGTTTTCACACTCCTGTCCAGGGCCTGGCTTGATAGCCAGTGGCTCATCAGGTGGGCCTTCAGGATGTCACATGGCTCTAAAAGACAGTTGCACGCCGTGTTCTTTGGGATCTAACCCAGCAAGGAAGGCCTGGTCCAATGTCTTCCCAACTTCTCTGTGGCTCTACTCCTAGAAGAGCTCTTACAGAGCCAACACAAGATCCTTCACAACAGGCTGAGCCCAGAGTGCTGAGTAAGTGGTTTATTTGTAGTCAGGTGGGAATTGGGGGGGGGGGTAAGGTAGGAGGGTGGTTAAGAGGGGCCTCTACTCCAGGAAGGAGTATGATCTGGGGTTAAGGTGGCCCTAGGAGGTCTGACACTGTCTTGCTGGCAGGCAGGCTTGGCAGGTACAGCTGTGACAGAAAGAGGAACAAAGCTGAGGGTCCTTCACCCCCCCCCCCCCCCATGGAGCAGCAGTTGGGCAGGGGCAGATGACAATCAGGGATTCCTTTCATCAAGCTTCTATGTGGTCCCTGCTGGGAAATGTGGACCCTCAGCACCTCCATGACCAGCCAGGTATCTGAGAAGTTTTGGTGTGTGTGTGTGGTGGTGGTGGGTGGTGGTGGTGGGGGAAGAACAAGTGGAGACCAGGGTACAGGGAAGATGGTGGCAAAAGAAAAGGAGTCTCATTTGTTCTGAGATGTGCACTCAGGGCCACCTCAGAGGTGACTGCAACTACCTAGGTGGATGGGATCAGGGCATATGGACCCTGCAACCTTGGGGTTTTCCAGGATCCTTGAAGAAGGCTACTCACCCTAGTCACGTTCAGAGACACACCATTCTGTAGAAACCAAGAAAACTCAATGGGTAAGAAGGTCCCTAGACAAAAGCCCCATCATCTATCAGACATTCCCATGATGAACCTGTGACAAGGCTTCCGTGTCCCTGTTTGAGGGCTGAGGGTATTGGGGAAACACTATAGGACCAGAGACAGAGAGGCCTGCGGATCCAGAGTGACGTAAAATGCATGGGAGATACGGAGAAACAAGGGGGACATTAAATCTCTTGGGTGACAGGGAGGCATGAGCACAAAGAGGACACCACAGGGACACACAGAGACCGTGGTGTGCAACATAGGGGACACTGGGGACAAGGAAGACTCACACATGGAAGGCACACTGGAGAGGCCACAGAGAGTCATGGGTGGCAGAGGGGGCATATGGGAGGGGCACAGTTAGCATGTCCTCTCACCATTCTGCTTGGGCATGAAGATTCTGTTCTTCAGAAGCCCCTTGCGCTGTGTAAATTTCTTAAATTCTTCCACGGCCTCTAGGTTTTGTTCAGGGTCCTTCCCTGTGGGGAGGAGGCTGGGTGAGCACAATGGAGGGATGCTACACAGCTCTGCAGAGCGCCAATGACACGGGACAGGAGACTGCCCTGTCACCCTGGAACATCCAGGACAGGAGGGAGAGGGCGTCTGGCGCTGGAGGAGGAGTTCTGGGGTGGAGACATGCTGAGCCACCGAGCGATGCTGGGGCTTTCGGCAGATGCTTAGTAAGCCAGCAGGCTCTCTCTCTAGTCCTGGAAAAGCCTTATACCACTGGGGCACTGGCCTCTTCCCCGACCCTGGCAAGTTCCTACCATACAAAGCCTGCGGTTCATGACACACCCCCTTCATGACAACCCTCTCCTTGTGTGAGGCTTCTGGAAATGGCACTTGGCAGCTGCAGGGCTGACAACCACCCCCATCCTAAGTGCTCAGGTCTCTGGGAGGCCATGTCGGCTATATCCAGACCCTGTTGACCCGCTTCCACTCTGGGGTTCAGACACTGCCCAGCCAACTTGTTGTGTCCTTGTCTAGAGACTTTCCACCTACAGTCCCATGACTTCTGGAAGTAGAGACCATGGGCAGGTTATGAGGTTGCTGCGGCCACTCACCCATGAGCTTCCCCATGCCGAATGATTTTCTATCTTTGTGGCCTTCACAGTAGACTATGAAGTGGTCCTTCACCTGACAGTTTCTCAATGTAGATGATCCTCTTGCCCTGAACTGCAGATAAACACATAAATAGTCATGGTAACTTCTTCCTGGAAAGCCACTGGATAACATGTGAAGGAACAGTTAGGAACATTTCAGTGGTCACCCTGGATACCTGGTGTTCACTCTAGGACTTGACATGATCCCCATAGCTAGGCAGGAGCTTGCGCCCAAGAAGTTTCCAAGATCAGCTGAGAAGGCCAGATGATGGAGGCCAGAGGACCTGAGGCCTGAGCTTGGCCCCAGCCCTGAACACCTACCCTGCCCAGAGACCTTAATCTTAGCGTTATTTCCCCACGGGGTCAACTCATAACCTATTTGGGACATGAGCTGATCAGTCATGCCTGTGGACCAGCTTGTGGCCTCTAATGTCTGGACCATGGAAAGAGAATGCATAGCCTTCTTTGGGTACCAGTCAGGGCAACGATCCTCTCACCCAAGTGCTTGCCCCGCCGTGGGAGACACATGAGGAACAGGGGACTCACGGATGGTGTATTTGCCAGGCTGGTCGGTTTTCTGCATCACAATTTTCATCTCATGACATTGACCATTCTTCCTATAAAACAAGAGCCCGGAGACAACCGCCGTCAGGATGCACCTGAGACCTGCTCAGCTTGCTTGGAGCACCACCCTTGATCAGTTGACCCCCTAAGTCCCCTGTCATCCCTAATGCTTTAGGACGCTACTTGGGACTGTGTCCCCTCCAAGGAAAGAGGACTTTAGTCACCAGCACCCAAATCATGATAGGGGGAACAGAAAGCCAGCTTCTGAGACCCACAGTGGGACACTTGCCGATATACGCCTGTGCTCTCCAAGTTTCCTCCTTCTAGGACTGTTATCTTCACAGGGAAACACCTGTTTGGGTATCTTGCCCTCCTCCTCCAGGTCCTTGTTGGCCACCAAGGCCTTCACGTACCAGGTTCCTTGGAGCTATAGCAGGCAGAGCCTTGAGCTCACCCTCGCCAGGTCCTGACTCTCCCTTATGATCCAACACACAGGCCTGAGGCCGGAACAGACATCCCAGAGCCTAAGCTGCAGCCCCAAGGTGCCCCTGCCCCACAGGTCACCACCCCTGTGTTCAGCTAACAGAGCACTCAGGCTTCCTGGCTCAGTGAAGACAGACGCTGTCTGTCCCACAGGATCTGACTCAGGGACTCAGCACTGGTTCCTCCCTTTCCGAAGGTCCCACCACATAAGGCCTTCAGTATCAGATGCCACTTGAGAAAAGACCCCATATACAAACCCGCTCCTCTGCTCCAGCCCTCCACCCCAATGAAGGTCCCTGTGTGCTGGGAGAACAATGCAGTCCCCAGTCTGACTGCTCTAGATTGGGGGACCAGGTCAGAAACTAGCCTTAAAAGACATCTCCTGAGCCAGGCTCAGGTCCCCAGGCATAGACCAGTGGTCATCCCTTTCTCCTCTCCTGCCCACCACGCCTCCCCACCTCACCTCCTGGTCCTCAGACGGGGTATCTTGAGCTTGAAGAACAGCCACCAGCCCAGGCAACACTGTGGTCAGGAATAGGGACTTCATATCCACTCTGTGCTCAGACCAGGCCGTCACCTGGGGAATCTAGACAAAGGTGCTCTGGCTCCTCACAGGGTGCTCTTTATGTCCACCATACCCAGGGATGCGTGCCCATTTGGCACTGACCCCACCTCTCTTGTCCTATCTGCCGCGGCCAAGTCCCCATCCATCATGGAGGCGGAATGCTGTTATTGTTGGGATCTGATGAATATCGGCTCAGTATCAGCTACAGATATGGGCCCACGGTGCCTGTGCAATGTTTGCTCCACCCAAGGGTGCTGTCTTCAAGGACTCCCTGGAGGGGTGAATGACCCCAGTACAGGGGTGGTATATAGCCTGCACCTTGGGTCAGGGAGGGACGGAGGAGGGCCCTGGCTTCCTCCTCCTCCCTCCCCACTCCCTGCTCCTGAGAAAGGGATGGAACTCATGACCACAGCCTATTGGTTCCCAGGGCCCAAGCCCCTGCCCGAAAGCCCACCTCATTGCCCCTGCCACTGCCTAGATGCCAGACCCCGTATCTTCCTGTAACTGTAAGCAGAGGCACAATTTTATGGGTCTGCTCAATTTAAACGTCGTACCCCGAGGGCAGACACCATTGCCTCCCGAGCCACATGGTTCTGCATGCCGAGGCCCACTGTCTCTCTGCAGACCACTGCGCACTCTCAGGGGTCTTAGTGCTTCTGTCTAACTGGCCTTGGTTTGTCTCAACTAAGAGTAAGGGCTCAACTGCTGAGGTCGCCGTTTTACCCTGGCTGCATGAAGACTTCTGGCACACACGTTGGGGGTCATGTTATTAAACGAATAAGTCAAGGGATTTTACCTATGAGCTCAGGTGACTCATCTGTCTTCTGTTGCGTTGGCCATCTGAGGGCCTGCTGAGAAGACACATGTAGACACCAGGCTGCCTTGGCACAATTTAGACTGCACGGGTGATTGTTCCTTGTCCTCTCATGTTCCGGAGTGGGATGGAAAAGCAGGGGTCCACGAAGACAGCCTGTCTGGAACCCTCCGTTGTGCAAATGTCTTAACTTCTTCCTTCAGAGTCTCTGACGTCCCGGAGGCCTTCAGCTCTCTCAGAAGTCTGACAACTCACAGGCACTGGGGTGGTCAAACCTCCATTACTTCTGGAGAAATGGATGTGAGAGTCAGCAAAAGCCCCTGTGCATGCCCACAACGGCGTTTACCGATGGCTGCCTGGGTGCCCTCCGCGCTGGCCTCAGCCCAGCTTCCTCTTTAGCAGGAACTCCCCGCCCCCTCCCGCACTGCAGCTCCTGGCCTAGACCACCTGCCCCGAGACCCAGCTGATCCAGGTTCTGGAGACGGACGCTGGTCCCACAATGGCATCTTTGTACCTCTCTGACTCAAGACTGGACAGCCCCAATGTGTATAAACAATATTAATAAGCACCTTCGGACAAGCCATGGGGTTGTCCTGAGGGGCTGTCAGGACCCGGTCCTGGACCCCAGCATAGAGGAGGTGTGGCCGAGTGACACGTGGCCACCTGGCTGTGTGGTAGGCAGTGTTCTTAGGACAGAGGTCAGTGAGCAGGATGACATTTACATTCTGGGGGAGTGGCTTGTTTACCCTAGTCATATTACTACACCTGAGTCTTGCCCCGCGCTTGCGCGAGTCATTTACCTGCGTATCTTATGACATAGGTGCGTGTCATTCAGTCCTTGAGACAGGAGGGCAGCAAGGCAGTCCTGTAACTGATGGAGCAAGATCTCCACCATCCTACACTGAGCACCTGCGCTCTGCCTGGGCCTCACATCATCTGTGTCTCCTGCCCGTGTCCCAAGGGCTGAATTCGCCCAAGTTCTCCCCCTATGTTTATAGGTATAGGCCAAGTGCCAGTGGCAGTCCACACCACTGGGAGGAGGCAGAACTTGTGATGGGCAGGAGTGTGAGGTCATGCTCGGAGAGTCGATGTTCTCCGGAGACAGTAGGGCAGGAGGCTGGAACAAGCCAGGGCAGGCACGAGTGGGAGTTGGGAGGATGGAAGGCGAAGGGTCCTTCCCCATTGCTCCATGGCCTGAGGATTTTCCTTTTAAGACCCCACGTCTTCATGGTGGCAGCTTCTGGGAGGGGCTTCCCCACTTCACCGCTCTAATCTCCCCTGTCCGGGTTACACCCTTGACTACCCTGGTGTCTGAATCTCAGCTCAGTCAAGGCTCCTCAGTGCTGCTAAGTCCCTTACTGCAGGGGACACTGGTTTTGACATTGCATTTGCATGTGACGAGATTTTTTTGTTTGCTTGTTTGTTTTGAGGTAAGATCTCACTCTAGCTCAGGATGACCTGGAATTCTAGTCTTCAGTGGCCTCGAACTCATGGCGATCCTCCTACCTCTGCCTCCTGAGTGCTGGGATTAAAGGTGGGCGCCACCACGCCGGGCTGAATGTGAGATTTTGATGCAGCAGGCCAGGTGTGCTGGCCTGGATCAAGGTCCATCTAGAAAGCACTGGAGAAGGGGATACCAGCAGACCCTGCACGCAGCAGGCTGCAGCTTGCTCCCATGCTGTCCATTTAATCAGCTCAGAGACTATCTCTGTCATCCCGAAATCGCAGTGACAATGGACTTGATTTGCTGCACAAGGCATCCACCCAGGGGGCCAGCTCTGGGAGAGTGTGCTGACAAGGGACCCTGTCCGTCACGTGGAAGCTGTCATAGACACTTTCTAGCATACGGACAGGTTCTCAAACTCCCAGTTCATGCTCCCCTATTTTCCTTCTATGTTTCTCCTGACACACAGCCTTGAAAAGCAGATACAGGTGAGTTAACCACATGGCTAGAGTTTGAATCTGAAGTGTCCTCTGCAGGTTCTTGTGGTAAAGGCTTTTTCCCAGCTGGAGGTTCTGTTTTGGGAGGTTCTGGACAACGAAGGTGGTGGGTCTAGAAGGAAGGATGTCCCTCCCTGGGTGTACTGTCTTTAGTCTAAATCTTGTCCTGGCCCCTCCCCCTCCCTTTCCGCTTTCCACACATTGTGAGGTGGCCATCTCTGTCCCATGCTGCCTTCTCTGCCACCCTGCCTCAGGGTGAGCTTCCTGCGATTCTTGGGTCTCTAGTCCCCTACAGGACTGGGTTACTAAAACGCATGACCATGCCCAGCTGTCTATGTGGGCCCTTAAACTTGAGTGGTCTCCCAGGCCTTCTCAGACCCTCACGCCTACACCGGAAGTACTCTTAACTGATGAGTCCTCTCTCCTGCCCTGTGTTTTCTTCTTTATTTTTACTTTTTAAATATTTTATTTATTTATTTGAGAGAGAGGCAGGGGGAGAGAATGGGTGCACCAGGGTCTCTAGCCACTGCAAACAAACTTCAGATGTTTGTGGCACCTCATTCATCTGGCTTATGTGGGTACTAGGGTATTCAACCTGGGTCCTTAGGCTTTACAAGCAAGCTCCTTAACTGCTAAGTCATCTCTCTAGCACCCTGTCTTCTTTTCTAACAGTGGTTAAAGCAACAGTGCTCCACATTGGCTTTAAAGCTGCACCCTAAAAAGTTCAAGTTCTATACTAAAAATTCACAGGATTCATAAGATTAGTACAGTCATAGAAGCAGACAGAGCTGTTCTAGAACCTTCAAATCTTCCTGTTGCTTCCCCCACAGGGTCAAAGCCTTCCTATCTTCTAGTGTCTGGAAACCACTGACCTTCCATCCACGTCTGTGTTGTATCTTTCTAGAATGTTATACACATAGAACTCTAAAGCATGGGGCCAGTTAAATTCACTCAGGATGATTTCCTTGGGGGCTAATCCACACTGTTATGTCACTCAGTAGGTTTGTTCCTTTTATTTTATTTATGAATGGTATTCCGAATTTGATGTGCCATGACTTGACCTATCAACTGTGAAATCCTTTGAAACATTGTCAGTTCTTAGCAATTTTGACGTGAAAATGGTACAAACTTGTCGACAAATTCCAAGGTGCTCTTATATTTTCACTTCCTTTGCATAAATACCCACAAGCAATTGCTAGGTTACACCCTAAGTATATACACTTATTTAAAACAATGGGGCTAGCATGATCGCCCAGTGGTTAAGGGTGCTTACCTGCACAAGCACGACTTCCTGAAGGGGGCCCGAGACTGCCGAGTTCAACTCTCCAGGTCCCACATAGTACCGCTGGGTGCCGTTATGCATGTCTGTGATCCCAGTCTCACAGGGGAGCAGAGACCCAGGAATCTTTGGGGCACTGAGAGCTCCAGAATCAGTAAAAGGAGCCTCTGCGTCAAAACAGGACGAGGTGGAAGAGTGACGGAGCCGTTCACCACCCGTCCCGCTCTGGCCATCCAGATGGCCAATGACCACCACCACAGGTTATATTCATGCATGTGGGCCCCGTATGTATGGAGCACTGCAAAGGCACGCATATGTGCATAAAACACATGCCACATTGTAAACATACACATGCACGCACACAAATAAATTTATAAAAAAATTGAGAGCTATGTTTCTAAAATCTTTATACCGGGCTGGAGAGATGGCTTAGCGGTTAAGCGCTTGCCTGTGAAGCCTAAGGATCCCGGTTCGAGGCTCAATTCCCCAGGACCCATGTTAGCCAGATGCACAAGGGGGCGCACACGTCTGGAGTTCGTTTGCAGTGGCTGGAAGCCCTGGCGCGCCCATTCTCTCTTTCTCTATCTGCCTCTTCCTCTCTCTGTCACTCTCAAATAAATAAATAAAAATGAACAAAAAAAAATTAAAAAAAATCTTTATACCGTAGTGTATTCCCATCAGCAATTACTTACACATGTAAGTTCTTATTCTCTAAAAACTGTCCTGCTGTTCGTTCCCTTGGGTGTGCAGCGTCTCCATCTTTCCCTGGTGGCTGGAACATCTCGCGTCTTCTCCTGAGCTCCTCTGCACCCACACGTCCTCCTTGGTGGCATCTGCTCATGAACATTGTGTCCACTGGGTCGTGTGCTTTCTGGATGTTTAGGGCTGAGGTTTCCTTACCTTAGTGCATGCTGATTGTGACATTTGGATTGCTTCTGCAGTGTTCAGCTTGTTTTATTTTAAATCTTTTTGTTATTATTTTTTAATCAGAGAGAGCGAGTGTGAGAGAGAGCGCGAGAGAGAATTGGCTCACCAGGGCCTCCAGCCACTGAAGTCGAACTCCCGATGTGTGCACCATTTTGTGCGTACGTGTGACCTTGTGCGCTTGAGTCACCTTGTGTGTCTGGTTCACATGGGACCTGAAGAGTCGAATGTGAGTCCTTGGGCTTCGCAGGCAAGCGCCTTAACCGCTAAGCCGTCTCTCCAGCCCGCATAACTTGTTTCTGTCTGCCACAGAGCAGATGTGCTTTGTGCTGCTAAGGTCAGTGGGTTAATTTCCCTCTGTAGAGCCAGCTTTTGGCGATGTATCTAAGAAAGCCTTGTCAGCCAGGTCATGGCAATCTCTCCTTCGCTTGCATCTAATGCTTTGAGGTTTACATGAAGTTAAGGCCGCCGCCATGTCACTTCTATTTTGGTTGAGGGCTGGCTGGGCTCTTGTCAAATTTTCTAGCCTGCCTGTGGCTGGGTAGCTGTTCAGGCACCATGGGTGGGGAAGATGATCCTCTCCCTGGACACTTGCTATTAGACTTCTGTCAAAACTAAATTGGGGCTGGAGAAACAGCTTAGTGGTTAAGGCGCTTCCCTGTGAAGCCTAAGGACCCTGGTTCAATTCCCAGCACCCACATAAGCCAGATGCACAAGGTGGTGCATGTGTCTGGAGTTCATTTGCAATGGCTATGAGGCCCTGGTGAGCCCATTCTTTCTTCTCACAAATAAATAAATAAATAAACTTTAAAAAAGAAAAAGAACTAAATTGCCCTGTGTGCCCCTTTCCAACATACACATGCATGCCACATGTGAACCAGGGTGGAGGAAAGCTCTGTGTGGCACATGTCCATTTCCACTGTGACCTGCTCACACTATTCTCTCCTCCCTCTCCACAGTCTCCTTCAGGGCAGTGAACGTACATGTCCGCCCCCCCCCCCCCAGCTGCCTCAGTGTCCCAGTTCCTGAGGATAGGGCAGTGGGCAGGATGCCTGCCTGTCACTGGGAGAAGGTCACTTCAGAAGGGATGCCAGAGCCTTCTCCTGTGGTCCTTGGAGTCTGGGCCTTACCTCTTGGTCCCTAGTCTGACAGGTGCTTGCCCTGTGTCTTCCTATCCAGGGGTGACAGGAGTCTGCTCAGCAGCATCCCTACTGGGTGAAGCTGTCACTTTCTTCTTGCTCTCCCAGGGTTGGTCACTAAGAGCATGTGGGGAGTGAGCTCTGGGCCAGACAGGTGCAGACACCATAGGGAAGGCCACAGAATCCTCTTGCCAGCTGCTGGTTCAGCCCATTGTCCTGGGACAGCCATCCAACCTAGAGCTGTCCTGGACCCAGGTGAGGAGAAAGAGAGCTACTCTTTCAAGGAGGAGGCCATCCAGGCAGTGGCCACTGGTAAGTGATACCCAGGAGCTGGCCTTGGTAACTGAGCCCCACTCGCCTGTGCAGGGAACACAGAGTGGACTACTCTGGTGGACTTGGGGTTGGCATGGTAGGAGGGTTTGGGGCTAGGCAGAAGTGGTCAGTGGATCTTCCAGGGAGCCCTTTTGGACATAGGCTCATTGGGTGAGGGTGTAGAAGTGACACTAGCCTGGACCTCTCTTTTTATTTATTTTTATTGTTTTATTTTATTTTACAGAGACAGAGAGGGAGGGAGAGAGAATTGATGCATCAGGGCCTCAGCCACTGAATCAAACTCCAGATGCTTGCACCACCTAGAGGGCATGTGTGACCTTGCAGTCACCTCACCTTTGTGTGTCTGGCTTACGAGCGATCTGGAGAGTCAAACATGGGTCCTTAGGCTTCGCAGGCAAGTGCCTTAACTGCTAAGTCATCTCTCCAGCCCTGGACCCTTCTTTTGAGAGCCTAACAGGGGAACAGAGGGAGAAGACAATCAGTAAGAACCCCCAGACACCATGGGATCATTTCAGAGAGGGACACAAGCTGAAGGGCTTCTGGTGGCCCCAACACATATGAAATCCAGTGACATGGACTGCAATATTGTTTGGGGAAAGGGAACTAGCGGTTGGGCGTGGTGGCGCATGCCTTTAATCCCAGCACTCGGGAGGCAGAGGTAGGAGGATCACCACGAGTTCGAGGCCACCCTGAGGCTACATAGTTAATTCCAGGTCAGCCTGAGCTAGAGTGAGACCCTACCTCGAAAAACTAAAAAAAAAAAAAAAAAAAAAAAAGGGAACTAGCAGAAGTCATTAAGGGTCTCAAGCAGGAGCATCTGGGGTTAGGGTTACCCTCAATCCACTGACAGGGGTCCTTCTTTACACAGGCAGTGGGGTGCTTGGGGCCAAAAACAGAGGCCAGGTGAACAGAGACAGAGGCTGGGGCTGAGGTAGCAACAGGCTGAGGCACGTTGAGGAGCTGACAGTCAGCAAGGGTCCTCCCTGGAGTCTTGTAGATCGTGGCTCTTCTTGTCCTGATACCTGACTTCCTGCCACCATGACTGACAGGGCAGATGAAAGGTGCTCTAAGACCCAGAGTAAGGTGGCTTGCTATAACAGTCACAGGTCGCCCCTGTCAGAGCTCTGCAGCGCTGGGAACAAATATCATGAGGGGTAAGGGTCCCATAGCGTATCCAGGACTTCTGATTTTTTATTTTTATTTATTATTTTTATATTTAGAGAGAGATAGAGAGAGGGAGAGAGAGAGAGCGAGAGAGAGAGAAAGAGTGGATGTGCCAGGGCCTTCAGCCACTGCAAACGAACTCCAGAAACATGCACCACCTTGTGCATCTGGCTTACGTGGGTCCTGGGGAATCAAGTTGGGTCCTTTGGCTTTGCAGGCAGACACCTTAACCACTAAGCCATCTCTCCAGCCCATATCCAGGACTTTTCAGTAATCAGGCTCAGTCCTGAATCACAAATTGAGGCCCTGCATGACACTTGGGGACAAGGCCCCTGATGAAGGATGGCAGGTCCAGGGTTCATGGGGCAGGTGGGCACAGGCAGGCTCAAGAAAGATGGCAATGCTGCTCTCTCGCAACTCCAACCAGTTCCCTGAAGGAGCTTGAGGGGCAGTAGAAGGTAGGAGGGCTTTTGGAGGGCTGAGGAGGGAGCATGAGTTCCTTCCCATTCCGCCAACAGGGACCCCAAATCGACCTTTCCTTTGTGTTCCTAAAATCTCTTTCACCTTCTTTGGGCTCCAAACAGTGGCTGGCACCTTGGAGGATGTGACCTATTCATCTCTTGAGGGCTTACCAAGTTGTTATTCTAAACAATGACATTCCCCTTGCTAGCTGGCCATAGACCATGGCTCGAAAGGGCTTGGTCCTCTTGTCCAAGTTGTTTGAGGACCCTGCACTGGGCTGTATCAAGGACAGCCAAGTTAGAGCCGGCATAGCCTCACCCAGCCCTGCAAGTGACCTCTTGACTGGCTCTTGACCTCTGTGGCCTCTCGACTGACTCTGGAGATGAAGGCCTTCCTATTGTCCCTTGGCCTGTGCCTGGTTGTTGCCCTACAGGCCCAAGACCCCTTGACACCCCCCCATATACCCCAGAAGACAAGGACGTAAGGCTGGGCTGGGGCAGAGTGGAGGCTGAGGCTTCCCAGAGAGAGAGGTTCTGGGGTCAGAAAGAAACACTTTGTAGGATTCAATTCTGACCCTCCCCCGTAGGCTGTGACCAAATCCCAAGTAAGAGCAAGATTTAGAGCCAAAAGAACTCTATCTTGTCTGTCGTGTCGGTGCACGGCTTTAATCTCACCATTCAGGAGGCAGAGGTAGGCGGATCTCCATGAGTTTGAGGCTGCCCTGAGACTGCATAGTAAATTCCAGGTTAGCCTGGGCTAGAGCGAGACCCTTACCTTGGAAAAACAAAAATAACAAGAAAAAGAGCTCTATATTGTGTACTCAGCTTTCCATGGGTACCGGGGTGGGAGTTGAGAGAATGTGTTAAAAAATGGGGGGCTCTGGGATCTAATAGGTATTCATCATGTGTGGGGGATAAGTGTTCTGAATGCTAGGTTCCCAGCTGATGGAGATTGGGGAATTAATGCCTCTTGGAGGCACCTCACCACCTCCCCTACTTCTCTCTCTCTCTCAAATAAATAAAAAAAATAAAATAAATATTTTTTTTTTAAAAAAGGAAACATCATACAACAATGTGAAAACTTGCTATACTGCTTGGGGTCTTCGATGTCAGGGATCTGATGTGGGCAGTTTTGTCCTGAGAGAAGCTTTTGCAGGTCAAAAGACAGCTCAGTGCCTCTGGGACGTGAGTTTCTTCTGGGGCAGGGGCCATACCCTGCAGCCCTCCTCTGGGGGCCCCAGACTCAGATGCCCCCAAAGACACAAGCTCATTCCCTGTTGGCATGATGAAGAGCTACCAGGGGCCCCAGCGTCACTCAGTGGCTTGCTGTGTCCCGCCTCGGAGCTCCTTGTCCACGGCCAGGCCTCCTCTCCATCCTGTCCTGCCTATTCCAGGGCAATGACCTTGGTGCTGGGCAGTACTGCTGACCCTACATCACTTGTGCCCTCCAGAGCTGTGCCATCCAGCCTTCCTCTTACCTGGCCTCCTCTCCACAGGGAGAGACCCCGAGAACAACCTGGCAGCCCTGGAAGAGTTTCAGAAATTCACACAGAGCAAGGGACTCCAGCAGGAAAACTTGTCGCTACCCAAGCAGATGGGTGAGACACGCGGCGTCCATCTCCCTCCCCACGTCTCCTCTCTGCTGCTGCCATGTCGCCTGTTCCTTTGCAGGGATATTGGGGACCTGCTTCCGGTTTTAGTTGGGAGAGGGTCTGAGCTGCTGGCGTTTTGGGGTCTGGGCCTTCCTCCATGGCACATTCTCATCCCTAAGTATTTCTCTGTTTTCACAGAAATCTGTGTCCCTGACAATGACTAGAGTGAGTGACCCTGGAAGCAAACGAGAGGCTGGGATTCAACAAGGCCTCGCCAGCAAAGCAGGTACCCTGAGCTGCAGTCCGAAATGACCTACCCTTTGTGTCCTAAGGCCCTATCTATCTTGCGTTTCCTCCCCTTCGCTTTCCTTCCTCCAGCGGTTCATAGAGTCCATGACTAGGACAGTGGGCAGATGAAGCCACCAGATACTACATCCCTCTCAGCCTCTCCTTGGGCCTCGGGGAGCTTCCTGTCTGCCTGTGCACACGCTGCCCTAGGCTGGTCACTGCTTCTACATGTCCAGGAGCATGGCCCCTCGAGCACCCTCTGGGTGATATGGGGCATGCTAGCTATGGATCTGGAAGTCCAGGGTTCTGCCAGAGGCCCCCCAACCTCTGAGCAAGATCAGAGGGAGGTGGAGTCCTTGATGGCCCTTATCTGTTAGTCACCCTTACCTGGCCACTCCAGCATGGACAGAGCTTGGCTGTGGGGGTTGGGGGTCACCAGCCCTTCCCTCCTCTGCCCTCACCACCTCCCCTACATCTCTATGAGGAGTGTCAGCAGTTCCCGTGACTCTGCCTGGCTGTGGGTCCCTTGGCTGGCCTGTGTTGGGCTTCCCTGGGGGGGTAATTGCTGAGAGGAGTAAGACGTGGGCAGAAGATGGGTAGACTCAGAATCCTCCTGGTTCCCACGTTGGTGCTACTGGCCAAAAAGGGGACAGAGCCGGCCACTGCAGCCCAGTGTCCACTGTAAGCTTTCCGTAGGTGTTCCATTCCTGAAGTCCAGGATCTAGGTGGCAGGCGTGATCGGGGAGAGTGGACAAGATGAGAAGGTGTGGCTCCAGGTCAGGAGTGAGGACTCCGAGGAGCTCACAGGCAGGTGAGGATCACCTGGGGGGACATGGTGGGAGTGTGAGGGGCACCCTGAAGGACACAGTTGCCCAGGCCTAGAAAGATATATGACTGGGCATGCTCCCTCCCTTGGAGAACAGGAGGATGGAACAGTGTTCTGACTCTTCCCTGCACATTGACTAGACACAGGTGCTGCCCATGGGGAGGGAGCCAGCTCCAGGCCTGCCCTTGCCAGAACATTCTGAGGTCATAAGTATAGTTTCTCATATTACTCAGGCCTTCCTCTGAATGTCAAGAGTCTCATTTCTCCTGGTGGGAGGATGAACCCAGTCCCACTTTCTCGGAGTTCAGGGCCCCCCTCTGTTCAAATCTTTCATCTCTCTGGTCCATGGTCGCTGACAGGAGTGGCCAGCATCCTGGAGTCTCTCCTAAACACAGCAGTGTCCCAATTCAGACTGTTGGGGCCGTGCAGTGTCTATGTTGCTTCCCTGAGAATGTTCTGGGAACTCTGTTAAGGCAGTATGTGGTAGTTTGAATCACACATGCACACAGACGTGGGATGCCATCATGGAGGGGTCTGAAGAGGGGCTAGATGTTGCACATGGGTTGGAAGGTTTGAGAACAGGGAGGTGTGGGAACTCTGCTTTTGGTGGGAGTGGGGGTGGGGGAGGTGGCAGGGTTTTGGCCAAGGGGAGGGCAGGAGCACCCGGAGCCCATGTTGCCATCCTCCTGGCTCCAGCTTCTGAAGTAAGCACTTTCCACTCCGATAACATTCTCTTTTCTGTCAAGACAGCCTCACAATGAGTCAAAAGGGAAATCAGAGGGCTAATTACACACATTATCCACGTTCATTCATGAGATCCAAGCAAAACCATGAGGTGGGGGTCAGGCCTCCCGTGCAATGACTGGAGCCTCTGTGCAGTCAGGGAGGGTGAAGCCCTGCTCCGGGGCCTCCAGCTCAAGATAAACGAGCTCGGGAGCCAGGAGCACAGGGCTGGCCCGGGGACCATGCGGCTGCTCCTGCTGACCGAGGCGCTCAGCCTTGCTGCTCTCCGTGGCACAGGCCAAGGAGCCAATCACCATCCAGGCCTCATGGGAGAAGGTGAGACTGCGTGAGATTCTGCCTGAGGTCAGGGCTGGCTTGGAGCTGCAGGCAGAGGTCAGTCAGGCCTCGCTCTTGTATCTTTGGTGATACCTGCCTGGCAGAGGTGGGGCTGGCCAGTGGTGCCCAGGCAGTGGCTCCTCATGGGACAGCAGCAGTGTCTTCATATACCGTGTTTGGGTTCCTAGTGAGGCCTGAGACAGATTTCACTGGCACTAATTGGGATCCGTCCAAGTCCCCACTTTATGGTGCATTATGGACAAACCACACAGTCTAAGACTTAGATTTATAGAGGGGCTTAAACTATATAGACTTTGACCTCTGAGGGAATTAAGTCATCTAGTATGTGTTTATGTCTTTCAAGACTACCATAGTAGGGTCAATATGAAAAATCAAACATTTTATCACCAAGCATATTATAAACTTCAAAAATCCACTAAGGTCTGGGAAAATAGTTGAGCCAGTAAGACATTTGCGGCACAAGCATGAGGGCCTAGGTGTGGGTCCCAGCATCCATGTAAATGCAGACAGGCTTGGCCGCTGCCTGCCGTCCTAGCTCTTGGGAAATGGAGACCGGAAGCTTTCCAGAGCAAGCTGGCTAGCTAAAGTAGCCGAATGGGTGAGTTTTGAGTTCAGTGAAAGATGCTGTGTCAATGACTAAAGGTGGAGGGGGATTGAGGAAGACACCTGATGTCAACCTCTGGTCTCTGCACACGTGTTCCTCCCCAACTCCCACACAAAAGAATCCACAGAATGTTAGATCCACAACCTTAGCAGACATCTTGTTACCACCCGCCCCCCCCACTAATCCTAGGGGATGTCACAGCCTCCCCGCTGAGGACATGCACACCTCTTTTTCCTGTTAATTTTTTTTGTTTATTTTTATTTATTTATGTGAGAGTGACAGAGAGAGAGAGAAAGAGGCAGAGAGTGAGATAGATAGATAGATAGATAGATAGATAGATAGATAGATAGAGAATGGGGGTGCCAGGGCCTCCAGCCACTGCAAACGAACTCCAGACACGTGTGCCCCCTTGTGCATCTGGATAACGTGGGTCCTGGGGAATCAAGCCTTGAACTGAGGTCCTTAGGCTTCACAGGCAAGTGCTTAACTGCTAAGCCATCTCTCCAGCCCCACACCTATTTTTTTGGGGGGTAGTGTAGTCTGGTCATAAGAATGTCCCGGATGCTCAGACCATGGATCGGGCACTGCTGCTCCTGGGTTCCCACACTCCCACCTCCTGTGCCCTATTCCTGTGCCTTGCTCTGGGTTGGGCAGCTGTTGGCAACACTGTGGTCCACTTAGACCCAAGGACTTGAGCTTCTGCTCTGTGCGTTCCCTCTCCCCGCCCCCCATTCCCTGAAAGACAAGGCCCTTAGGCCCTAGTGTCATCTTCATGCTCTGACACCAGGGACTCCCCACCTCTACCATGAGACAGCACTGAGGTAAAAGAAAGCAAACCCCAGGAGCCCCAAGAATGAAGCTGAAACTGATGCTGGGAAGCCAGGTCCTGGTAACTGGTCAGCACTAGGCTCCTGTACACTTTGCACGTATGCAAATCCCCAGGATGGCAGTATGAGAGGTGAAGCTGCACTTGATCTCACAGGAAAGAGTGTGCAAGAGTGATCAGTAGAGGAGCAGGACTCTCAGTAGCATCAGGGAAGGTATAGGTCTACATAATCAACATGATCTCCATTTAAAAAAATATTTTATTTTTATTTATTTATTTGAGAGAGAGAGAGAGAGAGAGAGAATAGGTACACCAGGGCTTCCAACCACTGCAAATGAACTCTAGATACATGTGCCACCTTGTGCATCTGGCTTACGTGGGTACTGGGGAATCGAACCAAGGTCCTTTGGCTTTGTAGGCAAGTGCCTTAACCTCTAAGCCATCTCTCCAGCCTGATCTCCATTTTTTTTTTTTTTTTTTTTTTTTGTTTTTGAGGTAGGGTCTCACTCTGCTTCAAGCTGACCTGGAATTCACTATGAACTCTCAGGGTGGCCTTGAACTCACAGTGATCCTCCTACCTCTGCCTCCCAAGTGCTGGGACTAAAGGAGTGCTCCACCATGCCCAGCTCCGATCTCCATTTTTTAAAAAATATATTATTTATTTATTTATTTGAGAGAGAGAAAGGTGGGGGGAGAGAGAGAATGGGTGCGCCGGGGCCTTCAGCTACTGCAAATGAACTCCAGATACATGAGCCCTCTTGTGCATCTGGCTTACGTGGGTCCTGGAGAATTGAACCAGGAACCTTTGGCTTTGCAGGCCATAAATGCCTTTAACCACTAAGCCATCTCTCCAGCCCTGATCTCCATTTTGACTTGTTCACTCGTCTAGTGGGCGGACAGACAGAGAGATGGATGGGTGGGCGGATTGGTATATAGATGGGAGGATTGAGTGATGATGAGTGTGAGTGAGTGAATGGATGGGAGGGAGGATGGATGGAAAAAAGAATGGGTGGAGAATTAGATGTACAAATTGGATGGATGAATTTATGGATAGATGGATGGAGGGTAAATGTATGGGAGTGGGGATAGATAGCTAGGTAGATGGAAGGGTGCATTGGTGAATTTGAGAGCATGGATGCATGCAGAGCTGGATTACTGGAGGGTGGGTGGGTGGATAGACAGGTGATTATTAAGCCAATAATGAATGACAAGACACCCGTAGACTCTGAAGTAACAGAGTTCAGGTCACATGACCATCTGTGCGCACTACATATTCCCTCTCATAGCTTTCTTTCCCCTTGCCTGTTTCTGGCTCAGTGACTGTCCAATACTGACTGGGTTTCCAAAACTTCTTCAGTTCTCCTTCCTCTGGGCTCATGAATCCCGGCCCCTGCCCCTCAGGGTGACGTGGATGCTGCAGTTTCTGTGGAAGCTTCTCGGAGCATGTCCCACTGCCATCTGCCTCCTCTGCCAATGACAATGACAAGGAAACATAGCATGGCTGGGGCCATCTTGCTGCCTATCTGCTTTTGCGTGTGAAAACAAAAACATGCCTTTCTGGATGCTTGTGTTTTCCCCCAGAACTTCTCTCACCGTCTAATCTCTTCCTATAGTCCATTCGCAACTCCCCAGTCATTTTCCGGGGTCATCTGCCCGGGTACTGGTCAATTTTCCACTCAGCTCCACTCAGCTCTTGCCCATTTGCCCTTCCCTTTCTCTTTCCTTTCTTCCTTCCCCCTGCTCTCCCTGGCAACCTCACTCCCTCCACTTCAGTCTTTGTCTCTGTCTTCTGCTCCGTGCAGCACTAGAATCCTTCCTCCCTCCAGCTTTTAGGAAAATGGTATATAAATCGCTGGGCTGGAACCATCCCCTTGCCCAGGAAAAAGCAGCGTGAGCCGCTACCTCCCTTCAGCTTCAAGATAAACTACAATGGCAAGCTAGAGTTCCGGATGCACATCCTGTGAGTACCCTCGCTCTCCCCATGCCCTGCCACCCTGTTTCCCAACTGGTTGCTGGATGCGAGCCTCCTTGGGGGCCCATAGTCTACACAGGCGGACGCAGTCCCGTGAGGCAGCTTCTGTGTCTCCTAGAAACATGGGTGTGGTTCTTCCAGCAGATGGCGGGGATAGTGAGGGCAACGAATGTCTCACTGCCAAGCGTGGAGAGCTGAAGTGCAGGGCCAAGGAAAGCATCGTATGTCTTGTCTCTTCACACCTTGCAAAAGCTCAGTCTGTAAGGAGAGGCTTAAGGCGCTCAACTGATCCACACATAGGAATTGGCCAGCAGGTATCAGAACTGGCTTCTGTAGAGGTGGAGAAGGATCGGAGGTGTCATGTCTGTAGGTCGCGTGGGCCAATAGGCACATGGTAGCCAATCCTGTCCCGTCAGCCCCTACCATCCAGGGCTACAACCGGAAGAGGAGTTGAGGCTCGGTGGGTACATTCCTCCATGACAGCTATGTTCTTGGCCAGGATCCTGCTAGATACTGTCAGAGAGACAAGCCTTGTATATTTAGGAAAAACCTGATGGTGTAATTGGGATAGATCTCACCAGAACCTGCCCTGGGCCAGTAGCCTGCAAGCACATGTCTGAGACACTGAGGTCTTGGGGGAGGAAGGGATTGTACATCTGGCCAGCTTTCGGCAGTGTGCTCATTCATTTTGATGACTGGATCCACATGTCCTTAGAAGACCATAGCAGAAGGTGTGAGCCGAGCTGGGGCAGGGCTGTATACGATTGAAGCAATCCTTTTGTTTTAGTAAAAGAGAATCCAGGCAAGGTCCTTGAGGTCTCAGGATAGGGCTGAAGGAGCCAAGGAGGGAGGGATGTCCCAGTCTTAGGAGATACAAGCGGGCATCCCGAGAATTAGAGGGGACCCTTTATAAAGAAGTCCCAGCTCAGTCCCTGGAACCTGGGGTGCACCTTACCAGAAATGGGATCCAAGGCTGCTTCTGCCTTTCAGGAAGCCAAGTGGATGTCAACTATTTAAACTACCCTTTACTCAATTTCTACCTGGGATCTACAGTACCTGTAAGTGGCCAGTGGGACCTCCAGGCATCTGGGAACCTGCAACTTTATCATGCTAAATGGGAATCTGACCGAACTTTTCTATGGAGAGCCAACTCCTGCTGTCCCCAGAGAGCCTCAGCTTCCATTCTGGGGAGACAGTTTCTGACATCTAGTGCTAAGTGCCCAGTCGCAGTCAGCTTCAGTTGCTGACGTGAACTTCCAAACCAGGCACAGTCACGGGAGGAAAGGGTCTTACTGAAACTTTCAGATTGAGGGGTTGGAAGAAGAAGCTGGCCCCCTTCCATAGGTCCAAGCAGAGAGAGAAAAGCCACCAAGGGCACCACAAGCAAGCAAGCACACTCCAGGGACCTTATAATGGCAGAACTCCAGACAAAGCTCGAGCATTTTGCGTAACTTAGGCTGGAAATTCCAGATCCACCCCCACACCTTAGGGCTGGACCCCAGGAACCGCCCAGTGACACTTCCTCCAGCCAGAAATCTGGGGCTGCAGGTTTAAATGATAAGCTTTAATAAACTCCTAAGTGTATTGGGGGAGGGCTTCCATTCAAACCACCACACCCCCCAGCACCCCGGCTGGTCACATGCTTTTCAGGTTCCGCACTTCCAAGATTCCTTTCTCAGTCTCCCGGATCCTGGGTCCCTCCCGATTCTGCCCAACCTCTACCAGTCATGGTGGCGCCCTGCCCTGATGCCACAGATCCCAATCTGTCACTAACCTGTGTTGTTGCAGGGTGGAAGCACCTAATATACATTTGGCTGATCACACCTCGGACCTACGGTATTGCCTACTTTGAAGACAAGATGGATAACCGGGATATGAAGATGATGATGCTGTTTGGTACACTGCTGGGAGCGTGTGGGGCTGCTCATGCATGTGTGTGCAAGCGTGTGTATACCTGGAGGTGTGTTGGTGGTTCATGAGTCTATCTGAGTGTGGACATGTGTGCTCAAGTGTGACCCTGTGCTCTCCTCTGCTCACATCCACAATGACCCCTGCCATCCGCCCTACATCTCCTCTCCTTCTTCACCCCGCTCTGTCTCCACCCTGGCCTCACCCAACACCACCGCCCATGCCGCCCCAGGCCGCCCCCTTCAGATCAGCATTCTACTCCCTTCCTCTTTCAGTCTGCCACGTGGGGACCTCCCTCCAGGGCCTGCCACCTCCCTTCTCCTTAGTTCCATAGTGTTTCTCCCGAGTTCCCATGGCAACCCCTATGTTGCTGTCATGTCATTCTGCCCCTTCTGTTTCACTCTTTCATGGGCCCAGCTGGTGAAGACCCCACCCTGGGAAGATAGGGCTACAGATGTGAGAGACAGATACTAGTGTGGTGTGAGGTGGGTCCCATCCTCTGACTAGATCGGCCACCAACAGTGAAAGCCTCCTTCCTGCCTCACAGTCTGTCAGTCTGATCTAGAGTGAGGACCCCCCCCCCCACGACCCCTGTATGGACCAGGGACTCTCAGTTCTCCCACCCACCCTCATCCCATTGGCCTGTAGGTCGCATCCTGGATGACAACGCAGACGCCCTTTGGATTTTTGATGAATTTGTGGAGAACAAAGGACTGAACAGAACAGAAGTCATCAACCCTCCCCACATGGGTAATGAGAATGGATTTCTGCCAATTGGGACACTGCCCTGGAATGGTAGAAACTGACTCTTGGATTTGTTTACCAAGAGAGGGCCAGCTGCTTTTCAGAGCAGAGCCTGGAGGAAGGAAAACTGACCCTCGGAGTCCTTTAAACCAACAGTGAACCCGATGCTTCTGCTGTCTGCTGCTCTGATTTTTCTGCAGCTATAGTTTCCACTTACAAGCTCTCATTGATATTTTTATTGAATAGCAAATAATAATAATACATGAACAAGTTGAGCATTGCATGGGCAAATGACAGACAACCAATGGCTGAGAGGAAAGGTGCTTTTAAAAAATTTTAATTTTTATTTATTTATTTATTTGAGAAGCGGAGAGAGAGAGAGAGAGAGAGCGCACACATGGGTACTCCAGGGCCTTCAGCCACTGCAAGTGAACCATCCTGTGCATCTGGCTTATGTGGGTCCTGGGGAATTGAACTGGATCCTTTGGCTTTGCGGGCAAGTGCCTTAACTGCTAAGCCATCTCTCCAGCCAACAAAGTACTTTTTGTTTTTTAAAAAATATTTTATTTATTCATTTGAGAGAGAGAAAGAGGCAGAGAGAGGGAGAGAGAATGGGCATGCCAGGGCCTCTAGCCACTGCAAACAAACTCCAGATGCATGTGCCACCTAGTGCATCTGGCTTATGTGGGTACTGGGGAATTGAACCTGGGTCCTTAGACTTCGAAGGTGAGCACCTTAACTGCTAAGCCATCTCTCCAGCTCAGATGTTTTATTTGTTTGTTTATGAGAAAGAGAGAAAGAGGGAGAGAGAGAGAGAGAGAGAGAGAATGGGCATGCCAGGGCCTCTAGCCACTGCAAACTAACTCCAGACACATGTGTCACCTTGTGCATCCAGCTTTACTTGGGTACTGGGGAATCGAACTTGGGTCCTTTGGCTTTGCCAGTAAGCACCTTAACCACTAAGCCATCTCTCCATCCCTCGGGGCAAGAAATGTTTAGACATCTGTTAAGGAAGGGATTTAGGGGTATGACCTGTTAGGCTGCTGATCCAGAACACACACACATACGCACACACATACGCGCACACCATTCATGTAATAACACTAAGCCCACCTGTCGCTTTTAACAGTTCTGTGGGTAATTTGTTACTTGTAACATGTGTTGTCTTCCACACGCCAGCACACTTCAGTCATGTGTGCATTGTTCTGGCGCAGGAGTACAACCAGTCATGAAGGAAGTGTGACAAGGAGCATGGCTTGAGATCAGTCACATCTGTAAACATTGCTTGTGGATACTGGTCATCTGTGCTGTTCAGGCCAAATGTAAACCAAGGCAGAGGAGAACCAGTCACATTGCTTTTAAGCAGGTTGATTACATGATTTTAAGATTATTAATGGCCTGGATATCCATGATCTCACAGTGCCTGACACTACCTACACAAGACCATCATAATGGGAGGAAAAGATCATGACATCAAAATAAAAGAAAGGCTGATTGAGAGGGGGAGGGGATATGATGGAGAGTGGAGTTTCAAAGGGGAAAGCGGTGGGGTGGGGGAGAGAGAATTACCATGGGTTATGTCTACAATTATGGAAGTTGTCAATAAAAAGAAAAGAAAGAAAAGATTAACTTCAAAGCAAGCTACAAGTCAGGAACTTAGCAGAAAAAGCATCTCACAGCAATATTTTCGGAAAAGCTATTGATCAGGTCCCTAAGAAACATTCCCGTAGTTCTTCCCAGATCACTCCCACAGTTCACTCCCACAGTTGGGTTTCCTATTTCTCCTCCCCTTTGCCCACGATTTCCCTGTACAAAGGTGACTATACCAGCAGCTCTCCCAGCCTCTTCTCTGCTTCTGGGTCTGCAGAGGCCTGTGAGCTGTCCAGAGAGTCCCCTGCACACAGAAGAAACTCCGCGGGAAGCCGGAGCCGGGAGCCCACCACCCTTGGGGCCTCCAGGCGGGACTCTGAACTCTGCAGAGCCTGTTTCAGCTGAGGCCTTGTGACGGTCCTCAGGTCTCCACTCAACGGACTTAATAAAAGTTATTTCTCCCACGAAGAATGGCAGCTGGCTAATCTGCCTTCATTTACTTTGCCAAGCCCCAGCTCACACCTCACACAAAACATCAGTATGTGGGGGTCCCTCTCCGGGCTTCCCTTCCAGCTCCGCTAAATCAGTCAGACCAGGCACCAATAGTGAGACCCTCCTTCCTGCCTTGTGGCCTGTTTGGCCTGGAGGGAGGCCTAGTGTGGTTTTCCTAACAGAAAATGTTTCTGAAGGATAACTGCACCTGATGAGATGTGTTTGTGTGCAGAGCGCCACCTAGAGGCCCCAGGCTCCATGCCCCTTAGAGTGACAGGCTCCTCGCCCCGCTGTGTGACAATCTCAAGGGCTGTACTGAATAAGAGGAGAAAGTAATACCCTTGCCTCGCTCCTGATTTTAGTACAGATGCTTTGAGTTTTTCACATTTAGTATAATGTTTGCTATCAATTTGTTGTATGTAACCTTTACTGTGTTGGGGCGTGTCCCTTCTCTTCCTAGTTTTTCCTAGTCTCTATGAAAGGATGCCGGACTTTATCAAATGCCTTTCTCGGGCTGGAGAGATGGCTTAGCAGTTAGGCGCTTGCCTGTGAAGCCTAAGGACCCTGGTTCGAGGCTTGATTCCCCAGGACCCACGTTAGCCAGATGCACAAGGGGGCGCACGCGTCTGGAGTTCCTTTGCAGTGGCTGGAAGCCCTGGCGCGCCCATTCTCTCTCTCTCTATCTGCCTCTTTCTCTCTGTGTCTGTCACTCTCAAATAAGTAAATAAAAATAAACAAAAAAATTTTAAAAAATGCCTTTCTCTTCTAGCTGCACCTACAATTTGCTTAAAATAAATCTCTAATTTAAAATCTAAAGATGCCGAAAGACACAGATTGATCATGTCCCAGATGGAGGAGACACGGCAGGTAAATGTGCTAGAGAACTCTAATGCAGAGCTAGACCTCGGAATAGGAAAAGAGCAGGCTTCCAGCTAGTCACACGTGACTCTTGGTGATGGGGTTTCTGCATTGTGTTCATGTAGAGTGTGAACCCTGGGATTCCTGCAGGAAGGATGCATACGAGCTCTGTGCTGTTTACAACCCTCTGATTCTTTGTGTGTGTGTGTGTGCAAATGTGTATGTACCTGTGTGTTTGTGCGTGTTCCTGAGTACACAAATGTGCATGTGCAAGCTTGAGGACAACCTTGGATGTCATTCCTTAGGCACTATTTCCTTTTTTTTGAGACAGGACCTCTCATTAACCTGGAGCTCACCAAGTAGACTAGACTGGTTGACCAGTGAGCCCCAGAGATCCACCTGCCTCCACTTCCTCAATACTGGGATTACAAACACACAACACCATGTTCAGCATTTTTAAATTTATTTTTTTATTGATGACTTCCATAATTGTAGACAATAACCCATGGTAATTCCCTCCCTCCCCCCACTTGCCCCTTTGAAACTCCACTCTCCATCATATCCCCTCCCCCTCTCAATCAGTCTCTCTTTTATTTTGATGCCATGATCTTTTCCTCCTATTATAATGGTCTTGTGTAGGTAGTGTCAGGCACTGTGAGGTCATGGATATCCAGGCCATTTTGTGTCTGGAGGAGCATGTTGTAGGAGTCCTACCCTTCCTTTGGCTCTTACATTCTTTCCACCACCTCTTCTGCAATGGACCCTGAGCCATGGAAGGTGTGATAGAGATGTTTCAGTGCTGCCTGATCAGCATTTTTACGTGGGTTTTTGGGATTGAACTCAGGGCACCATGCTTGTAAGGTCAACACTTTGCACACTGAGCCATCAACCCAGCCCCCTCTTCTCCAATTCTTAAAGTTATCTTAAGATAAAGTCTTAGCTGGGTGTGGTGGTACACACCTTTAATCCCAGCACTCAGGAGGCAGAGGTAGGAGGATCACTATGAGTTTGAGGCCAGCCTGAGACTACATAGTGAATTCCAGGTCAGCCTGGGCTAGAGTGAGACCCTGCCTCAAAAAACCAAAAGTAAAAATAAATATAAAGTCTTATTCTAACAAGGACAAGATATTTGAATAGGTACTTCACCAAATAAGTGAAATCAAGGACAATTAGGAAACATGAATTAAAAATCACAAACCTGTGAGAATAGTTTTATTAAAAATTTCCACTTTGGTTTCAGAAGTGGAGGGCTCCTCTCACTCCCTTGTCAGTCCCGATGGAGGAGGGAATGAGGGTGACTCACTGAAAGCTGTCCAGTACCCACAGGGAAGTGGAAATGCCAGTGCTGAGCACAGGGGTGTATTGTCAGCCAAGCCCATAGGCAATGTGCCTGAAATTTATTATTGTAAAGGATTTAACTCAAACACAGAGGCTTGTCTCTAAGTTAGGATTGGGCCTTGGCCATCTCTTGTACAACCACTGTCCCCAACATCCCTCTTGGTAGGTGGAGCCCAAACCTTCTTACAAGAAGCAGCAGTGGGGCCAGAGGGATGGCTGAGTGGTTAACGTGTTTGCCTGCAAAGCTAAAGAATTCTGGTTCAATTCCCCAGGACTCACGTAAGCCAGATGCACAAGGGTGCGCATGCGTCTGGAGTTTGTTTGCAGTGGCTGGAGGTCATGGTGCTCCCATTCTCTCCCCACCCTCAACTAAATAGATCAATAAAATATATTTTAAAAATTTAAAAAGAAGCATCAGTGATGTCAGCAGGAGGCCTGGTGAGACTATGATTTGGGGTCAGACTCAGAAGCCCCCAGGCAGGATCACACACACCTTTACAGGTGAACTTTTCTGTGGTCCAAATCCAAAGCAGGTCTGTGCAAATGCATGCTCTCCATCCTACGAGCCCCAGGAACTGAATCACATGCTTCCAGACTGGACCTGGGTGTCACTGAGTCTGCTGCTGTGGGGTTCACTAAGACACCCACTGATGCAAGCATACTGATGGTCACATGAGTGCCACACAGGAGACCAGCTCAGTGAGGTTAAGAGACTGACAGGAGCTCACAATGGGTGTTTCTGCTGCACTTGCCTTGGGACAAGTGTCCAAGCCCAGGAACCTTAGACAGAGCAAGTTGTCTGAGGTACAATGGAGACTCTGCCTGAGCCCTAGAGCCCACCCCCTGGGCCATTGGAGGAGTTACTTTGCTCCTGGAGCATGGGAAGTTAAGAGGCGCTTCTGGTGCTTTCCATGGTAGGGTGCAGATAGCAACTTCATCCTCAGACACGTGGTGGGTGCAATGACCAGCTGACAGACCGATCAGAACATTCCCAGGTAGCCGCAGGAGAAAGTGGCTCAGATTGTGGTTTGAACAGGCCCAGAGCATTTTGATGTCTTATGTGGCAAGGACAGATGGACTGAGGGAGGAAAAGAACCACTGTGCATACTTTGGCTCCTGGATGGAAGTTTCTATCTCTCCCTGGATCCTGAACCCAGCCTGGCAGCTGGCCTACGCCTGGATGCGCCATCCAGAGCTGACTGATGGATCCTCAGCATGCTCTCTGCTCCAGCCTCCACCTGCTCCCTTTGTGCATTTTTCTGCAGCTCTGGGATAGGCCCCCCTCTTTCAGGGTCTCTGTCTACTCCCCACTGGCCAGACTTTGATGCTACTGGGACTCTCAGGAGCTATGAATGTTCTCCCCATCCCACAGCTCCCACCTTCCAGCCCTGGGTTGCTTGGCGGGGACAAGGATGGTGGCAGGGGAAGGTGATCTGAGGGCCTTTGGGACCTGCCCCTGGATGATGGAACAAGGTCTAGCTTCCCGGATCCTGCTTCCCCCTCTACCCTCCTATCCCCTTGGGGGTTGCTTGGAGTGGAGGAGATGGTCTGATGTCCCCGCTGATTGTTTCAGTGTTACATGTGGCCTCCTTTTGGCCCAAGGAGGTGACTGTAGCAGGTCTCACTGGGCCATTTCCAGCCCAGCTAGCAGGTATGCCAAGGAGAAGTAGGACTAGACTGAAGCAAGGGTCTGGGGATGCCCAGGGGCAGGCTCCAGGCCCCCTTTACCTTAAATTTACACAACCCAGGCACCTCACAACCAAAGGCTTGCCCTTGTCTTCAGCTCCCATCACCCACAGATGAAACCCACATTTTTACTGTTTGAAGGGGCTTCAGACCTGGCCCAACCTGCCTCTGCAAGCTCACGGAGTGACAGCCACCTTCTCCCAGCCTCACTTCCTGCCTTGGGAACCCGCTCCAGCAGTGGCCCTTGCGTATACTGATCCTTCCAGAATACTGTTTTGTAGGCCCTTCACCTCTCCTCAACCCCTCTCAGAGGTTTGTGGTGGGTATAGCTCAGCCTGTCCCATGAGGCTGCATGCCACATCCTCCCCCCTCACGAGTGAGCTGCAAGTTCCTGAAGGCTCCATGTACCTCACCGGCCACAATCTCACGGGTGCCCGACTTGTGCCAGGGGCATGACGGTGCTCAGGTTGGGACTGTGATAGGTGCTACCTACTATGGTGTTTCTTGGCCAGCTCTGGGGCGTTCTGTATTCATTCACCCCCACAGATGCATGTGGTCCCTCCTCCAGCCTTCCTATTGAGAAACCCCTTACTGTTGTCTGGGGTTTGAGGAGTGGTCCTTCATGATCATTGTGCCACCGTGCCAGCTCTGTGCATCTCCTCCGTGGGCGGAGACTCAGTCCAGAGGCTTCTATTGCTTACCTGGAGCCAATGCTGTTCCCAGCAGCAGTTCTGCTAGGCCCAGGGGAGGCTATGCAGGACATTTCTGGGAACAAGTACGTGGCTTCCCAATGTGACTGTGGATGTTGCCATGACATCCCAAGAGTCGTGAATTTCCTCTTATGTACAGAGGCAGGCCAATGCACACATGTGAACTCACTCACCAAGCAGAACTGTGTTTGCATATATGCGTGCATACCTGGACACATTCTCATGTACATGCTCACTCTTACGTGCATGCACACTCACAGGTACAAGTGCATGGCTCACAGGTTCACACACCACACACATATACATGCGTACTTGAACACACAGCCATGCACTCTCATACATACATACATGCACATGCACACACACACACACAGACCCCATGACATGAGCAGCTCCTCTGTCCCTGCTTCCTGAAGGGTCAGGAGCCCAAGTCAGAGCAGGAGCCCAGCTGGGACACCTAGGCAGCATCATGGGGCTCGGTGGGTCTTCCCCTGGGGTCTCCCAAAATGCCCCTGATTTCTGATTTTTCCATCATCCCATGATCTGAAGACTGAGAACCAGGACCCCTCTGTAGTCCCTAGAATGGCATTGAGTCCTTCCTTGAGCACATTCTCCACCTGTGCTTGCTTCTTTGCTCTTTGGAACTATGATCCTTTAGTCTCACTGGCTGAACATCTTGGCTTCTGTTCCAATGCTGGGCCTGGGGCAGGATAGCCTGTGCCATAAGGGAATCCTATGAGCACCTGACGAAGGCTCAGAGTGTTGTCCCTTGCAGGGTCATCTCCCTCTGGCTCAAAACTGCCCATGTCTGGATTCCTGGCCTCTGCTTCCTCTTGGGGCCTAGCAGAGCTTGGAACTCCTAGCGTGGGAAGCTGGGCTATAGCTTCAGGTTGGGAGCAGGTGGTCATAAAAATCGACCCCCTTTAAGAGAACAGAGCCAACTCTATGTCCAGCCACCATGTTACAGAGTGACCTAGAGGCCCAGCTTCCCCAGGGGCCCCCAAATCATGCAAGCTACTCTAGCTGGGGGCTAAGAGCCAGGGGCCAAGACCCTATGGAGGAGGGAAGTGCAGGCTTATGTGTGGTGATGGCTCAGCTCTGGGATGGAACCCCCCTTGAGAGACTGGGGAAGCTGTGGTCTCACTTCCGAAGAGCATGTCAGGATTTGGCCCTTGGCATCCTCGCTGGCTCAGTGAGTTGCCACTCCAGACCCATCCACAAAGGCCTCTCAGTTCAGAAGCCAAGGCCCAGGGGCAGTCCAGTCCTGGCTTCACCCTGACCTTTTCAATACAAGCAGCAACCACTGCCCTGGGGCAATAGCCCTTCCTGAGCCCCACTGACGTGTAAACATTGGCTCTGGTGGGTGATGCCCTGGTAAAGGGACAGGCCATGACAGCTGTCTTCCTTGGGCCTCCCTGGCTCTGAGCAATATATATGCAGCTAACTGGGGCCTCTGTGAGCCCAATGTCTCAGACACTGTGTCCTGAGAAGCCAGCCAGAGGGATGAAGATACTGTTGTTTCTCAGTGTGGGGTTGGGCCTGGCCTGGGCCTTGCAAGATGAAAGCCAGGTGCCTGTGCAGCCAGACTTCCATCCTGAGCAGGTGACACTCCTGGGGCCTTGGGGGTATGGCAGGGAGGTCACCCTTGTCCCAAAGCTTTCTCCCAGGGTCTTGTAGCTCAATGTTCTTGCAGCGTCTCATAGCATGGGGATGGGGGTGTATGACAACTTTCCTGAGGCCAGGAGCTCAGGGACACTCTTCTAGGTCACCTCAGAGTGACCCTTGGGAGTCCCACCAGATGCATCCAGAAACCACAAAGAAGCTGGGCACGGGGCCTAACCAGGAGGAGCAGGGTGGCCAGGCCTCCTACCATGTGTCTGATCACACGGAGATCACAGGGTCCCCATGTGGTAGAGGAGACTGCCCTCTGCTCAGGGGGTCTTGGGCGCAGGCTCCCATCGCCTTTCCATCAGCATTGCCCATGGCCAATGTGTGCACCACGCTGGCCCACCTGGCCAGTGCCAGCAGCCCCCAAGGGCCCTGCGGTGAGAGATGAAATGGCGTCCACAGCCTACACCTCGGCTAGGCACTTCTGGCCCCCCTCCTTGTGCGACCTAGGGTTGAGGGAGATGGCTTCCCAGCGCCACTGTGGTCAGAAGGGAGCCTCATTGTGCAGGTGGAAGGGCCCTGGCACACCATCAAGCTCGGCGCCACCGACAAGACCGTCATCGAGGAAGGCGGTGCCTACCTGTGCTTCATGACAGGCATCAAGCTCCTGCAGAATGGCGACCTAAACGTCACTTACTTCCACAGGTAGACACTCGGTGGCTTCTCCGGCAAGCCAGGGCCTCTGTTCAGGCTCTCTGTGGCCGTGCCACCCACCCTCTCTCTTCCCAGCTACTCAGGGCTCAGACCCCTCAGAGGGTCTTCATGACCCTGGCACTCTAGGCTGCTCCCTGGAGGGTGGGTGTCCTCCAAGCGCCACCTGGGTGAACCAGATGTCCCTATAGGACCCAGCTCCGGTGGCCATGACACAAAAGGTTGGCTTTCTCTTAGGAAGGATGGAAAGTGTGTGAAGGAATACTACATTGCAAAGAAGACTGACAACCCTGGCCGTTTCACCTTTGAATGTGAGTGAAGTGACCACTGCTGGGCTGGGAAGATGGCTCAGTGAGTAAAGCGACTGTCACACACACGAGGACCTGAGTTTAGGCTCCTCAGCACCCACGTAAAGTAACTGGCATGCTGTGTGCCGGTAATACCAGCCCTGGGGAGCAGGGGGCAAGAGGGTCTCTGGGACGTGCTGGCCGGCTTGTCTAGCTGAAGTCCTGAGTTCTGGGTCCAGTGAGAGACCCTGTCTCAAAAATAAGTTGAGGGCTAGGGAGATGGCTTAGCAGTTAAGGTGCTTGCCTGCAAAGCCTGAGGACCCAGGTTCGACTCCCCAGAACCCTTGTAAGCCAGACGCACAAGGTGATGCATGCACACAAGGTGGTGCACACATCTGGAGTTTGATTACACACATCTGGAGTTTGATTAGTGGCTAGAGGCTCTGGCATTCCAACTCTCTCTCTCTCTCTCTCTTTCTCTCTCCTTTTAAAATTTTTTTCAAGGTAGGGTCTCACTCTAGCTCAGGCTGACCTGGAATTCACTATGTAGTCTCAGGGTGGCCTCAAACTCACAATGTTCCTCCTACCTCTGCCTCCTGAGTGCTGGGATTAAAGGCATGTGCCACCACGCCTGGCACTTTCTCTCTTATAAAAAATTTAAAAGATAAAAAGTAAGTTGGAAACAACTATAGGAGACACCATACACCAACCTCTGGCCTCTACATATATGTGCACACACATACAAGAGCCTCTCCTCCACATATGAACACACACACACACGCATATCACACACAATACATACACATGCAACGCAAAAAAAAAAAAAAATGGCCTCTGCTTCCTCCCTGGGGTAGAGGCTGGCTCAGGCAGGGATGCCATGAGCTATTTCAGCACAAATATGACTGTGCAGGAAGGTTCCAGAAGAGGCAATAGAGGGCAGGAAGGGGAAGGTGACCCCACACACCTGGCAGCCATGCCCTCAGAAATTCTAAGTCAAAGAGAAATGGTCCCAAAGTGACCCAGGGCTCCTTCCCTAAGGACCCAGCGTAGGGCTGATGCACCCTCAAAGCAGTGGCAGTGGACAGTCTCTGGGTGTGAGAAGCAGAGCTGAGGTGTCCTTGCCTGGCTGTGGTCCTGGGGCACTACACAAGATGTCCCTTTGGGGACGGAGATTGCCCAGCCTAATGGAGCATCTGTAAGGCAGTGTTTGGAGGCTAGGGGACAGAGTCCAGGCACTGTGCAGATGGCAGGGTGACTAGTGGGAGTCCATTAGCCCTTCCTCCTCACTGGACATGCCCTCCCCTCCTTCTGATCCAGACGGAGACCCAGACAGAGGGACAGAGACAGACAAAAATAAAGAGACAGGACTGGAAAGATGGCTCAGCAGTTAGGTGTGTTTCCTGAGGATCTGAGGAGGCTGAGACTGCCTGAGTTCAAATCTCCAGATCCCACGTAAAACACGTGGCCATGGCCACACTTGCCTGTAACCCCAGTCCCGAAAGGCAGCAGAGATCCGAGAATCAACAGAGCCCCACAAGCTCCAGAGACAGTAAAAGGAGACTCAGGTTCAAAAACAAGACCAGGCAGAAGGATGACGGAGTGGGACACCAGACATGCCACTCTGGCCACTTGCAGACCCTTGCCCCGGGCTAGTGTATGGGGTCAGCAAGGGCACATACATGTGCATACACAACACACACACACACAACACACAAATAAAAAAGCAATAGAGACAGATATGAGGGGGAAGTGATAGAGCGGCAGACATGAGTAGAGGCACCACGTGGGATTACAGGGTTGGCATCCCTGGGCTCTGCTGACCAGAGCAGGCTGAGCCATGGGAAGTTGGCATTGGGGTGTGATGGCTGGGGAGGTATCTGGATCCTAGCAGGCTGTGTGGTTGTTCCGTTTTCTGTCATAGACCAAGGCAAGAATTATCTGACATTTGTGCTTGTCACTGATGACGTCACCATCATGGACTTGGAAAACCAGAGCGACAGAGGCACACTCATTGTGGCTGAGCTCCATGGTAGGTGTGGTTCCCTCTCATTCTCAGGCCTGCCTGGGGAGATGGGATCTGGGACCTGGAGCTAGACAGGAGGGTGGGCAAGGTGCCGAGGTCTGAAGCCGCCCCCCCCCCCAGGCCCGCCCCAGGCACCCTCCTCTCTGGCCTCCAGCAGGGCAGTGCAAGGAGTTTTTGTGTTCAACCCTGGTGCTGCAGGCAGGTCTCTGTCCAGTGGCAAGCATGGGCTGGAGGCCTACAGGAAGCACACCTCCAGAAGAGGCATTGAGCAGGGCAACATTGTGGACCTCTCGGAGTATCGTAAGCTGCCCTTCCTACAGCCTTGCTTCTCCCTGGGACCCAAGCCGCAATGACTGTGGTGACCACAGCCCTTCAGGAAACCCACCCTAAAGACCACAGCACTGAGGGCTGGCCCGGTGGGATACGGGGGCCCCTCTGGGCTTGCACAGAGCTGGGGTTGATCTGGGGAAGAGGAGAGGGTAGGTGAGGGAGGGACTTTGGGGGATGATTTCTCTATCCTCTTTGGTCCACAGCAAGATGCACTTCTTCGGGGTCCTAGGTGAGTAGACATGTGGGTGTCTCTGTCCCCACTGTTCTGGTGGGTGGGCTTCTCTAGGGACCGGCCTGCCACAAGCAGTCCATTGCCTGGACTCTGGGCCGGGCTTACTAAGGACGCCAGAGCTATATTCACGATCCGGCCTGAGCCAGAACATCAGGTGGGCCCAGGAAGAGCCAGACTTTTCCCCGGGTGCTGGGTACACGCACTCACCCCTGTACGCATTCTATACACATTGCATACATACACCCTACACACGCCCCTGCATATACTCGCATGCCTGAGTGCACATACACGCATGTACCTGCGTACACCTTGTGTGCACACACCCACATGCTTGCACACACCTACACGTGTACGTGCACGTGCACACACTGTCCTCCCAGGCGGGTCACACTCTCACTCTGTCCTCTGCTCAGAACTTCCTGTCTGTGTGTGAACTTGCAAGGTTCTGCGAGCAAAGTCTCCCGGGCGCTCTAGTGGGCTCACTGTGAGCCCTCAGATTAGGCTCTCCCCTTACTCCTACCTTCTAGTTTTCTAGGCAGCTGTCCACTCACAGGGCAGCGGGGTGAGGCCTACAACCCCTGTGGACTGCTGCAGTATGAGGATGTGGGGAGATCCCCAGGTCTCTTGGAATCCCCACCACAGGAGTCACAGCCCAGTCACAGTGGGGACGGGAGCTCAAGGCCTGATGACCTTGGGGCCTGTGGCCCTAGAGGAAAGCTCAGCCATCTTGTCCAGTCACTGGGGGACAAGGACACCAGCACCATGGAAGGATTGGGGGGGCGGGCAAGTCCAGGAGGAGGAGAAGAAAGGAAAGTCCAGATCACTGACTCTGGAGCCAAGTGCTCCCTGGACACATGAGGGTTCCTTTGGGCTGGCAATCAGCCTGAGCATCTGGCTTCCCCAGGTCCCCATCTGTGTGACCCCGAAGCCGCCGTTTCCTGTGGCTTCTACCTCTGGACACTCCTGAGCCTCCCCCCACCCCATGCAATAAACCAGTCCTGCATCTACTCATGGGCTCCAGTGACTTGTTTGTTTGTTTGTTTTGAGGTAGGGTTTCACTCTAATCCAGGCTGACCTGGAATTCACTCTGTAGTCTCAGGGTGGTCTCAAACTCATGGCGATCCTCCTACCTCTGCCTCCTGAGTGCTGGGATTAACGATGTGTGTCACCATGCCCGGCTACAGTGACTTCTTGTCTGGACCTGGTGGCCGACAGAGTTCCTTGGCTCAGAGGGGTCTCTCCTGGGGTGAGGGAGGTAGGTGTTCATGGAGAGGGAAGCGCCGGAGTCTCTGTCTCTGGAGACAGCACATCAGCTTCTACCCAGCCTCTGAAGAGTGAGATGCAAGGGAGGTGCCCACAAGTGGGAATTCTAAGACCTGAGAAGGCTGCGTGCCAAGACCAGGCTCAATCCTTCCAGACCCAAGTCAGGAGGCACCCCATGAGCGACTGTCCCTGCTGAATAGGAAAGCTCAGGTTTGAGTGGTCTGGGGAGTGAGGAAGGCAGCTTTGCCACCCCTCCGGAGCCTTCTCCCACCCCATCCTCCTGGAAGCCTGGCCCACACTAGCCACTGCAGGGAGAACCAAGATCAGGTCAGCTACTAGCAAGGCTGCTCTGCCTTCTAGCACATGAGACAGGTCTTGAGGTCTTCTGGGTCTCTGTGCCTACGTCCAGGAGCAGGGTTTAGATCACCTCTGAGAGAGTCACATGTGCTCTAGGGATCCACTGGGATGGCCTTACAGACCCATCCAGTGCCTCCTTGGCTGAGCTTCTCACCCTCCTCAACAAGTGACCTTTTCTTTCTTTAAAAGTTTTTTTTTTTTATTTATATTTGAGAAAGAGGAAGAGAGAGAGTGAGAGGCAGATAGAGACACACACACAGAGAGAAGAATGGGAGCCAGGACCTTCAGCCGCTGCAGACGAACTTCAGAAGCATGTGCCACCTTGTGCATCTGGCTTACATGGGTCCTGGGGAATCGAACCTGGGTCCTTTAGCTTTTCAGGCTAGTACCTTAACCTCTAAGCCATCCCTCCAGCCCACAGGTGGCCATTTCTATGGGAGGAAGTCGACCTGACTGTGGGGTCAACGATCTGGACAGGCGAGTGCCTGGCCAGTGTCAGCTGACTTCTTTCTCAGAATGCCATGCAGGGTCTGTCACCCCAACAGCTGACCACTGAGCCTGGTGGGAAGCTGGGTCTCTTTCCACCCCCAAGACCAGCTATTCCTGCACTAAACCTGAGGCTGGAGCTGCTGGGCTCTAGAGGATTCCTGTCATGAACACATAATGTCAGAAACACAGTCAAACATGCTTGTGTCTTTCCACACTGTCAGAATTTATTGAATAACAAATCCACAGGGTCCTGTGGCTCCAATGGCAGCAACGTGCCAGATACTCCTGCTTTCCTTCAGAGCCTCGACTGAGGCAAACACAGGCTCTCTTATTCTAATCTTTAAAACAATGTTTATTTATTTGAGAGAGAGGCAGGTAGAGAAGAGAGAGAAAATGGGTGTGTCAGGGCCTCTAGCCACTGTAAACAAAGTCCAGGCACATGCATCACCTTGTGCATCTGGCTTACGTGGGATCAGTACGTGGGTACTGGGGAATTGAGCCTGGGCCCTTAGGCTTCATAGGCAAGCACCTTAACTGCTAAGCCATTTCTCTAGTCCTTTTTCCAATCTTTAAAAAAAATGTTTTTATTTATTTGAGAGAGAAAATGAAGTAGACAGAGAGAGAAAGAGAGAGACAGAGAGAATATGGGCACATCAGGGTCTCCTGCTACTACAAATGAACTCCAGACACATGCGCCACTTTGTGCATCCTGGCTTTACGTGGGTACTGGAGAATCGCGCTTTCAGGATTACACAAGTGCCTTTAACCACTGAGCCATCTCTCCAACCCTTTTATCCTAGTCTTAATCACTAATGTTAAATCTCTGATCACACATTCCAAATCGCCACCAGTTGGGAAGCCAAGTATTCAAAACACATGAACCTAGGAGGGACATTTCATTCAAGCCAGTACAACAAGGCACATTGTCTCCTACCATATGAGTAACTTAGAGCAGGGTGCGGCCCGATCTCAACAACCAGCTGAACGAAGGAGGGCCAGGCCTGAGACACGAGACAGGGCCCAAGGAGACAGCACAGGGACAGGAGACTCATTCAGGGACCAGCTAGCTCCTCTGTGGCCACATCAAAGAGGAGGGTACAAATGCGAGACCTGCGTCTAAAGCCAAAGGGGACCCTAGAAAAGTGGTCTCCCTTCAGCATCTGGTGAGAGATAGTCACAATAAACAACAAGAAGTAACAACCTTCAATGGCTACGCACGCAACGTTCCTCAAGGGCTGTCCCAAGGGCCTGTCTGTGTGTGTCCTTAGATCCCCTATGTGGCGTGACACTGGAGGTTCCTCACCTGTGAACAGACACTCACAGAGAATGGCAGCCCTGGGGAGAAGGGGAGGCACTGGAGGAAAGAGCAGACACCAATCCTGTGCTCTCCGCATGCCCTCCCTCTGCCACCGGCCTCACCCTGGGCTCCCAGGACAAACTTGCAACATGACCAAGCTGCCAGACAAGCTTGCCTTGTCCTGGCCTTACATGGACTTGCAGGGCGTCGAGGCAGTCTTGGGGAAGGACAGGACTGTGCAGGACCGCGTGCGCAGCAGGGGCTGGCCGGCAGCTTCACAGGACGAGTGGCCGCCGAGAACGTTCTCAGAGATGGGGAGCCACTGGGAACTGCTGCCCTCAGTCCCTGGCACCGTGATGCTGGCAAAGGAGTGGCTGCTCCTGCTGGCCCTCAGCCTGAGCCTGGCAGGTGCCCAGAAGACTCTGGAAGAGGTGCCCGTGCAGCTGGGCTTTGATGCGCACAAGGTGGGTGCTGGGATGAAGCTGGGGTGCAGTGTCATATAAAAGAACTGCTCTAGGGTTCAGGCCCAGCCTGACCCTACAGGAGCTCTGATGGATACAGGGTCCTGTCAACTAACTCAGGACCCACCTACCTTTTCCCCAATGATGGAAGCTGGTGACCTAGCAGTAGCCCCTGAGGATATAAGAGCTTGTGCTGCTGGAGCAGGACCAGATCTGGGGCTGCAGGTCCCCATTGGGTGACTTGAAGGGCAGGGATCATCTATCTATCTGATCTCTACCCCCCATCTGTTCCCTGCCTGCCCACTCCTAGGGTCTTGGTGTCCATGGTCAAATACAGAGACTGTGGACTATGGAGCACGGAGCTCAGGTCAGACTAAGGAGGGATGGAAGGATGAGAAAGGAAGGGTATCTAGATATAGAAGAAGTATTTTCTTTTTAAAAAATTTTTTTGTTTATTTTTATTTCTTTATTTGAGAGGGACAGGCAGAGAGAGAAAGAGGCAGAGAGAGCGAGAGAGAGAGAGAGAGAGAGAGAGAATGGGCGCACCAAGGCCCAGCCACTGCAAATGAACTCCAGATGCATGCGCCACCTTGTGCATCTGGCTTACATGGGTCCTGGGGAATTGAGCCTCGAACTGGGGTCCTTAGGCTTCACAAGCAAGCGCTTAACCACTAACCCATCTCTCCAGGCCCTAGAAGAAGTATTTTCAAGAAGAAAGGAAGTCATTATTTGGCCCCCATCTGGGACCCCTGGTTCACTGTATTCCCTGGGAGCCAGCGCCCAGCTGCTGGTCAGGCTTGGGGCTGATATCCATGCACTGACCCTAGAGGCTGAGGCCTAGCTGGCTCCCTGCTCCCTGCACCCATACTCTTGCAGGTGGAAGGACGTTGGCTGACCATCCAGCTGGCCACCAGCCACACAGACTTGGTCTTGCCAGCTGACCCCCTGAGGCTCTCCCTCTACTCCATCCAGACCAGAGACAGTGGGGACATAGACTTCGTGCTGTTTGAGAAGTAAGCAGTGTCCTATGGCAACTCTCACCTCTGACCCAGACCCCTGAGGGGAAGGACTTATGGCAAAAACCAGACAGACCATGAAACTGGGCTGGGCTGGTGGCCATGAAAGGTCCAGACCCCAAAGCTTAAGAGAAGGAGCTGGCAGGAAGACACACAGGCCCTGTGTGGAGGGGGTTTCCAGGCCTGGCTGATACGCTCCCTGGGTTGCGGGCTAGGTGGTCCAGCCTCCAGCCACGGAAGATATCCTAAGTCTGGTTCTTTAATGTGCAATTCCTGATGCGTAGAAGTGACCTTGAGTCAGGTGTGGTGGCGCAGGCCTTTAATCCCAGCACTTGGGAGGCAGAGGTAGGAGGATCACTGAGAGTTCGAGGCTACATAGTGAATTCCAGGTCAGCCTGGACTACAGTGAGACCTTACCTCAAACAAACAAACAAAGAAAAACCGGGCGTGGTGGCACATGCCTTTAATCCCAGCACTCGGGAGGCAGAGGTAGGAGGATCGCTTGAGTTCGAGGCCACCCTGAGACTACGGACTATGTAGTGAATTCCAGGTCAGCCTGAGCTAGAGTGAAACCTTACCTTGAAAAACCAAAACAAAAACAAAACAAAGTGACCTTCTTGGGGCTGGAAAGGGAATCCGTGGGGAAAGTGCTTGCTGAATAAGCATAAGGTCCTGAGTTCCACTCTTCAGCACCCATGTAAATTGCAGGACGTTGTTGTCCTAGCGATGGGGAGGCAGAGGCAGGGAATTCCTATGGGTGAGCTCTAGGTTCAGTGAGAGACTGTCTCAAAAATAAGGTAAAAGTGACTGAGGAAAATATCCAAAGTTAGCCTCCGGCCATCGCATGCACACACACACACACACACACACACACAGTGACCCATGGATTCCTAAGAACCCTCACCAGGGCTGGAGAGAGCCCTGCTGTTCATCAGGGCTCCTGTTCAACCATGAGGGCCTTAGGTGGGGATGAAACTACCAGAGTTCAGACCTCCAGATCCCACCTAAACAGCTGAAACCCCAGTCGTGCAAAGAGGAGCAGAGACCAGAGAATTGTCAGGATTAAAAAAAAAAAAAAAAAAAAAACACAGCCAGCTCCAGTATTGGTAAGACACTGGCTCAAATAAGAATGGGGGAAGGGCCAGGTGTAGGGGTGCACAGCTTTAATCTCAGCACTTGGGAGGCAGAGGTAGGAGGATCACTGTGAGTTTGAGGCCAGCCTGAGACTACGTAGTGAATTCCAGGTCAGCCTGGGCTAGAGCAAGACCCTACCTCAAAAAAAAAAAAAAAAAAAAAGAATGGGTGAGAGAGCCATAGATTGGGACATCCAACATTGGCTCCAGCCACCTCGGGCAAGTGCCCCCCGCTGTAGGTAAGAGCATAGAGTGCCCCCAGGACAGAAGGACACAGATGTGCACATACCAAGCCATCCCCCCTCCTACTACATTACACACAAGCAAACAAGAACCTCCCTGGGCTGCCTCGCTGCTTTCTGGAGGAAGGAAGAGTCCAGGGAGGGTTGTACTTTACTGCAGGGAATTGTGTCTAGTGACAAGCCTCACCGAGCCTGGGGATGCCAACCGTTGCGTTGGCTTATTGAGTCTGCCCGGCCTTGTTGGAGACACACACCCCCATCCCAGCGATGCTCACCCGGACGCAGCCACAGAGCGGCTCAGTGGCTCCAGCAGTCACTCACCACACACCACCCAGACCCACAGGAGAAACTCAGACCCGGGACCAGGGGTATGGGACTGAGCTTTGCGTATTCAGTGCAAGAGCAGCCAGGGACAGCCGGGACAGTGTCCTGACCCAGCGAGCCAAGAACAGACTGGATAGAACCCTTCTGAGCGTGTGTGAGGGAGTCTGCTTTCATCTGTGTCTTCACTCCTGTCGGTGACCTCAGAACCCTGGGCCATCAGCCTCCTCTCCTGGCTGTCTGACCCTCATGCAGACTGCCTCCAAGCCCCAGGAGCTGAGGGCCCTGGGGAGGGCAACAGAGATGTCAGTCTGGGACACCTCCGGATTGAGTCTAGAGCCACCATGTCCTGAGGCAGGGGCACCCAAGAGCCACAGAAATGCAAGTTCCTCCTCTTTTTTTTAAACTTTTTTTTATTTATTTGAGAGCAACAGACAGAGAGAGAGAGAGAGAGAGAGAGAGAGAGAGAGAGAGAATGTGCGCGCCAGGGCCTCCAGCCACTGCAAATGAACTCCAGACGAGTGCTCCCCCTTGTGCATCTGGCTAACGTGGGTCCTGGGGAATTGAGCCTCGAACTGGGGTCCTTAGGCTTCACAGGCAAGCACTTAACCACTAAGCCATCTCTCCAGCCCAGTTCCTCCTCTTTTTTTTTCCAGAGGAGAGGGCGTGTGCACAGGAGTCAATGTCACTGTCCATCCAACTGGGCTGCAAGGCCAGTACCAAGGCACCTGTGAGTACCCATGGGGCACCCGGGCCCTGTGTTGAGCGGGGAGGACCAGGTGAGGCATCCAGATGTCCCAACGCTCTGGAGGAGATTCCAGCTTTTGGGAGGCCACACATCCTCTAGGCGGTAGTGTCATCCACGGGGGAGGTGTGGCTCTGGGGACAAAGAGGAGAGGCATCATGTGTCTCTGGCCTGGGTTCTCCACAGTTCAGGGTGGCCGCATGCACGTCCGCTTCGTCAGCACCAACTACAGCAACCTCATTCTCTACGTACGCTTTGAGGACAATGAAGTCACCAGCCTGTGGACACTACTGGGTAGGTGACAGCTCTCCCCAGTGCTGGCTGATGTGCCTGGAAGCAGGGAGGGTTTGCGGGGGGGGGAGGGAGGACGGGTCCCTCCCAGATATGACTGGAGACTTGCTGTGTGGGGGAGTCTCTTATGTTGGCTGTTCTGAGGTTGTGGACTGTTCATGGCTGTAGCAAGGCATACCACCATGAACTTACCCACAGGTTCCTCTCATTCACGCACTCAGTCACTTATTCATTCACTCACTCACTCACTCATTCACACTCTCACTTATCCGCCTGCTGAGCATCTCATGTCTACTGGTCTGGGAGCTGGGACTGTCAGTGACCGGGTTCTCTCAGGCTTCCGAGAGTGAAAGAGTCATGGAGCAGAGCCTGGGGGTGCAGGGAAGGGAGGGGCCATCAAGATGCTGCTGCAGCCTGAAGACTAGATGGGGTGGGTGGGGCCAGGGTGTCTGGGAGAGATGGCCAGTCAGAGCCAGGGCCCTGGGTGACAGTGATAGCAGTCAAGAACCCTGAGCGTTCAGCAGGATGGGACAAGTTGCAGTGTAAGCATGAAGCTGGGGGGCTCTCGGGATTTTTACCTGTTAGGCATGGGCCTCGATCCTTTGAGATACGGTTGGCTATGTGCTAGAAATAGGTTTGTGGGGATTGAGTCTTTCTTTTATTTCCTTCCTTCCCTGCTTTCTTTCTTTCTTTCTCTTTTTTCTGTTTCTTTCTCTCTCTTCCTTCCTTCCTTCCTTTTTCTATCTCTCTCTCTTTCTTTCTTTCTGGTGCTGGGGATGGAACTCATGACTTCTGCATGCTAGACAAGTGACCTACCCGCTGAGCCCCACCTGTAGCGCCAGACTTGCTTGTAGAGGAGACAGGGAAGGGACGATTGCAACAGTCAGGGGACAGGGCAGTGCAGGACCTGGAAGGTGGCTGGAGGGATGACACGTTGATCAACCAACCCCAGCCTGTGCCCCCGTGACTCAGGACAGGCAGCTTATGCTCAGGGTCTCTGCTGGCCACCTGTCCCAGCCTCCCAGATGGGAAGCTGAGAGAGGTCAGAGGCTCCAAGCCTCATCCTCACCATCGCTATTCTGATTTCAGCAAGAAGGATGCCTGAAGACCCCACATGGGTACGCCAATACCTGAATTTCGTGGAGAAATTCCACCTACATGAGGCACCTGTCTTCAACACGGCTGGTGAGCAGTGCCCCACAGCTGTACCACAGCCAACCGAGGCGGGCCCTGGGTCCCATCCTCACAACACAAGAGTGGTCTCCACACTGCACCCTTTATGTCGGGTGCTTACCCCGCCAGGTCTCATGTGGCCCCAAGGACACAGTGATGAGGGCAAACTGCAGCTCCGTTCCGTGAGCGTGGTGCAGAGACAGTCCAGAAACCTGGCAGAAGGGCACAGCTAGGAGGAGCGGCTGGGAACAATCCCCGCTTTGGACTTCCTAGTGGATTTTACAGAGGGAGAATAGGCTGGTTCCATGAAAAGCACGGAGACAAAAGTACCTTTTAGAATTGGAGCTTGATGGGCTGGAGAGATGGCTCGGCGATTAGGGCGCTTGCCTGCAAAGCCTAATGACCCTGGTTCGATTCCCCAGGGCCCACATAAAGCCAGATGCACAGAGTGGCACGTGCAACTGGAGTTCATTTGCAGCAGTTAGAGGCCCTGGTGTGCCCATTCATTCTCATTCTCTCTCTTTCTCCTTGCAAATAAATACATAAATAAAATAGTGCCGGAGCTTTGCTAGGAGGGAGAGTTATAGCACCCGGCGACAAGCAACACGACAGGGTTTCTGAAGCCATATGAGGAGAGGACTGGATTCCAAAGGACAAAGGGAATCTCTTACTTTTATAAATTTTTTGGGGGGAGGGGGAAAGTTCCATGCCAGGTGGCCCAGACTCTGTGCTAGGAGCCACGAGTCAGGAAGGCACTAGATAGGACACAAGACCATAACTCAAGTGGCTTTGGGGAGTCTGGCAACAGGGGGCTGGTCCTGCTTTTCCTACTCAGTCTTGCCCCTTCCTTGGCAGTGGCAAGGGGGCAGTGGGGAGTAGGGGGTACATATTGAGCCTGTCTTTAGTAGTGCTCACAGCAAAGGCAAGAGATAGCCCGTGAGCCTGCGTGAGACCCTGCTGCAGGAGGGCGCGGTTTAAACCCCTTTAGCATAGCCCTCATCTGGTTTCTTCTGTGATTCGCTTCTCCCCATCCATCTAGGGTCTGACTCTAGACCAGGCTGACCTGGAATTCACTCTCTAGTCCCAGGCTGGCCTTGAACTCATAGTGATCAACCTATCTCTGCCTCCTGAGTGCTGGTGCACACACCTGGCCTCTCTTTTTCTTTTCTTTTTTCTTTCTTCTTCTTCTTCTTTTTTTTTTTTTTTGAGGTAGGTCTCACTCTGGCCCAGGCTGACCTGGAATTCACTATATAGTCTCAGGATGGCCTAGAACTCATGGCGATTCTCCTACCTCTGCCTCCCAAGTGCTGGGATTAAAGGCGTGTGCCACTACACCTGGCCACATCCGGTCTCTTTTTTAAAAATATTTTTATTTATTTTTCAAGCAGAGAGAAACAGAGAGAAGAGAGACAAAGACAGAGACAGAGAGAATGGGCACACCAGGACCCCCAGCTACTGAAAATGAACTCTAGATGCATGTGCATTTGGTTTTACGTGGGTACTGGGGAATCAAACCCAGGTTGTTAGGCTTTGCAGGCAAGCACCTTAACCACTGAGCCATCTCTCCAGCCCACATCTCTTAAAAGCTGCGGGATCTGTGTTCTAACACTGACCCCAGCACCCTGGCAGATCTTCCCTTGTCATTTACTTGATCAATAAGCACAGGGCCTGGCCTGTTCCGGGAGTTTAGCAGGCCTGTAGGACAAGACAGACACGTTCCCTAGCCCTATGCAGGTCACATTCAAGCAGACATTGGCCAGGGATGGAAGGTGCAGGGTGGGAGCAGGGCTCGGAGGAGTGGAGGCTGGCTTCCTTGCACATGCAAACATCAGGAAGGCTGTTTGTTGTGAGAGGAAGCCTCAGGCTGCCTGGAACAGGGAGCATGCTGGGCGGTGAGCTTCTTTAAGAGCACCGGGCCATGTCAGGACCACTGGAGGGCGAAGAGCAGGACCTTCCCAGGCTCTGGTGACAGTTCTGTGCTATAATTGACTTATTAGCTGAAGGCTTTCAAAGTGATAGCATGAAGGCCTCAGAGTCCCACCTTTCTTCTTCTCCGCAGGCCAGTGTCCCCCAGCCCCAGCCTAAGTGCGGCTGCTCCCCGAGGCTTCCGACCTAGGTACCTTCTCCCTCTACTGCCTCGGCCTCCATTCCTCTTCCTCACCTCAGCCTGTGCCCCCACAAGCCCGGATACCACACCTCCAGGGGCCCTCCACCCTGGAGCTGACCCCCGCCTGCCTCATCCCTCGCCTTCCTCGCAGAGCCTATCAGTCAACCATCAACGGGCCCACGGCAGCTCCTCGCCTGGCATACAGCTGGAAAAACACTCGGGTGATGAGGAAGGGCATGGTACCCCAGGCTGCCCATTCTTGCCCAGGGCTAACAGGGTCTCCTCAGGTGTCCTTAATGAGGACAATCTTATGCAAGGCCTGCCTCCGACTCCTCCCACTTCTGACCTGCCCTCGCTTTAGAGAGATGGCTTCCAAACTCTGAGCAGATGCAAGATGTCCAAGCCCCCCCACACACACACACCCAGAGACGAGGAACCCAAAGTGACCATTGCTGCTGTCTGTGCTCCCCAGTAAGAGCCCCGTGGGAATGCCTAGACTGGTGCACCCGTGCGTGACAGAGCAGAGACTGTCAAGGTGCGTCCTGTCAATAGTCAGTCAGGGGCCCCGTCCGGGTGTGTTCACTGCTCCAGTCACCCGTCAGCCAAGCAGCTCTGAGGAAATTATGTAATTGGCCTCAATACGTGCCATCTGGAAGTGCCCAAGACAGGTCTGGCTAGATGCCTGGCCCAGAAAACACCCTCAGCAAAGTCACCAAGGAGCAGCCACCCTTCAGCCAGGCTCTTTCATCAACTTCTGTGAGAAAAAAAAAAAAAAAAAGCATGACCTGAATTGAATCAGTGGTCGTGGTGTGGAATTTTAATGCAGGAAGTCAAAAGCAGCTGACCATGGAACAGACATGCAAAGCAGAATAGGCGCTGGGGAGATGGCTCAGGAGGTAAATTGCTTATTACGCAAGCATCAGAACCTGAGTTCAGACCCCCAGAACCCAAGAAAAAGCCAAGCGTGGCAGTGTGTACCTGTCATTGCAACACTGAGGAGGCAGAGACACGAGAATCCCTGAGGCTTACTGGCTAGTTAATCTAGTCGAATCAGCGAGCTCTGGGGCTGGGGAGACACCCTGTCTTACAACCTAAGGCGGGGCTGGGAAGAAGGCTCAGCAGTTAACAGCACTTGCTTTCAAAGCCTTCCAGCCTGAATTTTATTCCCCAGGACCCATATAAAGCTGGATGCACAAAGTAGCGCATGCATCTGGAGTTCATTTGCAATGGCAAGAGGTCCTGGCATGTCCCAAGCTCACTTCCTCTCTACTAGCAAATAAATAAATATATTTCAAGGGGCTGGAGAGATGGCTCAGCAGTAAAGGCACTTGTCTTTAAGGTATAACAACCTAGGTTTGATTCCCCAGTAGCCAGGTAAGCCAGATGCACAAGGTGGTGAATGCATCTGGAGTCTGTGTGCAGTGGCTTGAAGGCCCTGGCACACACACACACACACACACACTCTCTCTCTCTCTCTCTCTCTCTCTCACACACACACACACACACACACACTTCCTCTCTGTGTCTGTATCTCTCTGCTTGAAAATAAATAAATAAAACATTTTATTTTTTATTTTTGCTTATTTGCAAGCAGAGAGAGACAGAGAGAGAAAGACAGAGAGAATTTTCTGGGCATACCAGGGCCTCTAGCCACTGCAAACAAACTTCAGATGCATGCACCACTTTGTGCATCTGGCTTTACATGGGTACTGGGGAATTGAACTTGGGTCATTAGGCTTTGTTGGTAAGTGTCTTTATCACTGAACCATTTCTCCATCCCAATAAAACACTTAAAAAAATTTTTTTTCAAGGTAGAGTCTCACTCTAGCCCAGGCTGACCTGGAATTCACTATGGAGTCTCAGGGTGGCCTCAAACTCACTGTGATCCTTCTACCTCTGCCTCCCAAGTGCTGGGATTAAAGGCGTGCACCAGGATCTAAAATATATATATATATTAAAGCTAAGGTGGGGCTGGAGAGATGGCTCAGTGGTTAAAAGTGCTTGCTGCACAAGTGTGAGGGCCTGAGGGGGCCTGAGACAGGCCACGTTTGCTGCCCTAGCACCTGTGTAAAAGCTGGACATGTCCACGCAAATCTAAAGCCCCAGCTCTGTGGGGTGGGAGGGTGCAGAGATCTGAAAATCACCGGGGCTTTGCTGACCAAAACCACAGTGACGATGGCAATTCTGGGCCCCGAGTGAGAGACGCCGCCTCAAGGAAATAAGCAGCTAAGTGAAAAGAGGAGGACACCCAACTCTCTCTCTGGCCTTACACACCATCACGTCACACAGCACACATGCTCCAAATACACGCACATGCCAAGAAAGAAACCAATGTGGAGAGCCACACACAATGTCATGCACATGTGCAAGCATGCTCACACACGTATGCCCACCCACATGTGAATATTTATACACATATGTACATCACATGCACAACTTCAGCTGGCAAGAGAGACCCTGCCTGAAAAAGAGGTGGACAGACAGAGAGACGAAGAGAAACACTTGAGGTGGTCCTCTGACAGCTACATGTATGTCGTGGCACATGTGCACGCACGCACGCACACACACACACACACACACACACACACACAGATAAATAATAAAAATATTTTAAAAAAAGAGAAGCAAGACAAATGTATCTGCCATTCTGCCCTAATATAAAATGACAAAGATGAACATCAGTGGCCTCAGCTGGGGACAGAAAGACCAACAAGACTCTACGTAAAATCAAGCCATGAGCACAGTACTGGGACAGCTTACCCTGACATGAGTGAGAGTCACCAAAGCTATTCTGTGTCCAACAGATAGAGCAGAGAGGAGTGGGAGAGGCACACAGGGGAAAAGAAAGTTGGATATCTCAGCCTGTGTTATCTTAAAATTAATTTTGGATTAACTCTTAGTAAACAGAAAGTTAGAAATTTTTATAGGTCTAGGAAGATGGTGAAAGATAATTAAAGATTTTGCTAAATTGCTAACAGCCTATGTACCGCTTCTGTAACTTGGCTTGCTTGCTCCAACTACTTGACTATAGGACTGCCATTTTGTAACATCTGCCATTTTAGTATTAGATTGGCCCTAACTGGGAACCTGACCTATTAAATTAGGAACTTGTGCAAAATATGCTTGCAAAGCAAACTGTGCCCCACCACCCAGTTCCTGAGTCGAGCCCGAGTTCCCAGAATAGAGTTCTCCGCCCCGTCTGTGGTTTAAAACCCAGCCACAGCGGGGTCCAACCAATCAGGACCCAGTCCCCCTGGAAAGTCCCCAACACCTCACCCCCCTCCCTAAAGTTGTGGTTTTTCCCTTTATAAACCCCTTGCTATGGGCATTCGGGGCTCTTCACCCCTCCTGCGTGAGGACTCTGTGTCAAGCCCCGGTGCACCGGTCCCCTCAATAAACACCTCTTGCTGCTTTGCATCGAGAAGCGTCTGTGTCAGTCCTTGGGGTCTCGCTCGATCTCTGAGGTTTGGAATCCCTCCCTGAGGAGGGGTTCCAACAATGGCTCAGCAATTAAAGGTACTTGCTTGAAAAGTCTGCTGGCCCAAGTTCAATTCCCCGGTATCCATGTAAAGCCAGATGCACAAAGCGGTACATGTGACTACAGTTCGTTCACAGAGGCAAAGAGGCCTACCCATTCTCTCTGTTTCTCTTCATCCCTCTTCTTCTCTTTTCCTCTCTTTCTCTGTTTTTGTTTCCTCTCCTCTTTTCTTCTCTCTCTCTCATGAATAAATAAATATAAAACAAAAAAGAAATTTCTATAACATCAATATTAATCTTTGGAGACAGGATACCAACACCAGAGCATAAACCTCAATGGAAAAGAGAAGAACCAAGGTGGCGCATGCATCTGGAGTTTGTTTGCAGTGGCTAGAGGCCCCAGTGTGCCCATTCTCTCTCTCTCTTTCTCAGATAAGTAAAATAAAATAAAAAACACCTTTCAACTCTGGTGCATCAAAAGCAGCACCAACAAAATTGAAATACAAATAATTGTCATTATAACTATTATTTAGTTGCCATTATTTCTGTATTACTTAAAGTTTTCATTCAGCAAGGTTTCTGTAGTGACAAACCACCGACAGAGTAGCCTAAATCAGGGTTTATAAACCATTTCCAAGTATGATATTTAAAAATTTTTTTTTTTTTTTTTTGTGGTAGGGTCTCACTCCTAGCCCAGGCTGACCTGGAATTCACTATGTATTCTCCGGGTGGCCTTGAACTCACAGTGATCCTCCTACCTCTGCCTCCCAAGTGCTGGGATTAAAGGCGTGCACCACCACGCCCGGTGTCTATTTTAAAATATTTTTTTTTATTTATTTGTGAGGAGAGAAAGTATAGGTGCATCAGGACCTCTTGCCACAGCAAACTAACTGCAATGCATGTGCTATTTGTGCATCTGGCTTTACGTGAGTACTGGGAAATTAAACCTAGACCAGCAGGTTTTGCAAACAAGTGCCTTTAACCACGGAGCCATCCCCCAGCCCTTAAAAGCAATTTCCTTTTTTGAACCCTTTTTTAGTTTTTAATTTTACAGAGAATAAGGGAGAGAGGAGGGGGGGGCAAAGAGAGAGAGGAGAGATAGAGAATTGGCATGCCAGGGCCTCAGCCACTGCAATTGAACTCCAGATGCTTGTGTCACCCAGTGGGCATGTGTGACCTTGCACTTGCCTCACCTTTGTGCGTCTGCCTTACGTGGGATCTGGAGAGTAGAACATTGGTCCTTAGGCCTAGCAGGCAAGCACCTTAACCGCTAAGCCATCTCTCCAGCCCTTAAACGCAATTTTAAAAATGAAACATGCTAGCATAATACAGTACAAAGATATGCTAACAACACATGCTAAGAATAATGCTAGGAAAATATCAAAAGTCTTCGTTTTCCGCAATGAACCCGTTCTGTTTCTATAAGAACAGGAAGCTGTATGTGAAGTCAAGACATACAATAGCTTTGGATCTGAACACTTGTGTGGTGTGATAGCATGCACAGTACAAAGCGCTCATGTTGTGTGTCCAGAATGAAGGCTGCAGTGAATTCACTGGACACAACACAGGTGAGTTCTGCCAGCAATACCACGGATTCATGAATGCATGATGTGTTTACATTTGAACTGACTTTTGGTCATTGCACCTTCTGAAACCATTTACGATTGCCAATTTTTTTTTCCTGACTTCTACATTCAGTTATGTGAGCCACAATTTAAGAAGCTGGGGCAGGGTCGGAGAGATAGCTTAGTGGTTAAGGTGTTTGCCTGCAAAGCCAAAGGACCTCAGTTCGACTCCCCAGGACCCACATAAGCCAGATGCACAAGCTAGCACATGCATCTGGAGTTCAATTGCAGTACCTAGAGGCCCTGGTGCACCCATTCTCTCTCTCTCACTCTCTCTCTCTTTCTTTTTCTCTTTCTCTCTTCTGCCTCTTTCTTTCTTGCTCTCTCAAATAAATAAATAAAATAAAATTTAAAAAAATGTTTTAAAATATTTTTTAAAAAAAGAAGCTAGGACAAATGAGATAACCCTTACTTTTTTTTTTTTATAGAGAATTTGATAGGTGTAGGCCCTCTTGTAGCCCACAATTGATGGTAGCTTGATATTGGAGACTGGGCTTATGTTTGGATATGGTTCTGACTTGCTTCCCAGCTCCAGCTATGGGTCCCATACCACTGAGGGGATCAGTTAGCCAAATTGAGAGCAGTTGGTTCCCCACCATGGCTGTGTGCCACCACTGTACTTGTGTGGGCACCACAACAAGTTATTTGCTGCTAAGTAGGTTAGACCATGCGTTGCTTCAACAGATATTGGGTTATCTCATTTGTCCTGGTGCTAACTTACTCTACGTTGGAGAATCTGCTTCTCTTTTTCAGATAGATATAGATCCTAAGGAGAGAGCCACCCCATAATACCTCAAAAGGGCCCTGGCTGAAACTAAGAAAAATTGGAGAAACAAGCAAGGGGGCTGTTTTCCTGATGAACCAGATACCAGCACAAGGGGGAAGGAGATCAGCACAGAGAAAAATCAACTCCTACCAAATCAGAGAGCCAGAGCCTCAGAGGCCCCCAACACCTCATCACTGAAGCAGACCAAAAATGAACCCAACATGGCTCAGGGAAATTTTGCAGAAGAGGGGGCGGAAAGAATGTCAGAACCATATGTTGGGTCATGATATGCAGAGACATTTAGCTTACCCATAACTGTGGGCTAACTCCACAATGCATGACCCATATACCTCAACAAGGAGGGGCCAAGGGGAGGGGGTAGGTCACGGATGAGTCTAATAATGGTACCAAACTGACTTTATTTGCTGAATACAAAACTAACTAATAAAGAAAAAAAAAAAGCTAGGGTATATGAGAGTATTTCTTTCTCAGCCTTGGAGACCAATGTCTAAGACCAGGTGCTGTAGGGCTGGTTCCTCCAGGGCCTCTCTCCAAGACCTGCAGATGCTTCTATTTGCCATCCCCTGCATAGCCTTCCTCTGCGTGGGTTTGTTCCTAATCTGTTCCTTTAATGAAGTCATCAAGCAGACTGGGTTAGTTCTATATCCAGGGCCTCATTTTAACATTATAACCTCTTTATCCTTAAATTGGTTCCAAAGATGGTCACAGTCTTAGGAACTAGGGGCCAGGGTTTCAACACATGAATGTGGGGGACACAATAGGTCCATAACATTTCCTGATACTGTCATGACTACTCCAATAACACCACACTGCGTGCTAGGCTTCCCTGCATGATGGCACAGCCTATCATGGTGGGAAGAGCAGCTCCTTGCACTCATAGGCTCTGGCTGACCATGTCCTCCTGGCCAATTTTGGTGCTCCTGTACACGGAAGATCAAAATTGTAGATACTGCCCCCAGCTCCCTTGCCTTGGACTACAGGATGCCAGGGACATTGTTGTGTCTTTTTTTTTTTTTTTTTTTTTTGGTTTTTCGGTTTTTTGAGGTAGGGTCTCACTCTAGTTCAGGCTGACCTGGAATTCACTATGTGGTCTCAAGGTGGCCTCGAACTCATGGCAATCCTCTTACCTCTGCCTCCCAAGTGCTGGGATTAAAGGCGTGCGCCACCACGCCCGGCCATTGTTGTGTCTTATCACCCAGGTAGAAAGCCCTGTCTGAGAAGCTCAGCAAACACCTGTTTAAAACATAAATAAGGGGCTGGAGATATGACTTAGTGGTTAAGGCATTTGCCTGCAAAGCCAAAGGACCCAGGTTGGATTCCCCAGGACCCACGTAAACCAGATGCACAAGGTGGCACACACATCTGGAGTTTGTCTGCAGTGGCTGGAGGCCCTGGCACACCCATTCTCTCTTTCTCTCTCTCTCTCCCTGCCCATTTCTCTCTCTCTCTGAGATAGATAAAAAAATATTTAAAAAAAAAAAACATAAATAAGGGCTGGAGTGATACCTCAGTTGGTAATGTGCTTTCCTTGCAAGTATGAGGACCTGAGTTTGATTTGCAGAGCCCACAAAAAAATGTGGTGGTGGTGGGGAGGGGCTGGGGAGATGACTCAGTGGGTAAATGTGCTTCTTGCACAAGTGTGAGTGTTCTAGGGAACCTGAGACTGTCCAACTTCAAATCTCCAGATCCCAGGTAAAACAGCTGTGCATAGCCACACGTACCTGTAACCCCAATCCCTCCAGGAAAGAGAGACCCAAGAACTGACAGAGCCCTGTAAGCTCTGGAAACAGTACAAAGAGACTCAGGCTCCAAAACAAGACCAGGCAGAAGAGTTACAGAGTGAGACACTCGGTGTTCCATTGTGGCCACTGCAGCGAGAGACCTCCTCCACAGAAAAGCGCACGGGGCGCCCAAAGGGCACATACACGTACATCCACCACACGTAACTCATTACACACACACATACACCAAACAAATTAAAATAAACCCAGGCTGGGACTGTAGCAGAAGTGGTAGAAAGAATGTAAGAGCCAAAGGCTGAGAGCAGAGCTTTGGAATGCTCTCTCCCAGTCTCACAGAGGTCTGCCGTCTCTAGCACAAGACCTGCATGATCTTGGGTCTATCCATAGGTTGTCATGGGTGATGGTGGAGGGCAAAAAAAAAAAAAAAAAAAGGCATCAATATAAAAGAGGACCTCGTGGGGAAGAAGAGGGGGTTTAGTGGAGAGGGATGGAGGAGATGAGACAAAACAGGATGGTGGGAATCATGTAAATATTCTAATAAAAAAAATTAAAGAAAAAAAGAAAGCAAACCAAGCCAGGCATGGTGGCACATGCCTTTAATCCCAGCACTCGGAAGGCATCACTGTGAGTTCGAGGCCATCCTGAGATTACATAGTGAATTCCAGGTCAGTCTGGGCTACAGTGAAACCCTACCTCAAAAAACAAAAGCTAACCAAGTTCTAGAGCGGGTCAAAGTCTTCACCCTTTCAAAGGAGTAAAAAACAGACAAACAACAAAAAAAGGGGGCTGGAGAAATAGCTTAGCTGTTAAGGTGTTTGCCTGTGAAGACTAAAGACCCAGGTTCGATTCCCCAGGACCCACATAAGCCAGATGCACAAGGTGGCGCATGTGTCTAGAGTTCGTCGCAGTGACTGGGGGCCCTGGTGCACATCCTCTCTCTCTCTCTCAAAGAAAGAAATAAATATTTTTTTAAAAAAACAAGACATTGTGGTGCATGCCTGGAATCTCAGTGCTTGAAGCAGAGACAGGAGGATCCACGGAGCTTGTTAGCCTGCCAGTCTAGATTAATTTAGTGAGTTCCAGATCAATGAGAGACTGTGCTTGAAAAGTGCTGAATGATATTCCTGAGGAACGGCCCTTGTGGTTGTCCGTTGGCCTCCACATGCATGTGCACACACGTCCATGCACACACACGAACATGCCCCCATCGCCTCCTACACATACACACACAAATCCAATCCCCAACTCCAATGAAATCAGCCAGGTGTGGTAGCATATACTTGTAATCCCAGCACTTGGGAAGCTTCGGCAGGAGGATGACAAGTTTAAAGTGAGACTAGGCTAAATAGGGAGACCCTGGATGAGCTCAGTCTAACAGTGCACAACGGGCAGTGCTTTTAGTCATCCAGATCGTGCCGTGTGCCAAACAGACTGGCCACGGGAAGGCACTCGTCACCCCTCAACAACACATTTGGTATGTATGAGTGCCGTGTGCTAACCGAGTGCCCAGCTGGAGCTCCAATCCTACGTAATAACTAAACTTAAGGACAAATATTATCCCTCTACATATAATACTTTTCTGTTTTGTGAATCGGCTGTTTTTTTCTAAACTAATTCTCCATTGATTGGATGTAACAGCTCACACCAATAATCCCAGCACTTGGGAGGATAAGGTAGGAGGATTTCCATGAGTTCAAGACCAGCCTGGTCAACAGAGCCAGGGCTAGAGTGAGACCCTGAGTTAAAAAAAAAAAAAAAAAAAACCGCAAATAAATAAAATGTTCTGTATCTCGAGGAGTTCACGTTATCTATAACACAGAGATAATAGCATATGTGTATAAACATTAAGTAAGCTTCTTTATTCCTTAACTCATTTTACCAAATGGGACGGTTCAAAATTGCAAGGAGAACAATTCCTTTGGGAAGAGTATCCATTTTTCAGTCTCTGAAATGGGGAAGGGTTTTAAGATGTCGTGCATGTATCGATCCTGCAGTACTGCACTCTTTGATCCATAAGCAACGGCACCTCACAAGGTGTCTGTAGGATACAGAGCGACTTTCATGTACCGCACCTGCTTAGGGATGATAACCTTGGGGTTCCAGTTGTACTCTGGGGATAGCAGCTTAGTGGGCTTATTGAGGAAAAAGTACTTGTTGAGGTATTTTTCGTAGGTACTGTTAAGTCCACTTCGCATGTCATGAATAACGCCCTTCAGATAGTTCTGAATGAAGTCCAAAACGCGGAGCGGTGTGCCGCCGATGGTGGAACCACAGTAATAGAAGTCACCTTTTCCAAAGGGGATGTAGGCAGCCGACTTACGTCTCCTCTCATAGGGGAAGTATTTAGGGTCTTGAAAATACCACCTGGCATGGAGCTGAGCCACAGATGTGCCCAGGGTCTCCACCCCAAATTCATTCTGGAAGACCAGGTTGGCTGTCATGCTGAACAGGAAGTCCACCTCATTCTGGATGTGTTCCAAGATGTGCTCAGCCAGGGTCTTCATGCGCATGAGGTCAAGGTCGATCCACCATCTTTCCCTCCCCATGATGAGCACCTGGAAACTTCGCAGAGGACTGGACCGTATGTAAGGCAGCTGCGGGTATGTGTCCACCATGATGTAGAAGACCGCCCTGTGGCCAGGCATGAAGTACTTTTTGGCCGATCGCAAGAACAACTCCAGGTACTCATCGACAAGCCTGGGAACACATAGAGCAAGAGATTTATTTTGGGGGGGGGCGCTGAGGAGATGGCTTAGCAGTTAAGGTGCTTTCCCTGAAGAGCCAAAGGACCCAGCTTCGATTCCCTAGTACCCACCTAAGTCAGAGGCACAAGGTGGCACATGCATCTGGAGTTTGTTTGCAGTGGCTGGAGGTCCTGGTGTGCCCACTCTTCCTCTCTCTATCTGCCTCTCTCTCTCTCTCAAAATAAATAAATAAAATTATTTTGGCTGGGAGGTGGCTCAGCAAGTTATAAACACTTGCTGCACAAGCACCAGGGCCTGAGTTTGATCCACAGCATCCATGTAAAAAATCCAGGTGTGGTTGTGCATGTCTGTAACCCCAGTGCTGAGGGGGACAGGCTAGTTGCTGGTCAGCCAATCTAACAAATGAACAAGGGATTCCAGGGTCACTGTGAGACCCTGTATCAAGAAAATAAGGCAGGGGCTGGAGAGATGGCTTAGCGGTTAAGGCGCTTGCCTGCGAAACCTGAGGACCCATGTTCAACTCTCCAGATCCCATGTAAGCCAGATGCACAAAGTGACATGATGGAAAAGAACACCCAATACTCTCCTCTGCACACATTCAACAGGGCGTGCATACACACATACACACACAAAAGAAAGTAAGTTTATTTTTCTAAATGTTCTCTGGGGAGTAGACACCACTGAATGTACTGTTTAACAGAAATAGCCCTGCCATTAACCCCAAAAGATCACGGGAGTCCACAGGCCTGACAATGGCCATGGTGTTTTACAAAAGCTCCGTGGACATTGGCCCCAAACTCCCAGGTTTACAGATCCAGCCATGGCACAGGAACCAACCACTGCAAACTTGCACAGGATGTCTGGGGGGGGCGGGGGATCACGGTGCTCGAAACGCAGACCATCCGTGGAAGTCCATCTACATTTTCCAAAATAAAAAGGATCAAAGGTCAGTAGCACCTACCTGCCAGCAGCAAAGACGGCCAAGCCCACCGTAATATTCCGCTTTCTGTAATATTTTTCCAGGGCCTGTCTGTGGAAGGTATCTTCCCATATGACTGGAGCCAGCCAGTCCGTGATCGTGATGACATCCGGGCGTCTCCTGGGGCACACACAGGGGAAGTCAAGCAGCTGTTATCCAGTGGCAGATGCTAGCACTGATGTGGCACACACTGGGTGCCAGTCAGCCGTCAGATCCCTGATTTGCCCTTTGGTGATGATTCTCTTTTGCCATGTGAGCATTCATATTCTGCCTGGTCTTCAGGTGGGGAAGCCAAGTTACAGATGGCACAGGGATAACATGTGGCTGAGCTGGTAGGACCAGGGCTCCCTCCCAGCTGCCGTGGCCTCGAGCTTTGGGCTCTGCTCCTCCCTTAGCCTGCCTTCCAAGCCTGGGGCTACTTATCTTGAGTTCTTTTTTTTTTTTTTTATTTTTTAACATTTTTTAAGTTTCATCTTTATTTATTTATAAGAAGAAAGAGAGAGAGAGGGAGAGAGAATGGGGGCATTAGGGCTTCTAGCCACTGCAAACGAACACTCCAGATGCATGTGTCACCATGTACATCTGGCTTATGTGGGTAACTGGGGAATTGAATCTGGGTCCTTAGGCTTCACAGGCAAGTGCCCTCAATCGCTGAGCCATCTCTCCAGCCCTTATCTTGAATTCTGATTGCAGCTTAAGTGATTTTAAAAAGGAGGGAAAATTTTTTTAAAAAAAAGGGGGGGGAGGCTGGAGAGATGACTCAGCGGTTAAGGTGTTTGCCTACAAAGCCTAAGAACTCATGTTTGAATCCCCAGGTCCTACGTAAGCCAGACGCACAGTGACACAAGCATGCAATGTCGCACATGTGTACAAAGGGACAAACACATCTGTAGTTTGTTTGCAGCAGCTAAAGGCCCTGGCATGCCCATTCTCATTCTCTCTCTCAAATAAATAAAAAAAAGAAGGGTACTGGAGAGATGGCTCAGCTATTAAAGGTGCTTTCTTGCAAAGTTTGATGGCTCAGGTTCAATCCCCCAGTACCCATGTAATGCCAGATGCACAAGGTGGTGCATATGTCTGGAATTTGTTTGTAGTGGCCCTGATGCACCTACATTTTCTCTCTCTCTTTCTCTCTCTTTTTTCTCTTTCCTTCCAAATAAAAAACAGCTGATGGCTTGAAAGGTCAAAGGCCCCAAGGGGGTAAACTACTACTGTTGTTTGGCTAAATAGACATGCCGTGCCCATAAAAATCGCCTTCTAGGGGGCTGGAGGGATGGCTTAGCGGTTAAGGCATTTGCCCGCAAAGCCAAAGGACCCAGGTTTAAGTCCCCAGGACCCACGTAAGACAGATGCATAAGGTGGTGCATGCATCTGGAGTTCGTTTACAGTGGCTGGAGGCCCTGGTGCACCCATTCTATCTGCTTCTTTCTCTGTCTCTCTCATTCACTCTTTCAAATAAATAAAATGAATAATTTTTTTAAAATTGCCTTCCAAGGCTGGAGAGATGGCTTAATGGTTAAGGCACTTGCCTGTGAAGCATAAAGACCCCAGTTCAATTCCCCAGAACCCACGTAAGTTATATGAACATGGTGGCACATACATCTGGAGTTTGTTTGTAATGGCTGGAAGGACCCTGGTGCACCCATTCTCTCTCTCTCTCATACATAAAAATAAAAGAATTAGCCTGGTGTGGTGGCACACACCTTTAATCCTAGCACTTGGGAGGCAGAGGTAGGAGGATCACTGTGAGTTCAAGGCCACCCTGAGACTACAGAGTGAATTCCAGGTCAGCCTGAGCTAGAGTGAGACTCTAGCTCAAAAAATAAAAATAAATAAATAAAAATTAAGAAATTAAGAACTGCCTTCTAAATATTCATGTTTATACCTATAGATTAGTACTGCTCTCACTTTTGATCAGAAAAGCTTTTTTTTCCTTTTTTTTTTTTTTTTTGGCAGATGGTAGTGACTACTGAGGAGACTCAAGACTCATCAAAGAGCTGAGAAGTGACAGTTAAGAACTCAGCACCAAATGAGACATGTCTACCATACCTATCAAGGCTCAGGAGACATGTGGAAGAGGGGGCAAAAAAAAAAAAAGTAAGAGCCAGAGGACGGGGAGGAGGGCTTTGGAGTGCTGTCTTTTGGACATGAAGGGGCAGCTACATGCTGCATTCATGACTTCACACCGGATGGCTGCCAATATTACCTGTACAATATTGGGCCCACTAATATTGTTATGGATTATGGAGGAAGGGAAAAAAAAACACTAAAACAAAAGGAGGGATAGCTGAAAATGAGTTCAGTCGAAGAAGGGCTATGGGAGAGTGGGGGACAAAAGAAAACAATAGGAAGAGATTAGGATCAGAACATATTATGTGAAATAAATATTCCAGAAAAAGTAAAAATGGGGAGAATCACCTAATTTTTTTTTTTTTTTTTTTTTGAGGCAGTGTCTTGCTCTAACTCAGGCCTACCTGGAATTCACTGTGGAGCCTCAGGGTGGCCTCGAACACAGCGATCCTCCTACCTCTGCCTCCCAAGTGCTGGGATTAAAGGCATGCGCCACCACACCCGGCTGAATCACCTAATCTTATTTCTCTTCTATCTCTCTGCTTGTAAATAAATAAATCAACTATTATTTTTTTTGAAAAAGCAAGCTAGCAGCTAAGGAGATTCCCCAGCATTCAGTGAAGTGCTTACCACACAAGCCTGAAGACCAGAGTTCCGATCCCCAGCACCCATGTAAAAAGCTGGGCATGGGGGCACACATCTATAACCCCAGTGTTGGAGAGGTACAGACAAGAGCATCCCTGGGGCATACTGCTTAGCTAGTCTAGCTGAATCTGTGAGCAGTGGGTTCAGTGAGAGACTCTGTCTCAAAAAAAAAAAAAAAAAAAAAAAAGGCCGGGCGTGGTGGCGAGGCAGAGGTAGGAGGATCGCCATGAGTTCGAGGCCACCCTGAGACTACATAGTGAATTCCAGGTCAGCCTGAGCTAGAGCGAGACCCTACCTCAACCCCCCCCCCAAAAAAAGATGGTGATCAAATGGGGAAGACACTCAACATCAACGTCTGGCCTCTACGTGCACGCACTCTTGCACATCCACATAAATATCCCACACATGCCAAGAAAGCAAATAATAAGTAGTACAAGTGGATTTTGTGGAAAACAATGATGAGAATTGTCATGACCATGGATTAAGATTAATATAACTGCATGTATCCAAGGTTCATGAAAATACATGTATGAAAAAAGGAATACACAGGCTGGGAAGATGGCTCAGCAGTTAAAGGTGCTTGCCTGCAAAGCCTGCCTGCCCAGGTTCGATTCCCCAGGACCCACATAAAGCCAGATGCACAAAGTGGCACATGTGTCTGGAATTCATTTGCAGTGGCAAGAGGCCCTTGTGCAGCCGTTCCCCTTTTCTCGAAATAAACAAATACAAATATTTTAGAAAAAGGAACACACAAAAGATGAAGGAGAAGTACATAAAAGTGTTGAAACAGTGCAACCGTTATCAAATGCAAATTAAATTGAGATAGCAGATTTACCAAGAAGAAGAGTTGATAACCCTTTCATTTATCCACTGTAAAAAGAGAAACTTGGGGGCTTAGCGGTTAAGGTGCATGCCTGAGAAGCCTAAGGATCCAGTTCTATTCTCCAGGTCTCATGGAAGCCAGATGCACATGGTGGTGCATGCGTCTGGAGTTTGCTTGCAGTGGCTAAAGGCCCTGGCAATCCATTCTCACTTTTTCTCTCTCCCCCGCCCCCTCCGTCTCTAATAAATAAAAATAAATCTTAAAAAGAAAAAAAGAAACTTGAGGGCTGGAGAGATGGCTTAGTGGTTAAGGCACTTGCCTGCGAAGCCTAAGGACCCAGGTTCGACTCTCTAGGTCTGACATAAGCAGACACAAGGTGAAGCAAGTGCACAAGGTCACACATGTGCACTAAGTAGTGCATGCGTCTGGAGTTTAATGATAGGCTGGAGGCCCTAGCCTCTCTCCTTCCCACATACATTCTCACTGTCATGCATTAAAAAAAAAAAAAAAGGCCAGAATGTTGGGCTTGCCTCAAAAAAAAAAAAAAAAAAAAAAAGAGAGAGAGAGAAATTTAGCAACTTTACATCAAAATTTAAATGTTTGTGTCCTTTGACCTAATGACTACTCCATTTTAGAAATGTATCCCATGACTAAAAGTATATCAGTATAAGCTGGGTGTGGTGGCACATGCCTTTAATCCAAGCACACGGGAGGCAGAGGTAGGAGGATCACCATGAGTTTGAGGTCACCCTGAGACTACATAGTGAATTCCAGGTCAGCCTCAACTAGGGTGAAATGCTACCTTGAAAAACCAAAAAAACAAAAAGTATATCAGCATACACACACACATACACATACACACACACACACACACACACACACACACAACAATATATATATATTGAGATAGGGTCTCATTCTAGCCCAGGCTGACCTGGAATTCACTCTGTAGTCTCAGGCTAGCCTTCGATTCACTGTGATCCTCCTACCTCAGCCTCCCAAGTGCTGGGACTAAAGGCGTGCGCCACAATGCCCTGCCTCAGTGTATATTTTTAAAATCCAAGCATGATGGCTCCTTTAATCCCAGCATCCCAGCACTTGGGAGGCTGAGGTAGGAGGATGGTCATAAGTTTGAGGCCAGCCTAGGCTACAGTGAAAGTTGGAGGTTGGAGGTTGGCCTGTACGGTCCACAAAAAAAAAAGAGGAAAAGAAAGCTACTGCAAACACAGCAGGTGGGGAAGCATACCACCATGATCACCAGAGGTTTTCGAATGAGGACACTAGCAGCCTTTTCCTGCTGCTTCCAAAGGAAGCTGAGGGAATCCCTCAGGAGTGCCCACCCGCCCGCTTACTGCCTCGCTTTTCACTGACTTTCTAGCCACATGTTCGGGGCGTCTATGCATCTCTGAGTGCAGTCACGGTGGTGATGGCTGACGAGTGTGCACACACCAGTTCCCTCCTGCCCTCAATCGGCTTCCCCTACCCTCAGTCACCAACATCCCCAAAGCCTGGGTGAGCAGGACTTGAGACTTGCTCTCCCATCTCCACACCCTGCTGCTGGGTGACCAAATTGTTGCTCGCTGCAACACTGTCATCTTGGCCGTGCAGAGACCTCATCCTCTGCAAAGCCGGGAGGGTTAGCCTGTGAATCCAAGCTGAAGGCACCAGCTTTTCCTAGGCACTGGGAACGCCTGTCTTGGGGAGCTACCCAGGGCCTGTGTTGGGGTCTTAGAAACAGACTGCTAACTCTGGACCCCGCCCCCCCCGGCACAGCCACGGTGGGGTGGCGGGGCAAAACCTCCATCACATCACAGGGACATATACTATTTTTGTGAAGGGTTATTGAAGGGTTAATAGCTTTCTCTGAGTAAAACCAGGGGGAACTAAAAAGTTAGTAACTACCCCTAGGGCTAGAAGGCCATAAAAGGAACAACAGAGGTGTTCAGCCGCCCTGACAAGAGGGACACCTCCCCTGATTGATGTACTCCCCTTAGCTCAGATGGCCTTGAGGTACCGAAACTATCTGGGGTATCCTCCTTTAGACAATCCTGGCTGAAGAAACCTATTCTGAACAAGGACACAAACAGCTACAATTTTCTTATCAACTGCACCTGGTCCAGTCTGTTTCTTAGAACCCTCCTTATAAGTTTGAACCCCAGCCTGGCTCAGTGCTTCGGCCTTCATCCCACAGGATGAAGGCTACTGCCCCTCGCTGTTCCTCTCAATAAACAGTCTGTCCATAGAGATCAAGTCCAGTGTTCTCTTTTGCTTTCCTCTTGCACGTTCCTTACAGTTATCTTTGCTCTTACCTGGGTTTAAACCAGTCTGAGAGCTGAAGTTCTTCTGCCTGGTGGCTCCTGCTACAAAGAGGAACAATCATTACAGAACCCAATTGCTCTGCCCATCCCCCACTGAGCCCACAATGGGCAAGCTCTATTGGGCCATTCTACTTGTCCACACTGCCCAGCCCCAGCATCTGTAGCTTTCAGATGGCCACAGCCAGAAGGCAGTGGTGGAGGGGAGAGAGATGGAGCCAGGAGAAGTCTCTGGGAGAGGAAGTGTCTCTGCTAGGCCCAGAAGGGTGTGAGCTGGTCCAGGAAAGAGATGCAGGGAAGAGGGGGCAGGACTAAAGGCAGAATGGGAGAGAAAAGTACAGTGGCTGAGGGGTCCCAGGTTCAATTCCCCAGTATCCATGTAAGCCATATGCACAAAGTGGTGCATGCATCTGGAGTTCATTTGCAGTAGCTGGAGGCCCTGGTGCACCCACTCTCTGTCTCTGTCTGTCTGTCTCTCTCTCTTTCTCTCTGCCTCTTTCTCTCAAATAAATAAATAAAAATAAAAATATTTTTTAAAAGTACAGTGGCGCCGGGCGTGGTGGCGCACGCCTTTAATCCCAGCACTCGGGAGGCAGAGGTAGGAGGATCACCGTGAGTTCGAGGCCACCCTGAGACTCCATAGTGAATTCCAGGTCAGCCTGGGCTAGAGTGAGACCCTACCTCGAAAAACCAAAGGAAAAAAAAAAAAGTACAGTGGCTAAGGGAAGGAGTTTAAAAAAATGAACAGGCTGGGCATGCTGGTGTGCACCTTTAATCCCAGTACTTGGGAGGCAGAGGTAGGAGGATCACCATGAGTTCGAGGTCAACCTGAGACTACATAGTGAATTCCAGGTCAGCCTGGGCTAGAATGAGACCCTGCCTCAAAAAAAAAAAAAAACCCAAAAAATAAAATAAAAAAATGAACAGGTCAGATCCAAGCATATAAACTCAGGGACTGGAGAGATGCTCAGTGGTTAAGGTGCATGCCTGCAAAGCCTAAGGACCCAGGTTCAATTCCCCAGTACACATGTAAAGGCAGATGCATAAGGTAGCACATGCATCTGGAGTTTATTTGCAATAGCTAAAGGCTCTCTCTCTCTCTCTCTTTCTCTCTCTCTCTCTCTCTCTCTGCCTCTTTCTCTCTCAAATAAATAAAATATTTTTAAAAGAATGTAAACTCAGATAAAATACAGATTTAATGGATTCGTGTGGCATAGATAGGTTGGGGTAGGAGTCCAGATGTTCACCTTTGATCATCTTTTCATTTAAATGCAGGTGTCTGATTTAGATGGGGCAAAGGCATCCTAAGTGGAAATGCTGGTGGCTGGGAGCAGTCATGCAACCTTCAAAGAGGCAAAACCACCCAACACACAGCCCTGTTTTATAAGGAAGTGCTGAACTTTCCCTGTGACATCAAAGCTGTACTGCAAATGACAGGCCATGTGGGTGCAGTGTTGTAATCAGGGTGGTGTATGTCAAGTGGTCCCGGGCTGTGAAGGTAAGTGGTGTTCAGTTAATCACCTACCAGGCAGCTGTCCTTTTACAACAGCTGTTATTTTGTAAGAGGCGTGACTGTCAGAGCTTGTTCCTTTCTTACATGAGCTGAAATGGCTTTGGTACAATGTCCCTTTCTTGAACTATGAGTGTCCCACAATTGGACTTCAGATGACTCACCATTGGACTTCAGATGCCCCACCACTATGCCACAGATGTCCCACCATTGGGCCACAGATGCCTCCCACTGGATCATGGATGTCCCCCCCCTAGGGCCTTGGATGTCCCACCATTGGACCACATATGTTCCATTGTTGGACCTTGAATGTCCCACTGTTGGACCACAGAGTTCCCACCATTGGACCACATATGTTCCACCACCGAACCTCAGCTGTCCCATCATTGGACCATGGATGTCCCCCACCACAGGGCCACAGACATCTTATCGCTGGACCACACATGTCCCACCATGGGACCTCCCAGGACACAGTGTCAAAATCCAATTTCCCAGGACAGACCTCATCATAAACAGCCGTAACATGTGAAGAACTGTTAAAAAGTCATCACTATTTTACGGGCTGGAGAGATGGCTTAGCAGTTAAGCGCTTGCCTACGAAGCCTAAGGACCCCAGTTCGAGGCTCAATTCCCCAGGACCCACGTTAGCCAGATGCACAAGGGGGCGCACGCATCTGGAGTTCGTTTACAGAGGCTGGAAGCTCTGGCGCGCCCATTCTCTCTGTCTCTCTCTCTCTCTGCCTCCTTCTCTCTGTCACTCTCAAATAAATAAATAAACAAACAAAATTTTTAAATAAAAAAAAAGTCATCACTATTTTAGCGTTAGGGTCTTGTTAATTCCTGGGGTGCGAAGCAGAAAGCATGGCTGACTGAAGAGTGAAGCGTTTTCCTACCTACAGAACAGCATCATACTCCGGATATGCTCCAAAGCAGTGACCGTCACAGCCTGCAAAGCTTGAATGTCACCCAATAGCAGAATCAGCGCTTGGGCTTGGTGTTGTCAGCTTCCTCACAGCAGGACGGCACCAAACCCAATCCTTACACATCCTGTTGCTTTAGATATGGGTCAAGGGACACACTTCTATTCTGTTTCGAACCCAGCGAAGCCACACCCAGCATGTGTGCCCCGCAGCTGAGGCCGATCCCCATCATCACTGACACGCTCGGCTGCAGGCCACACGGCCCATGCAGGAAGCCTTGGCCCACAGTCCCCTGTCCTGTCTGCAGAAGGCAACCTACTAGGAGGCAGGGGCTCCCACTACATAATCCTGTCCAAGAGCCCCAGAAATCCTGCTATGTCATGCTCCCTCTACTCAACAACCAACTGGCAGGTCCTCAGGTCCCGTAACACATACGCACATGCATACTCAATACACACTCATACACACACACACCCCTCACATGCACATACTACTAACCTACACATAGGCAGACATAGTCACCTCTAGGGGTTCCAGCTTACTTTTCTCTCTCTGCCCCGCCCCCATCTATCAGCATTAGAACTTGCATCCCCGGAATTTTTGTCCTCTGACTTGTCGGACGTTTGTACAATAAGAATTCCTGCCCGCAAAGGCACCCTGCCTGTGGAGAAGTTCATCGGACAAAATGCGAAACGCCCGCAAACTTGAGTTTAGAATGAGCAATGGAGGCATTTGTAGTGTAGAATGTCTTAAATAATGTACGGGGTATATTTCTCAGGAAGTGACCCGGGGCTTATGGGCAATGTAGCTGGGCATCATCTCTTTCTAGTCCCCAAAGACATCGACTCTACCGGTAAAGGATTCCTTATTCTCTAAGTGGGGACAAAATACTAAAGCTTTTAATGTGAACAAAGAGCTTTTACAATTTGAAGTTTTAAAATTTCTAGAATGAGCTGGCTGTGGTGGCGCACACTTTTAATTCCAGCCCTCAGGAGGCTGAGGTAGGAGGATTAATGTGAGTTTGAGGCCAGTCTGAGATTACATAGTGAATTCCAGATCAGCCTTGGGCCAGAGAGAGACCCTACTTTGAAAAACTAAAAAAAAAAAAAAAAATCTAGAATGAGATCCTTCTATGGACTCATCTCTCTCCCTCTCCTCTCTCTCTCTCTCTCTCTCTCTCAGTCTTAGCCACTGCAATCGAACTCCAGACGCATGTACCACCTAGTGGGCATGTGAGACCTTCCACTTGCCTCACCTTTGTGTGCCTAGCTTAATTGGGATCTGGAGAGTCGAACATGGGTCCTTAGGCTTTGCAGGCAAGCGCCTTAACCACTAAGCCATCTCTCCAGCTTCTATCACTATTACTATGTTATTATTGTTGTTCGGGGATGCATGTGTCATAGCACATGGGTGGAGGTCAGACGACAACCTCAGGGTGCTGGTCTTTTTTCACCTTGTTTGATACAGGGTCGCTTGTCACTGAGAAGGCCAGACTAGCTGGCCTGTGAGCTTAGGGAGTCACCTGACTATGCCGCCCATTGCCACAGGCATGTTGGGATGACAGATGCATGTGTCCCTTTGTGTCCAGATTTTCATGGGTGCTGGGGATCCAACCTCTAGTAGGCAGACTTGTAAAGCGAGTGCATTTGACCAATGAACAACCTCCTCAGCTGTGGGGAACCACTGGGCACCAGGAAAGCAAAAGTATCTCCATCTTAAATAATGACTCCAATTTTGTAATGAGCTATCTGTTCTGGAAAGTTACAAGATCTACAGCTGTTTGCTAATTTATGCACCCACAAAGAATGAGGAAGCCACTGTCTTGTGGCCTTAGGGCTGGGGCCTTATCCTGTGAAACATCTTGTGGTCTTTGAGGACCGGGGCCTTATTCTGATAAAACACCTTATTCTGGTAAAACAGAACTATGGGACGTCTTGTGGTTTCTGGGGGCTGGGGCCCTACTCTGGTAACACAGAACTATAGCAATGCCTGAACTGCTGACAAGCTTCCCTATTTTACTGTATAAAAGACACCCTGAGAAAAATAAAATTTGGCAGCTTGATCAGACTCCTGTCTTGCTGTCGGTTCCTTGTGTCTCTTGTCCCTTTCATTCCAGGTTTTCTGGGGTCCGTGCTCCTGTTGAAGCCCCGCTGGCCGGGGCACTCAGCATGTCTATATATCTTCTCTGGCAAGTGTGACTGCCTTTTCTAGTGGCACTTGGAAACACTGTGCTGCTTGGGTTAGCAGAGGGGTTAGAATTTTCTATGAAAAAGAAAAGGTGGCAGGTTAACAGATATTTTTCTAGCAGGCTGATTTTAATATTGTTTGCATTGGATACAAACTTGGAACTTTGAGGTGAATATTGATCTCATTATAGATCAGCTGTGCCTCCATGGTCAAGCAGTCGCTTAGCATGTGCAAGGCCCTGGGCTTCATTCCCAGCACCGTAATGACAACAATAGAACAAACGAGGAGCACTGTCTCTTGTCTTGTCTCATTTTCATGGCATTATCATGTAAATTACGTCATCTCTCAGGGCTGGAGAGATGGCTTAGTGGTTAACACACTCGCCTGAGAAGCCAAAGGACCCATGTTTGACTCTCCAGGTCCCACGTAAGCCAAACACACGAGGTGACGCAAGCACGCAGGGACGCCCAAAAGGTGCACAAGGTGGCACATGCATCTGGAGTTCGATTGCAGTGGCTGGAGACCCTGGCGTGCCGATTCTCTCTCTCTCGCTCATAAATTACAAAAAATTATGACATCTCATGCTGTACTTCACGTTTATTTCCATGGAGAGAGAAAAGCTCCCTGTGGGCAGCAGACCTGCAATAGAGCTTGGTAACTACAAGATGCTTAAGAAATGATTGCTGGGGCTGGAGAGATGGCTTCGTGGTTAAGGCACTTGCCTGCAAAGCCTAAGGACCCAGGTTCAATTCCCCGGAACTCATGTAAGCCAGATGCACAAGGTAGCGCATGCTTCTGGAGTTCAGTTGCAGTGGCTGAATGCCCTGGTCCATTTATTCTCTCTCTCTCTCTCTCTCTCTCAAATAAACAAATAAATAAAAATATTTTTTAAAAGAAATGATTGCTGGCTCTCTGAAGTTGAAAGAATTAAAATATGTATACTTTGTCCCATGGAGAGAAGTTAACTTGTTCATTCCAGTGTTAACTGGCATTTTTGGATAAAAGTCAGCATTTAGGACTGGAGGGATGGCTTAGCAGTTAAGGCATTTGCCTGCAAAGCCAAGGGACCCAGATTCAATTCCCCAGAACCCACATATGCCAGATGCACAATGTGGTGCATGCGTCTGGAGTTCAATTGCAGCAGCTGGAGGCCTTAGCATGCCCATTCTCTCTCTCAAATAAATAAATAAAAATTTTAAAAATAATTTTAAAGAGTCAGCATTTAGACCACCTCTGCCCCTCACTGAGGGTCATGATTAGCCAATATTTACTTGAAATAGATCTTAGTCATCATCAGTGATAGGAGGAAGGAAACCAACAGCAGTATTCTTCTTCTACGGTTCATTCTCTCCTGGGGGAAAGGAGAGGAGAAAAGGGGTTTTTAAGCATGGGTGTGATTTCCACGGCCCACAAACAGACTCACCACATCACCGGTCACCACTAACAATGGGTTATTGTGGAGAAAGTTGGACACCCACTTTTAGGGCTTGCTTCAGCCTCAGATACAACAACGGGGAGTTATGGACACTAGTTGGCTTGAAGGCCTAGCTGGCAGAGTGCTCTTAGCGGATGGGGCCCATGTTGCCTCTCCTTGCATCCCCCGATCCCAAAATACCCACAAGGAATCTCCACTGTGCACTGAGAACAGGGTGGGGTCATGATGAGGAGGTCTTCCTGCACTAGGAGAAGGGATTCTACCCTAAAAGTTGACTCTGGTCCTTTTTTTTCTAGAAGGGGTGGTGAGACCAGAATATCTGATTTGAAACGATGGTGGTGTAAGCAGGGGCTGCAAATAGGCATGGGGGAGGGGGGTCTCATCACAGCAGGAGGTTCCAGAGTGGAACCTGAGCTCCAGCTGGTGTTGATTTCACATGGGTCTGTCTACAGACGGTCACTGGGCAGCACGTCGGAGCAGCCGAGGGCCTCCGTGAATTGCTGCTGAGCACTCAGTGAATGCACTTATGAAAGGCCTTGACTGTTCTGAGTTGAGCAGGGCTCTAAGTGTGTGGAATATAAGCATCACATTAAGGCAAAGAAATAAAGTACCTCCTTTTTGCACATGTGTGGGCATGCTTGTATGGGTGTGGGCACGTGTGTGTGTGTGTGTGTGTGTGTGTGTGTGTGTAGGCCTAAGAACAACCCTGACTGTTACCCTCAGGTACACCATCTACCTCCTCAGAGACAGGGCCTCTCATTGGTATGAAGCTCACTGATTCAGCTAGACTAGCTGGCCAGCAAGCTCCTGGGGTCCTCCCATCTCTGCTTCTCCGGCACTGGGGTTACAGGCAAGTACCACCATGCTTTGCACTCATGTGGATTCCGAAGATCAAACTCAGTCCTCATGGTTGGTGGGGCACGCGTTTTTCCCAGTGAACCATCCCCCCAGCCCTGAATAATCTCGTCCGTAACTTTACATTGCTGTTATATGTAGACATGGGACTGGTCTGGTGTTGTAGTCTAGATACACTGAGTCAAATAAAAAGCCAATGAAGGGCTGGAGAGATGGCTTAGCGGTTAAGGCACATGCCTTCAAAGCCTAAGGACCCAGGTTCGATTCTCCAGGTCCCACATAAACCAGATGCACATGGTGGCACATACATCTGGAGTTCATTTGCAGTGGCTGGAGGCCCTGGCCTGCCCGCTCTCTCTCTCTCCTTCAGTCTCTCTCTCTCTCCTTCTCTCTCTGTCTCTACTAAATAAATAAATAAAAATAAAATCGTGAAAAAAAAGTTAATGCCAAACATGAATTCATTCACCTGCTTCTTCTGCTTTTTGTCATGCGACACCTAGGAAATGGGGTTTTACAAGTGTGACTCATGTTCTGTAGCTACTTAGCAATTCTTTATGAATTATCTCCCTGGGGAGCTTCAAGAGGGCAGTGTTCATACTCATGTAACCGTTAGGTAGGACAAGAGTCCCAAGATGGAGTCGAGATGAAGGAGAATAACAGTAGCTTGATTGGTACAACTTTAGATGTCTATATTGCCTACCCCCCACTCCTCTGACCTAACAATGCCCTCGGCCACAGTTTCCTGCGGATCTTTCTTTTCTCCTCTCCTGATTGCAACTCATCCTCTGATTGACTACCTCCTCCGCTTGGTCTCTGTCCCTCTGGTTAGCTTCTCCATATGGTCCCTGCTCTCCCCTGAATCCCTCAGTCCTTTGTTTTCTGTATCCCCCCCCCCTCAAAAAAAGAAAAACTCTATTTAAAAAACACAAATTGCCCAGAGTCATGCTGGCTATTCTCTCTCTCTCTTCTCCTGTGAGATAGCCCAGCATCCCGGGCCCCAATAAACAGCTTTTTTTTCCCCCTGCCTAGTAGTGGTTGTATGTGATTTTTGATCTTTCACGAACCTTACATGAACACCTTGGGGGCGAGAGAGATGGTTCAGTGGTTAAAGGTACTTGCTTGAAAATTGAACACCTTTTAAACTCACTATCATTTGGAGTACCGTGTGGATCAGTCAGTCAACGGTCCAGCCAGCTCCTCTGCGCAGGCAGCCCCCCTTCAGCCATCAGCCCTAATACGTGATCCCAGAGGGGTCCCCATGCACTGGCAACTCTTTCTGAGGTCAAGTGAGGGGATGATCTCTACCAAAAATTGGGGTTTGGTTTTTTATCTTTTTTGTTTTTGTTGCAGGGTCTCTTTCTATAGCCCATGTCTCTCACGGAACTCACAACAGTCCTTCTACCTCGACTTCCTGAGTTCTGGGATTACAGGCACGCATTGCAACAACTGGCTCCTGGCCACAATCATACCACGTTCATCCAAACATCCTTCCTTACCTTTGGGTCAATGTGATATGAGGAGACGGCAGAAGACGTCCAACAAGGACAGGTGTATCTCAAGGGTTATAAGTTTGTGATTTTGCCGAATGAAGGACCTGTCTGCTGTTTTTGGTAGTGTGGCTTTCTGTTGGTGGTGATGTCACCAGGCCCCTTTGATGACGCATGCATCACAATGGTACTTCTTCTGGCAGATTCTTCTCCATTATTACCAGAACACAGGACTTGGTCCCCCTGAAAGCACTAAATGATATATTAAATGTTCTTTTGCATTTTATCATTTTATTCCCTGTATTGGACTCCCTTACCTCCTAATGACCAATCCTTCCTTGTGAAGAAAAGTTTGGTGCTTTTTTATTTTTATTTTTATTTTGCTTGTGTGTGAGAGAGAGAGGGGAGTGTGATGTGGTGGTGTGGTGGGTGCATGTGTAAATGGCCTTGTGGCTCCTACATCCTCCTCTGTGGCAGGGGTAGTGCGCCTGCGTTGGCTGGAGTGGAATATCAGGTGTTCTGCTCTGCTGCTCTTCCACCTGGTCTTGCTTTTGAGCCAGTCTCTTTTGACTGTTTCTGGAGCTTTCTAAGCTCTTAACTCTCTCCTTCCCTGCAGGACTGGGGTTATATAGGAGGGCATGTTTTACATGGAATCTGGAGACTTGAACTTGGGCAGTCTCAGGTCTCTCAGGCCTTCATGCCTGTGCAGGAAGCATACTTAACCACTGAGCAAACTCCAGCCCAAGAGTGTTTTGGTGTTTATTATTATTATTATTATTATTATTATTATTGGTATTTAATTGCAAGGAAAGAGAGAGAGGGAGAGAACTGGTGTGCCAGGACCTCAGCCACTACAATTGAACTCCAGATGCTTGTGCCACCTAGTGAACCTTGTGCTTGCCTCACCTTTGTGTATCTGGTTTATGTGGGATCTGGAAAGTCGAGCATGGGTGCTTAGGCTTTGTAGGCAAGTGCCTTAACCACTAAGCCTTCTCTCCAGCTCCCAAGAGAAGTTTTTGAATGAAGTGTATGGTCTTGAAGTGTATGACAGAGAAGCCCTTCCCCCCCCCATCCTCTTGTCAACACTGATTACCCCAAGAACAGCCCCTTTCTCATGCTCCCATTCTCTTGTTTAAAAATTTGTTTTCCTGGTGATGGAAATATGTTAACGCACAAAGAACATGGTAATCCTTGAACTCTTCATCTTCAGATGTGCTCATAACTGACCTACAGGGCAACAGAATTGTTTTTCTGAGCTTTGCGAAGCTATTTTCTCTGAACTGTGACGTTCCCTCCGGCAAGGGAAGAGGGAGGCTCTTAAGAGTCAGGAAGTCAACAAAATTTGCAAGTCTCAGGAAGCTCTTAAAACTCACAAGATCCCAAGGCCACTTTCCCAAGGTTATGCAAACAGTGGCAAATGCTGAGGAGAAAAGAGACTCTCCTGTTCTCTAATCTGCCCTGGAAGTCGTGCAGGGTGCTCCAGGGTTGCACTGGAGTGCCACCCACACCCGGGTGGGTTTTTCAGTAGTGCAGCTGCCTGTGAGTCACCCATGCCCCTGTCTGCAGACTCTCACGCATGCTCCTTGTAAGTACCCCAGTATAAACTTACAATCCCAACATTAACTCGTTGGCTCATCAAGTTGGGACTTCAGTAGAGTTAATAGTTTGGTTTGTCGCTGTTGCCCTGTCTGGGGGTGAATAAGCATTTATAGCCCCTAGAAAAAGTTAACACAGCGCTAAGAAGCTAACAAACATAGGAGGTGTGTCCTGGGCTACGTATCCAACTTGAATCAACACTTGAGTTTCTCATTGTTCTTGTGGCCAAAAGTCCAAAGAAAGAGTTCTGGCAGGGTCAGGCTTCCCTGTGATCTTGGCCTGTTTCCACAGACCTTTCCTTCACCTTAAGTCTCTGGGGATCCCCCCCCCCCCACACACACTTTATAAGGACGCTGTCAGCTGGGATCAGTGCCTACCCAACTTCAGTGTGGTCTCCTCTTGACACCAGCCAAGACCCCAAGGAAGGTCACATTCACAGGTGCTCAGGGGCAGGATTTGAGCATGTCTTTCTCAGAGACAACTCACAACACATGACAAAGTCACATGTTAAAACTCCAGCAGGACTGGAGAGATGGCTCAGCAGTTAAGGTACTTTTCTTCAAAGTCCAACAACCCGGGTTCTATTTAGTACCCACATAAAGCTAGATGCACAAGGTGGCACATGTATCTGGAGCTCATTTCTACTATTTTCTCTCTTCCCTCTTTCTCTGCTTGCAAATAAACTTAAAAAAAAAAATATTTTTTAAGGACTGGAGAGATGGCTTAGCAGCTAAGCCGCTTGCCTGCAAAGCTAAAGGACCCAGGTTCAACTCCTCAGGACCCACGTAAGCCAGATGCACAAGGAGGTGCATGCATTTGGAGTTTGTTTGCAGTGGCTGGAGGCCCTGGCATGCCCATTCTCTTTCTCTCTCTCTCTCTCTCTCTGCCTATTTCTGTATATCTCTCTCTCTTCAAATAAATAAATAAAAATAATAAAGTATTTAAATATATATATATGTGTGTGTGTGTATTTTAAAATTCCAGCAATCTAAACGACAATGTTGCCTGTCTAGGGAGTCTTCCATTCATATAAATGGTGCCGTGTGCACCAGCATCTTGTGAAGCTCACTCGTGTCTCATCAAACTGATTGGTCCCATTGTTCATCTACAGCAATGCCATGCTCCATTGTAGGAACACAGTAGAACTAGTTCAAAAACCACTTTCCCACTGCCAGATATTCTGAATGCTCCATGGTGTATCTGTGACAAGCCAATGCCACCATATCAGTCATGGGACGTGTGCTGGGCTGCATGGCAGGACAGTCCTCTGAGTGAACCACTGCATGAGGGTTGTTCCCAATTACAAGCTGAGTAGCAGCTTCTGAGATTCTGCCAGGGGTTGCGCTGGCATCTTGCCCACCAACCCAGAAGCCAGTGTGGTTCCTGCACTCACCACAGAATGCTGGTGACACTCTTAAGTGCTGATAATTTGATGCTACAAAATGGTCCTTCTGGAAGTTTTATAAGTGTTTTTCTTAAAATATATTTTTCGTAAATTGTTACTAGGAAATTTTCAGTGCCAGGGATGGGATACCTTCCAGTGAATTGTTGGCCAGAGAGGTCCCTGATGCCCCCAAAACATTATATGCCAAGGCCCTTGGTTTCCCACCAGGAATAGATGGTAAGACCCTATTGCTAAAGACTCCACATACTTGGGCTTCAAGCCACTGAGAAATCCTGCTGGAACTGAGCTGATAACCTCCTTCATGTAGACCAGCTGACAGAAAGCTGGAAGAAGCCATTCTGCATGCAGTTCAATGGGAGAGAGAGAAATCACCAGTGAAGATACTCAACAGTGGACACTGCAAGTCTTAAATTTTGCCAGCCAAGCCAAATGAGCCAACGGGTGCAATACTGGCACGTCTGTCATGGTGGAAACCAACTGGCCTCTAATTGGACTGGAGGCCCGCTCCATGGGAGGGACTACATCCCTGATACTGAAAACTTAAAACAGGGATAATCATGAGCCCCAGGGGTGTAACGCCTGCTTCTGTCTGGCTAAATTTATATACTATGCTTATCAAACTGCCCAGTAAACACTTCTCTTAATGTTCATACCCATGTATTAATGCTACTCTCACTTTTGGTAAAGAACCTTCTCTTTTCAGATGGCAGTGACCTTGGGATGACTCAGAAGGCATCATGGTGCTGGGAAGAAGTGACAGGAGTGCTCAGCACTGCAATATCTCTATCACACCTTCCAAGGCCCAGGGTCCATTGCAGAAGAGGTGGTGGAAAGAATGTGCTCCCCCCAGACACAAAATGGCCTGGATATCCATGACCTCACAGTGCCTGACACCACCTACACAAGACCATCATAATAGGAGGAAAAGATAATGACATCAAGATAAAAGAGAGACTGATTGAGAGGGGGAGGGGATATGATGGATAATGGAATTTCAAAGGGGAAAGTGGGGGGGAGAGAGAGCATTACCATGGGATATTATTGTTTACAATCATGGAAGTTGTTAATAAAAAATCTTTTAAAAATATATATATATATTTTATTGGGCTGGGTGTGGTGGTGCACAACTTTAATCCCAGCACTAGGGAGGCAGAGGTAGGAAGATCGCTATGAGTTCAAGGCCCTCCTGAGACTACACAGTGAATTCCAAATCAACCTGGGCTAGAGCAAGACCTTACCTTGAAAAACAACATTTATTTGCAAGCAGATTGAGAGGAACAGAAAAATGGAAAATGGGCACGCCAGGGTCCCTGGCCACTGAAAACCAACTCCACATGCGCGTATGCATGTGCCACTTTGTACATCTGGCTTTACATGGGTACTGGAGAACCACACTGTGGGCCAGCAGGTTTTATAAGCAAGTACCTTTAGCCACTGAACCATTTCCCCAGCCCCTTCTGGGAGATTTTTGTTTGTTTGTTTTGCTTTTCTTTCTTTTCTTTTTTATTTTTTTTCTGGGAGTTTAAAAAATTCTGTATTTATTTTATTATGGCTGTTGAGAATCTGTTTCCTGCTTACAAGCCATCAAAGATTACTGCAAGCTGTTTGCAGTCATGTTTTGTTTGATTTTGCCTACCAGGTTCTTTGTCTCTACTTTTTATATTCATTCTTTAAAAATATTTTTATTTTGAAGCCGGGCGTGGTGGCGCACGCCTTTAATCCCAGCACTCGGGAGGCAGAGGTAGGAGGATCACTGAGAGTTCGAGGCCACCCTGAGACTACAGAGTGAATTCCAGGTCAGCCTGAGCTAGAGTGAGACCCTACCTCGAAAAACCAAAAAAAAAAAAAAATTTTTATTTTGGCCTGGAGAGATGGCTTGCTGGTTAAGGCACCTGCCTGAGAAGCCTAAGGACCTAAGTCCAACTCCCTGAACCCATGTAAGCCAGATTCATACATGCATCTGGAGTTCGTTTGTAATGGCTAGAGGCCCTGGCATGCCCATTCTCTCTCTCTCATAATAAATAAAGAAAAATAAATAAATATTATTTCTTTGCAAACAGAGGTGGGGGGAGGTGTGCCAGAGCCTCTTGCTGCTTCAAATGAACTCCAGACGTGCACCACTTTGTGTATCTGGCTTTACATGGGTACTGGAGAATTGAACTGGCAGGCAGGCTTTACAAGCAAGTGTCTTTAACTGCCAAGCCATCTCCCCAGCTCCCTGCTTATTAATTTTGAAGTTTTTTTTTTTTAAATGTGTGTACTGCTGGAGAGATGGCTTAGTGCTTAAGACATTTGCCTGCAAAGCCAAAGGACCCAGGTTTGATTCTCCAAGATCCAAGTAAGCCAGATATACAAGGGGTGCATGCATCTGGAGTTCGTTTGCAGTGGTTGGAGGCCCTGGCACACCCATTCTCTCTCTCTCTCTATCAAATATATAAATAAAATATATTTAAAAATACGTGTGTATATATATATATATGAATGTGTACTCAGTGTGTGTGTGTGTGTGTGCGTGTGTATACATGTGGAGGTCCAAGGACAACCTGGGGGTGTCCTCTCCTTCCACTTCGCTTGAGACAGGGTTTCTCTTGTTTCATTTCTGCTGCTTCATGCGAGCTTGTCTAGCTGGTCCATGACCTTCTCGATTCTCCTGGCTCTTCCTCCCATTGGCCTAGGGACACTTGGGTCACAGGCACGTGTGCCACTTTGTGTCCAGCTTTATGTGGGTGGTGAGGAATTGAGCATGGACGGCAGGCTTGTAAGTAAGAGCCTTTAACCTCTAAGTCATCTCCCCAGCCTTTTGTCTCTACTTTTAATTTTTTTAATTTATTTTTACTTTTGTTTTTCAAGGTAGAGTCTTGCTCTAGCCCAGGTTGACCTGGAATTCACTATGCAGTCTCAGGGTGGCCTCAAACTCATGGCGATCTTCCTACCTCTGCCTCCCAAGTGCTGGGATTAAAGGCGTGCGCCAACACACTCAACTGTCTCTACTTTTTCTAAAACAAAAAATATTTATTTATTTATTTATTTGCAAGCAGAGAGAGATATACACAGAGAGAGAATGGGCACGCTAGGGCCTCCAACTGCTTCAAATGAATTCCAGATGTATATGCCACTTTATGCATCTGGCTTTACATGGGTACTGGGGAACTGAGCCCAGGTTGTTAGGTTTGGCAGGCAAGTGCCTTAACCGCTGAGCCATCTTTCCAGCCCGTCTCTACTTTTTAGAAGCTCAGCTCACCTTGGGTCCTGTGCCACTCCTGTCATACCTGTCTGATATTGGGGAACTTTCCTCCCCTTCTCCCTACTAACTCATAAGCTTCAGATTTGGATGTCCCACCCACACTGACCTGTAGGCCATTCCAAGGTTGAAGGCTGAATGGCCATTGAATCTGTGTACTCTATCCCCTTTTCATATGTTTGAAACAGCCCCAAAGTCTTTGTTAGTTCTTTTTTATGCTGTCACTGGTCACATTCCTAAGCATTGGTTCCTAACCTAGTATTTTCCCACAACCACAGGAGCATCGTGCCATTCTGTATGGTGGTGAATTTTGGAAACACACATCTCACATTACAGCAGGATTGGTTTTCCAGCCAGTGGAAATCGGATATTATTGTATTCGTTACTTTCCTTATTTCTGTGACAAAATATCTGACAAAAGCAACTTAAGAGAGGAAGGGTGTATCTTGGCTCATGGTTTGAGGTGAGGAGATCATCCACCATGGTGAGGAAATCGTAGTGGTGGGAGCATGAGGCAGCCGGTCACAGTGCATCTTCTGAGGGTCAGGAAGCAGACAGAGGTGAATGCTGGTGCTCAGCTTGCTATCTCCTTTTTACTCAGTCCAGGCTCCCAGCCCATGGGATAGTGTCGTCCACATTCAGGGTGTGTCTTTCCACCTCAGTTAAAGCTCATAGACATGTCCAGGTGATTCTAAATCAAATCAAGTCAAGTTGACAATGAATATTAACAATCATACAAACTGATAGAAATGATTTTTTCCACAACAGCAATATGGCTGTGAATTGAGGGTTCTTCCTAGTGTAATACAGATAGATCAGACTAATGACTAATCTAATGATTCAGATTAGATTTTAGAAATCCAAAATCACAATGTTTGAGAGAGACACGATTGAAAGAAAAAAAATGGAACTATTGAAAAGAAAAATGGAGAAAACTTAATAAGAACTTCAGTAATTTTCTTCTTTTTCTTTGTAGCTTTCAGCATGCAAATTCTAAGTACGGCAAGCTAATATTTCTTTCTTCTTCTTCTTTTTTCTTAGAGAGAGAGAGAGAGAAAATTAGTGCACCAGGGCCTCAGCCACTGCAATCGAATTTGAGATACTTGCACCATCTAGTGGGTATGTGCAACCTTGTGCTTGCCTCACCTTTTATGCGTCTGGCATATGTGGGATCTTCAGAAGAATTGAACATGGGTCCTTGTGCTTTGCAGGCAAGTGCCCCAACCGCTAAGCCATCTCTCCAGCCCAAGCTAACATTTCTAAGCATCTCATCTTTGGAGCTAGTTCAAGGGTACTGTTTGTTATATGCTGGTATATGTGTTCACTGGTAATGGAAATGTGATTGTTCTACATTGGTCTCTGTTGTCATCTGCTGCCGGTGTGGTATAACAGGACTCCCTACTGAAGACAGACCCCTGAGTCCCCATTGTCACACTGCACTGACTTGCCAAGCCTCTCAGTCTCTAGCCACGCTGGGATAATGGGGCCAGTCCTTCAGCCTGTGAACAAGGCAAGTATATGGCTGAATACATGACCTTCGTGCAGCCCACAGCCAGACAAGGCCAGCAAATGTATCTAGGGCCCCCAGGGTAAAGTTATACAGAAACCAACTCAAGTAGTGCAACTGGACAGACAGCGAGCATCCAGTACCCACAGCCTCACATTGCTGAGATGGTTGGTTGGCGTCTCAAGGACACAGAGAGATGCTAGATCACCCAAGGAGACCACTCTGAATCTAGGACCATCCCTCCTACCTCTTTCCCATTGACTCACTCATTCATCACTTTCCTATTTATTGAGACTTGACAATGAGCAAGAACTTTGGATTTGGGGGATATCCTGCCCTAGTCCCCTACTTCACATAGTTTGCAGTCTTGGGGGATACAGGCAGTCTGAGTCTGATTGAGAGAATAAAAGATCTCCAAAGATTTCCAATATACAACTAAAGGGGGCTAAGGTAGGCTGGCTGACTGGGATCCAGAGGGGCCAACTAGCAGAAACTGCCTTGGTGGGAGGGTGTGATGATTAATCTTCATTGTCAACTTGACAGGATCTAGAATCACCTGGGAGACAAATCTCTGGATATGTCTGAGAAAGTGTGTCTAAAATAGTTTAAGTGAGGTGGGAAAACCCAGTCTGAATGTGGGAACCACCTTCCAATGGTCTGGGGTCCTAGACTGATTAAAAAAGGGAAAAGCCAGCTGAGCAGTGTCATTCCTTCTCTAGTTCCCGATTCTAGATTCAGTGTGACTGACAGATATGTTCTAGCAGTGAGCAGGTGTAAGGAAGCCCGAAACCCAACCACATATCTACCAGAAGAGGAGGGAGAGCCCCTCCATGCTTATAAGAAAGGGTTGTGCTATCCTGCCGTGTTCCCCAGGGGCAAAAGGTCAATCAGATATAGCTAAATTCTGGGGCCAGCCTCAGGCAAGTGCTAGAAACCTGGGGAAACCTGTCTGTCTCGCTCTCACATGCTGAGGCTAGGGCGGCCTTCCCTGGCAAGGACAAGATGGGGTACCACACAGTGGGCAGCAGGTTTTATAAGCAAGTACCTTTAGCCACTGAACCATTTCCCCAGCCCCTTCTGGGAGATTTTTTTTTTTTTTTTTTTTTTGCTTTCTTTTTCTTTTTTTTATCTTTTTTATTTTTTTTCTGGGAGTTTAAAAAATTCTGTATTTATTTTGTTATGGATATTGAGAATCTGTTTCCTGCTTACAAGCCATCAAAGATTACTGCAAGCTGTTTGCAGTCATGTTTTGTTTGATTTTGCCTACCAGGTTCTTTGTCTCTACTTTTTATATTCATTCTTTAAAAATATTTTTATTTTAGCCTGGAGAGATGGCTTGCCGGTTAAGGCACCTGCCTGAGAAACCTAAGGACCTAAGTCCAACTCCCTGAACCCATGTAAGCCAGATGCATACATGCATCTGGAGTTAGTTTGTAATGGCTAGAGGCCCTGGCATGCCCATTCTCTCTCTCTCATAATAAATAAAGAAAAATAAATAAATAATATTTCTTTGCAAACAGAGGTGGGGGGAGGTGTGCCAGAGCCTCTTGCTGCTTCAAATGAACTCCAGATGTGCACCACTTTGTGTATCTGGCTTTACATGGGTACATTGAACTGGCAGGCAGGCTTTACAAGCAAGTGTCTTTAACTGCCAAGCCATCTCCCCAGCTCCCTGCTTATTAATTTTGAAGTTTTTTTTTTTTTTTAAATATGTGTACTGCTGGAGAGATGGCTTAGTGGTTAAGACATTTGCCTGCAAAGCCAAAGGACCCAGGTTCGATTCTCCAAGATCCAAGTAAGCCAGATATACAAGGGGTACATGCATCTGGAGTTCGTTTGCAGTGGTTGAAGGCCCTGGTGTACCCATTCTCTCTCTCTCTCTATCAAATATATAAATAAAATATATTTAAAAATACGTGTGTATATATATATATATGAATGTGTACTCAGTGTGTGTGTGTGTGTGTGCGTGTGTATACATGTGGAGGTCCAAGGACAACCTGGGGGTGTCCTCTCCTTCCACTTTGCTTGAGACAGGGTTTCTCTTGTTTCATTTCTGCTGCTTCATGCAAGCTTGTCTAGCTGGTCCATGACCTTCTCGATTCTCCTGGCTCTTCCTCCCATTGCCCTAGGGACACTTGGGTCACAGGCACGTGTGCCACTTTGTGTCCAGCTTTATGTGGGTGGTGAGGAATTGAGCGTGGACAGCAGGCTTGTAAGTAAGAGCCTTTAACCTCTAAGTCATCTCCCCAGCCTTTTGTCTCTACTTTTAATTTTTTTAATTTATTTTTACTTTTGTTTTTCAAGGTAGAGTCTTGCTCTAGCCCAGGCTGACCTGGAATTCACTATGCAATCTCAGGGTGGCCTCAAACTCATGGCAATCTTCCTACCTCTGCCTCCCAAGTGCTGGGATTAAAGGCGTGTGCCACCACACTCAACTGTCTCTACTTTTTCTAAAACAAAAAATATTTATTTATTTATTTGCAAGCAGAGAGAGAGAGAGATACACTGAGAGAGAATGGGCACACTAGGGCCTCCAACTGCTTCAAATGAATTCCAGATGTATATGCCACTTTATGCATCTGGCTTTACATGGGTACTGGGGTACTGAGCCCAGGTTGTTAGGTTTTGCAGGCAAGTGCCTTAACCGCTGAGCCATCTTTCCAGCCCGTCTCTACTTTTTAGAAGCTCAGTTCACCTTGGGTCCTGTGCCACTCCTGTCATACCTGTCTGATATTGGGGAACCTTCCTCCCCTTCTCCCCACTAACTCATAAGCTTCAGATTTGGATGTCCCACCCACACTGACCTGTAGGCCATTCCAAGGTTGAAGGCTGAATGGCCATTGAATCTGTGTACTCTATCCCCTTTTCATATGTTTGAAACAGCCCCAAAGTCTTTGTTAGTTCTTTTTTATGCTGTCACTGGTCACATTCCTAAGCATTGGTTCCTAACCTAGTATTTTCCCACAACCACAGGAGCATCGTGCCATTCTGTATGGTGGTGAATTTTGGAAACACACATCTCACATTACAGCAGGATTGGTTTTCCAGCCAATGGAAATCGGATATTATTGTATTCGTTACTTTCCTTATTTCTGTGACAAAATATCTGACAAAAGCAACTTAAGAGAGGAAGGGTGTATCTTGGCTCATGGTTTGAGGTGGGGAGATCATCCACCATGGTGAGGAAATCATAGTGGTGGGAGCATGAGGCAGCCGGTCACAGTGCATCCTCCGAGGGTCAGGAAGCAGACAGAGGTGAATGCTGGTGCTCAGCTTGCTATCTCCTTTTTACTCAGTCCAGGCTCCCAGCCCATGGGATAGTGTCGTCCACATTCAGGGTGTGTCTTTCCACCTCAGTTAAAGCTCATAGACATGTCCAGGTGATTCTAAATCAAATCAAGTCAAGTTGACAATGAATATTAACAATCATACAAACTGATAGAAATGATTTTTTCCACAACAGCAATATGGCTGTGAATTGAGGGTTCTTCCTAGTGTAATACAGATGGATCAGACTAATGACTAATCTAATGATTCAGATTAGATTTTAGAAATCCAAAATCACAATGTTTGAGAGAGACACGATTGAAAGAAAAAAAAATGGAACTATTGAAAAGAAAAATGGAGAAAACTTAATAAGAACTTCAGTAATTTTCTTCTTTTTCTTTGTAGCTTTCAGCATGCAAATTCTAAGTACGGCAAGCTAATATTTCTTTCTTCTTCTTCTTTTTTCTTAGAGAGAGAGAGAGAGAGAAAATTAGTGCACCAGGGCCTCAGCCACTGCAATCGAACTTGAGACACTTGCACCATCTGGTGGGTACGTGCAACCTTGTGCTTGCCTCACCTTTTATGCGTCTGGCATACATGGGATCTTCAGAAAGATTGAACATGGGTCCTTGTGCTTTGCAGGCAAGTGCCCCAACCGCTAAGCCATCTCTCCAGCCCCAAGCTAACATTTCTAAGCATCTCATCTTTGGAGCTAGTTCAAGGGTACTGTTTGTTATATGCTGGTATATGTGTTCACTGGTAATGGAAATGTGATTGTTCTACATTGGTCTCTGTTGTCATCTGCTGCCGGTGTGGTATAACAGGACTCCCTACTGAAGACAGACCCCTGAGTCCCCATAGTCACACTGCACTGACTTGCCAAGCCTCTCAGTCTCTAGCCACGCTGGGATAATGGGGCCAGTCCTTCAGCCTGTGAACAAGGCAAATGTGGCTGAATACATGACCTTCGTGCAGCCCACAGCCAGACAAGGCCAGCAAATGTATCTAGGGCCCCCAGGGTAAAGTTATGCAGAAACCAACTCAAGTAGTGCAACTGGACAGACAGCGAGCATCCAGTACCCACAGCCTCACATTGCTGAGATGGTTGGTTGGCGTCTCGAGGACACAGAGAGATGCTAGATCACCTAAGGAGACCACTCTGAATCTAGGACCATCCCTCCTACCTCTTTCCCATTGACTCACTCATTCATCACTTTCCTATTTATTGAGACTTGACAATGAGCAAGAACTTTGGATTTTCGGGATATCCTGCCCTAGTCCCCTACTTCACATAGTTTGCAGTCTTGGGAGATACAGGCAGTCTGAGTCTGAATGAGGGAATAAAAGATCTCCAAAGATTTCCAATATACAACTAAAGGGGGCTAAGGTAGGCTGGCTGACTGGGATCCAGAGGGACCAACTAGCAGAAACTGCCTTGGTGGGAGGGTGTGATGATTAATCTTCATTGTCAACTTGACAGGATCTAGAATCACCTGGGAGACAAATCTCTGGGTATGTCTGAGAAAGTGTGTCTAAAATAGTTTAAGTGAGGTGGGAAAACCCAGTCTGAATGTGGGAACCACCATCCAATGGTCTGGGGTCCTAGACTGATTAAAAAGGGAAAAGCCAGCTGAGCAGTGTCATTCCTTCTCTAGTTCCCGATTCTAGATTCAGTGTGACTGACAGATATGTTCTAGCAGTGAGCAGGTGTAAGGAAGCCCGAAACCCAACCACATATCTACCAGAAGAGGAGGGAGAGCCCCTCCATGCTTATAAGAAAGGGTTGTGCTATCCTGCCGTGTTCCCCAGGGGCAAAAGGTCAATCAGATATAGCTAAATTCTGGGGCCAGCCTCAGGCAAGTGCTAGAAACCTGGGGAAACCTGTCTGTCTCGCTCTCACATGCTGAGGCTAGGGCGGCCTTCCCTGGCAAGGACAAGATGGGTACTACACATGAGGAGACACCTACAACCACAATGTGTCACTTAGTGCTTCCCCTACAGGGCTTGCTCTACACGATGGCCAGGTGGCCCTGGAATTAAAGGGTGGGGAACCTGGCACACAAGTCACACTGTTGGGCAGGGAGACAAGGCACAAGCCTCTCTGGGCTTATGCCAGCCCCAGGGAAATCCCCGATGGCTGTGCTTTCCTGACTCCCCTGCCTTGCGGAGCCAGGGGGAGCTGCGGGCACAGGGAATGTCAGGGTCCTGGCCCCCCAACATGAGGATGGGGGAGTCCCAAACCGCTGAGGACAGATGGGGACTTATAAGAAAATTTTAACTGTTTTAAGTTTACTTTATCTCTCTATGTCTCTAAGGAACTGCTAACAGACAACAGCCCAGCCCCAAGGTGTGTGTTTAGGTTGAAAAGCACTCAATACTAAGTTTGTCAGGAAATTTCTAAAACTTCTAATAATGTTCTAATCTGCTTTCACTTTTTTATTTTTTTATTTTTATTTATTTTATTTTGGTTTTTTGAGGTAGGGTCTCACTTTAGCCCAGGCTGACCTGGAATTCATTATGGAGTCTCAGAGTGGCCTTGAACTCACGACGATCCTCCTACCTCTGCCTCCCAAGTGCTGGGATTAAAGGTGTGCACCACCACACCCAGCTTTATTTTTTATTTTAGAGGGAGAGAGAGAGAGAGAACTGGCACACCAGGGCCTCAGCCACTACAGTCAAGCTCAGACACTTGCGCCACCTAGTGGGCATGTGCAAACTTGCGCTTGCCTCACCTTTTGTTTGTCTAGCTTATGTGGGAACTAGAGAGTTAAACATGGGTCCAAAGTGGGGCTGGAGAGATGACTTAGCAGTTAAGGCGCTTGCCTGCGAAGCCTAAGGACTCAGGCTCAATTCTCCAGGACCCATATAAGCCAGATGCACAAGGTGGCACATGTGTCTGGAGTTTGTTTACAGTGGCAGGAAGCCCTGGTGCATCCATTCTCTCTCTCTCTCTCCCTCCCTCCCCCTCTCTCTCTGCCTGTCTCTCAAATAAATAAAATAAAATCTGTATTTCAGAAAACTGATAAAAAGGGGTTCTAAAAATCAACAAATAATAAAATCTATATGTATGTTCTGAATAAATAGTGTAAATCAAGTCTGGTCTACTCTTTTTTTTTAATTCATTTTTATTTATGTATTTGAGACTGACAGACAGAGAGAGGAAGAGGCAGGTAGAGAAAGAGAGAGAGAATGGGCACGCCAGGGCCTCTAGCCACTGCAAACAAATTCCAGCCACATGTGCCCCTTTGTGCATCTGGCTAACGTGTGTCCTGGGGAATCAAGCCTTGAACCAGGGTCCTTAGGCTTCACAGGCAAGCGCTTAACCGCTAAGCCATCTCTCCAGCCCTGGTCTACTCTTTTATAAAAGATTATTTCAAAAAGCCTTTTGAGGACAATAAAAGCACTTAAATAGTCATACTAAAAGGTCTTAAGACAAAGACAATAAAAATTTTGCTGGTAATTATAATGAGATAAACTAGATAAAAGAATAAACAAAAAGCTTGGATATTAAATGCTTAATAAAAAGATTGTTACAGCCGGGCATGGTGGCACACGCCTTTAATCCCAGCACTCGGGAGGCAGAGGTAGGAGGATCGCTGTGAGTTCAAGGCCACCCTGAGAATACAGAGTGAATGCCAGGTCAGCCTGGGCTAGAGTGAGACCCTACCTTGAAAAGCAAAACAAAACAAACAAAAAAAGATTGTCACAAAATGGTCACATAGATTGTAAGGTAAAAGTATGAGTAGATTTAAACAAAAGGCTTGAAAAACAAAGTTGATTAATTAAGTCTTAAAATGCTTGATCAGATTACAGACTACTTGAGATTAAGATGACTATTAGCTTAGCATTTATATCAGACTAACAAAGAATGGCCCTAGCTGGTTACAGGATGTTAGGATACTCAGGTTGTAAATTTAAAACTTTAATTCACTGATGTTAATCTGGTCATAATAATAGTTATGAGGTTATAAAAGACTGACTTTAAAGTTCTCAACCAAGTTAGCCATGTTTCTCTATTTGTCAACCTTTTAGTATTTAATAAGGTTATTATATCTTAAGAAAAACCACTGTAACCTTAAGATGGTTCCTGTCTTATTCATGCTGTTTTACTGGGTAATTATGACTGAAATTATTGTCTAAGTCTAATAAAGGCGGTTTAGTCATTGTGACCTTGTTCTTAGGAAAACTGAGGAAGTGCCTTGTGTCCTAGGAAAACCTACAGTATCATCACAATGTTAATATAGTTTGTCTAGGCTTCATATATTCTACCAGTCATAAATATTGCTTTATGTTAAACTTAAAAATCATTCAATGATTAAAAGTACCTGATTAAGAAATTACTGTATGTCTGTCATAATGTCTGTAATGAATGTTAAAATCAAGCTAATTTAGCTCAACAAGGAACAGGTTTAGATTTATTCTTAAGCTATGTGTAATCAGTCTCAGTCAAGGTTTTACTTAAGTGATTTTCTCATTTCTGGGATCTTAAGTTCATTGTTTATAGAAATTTTGATATCTAAGACATGTTCCCTGTTCTAGAAAAATGATCTTAAACTGTGCTATTCTGCTTCCAGTTTGGGGGATGATTGGTACCTACATAAGTGTACAGACTAGCCAAAGTTGTTTTAAAACACAGATGCCAAATTTTTATACTGTCTTTTCTTTCCCTGACATACAGTTTCTAGATCAAATTAATTGACTTAAAGTTGTGGATAAAATATTGTTTCTAGGGCTACTAATATGTCCTTCCTGTACTTATAACTGACAGATACTTAAAAGATAAAATGTGTATGTTTTCTATTTACCAGATATAGCTTACACTATCACCTGACAACTAAACTTAAATGCTAATCAAAGTGATTTCCAAGTGTTGTGTCATTCTCTGAGCAGATCTGCTTTGCCAACCGATATGTTCTATCCCTCTTTAACTAAATCTGTTTTGCGAATTAGATGTGTACAGTCTCTCTGAAAGAGTAATGATTACATATAGAAGCCAAAGTCAATTAAAAACATCAGAGTTAAAAGGATAACCAATATTTTGGTTCTTGCTCCCAGGTCAAAAGGCCACAGGAAACAATAGAACACTTGCTAACTTCTAGCCTCTGCTAAATTACCCGTCTTCTTGATCAGGAAGGACACAGAGACCTGGAGATAGATTCCAAATCAATGTGTCTACAAGATGAGAGTCACATTAAAAAAAAAAAAAATCAGTCCTTCAGGCTTCCCAAAAGAGAGAGAGCCACTTGGTCAACACAGTATTGACTTACCCTAAAAGATGATAATGCTGAGAGTCATAAACTCCTCACAGGTCCCCAAAAGTCTCTCCTACAGAGCAGTGAATGACCCCTAAAATATAATAAATAGTTAATTTTGGCTGCCTACATGGTCTTAAACATTCAGTAAGAAAACATAACTACAAGTGATTACAATATAAACAAAGATTCAGCAAATAGACTGCCCTGCCTGATGCTGGCTTACAGTACTAAGCTATTAACTCATGCCTTCTGCCTCTGCCTGACTCTGATTAGTCAGCCACTGTTTGCCTTACAATCAGTAAGGACAATTTAGGATCTTTGATTTAGTTTACCTGATAGTTATTGATGCGTATTAGTCCAATCTTTCCTTGACATATCTTATTAAAGGAGGTATATCACTAAAGACACATCTCAGAGCCTAGCTCTAAGGTACATTTGGGGCAAATCTAGAGCCTAGCCCTAAGATATATACATATAATTTAGAGTTCTGACTGTTTGCAGTTTGATGGTGTCTCTTTGCTTAGTTTATAGAGGTAAGACAGATTCTCCTGCCATTGATGATGCTTCCTTCAAGATTGCAACACAAGGGGACCTATATACCTTTGGGAAATTAGGCTCACACCCATCAACCAAACAATCGAAAACCATCACACCAGAAATCAAGAAGACAGTGTCCTCAGCCAATTGTAACAGCTAACAGGTCACCAGGGATCCAGAGGATCCTCTCAAAGTCAAGCTCTGGAGGTCACCTGCCTCTGCTAAAAAGACTGTGGCCCTGCTCCAGGCACAATCCTGAAAGCTGACCGGTCCACACACGACAAAAGCCTGAGCAATTCAACATGAGATGCCGAAAAAATAGACATGATGTCCACCAGTCCTACTGGTGTTTGCTATGCCTGGTTAAAAAATATATATCTGCTTCTTATAACAATATAAGCCCTATTAAACTCTAAGTCAGAGATAATCAGACACAGAGATAAGATCCTAACTCCTTCCATTTGTTGGACCAATCAACTCATTTTATAACCTCGTGGGATCCATAAAAAAAAAACTTTAGTTCCAAAGGACTTTTATGTCTTTCACTCCAAAAAAGATACAATTCTTTACTATTGCCTTGTATTATATCATTTTCATTCCACAGAAATATCTGTTTCTTTTTGAGAAATGTGGTACCACCCTCTCCTTCTAACTGCAGCAATGCCCTGTGCTCTCTTCCTCACAATAGGTTTAGTCACAGTCACTCCTGCTGACTAATCTTGTACAGAGAAGGCCCTCTTGGCTCTCTTTCTTTGGCTTTATTTTATTATAATAATAATCCTTTTGTGTTGCCATCCATATTTTCAAAGACAATAATCATGAACCAGTTCCTGCTGCTGATAATTAAATTCAAGGTTTAATGGTAGCAATGTCAGTGTTCCCAAGAACTGATATGTGCCTGGCTCTCAAGGTCACGCTTACCCAAGACTCTGGTGGTCTTACAGCTGATGTACCCCAGACCTTGGGCTTGACCCCTATGTAGACTACATGGGGACACTGACTAGCTCCTTTAATGGGGCCTCTCATAATAACTATACTACTGGGACTTATGTTAAAACTTTATATTCTAAATGCTCTGTTCAGGTTCACCCAACCTAGGATGAAAATAATTAAAATACAGGTGATATGCCAGGAGTACCAGCCATTACATACAAATTCATAAGGTGTTATAATGATAAAAAATATGACAAAAAGCTGAAAGTTAAACTAATTTACTGAGTTACTGTAAAAGTTAATTGATAAAAAAAACTAACCTTATCTTTGTCAACAGTTAAAAAAAAAACAAAAGCTTCAAAAAGGGCTCAAAGGGAAGATTAAAAAAATACAGTTTAGACTAAAACAAAATAAAATAAAATTCATTGTTAGAGTAGCTTGACTACAAAAATAACTGACATACAAACTACCACATCTTGTTCGCCACTTACCCCTCCCCTTGACCATTAAAAACTATAAAATCGAAATAAAATCTCAGCTGGGGGCCAGAGCTTCTTTAGAGGACCATCTCAAGCTCTTTGACCTACAAATAAATAAAATCCTCTGCTTTCACTCATACCGATGTTAAAATAATCTTTCCAGATAATTTCTGCAACACTAGATTGATTAAAAAGGAAAAAGCCAGGGCTGGAGGGATGGCTTAGCGGTTAAGGCATTTGCCTGCAAAGTCAAAAGATCCTGGTTCCTTTCCCCAGGGACCCACGTAAGCCAGATGCACAAGGGGGTGCACATGTCTGGAGTTCATATGTACTGGCTGGAGGCCCTGGTGTGCCCATTCTCTCTCTCTCCCCCTTTCTCTGTCAAATGAATAAATAAATAAATAAATAAATAAATAAATAAATAATTTTTTTTTTTTAGAAAAGGAAGAAGCCAGCTAAGCCGTGTCATTCCTTCTCTACTACGTGACTGTAGAGGCAATGTGACTGATAGATACGTTCTACAGTGAGCAGGTGTAAGGAAAGAGATTTCAGGCGAGTTCGGAAGAACAAAATGGATAAGAATTTCAACTGCAAGAGCAGACTTTATACAGAGCCTGAGAGGGGCGTCTTGGGTTCCAGTGTCACTGTGACCTTGGAATGAATGCGCCATGTAGTGCTTGGCTGGGAATTTGTTTGTTTGTTTGTTTGTTTTTGAGGTAGGGTCTCTCTTTAGCTCAGGCTGATCTGGAATTCACTCTGTAGTCTCAGGGTGGCCTCAAACTCACTGTGATCCTCCTACCTCTGCCTCCCGAGTGCTCATTGCCCGGCTCATTGGCTGGGAATTTTTAAGGCTTCAGAGTGTGGTGACAGAATGAGAAAGGCAGAAGCGAGGAGGTGGGAGAAGCAAGTTGCCTTCTCAGATAAGCTGCTTCCCCGGGGGTCATTGGTAAGCAAGCTGTTTTCCACTGCTCAGGGCTGTATGGGGCTGTTTGTAATCTCTAGGCAGACTTTCTGATGCCCAGAGTCTGTTTGTTGGCTCCTTCAGCAGGTGCCCCGTCTTTTGCTGCCGTGATACACTGAACTGAAACTGTAAGTAAACATAAACCCTTCATTAAGTTGCTTTTGTCAGGTATTTGTCATAGTAACGAGAAAAGTACCTAATGAAGTGGTCACTTACTCTAAAAAGCAGGCTAGCAAGAGGGCAGAAAAGAGCCACTAAGTATACCCAGGTAATGTGGACTGTCATTTAATTATAGACCCACCTGTACAAGACCCCTGTCCCCACATGGGGTGGACAGGGCACTTGAACCTCAGATGTGCTTCGAAACTTCCACCCTGGAAGAAGAAACCATGCACGGCGTAGGACCAGATCCCAGGAGTTTCCACACTGTTCTTGTGACAGTAAACTTAAACCAAGAATTTTGATCCAAATAAGTAACAATAGAAATACACCTAGGGCCTCTTTTTCATATGAGAGAGAGGGAGAGAGAGAGAGAGAGAGAGAGAGACAGAGAGAGAATGGGTGCGCCAGGGCCTCCAGCCATTGCAGATGAACTCCAGACGCATGCACCCCCTTGTACATCTGGCTCACGTGGGTCCTGGGGAATCGAACCTGAGTTCTTTGGCTTTGCAGGCAAACACCTTAACCACTAATATATCCCTCCAGCCCTTTTTTTGTTTTTTCCAGGTAGGGTTTCACTCTGGCTCAGGCTGACTTGGAATTCACTATGTAGTCTCAGGGTGGCCTCGAACTCATGGCGATCTTCTGAGTGCTGGGATTAAAGGCATGTGCCACCACACCCAGCTAGGGCCTCTTTTTAAGTATAGAGCCAGTTTTTAGACCTTATCTCACAAGGCAACTGCCTGCAAAAGACCCTCATGCTAACTGCCTTTCTGCTTCTGTAAGCCTGCTTGTCACTGAGGAATTTTCGCTCATGTCCTGGAGTCACGTACATAGTAAATTCAACCCCCCCCCCAATGATATAAAAGGTCAGAAATGACCCTAGAGGGACTATAAATGTAAACTGAGTGACTGTGGCGTGGGGCTCCGGCTTGGGAAATTATTCCCAAGTCTTCCGAGTCTCCACACTGCCTCTAGTGTTTGGTTTGTGAAGTGCAACCGCAGCCCCTCCGCAGCCGGTGATTGCTGAAAGGCTGGCCTTTGAGCCACAATCTCTGCAAGACTCAGCTGTGGCAGGGAGTGGCCAAAAAATTACTGGTAGGTGCCACCTAGTCTTTGTCCTCGATCCAGACTCCGTGGGCTGTGTGGCCTGTGCTATCAGACTGTGTTCCGCCTGATGGACCTGCAGAGTAGAGTGGACAAACATCTGAGACTTCAGGAAACTGTAAGATGTCCCAGGGCACTCTGTTAGTCAGGCCCACCAAGTTGGCTTGATCACCTCCCAGCAATTTTATAATTGCCTCAGTTAAGGCCTCCTCAGAGGGAGGTAGATGTCTGGAGTGTATGTGAAAGGGAATACACGTGGTATTAATGTGTGTGTGGCTGCACAGCCCTGTGGCTACGGAAGCTGAATTTCTGTGACAACCTCTCATTTTAAAATATTTTTTCCTTTCCTCTACTCATCAGGTCCACTGGTGAGCTGAACAGCCTGCTTAATATATCTAGAAAAAGAGTGTATTGCTCCAATCACAGAAAACTACCTATGCCAATTTGTGTTTGCACCAATCACAGCATTGTCCCTTTTCTATCAGTCACAGCAGTCCCTCTGCTAGGCCACAGGGGAAATGGTGTCACTCTGGCCTAGGTAGAAATGGTTACAGGGTCACTCCCACACATTTCACCATGCACTACACTCAAGTCCAAATGGATCAAAGATCTCAATATAAGACCAGAAACTCGAATACTACTGGAAGAAAATTTAGGAAGTACATTCCATGATATAGGAATGGAAAAAGACTTCCTGAACAAAACCCCAGTAGCTCATGAACTTAAACCATCACTCAACCAATGGGACCACATGAAGCTGAGGAGTTTCTTTACAGACAAGCATACAATTAGCAAAGCCAATAGATTACCCACAGAATGGGAGAAAATATTTGTGGGTTATCCAACTGATAGAGGACTAATCTCTAGAATCTACAAAGAACTCAAAAATCTAAACAGTAAGAAGTCAAACACCCCACTCACAAGATGGGGCAAAGAGCTGAACAGGCAGTTCACAGAGGAAGAAATAGAAATGGCAAACATACACTTAAGAAAATGTTCATCATCCCTAATCATCAGAGAAATGCAAATTAAAACAACTATGAGATTCCACCTTACCCCAATAAGGATAGCAAGCATCAAAAAATCAAATAAAAATAAATGCTGGCGAGGATGTGGAGAAGTAGGAACACTCATCCACTGTTGGTGGGAATGTAGGATGGTACAACCACTTTGGAAAGCAATATGGAGACTTCTGAAAAAGCTGAGTATAGAGATACCAACAGGCCCAGTTATTCCCTTACTGGGCATCTACCCTAAAACCTTCAAACCACAGACTAAAGAGATTTGCTCAACCATGTTTATAGCGGCTCAATTTGTAATAGCTAAGAGCTGGAATCAACCCAGATGTCCATCACTAGAAGAATGGATAACTAAGATGTGGTATATCTACACAATGGAATTCTATACAGCAGTAAGAAAAAATGACACAATGAAATTTGAGGAAAAATGGTTGAACCTGGAACAGATCATTCTCAGTGAACTTACCCAATCACAGAAAAAAAATCGCCACATAGTCTCACTCATCTACAGCACCTAACCTGAATCTACCGAAGATACCTTACATACCCAGCAAGCATCTCCTAGATTAGACACTAGGATGGAAGGGGAGGGAGGGGAGGGCATCAAAGGGGTGGGAAACACAAATCTAGACCCAAACGGCAATGGTACCATAATCTTCTACTTACTAAAAGATAGACCAAATGGCTGATCCTTCACCAGGCCCTTACAGGGAACACCTGAACCACAAGACACTGGAGAGGGTAAGATTAAGACTAACCTTAGTCTCCTACATCTTCCCTCCCTCACTTCCCCTCTCCCTGTCTCTCTCTCTCTCTTATCTCTAACTCTTGTATATTAGTTATCTTTTTCCTCCTTTTCTTAGTGGGCACTGACCTGTAACTCCCAGAACCAGCATGGGGCTATCATCCACAATGAGCTTTTGATCAGAGAGACCTACAAGGTTTCCTAAAAGACAGACAGATTTCTGTCAGAGTACTTGATGACCCACCAAAGGTTAGTGGTAAGACCCTACTGCTGAAGATACCTTATGTGATTGACATGCAAATTAGAATGGCATGGCTGGAAGTTGGATGAGAGTCAGTCCCCAGACAGTCAGCGCGTCTAGTGCCAGAAGGTGCTACATGGGCGACTGGGGGAAATTGACCAATATCTATCGAAGCAACGCATGGTCTAACCTACTTAGCAGCAAATAACTTATTGTGATGCCCACACAAGTGCAGTGGTGGCACACAGCCATGGTGGGGAACCAACTGCTCTCAATTTGGCTAACTGATCCCCTCACTGGTATGGGACCCATAGCTGGAGCTGGGAAACAAGTCAGAACCATATCCAAACATAAGCCCACTCTCCAGTATCAACCTACTATCAATTGTGGGCTACAAGAGGGCCTACACCTATTAAATTCTCTATTAAAAAAAAAAAAAGTAAGGGTTATCTCATTTGTCCTGGTGCTAACTTACTCTCCGTTGGAGAATCTGCTTCTCTTTTTCAGATAGATGTAGACCCTAAGGAGAGAGCCACCCCATCATACCTCAAAAGGGCTCCGGCTGAAACTAAGAAAACTTCGAGAAACAAGCAAGGGGGCTGTTTTTCCTGATGAACCGGACGCCAGCACAAGGGGGAAGGAGATCAGCATAGAGAAAAATCAACCCCTACCAAATCAGAGAGCCAGAGCCTCAGAGGCCCTCAACACCTCATCACTGAAGCAGACCAAAAATGAAGCCAACATGGCTCAGGGAAATTTTGCGGAAGAGGGGGCGGAAAGAATGTCAGAGTCACATGTTGGGTCATGATATGCAGAGACATTTAGCTTACCCATAACTGTGGGCTAACTCCACAATGCATGACCCGTATACCTCAACAAGGATGGGCCAAGGGGAGGGGGTAGGTCACGGATGAGCCTAATAATGGTACCAAACTGACTGTATTTGCTGAATACAGAACTGACTAATAAAAAAAAAAAAAAGAAAGAAATGGTTACAGGGTCACCTAGGCTAATTCCTGAAGACTTGTGATGACGAAAAGTTCAGTATAGAGCTAAAGAGATGGCTCAGTGGTTAAGTGTGCTTTCTGCACAAGCATGAGGGTCTGAGACTGCCGGAGTTCAAATCTCCAGATCCCACATCAACAGTTTGGGGGTGGCCATGTACACCTGTAACCCCAGTTCTGCAGGGGAGCAGAGACCAGAGAATTGAGAATCATCAGAGCTCTACAAGCTCCCGAATCAGTAGACTCTAGCTCAAAACAAAACCCAAGATCAGGTGGAAGAGTGATGGAATGGGGCACCCATTGCTCTGCTCTGGCCGTGGGCAAGCTAGAGGTGCACTTAAGAAGTGCCGCATCTGGGCTGGAGAGATGGCTTAGTGGTTAAGTGCTTGCCTGTGAAGCCTAAGGACCCCAGTTCGAGGCTCGATTCCCCAGGACCCACGTTAGCCAGATACACAAGGGGGCGCACACATCTGGAGTTCGTTTGCAGAGGCTGGAGACCCTGGTGCATCCATTCTCTCTCTCTCTGTCTCTTTCTCTCTCTGTCTGTCGCTCTTAAATAATAAATAAACAAAAAAAATTTAAAAAGAAGTGTCACACTACTCGATACACGTACACACTCACACACGCACGCATGCACGCACACACACTCACTCACTCACTCACTCACTCACATATGGAAAAAAGCCCAGTATCAACTAAGTCCAGTTTTGAGAGTAAAAAAGCTTTCCTTGGCTCTGGATGGCCTTAGTTTAGGGGTGCTGGACACTTACTGGTCACTAAAACTTCCCAAACCAGTGGCTCTGAAATTCTTGTCTTGTGACTCACAAAGAAAAACTCAGGACGAGAGCAGACACAGTAGAAGGACAGGTTAAACAAGGGTTTTATTGGAACATAAAGCAGAAAGTGAAAATGAGTCTACGAAAATAAGGCAGAGGAACTCCTAAGCTGGGAGGGGTCGTAAGCAGGTAGCCAGTTAGTGACATGGATTGGGGAGGGTATACCTTTAAGGATGTAAATTAAGTAACAAGTTGAGGTGAATCGGATTGGTTAGTGGGGATATATGTGGGCACTTCTGATAGGCTGGTGATTTGACACCCTTGGGGATATAAATTAAGCATCAAGTTGGTGCAGTTTGGATTGGTTATTTCCAGTGTATGTGAGGGGCTCCTAACAGGCTGATGTGTTCGACAAAAGACTGATTATTTTGTATAGGTCAACGGACATCCTGGAGAGTCAGCCTAAGTCAGGGCTTTTGAGACCTTTTGGAAGTCAGACCTTTTTTCATTGCATTTTAGTTCTCAGACTCTGCTTTCTGGACCCATTATCTAATCTCTGTGCTCATTGGCTCTTTCAAGCCACATAGATTATCTGCTTATTCTTTTTGGACCCTGAATAGCTGCCTACAAAATGGGGCTACCTAGGCTGGAGAGATGTCTTAGCGGTTAAGGCGTTTGCCTGCAAAGCCAAAGGACCCAGGTTTGATTCCCCAGGACCCACGTAACCAGATGCACAAGGTGGCGCATGTGTCTGGAGTTTGTTTGCAGTGGTTGGAGGCCCTGGCATGCCCATTCTCTCCACCTCTCTCTCTCTCAAATAAATAATATTTCTTATAAAAATAAAACAAAATGGGGCTTCCTTACTGCTAATTTCTGTTACTGTTTGAAACAGTCCTGGCTGGAGCTGTGCCTCCCGAGCCCACAGCAAAGCAAAACCAAATCTTCATGCCCTTTCCTCAAGGCATTTGTTGGGTGGTCGGGGCAGCCGTTGCTGGCATGCATAGGGAGGGCTGGCTATTTCACTGATGGTCCATTTCTTCAGGACAGCAAAGAAAAGTCTGATAGCTGAAAACTAGGGAGTCAAAGTGCTCCCCGCCACAACAACTTTATCTCCTTATAGGACATTGCAATAAGAATTTAAAGAATTTGTGGGGGGGGGGGCTAGAGTTATGGCTCAGTGGTTAATGGCACTTCCTTGCAAAATCTGACAGCCTGGGTTTGATTCCCCAGTACCCATGTAAAGCTAAATGTACAAAATGGTGTGTACATCTGGAGTTTGTTTGCAGTGGCAAGAAGCACTGGCATACCTATTCTCTCCCTCTCTCTCCTTGCAAATAAATAAGTAAAATGTTTTGTTTTGTTTTGTTTTAAAAAAGAATTTAAAGACTTTGGGCTGGAGAGATTTCTCAGTGGTTAAAGGCGCTTGCTTGCAAAGCTGATGGCCAGGTTTGATTCCTCAGAACCATCTAAAGCCAGAGGCATAAAGTGGCATAAATGTCTGGGGCTTTCAGTGGCAAGAGGCCCTGGAGTGCTCATTCTCTCACTCCTTGCAAGTAAGTAAATAAAATTTGTTTGAAAAAGAATTTATCACTGACACTAATAATGATTTTTTTTAAAACAATGCTTTAATAATACTTAACATCTGCCCAGGGCCCAGGGACAGGTGTCCCCTCTCCTCTGTCTCAGACTCACCTCAGGCCGAGGCAGACCTGCACGGGGAAGCGGCAGCCTGATGCGGCTGCCTCCAGATTGCCTAGAGGGCTGGGCTGTTCTTGGCCCTGGTTGCCCAGTTTAGCTTTGTTCTTCTCCCCTGCTGCAGCCAACACACCTGTGCCCGGAGGCCGTGGGAGCCAGAGCACCCTGTGCCACACCTGTGGGGGCTGTGTAGACATTAACAGAACACAGCTTGTTATCACCTCCCACAGGCTCCTGTCAGTCTGACCCCGGTGTCTGGTTTTCGGCCATTACACACACCACTACCCCAGAGCCTCCTCCCCGTCTTGGCTGCCCTCAGTTGTCATTTAGGAGCTGTCTTCATGGGCACTCTCTGACTCAGGTTCTATTCCAGGTGTGTGGGAGCTGTACCCTAAATGTAGTGACATCCCCCAGGCCAGTGTGGCCTACCCAGCTATAGGTCTGATCTATATGATATGCAAGTGGCTTCTGGGGAGCTAAATATCTTCATGCAGAAGCACTGGGGCCAGTGTTGGAAAGACAGGGTGGAAGGGCAAGGCTCAAACTGCTAGACGACTCAGGGTACAGATGTGACATTGAGAGCTGTCCTCCTGGCTTGGTGAGACAGAGCGAGGGCCAAGGATCTCATGGAATTACAGCAGGGCTAGTGTGGATCCAGGGACCTGGTACCCACCATCCTGCCAGTCCTTATTTCCCCTGTTAATTTCTTTTTTGTTTTTTTAAATATTTTTTATTTTTTATTTATTTGAGAGCAACAGAGAGAAAGAGGCAGAGAGAACATGTGCGTGCATGAGAGAGAGAGAGAGAAAGAGAGAGAGGCAGAGAGGAGAGAGAATGGGCGCTCCAGGGCCTCCAGCCACTGCAAACGAACTCCAGACGCGTGTGCCCCCTTGTGCATCTGGCTAACGTGGGTCCTGGGGAATAAGAGCCTCGAACCGAGGTCCTTAGGCTTCACAGGCAAGCGCTTAACCACTAAGCAATCTGTCCAGCCCTCCCCTGTTAATTTCTAAGTGGCCACATAACAGTTCAAGTTAACTGCCACAGCTTGTTCTACAGTGGATGCAAGAGGTCAAAGGCACTGGCTGTAGGGGGCCTTTGGCTGCCTTCCCAGAGGGCACAGGATGTGTGTGGACAGATTGGAGGCCGAGCTTTCTAAGGAGACTGGCCGCCACAGAGCAGAAAGGAGCATAAGGGTGTGGGCTGCAGGCCAAGGAACTGGCCAAAGAGGGTGGTGCTGCTCCTTCTGGGCCCGGGCCTGGCACTGAGCCTTGCCTTGGCGCAGTTGCTCAGCCCTCAAGCTATTGTGCAGAGCAAGTACGACCTGGCCAGGGTGGGCCAGGCCAAGCTTTGGGGCACCTGTCCTCCATCAGCTTAGGATCTCCGACTAGAACAAGGGCGGCTTTGCCACGGGAGCCTGTTTTCTGCTCCAGCTGTGACAGCAGCCAAAGAGAGCCCTTGGGAGGACAGAATAGCTGGGGAGGACAGAAAGGGGCCTAGAAAGATAGAGGGGCTTAGGAAGCGAAAGGGGCCTTAAAGGATACAGGGGCCTAGGAGAACAGAGGGACCTGGGGGCATGGAGGAGCTTGGGAACACATAGAGACCTGGGAGGATAGAGGGACCTGGGAAGGCAGAAGGAGGCCCCAGCTGGAAGCTGGCATCCAAGCATGGCGTTGAGGGCTGAGCAGCCCCAGGGCATCCCAGGGCTCCTCACCATTCAGTCTCTTCGTTCAGATTTCAGGGATCTGGTCCTCTATTTCCATGGCCTCGGACAACCTGACAGGCACCGGAGCAGACGGGGACCTGAGAGTCTTCATTGGGAAAATCCAATTCTTAACCAACGGCAGCCTGAAATTTGACTTCCACTTCACGTGAGTGTCGTCTGTGAGCTGGAACTGCGCCTCCTCGGGGAACTGACACATGCGCATACTTGCTGGGCTGATGTGTGAACTGTGCCTAGCTCATCCCTGGGGGCCAGGATGTTGAGGACTTGAGGAGGGGACGTCTCCACAGACAGTGGGCTGACCCAATGCTGTGTTCTGTGCTGGTCCCCTGCGAGGTGAACTGAAAGACCCCTTTTGAGATTGGGAGTGGGGTGGGGTTAGGGAGGCTAGGATGTTAGGATGGGGTCACTTTCTGCCATGACCCCCTCAGGGGCTGGCACTGATTCTGCGTCTCCCTTGGGCTGGCTTCCAGGGTGCAGGGGCAGCGCGAGAGTGTGGTCATAGTCAGCAAGAAGACGGAGAAGGATGGGGAGTTCTCCTTGGCCTGTGAGTGGGGAGCTCCATTCTTCCTGGGCTGGCAGGCAGGATCTCCTACTGCTGAGGCCTTAGGTGGCCTGGTGAGCACTGACTCAGGGGGCTTTATGGACCTCAAGAGCACCCAGCCTGAGAGTAACTCAGGGGTCCCCAACCTGGCCGCTTCTTTAGCTGTCACTAGCCTGGACCCACTAGGGTGGCAGGGTGCTGTGCTAGGGCTCAGGGAGGCAGCACATGGGCATCAGGGCTGCAAATAGACAAAGAAGAAACCAAAAGGCAGGTTTCATGCTGCCAACACGGTCATGCGCACTGGGCGCACAAACGTCCCTTCCTTCCAATGGCTGCTTAACCAAGGTCACAAGTGGCCTAGTAAAGCAACACCCAGGCCAGAAGCAGCAGGGGTGGGGGGCGGGATGGGACAGGGCAGGGGGCTGTACTGAGCCACATCTCCATGCAGATGAGGGGCACAACAAGGTGCTGCTCCCAGAGACTGACTACACCCCATACGCCATCTTCTACGTGCAGAACTTCAAGACCGGGAGCCAGGACCCAGTGCTGGCTCTTTATGGTACTGTCTGCATGGGGAGCCTGTGAGGGCCGCCTGGGAAACCCCTCCTCTGAGAGCAGGCCCAGGTGTGGGTGTGACGTTTGGGGAGACAGTTCCCAGACACATGATGGAATGAGGCTTCAGGAAACTGCCCCCTCCCCATGCCTGGTACAAACCCTGTCTTCTGTCAGCCCTGCCCGTGTCCCCTCAGATCATCCTGATACAAAGTCCCAAATCTGTCCTCAGGGCGCATCCCAACTCTCAGCACCCCCTTCCTGAAAAGGTTTGTACAAACCTGCAAAAAAATATGGACTGAGCCCAGAAAATATCATCAACATGGCAGACCAAGGTAGGGCTCCGCTGCTGTGGCCCAGAAAGGGCATGGGGAAGGGAACATTTCAGCCAGACCCATTTGGCACAGAGGTCCTGAGGGTCACTGGGGAGACCAAACTGTCTGACAGCTCCTTGTCTCCCCAGATACTCGCTACAACAGACCATAGGGGAGCCATCCAGTCCTTCGTGTGCGTGAGCTTCGACATGGGGGTGCTGGGCAATTCAGCCTACAGGCTTTTCCAGATAAAGCCTTATCTCTGGGTCCCAGTATAAGGACAGACATATCTTTTGGGAGGCACCATTCAATGCCCCCAAGTCTCTTCTCAGAAATGGTCCTTGGCTTCAATAAAGATCACCTCCAGAGACTGGCCCCAGAGCCACCTCGCTTGGGGAGAAGCAGATTCCTAAATGATCCTTCATGCGGGTCTCTGAGGTTTTTAGGAGACACCGAGCCTGCAGGACCTGATGTTCCCAACACCCTGCTAGGCCCAGGTTCCCCTAGGGAATTAACTAATAGCTTATAGCTGGGATAAGATCCCGTCCCCCGTCCCCCCTCCCCCTCCGTGTTTTGGCGAACACATGGGATGGAGCAGCCAAGCTGCTTGGCACCTTTCAGAGATGTGAAAACTGACTACACTAGGGGTCCACACAGGCGTCTATAGCCGCTCTGCTCATGACCAAACATGAGACAGGGCCCACACAGGTGACAAACTTTAGCCATCCAAGCCCATGGGTCAGCATAAAAGAGAACAACGCAGATGGCTTCATGCAAGTTATGCAGAGTGAAAAGTGCAGTCCAATGGGCAGAATTGTAGGAAAAGGGGATAGATTGGAAGGGGTGGGGTCAGGAAGCAGAAGAGGTGATAGTTACAAAGAGGCTGAAGGACAGTCCTTGTCATGCCCAAATGTACTGTGACTGGGCCGCCCATCGTGGTGGATTCACAGCCCTGCAAGTGTTGTAAGATGCTCACTGCTGAACATGCACATGCACATACGCTCATATATGTGTGTTCACTCAGATACATAGTCGGCCACATATGTACTTCTTCCACTCAGCCCTCTGTGCACAGGAAAACTGCTTCAGGGCAGGATTCATGAACTGTGTCTGGTGGGACGTTGTCTTAAGGTTGATCAAAAGTTACCATGGGTGGGCGGGGGGGCTGGAGAGATGGCTTAGCAGTTAAGGCATTTACCTGCAAAGCCAAAGGATCCAAGTTTGATTCCCCACTACCTATGTAAAGCCAGATCACAAAGTGGCACACGCGTCTGGAGTTGGTTTGCAGTGGCTGGAGGCCCTGGTGTGCCCATTTTCTCTGTCTCCCTTCTTTCTCTGTTTGCAAATTAATTAATTAATTAAAATTAAAAGTTACCATGTGTGGTAGTTTGATTCAGGTGTCTCCCATAAACTTAGATGTGCTGAATGCTAGGTTCCCAGCTGATGGAGATTTGGGAATTAATGCCTCCTGGAGGGCAGTGTATTGTTGGGGGCGGGCTTATGGGTGTTATAGGCCAGTTTCCCCATGCCAGTGTTTGGCACGCTCTCCTGTTGCTATTGTCCACCTTATGTTGGCCAGGGGGTGATGTTCACCCTCTGCTCATGCCATCACTTTCCCCTGCCATCGTGGAGCTTCCCCTCGAGCCTGTAAGCCAAAAGAAATCTCTTTTTCCCAGAAGCTGCTCTTGGTTAGGTGATTTCTACCAGCAATGTGAACCAGACTGCAACACCATGGGAGCCAGGTGTGGTAGCACATATCTTTAATCCCAGCACTCAGGAGGCAGAGGTAGGAGGATTGCTGTGAGTTTGAGGCCAGCCTGACACTACATAGTGAATTCCAGGTTAGCCTGAGCTAAGTGAGACCCTACTTTGAAAAAAAGTTATCATGGGAGTGTCTGGGAGACATTGAGATCACTTTTTATTCTTTCTTACAGTACATGTGAATCTCAATTCTCTCTAAATAAGAGGTTAAAATTTTTAAAAAACCCACATTTGTCCCCCAACTCAGCCAAGTCAACATGGATAGGTGCCCCCAGCTGTGGTGTCTCACCTCCCTTAGTCTTGGCTCTACACTGCCAGCCCCAGATCCTATCAACAGCCTCAGTTCTGCAACATCATCAGGATCCCAGGTTCCCTTCATGTCCCCAAGTCCCCTGGGACAGGGACACACATCCTTGGAATGTGCTGGTAAATGTTCTACCCACTGCTGAGTGGCCAAGATGAAGCTGCCTGGAGGCTTAGGATGGGGTCATGACCCCTCAGCACCCCCATTCTGAGTGAAGAGTGCGCTCACCCTGGAAGTTCCTGGCTGAGGCACACTGGCTGGGGTCGGCCCTGATCAGCTCTCTGTGGAAGATGCAGAGTCACCCTGTAGCCACTCTGCCATGGGTCCCCAACACCAGTGACTACTAAGATAGGAACTGTTGCAGTCAGGTTAGCATTGCTGGTGGAAATCACCCAATCAAGAGCAGCTTGTTGGGAAAAAGAGGCTTATATTTTAATATTTTATTTTTATTTATTTATTTGACAGAGAAAGGAGAGAGAGAGAGAGAGAGAGAGAGAGAGAATGGGCGCTCCAGGGCCTCCAGCCACTGCAAACGAACTCCAGGTGCATGCACCCCCTTGTGCATCTGGCTAACGTGGGTCCTGGGGAATTGAACCTGGGTCCTTTGGCTTTGCATGCAAACGCCTTAACCGGTAAGCCATTCCTCCAGCCCCAAAAGAGGTTTATTTTGGCTTACAGACTCGAGGTGAAGCTCCACGATGGCAGGGGAAAATGATGGCATGAGCAGAGGGTGAACATCACCCCCTGGCCAACATAAGGTGGACAACAGGAACAGGAGAGTGTGCCAAACACTGGCATGGGGAAACTGGCCATAACACCCATAAGCCCGCCCCCAACAATACACTGCCTCCAGGAGGCGTTAATTCCCAAATCTCCATCAGCTGGGAACCTAGCATTCAGCACATCTAAGTTTATGGGAGACACCTGAATCAAACCACCACAGGAACCGAGTGGACTGCTTTGGGATGGATGTTTGAGAAGCTGCCTGTCTTTGGACACTTTGACTTTGGGACATAGAAGTCTGGCAGAGCTTAGCACCCTTCTTGAGGGGCTCAGAGCTTGGAAGACCAGCTCTGTTGGGTGGAGGATAGCAGGCACTCCCAGACCAGCCCAGCTTCAGGACTTTTCTCCCGGCACTTGGTACAGCCTATTGAGCCACAGCAAGGAACACAAAGGAAGCTGCCCATGAGGTCATGGCCTGCTGGGGAGAAGGGGTGCCACTGGTGAGGAGAGGTGGCATTGGAGGGATGCTAGGAGGTGGCTAACTCTCGCAGGGGCTGTGTCCCACAGGGTGGACTGCTCCGTAGGTCCTGTCTTCTCTGTCACTCAGTGTGGCTCAGAGCCAACCTCATAATCGCTCATTGTTCCTGTTAGATGTGCTCCCTCCTCACATCCCTTGTCCACTTTCCAGTTTGTTTTTCTGTGTTGATTTTAATTGTCTATATTGGACACCAATGCATCTCTGCTTTCCTAAGGGGCAGAGAGCCCGCCCCGCAGTCTGTCACCTGCTTTTCCCCTTCCTGTTTTTGTCCCTTGTCATGTGGAAACTTTTTTAAAAAAATTTTGTTTTTACTTTTATTTATTTATTTGAGAGCGGTAGAGAGAGAAAGAGGCAGAGAGAGAGAGAGAGAGGGAGAGAGAGAAAGAGAGAGAATGGGTGCATCAAGGCCTCCAGCCACTGCAAACGAACTCCAAATGCGTGCACCACCTTGTGCATCTGGCTTACGTGGGTCATGGGGAATAGAGCCTCGAACCGGGGTCCTTATGCTTCACAGGCAAGCAGCTTAACCGCTGAGCCATCTCTCCAGCCCTTGTCTGCGTGTCACTCATGGCGTGCATGCGCACCGCTGTCAGAGCGCCTATACTTTTCCTTCTGTGCCCATATATCGAGCGCTCGGTTTCTGTCACAATAGGCCTCCTGTGCCAGCTGTTTGAACTTGCTGTGGTTTTCAATCCCTCTGTAATGCACCTCAGTTTCCACCCCTCCAAGCACGATAAGGGCACTGGCATCACAAGGTAATTACTGTGAGAACCAGGTCAGTGTATGAAGTTCTGGGCACTGAGGACGGGCGGGTTGGGACAACGAGTGCTTGAGGCTGGCAGCTGGGCAGAGGTGACCATGCCCAATCACTCACATTGCTCTAGTCAATGTGGGCTCACAGGGTGGCAGCGCAGTGTCTCCGGCCATCAGTGTATTCTGACTCGGATGCACAAACACTCTAAACTAAATAACCCAGAGCAAGCATGTTGCTCTAAGCTGGGAGCGAGGACAGAGGGTCAGGCTTGAAGCTGAGAACCCGTGATGGGGAGGAGTTGGGCTGTGTCTCAGAAGCTGGCCCATGAAAACACCCCGTTGTTGTTCTTGAAGATTGATGTTTCAAAACCAGCATCCTATCGGTGCCAGAAGGCATCGGACGGGGCCATGTTTGAACAATGGATCAAGGTTACCGTGGCCACTGCCCTGGGGACAAGGCACAGCTTTGTAGGCAGGGACGACCCAGTGGCCAGCCATGTTGACAAGCTCCCTGGTGGGTCAAGCTCACAGGAGGTCACAGGCCCTTCCCACTGAGAGGAAAGCAATGGAGCAGGGGGAGGAGGAAGGGGACCTAGATGGGGGTCACGATGAGCCCTGAGCTGCGTGGCTTGACCACCTAGGGCAGTGAGGGCATCGAGGAATAGAAGTAGTCCCCTTGTTTTTCTCCTGGAAGATATCCCCTCACAGAAAGAGACCCTGCGTCCCTGTGCCTACACAGATATGGGGTGGCTGACCGGGGGCCAAGGAGATTGAGCATGTGGCTCCAAGTGGCCTCAGAGGGACCCACAGAGGACAGAGTAGGTGACAGCAAGGCGGAGTTCTAGTCCCACCTCACCACCTCTCTGTCCTTTATCTGCCAAGCTCAACATTCACCCATGGACTGAGTTCAGCCTGGCACAGGTCAAAGTCAGTGTCAGACACGTACGCAAGAAGCAGGTGAACAGGACAGGGATAGGGTCAGGCTCAGAGCTCTAGGCCGGGGGAGGAGCCCCAAGAGGAGACCCCATAATGGGGGCAGGTGTAGGGAAGGCTGTTGTTCAGGAGGCACTAACTGGGGCCTTCCACTTCCTTGAACTTCCTCCCCACCCTAGGCCTCACCATGACCCCTAAAAGTGGTCCCTGGGCATTGGGTGACTGAAGATTGGGTGGTCTGCCCAGGCATGGGGCTCCATTGCTGCAACACTGATCCCTGGAAAGCGAGTGCTCAAGGGGGTCAGGGCTCCAAAGTCAGAGGGTGAGACTGTGAGAGGCAAAGCCAGAGCTGGGGCTGGGAGAGAAAGACAGGCTGATGGATGTGGGACATCATACAGCAAGGTCCCTCAGGGTCAGAGACCCCCAGAGTTCACAGGGTGAGGCAGAAAATGGAGTTTTGAGGTTGGGCCTCTGGGACAGGATGGTATATGATCTAGCTTACAGCTTCACTATTTTTTTTTTAATTTTTTTGATTACTTTTATTTATTTGAGAGTGACAGAGAGAGAAAGAGGCAGAGAGAGAGAGAGAGAGAATGGGCACACCAGCGTCTCCAGCCACTGCAAACAAACTCCAGACACGTGCGTCCCCTTGTGCATCTGGCTAACGTGGGTTCTGGGGAATCGAGCCTCGAACCGGGGTCCTTAGGCTTCACAGGCACGCGCTTAACCACTAAGCCATCTCTCCAGCCCGCAGCTTCACTATTTTGATCTCTGCCTTCACTTGCCTGTTCCTCATATTCCAAATGTCCATCCTCTTACACAGACGCTAGAATCTTCCCCACTTAGTATGACTTCAATGTAATGTTATATCTGCAATGACTATTTTTTTTTTCGAGGTAGGGTCTCACTTTAGCCCAGGATGACCCGGAACTCACTATGTATGTAGTTTGGCTGCCTCAGCTGGGGCTCTGGCCTCTGGTGTCCCAGGACCTGTGGTCACAAGGCTCATGGAGTCAAGCAGTGCCTTTGGCTCAGAGTTGTCAGGAACCTGAACCCCTATACTGTATGCGACCCATGATCTCTTTCCATGGCCTCTGACCTCCCAAGTATGTTGCAGTAATCGTGCAGGTGTAAACATACCCAATGTGATTGGGATGCCACACGGGCTCAGAAAGATTGCCTGGCTTATTATTAGCTGTTGATTTTAGAAATGGTGAACTTACCATTTTCAGTGTTCAGAGCAACAGAGGAGAGAATGGACAAGGGACGGCACTTCTGAGGAGTAAGTGCCCCGCACAGGGACGCAGCGGGAAAGCTCCCACGTGACCTCTGCAGGCACCTGACCACACAGGCCTATAGAGGGCATTACTAGGCCAGTAAGTCCTGAACTGTCTCCAAACCCGGGAGCCATGAGGATGCAGCTCGCTCTCTCTGGCCTCCGGACACAGGACAAGCCCTCTGAGGAGCAAAGAGGAGAGAGCTGGGTCAAGAGGCAAGCTGTCAGGGGAGAGGGCCTGAGCAGGTTCCTGGGCCTTCGTGAAATAGGCCCAGGCCCAGGACTGGCCCTGGGAAGTGCCAACACCCAGGTAAAGGGCTGAGGAGACGGTGCAGTGGTTAATGGAGCTTGCCTGCCAACAAACCAGGTAGCATGGGGGGTGGGGTTTGCTGGTTTTGATAGTGAAGGAGCCTTTCTTGTCTCTGGATGGGCTTAGTTTAGGGGACAGAGTCAGCTGTCACTGAAACAGTGAAACTGGAAGAATGACAAGTACAGACTCAGCAGAAGAGGAAGTCAAACACGAGTTTATTACCAAAGCAGAAAGTCATACAGGACTGCGCAGCTCCCAAACCAGGCAGGGACCCAAGCAAGGGTGTGCAGAGTGACATGAGTCAGAGCTTTTTATGCTCTTGGGGTTGTAAATTAAGTGTCAAGTGAAGGGAGTTTGGATTGGTTACTTGGGATGGATGTGGAGGCTCCTGATAGGCTGATGAGTCAGACAGAGGATTGGTTCCTTTGTATAGGCCAGCCAACACCCTGGGGAGTTAGTGCAAGTCAGGGCTTTTGACCTTTTGAAAGTCAAGGCTTTTTTTTTTTTTTTTATTTTAGTTCCAAGATTCTACTTTTTGGATATGTTATGTAATCTCTGTGCTCATTAGCTCCATCAGGCCATATAGATGACTGCTTATTCTTTTTGGACCTGTAAACTACCTACAAAATGGGGCCATCTTACTCCTAATTCCCATCAGTGGGGTCCAAATGAAACAGGGAGCTGGCCTAAAATGGGGTGCTGGGTTGCTCCCTGGAATCCCAAGCCCTGAGTTTGTGTCTGTTAATTAACCAAAGAATTGGCAATCCAGATTAAAGAAAATGATTTTTAAAAAATATTTTATTTTTATTTATTTGAGAGAGAGAGAATGGACACATCAGGACTTCCAGCGGTTGCAAATGAGCTCCTGACACAAGCACCACCCTGTGCACTGGCTTACATGGGTCCTGGGGAATTAAACCTGGGTCCTTTGGCTTTGCAGGCAAGCATCTTAACTGCTAAGCCATCTCTCTAGCCCAAGAAAATTATTTTTAAATCACCACATTTTATTTATATGTCACAGGGATGTGAGAGAGAAAAAAGGAAGAGGAAGAGGAGAGGGGAAATACACCGTGTGGTCCAGACGCCCATGTACATGAACATGGACCTTAGATTAAAAAGTAGGCCCAGTGTGGTGGCGCACGCCTTTATTCCCAGCACTCGGGGAGGCAGAGGTAGGAGAATCGCTGTGAGTTTGAGGTCACCCTGAGACTACATAGCGAATTCCAGGTCAGCCTGAGCTAGAGTGAGACCCTACCTCAAAAACCAAAAGTGTGTGTGTGTGTGTGTGTGAGAGAGAGAGAGAGAGAGAGAGAGAGAGAGAGAGGGGTTTTTAAAACGTGCACTTGGCCTGGAGAGATCGCTTAGTGGTTAAGACGTTTGCCTGCAAAGCCAAAGGATTCCAGTTTGATTCTTCAGGACCCACTTAAGCCAGATGCACTAGGGGGTGCATGCATCTGGTGTTCATTTGCAGTAGCTGGGGGCCCTGGCGCACCCATTCTCTTCCTCACTCACTCTCTCTGCCTCTTTCTCTCTCTCAAATAAATAAATAAAATATTTAAAAATTATAATTAAAAATAAATAGCCGGGTGTGGTGGCACATACCTTTTAATCCCAGCACTCAAGAGGCAGAGGTAGGAGGATCACTGTGAGTTCGAGGCCACCCTGAGACTACATAGTGAATGCCAGGTCAGCCTGGACTAGAGTGAAACCCTACCTTGAAAAACCAAAATAAATAAATACATTAATTAATTTTTTAAAATCACACTTAAAATGTACGCTTCCAAAAGTGATTAAAAGGTAAAATCAGTTTGGTGGCCTGGGCCACAGTGGCCCCAAAAACCTGAATTCCCCTTCCTCGCTTGTCCACTCACACTGGACACCCAAGAGGCTGGGAGTGGCTGGCCAGTCTGATAGCCAGTGAGTGGCCCAGCCTGGAAGCTAGGAAACAGCAGCCTGCCTAACACCTCAGGACGTTCTCGACAGGGTCTATGCAGCAGCCAGAACCAACTGTGGGTGTGGGAGGAACTGTGTGAAGGAGTTAGCAAACAGCCTAGACAGATGCCAGGGGATTTGCCCAGATGTGGAAGACTTGCAGACAAACCTGAGCCACAGTCTATTCAGAGATAACCAGGTGCCCCCTTTATCTTAGACTGTAAGAAAGCCACTTGCTGACTGGCCACCCCAGGAAACTAAAATAACTCCAGACAGCTTGCGGCTCTCACATCCTCACCTCTCCCTTCCTCATTTATGCAGCTAGAATGTCCCTACCCACAACTCCAAGGCTAATAAAACCTCCCAGCACATGCCACCCAGTGCATACTCTTGTTTCCAGGGTCAGAGTGCTGTTGGAACCTGAGGTGTCAACTTCTCAGGCCCTCCACTCTAAATAAAGCCTGCTCTGTACTGTTGGGATTCCTATCCATCTCTTCCTTCCAAACTCACCTCCAAGATCTTCCCTTACACTATGTACAGGGTTTGGGGTGTTATGGGAAACTGAGTCACACAGAGATGGTGTCAAAGATAGAGTGGAGAATCCGAAAATCTATTCATGTGGACATGGACTCAGGGGAATAACTTCAAGTGCCCGAGCACTGAGCTCTGGTGACTCACAGGTTTTATAGACAGTATGGCAGAAGTCTGACATCACCTTGAATTCTTTTTTTAAAAAAACTATTTTATTTATTTATTTATTTATTTATTTATTTGACAGAGAAGGGGGGAGAGAGCGAGAGAATGGGTGTACCAGGGCCTGCAACCACCGAAAATGAACTCCAGACGTGTGTGCCCCCTTGTGCATCTGGCTAACGTGGGTCCTGGGGAATTGAACCTGGGTCCTTTGGCTTTGCAGGCAAATGCCTCAACTGCTAAGACATCCCTCTGGCCCTTGAATTCTTTTATTTTAATTTATTTTATTTATTTAAGAAAGAGAGAGGGAAAGAGAGAAAGAGGTAGATAGAGTGAGAGGGAGAATGGGCACACTAGGGCCTTCAGCCATTGCAAACAAATTCCAGACACGTGCACTACCTGGTGCATCTGGCTTACATGGGTCCTGGGGAATCGAACCTGCATCCTTTGGCTTTGTAAGCAAGCACTTAACTACTAAGCCATCTCTCCAGCACCACCTTGAATTCTTTTTTTTTTTTTTTTTTTTTTTTTGAGGTAGAGTCTCACTCTAGCCCAGGCTGACCTGGAATTCACTATGTACTCTCAGGGTGGCCTCGAACTCGTGGCGATCCTCCTACCTCTGCCTCCCAAGTGCTGGGATTAAAGGCATGCCCCACCATGCCCAGCTTCACCTTGAATTCTTTACACTATTGGTGGGTTACAAATTTCTAAGGTTACATGATTTAGGGGCACATAAAAAAATTCCTTCACAATAAGTCAATGATAAGAAAGTCCAAATGTAGAACAGAAAGCTGTGTGTTCAGGGGTGTTTGTGCCCATGGCTGCACTGACCAGACAGCATCCACGCTGCGTGGACAGGAAGGAGACTCAGAGTCATGCAGTCTCCTTGGTGAAGTTTGTGCAATAGACACTTGTGCTTTGGAGTATCATCTGGGCGTGGTTTCTCTGTTAAATTTCTTCTACCACAGGTACAGGGTGGGCAGGGTCCTGGGCCCCTTACTGGCCCCTTTTGTGACCCTCAGCTCTCTAGGAACTGGTGCCTGGCAGCCTTAGCTTCCGACAACTTGGCCCTCATCCAGCCTGGTGGACACTCTCCCAAGTTTTCCTCAAGTCTGTGTGTGAATAAGGGGGGCAACTTTCACAGGGACATCCCTGTGCGAGTTCAGAGTGAGAGGCAGGGTGTCACTGCAAACAAACTCCAGATGCGTGTGCCACCTTGTGCATCTGGCTTACATGGGTACTGGGGAATCAAACTTGGGTCCTTAGGCTTCACAGCCAAGTGCCTTAACTGCTAAGCCATCTCGCCAGCCTGCAACTCCTCTCTGTACTCCAGCACCTGACCCCCACGGCACCCTGTTGTTCTCATAGCACCCCAGTTCTCCATGGCATTTGATGTCCCCAGACTCCTGACTGAGGTGCCAGTTATGGAAGGCCACTCGCTCCTTGGCCCGTGACCTCACTGCTCACAGCCCCTGCCATGCTATAGCCATCCCTGCGGCCAGCAAAGGAGGTCCCTAGTTGTAACGAAGTGCTCGGGGTTCAGGAAAGTTCTTGAACCCCAAACCTTAGGTTTGTTTGTAATTTTAATCAAACAATTGAATAAAAGGTCTGAGAAGGATAATTATTAAATTATTATATTTGAGGAAAATACAGAGCCAAGGAAAGACCCCTGTGTGGCTAGAGATCCCATGTGGTGGGCCTGGGAAAACTGTGGAAAGAAAAGAGAGAAAAGAAAGTTCATGGAGCTCCTGCCCTGTGGGTTGGTAGAGGGGATAAAAGTCTATACAGAGAGTAAGGGCTAGGGTGCTCTCCCGGCTGGGCCTGAGCCTGGGCCAAGCCAGCACAGGCCTAGCTGAGGGGAAAAAACCCACAGCTTGAAGTTCCCAAGTGGTCAGAGAGCCTGCCCTCCCCTTGCAAACGTATTAATAAGCTTATAGTGGTGGGCTGCCTTCCCGCTCAGGTGAACCAGGTTGCCCCCTGGATTTATAGGCATCCATGTGGCCCAGACACGTGGACCTGCATAGCTTATCTGGCTAGGAAATGAAAAGTTCAGGAAGGAAATTTCCCCTCACTCCCTTCAAGCAGCGCAACTACAAGGCAGCTTTGCAAGCGCTCCAAAGCAGCTTGGGTCAGAGTCAGGTGGCAGACAGACAATGGCGCCTCTGCCCATGCAGGTGCCATGTCTCCGCCTCCTCTCCCAGCAGTCCCCCGTGGACCCCCTCTTTTCCCAGCGGCCCCCAAATAGGCCCCCTCCTTCAGCAGCCTGCTAGTGGCTCTGGAGGCCTCCTCTTTCCCCAGAGGTCCCAGGCACCCCCCACCTTCTTTCCCCTCAGGTAGCTGGACTTAGACTCCGGCAGTCGTTTCGGCCAGTCTCAGCCTTTACCTCCACGTGTACTAGACTGGACCCCAGGTGAGTGTCTGGGAGTGGGACAGGGCTGAAGCCAGGCAGGGTTGATCTAAGGTGTATGCAAGCCCCACCCAGCCGCCACAGCGCACTAAAATGTGGCAAGAAAATAAAAGGTCACGTTTAACTAAAGCCTATGGTGAACTGAAGTTTTACATAAACAATGCCATACTTTGTTACATGATATCATAAATATAATTACTGAGTTTATGTTCTAGGTCAACTTCACCTTACACAGAGCATTATTGAGAACAACAGAATTCTCTCTGAAGTGGTAACTTATAATTTGTCGGTATTTTAAAATTAAAAAAAGATTGTAATGTCCTGTTATTTAAAAGGGGGAGGCAACTGATCTGACTTCTAGGCCAGCCTGCCTCAAGATAGCAACAAAATTTGCCTTAGTTATTCCTAATAAAATCATTTCCAAATGTGTTATTGGTATTAATGACATAAAATTGTCTTTAGACTACTTGCTTGTCAGTGAGTAATAGGATTAATCAATTTGGTATAGTTTTTCTTAATAGTCTTATAAGAAAGATGGTTAATAATGGGGTGAGATGAATTGATTGAAGGAACTGGGAAGGAATTTTTCAATGTTGGGACATAGAATGCTCATTAAAAGTGCTTTTTGAGTAGTACTTAGATCAGAATGTTAAAGTATGTGGATAAAGATGTGTGTATGTGGGAAAGAATTTTCAGGCTAAAACTAAACACCATGCCTAAAGTTAGAGATTTTTCAACTGTTTACAAACTCTTAAGGAACAAAAAAACTAATTTCCAGGCTAAAATATGTTGGGATAGCTTGCGTAAGCTTTATTAAATTTAAGTCATGGGTAAAACAAAAATTGTTTTATGCTAATAAAAATTTCTATGGTACATAAAATCAATAGCTATCAAGTTTAAGCCAAAATCATTGGTTGTCAAATGATGTCTTTTCTTTCAAAAAGTTTTATCAAGGGTTATATTAACATTTGGCTAGCTGTTTCAGCTCAGAAAAGACCAGATTCTTCCCTATTGTATGTAAAGTAACTGTCTCATTTCTGGCATTTTAAGTCCAGTGCTTATAATAAAATAAATTCTTAAGACATATTCCCTACTTTAGGGTACAGCCCCATGCTCAAACAATGGTCCTCATCTAAGAAAAATAATATTCAAGCTCTGTGGTTCTGTTTCCAATGTTCTCTGGGTAATTGGTACCCACACAGGTATCTGAACTAATCAAAGATGTTTTCAAACACAGGTGCTAAGACTTTATACTGTTTTACTTGTCCTTTTCTGACAATTTCTAGGTTAAATTAGTTAGTTTTCAAATCAATTGGTGGTTCTGCCTATATTTATAAACGTTAGATATTTAAAGTGTGAGATGTGCCTACTTCCTATGCCTCAGATATATGGCTTATGCTGCCACAGGACAACAAAAATTTTAAAGATTGGACAAAATGACTTTAGAAGCTCTTGTGCCATTCTCTAACTAAATCTATTTCAGTAATCAAATGTGCTCTATATGTACACACATCCAGGTTGGTGTAACTTCCTTTCTAAGTGTGTTAATTACCTACATAGAAGCCAAAGCCAATTGGAATCATTGGAGCAAAAGGCGTCAACATTTTGGCCTGTGCTCCCAGGTTATGAGGCCACTGGAGATGATGGGACCTTCTACTCTGGCCCCCTGGTAGTCACCTGTCATCCTGAGCAGGGAGGATACGGAGACCCAAAAAAAAAATTGGTATATAGTCTGAAACAGGAGGTCACAATTGAGGAGCAATCAGTCCTCCTGACTTCCCAAAGAAGGGAAATATACTTGGCCAATGTGGCCCTGACTCATCTTAACAGACAGAAAACACCAGTAAGCTATAGGGCTACTCCTGGGTCCCTAAAGTCTCTTTGGAGAGCTATTAATGACCTCCAAAATTAATCCTTAAGTAAATTTTGGCTATCTGCATGGTCTTAAACACTCAGAGAGAAATGTGTAACCAAAGATAAAAATACGTTAAATATATAAATGGCCTATTAAGTGATACAACAAGAGCTTTCCAAGAGGGAAAACAAACATTAAGACATCTTTTCCCCATAGTTCTAATTCTATAATAATAAAAAAACTATAGATGTCAAAAGGGTATTAATGCATCAGAAATGACCTCCAGTGAGAACGAGTTAGAGGAAATGCCTCAGAAAGATTTCAAAAGAATGATTGTAAATATGTTCAAAGAAGTCAAAGAAGAAATCAAAGGAATGAAAGAGGAAATCAAAGGAATCAAAGAAGACACAGGACACCAATTTAATGAAATAAAGAGCTCAATACAAGACATAAATAAGGAAATAGAAATAATAAAGACAAACCAGTCAGAATTACTAGCAATGAAGAACACAGTTAATGAAATAAAAAAAACTCTGTAGAAAATCTCACCAGTAGAATGGATGAAGGAGAGGACAGAATATCTAAGCTAGAAGACCAGGTGGCAGATCTAATATAGTCCAACAAAGAGAAAGACAAACTAATAGAAAAGTATGAATGGGAATTTCAAGATATTTGGGACACTATGAAAAGATCAAACATAAGAATTCAGGGCATAGTAGAAGGAGAAGAATTTCACTCCAAAGGCATAGTAGGCGTCTTCAACAAAATCATAGAAGAAAACTTCCCCCAAATTGGGAAAGAGGTGCCAATGCAGATACAGGAAGCCTTTAGAACCCTAGCCAGACAAAACCTGGAAAGAACCACTCCTTGCCATATTATAATCAAACTACCAAACACACAATCCAAAAATATTGAAAAGAAAAATAGAGAAAAATAGAAAAAGAAAAATATTGAAAGCAGTTAGAAAAATCAAGTTACCTACAAAGGCAAGACCATCAGGATTACAGCAGATTACTCAACATACTTTAAAAGCCAGAAGGGCTTGGAGTGATGTATTCCAAGTTCTGAAAGATAACAACTGTCAATCAAGGTTACTTTATGCTGCAAAGCTATCCATTCAAATAGACGGAGAAATAAGGACATTCCACAACAAAAGCAGGCTAAAGGAGTATTTGAAGGCAAAACCAGCTCTACAGAAAATACATTATGTAAATGGACTGAAGGACAAAAATCACATGACCATCTCATTAGACGCAGAGAAAGCGTTTGACAAAATCCAACATCCTTTCATGATAAAAGTCCTACAGAGACTGGGAATAGAAGGAACATATCTCAATATAATAAAGGCTATTTATGATAAGCCTACAGCCAACATATTACTAAATGGGGAAAAACTGGAAGCTTTTTCCACTAAAATCAGGAACAAGGGTGTCCACTGTCCCCACTTTTATTTAATATGGTTCTGGAAGTCTTAGCCATAGCAATAAGGCAAGAGACACACATAAAAGGGATACAAATTGGAAAGGAAGAGATCAAGTTATCATTTGCAGGTGACATGATTCTATATATAAAGGACCCTAAAGACTCTACCAGCAAACTGTTAGAGCTGATAAACACCTACAGCCATGTAACAGGATACAAAATAAATATACAGAAATCAGTAGCCTTCCTATATGCTAACAACAAACACACAGAGGATGAAGTCAGAGAATCACTCCCACTCACAACTGCATCAAAGAAAATTAAGTACCTTGGAATAAACCTAACCAAGGAAGTAAAGGATCTATACAATGAAAACTTTAAAACACTCAAGCGAGAAATTGCAGAAGACACTAGGAAGTAGAAAAACATCCCTTGTTCTTGGATCGGAAGAATCAATATTGTGAAAATGGCCATCTTACCAAAAGCAATCTACACATTTAATGCAATCCCCATCAAAATTCCAAAGGCATTCTTCCATGGAAATAGAAAAAACAATCCAAAAATTCATTTGGAATCACAAAAAACCTCGAATATCTAAAATAATACTGAGCAACAAAAATAACGCTGGTGTTATCACCATACCTGATTTTAATGTATACTACAGAGCCATAGTAACAAAAACAGCATGGTGCTGGCACAAAAGTAGACATGTAGATCCATGGAACAGAATAGAGGACCCAGATATAAATCCAGGTAGCTAGAGCCACCTGATATTCAATAAAAATGCCAAAAATACTCATTGGAGAAAAGACAGCCTCTTCAGCGAATGGTGTTGGGAAAACTGGATATATATCTGTAGAAGGATGAAAATAGATCCTTATCTCTCTCCATGCACAAGAATTAAGTCCAAATGGATTAAAGACCTTAACATAAGACCTGAAACTCTAAAACTGCTAGAGGAAAAAGTACGGGAAACCCTTCAACATATTGGTCTTGGCAAAGACTTTCTGAATACAACCCCAATTGCTCAGGCAATAAAACCACAGATTAACCACTGGGACCTCATGAAATTACAAAGATTTTGTACAGCAAAAGACACTGTGAATAAAGCACAGAGGCAACCTACAGAATGGGAAAAAATCTTCGCCAGCTATATATCAATATCTAGCATATACAAAGAACTCAAAAAGTTAAATAACAAGAAATCAAACAAGCCAATTAAAAAATGGGCTATGGAGCTAAATAGAGAGTTCTCAAAAGAAGAAATATGGATGGCGTGTAAGCATCTAAAAAAATGTTCTACATCCCTTGTCATCAGGGAAATGCAGATTAAAACTACATTGAGATTCCATCTCACTACTGTCAGATTGGCTACCATAATGAAAACAAATGATCATAAATGCTGGCAGGATGTGGAAAAAGAGGAACCCTTCTACACTGTTGGTGGGAATGCAATCTGGTCCAGCCATTGTGGAAATGAGTGTGGAGATTCCTAAAACAGCTAAAGATTGATCTACCATATGACCCAGCTATAGCACTCCTAGGCATATATGCTAAGGACTCATCTCATTTCCTTAGCAGTACATGCTCAACCATGTTTATTGCTGCTCAATTCATAATAGCTGGAAATGGAACCAGCCTAGATGTCCCTCAACTGATGAGTGGATAATGAAGATATGGCACATTTATATAATGGAGTTCTACTCAGTGGTAAAGAAAAATGAAGTTATGAAATTTGCAGGAAAATGGATGGATCTGGAAAGGATTATACTAAGTGAGGTAACCCAGGCCCAGATAGCCAAGTGTCACATGTTCTCTCTCATATGTGGATCCTAGCTACAGATGATTGGGCTTCTGAGTGAGAAGGAAAAAACTCAGTAGCAGAGGCTAGTAAGCTAAAAAAGAGATACAAAGGGAAGAGAAAAGGAAGGGAGGAGGGTACTTAATAGGTTGGTATTGTATATATGTAAGTAGAAGAATAGATTAACGGGGGTGAAAAGGCCCAAAGTGAGGTCAGGGGAAGAGATTGAGTAAAGGAAAGGTGGAGGGAGGGCTAACCAAAATCTAAGAGGATATAAATAAATCATATGTAATCCTCTGGTTTTGGACAATGGAACACTCAGGAGCCATAGATCGTTGTTAGAAAATTTTCAGTGCCAGGGATGGGATACCTTCCAGTGAGTTGTTGGCCAGGGAGGTCCCTGATGCCCCAAAACATTACAGGCCATTGCCGAGGCCCTTCGTTTCCCACCAGGAATAGATGGTAAGACCCTATCGCTGAAGACTCCACATACTTGGGCTGCAAGGCCACTGTGGTGGTTTGAATAGAATAGATGGCCCCCAATATATTCAGTTGTTTATTTGTTTGTAGTTTGCATTTCTAGCCACCTGGCTGGAGGCAATGTCACTGGGTGGATCTTAAGGTGTGGTGGTGGGTTTGAGATTTCAATCTAAAGATATGCAAAGTGTGCCTAGCTGGAGTTCCTGAAGTGTGCTGTGGCTTTTGATCTTTAGGCTTGTACTTCTCTCTCTCTGCTTGGGCCTATGAAGGCAGGCCAGTTTCTTCTGCCATTATGGAACTTCCCCTGGATCTGTAAGCTTCAATAAATATCCCTTCCTCCATAACTGTGCCTGGTCTGGAAGTTCATCTCAGCAAACCTGAAGCTGTCTGCTACAGCCACTGAGAAATCCTGCTGGAACTGAGCTGATAACCTCCTCCATGTAGACCAGCTGACAGAAAGCTGGAAGAAGCCATTCTACATGTAGTTCAATGGGAGAAAGAGATACCACCAGTGAAGGTACTCAATAGTGGACACTGCAAGCCATTGGCCAGCCAGGCCAAATGAGCCAATGGGTGCAATAGTGGCACGTCTATCATGGTGGAAACCAACTGTCCTCCAATTGGACTGGAGGCCCACTCCATGGGAGGGAATACATCCCTGATACTGAAAACTTAAAACAGGGGTGGTCATGAGCCCTAGGGATGTAACATCTGCTGATGTCTGGATAAGTGTATATACTATGCTTATCAAACTGCCCGGTAAGAACTTCTCTTAATGTTCATACCCTTATATTAATGCTACTTTCACTTTGGGTAGAGAATCTTCTCTTTTCAGATGGCAGTGACCTTGGGACGACTCAGAAGGTATCATGGTGCTGGAAAGAAGTGAGTAGAGTACCGAGTAACATCTTGATCACACCTTCCAAGGCTCAGGGTATAATGCAGAAGAGGTGATGGAAAGAATGTAAGAGCCAAAGGAAGGGTAGGACTCCTTACAACGTGCTCCCTCCAGACATAAAATGGCCTGGATATCCATGACTTCACAGTTCCTGACACTACCTACACAAGACCATCATAAGAGGAGGAAAAGATGATGACATCAAAATAAAAGAGAGACTGATCGTGATGGGGAAGGGATATGATGGAGAATGGAATTTCAAAGGGGAAAATGGGGGGAGGGAGGGTATTACCATGGGATATTTTTTATAATCATGGAAAATATTAATAAAAATTGAGAAAATAAAATAACCCATGTGGGGAGTGAGGGCTAGGGGGGCTCTCTCCTGGGCTCAACCTGGCTGGGCCTGGGCCAAGCCAGCCCAGGCCTAGCTGAGGAAAAAAAACCACAGCTAGAAGTTTCCAAGTGGTCAGAGAGCCTGCCCTCCCCTTATAAAGGTATTTATAAGCTTATAGTGGTGGGCTGCCTTCCCGCTCTGGTGAACCAGAGAGACAGCTGGTTGATCAGGACTAGGGCCTGTCCCTATAAGAGGCTAACCCTGACATCAAGTTCTAGGGGCTGACCTTGACCAACCACAGTGTTTAAATCTTATTAAAGACCTCCCTCCCTGGACAGGTCCAGGTTGTTTGTGAAAAAAAACAGGACTAGGGAACCAGGCATGATAACAAGTCAGATCATCTTTGATTTCTAACAAGTGCAGACTTTCCTGCCTTTTTTGCTTTCAGGGGGTCTAGTCACCCTAACGGTACTCCCTCTCAGTCCTATGGAATTATCTTCCTCTCTGCTGCATGTGACATTGGACTGCACACCTAACCTGGACCAGCATGCCAAAGCAGAATGGGAACATTCCACTGAAGTGCCCAAACCACACCCAAAGTGATCCCCACCCCACCCCCACAGAACCAGCAGAGAGGGGGTTGACAGCCAAATGCTCCAAAAGACCCATGCCAACAGCATGGCAGGCGTCTGCTCCAGTCCTACAGAGAACCCAATAAGATGGCCGGTGGCTCCCCAATCCTCTCCTGTCCATGAAGCCACCCCCTTCCGGAGGCTCAGCTCCTAGGAAGACTCACTGCTTCATGGAAGGAGGAGGTGCTGGCCCTAGACTGGCAGATTAAACCTACTGAAGTCTTTGCCCTCCCCGACACCACAGAAGGTAAACATCTACAGACACAAGGGGAAAAAAAGAGAAGGTGAGGGGGAGGCATCCCTAACCCTGCATCCTACTACAGGGTCCCACATCCTGCCCTGGCAAACAAAGCACTGTGGGGGATTGGTAGGGGGGACACACCAAACTCACACTATAAGGTTCCCACAGGAGGTGCTAAGGACCACCAGAGAAGACACTTCAACAAAATGCTAAAGGAAACTGATGTGTGTGGGGGAGGTGTTTATAACCAGCTGATGGTCACACAATCTAACTATTATTTTCATGCCCATATATTAAGGCTACTCACTTTTGGTTATAGAAGCTTCTCTTTTCAGATGGTGCTGATCACTGAGGTGACTCAAAAATGGTCAAAGTGCTGAGAAGTGACAGTGGAGTGTTCAGCTTTAAGTGAGACATCTCTGTGACACCCTCCAAGGCTCAGGAGATGAGTTGGAAAGAAGGGATTCAGTGGAGGGAGGATTTAAGATGGAAAAGGGGAGTGTCACCAGGAGGGAATTATGATCGTGGTATATTGTCTATATTTATGAAAGCTGTCAATAAAAAGTTTGTTTAAATGAGCCAAATGGGGGCTGGAGAGATGGCTTAGCAGTTAAGGCACTTGCCTGCGAAGCCAAAGGACCCAGGTTCGATTCTCCAGTTCCCACGTAAGCCAGATGCACATGGTGGCACATGTGTCTGGAGTTCATTTGCAGTGAGTGGCTAGAGGTCCTGGCGTGCCCATTCTCTCTCTCCCCGCCACCTCATCTGTAACAAATGAACAAAAAACAGTATCTTAAAAAGTGAGTCAGATGCATCGTAACATGAATGAATCCATACTCAGAAAAGAATGATTTTGGATGTAGAGTACTCTCAAAAACCTGTTCAAATGACAAAGTGGATTCAGCAATGCCACACGACATCCACACACAATACTCAGTTGCTTCTATGTACTAACAAGGAATACCCAAAATGGAATTTAAGATACACCTTTAGATACACTAGACCAAATGATCAGGAACCAACTTACCCTAAGGCTACAAAGTACTGCTCAAGAAGATAAAGGCATATTTTGATGGAGGACATCTCAATTATGGACCGGAGCCTCATGCAAGCCAAAGCAAACTAAAGGTTCATTACAATCTCAATGACTTTTTTTTTTAGTTAGAAACATAAAATCTGAGCTGCAGTGGTGGTTTAGCAGTTAAAGTGCTTCCCTGAGAAGCTTACGGACCCGGGTTCAATTCCCCAGTACCCAAGTAAGCCAGATGCACAAGGTGGCACATGTGTCTGGTGAACATTTGCAGTGGCTGGAGGCCCTGGTGCACCCATTCTCTCTCTCTCTTTCTCTCTGCCTCTTTCTCTGTCTCTTTCAAATAAACAAATATAATTTTTAAAAGAAATATAAAATCTCATCCTAAAATTCCTGTGGGCCTTGCATAATCAACATCCTAAAATAATAATAATAATTATAATTGGGAGGACTCACATATCCTGACCTCAAATCACAGAACAAAGCTATGGTAACCAAAGCATTATGGTACTGATGTGAGACACATCTGGACCTGTAAAACAGGAAGCCCAAGATAAACCCTGTATGTACAAGGTGATTGCCAGCAAAGGGGCTAAGATCACTCCATGGGCAAAGGATGTTCCCTCCATCAGTGGCACTGGGGAAACTCGAAGCCTACTTGCAAAGGGAGAAGGAGGGACCCCGATTTCATACCACATCCCTAAACTCAAAATGGATCGGGCCTAAATAAAAAAGCAAAAACAATCAGCTGCCTTAAAAGAAAACAGGGAAAGCTTTTTTAAAAACTTTTTTTTTTGTTGTTTTTGTGTTTTCAAGGTAGGGTCTTGCTCTAGCTCAGGCTGACCTGGAATTCACTACGTAATCTCAGGGTGACCTCGAATTCTCGGCGATCCTCCTACCTCTGCTTCCAGAGTGCTGGGATTAAAGGCGTGTGCCACCACGCCCGGTTTGGTGATGATTCTTATGGATGGCACCAAATGGCACCAAAAGCATAGGCAATAAGGGAAGATAAACTGAGCTTCACCAAAATTGAAGCATTTGTGCTTCAAAGGATACTAACGGGATGAAAAAGAAAACACACAGAATGGGAGAGGATATTTGCAAATCACAAGTCTGACAAGGAGCTGCTATCCAGAATATATGCACAACTCCTACAACACAGCAATGCAAAATCAAAGAACCACATTGCGGCAGGAGCACATGTGATCACTTTAAGAGCCCTTCTATTTCTGGAGCTAAACTAAGGCAACCTTGAATTTTAATTTACCCTCTTATCTATGTCCTTCCTGCCTCACCCTAACCCCCACCTCTGCTGTAGCTGAACAACCCCGTTGCCAGGGAAACCTTGTCCACCTGGGTTATGTCCTTGGGTCCTATCTAGTGCCTCCAAGGCTCCTAGCAGGAAGATTGAGTCACATGAAATAAAAATCTTCTACTCCTGAGAAGTTATAAAAGCTAGGCTGGAGAGATGGCTTAGCAGTTAAGGCACTTGCCTGTGAAGCCTAGTGACCCAGGTTCAATTCCCCAGCACCCACGTAAAGCTGATACACACTGTGGCACATGCACTTGGAATTCAGTTGCAGCGGCTGGAGGCCCTGGCACACCCATTCTCATTCTCTCTGTCTCTCTCTCTCTCTCTGCTTGCAAAAAACCCATTGTCATTCTGTCTCTCTTCTATCTTTCTCTGCTTGCAAATTAACTAACAAAAATAAATAAATAAAAGAAAGAAGCTGCCTTTGTTCTTCAGAAACTGAAGGCCCTGTCTGGTTTTCCTCCATACAACTTTTCCCCCAAAGAAAGAAATATGTTGCGATGTTTCTCTTTACCAAACTGGCCCTTGGTTTTCAATAGCTTTCTTATATTACTTTTACGCCCATGTCCTCCAAAGTGGGTAAAGAACTTGCAGAGACATTTCTCCAGATAATAAGCAGGATGTAAAAAGATGTCTGACATCATTGTTAGGGAAATGCAAATCAAACCAGGACATAGGACTTGGAACCACAAGGTATACTTTTATGTTAAACATTCGTTTCATTTAAAATGTTAAAATCAGGGGCTGAAGAAATGACTCAGCAGTTAACGCACTGGCTTGCAAATCCTAAGGACCAGAGTTCAATTACCCAGTTCCCATGTAAAGCCAGGTTGTACAGGGTGGCGCATGCATCTGGAGTTCACTTGCAGTGGCTAGAAGCCCTGACATACACATTCTCTCCCTCCCTCTCTCTCTCAAAAATAAATACATTTTTTAAATGTTAAAGCCAGAATGTTACGTTGCTGGTGAGGATGTGCACAAACCAAAGCCCACATGCATTGCTGCAGGTGCAGCAGCAGCGGAAAACAGAACGGCAGAGTTTGTTTGATCTAGCAACCCCACTTCTGTGGGCATGGATGCCAAAAACAACAAAAAAAAAAATCAAAAGTGGGCTTTCAAAAGTATTTGTGTCCCCATGTTCTTGTGTCCACACGAGCCAAATGTGAAAACAACCTAAAAGTCCATGAACAGATAGATGGGTGAACGAACAGAACACCACATGCACACGTGTGCAATACATACTATCCAGCCTTAAAAGGAAGCAAAGTTCTAACAGAGGCTGCAACATAGATGAAGTCCAAGGATATCACTATCCTAAAGAATTACACCATTCACAACAGGACAAAAGCAGAACAAACATTTTTAAAAATATTTTATTTTTATTTATTTGACAGAGAAAGAGGGAGATCGAGAGAGAATGGGTGCACCAGGTACTCCAGCCATTGCAAACGAACTCCAGATGCATGCGCCCCCTTGTGTATCTGGCTAATGTGGGTCCTGGGGAATCAAACCTGGGTCCTTTGGCTTTGCAGGCAAGCGCCTCAACCACTAAGCCATCCCTCCAGCCCAGAACAAAATATTTTTATGGGAGACAGTGAGAGAGAGAGAGAGAGAGAGAGAGAGAGAGAGAACTGATGCACTGGGTTCTCCAACCATCGCAAGCAAACACTAGACGCTTGTGCCACCTTGTGCGTCTGGCTTATGTGGGACCTGGAGAGTAGAACATGGGTCCTTAGGTTTCACAGGCAAGTCCCTTACCTGCTAAGCCATCTCTCCAGCTCTTTTTTTTTTTTTTTTCCTCTCTCTCATTTTTTTCTATTAGTTTTGTACTCAGCATATACAGTCAAGTTGGTGTCATCGTTAGCCTCCTCCCTGTCCTCCTGCCTGCCCCGCAGGGACCCTCCTCATTGGCGAATATGGGTCGTGCATTGTGGGGTTAGCCATCAGTTATGGGTAGGAGGCAACGTTTCTGTGTATAATGACCCAATGTGTGACTCTAACAATCTTTCCACCCTCTCTTCCACAAACTTCTCTGAGCCATGTTGGGTTTGTTTTAGGTCTGTTTCAGTGATGAGGTCTTGGGGAGCCTCTGTGTCTCTCAGTATCTGGTTTGACAGGAATTGAGTGTTGTGTCTATCTCCTTCACTTTTTTTTTTTTTTTTTTTTTTTTGAGGTGGAGTGTCACTCCAGCCCAGGCTGGCCTCAAACTCAGTGATCCTCCTACCTTAGGCCCCCGAGTGCTAGGATTACAGGCATGGGCCACCGTGCCTGGCTAGAAAAAATAATTTTTACATCAGCATGGGGGCTAGGGATGTAGCTCAGGGGGTAGAGTGTCTGCCTAGCATGTACAAAGCCCTGGGTTCCAGTCTCAGCACATCACGTGAGGTGGTACATGCTTATATGAGAAGCTCAAGGTCATCTCAGCTACATAGTGAGTTCAAAGATAGCTGAGACACATGAGATCCTGTCACACAAAAATAACTGAAAACAACAGGACTGGAGAGCTGGCTCAGCAGTTAAAGGCACTTGCTTGCAAAGCCTGACAGCCTGGGTTCAATTCTCCAGTACCCACATAAAACCAGATATACAAAGTGGCACATGCATCTGGGGTTTTGTTTGCAGTGGCAGGATGCCCTGGTGCACCCGTACTCACTTTATCTCTCCCTCTCATAAATAAAAATATTTGGGCTGGAGAGATGGCTTAGCAGTTAAGGTGCTTGTCTGTGAAGCCTAAGGACTCAGGTTCGATTCTCCAGGTCCCTCGTAAGCTAGATGCACACAGTGATGCATGCATCTGGAGTTCGTTTGCAGTAGCTAGAGGCCCTCGTGCACCCATTCTCTCTCTCTCTCTACCTCAAAAAACAAACAAACAAAGCAGTATGGGGAAATTACACAAACATGATATTCCACTGAAAAGCCTGTCTTAGAAAAATCCCTACTTTATGATGCCATCATATAAATTTCAAAAAGAGAATAAAAGTATTCAGGAATGTATACTAGAGAGAAGAGATGTAAAGAGAAGCAGGGTGGCATTTGCTGCGGCTCAGCTGAGGTTATGCTGGGACACAGGACTGTGACCAGGAAGGTGACAGAAGCTATTAGGTGGAACCTGAACGCAGCAGCCTGGCCACAAGAGCAGGATGCGTGTAGAGGCCACACCACACGGCTTGGTGCCCCGGGGCCTGGGCAGATCTGAAGTCTCCGTCCTTTGTGGGCAGTTGCAGTGTGAGCAAGCGACTCCACCCGCAGGCTGCGGGGCTCAGATGCACTCGGCGGCTCTTCCCCGAGGCCGGCCTCGGAGCAGTGCGAAAAGCAACTAGAGGACTTGAGATGTGGTTCCTGGAGCGCTTGCCCAGCATGCATGAAGCCCTGGGTTCAATCTCCATTATTTGAGATGAAGAGACCGGGATGGAGCTTGGGGGTCCTGAGCTTTGAGGGGAAGATACAGGGCCACCGGCCTTAAGTGTGAGCTGACTATCAACCGCAAGTGTGGGTGACCCCTAGCTCATCTTCTGCCTCAGGTATAGGTGGTCCCAGCTGCACCTTTTGCCTCAGGTGTGACTCTAGCTCACTTCGTGCAGTGATCCTAGCTGACCGGCCCTCCCCACTTCAGATGTGGGTGGCTCTAGCTGACCCCCTGCCTTGGGTCCGAGTGACCCTAGCTAACCCCCTGTCCCACGTGTGGGTGAGCCTACCTCACCTCTTGTCTCACGTGTGTGGCCCTACCTGACCTCCTGCCTCAGGAGAGCGAGGGATCCCGGCTAACTGTTCCTGTGGCCATGGGTGTCCCCCTCCCCCCCAGCACTGCAGAGCCATGCCTACCATCTTGACCGGCTCCTCGACCAAATACTCTCCGTCTCCTGCCCTCGCTCCTATGATCTCCACAGCACCATGCTGGGTGAGTGAGGCAAAACCAGTAAAAGTGGCAAAACACAGAACAAGCAGTCCACTGGCCCACGGCATGTCGAGGCTGCCAGGACAGGGATGAAATGCCAACATCTGCTCAACTACGAGGTGCTAGCCCCCCGGTCCCAGGCTAGAGGACAGGGACTGCTTATTCTGGGCAGAAGCTGCCCATTTTGTTGTTGAAATTGGTAATGAGCCCTGCCCCAGCTGGAACCACAGAGGAACTGGGGAAATGAGCAAGAGTGCTGCTCTCTTGGTGAACCTGGTATCAGCACAAGGGTGAAGGAGATAGACAGAGAGGCTCCTAAGAGCCCATCACTGAAGTAGACTTCAAACGCACCCAACAGGGCTCAGGGAATTTTGCGGAGGAGGGGGCGGAAAGCCAGTTAGAGCCACAAGTTGGAACACAGTTGCACAGACATTGCCCCGCCCCCATAACTGATGGCTGCCCCCACAATGCATGACCCACAATCCCCATGGAGATGACCTGCATCCCAACGAGGAGGGTCTCTTGGGGGGGGGCAGGGATGAGGGAAAGGATGCTACCAACATGTATTGTTTACATATTAAGTATGTCCATAACTAATAAAAATAAATTAAAAAAAAAGAAATTGGCAATGAGGAAACCTCTTTGGGCAGGTGCCGGAGTTCTGGCTGCTGTCATGGGAGTTGGGCAGCAGCAGGTCACATTGAGGAAAGGTCCTTCTGAGGTGCCCTCACTGGCACTGCAAGATGACCACAGCACCCACATCCCACCTCCTCTCAGACTAGTGAGTGGCCCGTCCATCATCCAGGGCCCATGCCAAGGGCCCTGAATGAGAACAAGGATAGTTAGCTTAGACCCAGGGACCCCGAGGGGACCACAGCCTTTGTCCATCTTGAGAGCCATCCTCTCTGTGGGGAAAGCGGAGCTCAGGGATACACAATGAAAAGAACCTGGGACAGAAAGAGCGACAGCAGGGATGTTGAAGGGTTAATGACTCTCCCTAAAAAAAACAGAGGTAACCGAAGGGTTAATGACTGTCCATAAGACTAGGAGGCCTTGAAGAAACATCGAGGCATGCAGTACCATACGAGCCTGACAACACCCGATTGATAAACTTCCCTTAACTCAGAAGGCCCTGTAGGAACAGAAACCATCTGGGGTATCCTCCTTAGATAACTTTGCTGAAGAAGCTTATTCTGAACAAGGACACAAATAGCTACGAGTTCCCTATCTACTTCCCTTGGACCTGCACCTGGTCCAGTCTGTTTTTCTTTCTTTCTTTTTTTTTTTTTTTGGTTTTTCGAGGTAGGGTCTCACTCTAGCTCAGGCTGACCTGGAACTCACTCTGTAGTCTCAGGGTGGCCTCGAACTCTCGGCGATCCTCCTACCTCTGCCTCCCGAGTGCTGGGATTAAAGGCGTGCGCCACCACGCCCGGCCAGTCTGTTTTTCTTAGGATCCTCCTCATAAGTGTACACCCTAGTCTAGCTCAGTGCTTCAGCCTCCATCCCATAGAAAGGTGGCAGCCCCTCGCTGTGCTACAATAAACAGTCTCTGTGGAGATCAAGTCCCGTATTTTCCTTTGCTTTTCTTTCACTTTCCTTAAGGATGTGGAGACCCTGGTGTATCACAGCAGTGGCTTTGAAAGAGGCACAGTTTAGGCAGGTGTGGTGGCGCACCCGGGAGGTAGAGGTAGGAGGATCACTATGAGTTTGATGCCACTGAGACTACCTAAGTGAATTCCATAGAGGGCAGCCTGGGCTAGAGCGAGACCCTACCTCAAACTTCACGCTACCCCTCCCCCCCAAAAAAGTGGCACAGTTTGATGATCTGCGGCTTCATGTCTGGCCAACCCATCTGTAAAAATGATAGGAGAGAATCCATGGCGGCTTAAACAGAAATGGGTCTGTTAGGTAGCGATTTCCCCTGAATTGAAACATTCTCTCCAGGAGGGAGGAGGGAAGCCCCTAGGACTCAGGAAGTAAACAAAACTTACACAAGTCTGGAGCTTGGAAGATTCCCAGGGTCCCCTCCCCAAGGTCACAGAAGCAGTGACAGGCGCTGGGGAGAGGAGACATTCTGCCTGGCTGGCGGCGCAGCCTGCGCATGCTGCAGGGAGCTCCTGGGACGGGACGGAGACTTTGGGAGTTGTTACCTATGCTGGGACAGGCTTTGCAGTGATACAGTCGTCCCTTTAAGTCACCCCTCACCCATACTCCTGTTAAGTTAACCCCAATAAACTCACTGGTTCACTAAGCTGGGCTTGGGTGGAATCCGTCACCTGTTTCCTATCTGGGGTGATAACACATTTGCCCATCTCCTCAGGAAAAGTCACACAACAGGGCCCACCCCCAGTCTTGGAGAATGCCAATGAGAAACAAGGTGCCTGCTGGGAAGGCGGACGGGGGTGGGGTGGGGGACACTTGTCCAGACCCTTCCCATCTTCCCGCTGCTCCTTGGCTTTGGCGCCGTCACTCTAGGCTCTGCCTTCTTGTCATGTATGTGGCCTCAGGCCTGGGTCCCGTGTCCTCTCCTAAGAACGCGTCACTGGACTTTGGCTCACGGAACTCAGGGATGTGCTCATCTGAGATTCTAAGCCGGAGCACCCGCACCCACCCTGTGTCCAAGTAACGGCCCACCTGGAGGTTTGAATGTACGTAAATTTTGGGAGCCACGTAAGTTTGGTGGTGGGTGGAGGGAACCTACAGCAGGGCAAGGGAAGCCCACCCCTAAAGTCAGCCAGATGGGGCAGCAGGAGGGTCTGACTGTCTTGATGTGGGCTACGGACACCTCCTCGTATCTGCTTAGAGGATGGTCATTCCTAAGCAGAAAGGATACCCACCCAGGGGTCCCCCTCGGGACTCTCCCTATGCCCAGCCCACAGGGCCAGTCTCTGGCACCTGATCTTTACTCTATACATGCCCTACAGTCTGCCCCAGAGGAGCAGAAGTGAAACTCCAGAGACTTGTCACTGGCTAGAGTTGTCAGACTTGGAGCTACAGTTTGGTATTTGCCCTGTTTGTTTTAAATCTTGTACTGGTTGACGATTCTCTGCTATGCTTAGGGAAAGACTATGGCTGCAGGGCATGGAGATAAGACAGTAGTGGGCTTTACAGCCCAGAATCCAGCTTCCAGAGTAAGTGGGACCTTTTCCTTACCCAGCTGTCCCTGTAGGGTGGGCACTGAACAAAAGGGCTGATTCTCAGGGAGAGTGGCCGGGTCCACGTACCGGGGCCTGGGAACAACCAAATGGGGAGATTGTGGGGTCCTGCAAGTACAAAGAGGGGGTGGAGATTCAGGGGAGTAGTTGGGAGTGGGGGAGGGGCAGAGGCAGACATAGGTTGGGGCCTAGAACCACCCATAGGAGCATCTTGGGGATAGCCATTCACTGTCTCTTGAAGCCAGCTGAACTGGGCCCTGCTGCACTCTAACAAGATTGATGACCTGGGTCAAAAGCGGGGAGGGCGGGGCACTGCTCCACGAGCCATGCCTGTGCTCACAGCCAAGACCCCTGGCCCAGGCCGTCCTTTCTCCCGTGCTCTGGGAGAGACAGACAGACAGCAAGTAAAAGCTACCCATGCCCACCTCCAATTCCCCTGGGCTACTGCTATCACCCTACGGGCCAGGCCCCAGTTCCAGCCAGCATGAGGTGGGGTCTGAAGCCCCCAACTCTCCTGGACTCAGAATTTAAGAGAAGACTGTCCTCAGTCTGAGGACTCTGGGGGCTGCAGCTCCTGCAGTTCAGTTCCAAGCAAGAGCTATGACCCACTACTGCTCCTGCCCACGCGCCAGGCGGGGCCTCAGAATCACTCTTCACGCCTGCTCACAAAGATGACAGCAGCCTGCCTTCTGGAACAGGGTCTACCCCTAGTGTCCTGTGGGCGGTCTGGGAGGCAGGGATTCAGCAAGGACTTTGAACAAGCCCGAGTCAGACTCTTCAACCCACTCCTCATGTGCTCATGTGCTGCCAGTGGGCCTGGCCACCCGTCCAGGCTCAAGATGGGTTCTGACATCAGCCCAGCCCTTAAAGGCCACGCACCTGACCACAGGGCTTGGAAACCCAAGAGTGACTGCAAGGATCCGGCCATGGCCCCAGCCTGTCTGCTCAGAGGGCTGGGTGACACCCAACAAGCTCCGAATTTTCTGGCATGACACAACTTCCAACAGAATCAAAGGCAGGGCTCTCACTCCTCCCAAGGCCATACTAGCTGCACGATCCATTGCCTGTGAAAGGAAGGGAAGGGGACAAACATACCATTGTTCTCCCACCAGGGGCAATGACACATAGCGGGGGGTGGGGTATGCATAGGATAGCCCCAGAGACATGCAATGTCCACACAGGACAACGCGGGTCTAAGCTTGGGATGTAGACACACTTATACACAGGTGGACGAACACGCACATACCTCAGCACACACGGATGCACCCACAGGTGTGATGGTTTGAATATAGCCTCGTGTGTCTGTGATTAAGCCTCACACTTAATGTCCAGCTACTGGAGCCTTGGAGAGGTGTGGTGTTACAGCCCAGCTCCACTCGCAGCACTTGGCTCTCTGCGCAGTTCTTCCTACATGCTACCAAGCCATGATGCCCCGCCTCCTGCTCCTGTGATGCTTTCCCCACGATGACGACACTTCCATTCAAAACCTGAAGCTGGGCTGCAGAGATGACTTAGCAGTTCCTTACGGCACTTGCCTGTAAAGCCAAAGGACCCAGGTTTGATTCCCCAGGACCCAATAAGCCAGATGCACAAGGTGGCACATGCATCAGGAGTTTGTTTGCAGTGGCTGGAGGTCCTGGTGCACCCATTCTTTCTCTCGCGCTCTCCCACATAAATAAATAAAAACTTGAAGCCAGAGCTGAAGAGATGGCTTAGCAGTTAAGGCATTTGCCTGCAAAGCCAAAGGATCCCGGTTCAATTCTCCAGGACCCATGTAAACCAGATGCACAAGGGGGCGCACGCATCTGGAGTTCGTTTGCAGTGGCTGGAGGCCCTGGTGCACCCATTCTCTCTCTCTCTCTCTCACACACACACACACACACAGCCTCTTTCTCTCTCAAATATATAAATTAAAAAAATACATTTTTTTAAAAAAAGAGGAGGTGATGTCCTGACAACAGTGAACGGTCATGCCCAGCATCCACGTGGACCAGGGGTGCAGTGCTCAGCCCCTCCCGTACAACCACGACCCCCTCCGATCTCCCGTCACGCAGCCCCAAGTACTCCTTCCCACGCCAGCTGCTCTGGCCTTTTGTCTGCAGTGACTCACAGGAGTGAATGGAACATTCGGCTGGCTGCGGAGGTGGTAGCCTGGTAGGGGCTCTGAGCCCACGCTCAGGACTCTCTTCTTGAGGGGCTGAAGCTGCTCTGGCTTCAAGAACACAAAGTGGCATGGGGGGGGGGGGTCACAAGGAGCCTTGGGCTGTCTCCAAATAGTGACAGCAGGGCAGGTTCCCAGGCTGCCTGGGAAGGAGACCAGTACCCACTTCAAGTGCGGACGACTTCAGTCCACCAATAGCAGTCCAGTCGTGCCAACAAATATGAAGGGATGGGGGCCAGATGCTATGGCAGGTGGCCTCTCTAGAGTTCCCAATAACCCATGTGGTCAGTGTGCAGAGGGGACCAGCAATGCAAGGGGGAGTGGGAGCCGCCCTTCCCTTGAGACATGCTGGGCTGGGAGAGAGGTGCCACCAGGGTCTCCCTGAAAAGACCTTCCCAGCACACACACTTGAGCACCCCCCCCTCCACAGACACTGAGGGGCAGAACAGCTCACAGACCCACCTCCGAGCACGAGGCGGCTGGTCTCGCAGCACCTCTAGGAGACAGGCACAAAGCTAGGTTATTTAGGGATCCCACAAAGCTGAGAACCTCCCAGAAAAGATCCAGGCAGCTGCCTGCACTCAATGAAGGAGGTAGGTTGCAATGCGCCTGATGAATCGGATTAATTACACACGAGCCAGAGAAAAACGCCACTTCCTCCAGAAAACTGTTCTTCCCTTTAATAGGCACTCCACTCACATGGCCCTGCCCGCCTCCCCCAAATTAGAATGCAGCTGCAACCCAAACCCATACCCAAACCCAAAATACAACGCCCAGGCGGAGTACATCATGCCTGCGTGCCCCACACCATCCACCCCCCCCCCTTTCACCCAGCTACAGTGGCTCTCAGGTGAGTAACTCTGGGAAGATGCTGTCATCTTCGTCATTCAGGGGCAGGCCCCAGCTGCCCAGGTCCAAGTCCCATGGCTCCAGGGGGAACTCCTGGGAGCTGGGCTCAGGATCCATCAGGAAGCCTGGCTCTGCCCTGTCCACTGGGCTGCTCCTAGACAGGACTGGGTCTTCTCTGCCCTCCACCGACCCTGGAAACAAAAGGCACGTTAGCAGAGCGGGCAGGTGCCCTGGATGCCAGGCAGCAGACAGGTCAGAGCACACAGGGACTCTTGCTCCAGCCCACCGCCTTGCACGTTCCAAAAGCCCTCTGCCCCTCAGAGGGAAACGTGGGCCTGTTCCTGTCCTCCCTGGTAGAGAGGCTGGTGGGGAGGAGGAAGCCCACTCTCGTGGGAGAATCCCTCTAGGGCCACAGGAATGTTTGCCCAGAAGAGGCACGACACGTAACTTGCTCAGACGCTTTGGTGGACCCAACGGAGGTCAGGCTCAGGGGCATTGCCAACAAAGAGGTCTAGAGAAAGGCACAGGCCCTTCCGGCAGCCACTTCCACATTACGTGCTCGTGTTCCTGCCGGTCATTCGGATCACCAGCCAAGGGAGGGGGAAGACCAGAGATCCTGGGTCACAGAGCAAGCTAGGTTTCAGCACATCCCCCACCCATCAGGCTGGGCATGAGGCTCCAAAGCCTGGGCCGGTGTCAGCCAGAGAAGGTAACATGCACCCCCAGACCCACTCACCCACCCACCAGTCAGGACTGGTGGTTAGCAGGAAGGACAGCTCATCTTCCACGGCCATGGCCTCTGCCAGGTACCTGAAAGTGACAGAATCCACAGAGTGGCCACAGGTGCACGAAGGCCAAAGAGGCTCAGTGTCAAGTCCAGGCCTGAGTCCCCCGCCAAGTACAGACAGCTCCTCATCATGGCATGGCCCGAGTCTTGCCCTGCTCAACGGAGATCTCTGCTGGCTTCCCCAGCCACAGCCTCATGGTTCCCTCTGCCTCCCACGCCCCAGCTGGTGTGTGCTCCCAAAACACAAACTCATTTCGCCATCAGCCCAAACAAAAGACAATTAGGAGACAAAAAAATGTTTTCAGAAACAACTCATCTGAAAGCCACATGGCCAAGTGTGGCCTGGGCCTGCTGCCTCAGTCTGCCTCTCAATGGGGAGAAAACGAGAGCCGGAAGTGTCCAAAAGTGGAGAAAGGCAGAGAGCTTGGGTCAGAGCTGACCATACCTACGTGGCAGCTCACACACATGCGCACAAGCACCCACCTGATATCCGGCTCAGGTGTCAGTCCCACACTGGCCTCCTCAGCCAGGCTGCCTAGAGATTCATCCTCTCTGGCCAGGGGTGCCGCCTGACACAACCCACCAGCAACAAGCTCCCTCATCTCGGGGGAGGTTGACTGCCAGGATTGAGGAAGCCAGAGTGGGGGTCCGGGCCCCAGGCTGGAAGGTTCTGCAGGGGACGGGACAGCTCGGTCCTCGTGATTTACACCAGGGTCCTGCCCTGCAACGTGACCAGGTGGAAGGAAGCCAGAAGTAGGGAGTAGTCAGCTAAGCCAGGAGGGGAGCCTCTGGAGGCAGGTGTCCAACCCATGGGCAGCTTCCTAGAGGTGGTGCCCCCCCTAGGTCTCAGTTCACCCGCATGGGCTCAGACCTGGGGGTTCCCTCAGCAACTTCTCCCTGACTTCTGGCTCCACCCTCAGGCCTGCCCCAAGCTAGGTCCCCTCCCTACCACAGAGGTCACGTTTAGAAACCCTACCTGGCCAGTGATAACTTCCAGACATGGAAAACATGCAGCGAGTGACAGCCAGGAAAGGCAAGCATAGAAGGTGGACACAGTCATCACAGACAACCCCAGGGTGACCCAGAGTCACCTTTGACAGCCCAGAGCTTGGCATGAGGGGACAAAGGTCCATCCACGACAGAGGGGCTAGAAAGGCTGCAGGCCTGTCTTCCCCAGTTTTAGCACAAGCAGAGGTGAAGACAGGCCTGGCGGAATGAGGGCCCTGACCAAAGGAAGCGCAAGGGGGGCAGGAGAGGCAACGTGATGGTATAGTGGCTGGCTGACTCTGGACACAGGCGGGGCTGCTGACTAGGATGTTCCACAAAGACCCAGGGGTGTAGGGGATGTGGGGCAGAGGCGAAGTGGACACTTCCTACTTGACGTGAAAACCAAGGTAACACCCCTTTCCCCCCAAGGTCAACCCCCACTGTTTTGTTTTGATTTGTTTTGCTTTGAGGTACAGAATACAACGTGAAACCTCTAACCTCCATTCAGACACAGTGCCCACTACGTCAGGGTCAGAGGTCACCTGGCTCACACTCAATGTGATTACATCCTCCAAACTTACCAGGGCCGGAGGGTGGCTTCTCCAGCAGCTCCGAAGCCCTCCGCACGGCCTCACTCTGGTCCACAGCCAGCATCCCACAGGGTGGGGGGTCCTTCAGCCTGAAAGGGGGGCAGACATGAGAACTCCATAAGGCCAGAGCACAGCCTAGTAACGCTGTCCTTCCCGGCCGAGTCGGCTGCCTGTACCACCTCTCCGAAACACACACTTGGCACGCCAGGCCCTTGAAGGGGCAGCGTGAGGACACTCTGAGCGAGCAGGTGGATTAACGTGATGGTACTCCCAGCTAGGTACTGGCTGTGGACACACAGCTAGGCCTGCAGCTCCCCCGCCCGGGGAACAGGTGAGGATTCTATGTCAGCTTCCCACGGGGGTTCACGGTACCACAGCTGGACTTACAGAGTTACTCCAGACGCTGCTATCTCAGGGTCTGGCTTGATGTCTGCCACCTGACTCGCCTTGGTCAACTGCAGAACATCACCCTGCCGCATGCGCCATGATGCTCCGTAACGTGCAGAAATCTGAGGTTTACATGCAAACCAACCAGATGGTCAGCTGGAGGGAAGGCAACAGGGAAACACACACACACACACACACACACACACACACACACACACACCAGCTGCTTCCCAGGTGCCCACAGAGCCAGAGGTTTCCTTGAGCTTGGCCTGAACTCGGGATGGGGGACAGGGATGCTGGGGGCAACCCGAGCTAAAGATTCCACAAATGGGGCTGGAGCGATGGCTTAGCGGTTAAGTGCTTGCCTGTGAAGCCTAAGGACCCTGGTTCGAGGCTCGATTCCCCAGGACCCACGTTAGACAGATGCACAAGGGGGCACACGCGTCTGGAGTTCGTTTGCAGTGGCTGGAAGCCCTGGTACGCCCTTTCTCTCTCTGTCTCGCGCTCTCTCTCTGCCACTTTCAAATAAATAAATCAAAATAAACAAAAAAAATTTTTTTAAAGATTCCACAAATGCATCTCACTGCTCCTGAGTCAGGCTGTGCCCATCTGGGCACCTGGCCACAGGGGCGAAGCTAGACTCTCACCATCACTGACAGTGTCTCTGCTTTGGAGGTTAGAGCTATTCTAGAGCCACACTGGACTCAGGAGGGGGCGGCAGCCTCTGCCTCTCATCTGCCTAGCCTTCTCCCAGTGTCAAATGTCCATGAGCAGTCCAGGTGGTTCTTGGCCGGGGTAGTACATGGAGGCCCAGTTCCCCCTTATATTGGCACCAAGCATGGGGCAACGGATCAACAGACTTAGGAGGGGATAAGAGCTATTCCAGAAGAAGAATACGAAGAGGTCCCTTGGGCTAGAGAGGGCAGAGGTTCGAGGGAGACAAGGTGAAGCTGGAAGGGCTCATGCTGCTTGGGAATAAAAGACCACCACACAACCAGGTACACTGCAAGGTGCTGATGACGCCCACCTGCTTATAATTCATGGACAGCTGCTCCGAGTCAGGAGTCAGGGTGTGAGCAAGCTGGAGGAACTGCACAACCATCTCCAGCACGGTGGCCATGTCCTCCCGCCGACCATCAAAATGGGGCAGTAGGGCTCGCAGGCGGTCACAGCTCTTGGAGATCCGCCTCCTGCTTCCAGACAAGGAAGGTCCGGTAACTTTGCATGGCCTTCACCGGAAAAGGACAACAGACCCTGAAACCCACCCGCAGCAACCTGAGGGGCCTCTCAGGGAGTAAAAAAGATCAGCCCGAGCCTTTGGGACCCTCGTCACAACGAGGCTTCCCAGTGCTGACCTAGTCCCACAGCAATGGTCCGTCGCTGCTTTGGGGCACAGCAGGGAAGGATGAATCCAAGCCAGTGGTCTAGATGACCTCAAATACGTTAGCTTCTAGATGACCAGGGCTTCAGACCAAAGAGGGGTCTGCCATGAGGGTCCTGGCCATCCCCATGGGTGAGTTTACCTAGAAACTTGCTTTTAAAGCTCCCCCCCATCTACATGAAACTTGGGTCAAACCACACTTAGGCCCCTCCACTCTTAGATACCACCCACCGTGCAGCGTCACGCACCTGCGTTCCCTCTCACTGATCACATTCCTTGGGAGGGAGCAGTACAGATCCTTGGTCACTGTAGGGGCCAGGGCCAGGGCCAGGCTCAAGGCCAGGCCTGAGACCTGGGAGGGCTTCTGGGAGTCGGTCAGAGTCTCAGGATGAGGAGAGTTGCTACAGAGGGCAGAGCCGAGAACACCATGCTATGAATCCCACTACCATGGTCCCAAAATGTAGTACTTGAGCATCTTTGGTGAATGGCTAGGGGGGAGCGGAGGACAAGGCTTGTGTTGCCCAGGAAAACCCTCTGTGCAGCTCGGCACCCCCTCCTCCTCTCCCTCCAGGCCAACGTGAGGGCTCTGCTCTGTTGGACCAGTGTTGAGGATGTTAAGCCCTGGGCAAAGGCCTTGGGACCCGACAACTCCAGAATCTCCCAAACTATGCTTCACCTGAATACATCCTGGCCTTGGGCTCCCACATTCCGATTAGCCTGCTCATTACCACTGGCCTCCATAGGCAGGAAGCTGCAAGAAATGAGGCCCCCAAACTGGGTCGGCCAGCTGCATCCTCTCAACAGCGCTCTGCTCACTCCCAAAGGGCTCTCTTTCCAGCCTGCACCTGGTCCGCAAGGCCGCACCACGCCCCCAGTCCATGTTCCCCTGGCTCAGCTTGCGCAGTCCCCGCGCACACCGAGCACTTGATTTGCCCACGCAGCTTGTCCCGCCCCCACCTCGCGCTCGCCCTCACCAAGCCCTTTATTTGCCCACGCAGCTTGTCCCACCCCCACCTCGCGCTCGCCCTCGCGCACACCAAGCCCTTGATTTGCCCACGCAGCTTGCCCCGCCCCCACCTCGCGCTCACCCTCGTGCACAACAACCACTTGATTCACCCACGCAGCTTGCGCCGACCCCACCTCTTGCTCGCGCTCGCCCTCGTGCACACCAAGCACTTGATTCACCCACGCAGCTTGCCCCGCCCCCACCTCGCGCTCACCAAGCACTTGATTTGCCCACATAGCTTGTCCCGCCTCCGCCTCGTGCTCGCCCTCGTGCACACCAAGCACTTGATTTGCCCACGTAGCTTGTCCCGCCTCCGCCTCGTGCTCATCAAGCGCTTGATTTGCCCACGCACCTTGCCCCGCCCCCACCTCGCGCTCGCCCTCGCGCACACCAAGCCCTTAATTTGCCCAAGCCTCGTGGTAACTTGCCTAGCTTGCCCCGCCCCCACCTCGTGCTTGACTTGCTCAATTTTCCCCACCTCCATCACGTGTTCCACTTGCTGCTCCGCATGTCCCGCCTCCTGTCCCCTTGACTACTAGCAGGACAGTTCCGGCTGGAGAACTTGCCAGAAAGTAGAGGGTGCAGGGTCGTTAGGGATCCCCAGTGGAGTGTTCACCCTGCCCTGGCTTTCCAGTGCTTTCCAGCGGCTGGTTCCTTCCCACTCCAGCTCTTCCATAGCGCTCAGGGTCATTCGGAATGGCACCCTGCCCTCAGGGACTTCACAGGCTAAGTGGGAGTGAGAGGCTGGTCTGCGAAATGTATAGGTGCGACCTATGGGACTCAGTTCAGTCCCAGGAGTGCTAGAGGGTGCCGAAGCATGCACGCCCTTTCCATACCGTTCTCTCTGGCATGTACTCCCGCTGGAGTGCGCGCTCGCCATCCACTTCCCCTACATGGCAACCAGAGCGAGGCGGCACCTTCCCGCCGCGCGCTTCCCTCTATCCCCAAGCATCTGGCTCAGGTCGCACACAGCTGAGGGAACTTGCGTCCTGGGGCCATGCGTTGAAAGGCCCGCTGAGCCCCAGCCCCTGGACTGCCCTAGTTGCCAGCGGGCCTCTGGATGCACCAAGCTGCCTCTTGGCTCGCTGCAGGAGTTGTTGAGTAAATATTCACTGGAGGAATGGCGGGAGGGAAAACAATCAGAGCGTCGTTCTCTTTCAAGGAGAGATTCCAAGGCTGAGCAGTGTTCAGTGAAGGGGGTCCTCTAGGAATGTCAGCATTTCAGGTGAGCTCAGGCTGGTGTAGTTGCTGAAGATTCAGAGGAGGAGGGGAGTGGGTCTGAGCCTGGGAGTGAGAAGCAGAGGGGCTCAGCACAAGGGACTCAGAGCCAGGCCAGTCCCCAGATGGGGCAGGTAGAAAGTAGGTATGAAGCCAGGCTCACTCGCAGACACACTGTCTGGTTTTGGTGAGGGCTGTGAAATGGAGCCAGAAATCCTTGGGAACACTCACTTTTGCCAGCTTATGCCAGGGCTGGGCTTTATGGGTATGGGGCAAAGCAGCTCCTGACTTTGGAGGATCCCCCAGCAGAGCCAGCCCAGGGATCAAAAAGGCCCATTTCACCTTCCTTCTCTGGCTGGAGGACAAGGGCAGCTGGAGTTCTAAGCTTTGGCTCTTCTGAGCAGAGTTGGACCAAACGTTGGTTTTCCTAAAACCTTCAGAAATGTCACCAAATTTGCCAGGTTCTCCCAGGTCAGACAACTCGGAATTATCTCTGGTAACCCAACAGGGCCATCTCCCTGCACGACTCCTACTGAGGTGTCAAACCCAGGCAAGGCGCCTGGGCATGGCCATCTGAGTTTCCCAGGTGGTGGAGACCTGCAAGAGTAACAGCTAGGTATTGGGCAGGTGAGGGGCCTGGCAGAAAGGCCAAGTCCTGCTGGAGATGACACCTAACCAGGGGAGGTGGAACAGGCTGAATCTCTTCTGGGGACTACAGCCCCTAGTGGGAAGCTGAGTTGGTGTCCCAGGCCTGGAGAAAACAGATGGAGTTGGCTCAGCCCCCTCTCCCCCAAGGTCAGCCTCTTGGTCTCAGTGTCTGCCTCCTGCATTGCCATAGTTCTGGTTTAGTGAGGGTTCTGGGTCTCAATAAGCAGAACTGGAAGTTACAGACTTGAGTTTGGCAGGGTGCGGTGCACACTACGGGCACAGAAGGGAGGGGCCTGCAGTGAGACCCTCTCCTTTCTAGGTCATCATCTTTGAGGTGTTTCGTTGAGCGTGGTTGTGGGGGACACACCATCCCCCATCAGCCATTATTTAATAAAAGATGTTTTGGCTGGGCCTGGTAGTACACACCTCTGATCTCAGCACTGGGGAGGCTGAGTTATGGCGATTGTTGTGAGTTCAAGGCCAGCTTGAAATACATAGTGAATTCCAGGTCAGCCTGGGCTGGAGCGAGACCCTACTGTGGGGAAGAAAGAAAAGAAAGAAAGAAGAAAGAAAGAAAGAAAGAAAGAAAGAAAGAAGGAAGGAAGGAAGGAAGGAAGGAAGGAAGGAAGGAAAGAGAGAAAGAAAGAAAGAAAGAAAGAAGGGAGGAAGGAAAGAAAGAAAGAAAAGGTGTCCACAGAGGCTCTGTGGGAAGCTAGGCAGGGAGCGCTGCAGTTTCTGCTTAACCTGGGGTCTAGACAGCCTCCCAGCCCAGCAGATTCCTAGCAGTGTAGGGCACTGAGGCCGTTGTCCGTGGGGTCTAAGTTGTAGGCTCTGCCCAAGTGACCTTTGTCTAGAAGGACAAGGCAGCAGGAAGTTGTCGGGACACAGAAACGCGATGCATTCTGTGCGTGCCAGCTTTAAACTCAGGACCCTCTGTGACCCACATGGGCACTTGTGGGATTAAGATTCCCAGTAGCATGTGGTCCGAGAACATGCTTGCGGTTTCTAGACATTACCCGCCTCCTGCCTGGTTTGGTTGGGGGGCGGTGGGTAGGGAAGATTTCCAGAGATGGCAATGGAGAATGTCCCATGAGACGGTATGTGGACAGACAGACCCTCCAACTTCGGAAAAGTCGGGGCCTCACAGCATCACGGTCCCGATGCGGCCAGCAGGGGTCGCGCGCAGACAGGCTCCGGCACCAAGGCGTTGGACCCGCTATTTTTTTTTCTTCACCCACAATTTGATTGACAAAAAAAAAAAAAAAAAAAAAAAAAAAAAAAAGACTTAAGTGTTTCAGGGGCAAAGCGAGGAAAGAGGCAGCAGAGGCTTCCACCTCGTTTCTGTCTCCGCGCGGGTCTGCATGCCGCTCCCCGACGGGGCGCACAGCCCTGGGGGTGCCAGCCAAGGGGTGCGCGCCAGGGGCTACACCAACCGGACCTTCGAGTTCGACGACAGCGACTGCCGATGCGCCCCCAGGTACGGGCTGCTGCGCTCCCCCGCGCGCGCGGAGACCTTTCCCTGGGCTAGCACCTCCCCGTGGGAACCCCCAGGCCTCCCCACCCCAGCGCCCTCCAGGACACTCCTCCGGTGCACCCCAGGCTCCGGACCCTCATGCAGCAGGCCTCTTATACTCCTTGGGGAACAGTGGTGCCCCTCGGGGCAGGGCTGTGCTTACTGGAGCAGCGCGGAGGGGGCTGGAGCCATTTGTAGGCTCGGAGACTTTCCGGGCACGCAGGCAAGGTGCCGTGAGGACTTGCAGAGGGCGCTTCTCCTCACCCCGCTCCGAGGGGGGCCAGGGTGCGGTATCCCCCCAGGACAGAGGTACCTCACACTGGAGATTTTCCCGGAAGCCCCTCTCAGGCAGAGCCCCTTTGGGTAGAGAGTGTGAGTAGTTCTGTGGTCCAGTCATTTGGTGACTTTCTGGGGGTGGTCACTTGTTTGGGATTCCTGACTGCCCATTCCTGGGAGGACACAGTCGACCGAGACAGGCTTCCAGGTGAGCTGGGACACAGTCCTTCCAAGGCAGCTGCCCACTCAGCTTCTTAGTGTAGATAGAGGGGCGTGGGTGGACGGGGCAGTGGCAATGCTGACCTTGCCTCTGCCCCTATCCTGGTCCTTCCTGCCCCTCCCCCCCCAGTGTGACTGTCCCTTCGCCATGTGTCAGGAGCTAGACTCTGGGAACCCTGGGCAGAGCCTGCTTCCGTCCACCTGAGCAGGTCTCTTTCCTGTGTGTGTAGTGTTATGCCCAGTTCTCGGTGCCCCCCAGTGACCACCAAGGAGAACCAAACACGTATGCAAAGGCAAGGAGCTTTATTTCGGCTTAAGCTCGAACTCTTGACTTCACCAACACAGTGAAGATCCGTACAAGAGCCCTGAGCAGCAGGGGGGCAGGTTTTTTATAGGGATTTGAACAAAGACGTAGGGGAATGGTTACATGATTGGTAGATTTAAGTAGTAACTGCACTTGTATTTTTCTGATAGGCTTAGGATGCTGGGGGGAAGAGCTTGTGGGCAGGGGGCTAGGGGAATTTCAAGCAGATTAGGTAACCTTTATTGTGACTGGCTATGTGTGTTTGAGGAACTTAAGCAACTTATGACTATAGAAATGTATGGCATAAGCAGTTTGTGATCTTTTCTTCAGTAACTGTTAAATTCTTATTTAAACCTTGCTGGGAAACAGAAACTTAGGCCTACTGGTGACTCTGAAGCCTGTCATGGCATTCCTCTGGTTCCTGAGTCCTTCGTGCAGCTGGTCTCGCTGTTCTGAGGCCAAACACACCTGAAGGCAGGCGGTGCCACTGTTGACGTTGCCTCTGGGGACTTATTTCCCCTGTGCAAAATGAGCGATGGCACGAAGTGGCCTTCAGGGGCCGTCCTGGAAAGTTACCAGGCTGAGGAGTTATGTTCTCAGCAGGGGCCTTGAGGGTCAGGGATATTCTTGGAGGTCTCGGGGACAGCATGCGGCAAGGAACATGTGCTGGGAAAGCAAGTGTCCACTTAGTAGTGTCCTTGGGAAATAGATGATGTCTGGCACTCCCCTGGCTGCTCTAGATCAAATAGGTGATGTCTCTCAGGCACTTCTGTCACCTTCCTATTGTAGGTGTCCTCTGCCACCTTCCTCCGTGGCCTGGTATCTCCCTCCCTGGGCATTCAACTCTGAGTCTATTGCCTGTCTCATTTCATTACCCTCCCCAGACTAGGTAGGGGCACTGTGTCCAGAGTCTAGGCTTCAGTCCCAGGCCTGGTGGTACCATCCACCTGGCACTGCCCAGCCCCACCTTCCAAAACCCACGCTTGAGCTGGCCTCTGTATGTGCAGTGATCACACCTACAAGTCAAGCTTACTGCTAGAGGGCTGGTGTCAAGCAGGTGCTGTGAGGACCCACGGAAGAGGAGAGAGAGCTGCTGCCCTGCTTGGGCAGAGCTGAGGGATGCAGAACAGGAGTTGGAGCAGCTTGGCAGGGTAGGAAAGAGTCCTGCACCGGGCCTCCTTCAAGGTAGCTCTGTGTCTTATACATGGTGAGAAATATGAACTGCAGCACTATGGTCAGAGGAGACAGCGTCACAAGACGTCCCACCCCTGACATCTGCCAGCCCACAGCCTACAGTCCTGTGCCAATGGTACTCAGGCTACAGGGCTGAAAAATGCAGGTCCGGAAAGAACTTCTGGCCCTCCCAGTTCCAGGAGTCTATACCCTAGACTCCTTAGGGGACCCTGACCTCTGTCCGGGGCCTCCATGCCTCACCACCTCCAAGACCCCTGCTGTGCAGCCAATGGCCCTAGCCACCTCCTCCTCCTCCTCTACCTTGCCCCTCCCTGCTTCTGGATCCCTCTATCTTGGAAGTAACAGCTACTGTGGTGGTGGGGGGGGGGGGTGGGGAGTGGTAGTGCTGTCCCAGATCCCGAGAGTCCTCCTCCATCCTCCCCAGTGCGCTTCCCACCACAGCCCTGGTCCTTTCCTGGAACTGTGTGTTCCCGACAGGCCACCTCCCAGCCGTGGGATCCTGTGGGCCCCTGATGGCTACGGCAAAAGTTCAGTCCTGGCTTCCTGCCAGAATATGTGCCTGCGGCTGGCAAGCCCTCCAGGCCTGTGTTAGTGCAGCAGGAAGTGGCCCAGGCACCCCCCCTGGGAAAGCTTAGAGGGCTCAGGGTGCAGTCCTGGCTGGCAGAGGGGCAGCTGGGGCTGCAGGGACCTCAGCATTGCCTTAGGCCTAGAGCTTCAGAGGTGGCTTCAGAAGTGGTCTGGGATTAGGATGCGACCCCTTGTGTATCACCAGGAACAGGAGAGCTTGGGGTGTTAATTTCCCAGTGTGTAAGACTGGAGTCACAGCATGTGTCTTGAGACTCCATTGTGACGGCATGGACCGTGTGGGTGCCTCTCTGGAACTGACCATTTAGCCACTTCCCTGACTTGTATTCTTAAGAGTGAAATTGTCAAGCCCAGGCATCGTGGCACATGCCTTTAGTCGCAGCACCCAGGGAGGCTGAGATAAGAGGATTGTTGTGAGTTGAAGGCCAGCCTGGGATACAGGGCAGGATGAGTTCCAGGTCAGCTTGGGCTGTAATGAGATCCTACTTAAAAAAAAAAAAAAAACTTTAAAAAGGAACGGTGAGAATTGTCATGCCAGAAGATTTGAGCACCATTAAGGAGTTTTTTCTTTTCAAATTGTTTTTATTAACAACTTCCATGATTATAAAAAGTATCCCATGGTAATGCCCTCCTTCCCCCCCCACTTTCCCCTTTGAGATTCCACTCTCCATCACATCCCCTCCCCCTCTCAATCAGCCTCTCTTTTATTTTGATGTCATCATCTTTTCCTCCTGTTATGATGGTCTTGTGTAGGTAGTGTCAGGCACTGTGAGGTCATGGATATCCAGGCCATTTTGTGTCTGGGGGGAGCACGTTGTAAGGAGTCCTACCCTTCCTTTGGCTCTTACATTCTTTCTGCCACCTCTTCCGCATTAGACCCTGAGCCTTGAAAGGTGTGATAGAGATATTGCAGTGCTGAGCACTCTGGTCACTTCTTTCTAGCACCATGATGCCTTCTGAGTCATCCCAAGGTCACTGCCATCTAAAAAGAGAAGATTCTCTACCAAAAGTGAGAGTAGCATTAATATGTGGGTATGAACATTGAGAGAAGTGCTTACTGGGCAGTTTGACAAGCATAGTATATACATTTAGCCAGACAGCAGCAGACGTTACACCCCTAGGGCTCATGACTACCCCTGTTTTAAGTTTTCAGAATCAGGGAGGTATTCCCTCCCATGGAGCGGGCCTCCAGTCCAATTAGAGGCCAGTTGGTTTCCACCATGATAGACGTGCCACTATTGCACCCGTTGGCTCATTTGGCCTGGCTGGCCAATTATAAGGCTTGAAGTGTCCACTGTTGTGTGTCTTCACTGGTGGTATCTCTTTCTTCCATTGAACTGCATGTAGAATGGCTTCTTCCAGCTTTCTGTCAGCTGGTCTACATGGAGGAGGTTATCAGCTCAGTTCCAGCAGGATTTCTCAGTGGCTTTGCAGCCCAAGTATGTGGAGTCTTCAGCAATAGGGTCTTACCATCTATTCCTGGTGGGAAACCAAGGGCCTTGGCAATGGCCTGTAATGTTTTGGGGGCATCAGGGACCTCCCTGGCCAACAACTCACTGGAAGGTATCCCATCCCTGGCACTGAAAATTTTCTGGCAACAATCTATGGCTCCTGAGTGTTCCGTTGTCCAAAAAAGTAGGTTTTCATATGATTTATTTATATCCTTTTAGATTTTGATTAGCCTTCCCTCCACCTTCCCTTTACTCAATTTCTTCTCCTAACCTCACTTGGGCCTTTTCACCCCCATTAATCTATTCTTTTACTTACATATATACATATTACCATCCTATTAAGTACCCCCCTCCCTTCCTTTCTCTTCCCTTCATAAGGATTTTGACACATAGCATCCTGGAGGTAAAACCAGCTCCAACCCACCAGTTCCCAGGGGCAAAATGGCCTGGGATGACCAAATCCAGTGTGAGAAACTCCTGGCCAGGAAGACTTGGCCCACGTCCCCCTCCCTGCAGCTTGAGTCTTCTGACCTTGTAATTTTTAGTAGCAATAAAGGGGCAAGATCTCACTATTTTCATTTGTGTTCAATCATGGTGAGATCTGTGTTTGTTGGCCTTTCTCAAGTCCTCTTTTACCTGGATGGACGCGGCCACGTGTCCTGGGGCAGCCAGCTCCTGAGCACAGCTGGAACCACTAAGGGTGAGGAAGGACCTGCGTAGACCCTTTTCCTCTACAAAGCGTCAGGCCTTCTTAACCTGGCGCCCCTGCCGTTGAACTTCCCTGTGACTTTTTCTTCCCCACCTCAGTCATCGGTGCAGGTCCAGAGACGATGGCCCACAGGCCCAAGCAGGGCCCCTGTGTCCCTATTGCCATCAGGCCTTCCACTCTTCTGGGCTGTTCGGCACACAGAAAGCTGCCTAAAATGCCTCTTCAGATGAGCCTCCAGTCCCAGTGCAGCTCCTCCGAGAGCTCTGAGCTTTCACTCTGGTGTGGGATACGTGCACCTCAGGAAACGGCGGTGGGCAGCCGCCTTGAACATGGACACAAAGCCCTATTTCCCCAGAGACGCCTACCTCCTCTCAGCTCAAGTAGTTCTGACTTTTAACTGCTGCGCACAGGAAGCAGCTAGCCTTTCTGCCGTGGTCAGCACAGAGCGCCTGCCACTTCCCACTCTCCGGGCACCGTGCCCAGCGCTCAACTGTCCCCACCACAGTGACACTGCAGTGTCACCTGCAGGACTCTCCTAGGTGCTGGGTGGGGACACCTAAGAACATGCAGTCATGCACATGTACACACAAGCACAAGAGTGCCCATGTGCACACATGCAGATGCATATGCAAGCCCACACAAACACACATGTTTATCTGTGGCTTTGTACTGTGTGTGCATGCACACATCCACGTTTATCCATGTGGGATGCACATATGCAGGTGTGCATACATCCATACATATGTGTTCTGGTCCTCAGGTATGCACATGCCTGTACACATTACACGTATGTCGCACAAACAACATGCATGCATGTACCATGCATACATTTGAACATATTTGTGTGTCTGCATACATAGCACACATCCCTTGCCCGGGCCCCACATATCCCTCATTGTCAAACATGACGCTGCAAAGCTCCTTGACAGTTGTGACATGAGTGTGAGCCCTGGAGGAATGATTCTTAGCCAAAGGATCATTCCTGTCAGCAGATGTTCCTACCTAAGCCCTTAGGATGGCCAGTGGAACGCTGTGGGGGAGAACTTTTTTTTTTTTCTTCTTGGGCTTCCTTTGCTAGTCCTAAAGACCAAAGACCATCTCCCACTGAGGTCAGGGAGGACTGGGACTGCTGATCCCACTGGTGAAGTGACACGGGGGTGGGGAGGGGGGTCCTGGGGGGATGTTTAACCATGAGATCAGATGCTGCCCTTGAACCTTACCCTGGATGGATGGGGTGATCTCTGTATTGCATGTGAGCCAAGTACCCAGGGAAACGCCTTTCCTACTTGTGGAAAGGGGCCATGTCTAGTTTCAGTTTTTTAATTTTATTTATTTATTTGGGGGAGAGAGAGAGACAGAGGCAGATAGAAAGGGCACGCCAGGGCTTCCAGCCACTGCAAATGAACTCCAGATACACGTGCTACCTTGTGCATCTGGCTTATGTGGGTACTGGGAAATCGAACCTGGGTCCTCAGGCTTTGCGGGCAAGCGCCTTAACCACTAAGCCATCTCTCCAGCCCTCGTTTTTATTTTATTTTATTTTTTTAAATGGAATCCCATCAAGAGGTCTTGTTCACTTGCAGCAATGTGTCTATGCGGGCTCCTATGGGCTCTCATGGCATCTGGAGTTCAGAGCGGCCTGGGGCATAGCTGCTAGCTTTCCTGAATAATGGCACCCAGGTCTCTGCAGCACTGGCCCTTATAAACTACAATGAAAATCCATACCTAAACCTCCTCTGGCACAGGGTGAAGATGTCCCCAGAAGGGATCCAGGGTGGGGAGGGTTGTCTGTCACATCACAATCAGCGCATCTCTCCTGGCTGACTGAATGGAGGTCACCACGGCTTTCCAAACCTCCCTCCCTTCTAAGCTTATTCAAGAATGGCTTCCCATTCTCCAAGCTTATTCAAGAATGGCTTCCCATTCTCCAGAGGTGGGATGTCTGCACTCCCTTTCTTGTTGGTTTATCCTTTTCTCATCTTTGGACTGCCACCTGTCATCTGTCCTTCCTTCTTCCTTCCTTCCTTTTTTCTTTCTTTCTTTTTCTTTTTCTTTCTTTCTTTCTTTCTTTCTTTTTTTTTTTTTTGAGGTAGGGTCTCACTCTAGCCCAGGCTGACCTGGAATTCACTATGTAGTCTCAGGGTGACCTTGAACTCACAGCAATCCTCCTACCTCTGCCTCCCAAGTGCTGGGATTAAAGGCGTGCGCCACCACGCCTGGCTCATCTGTTCTATCTGATGTGGACCAAGTGTCTGGTTGAGTAGCTGCTGTTGTCCCAGCTGCAATGTTTACAAACAAGCTCACCCGTGCCTTTGTGGTTTTGTGCATTAACTAGAAGATCTTCTCAGTTCCATCTTTTCCTGCCTTGTGTTCTAATCTTGTCCTTGGCTCAAGGCTATGTGGGCAGTCTGATTTTCTTTTATTTTATTATCAAATGGCACTGAATAGGCTCTGGAGCCAAGACCCTGGGCTCCAGGGCTAATCCTGCTAAGTGTGGGGAGACGAGCATCGAGGATAAATCCAGAATGAGGCTAACTGACCAGCAAGGCTCAGTAGGATATCTGCACCCTCAGTACCTATGCTCACACATATGAGGAGATTGTCACCCACCTGGCAGTGGGGCTGTGGCCATTGCCTACATCGACCCTCATGATGGGTCCAGTGCTCGTCACGCTACTGGAGGCCAACAGAGCTCACCCCCCACTCCCTTCTCAGGCTCAGATCCTAATGTAGATAAGGGCTCTCTGGTATTTGGCTTATTTATTTATTTATTTATTTATTTATTTTTTGGTTTTTCAAGGTAGGGTCTCACTGTAGCCCAGGCTGACCTGGAATTCACTATGTAGTCTCAGGGTGGCCTCGAACTCACGGCGATTCTCCTACCTCTGCCTCCCAAGTGCTGGGATTAAAGGCATGCGCCACCACGCCCGGCTGTATTTGGTTTATTTTTATTTATTTATCTTTATTTTAGAGAGAGGGAGAGAGAGAGAATTGGCATGCCAGGGCTTCAGCAGCTGCTGTGGAACTCCAGACACTTGCTCCACCTACTGGGTGTGTGTGACCTTGTGCTTGTCTCGCCTTTGTACGTCTGTCTGACTTACGTGGGATCTGGAGAGTTGAACCTGGGTCCTTAGGCTTCGTAGGCAAGTGCCTTAACCACTAAGCCATCTCTCCAGACCTGGTATTTGTCTTTTTCGGTGCTGGTCCCCAAGTGTCACCACTGTGGTTATAAGTCTGTGTTGATAGCTGATGAGTCCATTCTCACAACCCCTGTGGCTGTTCCTATTCCTGAACATGGAATCTTCTGTGTGAATTTGTTGTTGTTGTTTTGTTTTGTTTTGTTTTTTGAGGTAGGATCTTGCTCTAGCCCAGGCTGACCTGGAATTCACTATGTACTCTCAGGGTGGCCTCGAACTCACCATGATCCTCCTACTTCTGCCTCCTGAGTGCTAGGATGAAAGGCATGTGCCACCCTGCCCGGCTTTGTATGAATTTTTTAAGAGTTTGCCCTATTCTAAGATAATATTAATGTGCTCTTGATTGGAGTTCATGAACTGGGCCCATTCATTGGAGAACAGGCCATTAGAACTGGACTGCTGACTTCCAGTAGAGAGAGTTTTCAGACCACCTGTGGGAAACCATGTGGCCCATGGGCGAGGGTAGGGGCAGATGGAGCCTCTGCCCCTCCCATTCTTGTGTTCCCAGCATTAGTCTCTGACTTCACTGCTTTAGCTTTTGGTGTATGGGTGCCCCGAAGCTTGGTTCCTGCTCGATGCGGCACCCCTGATCCCCTTGGGTTTCCATGTAAGTCGTTATACCAGATGCAAACCCAATCACCACTTTTTCCTTTCCAGTCCTTACAATCCCCTTACTTCTTGTATTGTGTTGCCCAAAAATGGGGGCAGCGGGGACTTCTTCATTTTCCTCTTTCAGAAGAGGTTATCCAGGTGTGGTGGCGCACGCCTTTAATCCCAACACTCCAGAGGCAGAGGTAGGAGGATCGCCGTGAGTTCAAGGCCACCCTGAGACTACATAGTGAATTCCAGGTCAGCCCTGGGCCAGAGTGAGACTTACCTTGAAAAACCAAAAAATAAAAGAGGTTGAATGCCTGGTGTGCATGAGGCATGTCTCTGCCCTCATTCTCTTCAGTCCTATGTCTGACCCTTTGGCCACCAAGGGCACCAGTTGAGGAGAGAGAGAAGAGTCTGTCCTGGACTTCAGAAAGGTTCTGCCTGCAGCCCAGGAGCTAGTGCAGCAGTGGGTTAGGGGGTGAGTGTAGCATAAGCACCCCCTGATCTCCACCCTCCTGGCGCTCCTTTCACTCTCTGAATCCAGGTGTCCTCAACCTAGCTAGAGCCCACGACACCTGCTTGGAGGTGGTCTCAGGAGTCTGTGCTACCACATGGCTCATCAAGGTGCCTGGCACTGGGCACAGCTTCTGAGAAGGCTGCAGGGTCAGGATATGAGGTAGCCTTCCTGACCTGTGTGCTGGGCTGTGTCCTCCTCTCCCTTGACCTCTCTGGTTGGATCCATAGGCTGGTGGCCCAAGACTGAGCTCTCCAAAGGATCTTCCAGCTGACCCAGGACAGGGTGGTCCTGGAGGCTGATTCACCCACCCAAAGCTAGGACCACCAGGCGCTGCACAGCACGACTCAAGCTCCCTGTCTCCTTAGTGCTTTACAGTTTTGTCCTGCAAAAACAGCATGGACATATTTATTCCCAGATGAGGCCTTGACCAATGGACAAGGCTGAGCTACCAAGCCTAGACTGATGGACTAGGGCTGAGCCATGCTTGTGCCATTGGGACCCTAGACCATCATTGGGTCCCAGAACATCCCCTGACAGGAGTAGTTGCTCTTTGCCTGGGCTGCTGGGCTCTTCTGGGTGGGTGATGCCCTCCTGCTGACTTTGCCCTGACCCTAGGGGACTGTGGTTCCCATGGGTTAAACTCCACACCTGTCCCAAAGGTGGAGTGAGGGCCTGGGAAGTGAGCACCTTCCTTAAGCCACAGAGCACTCTGGCAAATGTGGGTGGGTACCCCTCCCTCAAGTGGCCTGGGCATGCTCAGTGGCCATCCCAGCCGTGGTGACACCCTCGCTTGTTTCTCAGGTCCCTGGTTCAATCTCCAAGATTTGGGAATCTCTTCCTAATTTTATCAGCTGAATGGATTGTGTTTATTTTTTGTTGTTGTTGTTATTATTATTATTATTATTTTGAGAGAGACAGAGAGAGAGGGAGAGAATTGGTGCCAGGGCCTCATCCACTGCAATCCAACTCCAGACGCTTGTGCCACCTAGTGGGCACAGTGCGATCTTGCGCTTGCCTCACCTTTGTGCGTCTGCTTCACGTGGGATCTGGAGAGTTAAACGTGGGTCCTTAGTCTTCACAGGCAAGCACCTTAACCGCTAAGCCATCTCTCTAGCCCATAAGTGCTTGTCTTTCTCACAGAAGACAGAAAGATAACTGGCCATCTCGGGGATCCCAGGCTGCCTCCTTGCACCCTGAGGCTGGTGACAGTCACACAGGGAAGGGGTGTAGAGTAGAAGAGGATTGGGGCGCCAATTGGGTCATGGTAGCTGGACCAGAGGTGTTCTAGCCCACCTCTAAGGGTTCCCTGCACCTCTTCTTCACCCTGAGTACCCAGAGGCTCTCTTCAGCATGCCTGGAGCCTGCTCTCTCTACCGAGCCCAGTCCACACGGGCTGCAGCCTTTAGCCACATCCCTTCTACCTTGGGCATCTTTCCAAGAGGCCCTGGGGCCCCTGGCCCTTGGCCTGCACAACAAACAGTCAAGTTCATGTGGGTGAGGGGGTCGGCTCTGCTGAGTGAACAAGGAAGGACGCCAGGAGGTCTGTGGGATGCCCGCTCACGGTGTGTGCTCACGCAACTGCCCCGGTAATGCACTGAGGTTCCAAGGGCAGCTTGTCCTTGTCACTCAACCCAAGCCACAGCTGAGCCGAGGCAGGGCTCCAGGTCTCTGTGTTCCTGGCATGCTTCCTTCTCCTGTGCCCCCTGAAGCAAGTGGGAATCTCACCAGCCAAACCCCTCCCACCCCCGCTGGATGTCAAGGCTAGGAGAACCCAAAGTGCCTAAAAGGTGGAGGCTTCAAGGGCAGCACGCTGCTCCTGGGGACCCAGTGGTCTCTTAAGGGTTTGCCTTCAGTGGGATTGACCATGAAAATGTAGTCCTGACCCCTGGCCACATGGTTCCCCAACTGCCAGCACCTCCCCAGGCCCTGTCAGCTTGTGACTAAGGAAAAACAAGCAGCTCTGCTGATGCAATTAGGAAAATGTTATTTCTCAGAGGTTGCCAAATCTTGGGAGGTTGAACCTGTGACCTGAGAAACAAGCGAGGGTGTCACCATGGCTGGGATGGCCACTGAGCATGCTCTAGCCGCTGGAGGGAGGGGTACCCACACTTGCCTTGACTGCTGCTTATCTGGGGAGGAGGGGAGCAAGATTGACGCCTGGTAAAGGGAATGTAACCCATTCTTCCCAACTTGAAAGTGAGGGGGTGTCTAACCCCTGCCACGGACCTGATGCCTAGGTGAGCGGCCTCTGAGCCCAGATTCCTAAGGCCGTGTGGTCGGAGCAACACACTTTGGCGTCTGCCTGAGGCAACCGCTCTCCTTGTCTTCTGTCTTCCCGTGGGTCATGCAGCCAGGTGACCTACTCGGATAGGCACGAGTTAGAGAACCCCCTGACCCTCTGTCCTCCCTTGAACAGCTAAGATGTGCCCTGGGGGCTGATGGGCTTTCTGCTCTTGGAGGAGCAAGACAGGGGTATTGCTCAGTCAGCATTTGGGGGGAGGGGGTTCCACTCCCTGCGCAGACTGCTGAAGAGGCAGAACTGAGGATGGCTTGGGACTGAGGCTCCCCTGGAAGCCATGGCAGGGGACAAGGAGCACATGATATTATTGGTGGGGTCAAGAATCCAGGGATCAGGCTGTCATCCCTCACCTGTGCCAGAGGCCCCCCCCCCGTGGCTCCCCCCCCCCCCGGATTCCTTAGCCCATCAGTGCAGAGGGACTAAACCTCTGCTCTCCTGGTGGGTGAGCTGCTTGCTGGATCCGGTGCAGTGAGAAGGGGCCCCACAGGTGTCTGGTGATCTCTGGGCACGCAGGGCAGATGAGCAGGACCTACTGCCCTAGAGGGCTGGGAACTAGGACCTAGGGTGGCTCTGCTGTCCCCTCTCTAGGTGCCGCATGTAGTATGTAGCGATTACAGCCAGACTTGGATATGGAAGGAGAGGGGGACAGGAAAGGTCAGAAGTTGGAAGGACTGCAGCTTACCTGGAACCCTCCTGGTGTACCCGGGCTGTCCCATACCCCTGCTCTGTGTGTGACTCAGGTGACTGGGGCAGGAGTGTCTGGAATCCCAGAGTCCTGGATCTGGGCTGAGATGGGCTGCTTGGTGCTGGGAGTTGACAAACAAGGACCTCTCCCTAACTGTACTGGTCTGTCACCTGGCAGGGAGACGCTGGGAGGAGGCCTTGAAAGCCTGAGATGCCTGTACCCATTCCTAAAGGAAGGCTGAGCAACTGGCCTTGGAGCAGACTGTGGGGGAGGGGAGGCTTGTATGGCCTTGATCCAGGGAACTGGGAGGGACGCCCACGCCAGTCCCAGGGGGATGGTTGAGAACGCGGTCCCTGAGTTGGCCATGACCACTCTCATCTCCCAAACCTTAGCATCCCGCGGGGTCCGCGGGGCCCTCCGGCCGGCGCCCCGCCCCCGCCCCCCCGCAGGTGCCCGCCCCGCCTCGCGGGGGTCGCGGAGGGCGGACTGCGCGGCGCAGGGGGGCTGCGCGCGTCCTGGCGAGGGCGCGGGCATTGAGGGGCCGCTGCCGTGTGCCCGCAGGCGGCCCAGCGCGGGGGACGGCGGCTGCGGGGACGTGCTCCGGGACACCGCCGGCCTCAAGATGAACGATCTGGACTCGGACGTGCTGCCCTTGCCGCCGCGGTACCGCTTTCGGGACTTGCTTCTTCTGGGAGATCAACCTTTTCAGAACGACGACAGGTAGGTCACCGGGGACACCCCCCCCCCCCAAACACATACACACCCGGAGCCGTGCGGAGCTGTCCGCGGTGCTGAGCCCCGGGTGCATCCCCCCCGACACCCCACTTCGGAGCCCTTCAACTTCCCTGGCTTTCTGGAGCTGGAAGTTTCGGGTGGGCTGGAGGCCAGGACGCCTCTCCTCCAGAGGGACCTGGAACGGGGTGCTGGCCGTCTCCAAGGCCGGCCTGGGGGCTCCGTGTCCGCAAGCTTCCAGTCCCAGTCCCATTGCTCAGCTGATCTGGGGACGAGCCAGGGGCGCCGGAAGCACCAGGGCAGCAGAGTCCCACGGTCAGGCAGAGACAGGCGCTATGGTCGTTTAATTATTCACAGGGGCGACAGCGTCCTTCAAACCCCATACATGGTCACACTTTCAATGATCCACGTTCCCCTCACTTGAAAAAGCAAAGTGAACTTGAAATCTTTCCGTAAAGAAATCACCAGAACGAGCCCCTCACCGGAGGGATTGGCGGGAAGCAGCAAAGAAAGGAATGTTGCCTTTGTCTCCCCAAATAGCTGTCTCTCGGGTAAACACCAGTGTTCTCACTCTGCCAGCCTCAGGAGGTGTTTTCACGCTTGCAAGTGAAGGACTCAGGCAAGCTGGCGAGGCAAGGGTTTGGAAGCAGGTGACTCCCCCCCCCCTCTTGTTGCAAGTGTGGAGAGGCCACCTCTGCAAGACTTGGTCTCCCCCAGCCCTGGACTGGGCTGCAGTTTCCCCCAACAGTGTAATTACTCACGTGAGCACAGAAGTACATGCGCCTGCACATTGTCAGGACGCACACTGAGCTCTCAGAGCAGCCCGCTGCCCAAGCGGCGGCTGGGGAAGAAATCCTGTTTGTGAGTACAGTCTGTATGGTTGGTGTGCACGGGAACTGCGTGTGCACAGTGCCAGGGGGAGCAGACAGTGCTCTTGACAGCTGCCTTGCCTTGCCCGCTGGAGACCCAGTGACGAGTAAGGTAGCACACCTCCTGTGCATGAATGACCTAGCGGACCTCCTGTGGCATGCAAGTGTGTCAGCCACCAAAAACTGGGAGGGGAGGTTGGTCCCAGTGTTCCAGTGAGTGTGGGTCCTGTGGAGGTGTGTTTCTTTGTTTGTTTCTGAGACAGAGTCATGCTGCGTAGCCAAGGCCGGCCTTGAAGTCACTATTCTCCTGCCTCACGTGCTAAGATTATAGGCTTGTGTCACCACTCCCAGTGTAGAGGTTCTTTTTGTTTGTTTCTTTGTTTGTTTGTTTTTTTAAATTTTTTGTTTATTTATTTATTTATTTGAGAGCAGACAGAGAGAGAAAGAGGCAGAGAGAGAGAGAGAGAGAGAGAGAGAATGGGTGCACCAGGGCCTCCAGCCGCTGCAAACGAACTCCAGACTCGTGTGCCCCCTTGTGCATCTGGCTAACGTGGGTCCTGGGCAATCGAGCCCCGAACCAGGGTCCTTAGGCTTCACAGGCAAGCACTTAACTGCTAAGCCATCTCTCCAGCCCTGTTTTTATTTTTTAATATTTTTATTTATTTATTTCTTAGAAAGAGAGAGAGATAGTTGGGCATGTCAGGGCCTCTAGCCACTGCAAAGTCCAGACGCATGTGCCACCATGTGCATCTGGATTACATGGATACTGGGGGATGGAACCTAGGTCCTTAACCGCTAAGCCATCTTTCCAGCCCCTTTGGTTTTTTCGAGGTAGGGTCTCACTCTAGCCCAAGGTGACCTGGAATTCATTATGTAGTCTCAGGATGGCCTCAAACTCATCGTGATCCTCGTACCTCTGCCTCCCGAGTGCTGGGATTAAAGGTGTGCGCCACCATGCAGCTTAGTGGTGCTTTTATACTTGGTGCTCTCCTGTTTTGTTTTGTTTGCTTTTTTAAATCAAGTGCCGTAGTAACAAACAAGAATGACATCTTTGTGAAGAGTTAACAAAGTCTGTCCAGGTAGTGGGGGAGATGGTCAGCTTGACCCTGGAGTCCCTCAGTGGACAGCCTCTTGTTTTCCTGGGACCCTCACAGGACTTCTATGGGCCTAACCCAGTGCCTTATGATGTCAGCACCAGCACTCCCCCTACCTCCTCCCAGTGCCTACTCAGCTGAGACTTATGGATTCTGGAAAACAGCAGTTGTGGAAGATTTGCCCAGTGCTGGGCAGGAAATGGCATCTGTCTCCCCAATGGTGCCTGGGGCCTGGGATTGGCCACATGCCATTGACTGTGGTTGATGTAACTGGAATGCTGCGTCCCACCCTTTCCAGGAGTGGACGGCAAAGGTTTTTGCCAGCCATAGGGTGGCAGCCATGGTCTGCCCCATTAGACTTGTCCCCAGGCCTAGGGGATGGGAAGCTTCCATTGAGTCCTTGGTGACCTGTGTGCGGCTTTTTAATTGTGGTAATATCTGTGAAACATGAAATTTTACCATAGTGACATTGGAGCCTCGCCTGTAGACACCAGAGCGTAACATCACCCTGAAGTGAAACCCAGCCCCCTCTGAGTCACTTCCCTCTTGTCTCCACCCATCTCTGTCTCATGGGAGATGCTGGCATTAGCTACAGGACGAGCGAGTTTGTCCTCGCCCCTCTTATGACCACCACACTGTGGAATAGTTAAGCTGCCCGGGTGACTAGGAAAGCATGGTACTAGGGGCAAGACCTGCCTTGCTGGGTCCTGACAGCATCTGATCCCTATCTGTACACATGTCCACTCTGGGCATTTAGACCCCCCCCCCGCCCCCGCTTAGCTGAGGGTGGAGGGGCCAAGTGTGAGGATTGATATGGGAAACCAAGGCTCACAGAACCGGCACCAGAGACTGAGTGGAGAATCGGCTTATTTTCATGCCAGCGTGGGCCCAGGGGAATCTCTTCCAAAGCCTGGACCTTGATCTGATGTCTCGGAGTTTATATACCTCATCTCGGACTATTCATTATTGTTAGTTCTCAGAGCTCTGAGCCCCGGCCTAATGGCAGAGACCTTGATAGACAAGTTTTACAGAAACAGAAAAGAAAAAAAAAAAAAAAGTTAACTAATGTGGGCAGATGTCTGCAGCTGTGCTATGGAGATAAAAAGGAGCACAAGAGGATTTGCGGTAGGAGCTGCAATACAGATCACGGCCTTGAAACAGTACGAAAACTACAGTGTCAGTCAGCACAAGAGACTCTGTAGTACAGGTCTTAACTCTGGGGGGTAAGGGCTTTTAAATTCCCCCCCCCTCAGAGTGACTGCTGTTGGGATCACGATCTCCCACACCGTTCCTACTCGAGAGGCCTGTCGCCCGCCATCTTTATCCCTCCTTTTCATCCTCGACACTTTGTCTATCTCCTAAAGTACGGATGGGGCTTGAGGTACTTGTGCCTGGATGGCTGGGACCTTTTCACAGGGTGCCCATGACGCGGGCAGCTGTGCCATGAGTCTGGGGACACTTGGCCTGCAGTGCGGAAGAAGGGCTGCCTCGGGGTTGGAGCAGGTGGGGTAGCGAAGGGACCAGGAAAATTTATCTGCCCCACCTGCTCACCAGAGCTCTCTGGGGCTTCAGTGGGGCCAGGGATTGGCCTGGGACACAGAAATGGGGTCTCGGGCCTGCAGGTGACGGGCCCAGTGTACCAGGAAAACACAGCGCAGCGGACCCCAAGTTAGTGCTTTCAGCCAAGGAGGCATCTGGGAGAGGTGTGAGCTGTGCTTGTTTCCTCCACTCCAAGCCCCAGACAGGTATAGATTGGAGGCTCTGTGGGGCAAGCAGGGGAGCTCCCCGCACCCCCCCCCCCCCGAACTCCTGGTAGGCTGTGAGCAGGTGGGAAGGGCCATGGGCTGGCTTCCTGTTCTCCGGGGTAATAAAGCCTCTTGTGGTGAGTCACCACAGTCTCAGCGGCCTTGGCAGGGAAGAGCTCAGCCACCCACATAGGCAAATGAGGCCACGCTGTCAGGCTGGTCCCTCCCGAGGGGACCAAATGCTGCACACAGCCCATGAGGGCCAGAGTCAAGAGGTCATCTTTGGAGGCCCAGGCCACCCTGTGTGGACCCTCACTCACTCACTGAGTCCTGAGGCCTCCACCGGGAGAACAACAGTCACAGGAAGTCCAGTGGACCTTACCACATGCGAGGCTCTGGGGTCCCCCACTTTTTCTGACCCCTCACTGACCCTTGCCTCAGGAGTCCATGGCCAGTGTAAAGAGGTCAGATGGACTCCCAGCCTGGAGCCACACTCCTCTTACGTGGCCTAGAGATTCCCAAGTTTCCTCACTTTGAGACACAGCTCCTCCCTCAGCAGGGGGTAACGCCCTCCTCCCCTTCCAGAAAGGGCAGCTTGAGAGGCCTGGGGCTACAGCGTTGTAGGATTGGCTGGATCCCAGAATCCTGTCCCTGGCCCATAACATGCAACCGAGGTTTTGTTAGGTGAGCAGGGCCCAGTAAGGCTGCTGATCTCCCAAGAGGGGCAGGATGGCCAAGCAGGGCTGAGAAGAGCCACTGGCTGGAAGTCAGGACATAGCAGATAGCCACCTCCTGGCCCATCATGCCAGGCACTGCCTACTGGCAAGACTTCACACATGTAAGAAATCGCTTATCCCTGGGTTTACCTATACACTGCCCAGTCAGAGCCCAGGTGTAGCCTTCAGGGATCCACCGAGGCAGCGAGAGCAAGCCCCCAGATGGACTGTCCCCAGCTCCTCTGACCACAGAACAGACCTCAACTTTCTCTGGAGATCACAGCACCTAATATTTTCTTTCCCAACCAGAGAAGTGGAAAGACAGGCAGGGCGCTGTAGGCCAGAAGAGCACCCCCACTTGAAGACAGAGCCATGCGGGTACCAGGGTAGCAAGTGGGCCTTAGCTCAACCACCCCTTGCTGGGCTCTGCTAGCAGTCCATTCTCCACTGCCTTGCCAGAGGAATTGAAATGGGTCAAGCCATCCCAAGGGGACCTAGCCTGCCTACTCACAAACTGAAGGCCCCACTAAGCCTGCATGCAGAGAGAGGTGGGGTGCCTCGAGGGACAGCCCCACCCTGAGAGCTACTCAGGAGACTGCTAGTTACCGGGAAGCTGGGCTGGAAAGTGCTGCCGATGGAGTTGGGTATGGCTGGGTGTGGAAGGAAGAAACCCTGTTACAATCATCCCGCTGGTCCAGCCAAGTGCCTCTGATGGCCAGATGCCCACTAAGTGCCCTCCCCACCCACTCAGGATCAGTGTCTGCTTCTATCATCGTAGCCACCCCCACACCTTGTCTCTTTGATGTGGAATTGTGGCCCCAAGACAGGCCACTCCTTCCTTCTGGTGTCCCTGCCTGCTACTCAGCCCTGTGAGGCCAGGACCAGGCAGGGTCAACAGCTGGGAGGTAGAGGGACAGAGGGACGGTGAGCGAGTGTCAGCACAGGGCGCACGTGTGAGCTGCGGAGTGTGGGCCATCACCTTCTGGGACCGTAGGTACTGAGTGCTACTGCCCTGGGACCCTGGTGTCCTCACCCATGCTGAGGGACAGCTGACCTCCTTCCCTACAACCTTGGCCCTGCACCATCAATGGACTAGCCTGGCTCCCCTGTGGCCAGGCTAGTGACGTTCAGAGACACTTTGAGCGAACAAATCTGGTGTCCCCAGGTGCTGAGTCGTCCCCCATCTCATCCCCTAGGCTGCCACAGCTAGATCCACTGCGTGGCCCCCTAAGCCCACACCCCAGTGACTTCAGGTTCCTCCTGAATTAGCAGAAACCAGCCCGGAGGCCCAGTATGGGGGAACAAGCCTCTCTGCAAAGTCACGTGGGAAAGTATGACTGGTTTGGGTGTCAAGACGTAACTGCCTGCGATTCCCATGCACCTCCTACAACCTGCCATTCTGAGCTCCATCTGAGTGCAGGCAGGAGGGGACCCTGTTTCTGCTTAGTCTCTGTGACGATTGTGGCAGGAACCACAGAGGCAGCTTGCCTGTTCTTAGCAGTTCTGGAGGCCGCAAGTGCCCAGCAGGTGCCGGCAGAGGGGGCTTCTGACGCCTGCTGGCTGTGCTCATGGGAGTGTGCTCTGTCCTTACAAGGGCACCCATCTGATGGTGAGGCCCCAGCTCAGGATCGCATCTCACCCTAATCCCCTCCTACGCTGTCACACTGGGATGGGGACATGTTTACCATGACCAGAACGTACAGGTGTGTCATGAGGGCAGCACGAAGAAGCTGGACATCCAGGGGTCACTAATGAGGAGTGAGCTGTATCAAGCATCGTGTGGGCAACCACTGCTCTTGCTGGGTTGGTTTGGGAAACTCCACCAGCTTGGGGGACAGTATCTGTCATAATTCAGCCTCAACCCTAGGCTGGGCTATTTTCCTATGAGGTTCTAAGTAAAACAGAAATCTTCAGGAAGGTTAAAAACGCCAAAAGAGGAGGCTGGAGAGATGGCACTTAGAAGTGAAGGCACTTGCCTGCGAGGCCTAAGGACCCAGGTTCAATTCCTCAGTACCCACGTAAGCCAGATGCACAAGGTGGTGCATGCATCTGGAGTTTGTTTGCAGTGGCTAGAGGTCCGTGCCCATTTTCTCTCTTTCTCTCCCCCTCTCTCTTTTTCTATTTCCCTCTCTCTTTCTTAGATAAACAAATAATAAATATTTTTTTAAATGCCAAAAGAGAGGCATACCCCATGTCGGAAGAGGAGGGACAAAGCAAGAGCCTCTTTGCAGGCCAGCCACCTCACAGAAACACCATGCCAGCCGGGCCTGAAGGTTCTAGCTGGTGGGGGAAGGTCTGTATCTTTCTAACTTTGAGCCCTACAAGAGTCTAGGAAGGAGTCCCTTCTGTAGCCAAGGACTCCCTGTCCCTTTGCAGGCCAGCCACCTCACAGAAACACCATGCCAGCCGGGCCTGAAGGTTCTAGCTGGTGGGGGAAGGTCTGTATCTTTCTAACTTTGAGCCCTACAAGAGTCTAGGAAGGAGTCCCTTCTGTAGCCAAGGACTCCCTGTCCTCAAGGCCCCAGGTACCGCAAAGAGTTGGGGAAAGGCCTACAGTGAGGGAGACAGACAGGAAGAGCCAGGAAGGCGACCTGGCTGGGTGGGGTAGGTGGAGGTGCTGCAGGGGAGGCTAGGGAAAGCCGTGGGACTCTCCTCTCCATAGCTCTGTGCTGGGCAGCCACTATCCAGCAGGTCTAGGCAGATGCTAGCCGGGCAGGGCTTTGAGGCTGTCCTTAGCTCTCGACCCCCAGGAAGAGCTGGACACCAAGGGACAGGGTCTGCCTGGGAGCAGAGCCAGTGTAGAAAGCTGTGGAGTCTGGCTGAGCCCAGGAGTTCCCCCACCCAGCTGTGGGCAGGGCCACACCCTCAGGTCCCAGGCCACCTCTTCAACCCCATACCACTTCTCTAGACCCTGCTAATAACCCCAGGAGGCTACTTAGCAGGTGCCACCTTGCTACCCTAGAAAGGTGAAGCTCTCCTGCCAGCTAGACCCCTTCCAAGCCTTGGCAGGTGGAGGCCTCATTCCAGCCCACTACCAACTTGATTCATTTGCTAATTAACTCCTTCTCCTTATGAGCCCAGTGTTCTACTAGGCTTCTTCTAGATTCAGAATGATGACAGGGACCCAGACAGACAGAAGCTCAGCGTTCTGTATACTCCACTAAGCCTGCCGGTGGTTGTGATGCCTTTGGAGGAAGTATGACATTGGGCCAGATAGTGCCACACACCCTCCCACTACTGTCCCTGGCCTCCCAGCTTCCAGGCAGAGAGCTGTGAGATGCCTGTCCCGACCAGACACCCAGTCCCCACATATCCAACTAGATAGTTCCTCTAGGACCAGGGGCTACCCAGCAGGCTGGGGATCTGCCTGGGACCCTTCCAAGGACACCGAACAAAAATTCTCAAAACGTGTGATTCACTGTAGAATTTTCAGAACGGAAGGTTACAGTGGAATAAAATCCTGGAGTGCAGCTGGACATGTCCCTGTAAGAGAGGGGGGCAGAAGGCTGAGCTGTGGCTCTGTGCTATGTCCCATACCTCACATCCACAAGGGCCTGAGTTCTGCCTCCATCACCCCCCCCTCCAAAAAAGAGGCAAAAAGATGGGGACAATGGTAAATCCCAAGTTATATGTATTTTACTAAAAAAAAAAAAAAAAGAGTAAGAAAGCCTCAAAACAGAAGCCCTTTTGCATATTTGTGTGTGATGTGCATGCACACATATGTGTAGCTACATGTGTGTGTACAAGCATGTGGAGGCCAGAGAGCAATATTGAGTGTCTTCCTCTATCACTTCTTTGAGCTAAGAGCTCTCGCTGAACCTAGAGCTACTGATTTTTTTTTTTTTTTTTTTTTTTTTTTTGGTTTTTCGAGGTAGGGTCTCACTCTAGCCCAGGCTGACCTGGAATTCACTATGGAGTCTCAGGGTGGCCTTGAACTCACGACAATCCTCCTACCTCTGCCTCCCGAGTGTTGGGATTAAAGGCGTGCACCACCACGCCCGGCTAGAGCTACTGATTTTAGCCTGACTAGCTGGCCACCAAGCCTCTCAGATCTCGTGGCTCCATTCCTACCACCATGCTGGGATTACAGACGTGCACACCGAGCATTTACATGGGATTCCCATGGGTGATGGGAATCCAAACTCAGGTCCTTACACATTTGCTGCAAGTGCTTTTACTCACCGAGCTGTCTCCCCAACCCTAAACCCAGCACAGAGAATATGAGATGTTGGAAGGTCAGGAGCCTTTGGACGTGGACTGAGCACGACTGGGGCACTGGAGGACTCCACCTGTAGAAGACCTGTAGAGGGACAGAGCCTATGTCATTATGTGAACCTGTTCCCAACAAACCTTCTCATGTGCCTTGTGTATTGTATATGCACCCTGTTGGCTCTGCCCTGTGGGAATCGTGGTCCACATGGAAGTGCATTTGTTCTCAAGCTCCTGGCGAGCATTTAGCTTGCTGACACTCAGGTTGCAGCCTTGTGAGACCCTAAGCTCGCCACCTCCCGCTCTGCCCCACAGAATGGAGGTAATGACACTTGCTGCTCCAAGCTTCAGGCTGGAAGGGGTTTATTCCACACGCAGGAGCTCGTTGGCAGCCCTCAGCCCTGCAGGACGAACCCTGGCTGCACCTACGTGGTGTGGCCTTCACAGAGGTTCAGTTTCTCCTATGGCTCTGTCCCCCTTGCAAGCTGGATCTGAAGCAGGCTGAACCAGACTTGCCTGGTGCAGGCACCATTGTAACCCGTGTGTTTGCCTCAGATGGTGGCCAATTACAGATGACCAGATGGGCCCACTGGGCAGTGTTTGAGTCAGCTCCTTGTTGCTGGCACAAACACCCAACTGAAAGCAGCTTCTAGGAGGAAAGGGTTTAGTTCAGCCTTATACATTCCAGGGAACATCTTCAATAATAGAAGAAGCTGGCTCACTTTCTTAGATCCAAGCAGAGATATACCACCAACAGCCAACACCACACAACTGCCAGAGCTCCAACTTCCCTCCACACACCTTAAGGCTAGACTCGAAATCCACCCCCTAATCACACCTTACGGCTGGACTTCAAGATCCACGTCCAACGACATACCCCTTCCCCGGTAGGGCTCTGCCCACTGGAGACTCAAAATTCAAGCCTGAGTCTATAGGGCCACACGTTTAAACCACAACAGGCAGGTGCACTTCTTCATTGTCACCTCAAGGTGACCAGTTACTACAAAGCACCCATCTCCTTCTCTGCTGTGCATCTGAGGACTACGGGCCCCTGTGAACATCTGTGCTGAGTCTGGCCTTGCCAGGGCCTGGATTTGGCCTCTCTGCTGCCTCTCCCTCATTCCTTCATTGGAAAGGAATGCTTCAGCTTCACCAGAGTGGGCTGGTGGTGCACCCCGAAATATAATTCCTTCTGAAGACACGCCTCACCTGTTCTAATCAGTAGCTCTCAAAGGAACATGGTGGTCTCAGATGAAGACAAGAGATCATGTGCAATCCTTTCTCTGAGTGACCCTGGGGTTACCTAGACTCACATGTGCTCACGTATGATATCCTTGTGCCAGTGTCCCTGTGCTGAGCCTGTGGCCATACATGGCAGAGGACACTTTGCAAGTGAGATTAAGGGCGTTGTGGTGATGAGGTGCTACCTTGGATGTTCTAGGTTCCCCAGTGCCATCAGGGGCTTCATCACAGGGAGGTAAGAGGGCCAGAGTAGAGTCATAGGGGAGATGCAATGACAGAAATGAGGGGAAGCTGGGGCCCCAAGATTAAGTACCCAGGTATCTGCTAGAAGCAAGAAAGGTTCTCCCTGAGAATCCCTTGTGGAAGCCAGCTCTGCTGACAGACACTGTGGTCACAGGACTTCTGACCATGGGGCTGTGCGGTTTGTGTGGGTTGTGTGTTTGTGTATGTATGTGTATACATGTGAGCATGAGTGTGAGCATGTGCACATGGAGACCAGAAGACAATGGTGGATGTTGTTTCTCAGGTACTGGCCACTATCTTTTTATGAGATAGTGTTGTAATCAAGTTCGCATTGCTGGCAGAAAACACCTGACCAAGAGCAGCTTGTGGGGAAAGAAAGGGTTTATTTTGTCTTACAGACACAAAGGGAAGCTACATAATGGCAGGGGAAAATGGTGGCATGAGCAGATGGTGGCACCTGCTGGCCAACATCAGGTGGACAACAGCAACAGGAGAGTGTGCCAGACACCAGCAAGGGTAAGCTGGCTATAACACCCATAAGCCCACCCCCAACCATACACTGCCTCCAGGAGGCTTTAATTCCCAAATTGCCATCAGCTGGGAACCTAGCATTCAGAACACCTAAGTTTATGGAGGACACCTGAATCAAACCACCACATTCCACCCCTGGACCCCATAAACTGATAACCATGCATAATGTAAAATACAATGCATTCAGTCCAACCTTAAAAGTCCCCATAGTTTTTATCAATCCCAATTATGTTCAAACATCCCTGTAGTCCAAGGTCTTTTAACAGCCATAATACAAAAACAAAAAAACAAAAAACAAAAAACAAAACCCATAATGGCACAGAATAAACATTCACACTGCAAAAGATGGCACTGGGCATAGCAAAGAAATATTCAACCAATACAAGATTTAAACAGGGCAAACATCAAATTCTGTAGCTCCAAGTCCAGCAACTCTAGTCAGTGACAAATCTCCAAGTCTAATTAAGTATAATTAGTATAATTCTAACCACTGACAAGTCTCTGGAGTTCTAATTCCGCCCCTCCAGCTAGGCTTCTCACAGTCCCCGAAATCTTTATCTGGTGCCAGCAGCTCTCCTTGACAGCCATCCTATAGTCCTGGCATTGCCATTAGGTCTCTACTGCAACCCACAGTTGATCCTCAATGCTACAAGCCTGCTTCACACTGCCCATGGCCATTTCCAAAATACAAAACTGTTGCAAATTCAATGATCCTCCCTTTCCTGCATTTGTTACACTCCATAATACCAGGTGGGCTGCCAACTTGTTAATCCAGGGGGAATAAAGCAGACTTTGAAGAATGGGACATTCCTTCAGCATTCAGGCCCCTTCCAAAGACTCTTTATTCTTCCTGTTGTCCCAAATGCAGGCCAGCTGGCCCAATATCAATGGTTGTAATCTCTCAAAAACAATTGCAGCTTAGTGGGCAGCATTTTCAGCCCAAAGATTTCATTTTTTCTGTGCCATATTCCTCTGCACACACCAGTCCATTTCTATGCAATGCAACCCTGCACAAGTTCTCAGGACATGGGCATAACAGCAAGCCTCTCATACAAACTGCTTCTAGCCCAGTCCAGGCAAAGTTCTTTCTCACCCTCATAAGCCAAACCTCACAGTCTATAGTTTTTACTGCCTTACCACTCTGACAAGAATGGTCCAATTGTAAGTTGTACTTATAGCACTACAAGGCATCTCTTAGGACAAGGTGTCAAATACTTCCACATTCCTCTTGAAAATCAGTTCCAAATGGCCGAAAGCCACACAGTCATGTTTCTAGCAGAAGTAATTTCTCTTCTTGGTGCCAACTTTACAGTTGCAGTCAGGTTTGCATTGCTGGCAGGAAACACCTGACCAAGAGCAGCTTGTGGGGAAAGAAAGGGTTTATTTTGGCTTACAGACTCAAAGGGAAGCTCCATGATGGCAGGAGAAAATGGTGGCATGAGCAGAGGGTGGACATCACCTCCTAGCCAATGTCAGATGGACAATAGCAGCAGGAGAGTGTGCCAAACACTGGCAAGGGTAAGGTGGCTATAACATCCATAAGCTTGTGGGGAAAATGGGGTTTATTTTGGCTTACAGAATCAAGGGGAAGCTCCATAATGGCAAGGGAAACCAATAAAATGCGAAGAAGGTGGACATCACCTCCTGGGCAACATCAAATGGACAACAGCAACAGGAGAATGTGCCAAACACTGGCAAGGGGAAGCTGGCTATAACACCCATAAGCCTGCCCCCAGCAATATACCACATCCTTGAGGCTTTAATTCCCAGATTTCCATCAGCTGGGGACCTAGCATTCAGAACATAAGTTTATGGGGGTCATCTGAATCAAACCACCATAGATGGGTCTCTCACTGGTGTGAAACTCGCCAAGTAGGATAGACTAGCTGGGCAGCAATCCTCAGGAATCCGCTTGTTTCCACCTCCCCAGCATTAGGATTACAGACACATACCACTATGTTTGACATTTAAAAATAAATTTTTTTGAGCCAAGCCCAACAGACTAGCCTTTTTTAAAATGTAAGGGAACAAGATAGAGAGATAGAGAGAGAGAGAATTGACATACTAGGGCCTCAGCCACTCTAATCAAACTCCAGATGCATGTGTGACCTTGTGTTCTTGTGTTACCTTGTGCATCTGGCTTACGTGGGATCTGAAGAGTCAAACATGGGTCCTTAGGTTTTGAAGGCAAGTGCCTTAACTGCTAAGCCATCTCTCCAATCCCTGACTTTTTGTAATGAGAGAGAGAGGGAGAGAGGGGGAGAATTGGCGCACCAGGGCTTCCAGCCACTGCAATCAAACTCCAGATGCATGCACAACTTAGTGTGCATGTGCAACCTTGCACTTGTGTCACCTTGTGTGTCTGGCTTACATGGGATCTGGAGAGTCAAACGTGGGTCCTTGAGCTTCACAGGCAAGTGCCTTAAGCACTAAGTTATCTCTCTAGCCCTGTCTGACTTTTTGAATGTGGGTTCTGGGAGTCAAACTCAGGTCCTCATGCTTGTAAGGCAAGCACTCTACTAACTGATCTATTTTCAAGCCTCTCCTGTGTATATTCAGAGACTGAGTTTGTCATAATAAGTTAGAGCAGTCAATGGAAGTCCATGCATCCTAGATGAGCCATCGTCTCCTATGATACTCAGATTTCCTAATCTTGGTCAGTTGAGGACCCTTCCAGCAGGCCACTTCACTCTTCAACATGATCTTGTTCCCTTTTTTTCACTTCCTTGCTTTCTGGAAGTACCCCAGGACCATGCCTGCCCTAGGATCAGTCCTTCTTCAAGGAATGTCCTAGTGGGGATGGCATTAGGTTCACAATACCAGTTCACAGCATCTTTATTTTTGGATCACAGAATGCCACACACCCCCTAGTGTTTGCTAATTATATTGTTCTTTTTACTCATCAAAATTTAAAGTCATTACAGTCTGTTCTTCAAGCAGACTTTGCATAATTAGCTAACACTTGCTGTAAATCTACTTACATGGGCTCCTGCTGACCACAGGCATTTGTTGTGCTTTGTCCAGCCTTACTTTGAGCTGGCTGCAAATAACTTTGAGGTTATTTTCCCATAGGAAGGACATGTGAGTGCATGTCATGTTCTCGTGTGCTGTTCCATACGTGAAGCATATCTTTATGTCTGGGACTTGTGTGACATTTTAGCAGGGTATAATAAATCCTATGTCCCATTTTCCTCAGCACTTCATCTGCCCATGGCTGTTACTCCATCAGGCTCAGTTCCTTGCATAAATCCCAAAACTGCCTCCCTCTGCCCCTCACAGGTGATGCCTTTTCCTGTCTTGTGTCCCCAGAGAGCTCTTTCTTTGTTTGTCAAGCTCAGTCGATTAAGGAAGGTCAATATCTGGGCATTCTATGCCCTGCAGCTTATTTTTCTAGAACTCAGGAAGAACTCATCCTTTGCTTTTTCATTATGTTTCAAAATGCATTCTAACTGTTATTTTCAGGCTGGGGAGATGGCTCAGCAATAAAAGGTGCTTGCTTACAAAACCTGCCAGCCTGGGTTCCATTCCCCAGAACCCACATAAAGCCAGATACACAAAGTGGCACATGTGTCTGGAGTTTGTTTGCAGTGACAAGAGACCCTGGGGAGCCCATTCTTTCCCTCCTCTCTTTCTCTCTTGCTTGCTGATAAATAATATTTTAAAATAATAAGTATATTTTAAATACTTGAAGCCAGTTGAGGCCTCTACTTAGAGGTCCAAAGTACCCTTTGGGAACAGTGTTCTCTACTCTCTCTGGTACTGGATCAATATCTGCCTCTGCTGTGTGGTCAGAGACATCTGTCTATCATTAATTCCATTTCCAGCCATCTCCTTGGGTTCAATTGGTTTGGATCCACTCTGTAATAGCAGAATGATGCCTGAGCTCCCACTGGGCCAGGGTTCTGAAATCTCTCTCTACCTCAGTCCGTGGAGATAAGGGCACTAATCTGGACTCTGAGTGCTCTTTTAATAGAGTTTGTGCTCAGTAGCTGATATGGTGCTTCTAGCCCTGGCAGCCAGTTTTCTTCTTCTCTGGGGTTAGGTTTTACTGGCAGCCAGGCTCTCTGAAGTTCACTTTCTTTCACTCTGCACTAAGCACAGTCCCACTTCTGTGCAGTCATTAGCACTGTCTACCCACAGAACTTTCTAGATTCTCCCAAACACTCTGTTAACACTGGCACCCCACCCCAGCCCCTGACACCCACATTCTAACCCTGTCTCTATGAATCTGAGACCTCTGGGGAACTCAGTTAAATGGAGCCCCACAGGAAGTGTCCTTCTGTGACTGGCTCATTTCTTATCATGATGTCCTTGAGGTCCATCCTGGTGGTGGTGGGTGGCAGACTTCCTCTCAGCTGAGGCTGAGTGGTGTTCTCGCAGGAGACTAACTCGTGGCTTAACCTTCATCATGCACAGACACCCATACCGGGGTTCATTCACCTCTAGGCTGTGTGTAAGCCCCATTCCCATTCCTTCACCTTAGCCTATGTGTGACCTCAGACCCCAGAGCCTGAAGAAAGGCCATATGTCCCAGGCTGTGGATCTGCACTGTCTTCTGAGATCTAGTGGAATATTCTTGCTCAAAGTCCAGGCTGCCCAGCTGGGGATGCCCTGGGACTCCATGCCCTGATGATCATGAACTGGGGAGGTGGATCAGTTGGTAAAGTGCTTGCCTATCAAGTGTGAAGGCCTGAGTTTGGGTCCCAAGTATCCACATAAAATGCTAACTGGGGCAGCCAGACTATAATACCAATGCTTGGAAGACAGAGGCAGGAAATCTTTGGGACTCAGAAGCCAGCCAGTCTAGCCCAACTGGTGAGTTCCAGGCCAATGTGAGACCCTGTGATCATCATGCATTCCCTAGGTTTCCATGACATGTGCTCTATAGAGCCTCAGGACTAGACTGTCCAAGTTCCGTGGCCCCTGAGCCTATGGCTCAGCACCCACCCTCCTTTCCTCTCCATGCTGCAGGTTGGGTATCCTGCCCACTGGACAGTGCGCAGATGTTAGGAGCCAAGGGCCACTGCTTGAGGTGCAAGAGGTCATCTATCCCCAAACTCCTGTGCAGGAAACAGTAGTAGATTCTATGATGAAAGGGAATGGTCATGTTTAAAATAAGCCTGTCCTCATCTGTGTGATTGGGCAGAAGGTCTCCCTCACCTGTCCCTTACACTGGCAACTCCTGCAGTCCTTACCCACAGGGGAAGACCCAGTGGCTCAGGGCTACCACCAAGGGGTCCTCCACACACAGCAGGGCTAACTCATGTCATGCAAAATGTTGGCCTCTCACTTCTGTTTGTTATCTGACTAACTGGGGACACTTTATTTATTTATTTCAAAATATTTATTTGAGACACAGACAGGCAGAGAGAGTTTGAATGCACCAGGGCCTCTAGCCACTGCAAATGAATTCCAGATGCATGTACTACTTTGTGCATCTGGCATTATATGGGTACTGAGGAATCAAATCCAGGCTGTCAAGCTTTGTAAGCAAGCACTTTAACTGATGATATAGAGCTCTAGCCCCTTATTTCTTTTTAAATGTGTGTGGATAAGTGTGCATATGTGTGCATGTGGAGGTAAGAGGACAACCTCAGATGTTGTCCTTAGAATGCTGTCCCCCCCCTTTTTTTTTTTTTTTTTTTTTGGTTTTTCGAGGTAGGATGTCACTCTAGTCCAGGCTGACCTGGAATTCACTATGGAGTCTCAGGGTGGCCTCGAACTCACGGCAATCATCCTATCTCTGCCTCCCAACTGCTGGGATTAAAGGTGTGCGCCACCATGCCTGGCCTGTCCACCTCTTTTTGAGAAAGGGGTCTGTCACTGTCCTGGAGCTCACCAATTCGTCCAGCGAGCTCCAGGGAACTTGCATGTCTCCACCTCCTCGGTGCTGGGATTATAGGCATGCACCGCTGCACCCAGCATTTGTATGTGTGTATTGGGAATCAAACTCAGGTTCTCAGACTTTCAAAGGCAAGTTATCTCCCCAGCCCGTAACTGGGTGTTTGAGACAAACTCGAAGACCTATTGGGCTTTGAGGAATCAAAGTGACACAGCACTCCTCCATGGAGGGGCCCATTGCACGAGGCATGGACACTCAGGCCTCTGCCCTCCTGTGCTCTGCAGACATGGCAACTGCAAACAGCTCACATGCGATTCATGGCCGTTGCTCAGAGGCGCAAGCACGCCCTCTCCATGAACGCGGAGCTGTGCAGCCTTGACATTTGCCTACCCTTACTCCCCCACTCCTGGAATGACCATGAGTTAGTTTCCTGGCATCCTCCCAGTGTTTTCTCTGCACTCCAGCCCATGTGGGCAGCACACCCCAGGCTAGGGGACTGCTGGCAGAAACTTTGCTTCCCAGGAAGGGCAGAAGGCCCTCCACTTTTTTTTTTAATTTAATTTATTTATTTGACAGAGAGAATGGGCATGCCAGGGCCTCCAGCCACTGCAAACGAACTCCAGACGCATGCACCACCATGTGCATCTGGCTAATGTGGGTCCTGGGGAATCGAACCTGGGTCCTTTGGCTTTGCAGGCAAATGCCTTAACCACTAAGCCATCCCTCCAGCCCGGGCTTCCACTTTCAGAGGCAGGCAGAAGTCTCCTCTCATAAAGGCTTTCTTCCTTTGGTGCCAACATGAGCTGTGATCAAGTTCAGTCAGAGGATGTACACACCTGAGCCTTTTTTATTTTTATTTTTTTTAATTAAAAAAATGGCAGGCGTGATGGTGCATGTCTTTAATCCCAGCACTTGGGAGGCAGAGGCAGGAGGATCACTGTGAGTTCAAGGCCAACATGAGAGTACCTAGTGAATTCCAGGTCAGCCTGGGCTACAGCGAGACCCTACCTCAAAAAAGTCAAAATGGGAATGCATGTATGATGCGCTTGTACGCATGCTCATGTGCGAGTGTGGGCATGCCACGGTGGGTATGCATGTGGAAGACAACTCTGGGTGCTGGTCCTTGCTTTCGACCTTTGAGGCAGGCCGTCTCGTTCTTATTGTTCACTGCTCCATAAGCTTCTGGGAACTTCTGTCTCTGCCCCTCTTCTCTCCACTGGGATTCCAGGTGCCCACCACAGTGTCCAGCTTCGACGCGGGATCTGGGGATCTTAATTCACGTACTCATATTTGTGTGTCAAGTGCTTTATGCACTGAGCCATCTCCCTCCCCAGTCTGCACCTGAGCCTTTGTTAGAACCCTGAGCCGTGGCTTTCTGGGAACCTGGGGCTGGAGCTGGTGTCGCGAGACTCAATCATTTCCTGGGCACAGTGGTAGCTCAGTGTACAGGTGCCCTGGTAGAGTTAGGGCACAGCCTGTACCTCAGTTTCTCTAGGTGGTCCGGTCCATCACCTCAGTGGCGTTGACCAGGGAGCATGCTCCTTGCTGAGGGGAGCCTGATACTGCAGCCCTTCATCCTCTCAGGGACCCAGTCTCAGGTTTGTCTGGTATCGCCCAGGGTACATAGTGGCTTAGCTAGGTCAGGATAGTCCAGCCAAGGGTGGAAAGATTCAGGGGAAGGGAGACAGTTGAACTCCTATTTCCTGGAGACTTGATGTAAGTTTGAAGTGGGCCAGGACACTTCCCCCCCCCAGCTAGAGCTGGTACTACCTAGGAGTGCTAAGGTCCACCTTCCTCCCACAGACCACCTGTAAGTGCCCTGACTGTTGGCGGGTCATAGTGGGGGAAAGACTGGGGAAGCGGGATGAGCCCAGAGTCCAGGTCTCGGTGGGCCAGGAGGACCCTTGGAGTTGCAGAAGCTGTTCAGGACAAGTGTGTGCCCTGAGAGCCCCTGTACCCAGGTGGACTTCAGGGCGACTGGACCTCCCAGCATAGGCACCTATAAGGCTGTTACTTGCCTGTTTCCTGGGTGAGTCGCCCGGAGCCGCAGCTATGAAATGGACTAGCTAGGCTAGAACAGTCACACTGTGGCTTCAGGAAGGCTCCGGGTCCGCCAGCTCCAGCTTCCTTCAGCTTTCTTCCTGCTTCCCCATTTCAAGAAGTGGGCAAAACTCTGTGTGGCCTGCTCAGGTTGTTTGTGAAGTGACACCTGTGCAGGTCCAGGCACAAACCAAAGTCCCACACCTGGAGCCGCTGCATACAAGATGGGATCCAAGTGCCCGCTATCCCGCCTGGTATTTGGGCACCAGAAATTGTCTTTTATGGGTTGAGCCCTGAAAAAAAATTTTTTTTATTTTTATTTTTTGGTTGGGAAGTGGAAGGTTAGAATCGTATGTACCTGCAGGAGGGAGGTTGGGCACACACTGCTCATGTCCCATCTGGGCAGGCCTGGAAGCAAGGGACTAGAAGATGGACAGGGCTCTGAACCTCCTGTCATTTAACACACTAAGGTCCTCAGGATCCGCAGGAGGGCTGTGAAATGGACAGACAAGGAATGGCTCCTCCCCGTCCCCAGCAACTTGCTCTGGAGGCGAACCCCCAGTTGGCACCTGTGCAGCTCCTCCTCCTCCCCCAGAACAATGACCACAATCACCATTACCACTACTTTTAGGGAAAGGTGGGCAGGACAGCTGGTTGGGCTCTGCGACCGCATCCTCCTTGGGGCGTCCTAATGGGGACCGACCTTGGGGCTCGGGGAGCCTAACGGGAGTCCTCCCTACCCCACCCCACCCCACCCGGACCGTTCCACTGCGGCGCGCGCGCGCGGGGAGCAGGGAGCGGGTTGCGGAGCTCGGTGGTTGCGCCCGGCGCCGCCCCCGCCGCCGCCTCCCGCGCAGAGCGCTCCCGCAGGATGGCGCGGGCCAAGCTGCCGCGCTCGCCATCCGAGGGCAAGGCGGGCCCGGGGGGCGCTCCTGCCGGCACCGCGGCCCCCGAGGAGCCCCACGGGCTCAGCCCGCTGCTGCCGGCCCGCGGCGGGGGCTCCGTGGGCAGCGACGTGGGCCAAAGGTAGGGGCACGCAGGGGGGGAGGCTGGGACCCCGCGGCGGCGCGGGAGGGGCTTTGCTTCGCCGCGCGCATCTTATTTTCGCTTGGGCTCTGTTCACCGCGCCTGCCGCGTTGCCTGCAGCCTGGGAGGGGCGGCCGGGCTGTGCCCTCGCTCTCCTCACCTAGGTACCCGACCAGCACCCCGCGCCTGCAGCCTACCCTGGGGAGCCTGTGAGACATCCCCAAACCCCTGCTTAGAGGCCAAGCCCAGGGGCCCTGCAGGTAGAAGGAGTGAAGTAGACCCGGGCCCTAAGCCAGGTAGCTGGACCCCACTTTGTCTCAGGAAGCCCCACTCAGGTGGGTTCAGCCAGAGACATTTGGGGGGAGGCGGACACCTCAGAGGTGAGCAGCTGGGGCCCAGAGAGTTTTGGAGCTCAGAAAGGTTGCATAGCAAATGGGCTGGGACACAGCGAGATCTCTGGCATGCCCAAAACCAGCATAGGTAGGCATCCAGCTTGCAGGAGGCCATCCTGGGAGGGGTCCCACCCAGCAAGCAGAGCCCACGGCTCCTCTTGAATCCTGCAAGCTCCAGGCAGGATGTGACACCCCATTTCATGGATGAAGACACTGAGGTCTCTGCAGAGCGAATCCTTAGCCAGCACCTGCTTGTGCCGGGAGCCCTGCTGGCTGCCGCGGGGGAATGAGATGAATCAGACCTGGCCTGGTGTGGGCACATCGTGGGCACCAAGCCTGTGCAGATAGAGGTGCAGGCTGGGCCTGGCGAGTGGAGCTTTCTGGGTACTGGCCCTTCAGGATGAGCTTGAAGTTGGCAGCGTATTCTGGACAGAGGGACATTGAGGGCCACGGTGGGGTTTCTGTCAAGTCTGGAGGGTTGGCAGTGGCTGTACCTGGCAGATGGCTGGAGGGCACTTTTCCCCATCCCTCCCCCAGGCCTCTCCCATCCTTCTACATGATTTCTACTTCTCGCAGGGGAAATCTACTGCATCCTGTTCCCATTTGCCAGACTATCCAGGGCAGGAGAGCAGTGGGTGCTGCCCAAGGCCCTGGGGACCATTCCTTTACTCTCTTTCTGGATACTGTGGGCCAGTGGATCCAGAAGCTCCTCTAGTGGCCAGCCTGTGCCTGCAAGGGGTTCACTACAGGGACAGCAGTTCTGCACAAGTTGCATCTGAGGCCACAGCTGGGAGCTGTGGCCTCCTCCTCCAGGAAGCCCTCGCCCATGTTCCCCTTTGTTCCGAGGCTGCCCATGGCCCTGAGGGCCACAGGCCCTTTCACACAGGTGTCCACTCTCCAACGCAGCAGTCCAGGTGCAGGGTTCTTGCCAGCCTCCTCCTGCAGGGCAGAGAGAAGGGAGCTGTCTGCGCAGCTGCGCCCGGCAGCACCTGGGACTGAGGCTGAGGGATTTCTCACTTTGACAAGCGGTAGGGAGCCAAGGCAAGTGGCACCTGAGGACAGGGTGGCCTGGAGCTCTAAGAACTTGAGTTTGGTGGCATTCCCAGGTGAGATGACAGGCCGTGCTGCTTGGTGCTGCTGCATGAATTGGCTGCCAGCCAGCGCCAGCCAGGGTCAGGGCTCGGGCCCTGCCCACTGCAGGGAAGATAGAATGGTAGAGAGGGCTCTCCGTGGCCCCATGCATGCGTGTAATGGGGTCTGTGGTCCTGCCCACAACACCCCTGAATCTCTGCACTGTCTTGTGGGTGCCTCACCCTAACTCTTCGGTCTGCTTCTTTCTTCTCTGTCTCTCGGTAAGGCTGGGATGGCCAAAAAGATCTGAACCCTGATGGAGAGCAGAGTTATGCAGGGGAAAGTGGGGGAGGGGAGGGAAATATCCTGGTTTGTTGTCTGTAAGTATAGAAGTTGTCAATATATGTATATATATCTTTTAAATATTTGAATCCCCAGATCTTTGGACCCAAAGGGGAATGAACTCCCAGTTCAGGCACTGGGGCACCTTTCTAGCTCCGCCCCCCCCAACCAACACCCCTGAGCCCAGCTGACTTGAGGCCCCCACCCCTGTCCTTTCTCTGCACTCTAACCCAGCTTGCTTTCTCTGGGACTGGCCAAAGGCAGTGAGGAGTTCAGGGAAGGAGGCACCCCTAAGAACGGGGAACTGGGTGATTTGGAAGAGCAGAGCCTCTGCACAGGGAGGCCAGGCTTCCGAGGCCTAAGTTACGACCGTGGGGCCTGAAAGGGAGGGCAGCTGCATGGGACGCAAGGCCCTGGAAGTCGTCGCCAGTGGAAAAGGGCTGGAGCTCTGGAGGTCGAAAATGACCAGTCACTGTTGTACTGCAGAGTGTGTAGACTGAGCTGAGGGAGCGGGTCTCCTGGAGAGTGCAGAGGCCACCCCCTGAGCAGGGTAAGGCGGCAGAAAGACCTAGGAGGTGGGCCCATGGGCTCAGAGTTAAAGGGAGCTGGGCCCTCAGGGTCTCCAGCTCCTGGACAGAGGGAGGGATGGGAAGTCCTAACAGGCACAGCCAAGGGGAGTTGCAAGGGCAGGAGTCATGTGACCCAGGACCCTAACCACCCCTGTGGTCTAGTACAAAGGTCTAGAGATGAGCGGAGCCTAGTGTGGACTTGGGGTAGGGTTTGGTGGTACTGCAGAGGTCAGGTTGGGGCTAAGGCCTTCTTGAACTGTCCCTGGTAAAGTCTGCAGACAGTGGCTGTTCCCACTGTCCTGTCCCCACGAGGCCTTCACTGATGCCACCTCCCTCTGAGCCTAGCTTAGAGCAGCTCTCTGATAGGACCACCTCTCAGAGCAGTACCTGGGATAATGGCCAGGAGCAAGAGTGTCAGGAAACCCCTTCCCTGGTGGCACCCCAGCACCCACCAGCCCACTCTCAGTGGGGTCAGCCCAGGGTCAAGTGTTCACTTTGCTTCTGAGACAAGTCAGCTCCAACTTGTTCACCCACTATAGTTGCCACAAAGTGTTCTGAGGACAAAGGCTCTGTGGCTTTGTACCCCCCCCCCCATTCTCCCACTTAGAACTTCCTTAGATACTGACCCTCCTGTGTTCCTACCAGCCAGCACATGCCTTCCCAGAGCCTGCCTTCTGAGAGCCCTCCGGACCTTGGCATCTCTTGACACCATCCGCTTCCTTACTGCCCACTACCTCACGAGGGACCTGGCTTCACGTGTGTGACATAGCATGTCTCAAAGCCAGCTAGACGCTCCCCCTCCCCCTCAGTTCCGTGCTGTCATCTGCCACCTCTTCCCCAAAGGCCAAGGCCTCCACAGGGCGGTTTCTCAGACATCATTGTGGCTCTGCTGTCCTCCCCCAAAGTCCCTGACCAATTGGTTCAGTACTGTGAACAGAATGTCTTCCCCTGCCCCAGACCCTGGTATTATTGGGCTCAGGAGGCGATCCCTTTGCAAGGATCTATTTGCCCTGTGGTCTGGGCCCCACAACCCTCTAGGGGCCTAGCTCTTGCCCTGTCCCCACTACACCTCTCAGCTCTCTCATGCCCCGCTTGCCACCCCATCCCACTGGCCTTCCTCCTGGTTTTCAGCCACCCCAGCTTTGCACACTGCATCCATCGCGAGCAGCTCTCTGGAGCTCACCCCAGTGGCCATCGCGCTGGGCCACCCCCTCCCGTCCTGCTCTGCTTCAGCAGTTGCAGTGTCGCTGCTGTCCCTCCCCCACCCGGCACGCCAAGCTGCCTGTCCTAACCCCACAACACGCACGGGTGGCCAGACTCCTCCTCCGGTATGGGCTGCACGCCTGGTTCCTCTGAGGGATGGTGGCTTCCTTGTTAAGTGGTATGGGTTGGTGGGGGCTGCCACTGACTGGGGTCAGAGATAAATCGTGGGAATTTATTTTCTCATGGTTTTGTGGCTGGAAGTATGAGGCCAGGAAGGGGCTAGGGTCTCCTCATTTGTAGACTTTCTTCCCTGTGGGTCTGAGTCCTGAGCTTTTCCTACCAACACACTAGTCAGTCTGAGTGGGAGGCCACTCATAGGCCCCCATTTAAACTTAATGATCACTGCAAAGACCTTTTTCCTACTACAGTCACATCTTGAGCTCTGGGTGGGGGGTGGTCAGAGTTGCAGTATATGAATTAGAGACAACATGACCTGACCCAAAATAAGTGGACTCCTTATTTGCTCGTGGGAAACACACGCCTAAAATTAATAATTTGATGTGTACTCTGCACCCCCAGGGCCCAGAACATGGGCGTTCCCAAACTTAGCCAAACACAGAACCTCTCTTTGAAGTACCTCCTGGGACTCAAGGCTCATGAGAGGGAAGGGGTTGTCACCCAGACACCATGGCTCCCACTAACCAGATTGCTCCTAGAGAAGCCATCTCAGGTCTGACCGAGCCTGCGCCTTCCAGACACAAGCCAGGGGTATCTGCACCTGCTCGCTGGCTCCTCGTGGGCCTCAGCCTCCAGGCTCTTCCCCATGCAACAGGCTGGGGCCCTGCCTATCCTGTGTCCCCAGCTCCTTGGGGCTACAGTGTGGCTCAGGGAGGAACTATGGGATCTTAAGTAGTTGCTGGGCCAGGTCCTGCTGGATCTTCCGGGGTTTGGTTATTGGGATCAAGAACCAGCTCCCTTTCCCATCCCCTTGGGGTCCTCTGCGCTGCCGCCCCCCCGGCAGACCAGCCCAGGTGGGAGCTTCCATTCCTTTGCTCCAGTCTGTGGCAGGTTCGTTGGCCGGTGAAGTCCCGCATCGCTTTGCCCACAGGCCATTGTCATTCAAGGGGAGCACCCGTTTGCCTGTTGGGCCTCCCCGCGTGAGCCTGAGGCAGGTGACACTGCAGGGGAGGGAACTGTCTGGACAGTCGAGACATGGCCACTGCGGAACACAGGCCCCATACATGCACCCACGCTCTGGAGAACAGGAACGGGAGTCCTCCACACGCATGGGGCGGATCTGTCCCCAGGAGCAGAGATGGGTTGCCCAGGCTCGGTGGCATATGTCTTTGTTGCCATGTGACAAGCCACAACCCTGCCAGGCTCCTGTAGAGTCCAGCTCGAGAGTATGGGGCAGCGCTGGGGCCAGGGAGGGAATGCCACGCCCTCGCAGTGGTAGGCTCGAGCCCCTGGTGTCTGTGCGAAGCCAGGTGGCAGAGCAGCGCCTCCGATGCACCGTGCGTGCGCACTGCTGCAAGACACTGCGAGGGTCTGTCAGCCTGTCCTGGGCTTCCCCTCGTGAAGTGCGGCTGACAGGGCCAGTGCTGGACACAGGTCACAAACCGGCCTGGACAGACTTAGCACTGAGCAGGTCGGAGGGGCTGCTCCCCAGATGGGCTGCACTCTCCCTTGGCTGACCTCAAGGCTTGTGTTTACTGTGGATGCCACTCCCATCCGGCAGAGGCACAGGGGCCTGCATGCGCCCGGACTGTGGGCTGCTACACGGCTTTCTCGGACACCTGGCGGTCAAATGAGCCTCGGTTCGCCTCGCACGCTTTAGCTCCCTGCCCCGACTCCCCTCACTGCGCCCAGGGCTCTGCAGGTGGCAGGAGGGGCAGGCATGCCAACCCTGCCCAAAGCCCCCACCTGGTCACAGAGCCCTGCTCGCCTTCAGTGCTGATGTGTCCGCTCTGTGTCCCCAGGCTTCATGTGGAAGATTTCAGCCTGGACTCCTCCCTCTCTCAGTAAGTGTTTCACAGGGGATGAACCTTCTGGGGGACAGATGTGTCCTCACACATCCGGGGCACTAGGCCCCATGGGAGAGGCGAGTCTGCAGGGCACTGTGGACCTGCAACCAGGCAGGGGTGTGGCACTGCTGGCTAGGAACCTCCCAGCACCAACAGGTCCTTCTGGGGACAAGATGGTGAGTAGTCTCTGGTGAGGAGCCTGGGGACAAGAATTGGGCTCACCAGAAGCAGGTGTTCCAGGCGCCCCTGTGGTGGTAGCCCGCACCTCAAGAGCAGGCAGGTGACAGCACAGGGACCTGCCATCGTGCCTGTATGGGGACGGGTATACAGATTGTGTTAATGACCTTCACATTGCTGGGACCTTCCTGTTTGCTGAGTCAAAACTCAGTTTAAGGGAGGAAGGATTTATTTCAGGTTATAGCTCCAGGTCATGGCAGGGACTGCGGCGTGGTGGCAGGAACTTGAGGCGGGTCACATCCAGTCCACAGTGAGGAGGCAGAGTGATGATTGTCGATGCTCAGCAAGCATTGTGCTTTAAAAAATTAATTTAATTATTTATTTGAGAGAGAGAAAGTGGGTACGCCAGGGTCTCTAGCTACTACAAACCGCAGACGCATGCACCACCTTGTGCATCTGGCTTAAGTGGGTACTGGGGAATTAAACTTGGATCCTTAGGTTTAGAAGGCAAGCGCCTTAACTGCTAAGCCATCTCTCCAGCCAAGCATTGTGCCTTTAAAAAAAATATTTATTTATTTATTTATTGGCGAGAGAGGGGGAGGAGGAGAGAGAAAGAGGTAGGTAGATAGAATGGGTGTGCCAGAGCCTCCAGCTGCTGCAAACAAACTCCAGACACATGTGCCACTTTGCGCATCTGGCTTATGTAGGTACTGAGGAATCGAACCTGGGTCTTTAGGCTTTGCAGGCAAGCACTTTAACAACACCAAGCTGTCTCTCCAGCCCCATTGTGCTTTTCATACAGTACAGAAGCCCTGGCCCGTGGATTGATCCATCCAGAGCTAAGGTGGATCTTCCCACCTGAATTAAACCAGTCTAGATAGTCCTTCATAGGTGATTTTAGATCCTGTCAAGTTGACAGTCAATATGAATCATCACACTGGTGACCCTGGGCCCTCAGCCTCCGCCCCTCAGGCTGCATACAGACAGGTGGACGTCTCCAGGGTCAGGGGCTCTGCCGCTTGCCTGCTTCAGCTAAGATAGGTCCAGGAGCCGAGGCCGGGGGAGCCAGAGCTCCCTCAGTGTGGCCATGTGACAAGCCACTCCTGGGGTCCATGGTGGTCTCTAAGTGGGGCCTGATCTGTATTGGTTCTATTGATTAACACCGCAACATGAAGGGCTCTCCTCCTCCTCTGGAAGCCTAAGGAGCTGGCCCTCAGACCTAGGAGGAACACAGACCTCCCTGGGGCTGCCCCAAAGCTAAGGCTATGCCCATGAGGCCCTGGGGCCACCACTGGACAGAGGAGATGACCTTGGACCCTTGGAGGCCCAAGGCTGGAACAAGAACCCATTGGGTCCCAATAGGGTTGCCATGTCAGAGGAGAGCCAGGCCAGGGTCCCCTAATAGTTTGATAAGTCCCTGCCTACCCTCCCAAGTCACTTTAAACTCCCTTCCCTCAGTTTCCCAGCTGGGTCTGGAGGGCCCAGGATGGTCAACCGCAACGCCCCTACCTGCCTTGGGGCGCCATAGGATTGGTGTGTGGTAGTCTCCTATGGGTTAGCCTGGGCCAGCAGGCCCACCAGGGGAGCTAGCCTAGGGCAGGGAGGAGGAGCTAGGAGAGTCTTGGCCTCCACCTGGGTCGTTCAGGTTGGATCCAGGGCCACTGGAAAGTCTTCGGAGGGGCGTCACAGGTCAGGGGGTCTCTGCTGAAGCCCCCCTGGGGAAACATGAAGGCTTGCAGCTTAGGGGACAGCAGCTTTGTCCCCACCTGGTTGGCCTCCTGTAGATGTAGGCACCACTGGTAAGGCTGAGCTAATCCAGGCAGCCTGACCCCTTCCCCACCAGGGCTTTCTTCACCTGCCCACCCCAAGTAGCCAGCTGCCACGGCCATGGGGCTCTACCCTTTGCTCCCCAAGTGGGTCATCCATTCTGCTCAGGCTCAGACTGACCTGGGGTCAGTGGATATGGCCACACGTGTGTGTGTGTGTGTGTGTTCAGTCAGGCTGTGGGTTTGCAGTGTGGTGTCCTGAGCAGTGTAGGCCTGCGCTGGCTTTCCTAGCAGTGCTGACGTTGGTGTCCGCGCCGGCCTCACACACACCGCGACTCCCCGCGTCCTCCCTTCGCAGCGCACAGGCCAGGAGAAGCCCAGGACCCTCCTGGCTTTGCCGTCGCTGAAACACCACTGCCTGCCAGGCTCCCTCATGACACCAGTGGGAGGCAGCTCCTGTCACAGTTCTCATTCCCAGTAAGGGGCAGGGCCCATGTCTGACTTCCCAGTGGGCACCAACGCTTAGTCCGTAGCCTCTGCCTATCAGGCTGACCCTGGTTCCACGATCCCCCCCACACACACAAGCTTCACACAGGGCCCCCCCAATGTGCCTGTGAGCCAGGCTGCAGGAGGTATAGGTAGCTCATGGGCTTCCCCCGCTCCTGCAGGGCTCTGCCCTGCGCCTTCCTCATTCTTCAGGGAAAAAAGGATCACACCTACTGTCTTAAATACAGGTCAGGGTAAAATAATTTCCTGTGTGTGTGGTGCTAGAGGAAGTGGGCGGCCACAGTCCATTAAAAATTGAGAGCAAAGAGGCTTCATTGATCTCTCTGCCATTGCAGGGCACTGACTTCAAGGGGAGCAGAGCTGCCAAGCCTGGCAGTACTGTGTGCAGAGCACCTTCCCCTGTAGGTGAGCAGTGCCCGCCAAGTGCCCGAGTACTAAGGCTGATGGGTGTCAGCAGCCAGCTGGGCCTTGCCCCACTGAGAGGTGGCTCTGTGTTTTGTTTCTGGGGTGCTGTTAGTCTGGGTCAGTGTGGTCATGGCACCGAGCACCGGGGGCAGGACATCAACAGGGGCCAGAGTAGAGTTTCACGGGTTCCTGGCTATGAACCAAGAGAGGGGCAAGAGCCAGCCCTGCGGGCCCAGGACCCTGGAGTGGGGTATGGGGCCAGAAGCGAGTGTGGGCATTGGATATAAGGCTGGGAGCTCAGAGGACCCAGATGCAGTGGGGGCAGTCAGAGAGTGAGGAAGAAGACGTGACAAGGTTCCCAGCAGGAATGTCCCATAAAGTGTCTAGCTGTCCAACGAAGCAGGGTGGGGGTTCAGGGGCAGAGAGAGGACCTGGTTCCATCCTGACCCAAACGGAGCCCCTCCTGGAGCCAGTGGCTAGAACTTTCAGCTACAGGAAAAGTGTGGAAGTGTTTCCCTGGGATAGCAGGCTCTGGCCTGGGAGAGTAGGCACTAGTGTGGTCAGCGATGACCAGTTCTGCTCAAGGGAAGTTCACTAGACCACAGACTGTAAATAAAAATGACAAGGGGCCGGGCATGGTGGCGCGCGCCTTTAATCCCAGCACTCAGAAGGCAGAGGTAGGAGGATCGCCATAGGTTCGAGGCCACCCGGAGACTATATAGTGAATTCCAGGTCAGTCTGAGCTAGAGTGAGACCCTACCTCGAAAACCCAAGGGAAAAAAAAGACAAGGGGCTTATTTGGCTTAGGTCAAGTCCAAGATCAAGGGCTCATGCCTGGTGATGCCCAGCCATCTTGCTGGCAAAGACCTGCCTGTAGTGGCATTGGGCACCACCTGATCAGAACTGGATCATGCTTGTCTGTCTCTCCTTGGTCCTCTCTCTACCTTTAAGGCCATGTGACTATGCAGCTGTACTGTTGTGACCTTACCTGATCCTAACCCTGACCCACAGCTACACACACACACACACACACTCACACACACCCCACAGTCCAGTTAAGTTCCCTTGCTCTTCCTACCTCATGGAAGATTAAACTCCAGCACATGATGCTTTGGGGACACTCCAGCCATGTCCAAACTGGCAGGAAATGCCAGTGGGCAGAGAGCAGCCAGCCCAGCCACTCAAGACTCACTGGTGGCAACTGGAATTTTTTTTTTTAAATTTTATTTATTTATTTATTTATTTGACAGAGAGAGGGAGAAAGAGAGGGAGACAACTGGAATTTTTAATGCCTGGAGCTGGTAGGTTGCAAGAGGTTCCCAGACCCAGGGCCCACATTTAGGGGTGGGGAATGGAGCCAAGAGTGAGAGAGAACCACAAAGGGACAGAGAGACTGTGAACAGTGAAGCAGTGCTCTGAGGGGCAAGGAGGGAGGCTTGGCTCCCACATTGCATTGGCTAGGGCCTTGGGCACCTGCCAGGGGACCCGTGGGAATGAAGCTTGAATGTGGTGTGTGTAAGGGGTGAACAAGGAGAGGAGACCCCTGTGTGAGGCCTTCTCTTCGGAGGATGCAGGCAGATTGGGGGGGGGTGTACTCAAGTTTTTAAGACCCAGGTGGCTCCCTTGTGTCCCATGGTAGTGAGGGGGTAGTGGGTTCTGGGGAGGCCCTGGGCCCAAGCCGGAGGGTACTGCCCTGCCCCTACCCTGCACTATCCAGTCTGTCTTTAACCTCCATCCCATCTAGTCAACCTCAGGCTCCCCCAGAAAAAAGGCAGTCTGGAGACTCCCTGAGCCCATCCCGTAGGGGACGGGGGTGGCTCTTCATCTGGGGCTCCTGGAAACACAGATAGATCATGCTGGGGCACAATGGGGTACAGCGCTGTGCTGGGGCACAGTGTGGTGTTCTAAGGAGCTCCTGTGGGAGAACAGTGGGTTTTCTGGATAAAGGAGTGCAGGGATGTGTGCTGGGACACAGTGGATGTGCTGGGCAAAGTAGGCTAGTGTGCACTGGCGAGGGGACACAGTGTTGCCGGTGGTATGCGCTGGGCACAGTGGATGTAACAGGTCAAGTGGGGTACAGAGGTGTACTGGGGTGCAGTTGGGTGCGCTAGGGAGCACTAAGCACTAGTGCCGAGTTGGCCACTATTGGCCTATGGGGACTTTGACCTGCCCGACTGAGCAGTCCAGGGTGAACCGAACCCACGGATGGCTTTGCATCAGGCCCCTAACTGAGCCTTGTCCCAGGCAGAGTGGCCAAAGCTACAGTCCCTTAGGACATTCTGTGACCAGTAGAGTTCCCTAAGGTCCCTCCTCTGGCCTAAAGGCTTCTATGTAGACAGTAATCTGCACAGCCTACGTCAGTATTTTAAATGCCTTTTGGAATACTGGGGTGGCCAGTCCTGGACAGGTAGACTAGACTCTCCAGCTGCCTTGACAGAGCCTGTGGCGGCCAGTTCAGAGGGCATCCATGTTCACAGCCCACCTGGGCTCGGAGTCACGTGTCCCAGAGGATTAGGAGCGTGAGCAGGGGTGGGAACGGGGGTTCAGGCTAACGTTTGCCTCCTCATCTGCAGGCAGGCGGCAGCTTCTCCCATGCAGCCCTCCAGAATTGCCCCCCCCGCCCCTACGCGCACAGCAGGGCTCTGCCTGCCGACGTGCCACCCCCTGCCCTCCTGTGCTGCCGCCCTGCACTGCCCGAACTGTGTCCCACCCACTGCATCCTGAGGGCGTCACAGTCTGTTGGGAGGATGCTGAGATTACGGTGTAGGAAGCCGGGAAGCCTGTGTCTATCACAGTGGGGGGAGGATGGACAAGGCATGGACCATTAGGGAGACATCCAAGAAAGGCACCTGAGCCAGAGTCTCAGCTCCAGGGTCAGGTCCCTGTCTGTCCTCTGTGTTAGCGTTGGTGTTTTCATCTCATCTGCCCAGAGTTGGGCAGGCCAGGTGCAGGACTGGGTCTGAGGCCGGGGCAGAAGGGCAGTGACCCGTCTTCCCCTAGATGCCAAGTGTTTGCCAGCGCACATGGCCCTTTCTAGGTGTGGTGACGGGGCAGCAATGAGTAGCCAGGTGCTCATCCAGCTGGACAGCTCCTGCAGGCTTCACTGTGGTCTGGTCTTGCCACCTCAGAGAACGAAACCAGAGCCTCACAAGCTGGCCCTGTAATGAGCAGCAGCAGTGGTTGGGGGTGGGGGGTGGGGGAGTGATGGAGACCTGGGAACTGATGGCCAGAGCCACAGGAGAGGCGAGAGGAAGGGGCCCTGTGCTAGAGAGGCTCTGCTGCTGCCTTGCAGGGTGGCTCAGGCTACCTCCTGCTGGCCCATCTGGCCTGACTGTCCTCCAGGCTTTAGTGAGGGGTGGCCTCAGGACACAGCCGTTAGGCAGTTGTAATGTCTGAGCACCACCTTCTGGGCGTTATATGGGTCCTAGGAGGTTTTGAGCACTGGGTGTCCAGAATGAGATTTATGCTACAGCCCTGGCCTCCTTGAAGCCTGGAGGGATCTGGACAACTGAGCAGGTGGCAGCCAGTGTCCTCCAGGTGTCCTGAGGGATGGATTTGGGAAGGCCTGTTTGGACACAGGTCTCCCAGGTCTGAGGTTTGTGCATTGGCCTTCCGAGTCTCTTTGACCTCTCCACTCCTACAACTCAGGAGAACTCAGTAGGCCTTGTGGCTCCAGGCCTGCCTCTGGCCCGAACCCCAGCCTGCTTTCCTTCCCCAGGGTCCAGGTGGAGTTCTATGTCAACGAGAATACCTTCAAAGAGCGGCTCAAGCTTTTCTTCATCAAAAACCAAAGATCCAGTGAGTCGGGAGTCTGGGGCACTCCAGGCAGACAGGGGCAGGGGGAAGCCCAGGGGCATATCCTAGCCACCCAGCTGGGGCTGTGTCCTAAGTGGTGACCATGGAGACTGGGCATCTCAGCTTCCCACTGTCCAAGCAAGGAGGCTCAACCTTGTGGAGACACTGCACCCCCTGCTCGACATCTGGTTGGGCCAGGCCATCCCCAGGGGCCAGCTGGATCTCCTCACCGACACGGCCCCAGACCCTACTCTGGGTGTTCCCTCCTCCATGCAGGCCCCTACACATTCCTCCCCAGCTTTACGTTTGGCCATTCTGGACCCATCTGGTGCAGGAAGGGGCTCGGAGGAGGTTAGGCTGTGGTGGTCTCACCTCAGACTATTGCCACAAGTGAAGTAGCCCTCAAGACACCCTCCTCCATCCCAAGCCTGTGCACCCTGGGTCCCTGCACCCTGAACCTCAGTGCTGCATCTGGGTAGTGGTAGGACCGGGGTGGGGGGGGCTGGTGCATCCGTCCTCTCCCTGGGAGGCATGGGTGGGAGTAGCAGGGACCCTCTAGGAAGCGGCTGCTGGAGAAAGTTGAGCAGAGCACGCAGGCCTGCTCCCTGTAACCAACCCCCCCCCACCGCACCCTGATGCCACCCTTTCTGCAGGCCTGCGCATCCGGCTGTTCAACTTCTCCCTCAAGCTCCTCACCTGCCTGCTCTACATCGTCCGCGTCCTGCTGGATAACCCGGATGAGGGCATCGGATGGTGGGTGGCCTGTGAGGCTGGGACCAAGGAGCCTGGGGTCCTGGGGTAGAGCCTTCCCACCACCAAGCCCCACTGTCATGACATGGGTCCATTATAGGGGGACTACGTCCAGTAGTGCCTAGCTAGGCCTCCATGAAGCCCTGTGTTCTGAGCTTTGGGGTGTCCTTCCTTTCCCAGTGGGACTCTCTCATCTCAGAGCCATGCCTAAGCTCCTGCTGACTGGCTCGATGTCGGGAGAGGCGTCTCCAACATGGAGCTGCACCCGCAGCAGCCTGTGGACCTGGAATGTCCAGGGTGAAGCTGGAGGGTCCACGTGGCACCTGCAGAGTTGAGACAGGGGCATCGGGCCCCTGCAGCGGGGTGCAGGCCTGCTGGGCCAAACATGTTTATGGGGCACGTTACCTGCCCCTCTGGCCCGAGTCCTCTTCCTCACTCACGCCAGAGTATGCGTGCTCTAGCCACTTCGAGCGGAAGGGGCCTGCTGTCATGTGTTCTTGGAGGTACCCACTGAGGGAGGGCTGGGAACTCATCCGAAGTCTACCTTGTGACCTACTGCCTGGGTTGCTTTGAAAAGTTGGTGTCATTTTCTAGCCTGGATCCTGGTGGGATGCTGTTACCTTCCCTGGAAGCTGCTGGGATGTCTGTACCCAAGGATGTCTTGGTGTGATTCTGGCTCATCTCTTGGATGGTCCAGCAGCCCTCCGTGCCAGGATTGTCTTGAATCGTGTCTTTGGAGACTCTCCAGGCTCCCTCGGGTTTAGAACCTGCATGTTCATAACTCCAGTCTCCCTTCACACGCATTTGCTCTCTCCGTCCTGCTCTGAGTTGAGACTCTTCTCTGAGGTCTGAGTGTTTGCATCTGTTGGGCTCTGGCTTTCTGTATCCCTTTGAGGATGCTGTCCCTGACTCTTCCCCCCTTTTGCACTTAGCTCTTCTGCTCGGTCTATTTCTCCTGAGCTTACATAAGTCCCTAGTTTGCATACCAGTGAACTTCCTCATGTCTGCACTTAGGAGTTGGTTCAGATCCCAAGATGCTCTACAGTCAGGACATGGGGCCATCTGCTGGGATCCAGTCTCCTCAGAGCAGGCTCTTTTCTGATTGCTGGGATTCTGGAAACTGCCAGGCAGGAGGCCAGATCATGGAGCTTGTGTGAAAGCTTTCATTTAATTCCTGTTTTCATCTGTGACTTTTAGGGATGCTAGGGTCCCCAGACAAGAAACCCTTACCTGCTATTGAGACCATCAATATCCAGGCCAGAGGAGATCAGAGCCCTCCACGGTGGTGTGAGAAGAAACAGGGGTTGTAACTGACTCTCAAACCAGTTTCTTGAGTCCATGTCATCCTCTCCAAGTTCCATAATCTCCGAGACTTCCAATTTCATCTTCCCCGAGAGCCAAAGTCTGTTGTATTTAATTGTCATCCAGTGCCTGGCACATGGATGGTGGGAGGGTGGGTAGATTTGATATATAGTTGGGTGTAGGAGGGTGGTTAGAAGTGATGTATGGATGTGTGGATGGGTAGGTGGATGGATGGATAAATGGAAAAGTGGATGGATGGGTAGGTGGGTGAGTAGATGAGATGCTGAGTAGATGGATAAGAGGTTGCATTGGATGGAAGCATGCATGAATCATAGACTCCAATAACGGTGGAGAGAAAGCTGCATGGGCCATAGATGAGGTAATAGGTGGAGGCTAGATGAGTGGGTGTCGATGAGAGCTGAATGGATATATATCAGGTAAGAGGATGGGAGGGAGGGTAGGTGAATGGGAGGATGAGGTATCCAGAAACTTCTTCTGGTATTGAGTGCAACAACCTCAAGAAGGTTCAGGAGGGAAGTAGTTGAGTTACAGAGGAGAGGACAGAAGCTGCTATTTTCTGGGCTCTGTAAGCATCAGGTTCTTTTGGTGTGTGACTGTGGTGTCACTTACGGCCTGGGACAGAGCTAGCGTGTTATCCTGCGCTCTGCCACCTACTGGCAGCTAGTTCCAAATGGCCTGGAGATGCATGTCTCCAAGTGTTTGGGGGATGAGCATCATCGAGGGAGCACCTCTGGACAGGAGCTTTCTCTGTCTCCCAAGCGTTGTTCAGGCAGTCCTCACCTCTGGAGGCCCTGAATGTCCGTGCCCAGGTCATCTGTGGCTGCACACTGCCCCTCTTTGGAGTTTGTCTGCCCAGGCCAAGTTCCCGCCTTCTCCAGAGCAACATCTCACTCGTCTCCCTGTGTGACCCAGATTCCCCCAGACAGTAATGTGTCCCCCCCCCCATCACCACCACCACACTCCTCAGTTAGAGACCTTCACTGAGTGTTCGCTGCAAAGTGGACAGGCCCCTTGTGCTAAAGTGCGAGAACACAGGCTCCACTTGGGATGTGGGGGTGGGCCCCTGGTGAGCGAGTGAGGGCCCATGGCAACCCCAGAATGGGTCCTTGGGGTCTCCATTTAATGGCCTGTGGCGGGCCATCTCTTATGTGTGTTCACAGCTGGGGCTGCACAAAGTATAACTACACCTTCAATGGCTCGTCCTCAGAGTTCCACTGGTGAGTTCACACTTGTCTCCCATTTACCACATGGCCTGGGGCTGCGGCACGTGGGGTGGGTGGATGGCTGCCGGTGAGTGGGGAGTATGTATGTGACCCAGCCCTAGATGCCCAGCCTCGGCCTGAAAGCTGATGAGTTCCCTGAGACACATTCCGCTGCAGCCCTGGACCCTGGCTTGGGTCAGTGCTGAGGATGTCCCCTTTGGCGGGGGGTGGGGGGAAGCAAGGTGGAGATAAAAACAAATGTCCGCAAACTCCCGCACCTGGCCATGAAGCACCCACGGATGTTTTTCCTGAGCCTAGTTAGGCTGAGCCTTGCGTACGGGGTGCCCAGGCAGCTGTGGTCCTGCTCAAACTTCACCTTCCTCCTTTTCCCAGGGGCCCCATCCTGTGGGTGGAGAGGAAGATGACACTGTGGGTGATCCAGGTGAGTGTCCCACCTGCCTCTCCTTCCCCCACAGTGGAGGCCAAGCCCAGGGAGTACGTAGAACACAAGCTCAGTAAGGGGGGGCAGGTTCACTAAGCAGAGGAACAAGGCTCTGTAAGGAAGGGTCCCCAGCCTTGCGGTTTCTGTTACAAGCTCCCCAGAGTCTGCTGAGGGTACCCAGTCCCCATCTTCTGTTTCTTGGGTCTGAGTCTCTGTCCTTGCTGTCTTCCTGAGGGGTAGAAGTGGGGGTGGGTGGCCCAGGCTAGCACCTGAGGGTTCTTCCTTGGCCCTGCCACCCCTTCTGTCTCGGTGAGTGGTGCTGGCTCCGAGGCCTGACTCAGTACCAGCCCCCCCCACTCTGGAGAATCCCACAGGAGACAGGAAGCCTGTGGTGGAAGGAAGTTCTCACCAAGCCCAGGGCCCCGGGAGCACTGCTAATGGAATCTCACCTCCACCTCCTGGAAGAGCTTAGCAGGGTGAATTTCTAGGGCTTCCCTGCCCCTCCTGTCTTATCCCAACCTGCCTTTCCACAGGGGGCCTCGGCAGGCCAGGGAATAGAGTCTGTGCCCTCCACCCCACCCCGATCTAGGGCAGCTGCCTGTAGATTTTTCTGGTCAAGAATATCCTGATGTGGGCATGACAGTCCAGGCAACCCTGTACAAACACGCACACACCACACGCGTGTGCACACACGCACCCAGCTTCGTGTGAACCCTGTCTGACGAGACCCTCTGCCCTCAGCCCCGCGTCTGTTCCAAGGCTCTTTGCTTTCTCCACTCAGGTCATTGTGGCCACAATAAGCTTCTTGGAGACCATGCTCCTTATTTACCTCAGCTACAAAGTAAGGCCCTCTGTACCTGCCCCAGCTGCCACCCACTCTCCCTCCCTCCCCCCTCCCCCAGCTCCCAGCCCTCACTCTTCCCAAGTTCTTAAGCCCCCCCCCAAACACCCACCCTCTCTCAGTTTCCCAATTCCTACTTCTCCTCACCTTCCAGGCCCCCTCCCCCTGCCCTTAGCCTTCCCCAGCTCTGAACCCACAACACCTTTCCCCAACCCTGGGGGCTGCCCAGTGGCCTTGTCCACCACCCTGTTACCAGCTCTGAAGTCTCTCTGACCCCCCAGGGCAACATCTGGGAGCAGATCTTCCAAGTGTCCTTCATCCTGGAGATGATCAACACGCTGCCCTTCATCATCACGGTGGGTGAGCCTCAGCCTCGAGTCCTGCTGCCCGAGCCCCTGCCTGACCCGTCCTCCTCCACAGGTCTTCTGGCCACCTCTGCGGAACCTGTTCATCCCCGTGTTCCTCAACTGCTGGCTGGCCAAGCATGCTCTGGAGAACATGATTGTGAGTGAGGCTTGGCTTCTGCCCACCCCACAAGGACAGCTTAGCTATCTGCTGGTGGGACCAGGCAGAGGTCAGGAGGCTGTATGGCAAGCTGAGGTCTTGTCTCTGCCACAATGACCCACACCAGTCCTCTTCCTATGAGAGCTTTTCCTGACCATGACTTGGGGGTGGGGGGCAGCACAAAGTTCAGGTATGAACAAACCCAGCCACGAGAACCAGGCTGCAAAACCAGGCCCACGAGAGCCTGGGGACCCATGATGCCTATGGCCAGTCCCTCTGCTGGATGTCCAAGCAAGGTCCATCTCTTATGCAAACGGCAGCCGAATCTGTCTTCCCTGGTGGCCTGCCCCCTTCCCAGCCAGGCCCCTTAGCTTTCAGGCCTGTCCTAATTGCACAGTGATGTTGAAGACCTGGGGTCATGGCTGGTGATGCCTGCCAGCCCTCTGGTATGTACTTAACCCTCACCGCGAGGCATGGCCAGGTGGGTCCCATCCTGAGGTGAAGCTGAGATCAGGGTGAACTGCCCAGGGCAAGGCTGACTGTGGCCTTCCTCTGGGAAGGTTATGGCCAGGCCTGTTGCTCTTAGTCCGTGGGCCCTGTCCTGTGACGGCTCCATCCTCTGCAGAACGACTTCCACCGGGCCATCCTGCGCACCCAGTCAGCCATGTTCAACCAGGTGCTCATTCTCTTCTGCACCCTGCTGTGCCTCGTCTTCACGGGGTGAGTGTCCTGGACACGGTGTGGTCCTACCAGGCAGCCAGGGACAGTCTGCTTCTCAGCTAGGTATCAAGCCGGGAGACCAGGCCAAGGGGCAGCCGCAGATTGGAGAGAACGGAGCTAACTGCAAAACTTCGCTTTTGGCGTTCACGTGCCTGGGGCTCAGGCCAGGAGAGTGAGGCATCTGGCCTGCAGATGTCCAGGCCTGGTTGGCTGTGCCTGTGACCCTGTAGGAACTGACCCCTGAGTGGGGGTCCTTTGCAGTTTGAGGTCCAACTTAGAATAGTTTAGAAGCAGCCAGGGTAATATGGAGGGTCACCTGGAGCAGGGAGTCTCTGGCCACTTGAACAGATCTGCCAGCGTCTTGTGTCTGCCTGTGCGGTGACCCTGTAGTATGTCCTCGGGGCATCCAGTCACCACTTCCTCTCCCCCAAGGCAAAGATGGGCTGGTTCAGGGGCCCTCCATGGCCCGGAGCCCATGGGTGTCAGCCAGGCTGGGAGATAACTTGTTCTCCCAGGAGACTGGAGCAGTCTAGGAGCTGGGAACCGCTCGGAGCCGGAATCAGATGAGCTATTTTCCCAGACTTGCATTCAGATTCAGGGTCGAGAGGACAGGGTCCACCTAGAGGTGAAGAGCAGCTGGGCTCCGCCCCATGCCCTAAATGACCTGGGAACGGGAATGTGTCACTCTGTCCTGAGTGACAGCGTTCCCAGAGCTAGCAGAGGCTCCCTGGGGTAGTGCAGGCACAGCTGTGGCCATTCCCCGTCACCACTGCAGCCTTGGCCCCTGAGTGCAGCAGCCCACGCCCTGCTTTTCTAGGACCTGCGGGATCCAGCACCTGGAGCGAGCTGGTGGGAACCTGAACCTGCTGACCTCCTTCTACTTCTGCATTGTCACCTTCTCCACCGTGGGCTTTGGAGACGTGACACCTAGAATCTGGCCGTCCCAGCTCCTGGTGGTCATCCTGATCTGTGTCACCCTCGTGGTGCTCCCGCTGCAGGTGCAGTCCCACGTACAGCACGTGGCCAGCTGGGTGCACACCCCGACAACTGCAGAGGGTCAGGAGGGAGCTGTGGGGCTGGGCTGGGCACGTCCCAGGAGGGCCTCAAAGGCAGTGTGGGTGACCCCTTTCTCTGTGGTAGGCTAGCATAGAGGCTCTCTTTTGAGCCCAAGGTGGTGCTCAGCTGGTGAACCCCAAAGGATCACACCCTCTTTCTTCCAGGGAGATGGTCAGTCTCTTAGGGGCTGGAGTGAACTCCAGGATCTGCAGGGGCAGAGAACTGTAGGAAGGACATCGCCAAGTCCCATCTGTAGCCAAGCTGCCTTCTGGGCCACAAGGGTCACCCATATGGGCCACTACTGACCCTGTTCTCAACCCTCAGGCCAACCCTGTCTCTGACCTTTCAGTGCCAAGCCCCCAGCGCAGCCAGTGACCCTCCTCTTCTCCTAGAAAGAGTTGTGTGTCTCCCCGCTGCCCCTCATCAACAGTAGGCTATGCTGAAGGCTTGCAGTGTGCCAGGAACATCTAAGGTGATGATGGGTCACAGGCCTGGGCGGCCCCAGGCACAAGGCTGTCCTGTCATCCGAGTCACAGCAGCTGCACAACAGGTCCTCCCTCCAACTCATGTAAGGCAACTCACAGCAATGGCCATTTTCTTCATTTTTGTCAGCCTGCCTTCCTCTGTACCCCAGGGATGTCACGCCTGGGCATCTGATTATTGGCCATTTGGCCACTTCTACTGAGACCCACCCACCCCCGCCCATCCCTCTCATCTGCCACTTTCCTCCTCAAACCATTTTTCTCACTGATTCACTTGTTCAGTCTCTATGTTCAGAAGCCAGGCCTGAAGCATTTATAATAATGTTTCATTTGGACCGGAGGGATGACCTAGCAGTTAAGGCGCTTGCCTGCAGAGCCAAAGGACTCAGGTTCACTTCCCCAGGACCCACGTAAGCCAGATGCACAAGGTGGCACATGCATCTGGAGTTCGTTTGCAATGGCTGGAGGCCCAGGTACACCCATTCTTTCTCATTCTATCTGCCTCTCTCTCAAATAAATAAAAATATTTTTAAAATGTTTTATTTATTTGAGAGAGAGAGGGAGAGGAAGAAGTAGGGGGGAGAGAATGGATGCACCAGAGCCTCTAGCCACTGCAAACAAACTCCAGATGCATGCACCACGTTGTGCATCTGGCTTACATGGGTCCTGGGAATCAAACCTTAGTCCTTGGGCTTCACAGGAAAGTGCTTTAACCGCTAAGCCATCTCTCCAGCCCCTGGAGCATTTTTCTTGGAGCTCTTCTCTTCCATGGGTAGTCACGGTTCATGTGGCTAAATGCACCTCATGGTTCCCATCTCCCTCAAAGGGCAGGTCTCTCTTTAATCACCAATGTGTTTTCTTCTAAAGTCTGAAGTTGGCTTCTCACAAAGAGGGTTTTAGCCTTCCCAGCATGGCCACATGCAGTGCAGCAAGGACGGTCCTGCCCTGGCCCTGTGCCTGTCTCCAGTAGCACTCCCATTCCCCAGACTCCGCCCTTGAAAGTGGCACTCCGTTTCTTGGCTCTTTGCTTTCCTGTGTAAAATTTCTAATTCACAGGCTAGGTGTGGTGATGTACGCCTGTGATCCCAGCCCTTGGGAGGTTGAGGCAGAACTCAGATTTTGAGCTCAAGACCAGCCTGGGCTAGATAGTGAGTCCTTATCACTCATACAAACACACCCCAAAATTGAATTTACTTATCAAGCCCTGCCTGCTCTGCCTCCCCGAGCCCCATGTTGGATTTTTCAGAATCACATTGACACAGATGGATTGAGTAGCAAGACCAGGTTGTCATTCGTTCAGGCCTTTATTGTTTCTCAGCAAAAGCCTCCAGCCTTCCATGGCTTATAGTTTCTTACTGACCACATGCATTCTCATCACTCATAGGAACACTACCTTTCTTCTCACCCCAGTTCTCTGAGAGTATTTTTAAAATGTTTTATTGATTTATTTGCAAGAAGAGAGAGAGCGCGTGATAGGATTTCTGGCTGCTGCAAACAAAGTCCAGATGTATATGGCCACTTTGTGCATCTGGCTTTATGAGGGCACTGGGACTCAAACATGGGTAGTCAGGCTTTGCAGGCAAACCACTAAGCCATCTCGCCAGCCCTGAGGAGGTTTTTAATCAATTTTTTTTTATTTAAAAGAGAGAGAGAGAGAGAGAATTGGCATGCTAGGGCCTTAGCCACAGTGAATGAACTCCAGATGCATGTGCCACCTTGTCTGTATGCACCACCTTGTGCATCTGGCTTACATGGGTCCTGGGAAGTCAAACCTGGGTCCTTAGGCTTCGCAGGCAAGCACCTTAATCACTAAACCATCTCTCCAGCCCTTAACTATTTTTTTAAACAGTCAAGTGAGAGTTTTTTCCCTTTAAATTGTTACTGTTGTATAAGTTATAGACTTTTTACACATTTTTAAATTATTTATTTATTTATTAGAGAGAGAGAATGGTCATGCTATGGCCTCTAGCTACAACAAATGAACTCCAGATGCATGTGTACCATATGCATCTGGCTTACGTGGGTTCTGGGGAGTCGAACCTGGATCCTTAGGCTTCACAGGCAAGTGCCTTAACTAAGCCATGTCTCCAGCCTGGGTTTTTACACATTTAAATGTATATATATATATGTATAGTGTTAAGCCATCCATGCATTTTTGACATAAATCTGACTTGTGACTTTTTTTCATGTTTTAACATTTTATTGACAGCTTCCATAAGCATAGACAAAAAAAACCATGATAATTCCTTCCCCCACCTCATTCTCCCCCTTCTGAAATCCACTCTCCATTGAATACCTTCTTCCCAAATAGTCTCTCTTTTATTTATTTTTTTGTTTTATTTATTTATTTGAGAGCGACAGACAGAGAGAGAAAGAGGCAGAGAGAGAGAGAGAGAATGGGCATGCCCGGGCCTCTAGCCACTGCAGACGAACTCCAGAGGCATGCGCCCTCTTGTGCATCTGGCTAACGTGGGTCCTGGGGAATCGAGCCTCGAACCAGGGTCCTTAGGTTTCACAGGCAAGCGCTTAACCACTAAGCCATTTCTCCAGCCTATCTCTCTTTTATTTTGATGTCATCATCTTCTCCTCATATTATAATGGTCTTGTGTAGGTAATACCAGGCACTGTGAGGTCATGGATATCCAGGCCATTTTGTGTCTAGAAGAGTGAGCTGTAAGAAGTCCTACCCTTCCTTTGGCTCTTACATTCTTTCTGTCCCCTCTTCCACAATGGACCCCGAGGCTTGGAGGGTGTGATAGAGATGCCTAGATGCTGAACACTCCACTGTCACTTCTTCTCAGCAATATGGTGACCTTTGAGTCACCCCAGTGGTCACCGCCATCTGAAAAGAGAAGCTTCTCTAACCAAACATGAGAGTAGCATTAATATATGGGAATAAACACAAAAAGTGCTTAGAGGGCATTTTGGTGGGCATAATATATGCATTTAGCCGGACACCAGCAGGCATTACACCCCTAGGGCTCATTGCCTCCCTGGACATACGCTTTTGACTAGGTTTTCAGTACCAGGCATGTATTTCCTCCCATGGAGGCTGGCCTCCAGTACAATTAGAGAGCTGTTGTTTTCCCTCAGACATGCCACTATTATACCAGTTGGCACATCTGGCCTGTCTAGCCAAACTTAAGGCTTGCCGGGTCCATCGCTATTTGACACCATTAGTAACTTCTCTTTCCCAAAGGGCTGCATGCTGCAAAGCTTTTTCCAGCTTTCTGACAGCTAGTCAGCAGGGAGAAGGTCTCCAGCTCAGCTCCAGCTTGATTTCTCAGTGACTTGCAGTCCAAGCATGTGGAATCTTCAGCCAGTAGGGTCTTACCATCTATCTCTGGTGGGCAACCAAGAGCTTTGGCAATGGCCTGCAATGTTTTGGGGGCATCAGGGACCTTCTTGGCCAATAACTTAGCGGAAGGTATCCCACCCTTGGCACTGAAATTTTTCTAATAACCTATGGCTTCTCGGTGTACCATTATCCATAGGATACTTTTGTCCATACTCTCTTTCTATATCTATCTTTAAACATACACTTTTGGCTAGCAAAGAAGTAGGTTTCTATATGGGTTATTCATAACATCTTAAATTTTGATTAACCTCCCTTCCACTCCATTTCCTCCATTCCTTTCCCTGATGCCACTTAGGCCATTCCACCCCCAGTAATCTGCCCCTCTACTTACATATCTACAATACCCTCCCCTTAAGCCCTACCCTCTCCTCCCTCCCTTATAACCCATTTCTCACCTCCTGACCTCTACTACTGACTTTTACTCCAACTCACATACAAGTGTAAACATTTTTGTAGCTAAGATCCGCATATGAGAGAGAACATGTGGCATTTGATTTTCTGGACCTGGGTTACCTCACTTAATATAATCCTTTCCAGCTCCATCCATTTCCCTGAAATTTTCAAAATTTCATTTTTGTTTGCCACTGAATAAAACTCCATTGTATAAATGTACCACATCTTCATTATCCATTCATCAATTGAGGGGCATCTAGGCTGGTTCTATTTCCTAGATATTGTGAATAAAGCAGCAATAAACATGGCCATGCAAGTATCTCTAAGGTAGCAGAGTCCTTAAGGTATGTGCCAAGGAATGGGATAGCTGGGTAGCTTGGTAGTATGGTATGTTAGCTATCTCCGCAACCTCCACACTGATGTACCAGTTTATATTCCCACCACAACACAGAAGGGTTCCTCTTTTTCCATACTCTCACCAGCATTTATTGTCATTTGTTTTCTTTTTTTGTTTGAGAGAGAGAGAGAGAGAGCAAGCAGATAGCATGGGTACACCAGGGCCTCCAACCACTGCAAACGAACTCCAGATGCATGCGCCCCTTTGTGCATCTGGCTTACGTGGGTACTGGGGAATCAAACCTGGGTCCTTAGGCTTCACAAGCAAATGCATTAACAGCTAAGCCGTCTCTCCAGGCATCATTTGATTTCCTTTAATAGCCATTCTTCTAGTAGTGAGATGGGACTTCTTAAAATATCGTGCTGGGTTCCATTGTTGAGTTATGCTGTATTCTGATGGGTTATGTTGGGTTCTGTTAGTTAATACTTGAGGCTCTTGCCCTGGTAGCTGAGCTGGCCGTACGATTCCTTTCCTGTGCCTGCTCATATTTGCAGCTGCCATATAACTGGAATGTTCTTTCTCCCTGACCTTGGGGAGTTCGTGTGACACGGGGGCTGACTCCTTCCCTATCTGCCCATGTCCCCATTCAGTCATTCTCTGAGGAACACCGTGGGTAGTATTCGGTGCTAAGGTGTCTCTGGTTCCCGGTACCCAGTTGATTGGTAATACACCACAAACCACTGGGTGATTGTGTCTATAAAAGGGACTTCTGTGTGGGGTGAGCAGATGGGGGTGGCCAGCAGGGTTGCTCAGAGGAGAGATGAGGCTCCTTTGAGGGGACCAGTGGGTCTGGGTGCCAGGAGAGGGAAGTCCCTTGAGATTCAACCAAAAGCTCTCCAAGACGTGGAGGTGGAGCTTGGCCTGTGGCGGGCAGGAGGGCATAGGAAGAGTTGGTGGACCCGTGGAGCCTGAGCACCGGGTTGGAAAGGAGAGAAAGGCAGTCTGACCTGCGCTCTTTTAAGATCCCCAGGGCTGCCTCATGGCTGGCAGAGAAGTAGCGGGGAGACCGGGGATGAGCTATGACCACCACAGGGGGCACTGTGGAGGTGAAGGAACTTTAGAAGTGCAAAGGCCTCACCATTATCAGGGTGTGGGGTGACGGGAGGAGACGGCCTAAAAGAGAGCAAAGGACTCACATCCAGGTTCCTCCACAGTAAGGCTCTGTGTCCACTATGGGCCCTTCAGCCAGCTATGGTCAGTCAGTTCGTGTATTTTCTCTCCTAAGACTGGATACATAGAGGAAACTGCGGTCTGAGAGAAGTCAGGTGCAAGCCCAGGGGTGGCCAGGAGCAGCACCCACCCTGTGTCATCTGCAGGGCTCCCCCGACCCTGCGGTCATGGGCAACTCCTAGCCACTCAATCCTATGTAAGCAAGGTGACCTCACATAGCCTGTACAAGTGGACACAGTGGTCAAGGCCTGCTGCCATTGTCCATTCAGAAATGTGCTAAGTCCACATGTGGACTCAATGCTCGAGGTAGAATGGGCCGTGGACACTGAACCTCAGAACTGAGTGTAAAGTGAGGCCTTGGGCAGGTTCAGCACTGTGGCCAGCTCGTATGGCCCAGGCAGGTATGACACCTGGCAGTCCTCACGCCTATACCAACTCCTTCCACCTTGCCCGAGGGTTGCCCAGTGATGAGAACAGTGGTGGCCTCAGGAACCTGATGTCTCCTTCAGCTACCAAACTGTCAAGAGCAGTCCTTAACAGGCGAGAGTTTTCTGATACTGCGGACTTAGTGCAGAATCTGTCTGAGGAACTGGCAGGGGGTGAGGGAAATGGGGTGCGAGTCAATGCTGTTGTGACCACTGAGATGTCCAGACAGGCTCTGGTGCTCACTCCCGGCCACGAGACTTCTGAAGCCGTGGGCTGAACTTTCCGTGCCTCATGCTTGCCAGAGGGGATGCCCGCATGGCTCCTGAACATCACCTGTGCCGCATACACGTTCCATGCGTGCCCTCCTCTGGTCCTGCTCTGGCCTCTGCTCAGGCCACCATCCCTATCATGCCCCCATCTCGCCAGCTAGCCAGGCCTGCTTGGTGCTGCCTGTCCTCAGCACCTGCCACTTCCAACTGGGATAGGCCCCTCCCTCGTGTTGCTACCACTCCAGAGCCTGCCCTGCCCCTGCCTTCCCAGCCTGACCACTTGTGCTTCCTGCTTGCTTCCTGCAGTTTGAAGAGCTTGTCTACCTCTGGATGGAGCGGCAGAAGTCAGGGGGAAACTACAGCCGCCACAGGGCACAGACAGAGAAACACGTGGTCCTCTGTGTGAGTTCTCTCAAGATCGACCTCCTCATGGACTTCCTGAACGAGTTCTACGCTCACCCCAGGCTTCAGGTGAGGCTGCAGCCCTCTCCCCACCCCAGGCTCCAAATGAGGCTACAGCCCCCATCACACACACACACACACACACACACACACACACATACATACACACCCATGGGACCTTTGATTTCTTCCTGGCTCCCAAAGCATCCACCCTCCCCCTTCCCCAGGACTACCACAAGCCCAGGCAAGGCCCCTGAGCACTGTAAACCTCAGTCACCTTGTCTGGTAGAGGAGCTGTGGTGGTCCCATAAGGAAGACAGGACAGGCCGGGGGACAGGAGCTTGCTGGGAGGTGCTGACCCTCAGCCTGGCCAGCAGGATTACTACGTGGTCATCCTGTGTCCCACCGAGATGGATGTCCAGGTGCGCAGGGTGCTGCAGATCCCGCTGTGGTCCCAGCGGGTCATCTACCTCCAGGGCTCTGCCCTCAAGGACCAGGACCTCATGCGAGCCAAGTGAGTGCAGGCCAGGGTCGGTGGATGCAGCCGGGTGCAGGCCTGAGGGCAGGCAGGGGTCCCCGGGTAGAGGAGAGACAGGCATGGGGCACACACGGTTAGGCAGGTCAGTGCATAACCCTGGAGCCTCTCTATCCCTGCATGCCCACCCACTGCGAGGCAGCCTGGCAAGTCCCTCTAGCTCGGCCTCGGCCTCCCTTCTGCCGTGGGCTCTGCCTCTGGGAACCTTCCCTTCTCCGGTTCCACGTCTGGGAACATTTTTTCTGTTGAGTTTCAGGGAGCTCAAAATAGACTTGGGGTGGCAAAGCCGGCTGCAGTGGGGGGGGGGGAGTCACAAGGGCTGAGGGTGGATTTTGCTTTAAAGACAAGTTGACAGAGTGAAGTGAGGTGATGAACGCATGCTGCTCCTCCGTGGAACTTTCCAAAATGCACGAGTGCACCATCTGGGCTTCTTCCCCCAAAGTTGCCATGTTTTCATTCCAGATGGTACAGGGCCAAGGGCAGGCAGGACACCACCCCAGGGCCCCTGATCCTCAGAATCCTGAGGTGGGACCCCCCCTCCACAATGGACACAGCCTGTTTTGCAGCCCTGTCCAAATTATATGGAAATGTTCCTGCCTGTGTCCAGCTCTGGGCTGGTGGGCAGGGGAGAGGAAGTGCCAGGCAGGCAGGGAGGCACCCTGGGTGTGGGTGTCGGCATGGGGATTTATTGCCCTGCATGGTGAGACGGGTTCTCAGATTGACTTCCGGTACAGATGCATGAGTTCTGCATTGGGCTCCTGAGAACCCAGGGAGGAAGAAGTGGCCATCCAGGTCCAGGCTGTTGCATGGCCAGGCGGAGGAGGCCACAGGGTCTGTGGCTCAGCTCAGGGATGATGGGAGACCCCAGAAGCTGGACAAGGCCTCAGGTTATGTCAGCTGTCCCAGGGCACAGGTCATTGGCATGTACTCAGATGAGGTCTTAAGGGGACCTCTCCTTCCAGGCTGATCCCAAGCCATTAACAGCTGAAACTGAGGCCGTAGTGTGGACAAACATGATAGAACATGGCTCAGAGCCCCTTTCGGACCCTATCAGGCCACGCCTGGGAAAGCTGTATAGTCCCTGCTGCCAGCTGATGTCTCTGGGACACTCTTTTTTTTTTCTTTCCAATTTTTTATTAACAACTTCCATGATTATAAAAAATATCCCATGATATTACCCTCCCGCCCCCCACTTTCCCCTTTAAGACCCCATTCTCCATCATATCCCCTCCCCATCTCAATCAGTCTCTCTTTTATTTTGATGTCCTGATCTTTTCCTCCTCTTATGATGGTCTTGTGTAGGTAGTGGCAGGCACTGTGAGGTCATGGATATCCAGGCCATTTTGTGTCTGGGGGGAGCACGTTGTAAGGAGTGGGACACTCTTGATTTGTGTTCCTTGGTCAGAATCTGAGATTGGACCCTGTTGAGAGTGTCTAGGCATCCTGACCTTTCTAGGATGTTCCAGGAGAGGCCAGGGAGACTGGGAGCCCCAGGATGTTCTGTTGGGATTTGGCCCTGGGCCATATGCTGAGGCCAGGCCTGACTGCCTGAGTAGGGCCCCCTGCCTGGCCCCGTCCTCCCCCCCCCCCCGCCCCCCGCATCCCCTCACATGCTCCTGCCTCTCGTCGCCTTTTCCTGGGAGACCTGGTCCCTACTCGGCCACACTCAGCAACTGGTGCTCTGCAGGATGGACAATGGCGAGGCCTGCTTTATCCTCAGCAGCAGGAATGAGGTGGACCGCACAGCTGCGGTGAGTTCAGGTGCAGTCCTGCCCCTGGCCCTTACTGCCCACTTCCCCTCAGAGGTGAGTGCCCCAGTGCCAACCACACTTCTCCCCAGGACCATCAGACCATCCTACGAGCCTGGGCTGTGAAGGACTTTGCCCCCAACTGCCCCCTGTATGTTCAGATCCTCAAGCCTGAGAACAAGTTTCACGTCAAGTTTGCTGGTGGGTCCGGGGCCGTGCGGGCACAGTGGGTATGTAGTGCGCAGGCTAGAGCAGTGCCCACGCAGGCACAAGGAGGTAGGTGCCCATGGGCAGCAGCCTCTCCGGATGACTGCGCTCAAGGATAGGGAGTTCCAGGGGTCGGTGAGGCAGGAGCCAGAGGTGGCGAAGGGACAGGAGTATTGTCCGGTCAACACTTCTGTGGGCAGGGCGCACGTTAGCACAGGTGTGTGGCAGTCTAGGCAGAACGGGTGTGCCCAGAAAGGGAGGTGCTCCGGAGTGCTGGTACCAGAGGGGCGCAGCCTCCACCAGGCTCCCACCTACCTACACATTCATGACGGTGGATCCTGTAGGGGAGGGAGGTAAGGGGGGGGCCAGGGTTGGCGGAGCCTGATCCTGGCTGTCCCCGCAGACCACGTGGTGTGCGAGGAGGAATGCAAGTATGCCATGCTGGCACTGAACTGCATCTGCCCGGCCACGTCCACCCTCATTACCCTGCTGGTGCACACATCCCGCGGCCAGTGAGTGCCCCACGCCAGACTGACGGCCATCCCGACCAACCCCACAAGGCAGGGCCCGTGTGGGGCGGGGCTCGCCACCCCGTGGGCGGGCTTCCCGAAGGTGGAGGGCATGCAGCGGGCAGAGGCAGGGCACATGTGACACACGGGGCAGGAGTGGCAGCCTTGGCCGAGTGTGACGGTCCCTCCGCCCCGCTCTACCCGCAGGGAAGGACAAGAGTCCCCAGAGCAGTGGCAGCGCATGTACGGACGCTGCTCAGGCAACGAGGTGTACCACATCCGCCTGGGCGACAGCAAGTTCTTCCGGGAGTACGAGGGCAAGAGCTTCACCTATGCAGCTTTCCATGCCCATAAGAAGTATGCAGGGATGGGGGCTGCATGGGGTAGAGCCTGCTGCCCACCCCCTTGCACACACTGGGTTAGCCTCTCCACCCAGGGTCAGGTCTGGATGGGTGGGGACCTGGAGCAGGAGGCCTAGCCAAGGACGGGGTAACCTACCGCTGCCCACCTCATGAGGACAGCCAGCTGGGGGGGGGGGGTTGTCTTCATGTGAGAATCCACCACGTGGCCACTCCTCTCTGAGGATCTCATAAAGCTTACCTGGAGTCCTTGGGTCCCGACGCATAGGGGAGGGTTTTGTCCAGGGGTCCTGGTCCCCAAGTGGGGTCCCCAGGAAGAAGCTTGGGGAAACCCAGGAGGACAGTGTGAACTGGACTGGAAGACGAGGCAAGGGGGCAGCAGGTGCTGGGGTGGGCCCTGAGCCCCCTGCCACACCTGTGCAGGTACGGCGTGTGCCTCATCGGGCTGAAGCGCGAGGAGAGCAAAAGCATCCTGCTGAACCCCGGGCCGCGCCACATCCTGGCCGCTTCTGACACCGGCTTCTACATCAACATCACCAAGGAGGAGAACTCGGCCTTCATCTTCAAGCAGGAAGAGAAACAGAAGAGGCGGGGCCTCGCAGGACAGACGCTCTACGAGGGGCCGTCGCGGCTGCCCGTGCACAGCATCATCGCCTCCATGGGTGAGCCACACCCAAGGGCGCACATGGGTAACCCCCTGGGGTCTGCTCACCATCCCCACTACCCTGAGGGGGAAACTGGGGCTCACAGAGGTGCTGAGACTCCCCGGGGCCAGGCAGCTGGAGAACAGGAGACGGAACATGAGCCAGGGCCTCCAAGGCTCGTTTCGTCTTCCTCCTCAGCCTCTGGCCCTGGAGAGTAAGACGGGAGGGGCCGCTGGTTCAGCTCAACCTGTGTCTCCAGGGACAGTGGCAATGGACCTGCAGAATACAGAGTGTCGGCCCTCCCAGGCTGGTGGTGGTGGCGGCGGCGGCGGCAGCAACAAGCTGATGCTGCCCACGGAGAATGGTTCCGGTAGCCGGCGCCCCAGCATCGCACCCGTCCTGGAGCTGGCAGACAGCTCTGCCCTGCTACCCTGTGACCTGCTGAGTGACCAGTCAGAGGATGAGGTGACGCCCTCAGACGACGAGGGGCTCTCTGTGGTGGAGTGAGTGCTGACGCAGAGCCCAGCATTTAGTGAGGAGGGAAAGGCCCCTAGTGCCAGGCACACAGCCTCTTGGAAATTTCTACTTGACAAGTGGGGTGGGGCCAGGGACCCCGAAACATACAGATGTCAGAACTGGAGTGCCTCACCTCTGCTCCACCCTGGGCCTTCATCCCTGGCAGCCGGTGGAATGCACTGATTGGGGGTCTTCCAGGCTGTAGTCAAGAGCCGATCAGGGCTCACAGACCCTGAACAGTGGGCACACATCAGCAGAGTGGGTACACACCCCGAACTTACCCGTATTGGCAGCTCTGTGCCAGCTCAGCCAGCTGAGGTGTCTGTCATCAGTTGTTCTAAGGGTTTGGTGTGGAGACTCACAGCGGGGTCAACCCTACTTGGTACCACAGGGTATGGCCCACCACACATGGGGTGGGTATTGCTAGAGGCTCACTTCTGAACAAGGTCTGCAGAGGTAATAAGTGATTACTGACAAAGCCCTGCCCGTAACTGGAGGCCATAGACCTACCTCAGATGGCGATCCTGGCAGAGGTCTGGGCATGGGACTTACAGTTTGAGACCAGGAGGGGCCCCCAATCAGTCCCCAGCAATCTGGTCATCTGGCCTTGTCCAGGGTCATGAGTGCCATGACCCACTTTGAGGATGAGGGACAGAAGGTAGGTGGGCTCCTGAGGCCGTGTCAAAGCATGGCATGGTGGGTGCTGGGCAGTGAAGGGATAGGAAGGAGAGGAGGTGACCTGCTGGCCCAGGGGAAGCACAGGGAAGGACTCAAGGCAAGAACGCCTGTCTATCACCTGGGGTGCTGTAGGCACCAGGGAAGGGACTGGGTGGTTGTAGCCTTTGGGTTCTGCCTGGCTTCCAGGTAGTGTGTTGGCGTGTGTGGAGGGGTCTGTCCACTTGTGTGTGTTTGTGTGTGTGTGTGTGCATGCCTGTCTATTTTTGGCTATACATGACTGTGCATGTGTATGTATGCTAATGTCTTTACTATGTACTGTATGTGAAGTCTTTCTTTAGGGACATGAGGGGGGTCCCAAGGCACATTTAATCCTCCTGACCCACCCTGAGTAGGTGCGAGCTGATCCCTGGGGTTGGGAGGGTCCTGGAGCCACCATGGGGGCAGGTCATGGAGCAGCAGTGTGGCTCTTCTGTACTCCCTTGGCCACGCCAGGACCAATATTTTAGATTTTAATTTATTTATGAGAGGGAGTGGGGTGGGGGTGACACATCAAGATCTCTTGCCACTGCACACATCGCTTTGAGCATCTGGCTTTATGTGGATACTGAGGGATTAAAGCCAGGCCAGCTTGGTTTTGCAAGCGAGCACCTTTAACCGCTGAGCCATCTCCCCAAGATCTTTTTTTTTTAATGTTTTTGTTTATTTCTTTGAAAGTGACAGGAGGGAGGGAGACACAGAGAGAGAGAGAGAATGGGTGCGCCAGGGCCTCCAGCCACTGCAAACGAACTCCAGATGCATGCACCCCCCTTGTGCATCTGGCTAATGTGGGTCCTGGGGAATCGAGCCTCGAACCGGGGTCCTTAGGCTTCACAGGCAAGTGCTTAACCGCTAAGCCATCTCTCCAGCCCTCCCCAGGATCTTGATGGGGGCCAAGTGTATGTTTCCTAGTCCTGGCCTGAGGCCGCTCCTGACCCTGTGAGGCAGGGACAGATCCTTGAGGTGTCAGTTTCATGGGGCTGTCTTGGACAGGTGCAGGACACTGTGGGCACAGCAGGCCATCTCAGCTAGCCATGAGCGACTCCTTGAGTTTCACAGGCAAAGGGTAGCTCTAGGATGGGTAGGTCTCCTTGATGTGGAGCCACACTGAAGGCCCCATCGCCCCCCAGGTACGTGAAAGGCTACCCACCCAACTCACCCTACATCGGCAGCTCCCCCACTCTGTGCCACCTTCTGCCTGTGAAGGCGCCCTTCTGCTGCCTGCGGCTGGACAAGGTAAGGCCACCCTGTCAGCTTGGCACCTTGACTCAAGCCGCGGCCACCTGCCACTGCACTTTGGTGACTTTGTATTTTTTTTAATTTAATTTGATTTTTTTTTGAGAGAGAGGGAGGGAGGGAAGGAGGAAAGGAGAGAGAGAGAATGGGCACGCTAGGGCCTCTTGCCACCGCAAATGAACTCCAGACACATGTGCCGCCTTGTGCATCTGACTTACATGGGTCCTGGAGAAATGATCCTGGATCCTTAGACTTCACAGGCAAGCGCTTTAACCACTAAGCCATCTCTCCAGCCCGCGACTTTGTTTTTATTATTATTATTATTTATTTATTTGAGAGCGACAGACACAGAGAGAAAGGCAGAGAGAGAGAGAGAGAGAGAGAGAGAGAGAGAATGGGCACGTCAGGGCCTCCAGACACTGAAAACAAACTCCTGACATGTGCGCCCCCTTGTGCATCTGGCTAATGTGGGTCCTGGGGAATCGAGTGTTGAACCGGGGTCCTTAGGCTTCACAGGCAAGCGCTTAACCGCTAAGCCATCTCTCCAGCCCCGACTTTGTGTTTTGATCAAGCTGTGGGAATGGACCCTTCCCTGCTTTGCCCCAGTCAGCGGTTTCTGGACAGGCTGAGAACAAGTTGGGGCTCTGTATCCCTCACTCCAAACACAACTTCCTGTGTTTCCTCAGAATGATTCGCTGTCTCCTCACAGGGCCTGGTTGGCGGTCAGGCAGGGTCAGGGACATCTATTGTATTGGCATCTAATCCAGCCACATTCCAGTGGTGTCCTCCCCTCCTGCCCCAGTGGTCACTGTCACCCTTCAAATCAGGGTGTTCCTATTGCTCCCCTCTCTGTTGCCCTCCATCCAGAACATCCTCTCTCGGGCCCCACGAGTGGACCTTTGAAGAACTTGACCTCTGTGGTTGGTAGGACAGGCCTCATTCCGTGATAGGCTGTGGTCTGTGTGGCAGGGTCGAGTGTCCAGAGGTGGTGTGAGGCCTTAGCTGGCCATATCTCTGGCCCCTCCGTGGTTCAGCCACAGTGGGAAGGACAGGAAAACAAGCCACTTACTCCCCCCTGCCCCCCACCGTCGGCTTTAGTTTTACTACCTCCTGAACCCCTCTCACGGCTCTCGTTAGCATGCTTCACCCGGGGACCACACCCTGTTGCATACCGTTATGAGATCGGGGTCCTTTGATACCCCACCAATTTGTCACAGTCCTTCCCTGTGTGCCCAGCTGGGTACCTCCCACTGAAGCCTGACTGTGGGTAAAGGGCACTTAGGAAATAGCATGAGCCCCTGATGCTAGCCTCGCTTCTGGGCCCTCGAGCAGGCCGAGTCAGAGCTCCCACGCTCACGTGCACCCTCACACGCACACAGCATGGCCATCTGTATTTCTGTAGCTAAATGCCAAAACCACGTGCTCTCGTGGATCCTGCTGCCTCGGCCCTGGGCTCCTGCTCTGCGCCAAGGGGCGCTGACTTTAGCAGCTGCCAGCGGGTACAGGCGGCCCTGGTGGCTGATGGCCCCGTAGGCCCCTAGGGCTTGGGCGGGTCGTGCGTTTGATGTTCCTACCGTCGCTGGTCCCACTGGCTCCGCCTGTAGCCAGGATGGTGGCCAGTGGCAAACTCTGCACAAACCCCAGGGCTGCAAACACAACAGCTACGAGGATGCCAAGGCCTATGGATTCAAGAACAAGTTGATCATCGTCTCCGCAGAGACGGCCGGCAACGGGCTGTACAACTTCATCGTGCCCCTGCGCGCCTACTACCGGTCCCGCCGAGAGCTCAACCCCATAGTCCTGCTGCTGGATAACAAGTGAGGGCGCAGCTGACCTTCCGCAGGGGACCCCCGGCTAGTCCCGCTTGCCTTGCCGCCTCCACAGCCACATCTCCCGCAGCGGCTCCTCCTCTCCCGGCCCTCAGCAGCTCCCCCTTCTTCCATCCTTTCCCCTCCAGTTTCGTGTCCCTCTCTACCTCCTGTCTCCACAACTGTGAGTCCCAGGGTAGCAGGGCCACAAGGGGGCTCTACCTTCCACACAGCCCTTTTCCTGGGGGGTGGGGACCCCAGAGATTTCACAGCTGGAGCCCAGGGTCCAGACTTGGCTATCCTGCCCCAGAACCTCAGTTTGTCCTTGAGTGAAATAAATACCAGCCCCAAAGACCCGTCAGGTCCCATGGTTTTGAGATCCCAAGGGTGTGAGGAGCGGCAGGCCATAGAGAAGGCCCCACTGTCCCTGCAGGCCTGATCACCACTTCCTGGAGGCCATCTGCTGCTTCCCGATGGTCTACTACATGGAGGGCTCCGTGGACAAGTAAGACTCTGAGTAGCTGTAGCCAGGGCCCCTGCCCTCCCTCAGCCCTCCTCCCTCAGACTCCCCAAGGGCATAGTCAAGCCTAGACCCAGGGGAAGGGAGCGGAGGGGAGGAAGAGGCAGAGAAGTGGGGGGTGGAGGGGGCTCCTGTGGCCACACTCCTTGCTCTGCGCAGCTTGGACAGTCTGCTGCAATGTGGCATCATCTATGCTGACAACCTGGTGGTGGTGGACAAGGAGAGTACCATGAGTGCCGAGGAGGACTACATGGCTGACGCCAAGACCATTGTCAACGTGCAGACCATGTTCCGGTGAGCACCCACCGTGGCAGCCATACTCACAGAGCTGGCCATGGGGCCACTGTGTGACACTACAGCCCTGACCATGAGACCCACCAGAGACCCCCACAACCTTGACCATGGACCCACCCTGAGACCCCTCATAGTCCTGACTGTGAGACCCACCAGAGACCCCCCCCACAACCCTGACCATGGGTCCACCCTGAGACCCCTCATAGCCATGGGTCCACCCTGAGACCCCTCATAGCCCTGACCATGAGACCCACCAGAGACCCCCACAACCTTGACCATGGACCCACCCTGAGACCCCTCATAGTCCTGACTGTGAGACCCACCAGAGACCCCCCCACAACCCTGACCATGGGTCCACCCTGAGACCCCTCATAGCTCTGACCATGAGACCCACCAGAGACCCCCCACACCCTGACCATGGACCCACCCTGAGACCCCTCACAGTCCTGACCGTGAGGCCCACCAGAGACCCCCACACCCTGCCCATGGACCCAACCTGAGACACTTCCCCCCACAGCCCTGACCACAAGACACATCAGAGATCCACTCAAACCCTGGCCACAGGACACACCAGACTCCCCCCGACCCAGCACTCATCCTGAGACCCTGCAGCCCTGACAGGACACACCAGGGGTCCTGAAGCCCTGAGCACAGCCATCGGACCCACCACCTGCCCTGACCTTGGCGCCCTCCCTTCCTCCCCAGGCTCTTTCCCAGCCTCAGCATCACCACCGAGCTCACTCACCCTTCCAACATGCGCTTCATGCAGTTCCGCGCCAAGGACAGCTACTCTCTGGCTCTTTCCAAACTGGAAAAGGTGAGTGGTCCCTCACTGGGAGCCCAAAGAGAGCAGAACCCCGGGGGAGGGAGTGGGGCCATGGGAGCCTAGGCCCCCGTCCTGTGAGAGCTCCACAGACAGCCAGGATACTCGGCAGGGCTGTTTTCCTGAGCACCCGTGAGTTACTGATCAGTAGCAGAACAAAGACTGGACATATCTAGAGGCCAAGGCTATGTTCAGTGGGGAGTGGTGACTGTCTGCATGAGCCAGGAACTGTTAACAAATACTGTCTACTGTACCTCAGACACAGCCCCTGTCCCAACTGCACCCTTCCCACCTGCGGTGGAGGTAAGGAATTGAGGCTCAGAGAAGGGGATGAACCTGCCTCAGTCACACAGAAGATGAGACAAGTGGCAGAGCCGGACCCAGTTCTGTACCTCAGGGTGCCGGCTGGGGTGGGGTGCGGAAGTCAGGGACACAGGAGCCCAGCAAGGCGTGGGGGTACACCAAGGACACAGGGCCCACTAGGAATATGGGAAGCCTCAAAAATACAAATAGCAGGTCACTATCAGAGACTCTGGCCCCACCAGCTGTCCTGTACAAGGAATGGCCAGCTGTTAGGAAGAGGGCAATAGAGGTCAGGATGTGGGCAAACTGGCCACAGAGGAGGCCACAGCCACTGATGCTCGTTGTGCCACATGAGCTCCAAGATTGCCAGCCTGGGTTAAAGTCCTTGTGGAAAGCTGCCGGAGACCAGCATGGCTGCCCAGGGAAAACCCAATAGCTGTCCCCCTCCTGAGCCAGGCCTGACCGTGGCCACCAGGCAGAAGGAACAAGCACCGGGGGGCTCCTTGCTGTACATGGACACGCTTTGGTCCTGAAGCTGGAAGGACAGTGCAAGTGGGTCCCCGTCAGCCGAAGACACTCAAGCTCACGGAGCCCAGGGGCTACATCAGAGAAGGATGAAGAGGCCAGGTGGACAGCAGCCAAGTGGACAGCACAGCTCCTGTCATCTGGTTCGCCCAGGCTCTGGACTCTGGCCTGCTGGCACTTGGGCCCATAAACAGCCCCAGGGCCCTTCCCCTATTGCCAGGGTGAAGAGCTGTCCCCACACATCCCAGGAGGAGGCTTTGCTTAAACAGCCCCAGGTGTGTCTGGGAACTCTGTTCACACCACTCACCCAGGTCTGACCAAGTGTGGACTACAGGACTCCAGGCGTGGAGTCACAGTGAGTGTATGTGTTCCACTCACAGCCCTGCTTCGAACCTGCGCCTCATGGGCCTTTGAGGCGGGCTAAAAGTAGGTGAGGCTGCAAACTCATAGCATGCATAGGGCCTTGCCCTCCAAGGCAGATAGCATCAGCGGATGGTCACTTCCTGCCCTGGGTAGGGCCATCTCAATCCCTTGCTACTGTCCACCTCAGGGCACTGAATAGCCCTGGGTCCATCATCCTGTGGCTCTGTGACAACAGTGGTGACGAGGATGAACTGGGGAGATTGGGACATCACCTGAGAAGCCCTCAGGATGCCACCCTGGACTACACACTAGTGAGCAGTCAGGCTCATGTCCTGGGCCTTGGACAAGCAGGCTACGGAGGAAGATGTGGTAGGCTGATGGCGTCCTTGATCTCCGAGAGTGTGGGACCCAGTCATAGCTAAAGCCCGCGAGTGCCAGGCCTGCACTTGGACAGACTTGTTGGCCTTGGATCCCTGACACTTCAGAGAGAGTCTAAAAAGAATCTAGTGACAACTTACTGTCACAGAAACATACATTTATTATTATAATGTGGACTGCAGGCTAGAGAGATGGCCCAGAGGCTAAGGCGCTTGCTTGTGGAGTTGTGTTCAACTCTCCAGATCCCATGTAAGCCAGACGCACAAAGATGAGGCAAGTGCAAGGTCGCACATGCCCACTAGGTGGCGCAAGAGTCTGGAGTTCAATTACAGTGGCTGAGGCCCTGGTGTGCCAATTCTCCCTCCCTCTCTCTCTCTCTCTAAAATTAATAATAATAATAATAATAATGTGGATTCCATGCCAAGTAGTACTCAAAAGCAGAAGGAAGATAAAAACAACAAAAGAAGTTTCCACATCATTGGAGCGGTATCTTCTGCACTCAGGGCCCCGTCCAAGCATGATCAGGCTTCCCAGGAAGGAAGGCGAGTGTAGCCTGTCCTGTACCCACTTCTCAGCTCCAGCACACCCCAGAGGCCTGTGGTCAGCTTTGGCCTGCATGACCTTCCCGTCCAAGCACTCACTGAAAGGTTCTGTGTCCCAGCATCACCCCACCCTGCTGCCCGTGGCTGGCTGTGCTCGGGGCTCATCCCACACATTCCCACGTTCTCATCATCGCACATAAAAGACCCATCACTTCTGTTGAAGCCCATGTTCTCCTTCAGGACTCGGCTTTATAAAGACTCTGTAGAAGAAAAAGGGGTGCTCCTTGTCCAGAAAGCAAGAGAAAGTTCTGGAAAGGAGCTGACATTCAAAGACCTTCCTTTCTTGCCAGTCTTTCTGGGCCCTGTCCAGGCTTCACTTCCTGTCTAGTGGCAGTCCCACGAGGCACCTTTACAAGGCGCAGAACCTGGACATACTGCAGCAGGAGGGCAGGTGACTGGGCATGGGAAGTCTCCATGTAGCATGGCCCACATCTTGTGGCTCAGACACACTTGGTTTTTTTCCAGATCCTTTTCCCCCACCTTCCTCAGTGAAGCCCACACGTTCCAGAACCAGTGTGGCTCGCTGACACCGTCCCCCCTGTGACACTCTTCCCCTTTCATAACTGGTGTGCAAGGAGGGGCTAAATGAAGTCAGTTTTGCTAAACTGTCCACTGTGCTTCCTTCTGTGGCACTCCCGGGAGGACTTTATTGGTACAGGGCGACGGTGCGCTAAGAGGGCTCGCTGGGGGAGAGGCCGTGTGCGACCACGCTGCTGGCGTTCCGGACAGCTGCACTACCCATCCCGCGGCCCTTAGTCTTTCCTGGAATACCAGTGCCACCTGTATGCTTGAAGCAAGTTCAGCTGCCATGGGAAGTGTGCCCTCTGGTGCCAGTGTCTGCTACCTCGGCCCTGGACTCACCTGAACTCCCCCGAAGATGTCACTGGCTGAGGAATGGCCTGAAAGACTTGCTTGTCCTAGTTCCCCAAGCCTGTGAGTATGGACCTTGTGACGGGAGGTGGTCCTCAGAGCCCATGTTGGCTCCGCACCATCAGAAGCTTCAGCAACAGAGGTCAGATGCTGCTGGAAGAGGCCAGAAGTCCAGAGCTGTGCACAGCCGGGCGTGGTGGTGCACGCCTTTAATCCCAGCACTCGGGAGGCAGAGGTAGGAGGATCGCTGTGAGTTTGAGGCCACCTTGAGACTCCATAGTGAATTCCAGGTCAGCCTGGGCTGGAGCAAGACCCTGCCTCAAAAAAGAAACCAAAAAAAAAAAAAAAAAAAAAAAAACTGCGGACATTTCCGAGAGCAGAGGAGGGTAGAAAAGGTTCTCATGGAGGGCGTCTCCAGGGGCAGCAGGGCCCCATTGGCACCGGACTGCAGCCTCGGGAAGCCCACTCCAGATTCCCGACTTCCAGAGCCTTCAGACAACGCTTGCTCTAAGCCACTGAGTCTGCAGTCACTTGTCCCAGCAGCCCCAGGAAACTCACGGGAGAGAGCAGAGCCGTGGACTTCCAGGACACGGCAGGAAGAAGGAAGCTGCCACAGCATGAGCTCAGCATGCCTGCTGCCCACGGCCCAGTGCCCCCTGTCCCCAATGTCACAAACCACAGTTAAGATTGTTAAGAGTCTTGGCTTGGGGGTGTGGCTTAGTGGTAGAGTGTCTAGTATGCAAGAGACCCTGAGTTCCATCCCAGAACCTACCCACCCCCACAAAAAAAAAAAGAGAGAGAGAGAGAATCTTAGAATGGTAGGCTAGAATATCAACCACACACCTTTGGCGGCAGGACCTGGGCCCCACTTTCTCCTCAGAGCCCCAAATTGTTTCCCCCCAGCCTCCAGCCCTGTGTGTCTGGGGAGAAGCAACCGAGTATCCAGGCCCACTGGCCAGAAGTCTGTTGGCGCATGGACAGATGGACATACATACACGCATGTGTCCGTGTATTCACTGTGCACATGCATCTACATGCACATGAGTGTGTGCGTGCCCTCCAGCAACTGCCCCCCTGCGGTGGTGGGCCCTCTGAGGATCCCCTCTCTTGCAGCATGAGCGGGAGAACGGCTCCAACCTGGCCTTCATGTTCCGCCTGCCGTTCGCTGCCGGCCGTGTGTTCAGCATCAGCATGCTGGACACGCTGCTCTACCAGGTCAGCCGGGATGTGGAGGGAGGCGGTCAGAGGTCCTGTAGTGCCTGGCCAGAGCCCCCAGCTCCTCCCTGGCTGGCATCTGGTCCGAGTTGCCCTTTGAGCAGCACTCCCCAGGTCCCCCAGAGCTGCGGGCCTCGCTGCTCATCCTGAGGGCCCATTCTTCCCAACCCTGCCCTGCCTCCACCATGGGTTCTGGTCCTCTTTCAATGTGCCCAGCCATATGGATTTCCAAACCCAGAGCATGCCCCCCTCCAGCCCTCCTGTGCCGCTCTGTGCCGGTGGCATGAGCGTCCATGCGCGCCAAGGCGGGGCCACCTATCTCACGTGGCCCTGCCCACCCCACAGTCGTTCGTGAAGGACTACATGATCACCATCACCAGGCTGTTGCTGGGTCTTGACACCACACCAGGCTCCGGTTATCTCTGCGCCGTAAGTGCAGGCAGGGCACGTGCGGCGCCAAATGGCAGGTTGGGCGCCCTCTCTGGGTCGCCGTGGCCTGGTGGCTCGAAGGTTCCCTCGCGTTGCAGATGAAGATCACCGACGACGACCTGTGGATCCGCACCTACGGCCGCCTCTTCCAGAAGCTCTGCTCGTCCAGCGCCGAGATTCCCATCGGCATCTACAGAACTGAATGCCACGTCTTCTCCTCCGAGGTACAGGGCAAGCAGCCCCATTTTGGTGTGATTCCCATCCTCCCAGTCCAACTCTGGGGATCAAGGTTTGCCAGGGGTCCCATCCAGGCCAAGTGTTCATAGCCCACACATGTGGGCCTCCAGCAAGGACAGCTGCCACTGTGTGCAGGGGAGGGGTTAGTGTCCGTGAGCTTGGAAAGTGTTGGAAAAACTGTAGGAGAATCAGGGTGGGGGAGCCTGCTGCCAACAGTAGGCAACTTGGGCACCCTGGCCCTCTGCATGCTCCGGTCAGACTCGGAGGGGCTGAGGCTGCACTGGGAGAGGAGCAGACATAACGTGGGTCCCAGATGACCCCGGATTTTCTTTGCAGCCCCACGACCTCAAAGTCCAGGTGAGCACCTCCTGGAGCCCACACAGTTTCTGATTCCGTCTCCAGACACCATTGCTTTGTGGAGCCCCATGAAGCCAGCAGGGACTGAGAATGTGTTGGCAACAGGGTGGCTCAGGGGCACTTTCCTGCAGCTACCATCCTCTTGAACAGGGGAGTTAAGGAAGTGGGGAGAGCCATGCACCCCGCTCTGGCCCAGCTCCATCGCTGTCAGCATGTCACCCTGCAGTGCGGGTACCCCCATGGCCTGGCCTGATCCCCACCTTCCCATGATCCCCTTTTCTGGCTTCTCCCAGTGTGCTGCCTGATGAAGTCCCCACATATTCCCCAGCACCCCATATGCCCTCTGAGTCATGCACAGCCTGCCACACTCCCTCTTCCCAGTGACCCCCCCCCAAGGACGTTATTGAGAGGGACTGCTGCCTCACCTGCAGATGGGGGAACTGACACACAGACAGGGTCCCCATCCAGCCCCCAAAGGGACCAGCCAGGTCCACAGAAGTGATGGCCTAAGTTGCTGCCCTTAGTCCTTGGGATCCAGGGACAGGATTGGTCCCACTCTGGGCCAGAGCTTGAGCAGGACTGGGAGACCTGGAAGACTGGGCTCAGGAGGGAACCAGGGACCCCCCCCCCACATACACACACACCCTGCCCCACAGCAGTCCTTTTGCCCTGGAGAAGCCAATGGCTCACACTTCAAGCCCAGGGCCCATCTCCTTCTCTAGCACCCCAAGTAGTCCCATGAGGAACCCCAGTCCACAGTCCTCTGGTACCCCCAAATAGTGCCACTGGGGTCCAGCTGACAGCCACTTGCCTGCCCAGTCCCAGATCTCGGTGAACATGGAGGACTGTGAGGATACGCGGGAAACCAAGGGGCCCTGGGGCGCACGGGCCAGCTCTGGAAGTGGCAGCACCCATGGCCGCCACACGGGCAGTGCTGATCCAGCAGAGCATCCTCTGCTGCGCCGCAAGAGCCTCCAGTGGGCCCGGAAGCTGAGTCGCAAGGGCGCCAAGCACGCAGGGAAGGCACCTGTGGCAGCCGAGTGGATCAACCAGCAGAGGCTCAGCCTGTACCGGCGCTCGGAGCGCCAGGAGCTCTCCGAGCTGGTCAAGAACCGCATGAAGCACCTGGGGCTGCCCACCACTGGCTATGGTGAGGGCGGGACGAGCATGGGCGGTATGGCAGTGGGGGTGGACAGGCATGGGGGGGGACAGGTGGGTCACAGTGGAGTAGCTGATGACGGTCCCCTTTTGACCATTTCAGGGTGCCTTTCTGGTGGGCCACTCTGCCTGTCCCTCACTGCAGAGCTAGCTCCAGCCCCACAGTGGCCACCTGGGCCAGATCCAGTGACAAGCAGAGGGGTGGTGTGTGAGGAAGGCTCAGCAGCTCCCAAGAACTGGTTTATTTCCGCTGCCCTGGGGCATCAGTCGCCCCATCTGTAAAGTCGGGGACTAGACCTGCAGGACTGGGGTGGGATCCAGGACGGTTCCTCACAAGCCTGTGGTCTTTGTTAGGGACATAGGCCAGCTCCTCCCATCATATGGGAGGCAGGAATGCAGCGACCACCATGTTGTCATGAAAAGACTTGGAAGGGGACAAGGAGACCCTAAGGCCTCAGGCCACCCCTGCTGTGGCCTCTGGATGGTGGCTTTGTCAGGGACAGGAGTGCTTCACACCAGAACACCCTCCCATCCACTGTTCTTCCCAGGACATGGCCACCCCATTTCTGCTACTTCAGAGTCTATCTGTATGAACAGATTTCTGTAGCCCCCTTCCTCCCTGTGGCTTGCTTTGGGGTGATGTGTGTGACTTGACCATAACGAGCCATTTCCTAGACTCACCCTGCTTCCTGCTCTCCATTGTCACCTGGCCTGGGGGAGCTGCCCTGGGTCACTAGGGCAGGGCCATGTGCTGGCCGCGCACATGCAGGCATGCTGGGCAGACTCACAGGGCAGTGCCACACTATATTGGCGGTGAACTCAGGAAAGATTTAGGCCAAGGTTTGGTGGAACAGGGTGACCGAGGCCTTTGCCAGCCTTGTGGATAGTGTGGAGTGCACCCCCAGGTCCAGTAGCCCCTCAGCACTTCTACGTGGGTGCCCCAGCTTGTCACCTTGTTCCAGGGACTGGCCACCAAGGCTCAAAGGGGTCCAGTTTATGGCAAATACCAGTAGACGCAGAGTCTGGTCTGGCCAGCTAGTACCGGCCCTGTGTGCCCGGTGGCCTCTGCAGTACTCTCCCGTCCGCCAGAGCTTGGCAGAGAAGGACCAGTTTCCCTTTGGTGATCAACTTGCTTCTGAGGTGCCCGGTGCTGGCCACTGCCGTTCTGACATGGACGGTGTCTGCGTGCAGCTGGCTGCTCTCTGGTGCCCACTCCGCTGTGCCAGCACCGCCCACCCTGCCACTGCTTGCTGACCTGTCTCTCTCTCTGTTTCTGTCTGTGCCTCTCCTGTGTGTTCCATAGAGGACGTAGCAAATTTAACAGCCAGTGATGTCATGAATCGGGTAAACCTGGGATATTTGCAAGGTAATTCTGCACTGGTGGACACCGGCTATGACTCAGGGGACATGCCAATCCTCAGGTGGGCCAGGCAGTGGCCAGGAAGTCAGAGAGAGGGTCAGACCCCTGCCCGTCAGCAGGTGTCACATGCCCATAGTAGGTCCCCTGCTAAGCATTCTGTCCTCCTCCTTAGTCTGCTGGGGTCCTGGTTTGTGCTAGCTGAGGGACATGGGACCCCCAAGTACTTTCACCTGGCTCTGTTGTTTGAATGTGCCTTGCCATCTAGCTTTGCTGGGCAGACAGGCCATCCCGGCCATAGAGATGCTCAAGGTCTGTGAATCCCTGACTGGGACCTGAGCAGCATGAGGGTGGAGACTTAGGAATTAACACACTACCTGGTGGCACACCGAGCAGGCAGGTACTGGATTACTCAAGCCAGGAGGATTTGGGGCTTCCAGAGGGACTCTTTCTGTTTAGTTTGAGACAAAGCTAATCACACTCCATTTCTCCTCTGGGCCTTTTGAAAAAAAAATATTTTATTTTTATTTATTTGTTTATTTGACAGAGAAAGAGGGAGAGAGAGAGAGAATGGGCGCGCCAGGGCCTCCAGCCACTGCAAACGAACTCCAGATGCATGCGCCCCCTTGTGCATCTGGCTGACATGGGTCCTGGGGAATTGAACCTGGGTCCTTCGGTTTTTGTAGGCATGACGCCTTAACCGCTAAGCCATCCCTCCAGCCCCTCTGGGCCTTTTAAGAGCTGCTGGTCACCTCCCCCCGCCGTCTCCTCCAAGACTCTCCCCCCCCCCGCCTAAATCCCTCAGTGAGAGCTTGGAACAGAAGCCAGTCTATGAAGCTTTAGGGGCGTCCAGGCGCAGTACACACCCGCTTAGCTGGGCTCTGTTTGCAAGGATGGCTGTGGGTAGCCATGGAAACCTAAGTGTTGGCGTCTTCCAGGCTCTCTTGTTTCTCCTCACCCTGCAATCTGTGGCGGCATTCATGGAGGGTGAGTCCTCCACCAGGCACTCAGGCGCCCAAGCGGGGCCAGCTGGCTGCTTCCATGAACCAACTGGAGGCACCCAGGACCAGGCCACACCTGCTTCCTGGGCAGGGCTGTGCAGGTGTAAGCTTGCGCAGATACACACTGTCCTCAGGGTCACGAGACTTGCCCTCAGGTGTTCACTGAGCGTCACCTGCATGCTACTGTCCTGCGGCTCAGGAGAGGAGACTCAGAGCACCCACACGTGCCACGTGGAGTGGTGCCAGCACATCGGGCTGGGCAGTCATGCCCTTTTAATCCTTTTTTAGGGCTTGCTCTAGTCCAGGCTGACCTGGAATTCACTATGGAGTCTCAGGGTGGCCTTGAACTGACAGCAGTCCTCCTACCTCTGCCCCCCGAGTGCTGGGATTAAAGGCGGGAGCCACCGCGCCCAGATAGAAGTCAATGTCTTGCTGGCCTCACTGCTTCCTACTTCTTCCTCACAACAGTGAAGTTTCTCCCAAGTCATAGATAGGGAAGCTCTAGCTGGCACAGGGGAAGCAGGCAGAATAGCTGTAGAGGCCTGGGTGGGGCAGATCAGAGGGCCTAGTGAAGCAGAGCCAATAGAGAGGTCTGGCCTGTTGCGTGCCCCAGGGGCCTTGGCCATTCCCGAGGACAGTCCAAGCCAGGTCCTGCCCTACGTCTGCTGCCCACCTTCACCAAGCACGTGGTCACCGAAGCCACCTCAGGACTGTTGGGCCTGTTCTGCCTGGCCAGGCATTGAACAATAGACTGAATACAACCTGGCCCTGGCACTATAGCTGGGGCCCCCCTCAGCCCAGGATCCCAGAAACATAGAGCCAGGCCTAGCCTCAGCCGGTCATTTGGAAATCTGAGGCATGCTTAGTAAGGTCTGCCCCTGGATAAAGGAAAAAAGCCTAGCCGAGCTGGCCCATATCTGTAGGGTGAATGCGTGATGGCCCTGACTGATGATGCGTGTCACGGTGTGATACACTGACGGTGGCTATGGCCCGGAGTGCTTGCACGTATGCCTGTGTCCCCCATTCCTGCCTATCCCAAAGTTACAGGTGGCATTTGATCTCTGGAGGTCACACCTCCAGCTCTGGCATGGTATACCACGAGGAACCTCCGGTCATAGTCCTGCGCCACTGTGACACCACCAAGGTGTCCCCCACCCTCTCCCTGGACGGCTAACTGACAGCGTCCTCAGCTTCACCGAGGGCTTGGCTTCTTTCTCTGGGGCCCTGGGGGCAGGGGCCAGCCAGATGATGTCTAGTTCCAGGCCACCTTTATTCTGTCCTTAAAGCTCCAGAGATGCCTTTAAGCTGAGGTCAGTGAGCTCAGAGTCACTACCAGCAATGTATGTGACTGAGGTGCCCTCCTGGCCAGACATCAGCGAGACGACTGGCTGCTCCTCTAGGGCCCTCCATCCTCCTGTAGACACATCCCACAACCGTCCTCGGGGCTGGACCTGGGCTGTCTCCCAGGAAGGGCCAGTAGCACAGGCATGAGCACGAGGAAGGGACCTTGTTCTCACGAATCCAAAGCACAGGGAGTGGGGACGGTCTGCCCAGTCCCCAAGAATGGCGGCATCTGCAGTCACGTCGAGGAGGATGGGAGGAAGGCCCAAGTAGCTTCTGGAGGGCTGTGGGCAGGTGTGTAGGAACGAGGCCTGGGCACAGGAGTGGGTACGTAGTGTGTACAAGTGGGGATGGAGATGTGTGCAAGTGGGTGTATGCGGGTGTGTGCACACACATACCCTTGTGTGCAGAAGCGGGTGTGAACAGGTGTGGGTGTGCAGAAGAATGTGCAGACACACGCACCTGTACACAGAGCTTTGTGAGGCGGCGGGCACGGGCAGGTGTGCTCTGTGCATCCGCTCGGGGCGCCCACACCGGTGGCACATGCCCTGAGGCTGGCTGCCCAGCTAAGCAAGGTACCCAGGTGGGATGGGGCTGGTGCTTTGCCATCCTGCGTGGCTGAGTGGTGACCAGTGCCAGCAGGAGCCCGGGACAGGTGGCGGGGAAGACCAATCAGTAGAATGGCTAGAAAGATTGGGGGGACGAGCTCCCCTGGCTTCTCAGGGCCCTGCAGAGCAGCGTTGGGTGGGGCTGTGGCGACGCCTGGGCTGTGTCTTTTGTAGACGAGATGAACGATCACCACCAGAGCACCCTCTCCTACGTCCTCATCAACCCTCCGCCTGACACGAGGCTCGAGCCCAACGACATCGTGTGAGTATGCGCTACCCCCCCGCCCAGCATCGGGCACCGGGAGGGGTGGGTGGGCGCAGCGCGTGGGGGTGGCTGCCTGCCGGGACCCACCCGGGTGCCCTCCGCAGGTATCTCATTCGCTCCGATCCCCTGGCTCACGTGGCCAGCGGCAGTCAGAGCCGCAAGAGCAGCTGCAGCAACAAGCTGTCGTCGTGCAACCCGGAGACACGAGACGAGACACAGCTCTGAGGCCGAGGCGACCCCACCAGGGTGGACCCAGGAGGAAGCGGTGCCCACACACTGGCAAGCTGGCTTGGCCCAGGAGAGGCTGCATTCCTCACAGTGGCTCTGAGACTTGACCCCAGATGACGTTCTCACAGTGGACGGGGCAAGCACCCAGCCACCCTGGAAGCTAGCAGGAAGGATTTTTTTTTTTTAACCTATTTTTACAAATCCGTACGAGCCGTGTCTCTTTTACACAGATACACCGTAACTCGTGACTGGGGCCTGGCCAAGGCTGAGGGCAGGCGACCAGGCAGGGCAGAGCATGGAGTTGATGCGCTCTGGGTCCCACTGCCCCGCATGGCCACGCCCCGGCGTTGCTGAAGTGGGGTGCATCAGGGAGGGGCAGAGCTCACGCCTGGAACAAAGGGTCCCACACACGTCCCTTTACATGGAAACCAGCTGTGTTCTCCAGCTACCCACCAACACTAGTTCTGACCACAGCTTCTGCATGGCTCTGGGGCTGTGCCAGGACCTGTGGGGTGTGTTCCCACTAGAACCAGGCAAGGTGCCAGTGGGGGTGCTCTACCCTCTGGGAGAAGGCCAAAGGCAGAGCCAGATCTTGGATGCCTGGCCAGCCCCCACCACTACCTGGGCCCGAATTGGGTCCCTGTAGGCCCCTGCATGTGGGCATGGGGGTCAAGGTGAACTGGTGCTTGCAGATCCCATGGCTGTGAGGTCAGAAGCTGTTTCCAGTTATAACACTGCGCTTCCCTGGCCATGGTGTTTGGGGGTATGGGGCTAGCAGACGGCGCGTCTCCACGGACGGTTTTCTACTCTCAAAGCAAAGCCTTGTCAACACCCGATCTGAGAAGCACAATTAGCTCTGGGCTCTGGCCATGCCTTGGGTCTCCAGAGACTGTTCCAGGCAGCCGGCCTTTGTTCCTGTTTGAGGTTTGTACTGTCAGCACTGGAACCTTCTATTAAATGGATGCATTCTGTAGGCATGTGTGATGCAAGGCAGCCTGCCGAGGCTCTGGGCTAGGGGACATCTGGGGCTCTGTTTGAGGGCTAGACTCAACTAATGTGGCCCCTAGCCCCTTTCCCACAGGCTAACCTGCAACCTCCAGCATAGACTTCCCAAAACACAGGAGTCAGATCCTATGTGGCTGTGGGGAGTGGAGTCTGGGCAGCCAGGAAGCTTTGGGTGCAGGGCAACCAGGAAATACCCAGAAGGCTCCTCTACCTGCTGCCCAACAGCTTCTGTAGCCCAGCATGCTCTACTGGTGGGCACAGGTCACCTGTAGCCACCAGTTGATGGGGACCCCATTCATAGGGCGCGGATGGGTGCCCTAGGTGGGGCTGTGTGAACCTCACTATGTACATATTGAGTACCCTGAGATGTTGGCTGGAAGAGGAAGGTCCAAAGGACCCAGCCCCACCCTATCAGGGCATATGGAACCCTAAGAGGGTGGATGGCCAAGGACAGGGCAATTGCTGTGGCATGCCTGGTGGGGCAGAACATGCCCCGGGGTTAGCCTTCCCTTCCCATTCTCTGCCTACACATCCAGCACTGCCCCCCACAAGCAGTCTGAGACCCGACTGGTGAGGTGTTACAAGGACAGAGCAGGCCATGATGGGCAGGGAAAGGCTGAGTACTCTGATGCAAAGTCCTAGGGCCTAGGTGGAGTGGCAGCTGGTTGACATTGGGCCCATCAGTGGCCACTGTCTTATAGCAGGAGTCTAAGCCTGCTTTGCCTTTCCCTTGGCACCTCCCTTGCACCCATGCTCCAGGTTCCCCGCTGGCTACTGGACCCAGAAGGATGGGAGAGCCACCCTAGGCTATGTCTGGATGGGGCTACAGCCCTCAAGTTGACCCCAGGAAGAGCCACCACCTCTTAGAGGCCTCTTGGGGACTGTCGCCTCTTCCTCACCTACAGCACAGCCTCTGGCAGTGAGGAGGGAGGGCAGCAGCCACTTAGGGTTTAACTTCACTAGTGCTGTGGATGCCAGGCTCTGGGCATGGCTGCCACTGGGGCCGAGAGGGTCTGTGTGCCGAGAAGTCACCTGCAAGCACAAAAGCAGCTTGCACACCTGGAACTTTCCATGCTCTAGTGGAGCCTCCATTTCCTTTATCTCCAGACTTGGGGGACATCCAGGCCCCTCTGATCATCCTGTATCATCTACTCACTTGTCCTGGCTGGTACAGTCTGGGCACCAAACATTGGTTCTCCCAGTCCTCCTACCCTGCTGGGCCTTAAGGGCTTTCATGAGATACTTGCTTCAACTCAAAGGAGAGGGGCGTGCGCTGACCATCAGCAACCATTCCTGCCCTGGAGGAGCTAGAAGAATCTGAACTCTTTGCAACAGAATTTTCAAAACATACAAAATTAGTGAGAAGCCTCTTATTGTCTTTATTTCTAAGCGATTGAACAGAAAACTGCTCAAAACAATAATACTAACCAATGGTGCCTTGGGTGCCAAAGCGTGTGTGTCCGTGAAACGGTGACGGCCATAATGGGGACCGAGGGGCTGGATGGCAGTGGGCAGCCGGGAGGCTGCGCAGAGCACTTGGACAAACTGTAAGCGTCTGTCCCAGGTCCCAGGAAGCCCCTGCGAAGTGCAGCGTGATAGGTAGAGGGGAAGGGATATGGAATCCCCATAAAGTGCTCAAAGGCAGATTAGGCAAAGACCAAGGGCAAGGACTAGAAACCAGCTGGATACAGGGGACACCAGTCTGTATGAATGCACCCTGATGGTAAGGTAGCTTCAGTTGGTCAGTGACCAGACAGACTCACGACAGAAAGCAAGACTCCAAGTAATGAGTTTACGAGACCCTCAGTCTCTTCCCACCCCACATGCCTCACACAGGGCCGTATCTGGCTGGAGGGTTTCAAGGCAGATGCCAGAGGCTGGAGGACTTGAGAACACCCCCCGCCAGGACACTTCAGCCCCATCTGTTCTCCACCCTGGCAGTCGTTGACCTGATGTGGGCCCCATTGTGTTATGTCCTGATGCCCTCAATGGGTCGCTTTTCCTTTCGGATTTGAACCAGGGTTTTTACGTGTACATCTTTAAGAGTCTCAGTATCTCCTAAAAAAACAAGGGGGGGGGGGGTAGCCAGTGGGACATGGAGGAGTGCGTAGTGGCTCTCGGGGCAGCATCCTGGAAGGTTCTACGGCATGCCTGGACAGACTCAACCTAAGTGCAGGTTGGGTACATGCTCGGTCCAAAGTCTCAGCTCGCCACCCCCCCCATGTCACTCCTAGGCCTGGGAGAGCCACAGCCTGGACTGAGATGCTCTTGGGTACTAATGGTATATACCCACTCTCAGCCCCTCTGATGTTGGCAGGGAACTATGGGATCCTGGGCTTAGGGGTGCTATGGGTGGTCTCTGTCACTCAGAGAAAGGCCTCTCCACCTGCAAAAGGACCTGCCTGCCCCACGCTCCGCAGCCCTAGTCCACAGGAGAGCACACAGTGTTCTAGCCCTGCAAAGAGGAAGGCATCACCCAGTGCCAAGCAGCAGCCTTAGCCTAGCCCCAAGCCCAGGACCCTTGGGGGAGTCACTCACTGTCCATGCTCATGGAGCCCTGCATGGCACCTCTGGGTACCCCTAAAGGTTGCCTGCCTGGGCTGTTTGCACAGATTCCTGGGTTCTGGGGTCTCCACCTGGCCATCAGAAACCAAGCCTCCTCGGACCCTTCGCAGCTAGGTACATCCAAGCACCTCCCTGGCACATTCAGTGTCTAGAACCCACACTTCTTTCAGGCGGGAGTACCCAGGCCAACGCAGGGCACAGGGACCTACAGACATGTCCTAAACAACTAGCGCTGTCCCAAGAAACAGTAAGGTGGCAGGCTCTCGCACTGTCCCCACCAGCCTTGGTCTGAAGCACATCACTTTACTAACCAGGATACAAAATAGGGCAGCTACCCATCAGCTGAAGTGGCCACAGCAGAGATGGGGTGCGGGGGCAGGGCCAGAATAGCCCCCATATTTCCTTGCTTTCCATTTCAAGTCCACATCCCAATGCCAGGCTCAGGAACATTTGGTACTAGACTTTTCTGCTCTCTTACTCCTTGGTCCTACTGAGCTTGCAGATCCTCAGTGTCCCCTCCTTGACCTGCCAGGCCCATCACCTGTGTTGTGCAGGCCCTGTTGGGGACACACAGCCGTGTTTGGCCTTGACCTCTTCTGAAGTGGCACCTCTCCCCCAGGGATACACACCTGACCAGATCCATGGGCTCAAGCCCCAAAGACCACTTCCTGGCATTTCTCTTGGGACTATACTCATAGCTGTAGAGGGCTGCAGCCCCCTGTGGGCATGGTCTCTCTCTACATGCCCTCTCAGCCCCAGGGGCCTATGAACCTCATTATCCTCTGGACACCCTAGATCAAAGCAAGTGGCCCCTGGCTGGGAGTTTCCTGCCTCCTGGTCTCTAGCCCCACTCCTACAGCCAGCAAGGGACCCGGTCCCTGTTTCGGAGCAGATGAGTGAGTAGAAGGATTGAGCCACAAGTGCTGGCCAAGGCTTGGTTTGTGGGCTCTCATGCTCATCCACTGTCATGTAACTACTGGACCACACTGTTGGCCTCAGCAGATCACATCTGTGGGACCAATGGGGATGACCAGGTATTCAGAATCAATGGGCTTGTCCTTCCTCTAGGGCCCACTGGGCTCCACCGCCCTGACCATCAGACCGAGAACCTGCAATTCCTGAGTCTTCCATAACCAGTCAGGTCCAGACCAGCAGTGACTGTCCGTGTCGGAGAGACAAAGGACAAGACGTCAGCCAGGCACAGCCACTCTGAGCCTGGTCCTTGAGGAGTGCGTCTCAGCCCCCGCTGGGACACAGGGAGCGGATGGGAGACTGTATTCTCACCCACACCTCCGTTTATTGAGCTGACACCACTTCCAACTTATTAAGTCATAAAACCCGGTTTATAACAAGGCTCTTACTTTCCCATCTCATCTTACTTCCTCCGCAGCAGCTTCCACAACAGTGCTCCCATGGGTCAGCTCTGCTTCACGCACCTTACAGACACCGGCCACCTCGTCCTCTGTGCACGGCGCTTGTCAGCACAGATGCAGGCAGCCCCCTCCCTCACGGTTCTCATGAACCACTGTGGAGCCGGGTGTCGTGGTCCACATGCCACGATCCCAGCACTCAGGAGGCAGAGGTAGGAGGATCACAAGTTCCAGGCCAGCCTGGGCTACACAGTACGATGCCATTGTCAAAGGAAAAAGAAAAATCGTGGCAGAACAGCACGTTGACGGCGGGGGGGAGGGGGGGGCAGAAGCCGGGAGGGTCAGTGTGGACCCTGCTCCTACACACAGGGTGTCTTCTAGCACTTTGCTCCGGCGAGTTTTGTGCCGTGTGTGTCCACGTGCCCCTTGAGGCTTCCTGACAGGCCCCTTGGGCTGAGAGGCAAGTAGGGCACACAGGTGAGACTCTGTCTTCCCCAGATAGCTTCCTTAAGGCTAGGAAAGGATCCGGCTCTTGCTGCCCTCATGCAGCCGTTGAGTCCACTTCAGGTCATCTGTCTTGTTCAGGGGTTCTGTCTTGTTACACCCAGGCCAGGTGGTAACCAGAGGGCAGCCAACCTGCTTGGTGATTTCCCCACTTTAATGATGAGCAGAGTGAGGCCCAGGCACTTGGGCATCAGTCCAGGCTGCCCCTGCAAGAGCCAACCCTGCCCAACACCTGCTGTGCCCACCCTCCAGCACTTCCTCCCTGGTTGCTCCCAGCCTGCCCTTCTCAGCATCTCAGACTTCCCATCCCCACAGTCTTCTCAGTAACACACAATCCATCGTGATGCAGGCTGTGGGACTGGCCAAGGCCCGGCTCAGTCCACTGCCAGCTGCTGCTGCATTCCCCTAGCTGACTACAGGCCGGATGTGTGCTCACTCTGGGACCAGTCCACACACACTGTATGCAGACATCTAATAGGGCCCACATGACCAAGAAAAAACTCACTAGTAAGGGCATGAGTGTGAGGGAACACTCTGGATCCTCGTGATTCCTTCCATCTCTAGATATGTATGTATGTATGTATGTATGTATCTATCTATCTATCCATCTATCCATCTATCTATTGGGCTTGGGTTTGTTTATAAACAATGCAGATTTTTTTCAGCCATAAAGCACAAAATTATGTCATTTGCAAGAAAATGGATCAAACAGGAGATCAGGATGCCAAGCCAGATTAAGTCAGACCCAGAAAAAATACCACATGTTCTCACATCACAACACAGGACTCTAAGGGGACAGTTCCAACAAGACTGTTAGTAATAACGTACATTACTACTGCTATACTGGGAACTCAAATCCAGTGTAATGAAGTCAAAAGCAACCTGGCCGGGAGAATAGTATTGAACCAGACCCACAAACCCAAAGAACGCTGGTCTCTCCCATTCTTCCCAACATTTCTCTTAATCTTAGCAGTACAACCAGCCCAGAGCAGGGCTGCCCAGAGGGACCACATGGAGCCTATAGTCTCTCCCAGCACAGTCTTTCAGATGCTGGCCTGTTCACCAGTCCCGTAGCTCCAAAGCTTAATTCTAGCTAACAGTTTACAGAAGGTGAACCTAGCTCCACCATTACTGGGGAGCACCGTGGCAAGGAGTAAGGTGAAAGTCCAGAAGTTGAAGACTAAATATTAACAACAGCAACAACCTACGCCTGAAGTATTTTCATGATGTGACAGATTTGTAGAAAAGCCAACAAAAGGCCAATCTTTAAAATCGGTGTTTACACGCTGCATAGGTTCACGTGCAAGCATGCATGTGCCCTGGCACCCCCGAGGAGAACCAGGACAAGCTCGGGTGTCGGTGCCTGCCCTCCACCTTGCTGGGGGCACGGTCTCCTGCTCACCACCGCGTACAGCAGACAGGCCGGTCCTTGAGCTTCCAGGGTGACCTCTGTCTCCACTTCTCATCTCACGCAGGCACACTGGGATTACTGCATCTGGCTTTATGTGGGTTCTGGGGACCTGGACTCAGGTCCTCATGTTCGCATAGCAGGTGCTTTACCTATTGACCCATCTCCCCAGCCTCCCGAAGGCCTTTCTTATTTATTTTTGCCACTTGAGTTGTGGCTACCCTCTGAACCCAGCTTCCAGCAGTGGACTCTTGTCCTCTCCCAGTAGGATGTGAAATGTAAGGCAACGTAGCTTTTGATGCCTGGTTTAATGGAAGCTGCCAAACCTCCGTATTACTGAACCTGCACCTTTGGGGAAAGTTTCTTCATGAGACTGCAGGGGAACACGCAAGAAGGCCATTCAAAATTCACCAGGGGGGGCTGGAGGGTTGGCTTAACAGTTAAGGCACTTGCCTGCAAAGCCAAAGGACGCCAATTCAATCCCCCAGAATCCACAAGGGGCACATGCATCTGGAGTTCGTTTGCAGTGGCTGGAGGCCCTGGTGCACCCTCTCTCTCTCTCTTTCTTTCTTGCAAATAAAGAAATAAAAATAAAACTATTAAAAAAAAAAGAGTTAAGGGCTGGAGAGAGGCTTAGCGGTTAAGCGCTTGCCTGTGAAGCCTAAGGACCCCGGTTCAAGGCTCGATTCCCCAGGACCCAAGTCATCCAGATGCATAAGGTGGTGCATGCATCTGGAGTTTGTTTGCAGTGGCTGGAGGCCCTGGTGCGCCCATTCTCTCTGTCTGTCTCTCTCTCTCTCTGCCGTTCTCAAATAAATAAAAATAAAGAAAAAAAGTTAAAAAAATTCGCCACAGATGGACTCACTGGACAAGCAGCAAAGTAACCTTTAGTATCCAACCCTCTTGCACACTGTCACCTCGCTGGCTTCCAAACAATAAAGCCTGGAAGGTACGCAGCACACACACATGCTCTGGAAAGGGTACTGAGCCAAGACCCAGGAAGTAAGCTCTCTTATCAACAAGCCAGAGAGTAACATTCACTGGCCCTGAGCCAAACACTGTTCTGGGTTCACGATAAGTTCACATCGCTAAAAGGGATGCCTACAAACTTGGCACACCTCAGTCTAAGAGCAGGTGAGTAACTCAACACTCTGCCTTCCTGTCTCACCATGGTGTCATCATAAGCAGACCTGATCCAGCCCCACCACCACCCAGGACCACAGCCAGGGCCTTGAACCCAATCTCCCAGAGCCACAGTGCAGTGTATGCCTAACACCACCCCTCGCAGGAGGCTGAGCCTCTGAAGACTCTCAAATCAAGGCCAATGCTCTTCAGACTCCACTGGAGTTCATTACCTGCCCCTGCCCTGTTTTTGTTTTTGTTTTTTTTTTCTTCTTCAGTGCTGGTAACTGAACTGAGGGCTTTGCACTTGCTAGACAATCCATTCTATCCCTGAACTAAATGCTCAGCCCTCTCTGTTATTTTTGTGGCAGGTTTTCACTATGTAGCCCAGGCTGATCTTGAACTTACAACCCTCTTGCCTCAGCCTCTTGGGTGCTGATGTTATAGCCATGCACTACCTGGATCCATCTCTAGAAATCAAGTTATGAAGCTGTCTTTCATATCCAACATATGGTACTGTATTCTTTCAACAGCTTCTAATATTTTCATAATAGAAAAATGGAAAATTATACTAGGTCAGCATGCCCAGAAAAATGTCAGCTCTCCAAGTAGACATCTTGCTGTGCTGACATCTGCTCTGGCTAAGTGTGTCTCAAATTGTTATAAACAGGCCCTATGCCCCATTACTTCAGAGTGTGACTTGGGATGGTGATAAGGTTTGTAAAGAGGGAATTGAGAAGAAAGGAGATTGTGGGGCCCCAATCCCATGGACTGGTGTTCTTATAAGAGATAAGGACACAAAGGCACAGAGAGACAACCATGTGAGCACACAGGAAGGAGACAGTGCCTACATGCCAAGGACAGTGGCCACAGGAACCAAATGGCACTCTTTGATGCCAAGTGCCTAGCCTCCAGGACGCTTTGGAGCAGACAAACACAGCATCCTGCAGAACTGTACCCTAAGTCCAGGCATAAATAACTCTGAACTGCTACTGAATCTTAGAAGGAAAAGTGACATCTACTTACTCCCTAGGTTGTTTTGTTACCATCCAACACTGACCTTGAACCCCAAAAGAACATATTAAAAACAAAAAGCACAGGCTGGAGAGAGATGGCTTAGTGGTTAAGGCACTTGCTGGCAAAGCCAAAGGACACAGGTTCGATTTCCCTGTACCCATGTAAAGCCAGATGCACATAGTGGCACAAGCATCTGGAGTTTGCTTGTAGGAGCTAGAGGCCCTGTCATGCCAATTCTCTCTCAAATAAATAAATAAATATTTTTTTTTTTAAAGTACAAGGCAGCTGGGTTTGGTGGCGCATGCCTTTAATCCCAGCACTTGGGAGGCAAAGGTAGGAGGATCGTCGTGAGTTCAAAGCCACCCTGAGACTACCAAGTGAATTCCAGGTCAGCCTGGGCTAGAGCGGGACCCTACATTGAAAAACTAAAAAAAAAAAAAGTACAAGGCATTTTTTCTTATGGCATAAACATTAAAAAATATCAAGTCAAAAAGCTGGGCATGGGGCTGGAGAGATGGCTTGGTGGTTAAGCGATTGCCTGTGAAGTCTAAAGACCCTGGTTCGAGGCTAGATTTCCCCGGGACCCACGCTAGCCAGATGCACAAGGGGGTGCATGCGTCTGGAGTTCCTTTGCAGTGGCTAGAGGCCCTGGCACACCCATTCTCTCTCTCTCTCTCTCTCTCTCTCTGCCTCTTTCTCCATCTATTACTCTCAAATAAAAACAAACAAACAAACAAACAAACAAACAAACAAACCTGGGCATGGTGATGCACACCTTTAATCCCAGCATTTGGGAGGCAGAGACAGGAGGATTGTCCTGAGTTCAAGGCCACCCTGAGACTACATAGTGAATTCCAGGTCAGCCTGAGCTAGAGTGAGACCCTACCTTGAAAAACAAAACAAAATAAAAACATTATCAAGCCAAATCCAACATACATAAAGAATCGCACTCTGCAGTCAATCTGGGTTCACTCGTTCTGGGAATACGGTGTTGTTTGGATGCTGGAAAAATCAATCAGTGACTTTACCATATTAACAGAATAAGGAAAAAAAAATGACACCTTCATTTCAACAGATATGAAAAGCACCCAGTAAAATCCGATGTAACATCTAGCACATGGAAAAGGAAGGGATCCACAGCAGAGGACGAAAACAGCTGGTGGAATGTGGGCAGCACCCCAGGACAGGGCTGAGAGGACTACGCATCACCTCCACGTAGTTGTGGGGCTGAAGACCTCACCAGGGCAGGGAGGCAGCAAAGACAATGAATGTTAACAAACAGCTGAAGTGACTCTACAAACTGTTAGAACCAGTAAGTTGAGCACGATGGCTGGAGACAGGCTGGCAAGAATGTCTGCGAGCACATGCTCCCCGCAAGCAGTGAGAACATGCTCTTAAAAGCAAGACAGCAAATGCTGCTCAGGGCACCAGACCCGCCTGGTTCCCCTGGTGGACTGAGGGGTGCTCATCTCAAGGACTCTTAACATGAAGCCTCAACTGCCTGCTGCCCACATGGCTTCTGGGCTGAGACCTGCTCTGCCCCTACACAGACCAACAAGAATTTGCCCTGCCACCATCCAAACCAACACGGCTTGAGTGGGGCCCTGCCCTGTGCTGCCCCTCACTCAGACCCATGGACCAGAACCAGAACAGCATGGCTGTCACTACCACCAGTGGGCAGGAATGGAAGTAACAGCCAAGATGTGGCTCAAGGTCACCGCACGTCCACCCAGCAAGTGACATATGGGCCCTTCTTACAGCAAAAAGCCAGTTTCAGAAGCACTGCATGCCCACACACGAGGGCTGAAACCAAGAACACCTGGAGCCTCCTGTGGGTGTCTGTGCATGTGGGTGGGGGGTGTATGCATGCCTGTGTGTTGAGGCCAAAGGCTGACATCAGGGGCTCTCCTCTTGCTTCTCCACCTTACTGTTATGAAATAAGGTCTCTCACTGAACCTAAAATTCACTGATTCAGCGAGTCAAGCTAGCCACCAAGCCCCAGGGAGCCTCATGCCCCAGCCTCCCAAGCGCAGGGACTACAGGTATGCACCACCGTGCCTGGCATTTTACATGGGTGCTGGAGATCTGACCTCAGGTTCTCATGCTCATGTGGCAAGCACTTTACCCATTGATCCATCTCCCCAGCTAGAGGTTACATTTAATAAGTATCTGTATGATCCTGTGGCAGAGAAAGATTTTTCAGCCAAAATAATAAAAATATTGATAATGAGGGCTAGAAAGATGGCTCAGCAGTTAAAGACGCTTGCAAAGCTTGTCTGCCAGGGTTTGATTCCCCAGTAGCCATGTAAAGCCAGATGCACTTATGTGGTGCATGCATCTGGTGTTTCTTTGCAGTGGCAAGAAGCCCTGGCACACCCATACTTTCTCTCTCTCAAAATAATTTTCTTCAAGATAGGGTTTCACTCTAGCCTAGGCTGACGTGGAACTCACTCTGTAGTCTCAGGCTGGCCTCAAACTCACTGCAATCCTCCTACCTCTGCCTCTGGAATGCTGAGATTAAAGGCGTGTGCCACCATGCTGGGCCAATAAAAATACTTTTTAAAGCCAGGTGTGGTAGCACGCGCCTTTAATCCCAGTACTTGGGAGGCAAAGGTAGGAGGAACACCGTGAGTTCGAGGCCACCTGGAGAATACGGAGTGAATTTCAGGTCAGCCTGGGCTAGAGTGAGACCCTACCTCGACAAAACAAAAAAATAATCACACACACACACACACACACACACACACACACACATTTTAAATATTGATAATGAGGGCTGGAGATGGCTCAGGGGTTAAAGGAGCTTGCTTATAAATCTTGATGCTACTGGTTTTATTTCCCAACACCCACATAAAGCTAGATGCACAAAGTGGTGCATGCATCTGGAATTCATTTGCAATGGCAGGAGCCCCTGGCATGCCCACACTTTCTCTCTCAAATAAAAAAAAATTTTTTTTTAAAGGAACAGAACAGTTATACTTGTATTTAGGGCTAGGAGATGGGTCAGTAGTTAAAAGGTGCTTGCTTGCAAAGCCTAACGGCTCTGGTTCAATTCCTAGATCCTACATTAAAGCCAGATGCACAAAGTGCCACATGCATTTGGAGTTTGTTTCCAGTGGCAAGAGGTTCTAGTGCACTCATCTTTCTCATCTAAGCTTGCAAAGAAATAAAAAATAGTTTAAAATATTGATAATGGGACTGGAGAGATGACTTAGCAGTTAAGGCACTTGCCTGCGAAGCCTAAGAATGCGTGTTCCAATCTCCAGGTCCCACACAGGCAGATGTAAAGTGGCACAAGCGTGTAATGCCTCACAAAGGGGGTGCACATGTCTGGAGTTCATTCACAGTGGTTGAAAGGCCCTGGCATGCCCATTCTCTCTCAAAAAGTAAAATAATAAAAATAAAGTTTAAAAATATCGATAATACCAGCTGGGCGTGGTGGTGCATGCCTTTAGTCCTAACACTCAGGAGGCTGATGAAGGACAATAGTCATGAGTTTGAGGGCAGCCTGAGGCTAATTCCAGGTCAGCCTGGGCTAGAGCAAGACCCTATCTAGAAAAACCAAAAAAATAAAAATACTGATAATGCAGAAGAGTGAAAAGCCAAATGATCGCAAGATAGTAAAAAAAAAAAGGGGGGGGGGAGGAAACCTTGTAGACATCTTTCAAGAAAAAAAAATACACATAACCGATGGAGATGGAAATAGGCCTAACTTTATGTAACCAGAAAAATGCCAATCAAAACACTGAGATAGGTGCTATATGTGAAATGCTAAAAATGAAAGCAAATCACAGCTTGGCATGTCTGCTGTCCACACAATGGGAGGGCTCCTACCTCCAGAATTTAAAGAACTCTTATGAGTCATATAAGAGCCATCCAATCAAACCCGAATAAAAATAAGCCTAGAAACAGAAATCATAGGAGACGTTCCTCAGAGCCACCTGCTCAGGAGCTTGAAACACAGTGAGACGAATCACAACCACACTGTGCTGCCAAAAGGTGATCATTCTTCCTGGGCCCTCGACAACTCCCATGAGCCCAGTATGCCCTAGGCTGGCCTGGATCAGACCACCCCAGCAATCCTCCTACCTCTGCATCCCGAGTGCTGGGGTTAAAGGTGTGTGCCACCACGGCAGGCCTCCCATGGGCTTTTTTAAACCAGGGGAGGTCCCAAGCCATCACCAGGCCTAGAATGTCACCCAGGTGATCAGTGACTCCTCTATTGTTCTTAAGTTGCCTTGATGCATCTGAGGCATGCTCTTCCTCCATCCTACCCAACCAGTGGGTACTGGGAAATCAGGTCACAAAGGTCCACAGCCTGGTGTAAGCTGTGGGCAGCATTTCTGTCTTAGAATTGGAGGAGCCTTGCACACTGTCTCCGAGGCTGTAACATTTGCTCCTTACCCCCACTGTGCCCACAGGCAGGGTTTGGCTGTGATATGCTGAGTGCTCGGTGCATGGTGGCACAGGCGGAAGGCACACTCATGTGGCATCCTGTGAACACTAGGGACAGTCTGGGGATGAATGCCATGGGTCCAACACAGCACCAAGGAAGGCAAGGTGGGCAGTGTTCTGCTCACATTTGCATGCTGTGGCCTGTGCCAATAAACGACGGTGTGTGTGCACGCGCGCCCACGCAGTTATCTATGCACCTATGTGCATGTGTCTGGAGGCCAGGGAACAGCTTTGGATTACATTCCCCAGGAATGCCGTGCAGGGTCTCCAATCTCCCACTGGACTGGAGTCCACCCACTAGGGTAGACTGACTAGCCAGCAAGCCCTAGGAGTCCTCCAGCTTCTGCCTGCCCAGCTCTGAGATTATAGGTATGTACCACTAAACCTGTTTATTTTTTCTCTCATGGGTTCTGGGAATGCAATTCAGGTTCTCATATGCTTACATGGAAAGCTCTTTACCAACTAAGCTATCTTCTCATTAAAAAAATATTTTACTGTTGATTTACAAGCAGAAAGAAAGAGAAAGAGAGAGCGAGAGACTGACAAAGAATAAACATGCCAGGGCCTCCAGCCACTGCAAACGAACTCCAGATACAAGCACCACTTTGTGCATCTGCTTTACGTGGGTACTGGGAAATTAAACCCAGGCTGTTAAGCTTTGCAAACAAGCACTTTAACTGCTGAGCCATCTCCTCAGCCCTCTTCTCATTTGTAAAGTAAAAATAAATACGCCTTAGTTTTCTAAAACTAGGTCTGTTTATTCAATGGATACAACCATGGTCAGTGTTAAGAACAAAGTACTCAGAGTTGGTGGCAGTCTACAGACTGGGTGGGAACACGGTAAGCCAACCTGAGCATACCCTCGTGTGTGTTCCACCCTCTCCTGCGTCCCTGGAAGTGGAGATCAATGCTCTATCTACCTCTGTATCTCTAGGCAGGATGTGCAGGACACACGAGTCAGGTTGCAGTTGTGGGGAGGCTGAGTGGGGGATGCTGAGGAGAACTGAGCCTCCCACGAGCTCAAAGAGAGCAAGCCTTCCCCAAAGGGCACCTCCGCCTTCACTGCAGACACACTGCTGGTGATCGGAAGGGAGGTCGTGTTTTGTTCTCTACAGGCTCGGCAGGGACATGACCATCAGTATCATGGTGCAGGCCCACTAACCCAGACAAGAGCCCACATCAGGCCGACAGACAGCAACAGTAAGGTGCCTACTCTGTGGCCATGCTGTTCCCAACATACCTGGTACCTGATGCTGCTATGGGTTTGCCCCATGCCCCTTGAGGGCAGCCCTAAGACCTGGGCTCAGCAGTCAGACCGCCCAGATGACTGAGGTGTGGCTGACAATCCTAGGTGGCCACATGGTCTGCACATATTATCTGTTTTCTTGATTCCCCTAATGGATGGATCCTTAAACTTTACTTAAAGATAGCCTGATTCTGTCCAGCATCCCCAGGGTGCAGCCCCTCCCTGAAAGTGCCCATATCTTCTTTCCCTTGCGCTCTCTGGTGCTTGTGAGCTGAACATGATTTTGATTTGAAGAAATGGCAGTGCCTGACACATTTCCAACACTGCAAACCACTAGCTCAGAACAGCAGTGCGGGTGAGCATGTCAGTGGGCCACCCTGAATCAGCAATGAGGTACCTAAGACGGGATAAAACTTTTACTACTAAATATAATTTAGGGGCTGAAGAAGTGGTTAAGGCACTTGCCTGCGAAGCCTAAGGACCCAGGTTTGATTCACCAGGAGTGGCGCACGTGTCTGCAGTTCGTTTGCAGTGGCTGGAGGCCGTGGTGTGCCTAGTCTCTCTTTCCTCTTTGTCTCAAATAAGTAAATAAAAATTAAAAAATGATGTGCTTGAAGATAAACTTGAGATTGTCCCCTGGTCTCCACACATATGCATGTGTGCCCCCCCAAACATGTATACACATACACCACACACATATGCAAATAAAGTGGAACAAAAATCCTAGCAAGGACTTGGTGGACACTCACTGAGCTGCATACATTGGAGTTGTGTGTTCTCTTCCACTTAGAAGGACTGACTTGGAATTGAGACCCAGAATAAAAAGACCAAGGCCTAGCCGGGCATGGTGGTGCTCGCCTTTAATCCCAGCATTCGGGAGGCAGAGGTAGGAGGATCGCTGTGAGTTCAAGGCTACTCTGAGACTACGTAGTTAATTCCAGGTCAACCTGGACCAGAGTGAGACCTTGTCTCAAAAAAAAAAAAAAAAAAAAAAAAAAAACGGGCTGGAGAAATGGCTTAGTGGTTAAGGCACTTGCCTGTAAAGCCTAAGGACCCCAGTTAGATTCCCCAGGACCCACGTAAGCCAGATGCACAAGGGGGCACATACGTCTGGAGTTTCTTTGCAGTGGCTGGAGGCCCTGGCACCCCATTCTCTCTCTCTCTCTCTCCCTCTGCCTCATTCTCTCAAATAAATAAAAATAAAATATTTTAGAAAACAACAACAAAAAGACCAAGGCCAAGCTGCTTTTTGAAAACATGATGTTATAGTTATCTTCTCACTGCTGGAACAAAATACCCAGTGAGGAGCTCATGGGAATAAAGGGTTAATTTCTGCTTATAGTTTCGAGGAGAAATTTCATCATGGCGACAAATCATGGCACAAGAAAGAAGCTGGCTCACATCATCACATATCTGCAAGGAAGTAGTCCCAGTAAGCTAACTCTGAACACACAGTGGGGCTAGACAATACATTTCAAGGTTCACCCTCCATGACACACCTCCTCCAGCAAGGCTCTACTTGCCAAAGGCCCCACAACTTGACTGAATTTCCGCCAGCTGGGGATCCAGTACTCAAAACACACGAGCCTACGGGGAACATTTAATTCAAACCAGCACACATCTGTTAACTGAAAATAACCACTCAGACGCCTAACTCTTTAGGCTCAGACCATGCTGTAGACATCCCTGACCAGCCTGCAATACCGTCTGAGTGCCAAACACACAGCAGCAAGCACAAGGCTGCCCTTTCAGGTCACCCCGCTCCACGGCTTGGAGGCTGCACGGATGGGACACGTTCATGTAATCCAGGTGCCAGGAACACACCTGAGGGAGCACAAAGCTGAGGGAGATTTTGTGTCCTTCTATTTCAAGAGAAAGAGCTAGGCACATAGCCAAGTGGTAGAGCACTTGCCTGGCATGCCAGTGATGGTTTGAATGTAAAATGCCCCCCCACAGACTCATGTGTTCTGAATGCTTAATGCCCAGCTGGTGGGATTCTAGAAGGTTGTAGAACCTTTTGGAGGTGGGGCTTTGCTGGAAGTCGGTCACTTGGAGCGAGCCTTGAGACTTTATAGTCTAGCCCTGCTTGGCCCTCTGCCTCCTCCTAGTCAATCTGATACTGATTTCCTGCTCCTGCCATGCTACATACCATCCCCCCCCACCGCCATGAATGGGATTCTACCCTCTGGAACTGTTTGGTCACGTATTTCTTCACAGAAATGAGAAACTAGGTGACACAATGCCCAAGACTCTAGGTTCAATCCCTAGTACTGACAGGGGAGAGGGCAGAATCATTTCTACCCAGGATGCAAGCATGAAATCCCATGAACCCTTGTCTTGAAGTGGTGACACCATCATCCTGAGAACCCTGTGACCGGGCCATAGGCACAGCAATACGCAGTCTCTGGGACCCTGGCAGGTATGGCCTCCACATTCGCATGTGCACAGATGAAGCTCACACTGCAGACACCAGAAAGGCAGGCTGCAGGCCAACTCACAGGGCCCCGTGCTGGAACACCTGTTCCCAGCCAGGCCCTGCTTACCAGAACAGCCACTCGTTCCTCAGCGGCGGGCCTAAGAGCAAAGCTGGCCAGCCTTCGCTCTCTCAGGAGAGTAACTTCCATAATGCTGCTGAGTTTGTGATAGCACCCGTCCAGTCTTCATAGCAGGAAGTGCCTTAGCCTAACGTGAAGCTTTCACAGGTCGTGGGCTGGGCTCAGGTACTTGTCCCCTGTCATTGGTGGGCCCCCTTACTCCTCGGGGAAGGTCTATGGAAAGTAAACACGACACGACGCGCTCACAGAGACCCTGGCTGATGGAGGCTGGCCCTCTTCTGGGTGGACGAGGACACTGATGGCTACAGTTGAATCAGAGATAAAGGGGCCACGTGCCAAGTCTCTTTAGGGAGCCCAATTTTTTGTTGTTGTTGAAGCTCCTGTCCTCTGAAGTCCCCATCAGTGCCCACAGCACGGGACTTCAAATGGACCACAGCACAGCACCTGGAGACAGTGAACGAGAGCATTTTTTTTTTTTTTTTAACAGCTTTGTGGGTGATCCAGGACAGGGCAAGCTCACCTCCAATACCAAGAATGACTTCTTGGCTAGCCAGGAACCTGCTGAGTCTACTAGGGAAAAAGGTGTGGCAAGAAGCTAGAGGGTACCTGGGCATGCCTACATCCCCATTTGAGCCAGCAACTTGGCCACAGCCACAACACCAGGCCTCTTCACATAGAATGCAACGAGATCACAGTGAAATGAAACTGCTTCAAGACGTCAAGTGTCCTATCATCCAGTCCGATCCATTTCACAAAATGCATCAGAATTAATCTGTGAAAGTTTAGCCACGTTAACACAAAATTTTATTACATTATTTTTCTTCCAAAAATCAGCCAGTTTCATTCAGGGTGGCAAAGAGCAATCTCAAAGTAAATTTTGTTATGTTTTTAATATTGCCTGAGTGAAGTAATTTGGGTCTGAAAAATCTGATTAGTGACTGTACTGAAGGAAAATGCTCAGAACATCCGATCAGAAGGTCACACTGGAAGTGGTCCATACAGGCCTCCATCTATACAAGTTCATGTGTATACACCCTTGATCTACATATGCATATGTATATTGCCATATCTATATACAAGCACAAACATATACATGTGCACTTGTCTATGCACACACATTTACACACGCCCTTATCTACACACTATGTAAGGCTGTGTCTGCACATGTATTTCTAAGAAGCTTCTTTTATCAGAAATCCCAACTCTTCTGGGCTCCTCAGAGCCTGTCATTACCAAGGACTTAGTCACATGCTTTGTTCTACACCAACACTATACGAAGTCACATCCTAAATGGGCAGAGCAGCGTGTCTTAATCCCGCTGGGAACCTGAGAGGTAGTGAAAGACAAGCAGCCTTCCCACCAGAAGAAAACTGCGGCACAGCACCAACGCGGGGAAGGGCTCGGAACCACAACCGTTGTAAACAGAGGCATCACTCTGGATCACATATGTAAGCGATACCTCTCCATGTCCCGATCAGGAGGATCTAAAATCACCACCACAGAAACAAGTCTTGCACCTGAAGCTTCCTACTAATAAAAGCAGCTGTTGTGCCAAGGCATAAAGAAGGCAGAGGGCTGCGGAGATGGCTCAGCAGTTAAAACCACTTGCTTACAAAGCCTGACAGCCCAGGTTCAATTCCCCAATATCCATATAAAGCCAGACACACAAAGTGGCACATATATGCATTTGGAGTTCAGCTGTAGTAAAAAGGCAGCCCTGGCATGCTTGCTCGCTCTCTCTAAAATAAATAAATTAAATACATTAAACAGGGCTGGAGAGATGGCTTAGCGGTTAAGAACTTGCCTGTGAAGCCTAAGGACCCCGGTTCAAGGCTCAATTCCCCAGGACCCATGTTAGCCAGATGCACAAGGGGGCACATGCATCTGGAGTTTGTTTGCAGTGTGGCTGGAGGCACTGGCGCGCCCATTCTCTCTATCTGCCTCTTTCTCTTTGTCACTCTCAACTAAATAAATAAAAATGAACAAAAAATTTTTAAAAAACAAATTAAAAAAAAAAAAAAGGAATGGTCCTTAGCCTCCAAGCCACACAGCCCGGACAGTAGCATTTCAGACACCAGGTACTGTACTAATGTGTCCAGATCCTGCACATTGGGGCAATCTTTGGAATGGGCCATGTGCTGATTCGTTAAAACAGAAGTTTGGTAGGAATGCAATTTCTTTTTGCATTGTATCACTTTTCAATAGCACCTGGCTCGACCAGAAGGTTTAAGAAAAACAATCAAATACCACTGACTTCTATCTGCATACGCAGTGGCCTCAAAGCCAGGAGCCTATACAACTATCAGCAGAATGAATGGTGATGAACTCACAGGTTAATATAAAGCCAGCCAGCTAATTCCTTTATTACATTTTAGTGCTTTCTTAAAATAAACATGGTAACAGAACATCAGACGCACGGTGAGAAATGAAGCACGCATGGGGAGGCAGAGAGGGTCACTGGCTTTAATGCTCACACAGTAGCGCTACTTACAGCACAGTGCCACACCTGACACGCTGTACAAAGTCTCCACAGACTTTCTTCAAAGAGGAGATGGAAGGAAGACCTTCTCAGCTCTCTAGTGTTTTTGTACCATGTTCCCTTTTCCCTTTGTCTACATAACACCAACAGTTACACTTGTCTAATTTTTTTCTATTATCTTCAATATTTTCTGCAGTTCAGATAGATTCAAGTAACACTCTCAAGAAGAAATGTGCAAAACTAAGATAAGTTGCTCCAGGGTCTTCAGCAGTTGGGCCATCACAGGGGCACCCCACTATGTGGACACACTGTGGTCAGGGCTGGGAAGCGCCTGCTCCCTAGGAATGTCTGCTGGCGAACAATCGGCCACTACTGGGACAAACGGGGAAAGAACCCCAAGTCCTTCCACAAATGGAGCTCTGGAACAACTGCAAGTAAGCATGTAACTATTTGTAAAGAGGCAACAAAACAAAATTACCAACCTCACCTGAGACTGCACACCCCACGGAGCACGCTGCTTCTCCAGAAGCAAGAACTGCAACAGCATGTCAGGACGTCACAACACCACGAAGGAACTGTCAGCCAAAGTATGGCATCTCTCAAGAGAAACATGCTCAGAGTGAAAACTGCACTACTGTACCAAAATCTGCCTTTATTAAGTGAACAAGTCATCAGCACCCTCCCAAGAAGTGGTGGCTGAGGCTGGCTTGGCACCTGCATCCACCACGGCTGGCACTAGCCAGCAGTACCCCGCCACCTCCCCACCACGTGGCAACAACGATCATCTCCAAATGTGTAAACGTCACTTTAGCAGAAGACAGACTTTGCTGATTTCAGTGCTTTCAGTGAACTGGCATTTTCAGTAAACTTTTTCTGAGCAGCAAGGAACAGGATTTTTTTTTTCAGAAATCTTAGAACTGGATATAAAGGTTGGCAGTAGACAGTCAATAAATATCATACAATTTCTCAAATGAAAAAGATTTCCCATATGAACTCTTTTTATGAAGACATTCAAACACCCTGACCCGAGAGCAAGCCTCGGCCCTATAATCACACGTGATTACAGCTGGCCAACACAGGGTGTCAGGCAATGTGCAAAGGGGGGGGGGGAGGGCAGAGAGGTCACATTTAACTCATCCCGAAGAACTCCAAGTGAGGGGACACAGCCCAGGACCTTGCTCCGTCACGTCCCCTGCTCGGAGGGCCTCGGTGGTCAGCTGGGCCCACCGCGGCTGTCCCCCTGAAATCACGTGTTCACTCCTCCATTCTTGCCTGCCCAGCATCCTGGGCGGGGGTTGGTAGGAGGGATCTTCTTTTGCTCTCTAGAAGCCGCAGCAGGAAAGGTCTGTGGTTCTGCATACTTCGTACCCAAATGGATGAAAATAATAAATAGGATCCCGCCAGCACCTCCTCTGAGTTCTGGCTGCCACGGGTCACTTGCGGGTCTGGGTCTTCTTTGGCACTGCGGGCCGCTTGGGCTGCCACAAGTGGTTATGGATCGTCAGTGCGTCCACACTGACTGACATGGTCTTGGCTGGGATCAGGTTAAACTGCTTTCGGTCCGAGCTGTATTTGTACAATTTGTCGATCATCTTCTTGGTGATACTCTTTGGCCCTGTGCCAGTGAGTTTGTAGATTTCCTCAGTATCGGGATAGTAGCAGTAAAGTGCCCTGAACTGGCAGCCAGCATCACGAAACAGAATGATGTAGTGGTTGGCATCACACTTCTCCAGCTCCTTGGGGTGGGGGGAGAGATAGGACACACTTGAATGGCACTCTAGCATCCCAGGTCCCCACAGTAGCCTAATGGTTGCCACACCAAGGCAAGTGAATGTCCAGTAAGCACCCACTTGTATGGAAAGCTACTGCACATTCAGACTAGCCTTCCTACTTAAGCAAATTATGGATTAACCATTTAGTGGGGCATGATCTTGAGGCTCCAGTTATAAGCAAAGGCCAGAATAGGAAATTCAAATAAATCAAATGCAGTATTTGCACTATTCTGAGATTAAAAAGACTTAAAAAAAAGAAAGAAAAAAAATCACTCAATTATAACTTGTACAGGATGGATTATATGGTCTATGAACTTTTCTTCAATAAAGCTGTTGCCAACAAAAGACCCTACGTCCAGTCCTAACTGCTGATACTTGAGCCCAGCTTGTTCAGGGCTCTCAGACAGTACAGGTTACAATGTTTAAAGTGGGTCCTCTTCACACCTGAGACACCAACACACCTACTATGCCAACAGTTCTCAAAGCGTGGCTTGGATTTCTTGTGGTATCTCTTCAAGAACACTGCAACCTCAGCCCCAACCCCTATATCCCACCACATTTCCTTGGCCCAATCACAGTGGAGATTTCCATGTGACATGGCAGGGCAACAGACTAAAAGTAGAAGAGCCTAGTTCTGGGCTGGGAGAGATGGCTCAGCAGTTGAGGTGCTTGCCTGCAAAGCCTCATAACCTGGGTTTAAGTCCCAAGTACCCACATAAAGCCAGATGGACAAAGTGGTACATGCATCTGGAGTTTGCTTGCAGTGGCCAGAGGCCCTGATGCACTCATTGTCCCCCCCCCTTACAAATGAATAAATATTTTTTTAGGGCTAGAGAGATAATTAGCAGTTAAGGTGCTTGCCTGAGAAGCCTAAGCACTCGGGTTCAACTCCCCAGAACCCACATAAGCCAAAAACACAAGGCAATGCATGCACATAAGGTCATGCATGTGCACAAGGTGGTGCACACGTCTGGAGTTTGATTGCAGTGGTTAGAGGCCCTGGCGTGCAAAGCCTCTCTCACTCTCTCTCATTAAAAAAAATATTTTATATACATATATATATATATTTTTTTTTTTAAGAAAAGACCCAGTTCTATATGCTAGGAATTAAAGAAAGATTTGTGAAAATATAAAATAATGACTTACTTGTTTTGTTGCTTTAGAAAAGATAGTTTGCACATATACATATAATGGACTTATTTTAATGCTTTTAAAGATTAAGAGGAAAAACAGAATCCAAAACTACACACATAATACTGATTTCAACTACATAAACGCTGCTTAAATCTGAACTGAACTAGCCACAGCCAGGCAGAAGGAACAGTCTAGTTGGTAGGAGTGGATGGTGGGCAGCCCATCTGCTCCGTGTGGAAGGGTCATGCAGGAGGAAAGAGCACTAGTCCCTGAGCTGGGAACGGTGGTGTGCAGAGCTGTCTTGAAGCTGGGGCTTTGCTGGAAAGTGCCTAAACTGCTGAGCCATCTCTCCAGCCCCGCTCTAAGTCTTTAAAAAAAAAAACCTAAAAGTGTTTCCTCATGAAAAAATATCATGGCGCTCGGCGGCTGTGCACTACGTGCTCTCAGGGGAAGCAGGACACAGCAGCTGTGCATGGATGTGCAGACCCCGCCTGTGTCTTCCTTCTCAGCATCGGCCACAATAAAAACTGAGACCCAGGAATCCTACAGCATCTATGAACTAGGTGTGCTCCTGAGGACTGTTACAGTGGCAGACAGCCTCTCCATCATGGAAATCTACTCAGGAACAGAAGTCTATAATCATAGGCCACACTCTGTCCCCAAACAAATATAAGAGACTGGACCAGCGGGGCACATGTACACTTAGTGTACACTGTCTGCATTATAAAGAAAGGAATGTACCCCTCCTGAAGTGAGTAACAAATTCCTCATGTTGTCACAAATGTTAATACTAAAAACAAGCAAAAGAGGGCCAGGTTCTTGGTCCAATTACTGAAACACGATTTATGATGTGAGACAGATGTATATTCTCCATTAAGAAGCCTTTGTGCCACCAAGATCAGCAATCCAACAAGGTCACAGACAGACCTGAGATGGAGGGCATGGGCTTCCCAGGGCTTCCTCTTCCTGGAATTTCATTCCTGCCAGGCTAAGGGACCAGGCTGGAACCTACCCCTAAAATTCAGGGCCGGGCGTGGCAGTGCTCGGTAGAGTACCCCCCAAAAATGAGAACACACCTCCACGCAAATACAAGGGCTGCCCTCTTCAACAAGAACTTCTACCCTGTTAAGCCCCTTTTCTTCTGTGTAAAAGCACCAGAAAACGTGATACTTGCCTCCAATATTGAGTTCTTGTGAGGTTCATTTACTTTCCCAGCCAGGCAGCAGTGGGAGATGGCATTGTGAATAATTGGTTTGTTAGATTTACTACTGGGCTCCTTAAAGAGCTTAGGACCTAAGAAAGTCAGATTGAGGTGCAAAATTAGTATTATAAAGCATAAACACACAAAAGAAAAGCAATTTCTCAGAAACAAGTTACAGAAAAGTGCAATCTTGGGCAGTCACACCTTTTTTAAACTGGCCATACAGACTTCTTCAGGTCTACAAGAGAGTTCAGTTATAAGTTTTTTTTAAAGGACAAGTAAATTTATTTGCTCCTCAGTTTCAATTTCTTTATTGTCCAGATGACAAACTCAATAAACAATTTTTATTTTTTACTTATTTATTTGAAAGTGACAGAGAAAGAGGCAGGGAGAGAGAGAGAGAGAGAGAGAGAATGAGCGCGCCAGGGCCTCCAACCACTGCAAACGAACTACAGACGCGTGCGCCCCCTTGTGCATCTGGCTAACGTGGGTCCTGGGGAATCGAGCCTCGAACTGGGGTCCTTAGGCTTCACAGGCAAGCACTTAATCGCTAAGCCATCTCTCCAGCCCATCAATAAACAATTTTTTAAAGGCTAAGGTTCCAAGTACCCAGGATGTGTGGCTGCCTTGCCTTACCCCTGCCCTGAAGGTATCTAGGAGTTGGCACTACCCACTTCCTGCAGGACAGGATGGACAGGACAGAAGCATAGACAGGCCAGGGCTTCTAGGGCTCTGACGTGCACCTGCTGTGGACATCCAGCAGTTGGACACAGCTGTCACTAGATAAACACTAACCTGTTAGAGTCAAAGATAGGCTTCAGCGCATCTTTTAAAGAGCACCACACATGGTACAGCTCTGTGCACAAGACACTCTAGGGAGGGTAGGTACTGACCTGTATACTCAGCCACAGAGGCCAAAGAGGAAGCCGCTGAGGCTGTTTCCCAGTCTCTGTCTGTGCTCCTGCTTGGGTTGCGGCTTAGGATGGGTAAGGCTTCCAACGATTCAACGCTGTGGGCAGAAAAGGACAAGGGGCATAGCCACGGACCACACACCTTCCTGGCCACTCATGCTGTCATGTTCGAAGTTGACAGCCTGCTGCTGCAGTAGAGCCTGCCCATGAAGGTGAAGGGCTTGCTCTGTAAAATGAACAAAGCAAATCCTGCAGGCATGGAGCAATGGAAGTGGAGGGGAGCTGTCCCTTCAGAGGCTTTTACCAGCCTTGGCCTGCAGGCACCACTGCAAGACAGGACTGCTGTGGGCTCAAGAAGCCAGAGGATAAAGTAAGGGCAATTTTATAGCTGCCAAGGAAGCGATGACGCCCATGCAAGAAGGGGCCACCTTGGGGCCAGTCTGAAAACCCACACTTCAGTTCAGACACTGGCGTCTGGAGGGTTTGGGCTGAACTTCAAGGACATCCTCATGATACACAGCAGGCACCAGTGGAAGGGTGAACTTGCACAAATGACAGACAACAGGCTGCTGTTCTCTAAGACAGGCAGAAAAGGCTGGGGGTGGGGCAAAACTACAGCAGAATTCAGGTCCTTCAAAAGTCTTCCACAAAAACCCAACAGACACATTTAGAGGCAAGAAAATGCACCTTCCCACACAATGTCAGCCACACAAGGCACACCCAAGTACAGGGACATGTGGGCAGGGAAAAATCTGGGCTACAACTGGAAGCCAACAACATGCAGAGGGCCGTGAGGAAGGAGGGGCTTAGCAGGAGTTCCTAAAGCCTATAGTGAAGAAGAGGGCTCGTAGTCGAATCCTCCTATCAACTGGAAAGTCACTCATCACTTTGTAACACAAAGGGAAAGTTTTAACAGCTGGTGGAAAGATGGCAAACATCCCTTTACATGATCCAAGTTAAGTGTCCCTGCCTGACCTGTAGCCTGAGAAAGATACCTACACTTCACGCTATTTCAGTCAAGAGCACGTAACTCCATCTGATATAGGGAGCCAGCTGATGGGCAGGCTGGAAAACTGTCAGAGTCAAGAAAGGTGATGGATGGTCCCAGAAAAACAGCATTTCAGTAGATCCAGGCTAGGAAAAGTTGTCAGCTGTTATAGGGGCAGTGGATGACAACTGGACACAGACTCGAGATCAGACAAATGTTGTGAGAAACACTGAAATGTGTGGGAGAATGGCCAGGTGCTGGCCGCTTATTCCTACATGACAAGAAAACCTGCAAGCACACACGGGACAGGGAGAATGTCACAGAATCTGGTGAACCTGAGTGAGGGGCAAGTAGAGGTTCCTTCTGTGAGTACTACAAAATAAAGTCACAAAAGCGCCTCTAGCATCTCAAACTGGGCTTTGATCGGAAGTCCCTCTGCTCATGCAATGGGGAGCTGCTGCTGCCCTGAAGCTTCCTAGCCTCTTACTGCTAAAAAGGCATGCTGCACAACATACACTCTTGTGTCTGCTGTTTCTTGGCGTATGTATGGTGGGGGCACGTCTATGCATGCATGTTCATATGTATGTGCGTATGTGGAGATGTGAAGGCCAGAAGTTGAGCTTAGGTGCCTTGTCTTTATTTTACTGAGGCAGGATCTCTCACTTGAACCCAGATCTTGCCAACTCACAAATGTAGCTGTCTGGATTACCCTGGGAATCCCCATCACCACCTCTTGAGTTCTGGGATTGTAGCTGGGCCACCATGGCCACCTGACAACGACATGGGCGTTGGGAATCTGAATCCAGATCCTCATGCTTGCACAGCAGGCCACGGAGCAATCTCCCCAGCCCCTCATGTCAGCTCTCTGACCTCCTTACCGGTGAGAAGGTGTGCCCCCCGAATGAACGCTCTCAGGTTCTGTTGTTGCTGCAGAAGCCAAGGACAGGCTGGAGCCAGAATGAGTGCGGCTCAAATTATCAGCTGCAGGGAGACAAAAAGGGCAAAATGTGAGAGCTTTCCTTAGACCCATCTGGCCTATCCTGACCCATGGAGCAGGGCTGCTTTCTGCCACCCCTCTGGCCCACCACTGGATAAATCTTGCCATCTCAGAACATCACATTTGGTCTGTTTTCTCAAGCTTGTCTGAGGGATAATCCCTTGCATCCTGCCTGCTTTGCATAGGTCTTGAGAAAATCACAATTAGAAAAGAAGCTGAGCCAGGGCGCGGTGGCGCACACCTTTAATCTCAGCTCTCGGGAGGCAGAGGTAGGAGGATCACTGTGAGTTCAAGGCCACCCTGAGACTACATAGTGAATTCTAGGTCAGCCTGGGCTAGAGTGAGACCCTACCTTGAAAAACAACAACAGAAAGAAAGAAAGAAAGGAAGGAAGGAAGGAAGGAAGGAAGGAAGGAAGGAAGGCAGGCAGGCAGGCAGGCAGGCAGGCAGGCAGGCAGGCAGCTGAGCACTGTAAACCAAGTGCAGCATCTGCATGCATGAAGGATGAGGCTTACGAGTAGAGGAGCACTTGGTTCCAGAGTCACTGCACGATTCTTCCCGATGCACTGACTTTGGTCGGGGCTTTTTCGGCTTTGATTTAGGTTTGCCAAGTCCTTGCTCCTCTAAGATCTGCTGCTGCTTCCTTCGCAGGTATTCCTGCTTGATGAGCTCTCGCCGCGCCTTCTCCTCCTCCTTCCGCACACGGTCTTCTTCAGCTTTACGCCTGAGGGAAAAGGGGGTTCTCTGGGGTTCTCTCTGTAAATCACTGAAGCTGAGTTTGGGTAGTTTGGGGAACAGAAGGCAGTAGTTAAAAGGGCCCTAGGGCTGGAGAGATGGCTTAGGGGTTAAGGCATTTTCCTGTGAGGCCTAAGGACCCAGGTTTGATTCCTCACTACCCATGTAAGCCAGATGCACAAGGTGGGTGCACATGTCTGGAGTTCGTTTGCAGTGGCTGGAGGCCCTGGCACACCCATTCTATCTGTCTCTCCAATAAATAAATAAATACAAAAAAACTCACTTTTTTTTTTTAAAAAAAGGGCAGGCCATGAACTGAACCATCTGTTAAACTTACGTTCCAAAAAAGTGCTGTGACCACAGATAATTTATTTCCTATGCTGCATACTAGTGGCCTCATCATTACAATGGGGAAAGAATGCACACAGTTCATGGGGCAATTATGATAATTAAAGATCACACAAGGAAAGTGCTTGGCAGGAGAGCTTTGTAGATAGGTACTTTTGTGGCCAGTGCATAATAAGTGCTGATAGCAGGCAGGATCCGTATGGCCAGGCTGCCCTCCTGGATGCAGAGGGAGAATGGCGGAGTGGCTACCTGGCTTCGTCACGCTTGAGCTCTACTTCGGCCTCAAGCTGCTGCTTGCGGGCACGGGCCTCCTCAGCCTTGCGCTGCTGCTTCAGAAGGAAGGCCGCCCTCCTCTTGGCAAGCTCATCTTCTGCCTTCTGTTCATCCTACAAAACCAGCGTTGTGTACTCAATGACAGGGCTGGGAGCCCCTTCAACTATCCAACCTAGGCTTACTCTAGCCAGCACAGACTTTAGTGTACACCTGGAAACCTGACTTTAAACCACTGAATGACTGAGTGCATCACATTGATGTACTGTGACACAAATGGAAAAGAGCCCATGTCATCAAAACAGCCTCCGCGGACTGGCCTTCCACAGGCCTCACACCAAATTCGGTTTCCCTCCCAAACCATTCCTCTCACCACAGACCACAGCTGGCCCAGTACTTCTGCACAGTCTGAAAGCACTTTTTACATTTCTAAATGGTTGAAAAGCCTATCTTGTGACACAGGAAAATCACATGACACACCAGGATATGCTGCCTGTGGCTGCTTCCATCTAGAGTGAGTCCTTAGGATGGAGTCTTCTGTGGCCCATAAAGTCAGGCTTATTTCTTCCTTGACGTTTTATGGAAGCTCTCAGAGATGAAGTTCTGAAACACCCCCACAGTCAAGGTGAAGCCAAGAACACTTCATGACCACTTGACAGACACATACTACCAACTCACTCACCTTGAAGAAGAAACCGACTCCAGGCTTCTGGTCTCCATCACCACCAAGTTCTGCCGAGTTGTCATGGCCAGCTACCTCTCCATCCTCCTCAGGGGCCTTCAGGTCGGAAAGGTCTACCTCAATGAGGCTGGCCTTGATCCTCAGTGGCTCTTCCAGTGAAATGTGCTCTTGGCCTGTGACGGACTCTTGGACACTGGTGTCTAGACCCTCTTTGAAGCTCATCTGCTCTGATACAACATTTGCATCTTTGGAGGACAGAACCAATGTCCGCTGGTTGCTCTCATCGTGGAGCCTGAAACTGTCAAAGAGACATTTCTCGGGGGGTTCACCTCCTGGGTCAGAAGGTGTCCGTGGGTGGGTGTTTGAGGTCAAAGACCGTGGATGTGGGAGGGTCTCAGTACTGGGTGTTGGGGTTTTGCTCCGTGAGCAGACCTGCTGCCTCTCCTTTGGAACCTTCAGCTCAGCTGGTCTTCCTGGACGGGAGCTGCGGCCCTGACCAAGCCGCAGGGGTTTACGGTGTCCAGACACCCCGGTTGGAGAGATTGGCTCAACAAAGTGGACGGGGGCCTTTACCTTTTGGTCCTGGCAGTTATTTTTAGCGCCTGGCGTTGGCACTGTTGGGGACTTCATGAGAAGCTGCTCCTGCTGTTGGGAAATCTTCAGGATAGCTTGCTGCAGCGTGCTGATGGTCTCATTCAGCTTCTCAATGGACAGGTCACACTCGTTCATGTCCACCTCGCCAACGCTATCCTCCAAGAGAGCTGCGGAGATCACCCGGTGCTTCTCCCCATCATGCAGAGCAGCCGGGTCCCTGAGCTTATGTGACTGGACAAATGCCACATCTTGAGACTCACTGAGCTCTCTCTGCTCTTCCTTGACAAGAAAGCCTTCAGTTTTGCAAACTCCTTCGTCCAAGTCCTCCCCGTTGTGCTGTGTGTACTCCTTAGTCAAGTGTTCTGGCCTCAGTGGCTGTGGGGGGCCATCAGCCTTCCCCTTCTTCACCACGTGCAGAAAGGCAGCCTTGCCCAGCTTCAGCCGCTGCCGTGCAGACAGCGCCTCCATCTTCTTTTTCTGAGCCTCGATGGCTCGGCGCTTCTCCTCCAGCTGCATGTGAAGCTGCACCAACTCGGATGCTAGCAGGCTGGCGGGGTCCTTACTATACCTGCCAGGGCTCTGCTCTCTCTTCTGCCGCCAAGTTGTCAGAGGGGCTGGGCAGCTCTCAGATGCATCCGGGGTGGTCTTCTGAGAGCTGCTGGTGCTGGACTTGGTCTCACAGCTGTTGAGCCTCTGGAACTTCCTTTCTGCGAAACTGGTCATCTTCACACTTCCACTTGCCATGGACATGCTGCTGAGCTGAGAGGCTGTGCTCAGACACGGGCTCGAGCGGCCACTGGCATCGTCCTTGTCCTCATGCTCCTTCACCTTCATATCTTCTTGAAGTTTGGCCGATTCTTCTTCACCAGCATACTGGGGGTGGATAACCACAGAATGGTCTTCACCAACAAAATCCTGTTCCACATCCTCAACGTCCACCACATCGGAGTCAGAGTCCTGCCTCAGGATGGTCCAGGGCTCTGAGTCATGGGAGCTGGGGCTCTGTGAGCTAACGTACCACCTCCCCTCAGCATCTTCATCAGCCCTGCCCATGTGAAGGAAGAAGCCATCAGCAGCCTGCCCCTGAGGTAATGGATCGAACCTGCTCACAGCCAGAGGGGTCCCTGGCACTTCCCCCATAGCTTCTGCTGACAGCGATGCCATCTCTGCAGGGTCAATGCTTGCGGTAAATTCTGAACTAGGAATTGGGGTGAAAGTCCTGTTCAAGTCCCGATTGCCATGGCTGCCGGTCACCTTCTTCCGTATAAGAGGCTGGGGGCCCTCACTGGGCCTCTTGGACGTGATGCTCCTTGGTCTCCCTTCGCCACGCTCGTCCTCCTTAGTAATAATCTGCTTCTCTTTGGCTGGCCGAAGTACTGCTGGCATCAGGGGCTCCAAAAAAAAGCTGTCAGGCTTCTTCTCTAAGGCGTCCACCTGTCTTTGGGGAGACCTCACATTTGCCACCACACCTGGGGCTCGAGGAGAGGCCCTAAGGACCTCCGGGTCACTACAGCGGGGAGACACATCTGTCCTGATGATGGCTACAAGCTCTTCCTCCTCATCCTCAATGTTGACATTGCTCAGGAGGCTTTTCCCATTGGTCTTTCCGGCTATGGGGTGGGGCTGGTTCTGTGGAGTCAGGTGGACAATGTTGGACGCCAAGCTGTCTTTGCTGATGGAGCGGGCCAAACTGACACTATCACCAGAGCCGGGGTCCACATCACTTGCAGCATGATGGAGAGCAAAGGGTGTTGGCTGGGACATAGGCCTGAAACAGAAGAAAGCACTGCACACACAGACTGGCAGAGGGGCTTCTGGGTATGAATCCCATGCAGGAAACTTACAGAATTGCTCCAGAAGGGACTTCAGGTAAGTGGTTCTCAAACATGTGGCTCCCAGAGCACCCTTTAATACACTTAAAAGTGATCAATGACCCAAAGAGCTTTTGTTTACATATTTCTGCTAAAAGTTCATTTAAAAAAAAAATTTATGTTCTGCAAACACACTCCAGATGCATGAGCCACCTTGTGCATCTGGCTTTATGTGGGTACTGGGGAATCAAACTTGGGTAGTTAGGCTTTGCAAGCAAGTGCCTTAACTGCTAAACCATCTCTCCAGCCCTCAAGTAGCTTCCACATTATTTCTGTGCTGCCTGATGGGACCTTTACATCTGACTACTTGCTGGGACAAATCACATGACCACTGGGGAAGTGCACCATGCTCATGGGACAGAATAAGCACAGAAGAGAGCAGCTAGTGTGCTGGAACTGCTATGAACACAACTGACTCCATGAACCCCCAAAGGGGCTCGGTGACTTTTCAGGGTTCACTGAAACACATCTGGAGAACTGCTGCTCTAGTCTCATGAGCACCCAAACAGAAGATCATTTCAAAGTGACTCACCTGCTTTTTTTATCTGACCATGCTATTGCTGCACCTCGTGGCTGACCATCCATTCGAGTTAAAGAATTAGATCGATGTCTCTGATCTGTAGTTGAAAGAAAAAGCATATTCAGTATCAAGTAACCAATTTTGTACCATTTGAAATTCTTTCAATGTAATAACCATTTATCCAGGTAATGAATTGTAACTCAGTCTACAAGCTACCCAAGAAAGCATAAAATCAGTGATTCTAATGATAAGCTTAAGTGTGGTGTAAGGTAACTAGTGCAGAACATGACACGAGAGCCAGGCCTCAGCAAGTCTCATTACATAAGCTCCTGCTTGCGTACAACCCCGCAGTTCTGTGAATGCCACATAGACTATCAGATCTGAATGGCATTTTCACCAGCATAAGCTACATCAAAACACATTACAACTCAGTCTGCCATTCTTAACTAAAATTGCCACATTGCAGTAAGATCATTCAACTTTGAGAAATGATACTCTACTCAACCATGGAAAGAAAACGCTGTGGAAGAGAAGACAGAAGGCAACTCACCGGGGGTTTCCTCTGCCTGTGCTGCTTTTTGCTGTTTCTGCCTCAGTGGCAACAAAGGATGGGATGGGCTAAAGGTGGACGTTCCTTTCCCACTAGATGGAAAAGGAATTAAGAGAATCACGAGCTGTCAAACTTCAAATTCAAAAGCAAAGGCATATGAGACATCAGAGTCCATTATGAATTCCTAAAAGCTATAATCAATGGACAGGCTCTCTGGAGAAATACTTTTTAAAAATGTATTTACTCATTTATTTATTTGCATGTGTGTGCATGCATAGCAGGGACTCTTGCTGCATTAGAACCAAATTCAGTGCTCATGACATGAACAAAGCAAGCTGGTGCTGCCCACCAGCCATCTCTGAATGGGTGACCTCTGAGAAAGGGACCACAGTACTTGACACGCAAGAGTACTTCATTCTTTATGTCTTACCAGGCTGTATTTCATAGAAAACTGAACTGCTACTTTTCCTACTCATTACATAGTTTTCTAAACGGTACAATTGCTGTGAAAGGCAGTGAAGAAGGACCTCTTCTGCAAGCAGTCCTAGAATGTGACGCGTCTACTTGAAAGCCCTTGTACAGTGGCCCTAAAGGCATGCAGCATTCCTGGCCTGTGGAGAGGAGACTGGCTGAGGGACAAGGATGCAGGATAGCTGCTGCAACCTACTCTTTGTGCACTTTCTATATTTATAAAGAGAAGTTCAATTAACACCTCAAGTAACCACAGAAAGGGAAACAAGATAGTGAATTAATTCTGAAAGCAGAACAACAGACTTACAGATATTCGGGCTCTTCTGAGTGGAGGTGGTACCGGTGCCCACCTTCAGCCAGCAGCTGGGTGGGGGGTGGTGCGTCGGCAGGGCTCATAGCAGCAGGGCTACCCAGGAAGCTGCGCTTGGTTGCATTGGAGATGGGAACAGGAGGCCGGCAGCTCTTCTGCTGTAACACTGTTTTGGCTGCAGAAATAGTAATTTTATAGAAATATTGCTATTATATATAATTACGTATATTATAATATATATGTATAAGTTACAATATCAGCAAGAACCAGAGAACTTATAGCTTCTATAAATACAAAAACAATTCAACTTTTAGAACCCAAGCTTCTCTCAAAAACTGACTTCAAGTTTAACAGGCAAGGCCTTAAGTTTGACACCCAGCACCGTGCGTGTGCAAGTTTTTAAATGGTACTCTGGGGCTAGAGAGATGGCTTAGTGGTTAGGTACTTGCCTGCAAAGCCTAAGGACTCAGGTTCAACTGCCCAGAATCCAAGTAAGCCACATGCAAAAGGTGGCTCATGTACCTGGAGTTAATTTGCAGTGGCTGGAGACCCTAGCATGCCCATATCCCCCCTCAAAAAATAAGTAAAAAAAAAAAAAATATGTATATATATATATATATGTGTGTATATATATATATATATATATATATATATATATATATATATATATAGAAGGTACTCTGTTTTGTAAATACCATACCAAATTTTAAAACAGCACAGACTAGAAAATGAACAGACAGAAAAGGCACACATGGGTGCCAGGTCTGCCATGGGCACCAACAAGCAGTCCTTCCCTGGGCCGCATGGGTAGGTGGGATGCCTCAATCCCTTTGTTTTCCCCAGGAAACAGCTGTGATCATGCAGCCACTCACCATCCTTCAGCTCCTGAACATCGCGGGGCTGAACGAAATCTGGTTTGACATTCTCAAACCACCAGAAGAGCTCAGCGATAAAAACCATAACATTCGGCTAAAAGAGAAACACAATGGGCTGAAGAGAAGGCTCAGAGGTTAAAGGCGCTGGCTTGCAAAGCCTGTCGTCCCGTGTCCAATTCCCCAGTACCCACGTAAAGCCAGGTACAAAAAGTACCAGAAGCATCCTTGCTCGTCTGCAACAGCAAGAAACCCTGGTCCGCCTACACGCATGCCCGCTCGCACAGAGAAAAACCTAACCCAGGCACAGTAGGCACTCGCTCACACTCGCTCGCAGGCAGCTGGTCTTCAGTGCTTGTCCGGCCGCGGCCTTACCTTTAACACCATGGGGGCATAGAGCATGTCCTCCAGGGTGAGATAGAAGCACTTGTTCAGATGCTCGTTGGAGAACTCCCGCAGAAGCCGGATGTTATACAGGCTGTCTGCCATTGATGGCACCTCCTTCAGGCATATATCTAGTAGACACAGATGATTGGAATTTGTCACGTGTGCACGCTGCTTCACATGAGTCTACATAAATATGCATCTCTGAACTGAAACCATTTTACATGGAAGTAATAGTGATAAAATAAACAACGTTGAGATTTTAAAATATACTTAAGCTTTGCACCAAGGGACATTAAATGTGGAAGGAAAACATGGGTTGAACATTTAATGGTTAATAGCTAAATCACATGAAGTTTCAAGAATGGGCTCCTAAATTACAATTGGTAGGCTAGAGCTGCAGCTCAGTAGTTCAGCACTTGCCTAGCAAGCATAAGGCACTATTTCATCCTAGCACAGGGGCAGGGTGAGCAAAGTGAACAGTGGCAATCACCTTCCTTCAGGATAAACGCTTTGTCTAAAGTTGCTTCCTTATTTGCAAAGAGAAAGGCAAAAAAAAAAAAAAAAAAAAAAAAAGGCACAAAATTACATATGTCAAGTCTCCAATCTCCCCAAATCAGGAGACTATGCAAAGCACAAGCCTCTGACATGAAGAGGTGGGGATTTTCCCACCCTTTCCAACAGATTAGCTCAAGAAGACAGACCCTTCACCGGTTAACGAAACCCAGGCAATGAGCCCTTGCCCTGAAGAGGAGCTTCCAGTGTCTGCTCAGCTACTCTCTGGCAGAAACAGGAGTGAGGTAAGGAGGCAACTGCACCAAGGACTCTCATCTGCTTTGCCTGGGAATGTCTGCCTTTAAAAGGAGGAGGCAGACCACTTATCTAGCATGCACAAGGCCCTGGTTCCATCCATACCATAAAAAAATAAATAAAATTGGAAAAGTAACTTAAACTTTATTTCCACCCCTCCCCAAAAACCACCTTCAAGGTTTTATATCTTAGAAGTATGTACAAATTAGATTTTCTTTCCCAAGATCTCAAATGTTGCTTTTCAAGTGTAGGTCTTTATTTCAAGGAAAGGGTGTTTCTGACTCTATGGGGTGGAGTGCCATCTGGTCACAAAGTATTATTTGTCACCACTCTTATCTTTGCCCTCTGAGCTGTAAGCCCCCCCCCCAACACACACACACCACACACACAGCTCCATATCCAACGTCTCTTTTCTGGGTTCTATGTGAAGCTCCATGTGACTATCCCTGAGCCAAAGCCACATTGTTTTAGCTACTGTAAGGTTAAACACAACTTAATATATGTAGACCCAGTGTCCTATATTCTCATTTCTCCAAATCAATTCTAACATCTGGAAAAACTCAAACAACAAAACATGATGAAGGCAATGGATTTTAAACCCACCGAATAGACTATGAGTCAATGAGGTCATAACAAGCGTTCAACCCATGAATCAACACACAAGTTAGCAGGGAGAAGACAAGGCTTTCCCCTGCTGCTGGATGCCAAGTAGAAAACACCAAGGAGGATGAGGCTGGAAACAGCATGGACAGTCGACCTGGTGTGAAAGTCGGATGAGAAGACAGATGAGAAATGGGGGATTCTGACTTCAAAGCTCTTCCCACAAAGGAATTAGCTGATTATGAAGCAAACTTGTCATCTAAAGTGGAGACCAGCACACACCACCTGATCAACAGCACAGCGAGTATGGGATATACGAAGGTGACATGCTGAGGTGGGCACATCACAAGAAATACCAGACAAACCAACCAAGGGACACTGGCCCAACTCAACGCACCAAACTCAAGAAAGGCAAAGGCTGGGCAATGACTGGACTAAGGGAAGCTCCAAGGAGACCTAGCAACTAATATCAGTGGGTGTGAGCTAAAAGGACATCACTGGAACAAGCAGCCCAGTCAGAGCAGAGGCTGGGGTGCCTTTCCTGGTGTGGCGCGCACGTGTGTGTGTGTGTGTGTGTGTGTGTGTGTGTGTGTGTGTGTGTGTTGCCAGAGGAAGCCTCTACTTCCTAAGTGGTTCAGAATGCCAGTGTCAGAAAGTGCTAGCCCTGGTAGTCTGGATTAAAAACATGCAGAAATTCCTTCAACACTGTACTGAAAATTAAATTTATACCAAGATAAAATGTTACAACTTTGTCCTTAGGTCTTTATTCATCTACAAGAATTTTTGGTTGCCTTATCAATTTCTATGAAAACAAAAGTATTTACTAGGCTGGCAAACATTTACAGAACAATTGAGAAATTACAATTTTCAGGATGCTGACTCTAAGAATGTTCAGTCTCAGTCTCTTCCAAGCACTATAGAAAAGTTTATGATTTTGTCTTAGTTTCAATTTATTTTTACATTTACACTTTCATGGTTTTTTTTCCCCCTTTTTCTGACTTCGTTCCCAGGTTAGCTGAACATTTCTCTGTACCACAGACCAGATGGGACCCCACACATACTGGATCTGCAAGCAGCCCTGGTCAGAGCTCCCAGACTCTTACCCCATTGTGCCAGCAGGACACGATGTACTGCTTCTGGTCTTCTGTCAGACCTATGACTGCAGCAGCACGGGGTCCACAGCCAACACCAGGTTAGGTCATGGTACTGGCAGGCCAGGAACTGTACCCACTGAGATGATATGACTATTAGATTCTTGTTTCCTAATACTTTACACAGGACTTCCTGTCTGTTTAACAAGGCAGCCAGCTGTAAATATCGTATGGTGGTCTCTTCCAGGTGGGTCAGGGAAAATCCTCTCATCACAGACAGGAGCATCTCACCTTCCCTCTTCTCTGTGACAGTTTATAAAACATAAAAACTATCAACTGCTTTAAAGTTTGATAAAACACCCCAGCAAACAGTCCACATGGATCAACTTCTTGACTACTGAGCCTACCTGCCTTACAGTTTACAGACATCTAGATTTCCCATTTGCTCTTTTCTATGTCAGGGGACTTCAAATGTGAAGCAGTAAGTTACAAGGGAGGCATTGAGAAGAAGGCTTTGCTGCAGGCGGTAAGGCAGGGGACCAGCTGCTTCACAAAGGACTATCAGACCTCAGCTGCTGTAGGTCTTGTCCTTGAGGCTAGTTCCCGTACAGAAGAGTCCCTTCCTATTTTGCACATGGGGTAGATCAGTCTCATGGAGGCTTATTGCAGCTGGTGACTTGGACGAAGCAGTTCACCAAAAGCCCTGATTCTAGCAACTTCCCTATCACCTGCCTGTCCTGTGCTGGAGTCTGAGACCCATGGCCTATCTGGCTCAGTCTCCCCAAAGTATGCCCATCTCCTGGGCAAGAAGAAATTCTCAGAATAGGGAACCCAGGCTCACAATGCTCTTCAGACTGACTTTCAAAGACCACTTAGGTACCAATGCCAGCCATAGTCCTTGGCATTTCCTGAGGCAGTTCCAAGATTTTAGCAGATAAACTATCTTGCTCCCCTGGCTAGACCTCTTTTGTCCCTCTCTTTTACTTCTTGGTGAGCCAACATGTTTCAAGTCTGTATACACACTAGTTTCATTCAAGATGGAATTTGCAATTCAGGTATTTATTCTCCTTGTTTTGGAGTAATTTTGACTAGCGAGACAGTCAGAAAACTACTCATTTTTCCTTCCTTCAGTATTCTTTAGGATTATTTCTATGTCCTTTTTCTTTTTTTGAGTGTTATATGCATGTTCGTGCATGTGGATATGGGTATGTGTGCCACAGCACATGTGTGGAGACTAGAGGACAACTTTGGGTATCAGTCCTCACTTTTCACCTTGCTTGAAGCAGGGTCTTTCGTGTATGCTAGATGGCTGGCAAGCTTCTGGGAAACTTGCCTGCTTCTGCCTCCCCTCTTATATATGCCCACTGGGATCACAGATACCTTCCAGAACATCGGCTTCTGCATGGGTTCTGGGGATCTCCATTCATGTACTCATGCTTGCACAGCAAGCACTGAAACCATCCTTCCAAGGCCCTACATCTTTGATCTAAGACATTGTAGTGAACCTTGTTCATAATTGCCAGGTACCTTACTTTGTCACACACACACACACACACACACACACACACACACACACACACACACACTTGAGGCAACATATCTCCCTTCAGGCTGCATCCTGCAAGTGCTAACAAGTCATGGTATGTTCACTTGTTCAACAAGTATCTAGTCCATATCAGTTTGTCCCAGATATTATTTTAATGGCTGAGGCATGTCAGGGAACAAAACTGATAAAAATTGCCCACCTCTGAAGATTTACATGCCAACTCTGGGTTCTAGGTCCACCCATAAAGCATGTACAAGCACTGTCTCTGGTCCCTTTAAGTATTACAGATTTGGGGGAAGATAAGGAAAGGACCCACACATTTGTTACTGATTTCTAATGCTTGGGCTTTAGAATCTGGTGCAATTTTGTTTTTTGTGGTCTTGGCCACGTTCATTTTTCGTTTGTAAATGCTACTTTGACCATCTATTTTTAAGAACAAATTTCATAATGGCCGGTACACTGGATGAAATCAGCCAATCTTGTGTACAAGTCTTCTATGGCCTTACCTAAATTCCTATTCATCAGTTTCAGTTGTTATGGGTGTGGCTGTCAACTTTCCCCTGTAGTCATTTTATCAAATCTACTTAATGTCCTGTTGGTTGCTCACCTTAGCTTAATAAAGGACTCTAGGCCCAGTATTGCTTTCTGCCTTAAAATCCCCTTTTTGTAGGCCAAGTTTAAAAGCAGGCTAACAAAAAGAGCTAAAGGGAGACCTGAGGAATCACATCCACAGCAGGCAGGAGTACAAAAGGCAGAAATGTGCAGGGCACAGTGGCACACACCTATCGTCCTAGGAGGCTAAGGCAGGAAGGCTGTAGGTTCAAGGCTAGCCAAGTTCCAGATCCTCTGGAACTACACAGCAAAACCTGCCTCCGAAACAAAAACAGCCAGAGGTGGTGGCGCACGCCTTTAATCCCAGCACTCGGGAGGCAGAGGTAGGAGGATGGCCATAGGTTCAAGGCCACCTTGAGACTACATAGTGAATTCCAGGTCAGCCTGGGATAGAGAGAGACCCTACCTCAAAAAAAACAAAAACAAAAACAAAAACAAAAACAAAAACAAAAAAAAGATAAAAACAAAATCAGGGGAGGATGTCAAAATAAAAATAGCTGCTACAATTTGGAGAGTTAAAGGAAAACCATAGCAGCTCTAAGATGCCTGCCTGCCCCACCTTCCTTACAGTTTCTACTTCTTCCTTTATGTCTTTCAGTAGTTAAGCATTCTGCGTTCTTGTCCATGCTTCCATGTATGCCTTGGCTCCAAATCGTTTCTTTGGAAAGTATGGTTTAGGGAGGTGTTCCCATCAAGCAGAGCTGTGCTGGGAGTTCCTACAGGGCCACTAGTAGCACTAAACCATTTTACTTAGTTCTTTTGTGGTGCTGGGGACAGAACCTAGGGCCTCACGCAAGCTAGAAAAGCACTCCACCACCAAGCTTTATCTCCAGACATAGTTTAGTTTTTGTGACTACTTTTGGCACTGGCCTTTCCCCCAGGATTTCTCTGCCAAATAGATGAGGTGGCGCTTAGCCCCATTTCCTCCTGTCCTCAAGGGTCATAAGGGCCTGAGAAGACTCTCCAGCATTTTCTTGGATGCAAGGTGGGGCTTTTCTCGCCCCTTTCCCCAAAAGGTCCTAATAATCCAATGTCAGCTGAATGTGAAGATTCAGGCTCGACAGGCCCTAGCGCACCATTCACAAGCTTTCCCTTACTGGTGCCTGAGGCTCTCCTCAGCTTTACAGTCACTTCTGGTCTGTGAGACTATTTGTCCTCATTAATCTTACATGGCTGTCCCTGGACTAGGAACAACACTGAGCAGAGCCATCCAGGACTGAAGTGTGAGACAGTAAATGCCCCACTGTGGGCATCAGTCAGGTCCCAGACTTCTACCTGCCCACTCCAGACAGCAAGGTTCTCAAGAACCCCGGCATGTGTCTGAGCCATGCCCCTCAGTCATTCACTTCTCCTTGCAGGTCATGAGCAACCAGAGAGAGAGTGCTGCTACCAGAACGGCTCTACACCAAACATGCGGAAGGGGTTCAGAAGTGCTGTGTGACCTGGCATTGACTTTGACATTACACAGCCATTTCTTCTTTCTATGTCTGAGGCAGGATCTCACTAGGCAGCACACACTCCCCAACCTGGTCTCCTAACTCAGCCTCCCAAATGCTGAGATTATGCAAGTGTGCAACTGAGTCTAGCTTAAATTCAAGGAAATGTTTTAAGTCACTGAGTTAAGATTTTCAAATTTGCCCACTCTGAAACACAGGTAAATTCACAAATATTTTGATACGTTACCCAAATACCTTCAATGGGCAATTTCTGCATCAATAAAACGCGAGCTACATGTAAGCGTGCAGTCTCCCAGCGTTTCCATCTGTGTGCTAGTATCCCAACTGCCACAAGGATTCCAAGCTACGTCCTTGTTTGGCTTTTCTTATCTGCGTATCAGATGCACATGGTTGCCTTTCGGGTCTGTTCAGGGGAAACGTTCTCCACTCACCATCCAGTTTCATCTGCTCTGGGCAATAATAGTGAACCACCGCTAAGAGAGCAGCGCCATCACTGCCGTCTCTCATCAAGTCCTCCAACAACGGGAAGTAGGGTGACTGCCTAGAGGAAAGCTGCTCTCGCCGATAGCGGACCTGCAGTTGATAAAAGGAAAACGGTCTCTGCGTGTGAGGTTGCTTCGCCCCGTGTACGGTACAGGTATATTGCTGGAACAAGAATTCACACAAAGCCTACAGCCACACGGAGAACAACTGCAGTCACCTGGATGACATCCTCTGCCCATAGCACGCACGTCAGATCCAGGGACAAGGCTCTGTAGCTACACTGGATGGCAGAGACCCATTGCTAACGCCAACAGGGCCAGTCTAATTCTAAATTGACGCGGGCAGTGGGCACATATGGGAAAGAGGCAGGACGCACATCTACGCTACCATAAGCTGCCACACTACAAACTAATGAGAAACAAGTTAAGTGGTGAGCATCCTGATGCTTGGAAGACCCAAGCTCGTTACTTTCTACATAATCAACATTAACAGGGGCCATTAAGAAAATACAAGAGAGCATATTAATAGATAGTTGGGAGAAATTTTGGAAACCAGGATAGACACAATTTCTCACAGTGCTACCACCAGCCACTACGAAGTGCAAGTGAAGCATGGGGAAAGCACGGCTGCATGGTGCTCAGGAAACAATGAATGGCCAGTGCCTCTGTCCACCCCTGAGCGCAGCACCAGGGCCCCAGCTGTGCCCTCACGGCGGCTGCGAGCTTACTGGAGGGGCTGCTCCACACGGGCACAGGGCCCAGAGAGCTGCAGGTCACTGCTCTTTGCTGTATTGGTACCCCCAGGAAAGCATGCCCACCAGCTACATTTTCTCCAGAGGGGGAAGATAAGTAATAGAAACTAGAGAAGAAAGCCAGTGCCGGCCTACAATGAGAAATACAGGTTTCTGAGAGTTCCCCAGGTGAGACCAACTCAAAGAATCGTCTCAGCAATCTAAAACTGCAGGTTGATATTTCAGTATCTCAGTATGTGGCACAGAATCACCAATCACGATGCTTAATATACTTATAACAAACCCTTTCAGATTCAGCAACAAGGCTTATTTCATGTCAATGGCATGTTCTAACACACTTTAACTTGTTTCTCAAAGCCCATGGCACGTGCTACCACAGGTGACCCGCCATATACTGTACCACACGTGCAAAGTCCTCAGGTTCCAGCATGCAGTGCAGCACAGCATGCGCCAGGCCAGGCTTCCACAGAGACAACAGACAGGGAGTGAGCAGGCATGCAGTAAAGCAAATGGTTTCTTGAGTAAAGATGGATGGCATGGGTAGGTTAACCAGGCTGATAATGAACTACTGGGGCCCAGAGGGCTCGCGTGACTATCTTGCTCACCCATGACTTCAAATCTCTAGCTGAAAAATGTTCAGGTGAGACTGACTCATGATCTGTCAATTTTTACCACTTTTTCTTGTTGGTCTATTTATTGAATCCCAGGGTAGGAGAGCCACAACTTTCCAATAAAGGGAATTTAGGGGTCACATTTCAGTTGCCATAAAGCTCACCTGAAGCCATAGCTTCTGTAGGACAGCTGTGTTTGTTAAGCTCTGGCCTTGGTCACACTCAAGACTTGAGAGGTTAAGAGCCACATAAACACTAATTAAGCATGTTTCCTCAGTGTTCCTGCTAATGCCTCAGGTGAAGGTGGCCTGCCAGGTGGAAGCACGGCAGAGCTTACATGGGCCCTCAGGAGGGAACCCATGAACAACTGGTTAAATAATGAAGCTACAGGGCCCAGACAATCAAAGGCCACACACAAACCCATCTGCAAGAGATCTGTGCCCAAACAGTCACAAGAAAAGGCACCACCCGGTACCAGGCATTTCCTGTAGGGACAGTGACAAACTGGTCCACTTCCACAGGGCCACCAGGTGGAGCACTGCTGGAACTGCAGAACCAAATCCCTGCTTTTAAATTTTCTTTGTGAAAATTAACACATAGCCTATAGAAACCCTGAATCTAAGCTAGCCTGATTCAGACCCTACCTGGAAACATGGGCACGTCCTTACCCACTCTGTGCCGGCACCAGAGGGAGGGCCACAAGGAAGACACAGGAACTGGAAACACCAGCAAGAACAGTCTACCTGCACCTCAACAGGTAGCATCTTCCCAACCTGACAGCCCAACATGCGGGTACTAAGGGAAGGTCATGGAGGTTCACCCTCAGGCAAAGTAACAGTAGAAAGAACAAGGCATTGGGGGGGGGGGGCTACGGGCCACTAGGTCACCAGCAGTCCTGGTGTCTCCTAGAGTGTCCTATCAGCTGTGCTACACTGGTCACTTACAGAAATCACTAGGAATCTGGGCAAAAAGGAACACAGCATTCCAAAGGCTACATTACAAAGCCCCTTAAGTGTGGCCAGCATAGCTCATGCTAGAGAAAGTGTAACAAAATCCCCAGGTAGACATTTAAACAAACAACAACAACAAATAAAAAAGTCTTGGGTGCAAGCAATTTTATGGAAGCGCATGATGGCAACAGAATGGCTCTGCAGGTGGCGGCTGGTGGCCTGGGTCACTTACGGGCACTAACTTCCAATACCACTTGGAGGGAGACTGCTCGGGAAGCGGGAAGGAAGGTGGAGAGGAACATCAGCACAGCAGGTCCAGGGGTGGCGTGACACACGCTCACATGCCAGAGGTGGGGACGGCCTCTGGTCAGCAATGGCTTTCCAGTGAGCGTGACCACCACATAATTACAAGATTCGATTGGAAGGTGACCCCATCCCCTCCACAATTCCAACCTTCATGGTAGCAAAGAATAGTTCTGAACTCAGCAAAGTCGGGACCGAGGCTGGAAGTATACTCCGACTTGCCCACTTGTTAAATGCCCAGGCTTGTTAAAAGAGAAAATGAGCCAGGAAAGGCCAAAGACTGACAGTGGAACACGCCCCATCTACACCCTTCCCAAGACGCACACTTTCCACTGGCTCCTGCACTAGGCTTCAGGCACGCACCGGCCCTACTGCCCCTCACAGGCCAGTTCAGGGATCCTCACGACCATCAGCACTAGGAATCTTCTGCTCGCGTCCTGACTTTCACAAGCTCACTCTCTGCTCGGGCTATATTTATACTGTCGGAACATCTCTCAGCCCCTCCAGTTCAACACACCACAATCCCTTCTGGGGGGATGGAAAACAGGCTGCCCATGATCACGCCTCACTTAAGCAGCAAGAATCATCTAGTAGAACCCAAAGAGCTGACTTTAAGAAGCTGGCTTTGTTTTTGGTGAACAAAAATATAGAATGAGCAATAGTAAGATACCCTTCTTTAAAACTATGGATAGTATTAGCTCAGGGCACTCCAGAGAAATTAAATGTACTCTTTACCTTTTGCTGAGCTGGACTTTCCAGTAATTGTTGTTTTAATTTAACTTCTTTCTCTGTTATCTCTCTCATTTTAAGGTTTACCTGAAGTAAAAGAAATATGCATTAAGGATATTGCTCACCCATGTCAGCCCCACCCCCCCATTTGCACTTCACCAGGAGAACCGCCCCCACCTCACCAGCTATAAACTCCAGCTCTGAGATAGAGGTGTCATCAGGCCAGCTACATAGATGCAGAAATAAGGGGAGTCTGTGTCATGGATGACAGACAGCCTGACTGTCAGAAAGCCAGCATGTCTCGCGAATGCCACTGCAAAGCTCCTTCCTCACAGTACAGCAGAATCACAAAAGACCAGCAACAGCCATTTGCCAGAGGACCCCTATGCACAAGGCACACATTTTGCCAATGCCATCAACAAGTACATATACAGCAGTCACTAAAGAACCTACATTGTCTTGGGCCATACCTCCCCTGACACAAAATAAAGTTATAAAACCTGAGCTGCACACCCTTTAAAAATTGGAAATTTAAGTAAGGTGTGGTGGTGCATGCCTTTATAATCCCAGAACTCAGGAGGCAGAGGTAGGAGGATTGCTGTGAGTTTGAAGCCAACCTGGGACTACAGAATGAGTTCCAGGTCAACCTGGACTAGAATGAGACCTTGAAATAACCAACAATAAACTTGGAAATGTAAGTATCCTTTCCTGAAATTAGTAATTCAAGACAATATTAAAATTATATAATTTTAATTTTATAATTATAAAATTTATAAATAGGTAAAAATACTTATCAGTCCTCACAGATCTATGGTCAGAGTTATAGACAGGTAAAAGGGCACATGACTGAATGGTTTGTCATGAAACAGAAATATATTATGTGAACTCGCATCAAGAAGGCAGAAAATTTCCATTCAAAGCTAAGGTAGGGCTGGAAAGATGGCTTAGCGGTTAAGGGGATTGCCTGCAAAACCTAAGGACCCAGGTTTGATTCCCCCGTACCCACATAAGCCAGATGCACAAAGTGGTACATGCGTCTGGAGTTCATTTGCAGTGGCTGGAGGTCCTGGTACACCTATTCTATCTGCCTCTTCCTCTCTCTCTGTTCCTTACCCCCTTAAATAAATATTTTTTGAAAGCTAATGGGGGCTGTGGAGATGGCTCAGTAGGTAAATGCATGAAGACCTGAGTTTGATCCCTTTACATGCCTGTAACCAACAAGGAGAGAGGGCAGAGACAGGAGTGATCAGTGGAACTTCTTGACCAGGCAGTCTAACAAAAAAATAAAAATAAAAATAAAAATAAATAAATAAGTAAATGGAGCCACGCATGGTGGTACATGCCTTTAATCCCAGCACTCAGGTGGCAGAAGTAGGAGGATCACTGTGAGTTCAAGGCCACCCTGATACACAGTGAATTCCAGGTCAGCCTGAGCTAGAGTGAGACCTTACCTCAGAGGAAAAAAGGGGGGGGGGGATTTCCAGCTTCAGTACACAACATACACACCAAAATAACCCCTTAGATAATGAAAATACCAATATAAATAAAATCCAGTGAATTAGAAAATAGAAAAGAGGTAATAAATCCACAACCAAGTTTTGTGAGCAGGTAAAAGAGTACTTAGGAAACCAAATCCAAAGAAAAAATACAACCTGAAGCAAGTCTTATCTTTGAAAGAAAGTAAAGCCATCATATGAAAAGGTACCACACAAAATTCTATCACCTAAAATGTAAATTAATTTCAAATTTTGGGGCTGGAGAGACACTACCTACACAAGACCATCATAATAGGAGGAAAAGATGATGACATCAAAATAAAAGAGAGAAGCCAGGTGTGGTGGCACACACCTTTAATCCCAGCACTCGGGAGGCAGAGGTAGGAGGATCACTGTGAGTTCGAGGCCAGCCTGAGACTACATAGAGAATTCCAGGTCAGCCTGGGCTAGAGTGAGACCCTACCTTGAAAAACCAAAACTAAACTAAAATAAAATAAAAGAGACTGATTGAGAAGGAGAAGGGATATAATGGAGAGTGGAGTTGCGAAGGGGAAAGTGAGGGGAGGGAGGGAAATTACCATGGGATACTGTTTGCAATCATGGAAGTTGTCAAAAAAATAATAAAGGGTGTTTTTATTCTTTCCCTTTTTTATTGACAACTTCCACAAATATAAATAATTTATTTATCTGAGAGAGAGAGGCAGATAAAGAGAGAATTCTCTGTGTACGTGTGTCTCTAATAAATAAATAAAAGTATAAACTTTAGGGCTGGAGAGATGGCTTAGCAGTTAAGCGCTTGCCTATGTAGCCTAAGGACCCCAGTTCGAGGCTCGATTTCCCAGGACCCACGTTAGCCAGATGCACAAGGGGGCGCACGCGTCTGAAGTTCGTTTGCAGTGGCTAGAAGCCCTGGCGCGCCCACACTCCTCTCTCTCTCTCTGCCTCTTTCTCTCTCTCTTTCTATCACTCTCAAATAAATAAATAAACAAAAAAATTAAAAAGTATATATAAACTTTAAAAAGAGAGAGAGAATGGGCATGTCAGGGCCTCTAGCCACCGCAAATGAACTCCAGATGTATGTGCCATCTTATGCTTACATGGGTACTGGGGAATTGAACCTGGGTCCTTAGGCTTCTCAGGCAAGCACCTTAACTGATAAGCCATCTCTCTAGCCCCTGATATCATCATTTTTTCCTCTTTGTGCAGGTAGCTTCAGCCACTGTGAAGTCAAATATCAAGGACACTTTGTGTCTGGAAGACAGCATTGTAAGCACTCCTCCCCTTTCTCTGGCTCTTATATTCTTTCTACCATCTCTTCTGCAATGGTCCCTGAGCCTTGGAGGGTGTGATAGAGATGTCTCCTTTAGTGCTAAACACTGCACAGGCATTTCTCAGTATTTTGGTAGGTTTTGAGTCACTCTAGCAGTCACTACCAGGATGGCTATTTTAAAGAAAAATATAAATTATTTTGTTAAAAATTTAGGGCTAAAGAGATGGCTCAGCACTTAAACGAGCTTGCCAGCAAAGCCTGATGGCCCAGGTTCAGTACCCATGTAAAGCCAGATGTACAAAGTGGCATCTGGAGTTTGTTCACGATGGCTAAAGGCCCTGGCATACTCGTTCTTTCCCTCATTCCCTCTCTGTCCCCCTTTCTCTCTCTGTGCTTGCAAATAAAGGCAACTAAAAAATCTAGGAAGGGCCGGGCGTGGTGACGCACACCTTTAATCCCAGCACTCGGGAGGCAGAGGTAGGAGGATTGCCGTGAGTTCAAGGCCACCCTGAGACTCCATAGTGAATTCCAGGTCAGCCTGCACTAGAGTGAGACCCTACCTTGAAAAACTAAAAAAAAAAAAAAAAAAAAAAAAAAATCAAGGAAGGATTAGGAGGGGGGTATATGTACATATGCGTAAACACATGAAGGTCAAAGGACAACCTTGGGGTGTTGAACCTCACCTTCCATCCTTCCATCTTGTTTTTGACTGGGTCTCTCTTGTTTGCTGCTGCAAATGATACCAGACAAGCTGGCCTCCGAGCCTTGGTTTTCCCTTCCACCTGCCTCCCATTGTCATAGGTGTGTCAGTTAGCTTAATATAGGTTGAGGATCTGAACTCCAGTCCCAGGCTTGCAGAGCAAGTAGTTTTACCTACTAAGCAATCTCTCTAGCCTGCAAACCAAACACCTCAAACCCATCCAATCACATGGGCAAGAAAACAAAGGGCTCTAGACTCCAACATGCAGGGCAAGGTAAAAAGCCCAAAGTGGAGGTCCGAGAAGCAGAGCAAGGCCAAGGGTGGGAGGAAGACCTGAGAAGCCACCGTTTTCCAAGTGGAGATGGGGCCATCACAGTCAGTACTGAATTCTACAAAACACAGTTGGGGCAAGAACTGTCAGCCCAGTCCTGCCTCACCAAGAAGCCCTGGAAGCAGGGGATGGGTCCACATCTTCACCCAAAGAGAAAGACTGTCACCCAGGGGTCTATACCCAGCTGTGGTGCCTCTGAAAAGAACACCACCAGTCTTTTCCAGAAAAGCCAAAGCTAAGTAAGTGCATGACCATCCAAACAACCTGTTTATTAAAAAGCTACAAGGAGCTACCGTGTAGGAGAAAAGGACATAGCTGGAAATGTGGGTGTCCAGTCAATTCTCCAAATGGGGAACAGGGACCCTTAGAAACTTGAGACATTGGCAGGAACTACACAAGAGCAAAACCAAGCCAGGTTTGGTGGTGCACGCTGATTACTCCAGCACTTGGGAGTCTGAGGCAGTGAGTTCCAAGCTAGCCTTGGATATCTAGCAAAACCTGAGAAGCCAGCACTCAGGAGGAAGAAGTAGGAGGATCACCGTGAGTTTAGGCCAACTTGGGACTACAGAGTGTGTGCCACGTCAACCTGGCCTAGAGTAAGACACCACCTCAAAATAAAAAATTTCTCTTTCACTCTTTCTCTCAAATAAACAAATAAAAACAAAAATATTAGCTGGGCATGGTGGCACACGCCTTTAATCCCAGCACTTGGGAAGCAGAGGTAGGATTGCAGTGAGTTTGAGGCCACCTTTGAGACTACATAGTGAATTCCAGGTCAGCCTAGGCTAGAGCAAGACCCTACCTCGAAAAACCTATATATATATATCCGTGAAGGAAAGAAAGGAGGGGTGGAGGAGGGGTGGGGAAAAGGGGCTATGCCCCTGGAATACCAAGGAGCCCTGTGCCTTTCTGAAGTGCAGACAGACACCTGCACTGACAGTACAGGGTCTTGGAGGTGAACTGCTGGCCTTCACACAACTAGGGTGTTGGCACCGGAAGGCACTTGCCAGCACCAGCCTCCGCAGCAACAATCAACACAGGTGCAAAATAATACAACATAAACAAATGACTGACTGTTGGAAGAAGAAAGAACGTATCTGGGTGGAGCTGCCACAAAATGAATGGAGACAGTAACATCAAGACCCCAGGGGAAAAGATGTGCCTCCTGCTACCATGGAATATATCGCTGTGAAGGCAGCGGCCCATGACAACCTAACAATGCAGAGCATAACCCCGCAGCAATCCCTAAGAAACACTGGAGAACCACAAATACCCAAACTAAGAAAGAAAAGAAGGAAAGTGAAGACAATCAGACCTCAGACAAGATGTGGCAAAACTGAGCCACAGTACAGCTGCACTTATGTCAACTGTCCTGAACTCTCCAACAAGGCAGGCCCCTCTGATGAGTGAGTATACAAGTGAGGAAGGCCAACTACACAGCGTGCACAAGAAACCATTCAGGACAAGAAGAAGGGGAGAGACAGGGCAGACCAACACTACTGGCAAGAGAGCTGGAGAAGCCACTTAGTTCAAGGGCGCTGGGGACGAGGGTTACCCGTTGCTGACAGATGCTGCTTAATGACAAAGGGTTAATTCATCAAAATATCAAATCCCTGAAACAAACTCTGAAAATACTCAGAGCACAGCTGACATAACTGAAGCATGAAACAGACAATGCCACAGCTGGAGGAGGCACCACACTCTTGTCCTCTCAGAGGACCAACAGCTGGAACAGAAGACAGAGCCAAAAGGCTGCAGTGGATGCAAGTGCCACCAGCCACCAGTGGGACTTGGTCACCTCAGGATTCCAAGCACACAGCTCTCTCTCTAACCACAGAACTAAGCTAGAAAACAAAACACAAAAATATACCTGGAATGAAACCCCTGCCAAATCGTCAAAAACCAAACAAAATCCTTCCTAGACAATCCACTGATAAAACAGGAATCTACCAGTGAAAATACATTAAAAGAATGATGAGGGCTAGAGAGGTGGTTTAGCGGTTAAGGTGTATGCCTGTGAAGCCTAAGACTCAGGTTCAATTCTCCAGGGCCCACATAAGCCAGATGCATGTGATGGCACATGTGTTTGTTTTCAGTGGCTGGAGGGCCTGGTGTGCTCATTCTCACTCCCTGTCTCTCTCTCTCTCTCTCTCAAATAAATAAATAAAATTAAAAAAAAGGAATTATGAAAAGTTCAACACACTAAGATGTAGGAGGCAAAGCAAAAACACAATAAACAAAAAAAATTTAAATATTTTATTTTTATTTATTTATTTGAGAAAGAGGGACAGAGATCTGAGAATGGGCAAGCCAGGGCATCCAGCCACTGCAAACGAACTCCAGACCTGGTGGGGGGGGGGGGGTACAGTTAGGGTGACTGGAACCCTGAAGATAAAAAGGACAGGAAAGTTGTTTTTTTGTTTTTCTCTTGTCTAGTTCCAAAGAACTATTTTTCTACAAACAGTCAGGACCCCTCCTGGGAGGGAGGTTTTTTATAGGAATTAAATACTGTGGTTGGTCAACTTCAGCTAATCTCTTTCCGAGACAGCTCCTAGCTCAAACCAACCAGCTGGCCCTCTGGCTCACCTGGGCCAAAAGACAGCCCACCACCTAAGGTTGTAAATACCTTTGCAAAGGGAGGACAGGCTCTCTTGCTCTTGGGAACTTTTAGCTGTGGGTGAGTTTCTCCCTCTGCTGGGCCTGGGCTGGCCAGTAGGGGCTTAGCCTAGGCCCTAGCCCAGGCCAAGCCCGGAAGACCTCCCCTAACCTTTACAATCCGCATGGGTTCTTTATTCCCTCCAGCTCCCACATGACAGGAGCTCCTTGAACTTCCTTTTCTCTTTTCTTTCCACACTTTTCTCCCCAGATCAGCATTTGGTCACATGGACTCCTGAGCCACATGTGGCCCACATGGGCTTTTGGGTTCCATGTGGTGTACTTCTCTTCTCCCTACTTTATTTCCCCTTACCTCCGAGCCTTCCCCCTTCTGCACTCCTTTGTAAAATCTAAATTAAACATGGTATTTTAAAAATCATCCTCTTAGATCTGAAATTGCCAATTCTTTCATTAGTTTGCAGATATGAACTCAGGGCTTGTGGCTTCAGAAAGCACCCCAGAACCCCAATTTCCCCATTATAGACCCATGTGCCACCTTGTGCATCTGGTTTACATGGGTCCTGGGGAATCGAACCTGGGTCCTTTGGCTACATAGGCAAGCGCCTTAACCACTAAGCCATCTCTCCAGCCCAAGAAACAAAATATGAAATTTTGAAACCTAGCAATTTATGACAGAGAGCATGAAATTATATCTCCTACAACTAGAAGATTGAGGGCTTTTCTGTTTGCTTTTTTCAAGGTAGGATCTCACTCTAGTCCAGGCTTACCTGGAATTCACTACGTAGTCTCAAGGAGGCCTTGAGCCTTGAACTCATGGTGACCTTCCTACCCCAGCCTCCCAAGTGCTGCGATTAACGGCATGTGCCAACAAGTTCGGCTTTGTTTTTTGTTTTACAGTGCTGGGGATTGAACTGACAGTCTCATGCACACGTGGCAAACATTCTGCCACTGTGATACATGCCCAGGCCCTAAAGGAGAGGTTTTGTATGCTCTCATCACAAAAAAGATGAATGAATAAAATAAATATGCTGACTGCCGTGATTTGACATTATGTAGTACATACATATATGGAAACTTCACACTGTGTTCCACAAATATGTTCAATTACCATGTGCCAATAACAAAATTTAAGAACTGGACATGGTGGTTCATGCTTGTAATCCCAGCACTCAGGAGGCTAAGGCAGGAGAAATACTGTGAGTTCAAGGCTAACTTGGGCTTAGAGCAAGATCCTGCAAATAATAAATAGAAAAAGAGAGCAAATTGAATTAAAAATAAATAGAAAAACTAAAAGCAAAAGGAGAAAGTAGAGATTAAACAGCAGGAAAACAAAAACAAGAAGCAGGTATTTGAAGATTACTAGGAAAGCTAAAAAGCTGACAACAAGGAAAGAAGAAAAGATATTATCAGTGTCCAGAAACAACAGGATCTCACTATAGACATCAAAGAATTTAAAAAAATGAACTTTCGGGCTGGAGAGATGGCTTAGCGGTTAAGGCATTTGCCTGCAAAGCCAAAGAATCCTGGTTCAATTCTCTAAGACCCACGTAAGCCAGGTGCAGAAGGGGGTGCATGCATCTGGAGTTCCTTTGCAGTGGCTGTAGGCCCTGGCACATCCATTTTCTCTCTCTACCTCTTTCTCAAATAAATAGATACAATATATTTTTTTAAAAATCTGTTTTTCTTTAAAAAAAAAAAAAAAAAAAAGAAGAAGAGCTTTAGCCAGGCGTGGTGGCACATACCTTTAATCCCAGCACTTGGGAGGCAGAGGTAGGAGGATCACCATGAGTTCAAGGCCACACTGAGACTACATAGTGAATTCCAGGTCAGCCTGAGCTAGAGTGAGACTCTACCTCAACGAACCCCCCCCCAAAAAGAACTTTATGTCAATATTTTCAACCACCTACAATTGATGAGCTACTTAAAAGCCACAAATTGCCAAAGCTGAAACAAAACTAAACAAAAAATCCAAATAGCTTCAAATATATAAAGAAGTTAAATTTCCAATAGAACTTCCTTTCCCTTCATAGCTCCAAGCCCAGAAAGCAATACAGGCAAGTTCTACCAAAGATCTAAGGATGAAATAAAACCATTCGCAAACTACTGCACAGAACAGAGAAAGGAAGACTTCTGAGCTCTTCTTCTGAGGCCTGCACCACCAAAACAAGACAAATTCATTACAAGAAAAAAAAATGTAGACCAGTATCTGTCAGCAACACTAACGTAAAAATCACTGACACACTAAGCATGGGGCTTGTGTCTGTAACCCCCGCACTGAGGAGGCTTATAGGCTTATACAGAAAGACTGCTGCCACATTTGAGGCAAGCCTGGACTACAGCATGAGACCCCAATATTTTTAAATTAAATATATATAAAATCATCAATCCATCAACAACTCCAGCCTATAAATCTATGCAAGAGCAATACTCACACCACTCATGGGTGTTGGCCCTGAAGGCCAGGTCAGCATTCCAAACACGTTCAGCTCTACAGACACGGAAAAAGAAATTGACAGCATTCAATATATACTCATAAAAAAATTACCCAGACTTCCAGTTAAGATGGCAGCATAGGAACCACGCCAAAGTACCCTAGGGGAGAAAAAGCCAAACAACAAAACCCCAGCAAAATATACTCTTCTACTAAAAAGTGAGGTGTATAAGAAATTACCAATGGCAGCAGAGAAGTAGGAGAGATCCAGAGCGCCTAGAGCCCACATAGGCAGGCAGAAGCGGCTTCAGCAGCAGCAGCACCAGGTCCACATGGCCACAGCCGCCAGCCCGGCCTGAGCTGCAGGAAAAGCCAGGTAAGGGGATTCTCCAGTCACACCAGCCTGCCCACAAACTCAAAATATGTGAAGGGTGGATGGCAGGGAAGGACGGGGGAGTGGCTAATGAGGAAGAGGATCACTTGGACCAGCAGGAAAATTAGAGCCACCAACCACAGCCTTCTCTCCCCCACCACAAGCACCAAGGAACATCAGAGACCTGGGGAAGGGAGCTCACCTACACAGCACCCAGCACCCGGCACAGGTGACCAGAGCACTGATCCAGCGACCCAGCCAGCCTATCTGAGCCCACAGTGCAGCAAAGAGGGACCCAAGCGGGAGCGCAGCATAACTGAGATCAAAACAATCCCAAAAGGTAACTGGGATTACACCAGGTCAGTACCCGTGAAATAAGCCTGGTATATAGGCTTGAATCAGAAGTGCTATTGTACCTCCCATGTCAGGATAAGTTACATGTTAAATCTGATGGATGGTCAGATTTGCCATTCTTATTTTTTAAGTGTTTCTTTGTTATTTATTTACTTATTTATTTATTTATTTATTTGAGAGTGACAACCAGACAGAGAGAAGCAGAGAGGCAGAAAGAGAATGGGCACGCCAGGGCCTCCAGCCACTGCAAACGAACTCCAGGTGAGTGTGCCACCTTGTGCATCTAGCTAACGTGGGTCCTGGGGAGTCGAACCTCGAACCTGGGTCCTTAGGCTTCACAGGAAAGTGTTTAACCACTAAGGCATCTCTCCAGCCCTGGATTTGCCATTCTTAAATAAGCTATATCTGGGGCTTGTAATTTGTTGCTTCCTGATTTATAGTGCCTTTGTTTCCTCTTCTGTTGTTCAGTAGGGAAGGGATTCACTTGGCCACAAGATGACTGGGAACCCTCAACAGACCAGAAATCTTAGCCTCCTAGTTAACAGGGTTAAGGGTGTGGGGCAACACACACCCAAACGGACTGTGACTTTGTTAGACAATGTGGTTGTCATAATACCTATGCCTGCATAAATATTCTGCCATATTTTTCATCGAATGTGTATATTATTTAGTTAAATTTTAGAATCTGCCTGTATTTTGCTCCATTCAGCCTATGTGAATACTCTCATAACAGGCAAACCCAACACCTAGGGTCACTTTTGTAGATACTCTGAGAGCCTTAAGAGCCACACCTAGCACCTTAAGCTCCTACCCTGAAGATATATAGCATCAGATTGATTGATACATCCAATAATACTGCAGCTAATTAGAAAATTCAAGCATTAAATTAATCCAAGATGCAAAAATATATACATTATAACACAAGAAACATAAAAAATCAAGACAATATAAATCCACCAAAAAGTATTAATGTATCAGAAATGACCTCCAGTGAGAACGAATTAGAGGAAATGCCTGAGAAAGATTTCAAAAGAATGATTACAAATATGTTCAAAGAAATCAGGGAGGAAATCAAAGGAATCAAAGAAGACACAGGAAACCAATTTCAAGAAATAAAGAGGTCAATACAAGACATAAATAAGGAAATGGAAATAATAAAGAAAAACCAGTCAGAAATACTAGCAATGAAGAACAGTCAATGAAATAAAAAGCTCTGTAGAAAATCTCATCAGTAGAATGGATGAAGGAGAGGACAGAATATCTAAACTAGAAGACCAGGTGGCAGATCTAATACAGTCCAACAAAGAGAAAGACAAACGGATAGGAAGGTATGAATGGGAATTTCAAGATATTCAGGACACTATGAAAAGATCTAAAATAAGAATTCAGGGTATAGTAGAAGGAGAAGAATTTCACTCCAAAAGCATAGTAGGCATCTTCAACAAAATCACAGAAGAAAACTTCCCCCAAATTGGGAAAGAGATGCCAGAGCAGATATAGGAATCCTTTAGAATACCAAACAGACAAAACCTGGAAAGAACCTCTCCTCGCCATATTATAATTAAACTACCAAACATACAAACCAAAGAAAATATAATCAAAACAGTTAGAAAAAAAACTCAAGTTACATACAAAGGCAAGCCCATCAGGATCACAGCAGATTACTCAACACAAACTTTAAAAGCCAGAAGGACTTGGAGTGATGTATCCCAAGTTCTGAAGGATAACAACTGTCAACCAAGGTTACTTTATCCTGCAAAGCTATCCATTCAAATAGACGGAGAAATAAGGACATTCCACAACAAAAGCAGGCTAAAGGAATATTTGAAGACAAAACCAGCTCTACAGAAAATACTTGAAAGGATGCTACATGCTTAAGAGAAAGAAAAACACACACATAAGGAACCTGGAAAAAACAAATTGTACTCAAATACTAGTTAATACAAGAGGCAAAGGTAAAACCAGAAAAACCACAAAATAAGAAAAATGGCAAAAATAAATACACACCTTTCAATACTAATTCTTAATATCAATGGCCTCCATGTCCCAACCAAAAGACATGGGTTTGAAGACTGGGTTAAAAAGCAGGATCCTTCACTTTGTTGCCTCCAAGAAACTCGCCTTTCTACAAAGGATGGGCACTATCTTAGGGTGAAAGGGTGGAAAATGGTGTTTCAAGCAAATGGGCCTAGAAAACAAGCAGGGGTTGCTATCCTAGTATCTGACAAAGTAGACTTCAGTCCAACGTTAGTTAAGAAAGATAAGGAAGGTCATTTTATATTGATTAAAGGCACACTCCAACAGGAGGACATTACAATCCTAAACATATATGCCCCTAACACGGGGGCGCCCAACTTCATCAAACAAATACTATCAGAACTAAGGTCACAGATAACAACAGACAGTTGTGGTGGGTGACTTCAACACCCCACTCTCATCAACTGACAGGTCATCACAGCAAAAAAAATAAACAGAGAGGCATTTGGATTAAATGAGGTCATAGAACAAATTGACCTAACAGATATATACCGGACATTTCTCCCAATGCTGCAGAATACACATTCTTTCAGCAGCACATGGAACATTCTCTAAAATAGACCATATATTAAGACACAAAGCAAATCTTAACAAATACAGGAAAACTGAAATAATTCCTTGTATTCTACCTCATCATAAAGGGATCAAACTACAAATCAATAGCAAAAGCTATAGAGAATACACAAAATCATGGAAAGTAAACAATACACTACTAAATGATAAATGGGTCAATGAAGAAATCAAGAAGGAAATCAAAAAATTCAGAGTCAAATGATAATGAGAACACAACATACCAAAACCTTTGGGACACAATGAAATCAGTCCTAAGAGGGAATTTATAGCTATAAGTGCCTATATTAAGAAATTAGAAAGGTCGCAAGTAAACAACTTAATGCTTCACCTTAAAGCCTTGGGAAAAGAAGAACAAGGCAAGCCGAAAATCAGTACATAGGAAGAAATAATAAAGATTAGGGCAGAAATTAATGAAAAAGAAACAAAAAAAAAAAATCCAAAGAATCAATGAAACAAAGAGTTGGTTCTTTGAAAGGATAAACAAGATTGATAAACCCTTAGTAAATCTGACCAAAAGAAAGGGAGAAGAGATACAAATTAATAAAATTAGAGATGAAAAAGGCAACATCACAACAGATACCAGAGAAATTCAAAAAATCATAGGGACATACTATAAGAACATATGTTCCACTAAGTCTGAAAATCTGAAAGAAATACATGATTTCCTTGACTTATATGACCTACCTAAATTAAATCAAGGTGAAACTAACCACTTAAATAGACCTATAACAAGCATGGAGATCCAAGCAGTTATCAAAAAAATCCCAACTAAAAAAAGTCCAGGCCCAGATGGATTCACTGCTGAATTTTACCAGACCTTCAGGGAAGAACTAACACCATTGCTTCTTAAGCTTTTCCATAAAATAGAAAAAGAAGGAATCCTACCAAACTCCTTCTACAAAGCCAGCATCACCCTGATACCAAAACCAGGCAAAGATAGAACAAAAAAAGAAAATTACAGACCAATCTCCCTCATGATCATAGATGCAAAAATTCTCAACAAAATATTGTCAAACAGAGCACAAGAATGTATCTGAAATATCATTCACCCTGACCAAGTAGGCTTCATCCCAGAGATGCAGGGATGGTTCAACATACGCAAATCGATAAATGCAATACATTATATAAATGGACTGAAAGACAAAAATCACAAGATCATCTTATTAGATGCAGACAAAGCATGTGACAAAATCCAACATCCCTTCATGATAAAAGTCCTACAGAGACTGGGAATAGAAGGAACATACCTCAATATAATAAAGGCTATTTATGACAAGCCTACAGCCAACATATTACTAAATGGAGAAAAACTGGAAGCTTTTCCACTAAAATCAGGAACAAGATAAGGGTGTCCACTATCCCCACTTTTATTTAATATGGTACTGGAAGTCTTAGCCATAGCAATAAGGCAAGAGACACACATAAAAGTTAAGATTCAAATTGGAAAGGAAGAGGTCAAGTTATCATTATTTGCAGATGACATGATTCTGTACATAAAAGACCCTAAAGACTCTTATCAGCAAACTGTTAGAGCTGATAAACACCTATAGACATGTAGCAAGATACAAAATAAATACACAGAAATCAGTAGCCTTCCTATATGCTAACAACAAACACAGAGGATGAAATCAGAGAATCACTACCATTCACAATTGCATCAAAAAATAAATAAATAAACTACCTTGGAACAAACCTAACAAAGGAAATGAAGTATCTCCACAATGCAAACTTTAAAACACTCAAGTGAGAAATTGCAGAAGACACTAGAAAATGGAAAAACATTCCTTGTTCTTGGATTGGAAGAATCAATATTGTGAAAATGGCCATCTTACCAAAAGCAACCTAACACATTTAATGCAATCCCCATCAAAATTCCAATAGCATTCTTCACGCAAATAGAAAACACAATCCAAAAACTCATTTGGAAGCACAAAAAAATCTCAAATATCTAAAACAAACAAAAATAATGCCGGTGGTACCACCATACCTGATTTTAACCTATACTACAGAGCCATAGTAACAAAACAGCATGGTACTGGCACAAAAGCAGACATGTAGATCAATGGAACAGAATAGAGGACCCAGATGTAAGTCCAGGTAGCTATAGCCACCTGATATTTGACAAAATTGTCAAAAACACTCACTGGACACAGTCTCTTCAGCAAATTGTGCTGGGAAAACTGGATATGTATCTATAGAAGGATGAAAATAGATCCTTATCTCTCTCCATGCACAAGAATTAAATCCAAATGGATCAAAGACCTCAATATCAGACCTGAAACTCTGGAACTGCTAGAGGAAAAAGTAGGGGAAACCCTTCAACATATTGGTCTTGGCAAAGACTTTCTGAATATAACCCCACTTGCTCAGAAAATAAAACCACAGATTAAACGCTGGGACCTCATGAAATTACAAAGCTTTGGTACGGCAAAGGACACTGTGAATAGAGCAAAGAGGCAACCTACAGAATGGGAGAAAATCTTTGTCAGCTATATATCTGATAGAGGATTAATATCTAGGATATACTAAGAACTCACAAAATTAAATAATAAGAAATCAAACAACCCAATTAAAAATGGGCTATGGAACTAAATACAGAGTTCTCAAAAGAAGAAATACAGATGGTATATAAACATCTAAAAAAATGTTCTACATCCCTAGTCATCAGGGAAATGCAGATTAAAACTGCACTGAGATTTCATCTCACTCCTGTCAGATTGGCTACCATCATGAAAACAAATGCTCGTGGGGATACGGAAAAAGAAGAACCCTTCTACACTGTTGGTGGGAATGCAATCTGGTGCAGCCATTGTGGAAATGAGTGTGGAGGTTCCTGAGACAGCTAAAAATAGATCTACCATATGACCCAGCTATAGCACTCCTAGGCAAATATCCTAAGGACTCGTCTCACTACCTTAGAGATACTTGCTCAACCACGTTTATTGCCGCTCTTATTCACAATAGCTGGGAAATGGAACCAGCCTAGATGTCCCTCAACCTATGAGTGGATAATGATGATGTGGCACATTTACACAATGGAGTTCTACTCAGCAGTAAAGAAAAATGAAGTTATGAAATTTGCAGGAAAATGGATGGATCTGGAAAGGATTATACTAAGTGAGGTAACCCAGGCCCAGAAAGCCAAGCGCCGCATGTTCTCTCTCATATGTGGATCCTAGCTACAGATGATTGGACTTTTGTGTGAGTAGCAAGATAACTCAGTAGTAGAGGCAGGTAAGCTAGAAAAGAGATATAAAGATATAAAGGGAATAGAAAGGAAGGGAGAGAGGGACTTAATAGGATGGTATTGTGTATATGTAAGTAGAAGAACAGATTAATGGGGTGAAAAAGCCTAAGTGAGGTCAGGGGAAGACAGTGAGTAAAGGAAAGATGGAGGGAGGCTAATCAAAACCTAAGAGGAGCCAGGCGTGGTGGCACACACCTTTAATAGTAGCACTTGGGAGGCAGAGGTAGGTGGATCACCATGAGTTCGAGGCCACCCTGAGACTACATAGTGAGTTCCAGGTCAGCCTGGACTACAGTGAGACCATACCTCGAAAAACAAAAACAAACAAAACAAAACAAAACAAAACAAAAACCTAAGAGGATATAAATAAATCATATGGACACCTACTTTTTTGGACAATGGAATACACAGGAGCCATAGATTGTTACTAGAAAATTTTCAGTGCCAGGGATGGGATACCTTCCAGTGAGTTGTTGGCCAGGGAGGTCCCTGATGCCCCCAAAACATTACAGGCCATTGCCGAGACCATTGGTTTCCCACCAGGAATAGATGGTAAGACCCTAATGCTGAAGACTCCACATATTTGGGCTACAAGATCACTGAGAAATCCTGCTGGAACTGAACTGAATACCTCCTCCATGTAGACCAGCTGACAGAAAGCTGGAAAAAGCCACACTGCATGAAGCTCAATGGGAGAGACAGAAATCACCAGTGAAGATATTCCACAGGGGACACTGCAAGCCTTATATTTGGCCAAACAGGCCAAATGAGCCAACAGGTGCAATAGTGGCATGCCTGTTTGGGGGAAACCAACTTCCCTCTAGTTTGACTGGAGGCCCGCTCCATGGGAGGGAATACATCCCTGATACTGAAACCCTACAACAGGGATAGTCATGAGCCCTAGGGGTGTAACATCTGCTGCTGTCTGGCTAAATGTATATACTATGCTCATCAAACTGCCCAGTAAGCACTTCTGTTAATGTTCATACCCATATATTAATGCTACTCTCACTTTTTCATTAGAGAACTTTCTCTTTTCAGATGGCGGTGGCCTAGGAATGACTCAGAAGACAGAAGACATCACAGTGCTGAGAAAAGTGACAGAGGAGTGCTCAGCACTGAAATGTCTCTATCACACCTTCCAAAGCTCAGGGTCCATTGCGGAAGAGGTGGCTGAAAGAATGTAAGAGCCAAAGGAAGGGTAGGACTCCTTACAATGTGCTCCTCCAAACACAAAATGGCCTGAATATCCATGACTTCACAGAGCCTGACACTACCTGCACAGGCCATCATAATAGAAGGAAATGATGATGACATCAAAATAAAAGAAACTTCTCTTAATATTCATACCCTTATATTAATGCTACTCTCACTTTGGGTAGAGAATCTTCTCTTTTCAGATGGCAGTGACATTGGGACGACTCAGAAGATATCATAGTGCTGGAAAGAAGTGACTGGAGTACTGAGTAACATCTCGGTCACACCTTCCAAGGCTCAGGGTCTAATGAGGAAGAGGTGGCGGAAAGAATGTAAGAGCCAAAGGAAGGGTAGGACTCCTTACAACGTGCTCCCTCCAGACATAAAGTGGCCTGGATATCCATGACCTTACAGTGCCTGACACTGCCTACAGAAGACCATCATAAGAGGAGGAAAAGATGATGACATCAAAATAAAAGAGAGACTGATTGAGATGGGGAGGGGATATGATAGAGAATGGAATTTCAAAGGGGAAAGTGGGGGGAGGGAGGGAATTTCCATGGGATATTTTTTACAATCGTGGAAGTTAATATAAAAAAATTTTTAAAAAATACCCAAATAACACAAAAGCAAGGCTCCTAATAAAGAATACCTAAGCAAAACTTCTGGTGGATATCCAACATAGACTGGATACTTATTCCTTAGGATTAGGTACAAACAAAATGTCTTACTTTACCACTTTCACTCTATTCCACAGGTGGTCTTAGCCAATGTCATAAAGGGGAAATATAAAGCCAGGTGTGGTAGTGCACACCTTTAATCCCAGCATTAGGGAGGCACAGGTAGGAGGACTTCCATGAGTTCGAGGCCACCCTGAGACTACACAGTGAATTCTAGGTCAGTCAGGTTTAGAGCCAAGACCCTACCTTAAAAAAACCAAAATAGGGCTGGCGAGATGGCTTAGCAGTTAAGCCGCTTGCCTGTGAAGCCTAAGGACCCAGGTTCAATTCTCTAGGTCCCATGTAAGCCAGATGCACAACAGTGGCACATGCATCTGGAGTTCATTTGCAATAGCTACGGGCCCTGGCGTGCCCATTCTTTCTCTCCTCTCTCGCTCTAATAAATAAATAAATAAATAAATACATGTTTAAAAAAAATAGGCCAGGCATGGTGGCACACACCTTTAATTCCAGCACTTGGAAGGCAGAGGTAGGAGGATCACCATGAGTTCAAGGACACCCTGAGACTACATAGTGAATTCCAGGTCAGCCTGGACTACAACGAGACCCTACCTTGAAAAACCAAAAAAAAAAAAAAAAAAAAAAAAAACTAACTAAATAACTAAATAATAAAATAAAATTAAGACAAATATATAAATAATAAGCCTACTGATTACAAAGAGGTATACTGGTTTATACCCATAGGTAAAACGATCTTGTCAGGCCAGGTGTGGTGACACACACCTTTAATCCCAACACTCAGGAGGCAGAAGGTGGGAGGATCACTGTGAGTTTGAGGCCACCCTGAGACTACTGAGTGAATTCCAGGTCAGCCTGAGCTAAAGTGAGACCCTACCTCGAGAAACCAAAAAAAATGACCTTGTCAGTAAAAAGTCTAAAAGCATTTGTTTTGAATGTCACCAGAAAGAATAAGTTTAGCAAGGTCACAACATATATTCAGTATACAAATTCATGGACTAGGGAGATGGCTCAATGGGTAGGTAGAAACATTTGTTATGCAAGCACGAGGACCTGAATTTAATCCACAGTCCCTATTTAAAAAACTGGGCATGACTGCACAGGCCTGTAACCCCAGTGCTGTGGAGGACAAGAAGCAGAAAGATTGCTTGGGTTTGTTGTTAAGCTGTTTTGACAAAAAAAACAGCAAGCTCCGGGTTCAGTGAGAGACTTCTTCAAGGAAATAAGGCAGAAGATGGACAGACAATACCTGAGCATTCTTCTCTCTTCTACACACATGCATGTACCACACATGTATGCAGACACACACAGACCCTCCAAAATTGTTAACTGTATATCTGTAGTCTGGCACCAAACAAACAGAAAATGGAATTAGGAAAACACTGCTTACAATAATCACAATCACCGAAAGTCCATGGATAAATTCAATAAACTATAAAGAAAACATTACTCCTTGAAAATCTGTAAGCCTACTAGGACACTGTGCTGAGGAGCTACAGATCTCAGCATTGACAGCACAGCACTCCTCTTCCAAGTCATCTAGATTGAATGCCTTCCCTATCACAATCACAGCAAGTGCTGTTTGCAGAAACCAACAAGCTAGTTGTTCTGTTAAAAAAAAAAATTTTTTTAGGACTGGAGAGATGGCTTAGCAGTTAAGCGCTTGCCTATGAAGCCTAAGGACCCTGGCTTGAGGCTTGATTCCCCAGGACCCATGTTAGCCAGATGCACAAGGGGGCGCACGCGTCTGGAGTTCATCTGCAGTGGCTGGAAGCCCTGGCGTGCCCATTCTCTCTCTCTCTCTTTCTGCCTCCTTCTCTCTGTCACTCTCAAATAAATAAATAAAAATAAACAAAAAAATTTTTTTTTAGGGCTGGAGAGATGGCTTAGGGGTTAAGGCGTTTGCCTGCAAAGCCAAAGGATCCCGGTTCAACTCTCCAGGGCTCATGTAAGCCAGATGCACAAGGGGACGCATGCGTCTGGAGTTTGTTTGCAGTGGCTGGAGGCCCTGGCGTGCCCACTCTCTCTCTCTGCCTCTCTCTCTCAACTATATAAATAAAAATAAAGTTAAAAAAAATTTAGCCAGGCGTGGTGGCACACACCTTTAATCCCAGCACTCAGGAGACAGAGGTAAGAGGATCACCATCACTTTGAGGCCACTCTTGAGACTACATAGTGAATTCCAGGTCAGCCTGAGCTAGAATGAAACCCTACCTTGAAAAACCAAAAAACTATATATATATGTACACACACACACACACACACACACACACACACACACACACATATTTGCAATCAGAGAGGGAAAAATAAGGGTGCACCAGAGCCTCTGCAAATGAACTTCAGAAGCAATCCACCACTTTGTGCATCCAGCTACATATGGGTACTGGGGAATCAAACCCAGGTCATCAGGCTTTGCAGGCAAGCACCTTATCTGCTGAACCATCTCTCTAGATCCCCAACAACCTAATTCTTTTTTTTTAAATTTTTTTTGTTTATTTTTATTTATTTGAGAGCAACAGACAGAGAAAGGAAGAGGCAGAGAGAGAGAGAGAGAGAGAATGGGCATGCCCGGGCCTCTAGCCACTGCGAACGAACTCCAGATGCATGCACCCCCTTGTGCATCTGGCTAACGTGGGTCCTGGGGAATCGAGCCTCAAACTGGGGTCCTTAGGCTTCATAGGCAAGTGCTTAACCACTAAGCCATCTCTCCAGCCCCCAACAACCTAATTCTTAAATCCATGAAGACAAGCAGAGAATCTACTAGAGCCAAAAATAATTTCTTAATAAACAGGATCTAGTTCAAAGATTCAAGTATTACTACAGACTTCAGTTTGTATGTACTACAGGTTGCCTAGCGTTACCATAGAGCTAGTCACACAGGTCAGTGGAGGAGGAGCACCCAGAGAAGGCTCCTGCGTGCTTCAGCTGACTCCCAGCAGAGCTGCCATGGTAACACAACGAGAAGAAACCTCTCCAAGGACCGCTTCTGACTGCACTCTGCAAAGAGCAAGTATCTGCCATTCCCCGCCCCCCTTGCCCCAAGCACAGTGAATGGACTTAGGGTGCATCAAAGAGCTAAGACCACCAAACCTCTAGAAACAGAGAAGCAAATCCTCACAGTGTTGGACCAAGGCACAGATGTCTAGCTAGAAATAGGTAAAAAAAAAAAAAAAAAAAAAAAAAAAACAACTAGGATGCAAGATGCCAGAAATCTTTGCTTTTTGGTAGACATTACTATAAAAATGGCAATTAACAGACTAGAAGAAAACCACAACATGCATCCCTAACAAAGCACTTGAGTCCTAAATACAGATATTCTTTTAAAATCTTGTAACTTGAGAAGACAACAATCTAATTAAAAGTTGGGCTAAGGGACTGGAGAGATGGCTTAATGATTGAGGCACTTGTCTGTGAAGCCTAAGGATCTAGGTTTGACTCTCCCGAACCCATGTAAGCCAGATGCACATGGTAGCATATGTATTCCTGGAGTTTGTTTTCAGTGGCTAGAGGCCCTGGCATGCCCATTCTCCTCCCCCCATCCAAATAAATAAATAAATAAATAATAAATTTAAAAAAATGTTGGGCTGAGGTCTGAGAAGTTGGCTCAGTAGGTAAAAGCACGAGGGCCTGGGACCATCTGAGTTTAATTCCCAGCATTCACATAAACAGCTGCGAGTGCCCATGCATGCCGGCAAATTCAGTCCTATAAGTGGCAGAGACTAGAAAACCGCTGGGGCTCACTGACCAGCCAGTCTGACCCCTCCCCCAACAAATAGGCAGCTCTGTGCTCAGTGAGACTCTGTCTCAAGGAAGTACCGCAGATGAGCAATCAATCGAGGAGGACACCAGATGCTCTCCTTTAGCCCTTGCACACTGCACACAGCCACACATATACAAGTGCATATACCACAGCACACATACTACACACATAACAAATAAATGAATAATAAAAATTGGGTTAAAAGCCTGACATGGGTCTGGAGAGATGGCTTACTACATAAAGCACTTGCCACTGAAACATGAATATCTGAGTTCAGAGACCCAGAAACTACATAAAGCCACACACAGCATGAACACCTGGAACCTCGGCTTGTGAATGGCAAGATGGAAGACAGAGACAGGAGAATCCCTCAGAAGTTCAAGTAGCAGCTAGTCTGGCAAATGCAGAGGAAAGAAGAGACCTCACTTCAGCAAGGTGAAAGGTGAGGATCAGGACCTGAGGGAGTCCTCTGACCTCCACACATGCACCCATGGCATGTGGATGCCTGTACTCACACAATAAGCATACTCACAAACAGGCTTGGCATGGCATTGCCCACCTGCACTAAGGGGCCTGGGGCAGGAAAACCAAATGTTCCAGGCCAGCCTGGGCTACACACATTTCAGGGCAGCCTTGGCAACATAGCTCAAAAATACATACATGCACACACACAAAGTTGAGTAAACTATTCTATCAAGGACGTAACAAAAAAAATACATTGGGAAAATGTTAATTAAAACCACAATGGAGGGATGGAGAAATAGCTTAGCAGGTCAGATGCTTGCCTGCGAAGTCTAAAGACCTATGTTCTACTCTCCAGGTCCCAGGTAAGCCAGATGCACAAGGTGGCACCTGTGTCTGGAGTTCAATTACAGTGGCTGGAGGCCCAATCCTCTCTCCCTCCTGCTCTCTTTCCCTTGCATTAAAGGGGGGGGGGGACAGTCTGTTGAGCTTGCCTCTAAAATAAAATAAAATAATAAATAAAATAAAATAAATACTATGAAACCAGGCATGGTAGCCAGGCTTTTTAATCCTAGCCACTTGGGAGGCAGAAATAGGAGGACTGCCATGAGTTTGAGGATACTCTAAGACTACAGAGTGAGTTCCAGGTCAGCCTGGGCTAGAGCAAGACCCTACCTCGAAAAACCAAAAAATAAAATCCATTATGAGATTCCACTATACATCTACACAAATGGCCAGAACCAAAGACCAACTAATCAAGAGCTGACAACCACTAGAGCTACAAGAATCCCACCTTGTCAACAGGAGTTTAATAGATATGGCACCTTCATCTTGGAAATATTCTAGAAGCTTCTTCTAAAGACTTAACCTAAGTATACTACACCATTCATGTAACCTAGTGAGTCTACTCCTAAGTACTTCCTCAGAGAAATGAGGATATATCAGTACCCAAGATTCTCATCCAAGCAGCTTTATTGAAAACGTTAGTCTTATAGGCAAAAACCAGAAGAAAAGACAAAAATTGGAAACAATTCAACTGTCCAACAAGTAAATGATAAATCATCACATAAACATAAACTTATAAACCACAGACATGTGCACCCCCCACACACACACACATATACAAAAAATAAAGAAGGAAGCTAGGGAGATGGCTCAGTTGGTAAAGAGCTTGCCATACAAACATGTTCAGATCCCCAGTTCCCTTGTAAAAATTACAGGTGTAGGCCTGGAGACACCGCTTAGCAGTTAAGGCGCTTGCCTGCAAAGCCAAGGGACCCAAGTTCAATTCCCCAGGACCCACATAAGCCAGATGCACATGGTGGTGCATGCGTCTGGAGTTCATTTTCAGTGGCTGAAGGCCCTGGCACACCCAATCTCTCTCTCTCAAATAAAACAAATAAATAACTAAAATTCTATAAAAATCACAGGTGCAGGGCTAGAGAGATGGCTTAGCGGTTAAGCGCTTGCCTGTGAAGCCTAAGGACCCTGGTTCGAGGCTCCATTCCCCAGGACCCACGTTAGCCAGATGCACAAGGGGGCGCACGCGTCTGGAGTTCGTTTGCAGTGGCCAGAGGCCCTGGCGCACCCATTCTCTCTCTCTATCTGCCTCTTTCTCTCTCTGTCTGTCACTCTCAAATAAATAAAAATGAATAAAATCTTTTAAAAAAAAAATCACAGGTTCAGTGCGCACCTCTAATTCTAGAACTGGGGAGGCAGAGACACAAGGCTCTCTGGGCCTTGCTGCACAGCTAGTTTAGCAGAATCAGTGAAGTTCAGTGACAAACCAATAAGGTAGAGAGTGATGACATTGACCTCTAACCTGCACACCCGGCACACACACCCATATACACAAGTGTATACATTCACATACACACATGCACCACACTCACATAATAAATACAAGTAAAATGAGGATATAGCTGGGTGTCATGGTACATGTCAGTGGTCCCAGGAACTTTGGAGGCAAAAGCAGGAAAATTGAGCCCAGCAGTTCAAGGCCCATTTGGGCAACATTTTAAGGCCTCATTTCAAAAATTAATAAGAAAAAAATATATGGGGGTAGAAACCACAATAAACATGTAAAGAAAGGAATGTACCTGAAATACATACGATCATAGGCGAATAGGCAAGAACATAAGAAGATCACTTAAAAACAGATGAAACACACACAAGGAACTTGATCCTGACTCCTCCCCATAGAACTATGGGCAAAGTTCATGAACAAGCACTTGACCACAGCAGACTAAACAGCCAGATACACTATTTATTTTTTTATTAATTTGACGAAGGGGGAAGAATTTGCATATCAGGGCCTCTTGCAGCTATAAACTCCAGAAGTATATGCCACTTTGTGTATCTGACTATGTGGGTACCGAAGAATTGAACTCAGGCCAGCAGGCTTTGTAGGCAAAAGCCTTTAACCACTGAGCTATCTCCCCAACCCAAGATATACCATATTTTAAAAACTTCATCCCTGAAAGACAATATGTTTTACCTTTCAAAGCAGCAAGTATCATTTAATAATAATCCAGTTCACAAGTAGGGAAAAAAAAAAATACCCAACACCCACACAGATTCATTGCTAAGAAGAAAGATATAGTTAGATCTGGCCAAAAAGCAAGTCTTTAAAAAAGAACATCTTTATTGCAACATTCCTTGAGCCCAGTCATGGTGTGAGGGGACCAAGCAACTGTCCAGCAGGAACTGCCCCGATCAGAGGAGGCATCCTCCGGCAAGGCCAAGGTCAGGGACTACAGCAAGGGGAACACTTGTTATATCTTGCTGTACAACTTCAAGGCTGTACTTAGACAAGCTCCAGCTGTGTTTCTAAGTCTACACATTACGCGCAAACAAGCAAAAACTATAAGGATTATCAAATGTCAGACATGTTCACAAGTGGCAAGATTATGGGTAATATGTATTTTTTTCTTCTTAAATTCTTTTCAAGGTAGGGTCTTACTATAGGCCAGGCTGACCTGGAACTCACTCTGGGGTTCCAGGTTGTCCTCAAACTCACAGCAATCCTCCTACCTCAGCCTCCTGAGTGCTGGGATTAAATTAGGCGTGCACCACCATGACTGATGGTACTTTATATTTTGTCTTCTTTGCCCATCCATAGTTTCTGAAGTTTCTGTAAAAACCATGTCATTTCTTATGGTTTGAGACAGGGTGCTCACACCCAGAGGTGGCCTATGGGCAGTGAACCAGGACATAAATATCACTGGCCAGCACTAGGTTCAACCAGATCTGGATGCTCCACAGAGAAACTAGTAAAGCCACCAGCTTGCTGCCCACTACCCTGATGGACCACAGCTGTAAGAGATCTGCCCAGACCCCCAGCCCAGATGTGAGGTGAAAAAAAATCAACTCAAGAACATGGCAACTATCTGAGCTTAAGTCTGACAAAAGTCTTTCCCCCAATTTAAACAGGTTTATAAATAAGAAGGTTTTGTAAGGCAAGCTTACACATAAGTATGCACTAGTCAGCATAAGTCTATGGAAACACTGCACTGTAAACTCTAAAGATAAAAGGAGAAAGCAGTGCTTAGGAACACATCTCTTCAGGACCAAAACAGCAATAAGCGAGCACTTCTTTGCTGCACACAGGTACTGAGATACAAACAGAACGTGTCATGACCTGCACACGTGGGCTGCATTTCCACTACAAACCCATCTTGCTTCACCCTTGGTGCTCAGGAGTAAGGTCTGTCTGCTTGACTACTATGGACCCAGGGCCGCCTGACGGACATGGTACAATGTGGTCCCAAATGACAAGCCCCAGTAGCTGGGCCCTTGCATGACAGACAGGAAGCAGGCAGATCTTCTGGGGAGGAAAGCTGGGCAGGCACTCACCTTGTTGATCCAGAACACCATGGCATCCTCGAGGTCGTATGGAAGTTCTTTGGAGGCACTGAATGTGGAGAAGCGTTTGACACTGGCCACCACCTTCTCAATGCTGATCATCTCTACTGTGTAAGCCATCATCAGGGCATCCACCATTGCCATGTGGGCACTCTGGGAGCAGAGACAGCAATCAGCACCCAAACCTCCTCTCCTACCAGGCCCAATGCAGCCAAGCTTTCCCCCAGAGGAACAGCAACAGCTCAGAACTGCCCGTCCTGGCACTGCCTGTAGCCCGGAGTAGTGGCCCAGGTCCTGGCCTCCTCTCCTAAGCAGCCCATGAGCTTCCTCTGTTGCCCCAGGGATAACTATGGGAAGAGGCCTCCCCCACTCTCTGCCTTCAAAGGCCTTGGGCTGTCACCAATGCCCTACCCAGTATCACACCCTGCCTTCACAGCATTTCTTCAAAGTGTGAGGAACTTTCTCTTCACCTGTAACACGCCACCCTGGATGAACACGCTGGATGAAAACCCCACATCATACAACACACCAGGGAACGAGCTAACAAAAGACCTTCAGCACCGGTGGGCTAGGTGCCATTTTGTCTGCAGAGGTGCAGTGGCACAGCCTCAGAGCAGGATGGGGTGACTTATTCTGGCAGGAAGTGACCCACTGCCTCTAAATGCAGCCATCCAGTGTGATGGGCTCCTCGGAGGAATGCCCCACTACACTTACATCTGTACCCCTCATAGAGACTTGGCTTTACTGTGTTCACAGTGAAAGAAGGGCAGAAAGCAAGCTCATTTTCAGAAGGATGACATCCTTAAAGTAGAGGCGGGTTACTAGGACTGCCACTGCACACATGCAGACCTCACCATCCGCCTATTATCAGGCCACAGGGCACTGTGCTTCACCTGCTCAGTCAAGCTGTAACAGACAGCCTGCCCTCCAGATACTCACCATCTTAATGGGCGCTTGGCCGAGGTCAGCATCAGTCACAGGGGTGTCGTCACTCTCCATCACATAGATGCCTTTCCGGGACAGGGCCTGGATGACAGACTGATGCCCTTGTAAGGTGGCCACCTGGTCCCCTTTCAGGATGAGGCTGCAAACACGGCAATACAGCTCACTGGACAGGAGAAGCTTGATAACGGGTGGCTTAATGTGCTCCTGTTCATACTGGTCGATGTAAAAAGGGTCTCTGAGATCCTCGGGGATGTTGTCTAAGACAAGGAGAGAACATGGGGTGAGCTGGACACACACTCCCGGTTTTGAGCATAGCCAAACCCGACCAGAACACAATGAGAAGCACCTTTCAGCAAAGGTGCACCCAGTCAGCCAGGCGGCCACCAGACACAAAGAGCCAGGCCACTCAAGAGCCTCCTCTTCATCTCGACTGAGAGGGGCAGTATGTGGCACTTCACAACTGCCTCCACCACCAAACTCACAATAGCAGGACACAAGCATCAAAGTCCCGAGGAGCTTGTGAAAGCCAGGATGACACAGCATTAAACTCTCTACTCAAACCATGCTACTGAATCATAACTCGATTCAGGACTACTGTGCCCACGTTACAGACAGAAAACTGGGGCATAGAAAAAGTATGTGACATGTTCAGTGTCACAGGAAGCAGGAACCAACTCTGAGACATGCACTCTGGCCTCTTATGCACTGATCTCTGCACCCCACCAGGAAGCCAAATACACAGAGCCACTAGGCAAATGCATGACTACTGGTTCTGTCCTCTAGTTACAACTACTCGGCTGTACAAGATATCAACAGCCGTCCTTTGTGGGAACCATGAAGTCCCAGTGAGGAACCCTGCTCTAGTACCTAAATCCCTAGACCTTCAGATGCTCAGTATCTACAACTACAGGACAGCACAGGCTGAAGCCTTCTGGAACTATCCCAAGTCCAGAACAGTTTAGAAAGTCCAAGGAGGGCTGCCAAAGAGAACACGACAGTATCGTGCATTGAAACAAGGGAAACATACAGGAGAGCTACTCTCCCCACCACCAATGGACACCCAAGTCTCTCACCCTGGGCCAGCTCCAGAGGCCACTGAGAGTAACAGCCAGGTATTTGGGGACCCTCAGCAGCATCCTTGTTTCCTTTGCTCTTCTACTTTTGTTACAGCAGGAACTATTTTCTGAAACCTAAGTCTAATTACAAGCCTCTGGATACTTGTCACAACACTTTGCCTCAGTTTCCTCTTTTTTTTTTTTTTTTTTTTTGAGGTAGGGTCTCACTCTAGTCCAAGCTGACCTGGCACCTACTCTGTAGGCCCAGTCTGGCCTCGAACTTACAGCGATCCTCCTACCTCTGCCTCCCAAGTGCTGGGACTAAAGGCGTACACCACCATGCCCAGCTTGGTTTCTTCTTTCTAAACAGAACAGCCAGAGTTTACATAGCACTTCAGTTTGAAGCACTGTTGTGCGCACAGAATTCAGTCACCACAGCAACCCACTGGTGGATAAGGCTAAGGATCAGCTCCAGCTCTGGAAGGCCTCTGCTCAGGCTTAGTGCATGTCAAATCCACATGATTACCACACTGGGTAGTCTCATATTCTGAAGACATCGACATTTTTTAAAACTAAACAGGCTGGGTGTGGTGGTACATGCCTTTAATCTCAGCACTTGGGGGCAAAAATACAGAGAGGTAGGAGGAGCCCTGTGAGTTGAAGGCCAGCCTGAGGCTACAAAGTGAGTTCCAGGTAAGCCTGGACCAGAGTGAGATCCTACCTCCAAAAAACAAACAAGAACAATTAAAAAAATATTGTGTCAATAACAAAAGGAGGGGGTCTTGTGTGTTGCATATGGGAAGGCCTCTGCTTGCCTGGTCAGGTAGCTGAGAAAAAACCTCTGTAGTGTCATGTGAACAGGACAAAAAGAGGGGAGAGCCATATCACATGCAGGAGTGAGAAATCCCAGGGAACAGAGCTAGGAGCCTGCAGAGCACGTCTACAGATCAGCTGAGGCTGGAGAAGGGCTCTGATCTAGGGAGCCCATAATCCACACTCATGCCAGGGCGGGGGAGGGGGAAGCAAAAGTCAACTTCAGCCCTCACCTTAATCAAGTGGCCAGTGGCAGCAGCCCCGCATTCAGATGGGATCTCCTGGAAAGAGCCACTCTTTATCTGATTTCCAAGACAGCTAACTCACACCTCAGGCCACTTTCCTGATGCTTGTCCAAAACTTGCAAGGGCACATCCTGCCTTATCCTGCCTTGGGCTTCAGAGACCATGCATGTGTGGTTATCCTCAAATGTACATTCTAGCCCTAGTCAGCCACCTTCCTGATCCACCTATGGGACATCTCCATGTGGAGTCTGAGGAACCTGGAGCCACACTGGTGGATCCAGGACACTCTCTCCTCTCATGTGCATGAGTGGAAGGGCTCCTGAGAGAGAAGAAACAGCACAACTCAGGAGAGACCCTAGAGAGTCCTGGCTCTGATGCGGAGGAAACAAGTGGGACACAACACAGGCACAAGCAACAGTGGGCTTTTGTTAGAAGTGGAGCTGTCCTAGGAGGGATGTTGGAGTCCACAGAAACAATGTAAAGATGCCTGGAGGCTGAATGCAGAAGCTGACAAGACAGGAAAAAGCCCTTCTGGGTCTATTTCAGGTGGCTTGTTTTTCATTTCTTCTGCAAACCACTAAGACAGTTTGTTATAATCACTTTCACTCACTGGTTCACTCACCAATAAGTGAGCACCTGCACTAGCCAGGAAACGCATGAGAAGACTGGGGGCCAAAGGAGGTGGGAGCAGCTGCCCTGAGAAGGGGGTCTGACCCTCTCAAGAGAACAAAACTCCAGCAGGCAACTTCCACGTGCCAAGGAGCATGATACAGGGATGGGCACTTGGGTGCAGTGCACAGCATAGCACAGCACTTGGGGTGGCACGGACAGTTCAGACGAGAGGAAAACATGAGAATGGCTCTTACTGGACAACATTAGGAAACTACACAGTTCAGAACTGCCCAGGAGACAGAAACTTGAGATTTCATTAATTAATTCAACTGGCCCTTAACCAAGCACATGTCACATGCCTACCCTTGGCTTAGATGCTCTGGGGGCAAAGAACTAGGGGACAGGTTAGGCCAGGTTGCAGATGGAAGATGGAGAAGGTGGAGGACAAGGAGACACTATCTGTTGCTATTTCCTGAACATGAAATGGTGAGCAGCCCTGGACACCACCAGGCACACAGCTCAAAGGAGCCTGCGGACCCACACGAGGCTTCTCACATGGAGCTGAGCACAGAGAGAGAGAGAGAGAGAGAGAGCGAGAGAGAGAGAGATGGCACCAGTACCCAATACACAAATATGAAATACCAGTGCCTATGGAGCTGAGTCACCCAGAAAGAGGGCACAGTGAGAACAGAGGCTGGGCAGGGCAGACTGGCTGCACATCCAGTGCTAGGCAGGCACAGAAGAGAAGCCAACGGAATTGAGTGGCAGCCAGAAGGCGGCAACTGCAGGACACACCCACTCTGCCCCCCACACACCAGGGGGAGGTGGCAAAACCAAAATAGTCCAGCAGTAGAAGGGACAAGCATACTAAAGGGAAGGTGGCCCTGCGACTCTCCTTGGTGCAGCCTCCCATGTAGGCTGGGATTCTCGCCAGAGGCAGGAGGGGAGCCCCTCTGAGAGTGGGGAAGGATCCCAGACACGGCAGCACAAGGCGGGATTTTCAGGTCTGTGTGCAATGTCTTGTACACCCCAACTGACCCACGTGTTACACCCACTACAACCACATGGCAAAGAACTATGAGAGTGGCACATGTAAAACTATGGCACCAGACTAGGGTGATATACTGGGTGTTGTGGCATACACCTGTATACCCAGCAATCCAAAGGTTGAGCCAAGATTATGGTGAGTTCAAGGTCAGCCTGGGCTACATCATATGACAGTGAGAGACAGGATAGGTGTGGAGAGGGAAGGAGGCCAATCATAATGTCAGCCACTGTGCCGCACAGGAATATACCACAGGGTGAAACCACTGAGCCACACCATGGCCCAGGCTTTACACTGGCAACCATAAAGTCAAAAGGGCCACAGGCTACGCAGATGATTAGCTGCAGCCCACCAGGAGCAAACCAGGACCACCCATCTCACCAAACTAGGTGAGCTAAGTGCTAAAATCCAACACCGATACCCCCCAGCTTTCTAACAGGCCCCAGTCACAAGACATGATGTCCCAAACATCCAAACATAACCCGGTATTACTCAACACGGAAGAAAATGAAGGGGGGAAACCTGCAACTCACAAGAGAAAAGACAAATTAATTGATACAACCCAAATGTTGGACTTGCCCAAAACACTTCAATTGTTCCCAGAAGTATGAATAAGTTGAATAAACACTTCAGGAAAAAATAAATCAGCATGCAGCTATTAGAAAACTCTGGGAAAGAGAACACAGTGTGAAGGAACTAAAAAGCCAGAGTAGAAGGTAGCCAGGTTTCAGGAACAAAAAGATGATAGGGAGCTGAAGAGATGGCTTAGTGGTTAAGGCACTTGTCTGCCAAGCCAAAGGAGCCAGGATCGATTCCCCAGGACCCACATAGGCCAGGTGGCACATGTGTCTGGAGTTTGTTTGCAGTGGCTAGAGGCCCTGGCGCACCCATCTGCTCTCCCTCTATCTCTATCTGCCTCTCTCTCAAATAAGTAAATAAATTTTTATTTTATTTTATTTTTTTTTTTAAGTAAATAAATTTTAAAAAAAGGCTGCATTGGGGCTGGAGAGATGGCTTGGCAGTTAAGCGCTTGCCTGTGAAGCCTAAGGACCCTAGTTCGAGGCTCTATTCCCCAGGACCCACGTTAGCCAGATGCACAAGGGGGCGCACACATCTGGAGTTCGTTTGCAGTGGCTGGAAGCCCTGGCGCGCCCATTCTCTCTCTGTTTCTATCTGCCTCTTCCTCTCTCTGTCACTCTCAAGTAAATAAATAAAAACAAAAAAATTAAAAAAAAAGGCTGCATTGGCATGACTCTACTGGTCAAGGTGTCTGGCACTAGAACCCCATAGTGACACAGGGACCACACCCAGATAACTGAGATCACTACTGCATGACTGACCTGCCACCCTCATCAGCATCCCCAAGTCTGGGCGGGGGGTCACAGTGCAAGGACAGGGAAAGAACAGGAGACCTCACAAAGACAGACAAATGGAGATAGTGGAGCAAAACTGCTATGACAGAGTCCCTTCCCAAGGTAGTGTCTTCTTTGTGCACAAGTCATAGTTCACAAGGAAGGGTACCACCTATAGTCCCCAACCCCATACTCAGCAAGTTCCCTTAAGTTTCTGATGTCGACACAGAGGAAACAGTTAAGGAGCCCAGCCCTGGACTGAGACACAAACTGAATCCCCAATCCTAGCCATGGAAAGCAAGAGCCAATGAAGAGCCCACAGATGTGGTAAGTCTCTCTAGACCACGTGGGGAGGAGGTCTCCTTCCAGGAATAATAGAAGACACACAACTCAGATCAACCGTCTACTGTGGACAACTGAAGGACTGTAGACATATATACTGTGTGTGGAGGCTGCGGTGGCCTCAAGTCCACAGACCAGTTTGGAAGGCCAATTTACATCAGGCCCTTGCCCTGACTCCTGGAAGGGCATGTCCATTCCAGAAGTCCCACTAGGAAGTTCAGCAGCATTTCTGGCACCTCACAAACTTTTGCTGACAAAATTTGGGACCTCAGGACCTTCCAAGTAGACCCTCCCACACCCTCTGGATTGAGGCAAAATGAAGTAGAGGAGTCCCACAGCAGACTCTGGAGGCCTCCCTCTGAGCCAAGGAGCAAGGCTGCTGTCTCCAAGCGGCTGCTGGAAGGAATCCAGCCTCTCTGAAGAAAGATAGCATCTTGGGCCTCAGTCTTCCTCAGCCTCTTCAATGCTAGGCACACAAAGACAGACAGACAGCATCACCAAGGAAGACACAGTGAACAAAAGCCAGCAGGAGCAATGAACAGAAGCAGGCTCTGACTTACGGTACCTGTCACTCAAGACCAAGTCAGTGGATGCAAAGTCCCCTATCATGGTATGTAACTAAAATCTCTGCACAAAACATAAAATACAATGACCCAAAGGTTCTGGAAAAGCAGGCAACAGCGGGTATACTGGGTACAGAAACCTAGGACAAACCCGTTTTGCTTTCTCATTCTCTGCTACTTGACCTGAGAATGACACAGCACAGGCAGCCAATCCCGAAACTGTCCTTCTGACCACGGACAAGGAAAGGGGTCCCTGCAAGCTGGAGGGTGGGGTTGGACTATCTGTCCCCACTGCCTCTAGTCACAGAATTGCACAATTGATAGTGCAAGCAGTTTACACTGCTTTTCCAACCAGAGGGCTAGGAGGAGGGGTCTAGAGTCAGAAAGTGCTGGGGCGTCCAGGAAGGGAAAGGACCTCTAGCCAGGCGTGGGGTCCTGCACCGCCCTGGGCTGGCTCCTCTGCTGCACATGACATGACATAGACCCCAGCACACAGCAGGAGTCTGGCAGCTCAAGTGGCATCCAAACCAAACCACTACCCACACACAGCACAGCAGGCTTGCATTCTGGACCTCGGGGGATCATTTCAACCCCGCTGCAGAGCAAGCAAATCATTACAAGAGGCTTGAAAAGAGCCCAGAAGAGACATGGTCTCACCATACAATGTTCACAATGTCCAGAGGTGGGCGTGGTAGTACACACACATCTGTAGTCCCAGCAGTTGGGAGGCTGAGGTAGGAGAATAGCCATGAGTTCAAGGCCAGCCTGAGCTAGAAGTGAGAGTGCTTCAAAGCAAAGTAAAATAAAATAAATTTTAAAAGTCCAGGACCCAGATCACAAATACTCAGCACATAAAGAACAAGGAAAATGTGAGCCTTCCTCAAGGGAAGAGAGAATGCACAGAGGCCAGCCCCAGGATGACTCAGGCATCAAAGGCTCCAGAGTGGCGAGCTAGCTGTGAAGGCCAAACTCTTGAAAAGTTCTCAGCAGACAAAGGCAACAGAGGCTAAAATTACAGAATGAAAACACCACACTATCAATATAAACTCCACTAGATGGACTCAACAGAAACTAGAAATGACAAGGAGAGCCGGGGACTTGCAAACTGAGCAGCAGTGCCCATCCACACAGAAGAATAGAAAGAACGGATGGCTTTGAGGAGCCATGTGAGCATACCAAACGTTCTCAAGAGCATCAGTGGAGGAGAGAAAATGGTAGAGGTGAATGTTGAAATAAATATGGGCAAAGCCTGGAGAAACAAACAAATTCACAGCTTCAGCAATCCTAGCAGACCCGAAACAGCAAGCTCAAGGAGAGCCAGAAGCAGGCTCCTCACAAGCAGACTGCACACAGTCAAGGGCACAGAGCTACCGAAAGCTCTCAGCCACAGTCTTTGGAGGGACGTGTGTTAAAAAAAAAAAAAAAAAAAGGAAGAACAAGAATTTTAGTAGAAAAGTGAAAAGAATGAGAGATTAGAGAAAGGACACAATAGCAATGAACTGTTGAACAGCGGATGGGGTTAGGCACGTGAGAGATGAAGATGAGTGGCAGAACGTATCCATAACGAAGGCCAAGGACGGGGAGGACAGAGAGGGCAGGTGCAGATGCTGTCAGTGCAAGATCAGAGACACAGCATGTGGGGCAGAAACAGTATTTAAACAGACACTGCACGAGAATTGTCTGATACTTGTAAAATCCATGAAACTACTACAAAACGTCAGCAGGACCAAAAAAGGAAGCCCACATGCAAAGAACCCACTGTAATACTGATGGATCCAAAGGTGAAGGTATTGTTTCAAGTGTCCAGGAGCTGTCACCACAGCAGACCACCTCGGCTTGCCCTAGAGGACACAGGAAGGCATCCTACCTCACCAGGTGTGGTGTCAGCAGGCAAAACAGACCACGCAGCTGATCCCTGCCCTGATGGGAGGGGAGGGGATCAGCCTGGGAAGACAGCCCATCAACAGAACACTGATGGAGGCACTCTCCTTCCCCACTGGTCCTGAGACACCTCTCCCTAAAACCAGGGCCTCCTCATGCAGGCCAACTCAGCAAATGAGGCTCAGCTCAAGCACCCAGCCTAGGGGATACACTCCTTCCTGCTGGTTATGAGGCTACTCTCCCACAATGCTGAGGGCACCAACAGAGAGAAATGCCTGGTTAGCATGCTGTTTTGGAATACTGGCCTGAGCCCTAGTAGTCCCAACAGGCTAGGCTCATCCACTCATCCTTAGCACAACCAACCAAAAAGACAAAGAGTGGAACCAGAGATTTATTCAATGTGGCCATATTGGAAAGAACAAACAAAAGGGCCCAATGACCACACCCCCAGTCCATCTTTAGGGAACTGACAGGAGGTGCAGATTTAAATAGAGGGCCAAAGGTGTGTCTAACTAAGCTGTCCAGGTCAAGGTGTAGTCTGTCCATCACTGACCCATATCTTGGCTCAGGTCTCTCCTGAAAAGTAACGCCTCTGTGAAATCTCTTCCTGTCTGCTGGGAGGCAGGGGTACAACCACAACTAGCAGACCAGGCACCCGACCTGGGAAGCTTCTGTCCTGTGGGCAAGTGCCACCTGCCCCCAAGCCACACTAGCTGGGAACTGGCCAAAACAGCACAGCCAACAACGAACCCCAAGGGGATGACTACTAAAATTTTTTTAAAATGCAGTGGCCCTATCTCCTAACATAATAGCTCACACAATCAGGACATTATCAGATGTTTCCGCTTAAGAAAAAGGACCAAGTGATACACACCCCAATGAATCAAGCGTTGAAGGACTTTAAAGTAACTATCACAAAATGATCCCAGGAGAAATCACAAACTTTGAAACCTATACAATTTCAGCCAAAAAAGAGGGTTTTGTGCATATAGAATACAAATGTTTAATCAAAGAAAGTAATGTTTTCATTTTTTTAAATAACTTTTTTGGGGCAGTGGGGAGACAATGAGGCAGGGTCATCTCACTCCAGCCCAGGATGATCTGGGACTCATTCTGTAGCCCCAGGCTGGCCTCCTCACAGTGGGTGATCACCTACCTTAGCCTCCTGAGTGCAGGGACTAAACGTGTGTGCGACCACGGCCAGCTTTTTACTTTTTTATTGATAACCTGCATACATATAATATACAAACTATGTATCCTGATCATAATACCCTCCTACCACCCTCCTCTGTTTCTCCTCCCCAAATGCCCTCCACTGAACCTTTCTTCTTTCCAACTAGTTCCTATTCTGAAAGTTCAAAAGTACTAAATATAGAAATGAAAAAGAGTTACAGGCATTTAGAAACTCACTGGATGGGCTCAACAGCAGGGAACAAAGAGAACAGAATTGTGGGATTTAGGTCAAATCAATAGCGTCTACCCAATCTGGACACCAGCAGAAAAAGGGAAGAGGAACTGGGGGAGAGAACAGAACCTTGGGGTGGTGGTGCACGTCTTTAATCCCAGCACTTGGGAGGCAGAGATAGGAGGTATCACCATGAGTTCAAGGCCACCCTGAGACTACATAGTTAATTACAGTTCAGCCTACCTCAAAAAGAAAGAAAAAAAAAAAGGGCTCAGCACTGCACACCAGAGCCTCAGGAGGACAGAAGAGGGCAGCTGGGGCAGGAGGCACTTGGCAAAATAATAGCTAAAAGCTTTCCAAATACAGTGAAAGATACCAACCCTCCCATTTTAAGATACTGAGCAAACCACAAAATTGGATAAACCCAAAGAAATCTGTGCCAAGGGCTGGGGAGATGGCTCAGTGGTAAAGTGCTTGCCACACAAGCATAAGGACCTGAGTTTGATCCCCAGAAGCTTTGTAAAAGCTGGGTGCGACGGCATGTGCCTGTAATCCCTGGGGCTTGCTGGCTAGCTAGTCTGGCTGAATTGGTGAGTTCTAGGTTCAGTAAGAGACCTGTCACAGGGCTGGAGGGACGGCTTAGCAGTTAAGGCGTTTGCCTGCAAAGCCAAAGGATCCCAGTTCCACTCTCCAGGACTCACGTAAACCAGATGCACAAGGGGGCGCATGCAATTGGATTCCTTTGCAGTGGCTGGAGGCCCTGGCATGCCCATTCTCTCTGGCTGTCTCTCTGCCTTTTTCTCTCTCTCAAATAAATAAATAAAATATATATTTTTTTAAAAAAGAGACCTGACACAAAAAAAAAATAAAGTGGAGAGAAATTGAGGTTGATACCTGATTATCAATTTCTGGCTTCCACACATGTGCACCCACATACATCAGAACACACATGCACACATACATACCCAAAGAAAGAAATCAGGCTGGAGTGATGGCTTAGTGGTTAAGGCGCTTGCCTGTGAAGCCTAAGGACCCAAATTCAATTCTCCAGTACCTATGTAAGCCAGATACACAAGGTGGCACACGCATCTGCAGCTCATTTGCAGTTGCTTGAGGCCCTGGCACACCCATACTCTCTCGCTCTCAAATAAATGAAATATTTTTTTAAAAAGCTCTTTCCCATTTAACAAAAAGAAATTATATAATACTCAAACCTTTTAAAGCTAAGGACAAAGAAAACATTTTGAAGTAGCAGATACAAAGGGTGCACTGCTGAGAGGAATGCCCAGTGCAATGACAGTGGGTCCCTCCACTGGCACTGTGGTGGCCAAGGGAAGTGGCAGCCACATTCAAATGCTGGGAGAAACCCAAAATGTCACCACAAATACCACTCAGAAAAACTGTCCTTAAGGGTTTGTTTCCTTCTCACATGAAAGACTTTACCTCCAACAAAACTATAAGAATGGCCAAAGTTAGTTCCCCAAAGGAAAAAAAATGATAAATGAAGGGATCTTGGAGCATCAAAAAGAAAAAGTAATGGAAGCAATATGATAAACACAGAGTGTTTGAGTGTTCAAAGTGAAAACCGAGATCACATCAGACATTCAGAACAATGGTATTTAAAAGTGGGGAGGGTAGAGAGAAAGGGTTCCTTCTGCACCTCACTCAAAAAGGTGAAACAGCAGCACAGTAACCTATTACAGGTCATTATAAACATAAGTCCAGAACCAAGCAACTACAGAGAGGGATACAAAGAGAAAAAAGAATAAGGAGCATAGAGAGAGATAGCTTAGCAGTTAAGGCACTTGCCTGGAAAGCCTAAGGACCCAGGTTCATTTCCCAGTACACATGTAAGCCAGATTCACAAGGCGATGCATGTGTCTGGAATTCATTTACAGTAGCTAGAGGCCATGGTGAGCCCATTCTCTCTCTCTCTCTCATTTTCATAAATAAATATATTTTTAAAAGGGGGGCTGGAGAGATGACTAAGTGGTTAAGGTATTTGCCTACAAAGCCAAAGGACCCAGGTTCGATTCCCCAGAACCATGCAAGCCAGATGCACAAGGTGGCACATGCATCTGGAGTTCATTTGCAATGGCTAGAGGCCCTGGTCACCCATTCTTTCCCTCCTCCCTCTCTCTCTCTCTCTCTCTGCCTCTTTCTATCTCTCAAATAAATAAATAAAAATTTTAAAAAGGAATAAGCAGTAAGCAGTCTAAAACAGAAAACAGATAATTTCAGGTGCAATTCCTAGTATACCAACAATAAATTAAAACACACCAATTAAAAGAAATCAGCAGAGTAGATTATAAGAACATAACTATGCTATTTATAAGAAACTCACTTCAAATTCAGTGAGGTAAGCCAGTCTGGTGACAGCAAGATTGTCTCTCAAAACACACACATCACTCACTCACTACACCTTGCAAACAATATTCAATATAAGTAGCAAAAAAAGTTGCCAGAATGAGGTCCACTTCTGGCTGGGATATCAATTGATGAAAGCAAACAGGCTTATTTGCAGTTTCAGGCAGAACTAGACAAAGAAAAATGTCTCTGCTTCACCCTACCTTCCTTGTAACAGTGTTACAGTTTATAGAAAAGATGAAACAGAAGCCAGGGACTATACCCTTGTAGAACTGACTGAGACAAGCTACAAGCACTGTGACATTAAGTTTCCTGGGGGAGGTGCCGGCTTTGACAGCCCCGCCTCCAAAAGATCTTCCCCTGGAAGCAAGGACTTTAGGACATTCTTACCCACCCACCATCCCTCCCCCATGGGATTTCCGAGAGGAATTTCAATGCTTTAGGGTCCCTATTTACATGGTTACAGAGAATTACAAGACCTCAAACCCTTATTGGCAAGGCACATTCCCAGAAGCCCATGGATGTCTGAAACTGGGAGTAGCACTATACTGTTTTACCTATAAAGACATAGCTATGATAAAGTTCAGCCTGTTATTTTAAAAAGTCAATTATAACATCCCAGGCAGGATCATGTACAATTTCATCATGCTACTCAAAATGGTACATAATTTAAAACTTAGGAATTATTTCTGGAATTTTCCATTTAATGTTTTCAGCCTATAGTTGACCATGAGTACCTGAAACTGCAAAAAAGTGGGGGAAAAAACCCACAGGTAACTAGGATCTATAGTACAATACCCGATAAAGCAGAAAGAAACCTATCAAAGACAAAGAGGGGAGTTACATTTGTAAAAATAATCCATCAGTAAGCCCTTAAAACCCTAAGTGCATGCACGCTAAACTAGAGACTCCAAATACATGACCTGAAAGAGCTCAGAACAAGCAGACAAATCCACATGCACCAAGACTTTCACACCTGCTTATCAGCGACGGACAGGATTGCTACACATAACCCAGCAAGGACACCAATAGCCAGTGGACTCGTCGCACGCAAGGCACACAAAGCTCGTTCTCAAATGCCTGACTAGAAACTGGTCCACACTGATCTTTCCACGTGGATGCTAAGAAGCCAGTTTAATGGAAGGCTGGCCCTAGGGAAGATGGAGGTGGACACCTTCCCAGCTCAAATCTCCACCGTTTATATTTTCCAGGGTTCAGGGAGTGCAGAGGGTTTTTATGGGACACAAGGCGTTTATTGTGACAATCTCTGGTCTTGGGAAGAGGGACTCTTTCTCTTCTTGAAATCCCATCTTAATCTTGGATCTCCTGGTAAGAATGTGCTTAGATAAACCTTTAAGCATGGGAAGAGGGGGAATACCACTGAAAAGTGTATAAGTTAAAAGATATAAAAGGGGCTGGGCATGGTGGCGCATGCCTTTAATCCCAGCACTTGGGAGGCAGAGGTAGGAGGATCACCATGAGTTCAAAGCCACACTGAGACTACATAGTGAATTCCAGTCTGGGCTAGAGTGAGACCCTACCTTGGTGGGTGGGTGGGGATTCAAAAGGGGATTTGGGAAAATAACTCAGTAGGTAAAGTGCTGGCTGCATGTAAAATGCCCAACAATGGTGGTACAGGAGCTCACCGGGCACCTAGCCCAGCATAAGCACTGAGCTCTAGGTTCAGTGAGAGACTGTCTCAAAGAATACGGTGGAGGGGGCTGGGAAGCTTGCTCAGTGTTTAAAGGCACTTGCTTGCAAAGCCTGCCAGCCCAGGTTTAAAAGCATGCAAGCTTCAGGCATTTGTTTGCAATAAGAGGCCCTGGTGCATGTACACAGACACATTATGCATGCAAATAAGGGAGAGCGCAATTAAGTAAGACATCAATTGACCTCTGGCCTCCACACACATGCTCATAAGCAGAGGTTAAAAAAAAAAAGGCAAAGGACTAAGAGGGAAGGCAAAACTGAGGTCCCCATTTCTGGTGACTTGAATCAGATATACACCATAAACTCATGTGTTCTGAATGGCTGGTTTCCAGCTAATTTGGGAGATGGAGGCTTATTGGAAGAGGTGTGTTTCTGGGGCAGACTCTGGGCTGTTATAGCCAGAGCTTGGCTCACTCTGCTGCTGCTGTTTTCCACCTGCTGTGGCAGATTGTGATGTCCAGCCTTAGATGATACCATGCTGTCCCCTGCCACCATGAAGCCACTGGCCCCCAGACTGCAAGCCAAAATAAAAACATTCCAAGGTCTAGAGAGATGCTCAGCAGTTAAGGTGCTTTCTTGCAAAGCCTAACAACCTGGGTTTGATTCCCCAGTACCCACATAAAACCAGATACACGAAGCAGCATGCATCTGGAGTTTGTTTGCAGCTGCTGGAGGCCATGGCGTGCTCATTCTGTCTGCCTGTCTCTCTGCTTGCAAATAAATAAAAAATTTCCTCCCACCAGCTGCTTTGGTTGGGTGCTTTTTCCCAGCAATGAAAAGGTAACTGCAACACCAATGCATCACCTCACACCCTGGTTCTCCTCTTCCAAAATAACTAGCTTAAGTCTAATTACTTTGCTATTCTGGATTTTTTTTTTTTTTTTTTTTAGCTGTTCACATTTACAGTTTAAAAACACTGCTAAATCTCTGTTCTAGCTGCTTCTTGCTGAGTGAGGTCAGAGCTGAGGATTTGAAAGGTCTTGCCACAATGCAATATGTGTAGGTCCAGGTAGGTGGGAACTGCACCAAGAGCTTGAACCTCCTGCAGCTGGTAAGCTGAGCTTTAAGGAAGGGCTTCTCTTCAGCCAAAAGGAAGGCAACAGGAAGGGAGGGAGCAAGGGCCTAATTTCGAATGATCCCATTATGTGTATGCTCATAGAACATGCTCCAAAACAAACCATTCCAAGAACTATCTTCTTAAACTGTATGGTCATGATCCCACATGAGATCAAGTAGAATTTAGGGGTCACAAAACATTCGGCAACAGAAAAAAGGTTTCCAAATGTACAACTAAAAATCTATTCAAAATCAAATATATCATGAATCCAAGATATTTCCAGCAGTGCCTGCCCGTGTGTATCATGCAACATCACTGTTGCCTTGGTTCTGAACACACAACATGCACAATGCTCAGGCATCTCTCCATACAACACAAATGAACACTTTGCCTCAGACTCCAGACTACTGTAGGCTATGAACTGCAATGTTTACCGCACATACAAAGTTATCTGTTGAAACCAGGCATGGTGGCTCATACCTATAATCCCAGCACTCTGTAGGCTGAAATAGGAAGATCACCATGAGTTCCAGTCAGTTGGGCTAGAGTAAGACCCTGCCTCAAAGAAAAAAAATAATAAGAGCTGGAGAGATAGCTTAGCGGTAGAGGTGCTTGCCTGGGAAGCCTAAGGACCCATGTTTGACTCTCCATATCCCACGTAAGCCAGGCGCACAAAGCTGAGGCAAGTGCAAGGTTGCACATGCCCACTAGATGACACAAGCATCTGGAGTTCAACTGTAGTGACTGAGACCCTGGCATGCCAATTCTCTCTCTCCCTGTCTCTATCTCTCCTCCCTCTCTCTCTCTAAAAAAAAAGAAAAAAAAATTATAGAGATTGAGTAAAGGAAAGGTGGAGGGAGGGCTAATCAAAATCTAAGAGGATATAAATAAATCACACGGAAACCTAGTTTTTTGGACAATGGAACACTCAGGAGCCATAGACTGTTAGAAAACTTTCAGTGCCAGGGATGGGATATCTTCCAGTGAGTTGTTGGCCAGGGAGGTCCCTGATGCCCCCAAAACATTATAGGCCATTGCCGAGGCCCCTGGTTTCCTACCAGAAATAGATGATAAGACCCTATTGATGAAGACTCCACATACTTGGGCTGCAAAGCCACTGAGAAATCCTGCTGGAACTGAGGTGATAACCTCCTCCATGCAGACCAACTGACAGAAAGCTGGAAGAAGCCATTCTGCATGTAGTTCAATGGGATAAAGAGATACCACCAGTGAAGATACTCAACAGTGGACACTGCAAGCCTTATATTTGGCAAGCCAGGCCAAATGAGCCAATGGGTTCAATACTGGCACGTCTGTCATGGTGGAAACCAACTGGCCTCTAATTGGACTGGAGGCCTGCTCCATGGGAGAGAATACATCTCTGATACTGAAAACCTACAACAGGGGTAGTCATGAGCCCTAGGGGTGTAACGTCTGCTGCTGTCTGAGTAAATGTATATACTATGCTTGTCAAACTGCCCAGTAAGCACTTCTCTTCATGTTCATACCCATATATTAATGCTACTCTAACTTTTGATAGAGAATCCTCTCTTTTCAGATGGCAGTGACCTTGGGATGACTCAGAAGGCATCATGGTGCTGGAAAGAAGTGACAGGAGTGCTCAGCACTGCAATATCTCGATCACACCTTCCAAGGCTCAGGGTCCATTGTGGAAGAGGTGGCAGAAAGAATGTAAGAGCCAAAGGAAGGGCAGGACTGCTTACAATGTGCTCCTCCATACACAAAATGGCCTGGATATCCATGACCTCACAGTGCCTGACACTACCTACACAAGACCATCACAATAGGAGATAAAAGATCATGACATCAAAATAAAATGAGACTGAGAGGGGGAGGGGATATGATGGAGAATGGAGTTTCAAAGAGCAAAGTGGGGAGAGTGAGGGCATTACCATGTGATATTGTTTACAATTATAGAAGTGGTTAATAAAAAATAATTTAAAAACTGTTATAACCAAAAAAAAAAAAAACTATCTCTTCCCTTGACCTCACTTAGGCCATTATATCCCCAAAAGGAAGAGTGAGGGGAGGGTTAATCAAAATTTAAGAGGGTATGAATAAGTCATATGGAAACCTACTTTTTTTTTTGGACAATGGTGCACCCAGAAGCCATAGATTGTTACTAGAAAATTTTCAGTGCTAGAGATGGGATACTTTTCAGTGAGTTGTTGGCCAGGGAGGTCCCTGATGCCCCCAAAACATTACAGGCCATTGCCAAGGCTCTGGTTTCCCACCAGGAATAGATGCTAAGACTCTATTGCTGAAGACTGCACATGCTTGCTGCAAGGTCACTGAGAAAGCAAACTGGAGCTGAGCTGAAAAGTTCCTCCCTGTAGACCAGCTGACAGAAAGCTGGAAAAGCTATGCTGCATGCACCTCCATGGGAGAGACAGAAGTCATCAGTGGAGATAAACAACAGTGGATACTACAAGCCTTAAGTTGGGCCAGCCAGGCCAGATGAGCCAACGGGTGCAATAGAGGCCTGCTTCACAGGCCTGGTACTGAAAACCTATGACGGGGGAGGTCATGAGCCTAGGGGTGTAACACCTGCTGGCGTCTAGCTAAATGCATATATCATGCTCACCAAATTGCCTGGTAAGCAATTCTCTTAATGTTCATACTCAGTATTACTCCTACTTTTGGGTTAGAGAAGCTTCTTTTTCAGATGGTGGTGACCCCTGGGGTGACTCAAAAGGCACCACAGTGCTGAGAAGTGGTGGCAGAGGAATGTTCAGCACTAAAACATCTCTATTACATCCTCCAAGGCTCAGGGTCCATTGTGGCAGATGGGACTGAAAGAACATAAGAACCAAAGGAAAGGCAGGACTGCTTACAAAGCAGTCTTCCAGACACAAAATGGCCTGAATATCCATGACCCTGCAATGCCTGGTACTACCTACAAAGGACCCTCATAATAGGAAGAAAAGATGATGACATCAAAATGAAAGAGACTAATTTAGAGGGAGAGGGGATATGGTGAAGAGTGGATTTGTGAAGGGGAAAGTGGGGAGAGAGAGAAAATTATCATGGTTTATAATCTATAATTATGGAAGTTGTCAATAAAAAGAAGTTTAAATAAAACAACAACAAAGCCAGGGGTGGTGGATCATGCATTTAATCCTCGTACTCAGAAGGCAGAGGTAGGAGGATCAAAGGGAGCTACAGGCCACCCTGAGACTACATAGTGAATTCCAGGTAAGCCTGGACTGGAGAGACCCAACCTTGGAGAAAAAAAATATATACATATATGTATGTATGTGTGTGTGTGTGTGTGTGTGTGTGTGTATATATAATGTATATGTATGTATTTTCTTCCCACAAAGTTATCTGCCCACAGGGAAACATAATGGTTTAATTACAGAAAACAGACTTTTACAATTACAATATCATTTCTTAACATACAAGTATCAAGTTGGTTTATCTTTAAATTAGATTATGATACAATGGGGTGTGTGGGTGTGTATTTTTGAGACAGGGTCTCATGTAGCCCAGGCAGGCCTCTAACTTGCCAAAGATAAACTTGAACTCCTGATCCTCTAGCCTCTGAAGGGCTGAGATAATAGGTGTACCCCACCATATGCAGTGCTGGAGATGGAACCAGAGCTTCAGGAATGCTACATAAGCACTATTCCTACTGAGCTGCATTCCCCAACCCTGGAATGTTTGACTGTAAAATTTGCTGTTTGAGTTGTTGAACTTCATAAAAACTAGTTCTGGGCTGGAGCAATGTCTCAGTGGTTAAAGTGCTTGCCTGCAAAGCCTAACAATCTGGATTTGATTCCCCAGTACCCACATAAAGCCAGATGCACAAAATGATGCATGCGTCTGGAGTTCATTTACAGTGGCAGGAGGCTCTAGCATGCCCATTCCCTCTTTCTCTGTCTACAAATAAATAAAAATATTTTATTTATGAGAGAGGGAGGGAGGGAGAGAATGGGTGTGCCAGGGCCTTAGCCACTGCAAATGAATTCCATACACATACACCACCTTGTGCACATGCCTCACCTTGTACATCTGACTTACGTGAGTTCTGGGGAGTCAAACCTGGGTCCTTAGGCTTTGTAGGCAAGTGCCTTAATTGCTAAGCCATCTCTCCGGCCCTTAAAAGATATTTTTTTGGGGGTGGGGGCGTTGAGGTGGGGTCTCACTTTAGCTCCGGCTGACCTGGAATTCACCATGTAGTCTCAGAGTGGCCTTGAACTCTCAGCAATTTTTCCAGTCTGCAGTGGCTAGAAGCTCTGATGCACCCATTCTTTCTAATAAATAAAAAAGATTTTTTTTTACTTTTTTAATCTTTTAAAAGCTGCATGTGGTAGCAGATGCCTTTAATTCCAGCACTCAGGAGGCAGAAGTAGGAGGATCACCCTGAGTTCAAGGCCACTCTGAGACTACATAGTGAATTCCAGGTCAACCTGAGCTAGAGTGAGACCCTACCTTGAAACCCCCCCCCAAAAGTCTTCAAAACAAACTGGTTCTAGGTATGGTGGTGCACACCCTCAGGTCAGCCTGATGTTACAGAGTTCCAGGTCATCCTGGGCTAGAATAAGTTCCTACTTCAAAAACAAAACAAAAAACAGTTTCAGAAATTTTGGCTTTGGATTAGAACAGAATTTTCAATAATTTCCGAATTGGCCCTAAGCATGCCATAGAGCACTGTCCTCTGAGCATAACAACCAATGCTATCTCCTCACAGAAGCAGCTATGATTATTAGCAAGAGACCCTGAAGACTGGGCCTGCTGGATGGACAGATGGCTCAATTTTGAAGTACTTCCTTCACAAGTGTGAGTGCCTGAGGAGGGCTGCAAGTCTCCAGGACTCACGTAAATTGCTGGGCATGGCCATACTGGTTTGTAACTTCGGTCCTGGAGAATTGCTGGGGCTTGCAAACAGCAAGCTGTGGAATCAGTAATAGACTGTGGCAAAGAACAGGCACATTAGTGAGGGAGAGACACCTAATGTTCTCCAGCCCCAGCAGGCAAGCCCATGGGTCACATGAGCACATATACACACCACACAAACAATGCACATGCCAAAAAAAGGAGTGGGTCTGTTGACATTCTCTCATAGGAGGCTCATTAGACCCCCACCTGGTATCTCAGCGGCCCCTCCTGCACCTCCCTACCAGCTGTACGTAGTTCTGCCCCAGTGGCACATGGGCCTGTGATATCAGGAGGTACACTAAAGTGCTGTGTGTGGAAGTTAACTGAAGGGAGAACTCCATCTATGTGGCTATGGGGTGAGACTTTCATATAGCTGCTTTGGGGTCATTCATATTCCTGTAAGTAACCCCTCATCCATACTCTGCAAGTAAACCGATTAAAATCATTGGTTCACCAAGTTTGACTCTGGAGGAATATGACTCTCATCTGTCACTGGTACCCAATCTGGGAGGAGAACACATTTGCTTAACTTTCCCTAGAAAAAGTCCATGCAACACATTTGTCATTTTATGCTATATTTTTATGCAAAGTGGAGTTCTCATCATTGATGATTATACAATCAAAATATCAGGGCTGGAGAGGTGGATCAGCAGTTAGAGGCTCTTGTTTGCAAAGCCTGACAGCCCAGGGTTCAATTCTCCTGTACCCATGTAAAGCCAGATGCACAAAGTAACACATGTGTCTGCAGTTTATTGTTGGCAGCAGTAGAAGGCCCTGGCATGCCCATTTTCATTCTCATCCTCTCTCTCCAATAAATATTTACTTAAAAACTCAATCAACTGGAAAATATTAAATATGCTCTACATCCTGCAGTATGAAACATTATTATTTTTATAACATTTTATTTATTTATTTGAGAGAGAGAGGCAGATAGAGAATGGGTGCACCAGAGCCTCTAGCCACTGCAAATAAACTCCAGACACATACACCACCTTGTGTATCTGCTTATGTGGGTACTGGGGCATCAAACCTGGGTCCTTAGGCTTTGCAAGCAAGTGCCTTAACCATTAAGCCATTTCTCCAGCCCCTAAGATTTATTTTTTTAATAAATATTTTAACCTGGCTGTGGTGGTACAAGTGTTTAATTCCAGCACTAGGAAGGCAGAGGCAGGAGAATCACCATGAGTTCAAGGCCAGCCTGGAGTACAGAATTCGTTCCAGGTCAGCCTGGGCTAGAGTGAGACCCTACCATGGGATAAAAATAAATAAATAAATAATACACACACACACACACACACACACACACACACACAAATATATAAATTTCTTTTGGGGAGAGAAAGAGAATGGGAATGTCAGGCCCTCATGCCACTGCAAACAATCACCAGACTCATATAGCACATCGTGCAGCAGGCTTTACATGGGTGGTGGGGAACTGGCCAGTAGGTAATGCAAACAATACCTTTAACAGCTGAGCCATATCCTCAGCTCCAAGATTTCTTTATGGGAAAATAAACAAGTACAACTCAGTATGCAAATCTGCTTTCATTTTTAATAAATCCCTGAAGACTGGCCTGCTGGATGGACAGATGGCTCAATTTTGAAGTACTTCCTTCACAAGTGTGAGTGCCTGAGGAGGGCTGCAAGTCTCCAGGACTCACGTAAATTGCTGGGCATGGCCATACTGGTTTGTAACTTCGGTCCTGGAGAATTGCTGGGGCTTGCAAACAGCAAGCTGTGGAATCAGTAATAGACTGTGGCAAAGAACAGGCACATTAGTGAGGGAAAGACACCTAATGTTCTCCAGCCCCAGCAGGCAAGCCCATGGGTCACATCAGCACATATACACACCACACAAACAATGCACATGCCAAAAAAAGGAGTGGGTCTGTTGACATTCTCTCATAGGAGGCTCATTAGACCCCCACCTGGTATCTCAGCGGCCCCTCCTGCACCTCCCTACCAGCTGTACGTAGTTCTGCCCCAGTGGCACATGGGCCTGTGATATCAGGAGGTACACTAAAGTGCTGTGTGTGGAAGTTAACTGAAGGGAGAACTCCAGCCCCTCAAACCCCTCTCTCTCCCTTCTCACCTGGCCCACATTTGTTCCTCTCTAAGCAAGGCACTACAGCAGGCTCTCCTTAGAGGTCTTTGCATATACAGCCAGAAATGCTCCATGCAGAGCTCCCAGGTCACCATCCTCGCCCGAACTGGTACACCTTTAATCCTCACTGGCTGAGTCTTCAACAACTGGGGAGTATTTCATCAAACTAACACATTCAGTTGCCAACAGAATCCTTCCACTTTCAAATGATATAGTCAGAAGAAATTAATACTTTGAAGTTTGAATCTTAACCCCTTTGGGGACCAGTAATATGCCAAAGGATACTCTCACGATGCTGGGATCAGGAGGGTAAACATTCCAGACTTGTGTGGTGTGTTGTGTGTGATAGTTTATATAGTCCATGTGACAGGACCCAAATCACCTGTGAGGGATCATCTACTTTAGGATAGCCTCCAGGCATACCTGTAAGGGGTCATCTTGATTAGGCTAATTGAGGCGGGAAGACCCACCTGAACTGTGGATGGCTTCATTTCATGGGCCAGGGTCCTAGACTGTATAAAAAAAAGAGCTGGAAAAATAAATAATAAAATAAAAAATAACAAGAGCTGGGCATGGTGGCACACGCCTTTAATCTCAGCACTTGGGAGGCAGAGGTGGAAGGATCGCTGTGAATTCAAGGCCACCCTGAGACTACATAGTGAATTCCAGGTCAGCTTGGACTAGAGAGAGGCCCTACCTTGAAAAACAAAAAATATATAAATAAATAAATAAATAGCTGGGAGCTAGAGGGATGACTTAGCAGTTAAGGCACTTACTTGCAAAGCCAAAGGACCCAGGATTTGATTTCCCAGGACACACGTAAGCCAAATGCACAAGGTGGTACATGTGTCTGGAGTTCGTTTACAGTGGTTGAAGGTCCTGGCATGCCCATTCTCTTTCTATTCGCCTCTTTCTCTCCCCCCGCCCAAATAAATAAATTATATATTTGAAAAAGAAGAAGAAGAGCTGCCTGAGCACCAATACTTCTCTCTCTCTACTTCCTCACTGTGGGCAGAACATGACCAACTAACTTGGTTTTGTTTCAAGATGCTGCCTCCATGTCTTCCCTGCCACAAATAGAGCGGGGGGGGGGGGGGGGAGACCCTCTTCCTCCCTTAAACCTGTTTGTCCTAGCAGTGAGAAGGTAACTTAGACACCATGGTATGATGTTTAGTGAGTTAGTTTTATTAAATGTTTTTCTGGCTTATGATATTTTCAGTTTACTCTAGGCTTTATCTGATAATGCAACTCTAAACACTACTGTAAGACAAGAAGCAGCTCTATGAGAAAAATAAGCTGAGACACAGAGAGAGGAGTAAGGAGGGAAAGAAAGGAGAGAGAGAGAGAGAAGAGGGAGGGAGGGAGAGAATAGCAAGGCGGGAGCTCAGGAAAGTCAGAAATAGAAAGGAAAAAAAACTCAAAATTTATCTTATGCCGGGCATGGTGGCACATGCCTTTAATCCCAGCACTCAGGAGGCAGAGGTAGGACTGCCATGAGTTCGAGGCCACCCTGAAACTACATAGTGAATTCCAGGTTAGCCTGGGCTACAGCAAAACCCTACCTCGATTAAAAATAAAAAATGTTTTCAATTATTTGTTTACACAGGGTCTCACTCTGTAGCCCAGGATGGCCTCAAATTCATGGCAACCTCTTGCCTTGGTCTCCTAAATGCTGGGATTATAGGCATGAGCCACCATGAGTGGCTTTCAAAGATCATCTGTATGTGATAACTGAAGATGGTAACTATCCCATCAAGGGCACCATGGTGCCCATGTTCAATCAACACTGCAGGCCAACTCCCCCTTGCCCACCTCCCATGCTCCTGTAAACTCATTCACTCCTCTCAATTCCGTTTACTCTATTAAACTCTTGGCTTAATCTAGTCTTATTCCCACTGCCTCTGCCACCAAAGAAGCAAGCCTTTCACACTTCCAGCCTCAACATCAGTGACCAGGTGTCCCACTAGTCTACAGTCTCCACCACTCCCACCTGCTCAAAGCACCTTCTCAACCTCTCAAAACACTGGTTCTTACTTCCCAGGCACAAACAAAGAAATCCCCAGGTACCATGAACATAAACAATCTGACCCCAAGTTATTTCCAAATTCATCACCTACATTGCAGTCCACCACACTTCTGCCTCTACAAGGTTAATCTACTCAGTGCCCAACAGCACTTGGCAGCTGCACAGTGGCACAGCCATTGCACCACTCTACCCCCGACTACTCTTGGGGTTACCCCGACCTTCGCCACCCTTCAAAGCCTACCAACCCAGAAAGCCTCCCCAGCACCCTGTTCTGTGCCTCACAGACTCCCCTCTGCAACCCCCTCCAAGAGCTCTGGAAAAGCACTGGGCTGTGCAGAGTCGTCTTCAACCCTTGTGTTATCCTGTTTCCTCTACGGATGTCCAAACTTATGGGAATTTTAATCAACAAAGCAGATGTCACCAAATAACTCTCCCCTTTATATTTCCTATGATGCACTGGATTATCATCAGTTACGAAAGTAATTCTGCTTCCATCTTGGTCCTCCTCAGATGGGATGAAAAATGACAGAATGCAACGCCTTTAATCCCAGCACTTGGGAGGCAGAGGTAGGAGGATCGCTTTAAGTTCCAGGCCACCTTGAGACTACATAGTGAATTACAGGTCAGCCTGGGCTAGAGTGAAACCCTACCTCGAAAAACCAAAATAAGGGGGAAAAAGAAAGAAAGAAAGAAAGAAAGAAAGAAAGAAAGAAAGGAAGAAGAAGGAAGGAAGGAAGGAAGGAAGGTAGATGAATGACTGCGTTCAAGTTTTTCAACAGTACAAGTGGAGGTTAAGAGGGCACTTACACACAAGTTGATATGGCTACTACAACCACAAAACAAATCAAAAGCAGCAGGAGACATCTGCCTGTGCACTACAGGAGGACACATGCAATAAGAACTTAAGGGACAATGGGTGTGGGCGCTCACACCTGTAACCCCAATACCCAGAAGGGCAAGGCAGGAGGACTGCCATGTGTTTGAGAACAGCCTCAACACTTCCCTACCCCTCAAAAAAAAATTAAGGTCCTCTACAGAATATGGGCCCAATATGAACATTTTTTTTACGTGTATGTGCACAGATGTTTATATCCTACGCACATGTGTATGGAAACCAGGAGAATGTCAGGTGTTCTCTCGTTTCTCATCTACATATTTCTTTCATTGAGACGGGGTCTCCTTCCATAGAACAGAGCTGCCGGCCATCAGCAAGCCCCAGCAAGTCTCTAGTCTCCCTCTTCTCCCCAAGACTGGAATTACAGTCATGTGTGGCCATGCCCAGCTTGTTGTTTATTTTGTTTCATTTTGTTTTGAGGTAGGGTCTTCCTCTAGCCCAGGCTGACCTGGAACTCACTCAGTAGTCTCAGGCTGGCCTCGAACTCACAGTGATTCTCCTACCTCTGCCTCCCAAGTGCTGAGATTAAAGGCATGCGCCACCACACCCGCTCATGCCCAGCTTTTTACATGGGTTATGGGGAGTTGAATTTGGTGGTCTCTGGCCCAAGATGCCCTCATACTTAAGTGGCAAGTACTCTTAACTACCAAGCCACTTCCCCAGCCCCAAAGTGAACATTCTTAGGTATGACAGGAGCTGGCCCTTTCGAGGGTCACTCTAGCAAAGGATTAGCTAAAAGATTGAATTGAAAGATTTATATTCTCTTGTTCACATTTAATTCATGGCACCAGAATAGGAAGGAGATGATGTACAAACTGACAACTCTAAAAACACAAATTTTCCCACTTCTGGCCACCAGGATAGAACTGTAAGCACATCCTCTATCCCTCCATTCAACAAGCAGCTGAGCACCCTGAACACAAGCACAGCACTGCATGTGAGAGCTAGGACCCCAGGCTTCATGCAGATGCCCGCAACCAGAAGACGGGGTTCTCAGGACATCTCAGCAGAGGAAGTGTCATGGTACTATGGCCAGCCAGCAGCCCACACAGCATGGCTCCACCTAGCCTTCAATGAACACCTGAGGCTGCTGGACCCGCCAACCCAGAAACACCCAACTCACTTGCCGAACACAACAAAAGGCTGTTTAAAACACATCTAGGGCTGCAAGGATGGCTCAGCAGTTAAAGGTGCTTGCTTGCAAAGTCTGATGGGTGAGGTTGAATTCCCCAGTACCCACATAAAGCCAGATGCACAAAGTGGCACACTGCAACTGGAGGTTATTCGCAGAGACAGGCAGCCCTGGCACACCCATTCATATTCATTCTCTCTCTGTCAAATATTAACTAGAAACACAATCTAAACTCAAACCAGTAATATGAACAAACGGCTACCCAGAACAACTTGACAAGGGTGACAGCCACACCTTCAAGGGAGAGAGAAGCAACAAGGGGTTCCAGGCAGCTCTGGGAAGGGGCTCTCAGTAGGGAACCCCTTTGATCAAATGCCACTATGACCAAACGATAATGTGAGCCCTACTGTCCACCTGACAAACCAGAATTCAAACCACTCTGCTGCCAGTCCAGTAGTGGCTCAAACACAGATTTCCTGGGAACTGGGCTTCACAGGCCACAGGTCCCCCCATGCGCCTCCTTACTGTGACATGCTTTTCAGATGAGTCGTCTGAAGGAAAGTGGGAGAACAGGATGGCAAGGAGGAGGAAGATGGGGCACAGCATTCGCCACCAGCAGCCCTAAGCCTAGAGCCAGGCCACAGCCCCTTCCAGCTCAGCCTGCTGTGGGAAAGGTGAGAAGGCGGCACTGCTGCCAAAGCTAGGATTCAGGGCAGCTCAGCTCAACTCGGCTCTGTGGCAAGGGGATAAGTCAGTTGTCGCTGAGCCACACAGCAACCTCCTGACAAACAGTTGCGATCCTCCTCAGATGGCTTCTGGATGTTGTTCGCTGCCCTTCATAAAAGCCAGTGTCCCCTCTCTCCCCTGAAACAAAGGCCTCGATGCCTCTGGCTATGCTAAAAGCAAAAGTGATGGACTAGAAGCAAAAGCCAGGACTGCTGCGCCCCATCCAGCACTCCAACCCATAAAATGAATCAACTTACTGCAGGAGTCACCACACTCATACAGCTAGACAGACTCCTCTCCTGCGTACAAACAGGCTTCAGTGAGCCATTTTCCACATACCTAATAAGTTATTCCTAAAAAAACTAAAAAGACTCCAACGAAATGTAAGTTACCAAAAAAGGCGGGCTGGGGGGGGGGGAGTACCTAAAAATAAGAGTTATAGGACAGCTGTGGCACCAGAGCCCAACAAAGCTGGAGAAAATGTTGTTGCAGCCATATGCACGAGCCTGCCAGGGCAAGGTCTGGGGCCTGCCACTCAGTATGGATGGCAGTCTTGTGCCACAGACACAGAATCCGAGGCCGCGAAGAAGGCACTCCCAGCAGCCGCCCCAGAGTTTCATTTCTTTCAATTCCTACACGAAAGGGAAACTGGTTTTACTTCATGACCTAACAGTAACGTAACACACAAAACATCTACGTTTCTCCATGAGCCACCTCACCTGAGAGCACCACCAGGAACAGCAACCTAAGCTGAAGAGGCACAGGCAGGCTGCCAAAGGGAGATGCACCCCTAGATTAGGACAAGGGTTTTTTTGGGGGAGGGGAGAAATCTATATATCCTGTCAAAACTTGTTCTCCCTCATCACCCAGATTTTGAAAGATACAACCCCAGGCTGCTAGCAATGAATTCACACGAGGTTGTGAAACCCCAAGAGCACGACATAAATGAGATTTCTCCAGCTGAGCCGAGAATTTTTGGTCATCAAAATTAACACCACCCCACATCTGTACAGTTAAAGACAGTCAAAATTTTTAAAAATCTGCTCCCCTTCTGAAGCTTGGTCTAGAACAGAAATCTCATTTAGAACAATGAATGGAAGGAAAGTGGACTTCCAAAACCCACAGGAGGTGCAGTCAGCTGGCAGAGGCCTTGCCTCCGTCCCAGACCCTAGCTGACCTTCAGTGCCTAGTCTCCTTCCAGTCTTCAAATGCCCACTCTTACTAATTCCGAAACTTGAAAGCCCATATTAGTATTGGATGTTTGATCCATTATCTGGTAAGACAACCAGACTGGGACTAAAATAAAGCTAGACTAACGCAAAGCCAAATGCTGAGAAAGGAGTCCTTTTCTCTAGATAGCTGACTAATCCCAAACTGAAAAATGCTAAGGCTAAACACTACTAAAATACATGCTCATCCTACTAAAGAATCTGGGAAGCAAGCAATGGAGGTGCATGTCGGAAGAACCAGAGTCACTAGCGGAGCCTAAGACATTCCTCCGTGGTCAGCCCTGAAAGTCCACACAGAGCTGGAGGAAGATGTTCAGCAGCAGAGCACTTGCCTAGCAAGGCCTGGAGCTCCATTCCCCGAAAGGGGCCAGGATACACATAGCAGTGACAGCTTGTAAGCAGGCCCAGGGGCCATGCTCAAGAATGCAACATGTTTAACAGCAAAAAAAAAAAAAAAAAAAAAAAAATCTGAAACAAGCCACACCTGTGGGGAGGGCAATGACACGGGTGGAGAGGTCCCAACGAAACACTACACAGCAGGGGAAAAGAATGCTGGAAGTCAGGATGAAGCAGGAGGAACCCAAGAGCCCGATGAGGAATAAAAAAAGGAATGGGCTGGAGAGATGGCTTAGCGGTTAAGCGCTTGCCTGTGAAGCCTAAGGACCCCGGTTCGAGGCCCGACTCCCCAGGACCCACGTTAGCCAGATGCACAAGGGGCGCATGCATCTGGAGTTCGTTTGTAGTGGCTGGAGGCCCTGGAGCGCCCATTCTCTCTCTTTCTCTCTCCTCTGTCTGTCACTTAATAAATAAATAAAAATTTTAAAAAATAAAAAAAGGGAAATCACAGAGGAGAGCACTAAGAGAGATGCAGAAACCTGCAAAGCTATATAATACAACAGTGAACAAGGGCACTTGGTGAAATACAAAGGAAAGAAACACTATAAGGACCTTAAGGGTATAGTCAGTGTGAGGGCAGGGGCACAGGGAGCTGGCAAAGGTGGACGTAACTGACAGCCAGGAAGACACTACCCATTCTAGTGTTATGCACACATTTCATTTACTCTTCCTGTCTTAAGTCAGGTACCAATGGGGCACAAGAGCCGGAATGAAGTACAACCAAAAAGTGACCAAGGCATGAAAACTGAAAATCGTAAAGGAAAAGACTCTTTCCTCACTGCTACTGTTACACCACAAAGGTCTAGTTTAGGATAAAGCCGTGCATTTAATCCGTGAGACTCACAAAACGTGTTTGTCCTTATGACTAAGTGTAGGCCAGCTGAGGCGCAGGCCGCTGTCACACAGGAACACCTGCTCAGCAAGTTTTCCAAACTGGTCAACTAACCCCTTTCTGAAAGGGTTATCTCTGCACCTCAGTGTGCTGGTTATATTCTCACCAGAACAAAGGCAATTTAGGCTTCAAATTAAGGTACTCCACAGGTACTTAACTCTCAGTCTGTGCCTGAGACAACAGCATTTGATGTTAATGGCCGGTCAACCCATTACCAGCACCACTTGCTCTGCAAAGCTCCCAGAGCATGAAACCAGAGCATCTTAATCCACTAAGCATATTAGGGCTCACAAACGGGACTCCATCACAACAAGGTTACCTAGTTCTTCCACACCAGGAATTAACCAAGAAGGGTCATGATGAAGTGCTCAACCTGTGTAATATGAAATGCATCTTACTTGGACGACTCAGTAGCTCATGTTCTTGTTAAGGACTACAATTCCTAATAACGAGAATGGCTGGGATTCAAGGGTAGTTCCCTTGATCGAAAGCCTCAAATCACCCAGCTTTACAGCCACCCCTATGCAGGAGAGAAGATTCTAGGCAGTGGCCATCCAGGTAACCCGGTCCTTCTTGAACTCTTGAGCCAGAGGACCAGAGGACGGTACGGGGGGATGGGGGAGGCAGGGGATGGACACTGCACCAGGCATCCACCTTGCGCCCCACCGCAGCCTCGGAGCACAGCTGACACGGGAGCGCACAGAGCCCGCCACGACCGAGCGCAGCGGCCCCGGACACGGCCAAGACGGCAAGACGTGAATGGACATCGCGAGACGGCGCAGCGCGCCCCGGCCGGGGTCCAGTCCCCATCCGTCCCCGGCCTCCATCCTCCCTTCTCCCATCCCCCGGCCCCGCCGCGCCCGCCCACCTAGGCCGTAGGCCTTCGCGCAGATCCACTGCAGGTTGGCGGCGATCTTGGCCCGTGCCGCGTCGTAGCGGTCCAGCGGCACTAGGTCGGCGCCCTCCGGCGGCGCCTCCATCCTCCGCCAGCCTTCAGCGGCCGCGCGGCCGCCGGCGTCCACCATCTGCAGACAAAGGCCGCGGCGGCCCGGCCGCAACAAAGACGACGCCGCCGCCGCCCTCCCGCGCCAGCCCGCCCGGGCGCACGGTTCTCGTCTCACGGCCGCCGCCGCCGCCCAGGCTGCTGCTGCTGCTGCTGCATGCTGCGGGCGCCGAGCCGAGGCCGAGAAGGCGCCGAGCGGGCCGGGAGGAGGCGGCGGCGGACGGACGGACGGAGGGACGGGCGGGCGGGCAAGGCGGGCGGGCCGGGACACGAGCGGGCCGGGGGCGGCGGCGGCGGAGGAGGAGGAGGCGGCGCGTGCGCAGCCCGGGAGAAGCGGCGGCCGAGGCGGCGGCCAACGGGTGGGGAGCGAACGCACCGCCGCTGCGTCACGCAAGCGCACTTGGCGCCTCCCGCAGCCCCCGCCCTTTTCCGCAGGCGCGGTAGACACGCCTCTCCGCGTCGCCCCGCCCCCTCCCCCGACGCGGCGGGCAGGTCCTCGGCCGGCTCCCAGGGGCTGGTGGCATCCTTCCCAGGCGCGCTAGGTTTGCTCCAGGCCCTTGCCTCATTCTGCTTGGCTGGAGCCACTGATCGGCGTTCCCAGTCAGCTGTGCAGCTGGCTCGGCGTGCCCGCAGGTCCCCAGCTGCCCCACACGGGACCCCCAAATCCAGAGAAGCCAGGCCCTGCGTCTGCCGACAGCGACCTCTAAACCCCGCTGTCCCGGGAGGTCGAAGCGCAAGGGAATCTGGAACCGCGTCCGCGGAGCAACCGGGGGACACCCCAGCCGCACTGGGAGCCCTCCAGGTGGGCACTAGCTTGCTCGTCAGCCTAGGTTTGGAGGAGGAGCGTGGATGCCTAAGACCAACGCAGCTTGTGACCAGTCCGTATTTTTTAGGGCCGGCTGAGAGTATCTTGGAAAACCTCGCTCGCTCTAGGCGTCTGGCCTGGGCATTGCAGGAGTGCATGCACCTGCCCCAGGAGGCCAGCAAGAACTGAGCGCCTCGGGAGGGGACACACCGGCCCCAGCCCCCAGCTGTAGGGTGCTTAGCCTTAGTGTGCGCGTAGCACAGCCAGACTACCCAGAAAAAAAAAAAAAAAAAAAGGCCTTTTCTGGAGTGGACCCATCCTTCAGATGCTGGGGAAAGAATGTGTACAGCCCACATTAAGAGGTGGATAAGAGGCTGGGGTGGTGGCGCACGCCTTTAATTCTAGCAGGAGGCACAGGTAGGAGGATTGATGTGAGTTCCAGGACAGCCTAGGCTAGAGCTAGACCCTACCTTGGGGCGGGCGGGGGGAAGGTGCATAAGGCTGAGTATGGTGCATAGGCATGTGATCAGAATTTAGGAGGTAGAGACTAGAGGATTAGGATTTCAAGGCCAGCCTTAGCACCATGAGACCCTGTCTCAAAATAAAATAAACAAACAAGCGTTGGGGATTTTGCTTTAGTTGTAGAGTGTTGAAGATGCACAAGGCCCTGGGTTCAATCCCTAGTACCTCCTAAAACCAGGTGTGGTGCAAATTGGTAATCCCAGTTGGAGGCAGGCTTAGATATTCAAGGTCATCCTCAACTGCATAGGGAGTTGGAGGCCAAATTGGACTACAGGCGAGCCTGTCTCAAAAAATTAAAAACAAGCCAGGCGTGGTGGCGCACGCCTTTAATCCCAGCACCTGGGAGGCAGAGGTAAGAGGATCGCCATGAGTTCAAGGCCACCCTGAGACTACATAGTGAATTCCAGGTCAGCCTGGACTAGAGTGAGACCTTACCTCGAAAAACTAAAAAAAAAAAAAAAAAAAAAAAAAAAAAAACCTAAGAGGTGGGTGGAACGGGGCAGCCAGAGAAAGCTTGAATGGGGACATTTGTGCAGAGAGAGGAAGGACATGAATCTGTCTGGGAAGCGGTGTGCTGGAAGGCAGACCCAAGCACTAGTGTGTAAGAAACAGTGAAACCACAGTCTAAAAGCCCTGGAGCAAGGGAGTCTGTGGGACAAGAGGGTGAGAAGCCAAAGGAAAGGCCATGGCAGACAGGCTAGGTGGGTTAGAAAAGAGGGGGCGACGAGTAGGGACTGGTGTACAAGCTTGTGTCTTGCAGCCCTGTGGAACCTATTCACTGGTTCAGATAGTTTCTCAGTGGATCCCCTGTGGACTCCTAAATACAGACATGTCCTCTGTGAGTCGAGAGCCTGCCCTCCTCTTATTTCTTGCTTCCTGGCTGTGCTGGCTAGAGCCTCCAGTGCCTGCGGAGGAGAGAGTAGATGTCCTTGATCTGAAGGAAGCATCCAGTTCCCACTGACTGACGCTGGATATTGTTTCCTCATAGGTGCTCTGTAATTATCAGGCTCAGGAAATCCATTCATCACAGTTTGCAGATTGTTTTTATCATGATAGTGTGGCATTCTGTCCAGGCTTTTTCTGTAGCTGTTGATCATGTAGGGTTTTCATTCCGTGTATGGCTTATCATATTAGCCTATTTTCAGATGCTGATCCACTTTGCATTCTGATATAAATTCCACTTGGTCACAGTATATAATCTTTTATGCATACCTGCATTACTTTATGGCTATTTTGTTGTAGGTTCTTAAGATACTGCTCTGGCTGGGCATGGTGGCTCACGCTTTTAATCCCAGCACTTGGAAGATTGAGGTAGGATCACCATGAGTTCGAGGCCAACCTGGGGCTACAGAGTGAGTTACAGTTCATCCTGGGCTACAGTGAGTTCCTGTCTCAACCCCCCCCCCCAAAAAAGAATAAATAAGATACTGGGCTGACATTTTCTTGTGTCATCTGAGTCTGGTTTTGGTATCAGGTTATTACTGGCTTCATAAAGTAAGTTGAAAGGGTTCCCTCCTCTTTTTTTTTTTTTTTTTTTTTTTTTTTTTTTTTTTGAGGTAGGCCTCACTCTGGCCCAGGCTGACCTGGAATTAACTATGTAGTCTCAGTGTGTCCTCGAACTCATGGTGATCCTCCTTCCTCTGCCTCCCGAGTGCTGGGATTAAAGGTGTGTGCCACCACACCCAGGTCAGCCCTCTTCTTCTAATTTTTATTGGGTATGGATTTTTGGGACAGAATGTCATTCTTCCTACCTCAACCTCCCAAAATAATGAGATTATAGGCATGAGCTACCATGCCCAGCTCCTCTGGTATTCTTTGGAAGAATTGACAGGAACTCTGATAAAATCCAGTGTGGAAGCTCGTAGGTCTGGGCATGGTGAGTGGCTGTTAATAGCTCACTCACTCTCTCCCCTTGCTATAGGTCTGCTCAGATGTCTGTTTCTTCATGAGTCGGGTTCAGTGCTTTGTGTCTTTCAAGAATTTGTCCATTTTATGTAAGTCCATGGACCTAAGCAGTTTTATGTTATGCTCAATCGGAGGGGGAAATTCAGAGCAGGGGAGTTGAGTAGATTGGGGATAGATTTGGATCTGGTGATGTTTTGTGGACCAGTGGGGACAGCATGGGACAGGAATCCTCCCAAAGAGGATTCACACTCTTTATTACTTTTTGTTGGGGTTTAAAGTAGAACTTTTAACCCACTCTGTCCATGCCTTACTGACATGATGCTAGTCCCCAGCAGTAGATATGCTTCATTCATTTTATGTATGCTGTTCTCCATACATTCTCTGCTGTTTTCATTTAAGTTTACATGTCAGTTGCCTGTCCAGCCAGGTGTCAACAAAAATTCCTTTTTGATTCCCCCTAGCCTTTTCTCTAGATGGGATAAGCACACTGCTCTCTTGAATGTTTAAACTCCCTTTATTATTGGCCTTTAAAAACAATCCCAAGATATGCTCTCTTTGAAAGTTCCTTAGTTACCTTCTACTTGAACTTTTTACCTATAACCTTGACAATAAACAGCAAGCACTCCTTACCCCTTTCAGCTGTATGAATCTCCGGTTGGAGTTTCTCCTGCGAGGTCACTCATTTACTAATTGCTGATTGTCTGAGATCGTGTTTCTGAGAAACCATTCACAATTTTTCTTATTGCTGTGACCAAATACCTGACAAGAAGCAATTTAGGGGATGGTGGAGTTATTTTGGCTTGCAGTTTGAGGGAATAACAGTCCATTGTGTGGAAAAGGTGTAGTGGTAGGATGACAAGGCAATTGGTCACATTGTGCCCACAGTCAGAAAGCAGAGAGATGAATTCTGATGATCAGTTTACTCATCCTTTTTATTCAGTCTGGGACCCCAAACCATGGGATGGTGCAACCCATATTCAAGGTGGGTATTCTCACTTAAACAACTCTGGAAATGCTCTCACAAATACATCTAGAAGTTTGTCTCCTAGGCCATTCTAAATCCCATAAAGTTGACCAGAGTAACCATCACACAAACCTCCAGAAGTTTTGAGGTAGAGAACAGCAGAGAACCAAAGCTGTGACCAAGGAGAGGCATGGAGTACAATTGCTGGGAAGGAGAACAGAGGACTGGAGGGCTGTGACTGAGGAGAGGCAGAGGATGTAGAGAACTGAGCCTGTTTTAAGATGGACAAGATTACCACATAGGGACACCCACCAGGGCAGGCAGTAGAGGGAAGTTTTGGTGGCACAGAAGGGAGAGCTCTGACATTAGATAATTGGGCAGAAGCCTAGTGGGGAGGCTAGGCTTCCTTGGTGGCAGCAGTGAGCTGGGGTGGGCACCAACTGGCTCGGTGCAGATAGAGGGAAGAAGTACTTTAGGTTGAACAGAAGAGGCCTGAGCCTCTTGTGTGGGCTTATGGAGAACATGATGCCGGCAGCATTCCCTGCCTCTTAAGACATCCTGTAAGTGTACAGGAGGCCAGAACCTGGGAGAAGACTCGGCAGTCACTGGGTTTGACCAGGACAAAACCATTACGGAACGTGTGGGGGTCAGTTGTAACACTGGGCCACATGGGTGAGAAGCAGGTGGGAGAACCTAGCCTGAGGTCCAGTAGTAGACTGCACAGAGAATGAACAGACCTGGAGAGTAGAGGGTTGCAAGAGCCACACATTAAGTCAGCTTCTGACATGCTGGAGAGATCCAGACTTGTCTAGGTGTTAGGCTTGTTTTTGTTGTTAGAGATCATCTCTGTGTGTATGCATACACATGTGTACATATCCACACGTGTTACCTTAGGTGTTATTCCTTTGGCATGGTCAACCTTCTACTATTTTTTAAATTTTTTATTATTTATTCATTTATTTATTTGAGAGAGAGAATGGGCACACTAGAGCCTCTGCCACTGCAAACAAATTCCAGACACATGTGCCACTTTGTGCATCTGGCTTTATATGGATACTGGATAATTAAACCTTGCCCATCAGGCTTTGCAAACAAGCACCTTTAACCACTGAGTATCTCTCCAGCGCTTTTGTTTTTGAATTTGTTTTGTCTTTCAAGGTAGTGTCTTACTCTAGCCCAGGCTGACCTGGAATTCATCATGTAGTCTCAGGCTGGCCTTGAACTCACAACAATCCTCCTACCTCTGCCTCTCAAGTGCTGGGATTAAAGGCTTGTCCGTGCCTGGATTCCAGAACTAGTATTTAAAAAAAAAACAAAAAACTTTTACTGGCAATACATGCGCCTAATGTATTTTGATCACAATCCAGTCCACTCCCATTATTTTCATTTGTCCCCCATCCCCTTTTCAAAAAATAGTTAAGATGGTAACATTTTAATATGCATTTTAACACAATCAAAAAAATAGGACTGGGCATGTGTCTCAGTGGTAGAACACTTGTCTACCATTCAGAAAGCCCTGGGTTCCATCCCCAGCACCACAGAAAGTATAAAAAAATAAATTGGCTTTTAAAATATTTTAGATTTATTTATTTATTTATTTGACAGAGAAAGAGAGAGAGACAAAAAATGGGTGCGCCAGGGCCTTCAGCGACTGCAAACGAACTCCAGACGCTTGCACCCCCTTGGCATCTGGCTAATATGGGCCCTGGGGAATCGAACCTGGGTCCTAAGGCAAACGCCTTAACCACTAAGCCATCTCTCCAGCCCTAAATTGGCTTTTAATTTGCATTGTAATGGCATATACCTTGTAATCCCAGCACTGGGGAGGATTGAGAGTTCAAAGCCAGCCTATGTCCTATCTCAAAAAGGGTGTTGTCGCCGGGCGTGGTGGCGCACGCCTTTAATCCCAGCCCTCGGGAGGCAGAGGTAGGAGGATCGCCGTGAGTTCAAGGCCACCCTGAGACTACATAGTGAATTCCAGGTCAGCCTGGGCTAGAGTGAGACCCTACCTCAAGAAACCAAATAAAAAAAAAAAGGGTGTTGTCTGTGATTTTACCAGATGACCCAAAGGGTATATGGCATAGAAAGGGCTGAGTGGTTTGGTGCTGGTCACCTGCATCCTGCAGGGGAAGGAGCATCAAACAACACCTTTATCCCATACTCACACCAGCCACCAGACAGAAACAGCCAAGTGCCCATTGAGGGATGAGGATAACCATTGGGGTCCACCCACCTGAAGGAATAGGATTTGAAGGAATTAGCTCAGTGGTGGAGTACTGAATTTCTGTAGAGCGAAGCCTTGCCATGCTAGTGTGGATAAGCCTCCATAGCTTGGTGGCGAGCGAAAGGCAGACACACAACTCCACACACTGCTAAGTCCATCTATGTGACTTGCCAGAGGAAGCAGGGCCAGTGCAGGCTGGGGTTGACAGGCTAGTGGGCACAGGGTGCTTAGGTGATGAAAACTTCTGAACTAGGGCAGGAGAGATGGCTTAGTGGTTAACGCATTTGCCTGCAAAGCTTAAGGACCCAGGTTCAATTCCCCAGTACCCACATAAAGCCAGATGTACAAGGTGGTGCATGCATCTGGAGTTCATTTGCAATGGCAGGTGGCCCTCACATGCCCATTCTGTCCTTCCCACACTCTCTAATAAATAAGTAAATAAAACATGTTTTAAAAATACTAAACAGGGGCTGGAGAGATGGCTTAGCAGTAAAGCGCTTGCCTGTGAAGCCTAAGGACCCCGATTCGAAGCTCGATTCTCCAGGACCCACGTTAGCCAGATGCACAAGGGGGCGCGCGCGTCTGGAGTTCGTTTGCAGTGGCTGGAGGCCCTGGCGCGCCCATTCTCTCCCCCCCTGTCTATCTGCCTCTTTCTCTCTCTGTTACTCACAAATAAATAAATAAATAAATGAACAAAAAAAAAAATACTAAACAGAGGGGGTAAGTGTGCTAAACACTAGAATTGTACCCTTTGAAAGGGTAAGTTTTATGGCACTAGAGGTTATTTCTCAAAAGTTGTTTTTTGTTGGTTTTTGTTTTAAGGCATAGATAGCTTAGGTTGGGGAGATGGCTCAGCAAGTCAGAGCATTTGCCACTTTAAGCCTGAGGCCTGAGATGGCCCAAGTTAAATTCCTCAGACCCACATAAAACTGGGAGTGGCCATGCACATCTGTAACCCCAGGCCTCCAGGAGCCAGAAATCAGAGAATCACTGGGGCTCGATGACCAAAAACAACAGCTCTGGGTTGAGAGACTCCATCTTAAGGAAATAGGCAGATAGGCAATAGAGGAAGACACCTAATGTTCTGCTCTGGCCCTTGCACACAAGGAACATGCATCTGCATAGACATGTGCATATGCCACACATACACACACCGCACTACACATACTGAATACACACAAGGTACAGCTGCTTTTGGTGCCAGTCGGGAGAAGAGGCACTGGGTAGACAGCAGAGGCTGGAGCTACACCTCAAAATTAACTGCTAGGCCACAACTTCAGTGACAAATCCTGCCAGTAAATAAAACAAACCTTGGAGACAAACTCAGGTTGTTTCAGCCACAACATACTTGATATCAAAGTTGTGCAATTTTCTGACCCTCCGTTAACTCCCCAAAACCAGAGTGGGCCCCTCAGAATTGGTTCCTAGAGCATATGGCTTCGGCATAACACAAATCTGACTTCATTTGTCATCTAGGAACATAGACTCTGTCCTGTTTACAGCTCTGGTCGCGGCCCCTGCACACACAACTTGAAGAAATAACTCAGGTGAATGTCAGAATGCCGTTTCTCAGCCTGTGGCAGGGTATGTCCATCTGTGATGGCCTCCAGAGCAGAACACTGGGCGTCCCACTCCACTGCTCTTACACCCACTCATTTTTCTCATTTCCAGTGGCTGGAGGCTCTGGCTCGTGCCTCTACTGCCCCTTTTCTTTTTCTCCCTCTCTGCTTGCAAATAAATAAATAAAGTTTGGGGTTTTTGTTTTGTTTTGTTTTTTTGAGGCAGGGTCTCACTCTAATTCAGGCTGACCTGGAATTCACTATGGAGTCTCAGGGTGGCCTCGAACTCAAGGCAATCCTCCTACCTCTGCCTCCCGAGTGCTGGGATTAAAGGTGTGCGCCACCACACCCAGCTAATAAAGTATTTTTTAAAAAGGTTAAGGAAGAGGACTAGGGAGATGGTTCAGGGCTTAAGAGTGCTTGCCACTTAAGCATAAGGACTGAGAAGGGCCTAACACCTCACAAATTGACTCCCCAGACCCCGTATAAAAAAGCTGGGTGTGAGATGGAGAGATGGCTTAGTGGTTAAGGCGGCACATGTGTCTGGAGCTCATTTGCAGTGGCTGGAGGTCCTGGTGCACCCATTCTCTCTCTCTCTCAGATAAATAAAATATATTTAAAAAAAAAAAAAGGGCTGGGTGGGCCACACACATCTGTAACCCCAGCCCACAGTGAGAAGAGTGGGATGTGGAGACCAGAGAATCACTATAGCTCCCTAACCAAAACCAGCACCTCTAGGCTGGAAAGAGATGGCTCAGTTAAGGCGCTTGCTTCTAACACCTGCAAGTTCAATCCCCCAGTACCTACATAATGCCAGATGCACAAAGTGATACATACATCTGGAGTTCATTTACAGTAGCAAGAGGCTCGAGGACACCCATTGTCTGTCTCTGTCCCTCCCTCCCTCCCTCTCCCTCCCTCTCTCTCTCTCTCCTTGCAAATAAATAAGAAAAACAGCACAAGCATAAATGAACATCAGAGAAGGGCACCTGAAAAGTTGTTCTCTGACCTCTGCATGCATATACATGCAAAAAACAAAGTTAAGGAAATCATTTCCTCAACAAACCTTTTTAAATTTTTTATGAGAGAGAGAATTGGCATGCCAGGGCCTCCAGCCACTGCAGTCAAACTCCAGACATGTGTGCCACCTTATGTGCATGTGTGACCTCGTGCGCTTGCATCACTTTGTGCGTCTGGCTTACCTGGGACCTGGAGAGTCGAACCTGAATCCTTAGGCTTTGCAGGCAAGTGCGTTAACCTCTAAGCCATCTCTCCAGCCCACAAACTTTCATTTTATTTTACCTTTATTGAGAGAAAGTGAGAATGGGCACACCAGGGCCTCTAGCCACTGCAAACGAAGTCCAGATGCATGCACCACCATATGCATCTGGTTTACGTGGGTTCTGGGGGAGTCAAACCTGGGTTCTTAGGCTTCACAGGAAAGTGCCTTAACTGCTAAGCCATCTCTCAAACCTTCCCCTTTTAATTTAGCTATATATATATATATATATATATATATAGAGAGAGAGAGAGAGAGAGAGAGAGAGAGAGAGAGAGAAAGGGGGGGGGAAGAACTTTTATTTTTGTGGCTTTTTTGCATGTGTAGTGGGTGGGGTGTGAGTGTGTGTGTGTGTGTGTGTGAGATACAGCACACTGTGTGCATGTGCCAAGGCCAGAGGAGAATGCTGGGTGTTTCCCGCCATTGCTTTTCCACTTGTTTTATTGAGACAGTATCTCTTCACTGATTCTGAAGCTTTTTTTTCAAACTCCCCAGTGATTCTCAGGTCTCTGTTCCTTGCAGGACTGGAATTACACACATGCATGGCCATGCTCAGCCACTTACATGGGTTCTGGGGAATTGGACTCAGAGGCTCCAGGTCCCCTCCTGCTCTCATGTTTGAGCAGGAAACATTCTTAACCGCTGAGCCACCTCTCTAACCCATTTTGGTTTGGGGTTTCTGTTTGATTGTTTTTGTTTTGAGACAGGGTCTCACTATGAATATTCCAGGAAGGCCTGGAACTCATGATCCTCCTGCCTCACTTCCTTTAAGCTGGAGTGCTGGGATTACAGGTATATGATCAACTTTTAAAAATTAAAAGCTGGGGCTGGAGAGATGACTTAGCAGTTTTGCCTGCAAAACCTAATGACCAGGGTTTGATTCCCCAGTACCATATAAAGCCAGATGCACAAAGTAGCACACGCATCTGGAGTTTGTCTGCAGTGGCTAGAGGCCCGGGTGTGCCCATTCTACCTCTCTGCTTGCAAATGAATTAATTTAAAAAAATGGCACCCTACCTACAGTCCCATTCAAAGTGTAGACTGTCCCAGTTTGGGACCCTTTATTGGGGCACTAAAGGGTACTTTACACTCACTAGAGAGGTGAATTTAAAGGTCCAGAGCAACTCCAGCCGAGCCCTGGCCACCCACCTAGCACTGGCACTGCCAAGTAAGAACAAGGCACAAGGCTGCCTCACCACTCCCCCAAGGAGAAAATGCTACCTTAATTTCACCTCAATGAACTAATTAAGTTCAAGTTGTCCCTTGACAGAAAAATTACATGTGAGTTAGTTGGGGAGGCATGGTCATAAACCACAATGACAGTTAAAAGATTTCTGAGTCACCCAGGACTCAATAGGCAACCTGAGTTCCACCTTGTGTCCAGCCTGACCTCTCCCCCAAGGCAGTGACCTGCTACTGCACCTTGCAGGATCAGCCCAGCAAGCTCCCTCCCACGTGACCCGCTCCCATCCTCTGCTTGAACTTCTCTCCCACACCTGCTTGCCTGGCCATCGGGTTCTTAGGGGACAAGGTATCATGCCCAAGCTTCTGTGCAGCCCCACATCTGAGGTCATGGTTCCCTGAAGACATCTATGGCCCTACCCTAGCTCTGGACCCACTGTCCGGTGCCTGCCATGTCCAGCCTCCAGGAACCCCCTCCTGCATAGGCACTGGACTACCAACAACTGCAGAATAGGCTAAGTACCATGGCTATTCTCCTTAGGATGCTGTGACCCACACAGCCCAAGCTAAGGACATAGCAGTATGATCGCCCTCACCAGCCCTGGGTTCTAGCCTTATGTTAGGGGCTGGGTGGATATGCCTTAATACGGACAGTGGCGGGTAAACCATGTCCCTGTCACCCCAAGTCCAAGTCTAAGGTCTCTCAGCTACACAGGCACTTCTGGCCACACCACTCCAACTGCCCCTGGGACACAAGTATGACGGCACTGCCCACACTACCTCCTCAGGATCTTCTGGGTTTGGGAGAAGGATAAATGCTGCAGAATTGACCGAGGGCTTGGCTTTGGGCAGCCCCAAGGAAACCATGTCCCCATAGACTAGAGATACAACCACACTTCTGTGGGACCCACACTGGACTTGAAATAGGTGTCAGTAGGCCAGTGTGGATCCACATCTGAGCAGGAATCCATCAGCAGCTCCCAGACTTCTGTCCAGGTCCTTCTCCACAACTTCCCATCCCAACTGAAACTGTCCCATGAAACACTGATTCCTCTACTTCCTGCCTGGTTCTGTGAGCTCTAGGAAGAAGTGGACTTGTAGAGGGCTTGTCCTGTGACTGGCTCTTCCAGGTTGGGTCCTCATAGCAGCTGAGCCATTCCTTCCTGCTGAAGGCTGAGCATCATCCGATCGTGGACCCGAGTTGTTCCACCTCTGGGCTGTTGAGAACACTCCTGTTGTGAACATGGAGTATGCCAGTACCTGTCTGAGAGCCTACTTCCACTTCTCTTGGGTATCTGCCCAGAGATAGTATTCTGCATCGTCTGCCAGCTATGTTCTGTATTTTGATCAGCCATGCTGATGGAGCGAAGGAAAGGTGCAGTGGCCAAGGGTGGGGTACACTACCCTCCAGGGCAGTCCCATACTATAGCCCAAGCTTTCTGGTCATGAAGAGAGAACCCTTCCACTGTCAGGGTTACTCTGGACACAGAACTCCAGGAACCTCCCTCACCTGGAGTCCATCTCTCCCCAACTCCTTCAGTCTTCCTCATCCTCCACTCAGGCTTACATGCCCTGCAAGGGTGTGTACACACGCGCACACACAACCTTTGCCCTCTAACACCGACTTGTAAACCTAGGCAGCTCTGCAGCCGTCAGGCACCTTCCATCTGGATCCCCGTGGCATACTGCGCCCACTGAGGCCCATGTACAACCACACGGGACCAGGCCCTAGGAGCAGCTTCAACACTGCCATGCTGGCCTCAGAGGGCACAAGGTCAGTTACTTTCTGAACCCCAGGCCAGGGCCGCACAGGGCAGGTACAGCAAGGCCCTAGCCAGGACATAAAGCCCTGCAGACAAGTTGGAACAGGAGGGGTGTGGTTCATGCGCCAGGGCTTCATGCATTCCTTTCCACCCACCCCTTATCCTCATTCCATGACCCATGTAACTCCCAAGGGAAACCCCCATATCTGGCCAGCTCCCTTGGACAATATGGCCACCCCTGGAGGAGACAGAGCTGTCCTTCAGCTCTTCAGCAACCCTTAGATGGCCAAGCCAGCAGAAACAGCATGGCCTTGTAATTCCTGGGGGCTGCCCTTCAAATCCATGCCTGGGGATGGTCACACCAAAGTCTCAGTAGCAGTCCTGCGGTTCAGCCCTCAGCCTGGACCGTCCAAAGTAGGCTATGTATCCTCCACTATTAAGATCCCTATCCACATCTTAAAGGGCCACTGTTAATATGCCTGTCTTCAAGAGCCAGTTAGAAATATGTCACTTTGATGACATCAGCACTTTATGATAGAGCATACTGGGAGTTTTTAATTGCCTTTTTGTGTGTGTGAGGCAGCATCTTTCTCTAGCCCAGGCTGCCCCAGAATTCACTATGTAGTCTCAGGCTGACCTTGAACTCACAGTGATCCTATCTTGGCCTCCTGAGTAGTGGGATTAAAGGTGTGTGCTACCACGCCCAGCTCACACTGGTATTCTTAAACTAACTCTGTGATCACAGCAGCACCTCAGGCCCACTACGGAAAATTTTGAAGTAAATTCTGGGTACAGGATCTACAGCCTAGTCAAGAAGCTAACCTGAGCCCATCCAACCTGATCCCAGATGGTGAGGCCCAACTGCCCTCTGGACAACAGTCTCAGCCCTGGCAGACACAGACCCTGCAGTCCATGACACCAACACGCTCCTAGCCACCCACTGCACTGAGTGTTTCTCACACCACCAAGCCTGGCTAGTCCTGAACCAGCACAGGACTGCCCTGAAGGCTGTGGGCCACAGACTCCCAAAGCCTTCCCTATACCCAGGCCCCTAGAGCTCTTGTGCCCTCGGCAGCTGAGACCCAGTAGGGAGATGTTCCTCTCTCTGGGTCACAGCTCCCAACTCAAGTCCACATATAGAATGAAGAATTCCATGCTACATCTTCCAGGCAGTCTGGCCCTAAACAAAGCCTATAGGATGGACGGCTGTCTCATGAACCTTCATAAGGAGCTTGTGCCTAAGTGGCACTACAGCAAAGCCTTTGGCGCCCCCCTGTGGACACAGCAGATGTGGACATGTGGTACCAGGATAGTTTTTCTGAACCCCCAGTGCAGCCAGCAGGCCTGGTGTGGCTGTGTGTACGTTTACCAACCACTGCGGCTCCTGCCAGAACTCCAGTGCATAAAAAGCCACACTCAATTAAAACACCAACCCACACTTACCAGAAGTCAGGATTGGGGGGGAAAACAGATCCTACTGCACCAAGTCTGGGACTGACTGAAGGGTGCAGGGGAAGGCACAGGCCATCAGGGAAGCAACACATTTTCAGACCCAGTCAACACAAGCAGAAGTCCATTTTCTCTGAAGATGGCATTTCCAGAACCAGCTCCTGCTAATTGCTCAGGGCAAACTACCACATGAGGAGGCATCAGGTTGGCCACCCCATGGGTATTTATGTCACGGCAAGAGGGCGGTGCCCGAACAGATCCTGGGCAAAAAGCACATGGCTCACAGCATCAGGAGCGTTCTTAGAGCCCTTAGGGTTCCTCAGGACTTTTTAGCCATGACTCTTCAACCCACTAGTCAGATCCTGTTGTGGGACCAGCAGCAATGTAAGCTCTTTTTCTTTTTTGTTTTTTTTAAGGTAGGGTTTCACTTTAGCCCAGGCTGACCTGGAGTTCACTATGTAGTCTCAAGGTGGCCTCAAACTTATGGTGATTCTCCTACCTCTGCCTCCCGAGTGCTGGGATTGAAGATATGTGCCACACGCCTAGTTTTTTTCTGAAACATGGGCTTAAAGCATTAGGAGTCAGCTGAAATAGAATAACAGCTAAGGCTATGGCTGAGCTGGGAGGGTAGACAAACATGACTGCTACAGAAGAGAAGTTGAAACACAACCTGAAGGCTAGATGCTTTATGCAGTAATATTGAGCAGAGTTCACAGAATGCAAAACTCATGTTCTCATTTTAAAACATTTAAGGAAAATAAGAAAAGCAAAGCTGCCAGAGGCAAGAGGTGCCTGTCCAGTTCCACAAGCTGTACCTGGTAATAAAGGCTTGGTTCCAGTGACATACAGCCCCCAAAGTCAAACATGAGATCAGCACCAGGGTGGTTAACTGCCCACACAGTGTTGGAGTAGCAGACAGCTCCCACAGGCAGAGGCATTTAACCCAAGGGAATTCAAAGAGCACATGATGCCCTTGCTGCCACTCAGTAACACGAAGACAAAAAATAGGAAAAGGGTTTATTTATTAAAGAAGTCATCTGTGAGTCACTCTGGTTAAATTAGCACACTTGACATAACACTTTGGATTGGAACATGCCTTCTTTCAAATAACACTGGGCTCCACAAGCAATGCCTAAAGGTCAATTCAAGTAGCACTTCAGGAGCCAGCGAGCATCTAGAGGGAAAGGGGTGGTGATCTCTCACCTTCCCAGTGCAACAGCCACTTTCTGTAAACACCTGTCAGAAGCTAGGACTGCGGCCTTACCACTGTTGCAAAAGCTGATAAGCAGTAAGGTCGGGGAGGGCAAGCCGTTGCAGCTGCAATCCAGCCCAGTGCTGAAGGTGGCTTCCGGGCAGATCTCGGCTAGGCCTCTGCCCAGCGCTGGGGAGGCCGCTATAGCTGCACAGCCAAGGGGAATGGAGGCACGGCCTACGTGCGGTTCAGCGTCTGGAAGATTCTAGAGATCTGCAGCATGACTGGACCGGTCTCTGGGTCATTCATCCACTGGGTGCTATTAAGTGGGTTCTCCAACATGTCTTCAAATGCTGTAGGGAGACAGCAGAGTTGTGCACCAGAACCCAACACTCAGGCAAGCTCAGGGTGACCTTCCTCAGTGGCCTTGTAATGAAAGGGAACAGGGCCACACAGAGCTACTGCTGACTCTAGTGCTCAGCCTGAAGACCACACAGTACCTGACCCATGATAACAAATCACATGGCCCATCTGATGGGGGTGAGGGGGTGTCCATCTGTGCTCACAGCACCCGTACTCTGGAAAGCCTCCCAGCAGCAACATTAGGGCTGAAAATCATCAGCCAGCAACCCTCTTTCCCACTCACCCACCCTAAGGCAATGGCCACATGCAGAATGGACACTGGTGCAAAGGTTCTTCTGCAGATCTAATATCACGAAAGAGATTTTTTTTTTTTGAAGACAGCCCTACAGACTGCCCTTTTATTTTTTTATGCAAGAAAGCGAGAGCGTGAGAGAGAATTGGTAAGCCAGGGCCTCCAGCCACTGCAATCAAACTCCAGATGCATGCGCCATCTTGTGTGCATGTGCAACCTTGTGTGCTTGTGTCACTGTGTCTGGCTTACATGGGACCTGGAGAGTCGAACATGAGTCCATAGGCTTCGCAGGCAAGTGCCTTAACCACTAACCCATCTCTCCAGCCCCAAAGATTATTTTAAACAGCACATTAAATATATCATGGAAATGGGCTGGAGAGATGGCTTAGTGGTTAACACATTTGCCTGTGAAGCCTAAGGACCTAGGTTCAAATTCCCCAGTACCCACATAAGCCAGATGCACAAGGCAGAATACACGACTGGAGTTTGTTTGCAGTGGGTAGAGGGCCTGGTGCACCCAGATATATTCTCTCTCCCCCCTGCTTCCTCTCTCTCAAATAAATAAATATTTTAAAATTACCATGGAAGGGCTGGAGGGATGGCTTAGCAGTTAAGGCATTTGCCTGCAAAGCCAAAGGACCAGGTTTGATTTCTCAGGACCCACGTTAGCCAGATGCACAAGGTGACAAGGTGGAGCATGTGTCTGGAGTTCGTTTGTAGTGGCTGGAGGCCCTGGTGCACCCATTCTCTCCCCCTTTCTCTCTGTCAAATAAATAAAAATAAAATATTTTTTAAAATACCATTGCTGGGCGTGGTGGTGCACGCCTTTAATCCCAGCACTCGGAAGGCAGAGGTAGGAGGATCACCATGAGTTTGGGGCCAGCCTGAGACTACATAGTGAATTTCAGGTCAGCCTGGAATAGAGTGAGACCCTACCTCGAAAAACCAAAAAAAAAAGGAAAAGAAAAGGGGAAAAAAAGGAATGAAGCACTTCTTCAAAATGAAAATTGATTTTCTGAACAGTTTTACAAAATTATTCCCAAAACCCAGAGGTGCCTCCTGGCAAGAAGCCCTGTCACCCAGCCACCAAAAGAGGGAATCTACTTCAGGATGACATCTGTCTCTGACAGGTCAGATGCCTTTGCCTAGCCATCTCAAGACATACTGACTCAGTCCACAGGCCATGAGAAAAAGCTTCCTGGTGAGTAGTCCCTACAAAAGAGTGGTTCCGCTGAGGCTTAGCAGAATTTGGAATATTCACACAGACTTCATGGGTCAAAACGAAATCAGAATCTTTGGCATTTCAAACGTTTGGGTTAGGGTGCTTACCCTTAGTGCCTCAGTAGCTACAGCTAGTCAGGGTTGAGTAGGTCACACAGAGCTCTGCATGAAGCTAGTTGGGGGAAGGGGATGTTTTTTCCGAGGTAGGGTCTCCCTCGAGCCCAGGCTGACCTAGAATACACTATGTAGTTTCAGAGTAGCCTTGAACTCATGGCGATCCTACTACCTCTGCCTCCTGAGTACTGGGATTAAAGGTGTGCAACCACCATGCCTGGCTTGGGAGATACATACATACATACATACATACATACATACATACATACATACATACATGTGTGTGTGTAATTCTTTTTTAGGTAGGGCCTCACTCTTACCCAGGCTGACCTGAAATTCACTATGTAGTCTCAGGGTGGCCTTGAACTTATGGCAGTCCTCCTACCTCTGCCTCTCGAGTGCTGGGATTAAAGACATGTGCCACCACCCCTGGCTATGAAGCTGAGTTTGTGCTATGCGTGTTGTGACACTCTCCCAGGCCCTAAAGCATTCAGTTTTAGGTGACTGCTCTTCGAATCAACATCCTCTAGACACCTGTTCAAGACCTCAGAAGAGAATCTACAGAAAGGTAGGCGTAGTGGCTCACACCTGTAATCCCAGCACTCATGAGGTTGAAGTAGAAGGACTGCTGTGAGTTTGAGGCCAGCCCGGTTTACAGAGTTCCAGGTCAGCCTAGACTAGAGACCCTAGCTCAAAAAAAAGAAAAAAAAAGAACCTCTAGATTGCCAACTTGGTATCTGTAAGAACAAACTGTAGAGTAAGGATAAAAAAATGAACTGTTCCAGGGGCTGGAAGACAGATAGTTTAGTAGCTGGAGTGCTTGCCTGCAAAGCCTAAGGACCCAGGTTCAATTCCCCAGTACCTACATAAGGCCAGATGTACATGGTGGCACATGTGTCTGGAGTTTGTTTGCAGTGACTAGAGGCCCTGGCACACCCATATTCATTCATTCATTCATTCTCTCTTTTACTCAAATAAAAATTTTAAAAAATGAACTGTTCCAGATACAAGCTAGACATGCAACTTCCCATCACCTCTAGCAAACAGAAAATAAATTCCAGAGGAACAGAATGCTTAACAAAACCAAGAAAAGGGAGTTCAATAGAAAAATAGCATGTTCAATGGGAGAAAGAGATACCAGCAGTGAAGATACTCAACAGTGGACACTGCAAGCCTTATAATTGGCCAGCCAGGCCAAATGAGCCAATGGGTGCAATAGTGGCACGTCTATCATGGTGGAAACCAACTGCCCTCTAATTGGACTGAAGGCCCGCTCCATGGGAGGGAATACATCCCTGATACTGAAAACTTAAAACAGGGGTAGTCATGAGCCCTAGGGGTGTAGCATCTGCTGATGTCTGGATAAATATATATATACTATGCTTATCAAACTGCCCAGTAAGCACTTCTCTTAATATTCACACCCTTATATTAATGCTACTCTCACTTTGGGTAGAGAATCTTCTCTTTTCAGATAGCAGTGACCTTGGGATGACTTAGAAGGTATCATAGTGCTGAAAAGAAGTGACTAGAGTACTGAATAACATCTCGATCACACCTTCCAAGGCTCAGGGTCTAATGCAGAAGAGGTGGCAGAAAGAATGTAAGAGCCAAAGGAAGGGTAGGACTCCTTACAACGTGCTCCCTCCAGACATAAAATGGCCTGGATATCCATTGACCTCATAGTGCCTGACACTACCTGCACAAGACCATCATAAGAGGAGGAAAAGATCATGACATCAAAATAAAAGAGAGACTGATTGAGATGGGGAGGGGATATGATAGAGAATGGAATTTCAAAGGGAAAAGGGGGGGAGGGTATTGCCATGGGATATTTTTTATAATCATGGAAAACGTTAATAAAATTGAGAGGAAAAAAAAAGAAAAGAAAAACTGCATGGATGAGTAGTGACCTGAGAAAGGACTTTCTTCTGAAGGTCCTACATACTATATTTCAGTACTACACAGTTGAGAGGCACATGAGCCGGGCGTGGTGGTGCACGCCTTTAATCCCAGCACTCGGGAGGCAGACAAGGGAGGACTGGCCATGAGTTCAAGGCCATCCTGAGACTACATAGTGAATTCCAGGTCAGCCTGGACTATAGTGAGACCCTACCTCAGAAAACCAAAAAAAGAAAGAAAAAAAAAAAGTGGCAGCAGTATCCAGGTCCAGTGGCACACACCTGTACACCCCACACTGGGAGGCTAAGGCAGGAGGACTGCTGTGAGTGTGAGGCCAGCCAGGCTACAGAGAGCATCTCAAAACAGAGAGCAGGGGACACAGCAAGAGCACTCATGGTTCAAGGTGACTTCTACTTGCTTCTTCATGCTTTTATCATTTTCCAAATTTTCTATAATGAACAGATTTCTGCTAAAACATAAGTCATTTTTGAAAATTGTTATCAGAGGCAATAAAACTGGGTGTGGGACTGGAGAGATGGCTCAGCAGGTCAAGTGCACGTCAGGCAATCATGGGGATCTGAGTTCAGCACACACAAAAATGCTGGGATGGAGCGTGCACCTATGATCTCAGAGCTGGGGAGGTAGACACAGGGAATCTCTAGGGCTTGTGGGCCAGCCAGTCTAGCCAAATTGGTGATCTCCAGGTTGAGTGAGGGACCCTATCTCAATACACAGGCAGAAAGTGAAAGGAAGACACTCAACATCAACCTCTGGCCTCTAAATACAAACATACATGCACGCATGCCTGCATACACACATGCGCACCCATACCACACACACACATGAACAAAAAGAGATGTGGCAGTGCATGCCTATAACCACAGCACTCAGGACATGGAGTATGCAGAGAAGTTCCAGATCATCCTCACGTATGTTGGGAGCTTGAGGCCAGCTACCTCAGGAAAACAATTGTCTCAGGAAAACAAAAAGCTAGGGAGATGAATCAGCAGTTAAAAGCACTTGCTTGCAAAGTCTGCATGCCTGGATTTAATTCCCCAGCCACCTACATAAAGCTAGATACAAAAAGTGGTGCCAGCACCTGGCATTCATTTACAGAGGCAAGAGACACTAGTACATCCATAAACATATAATGCAAACAAATTAAATTGTTTTTAAAATTGTAATTAGAGGAACTGGAGAAATGGCTCAGTGTCTAAAGGTGCTTGATTACAAAGCCTGATGGCCTGAGTTCGATTCCCCAGCACCCACATAAAGCCAGATGTACGAAGTGCGTCTGGAGTTCATTTGTGTGGCTAGAGACCCTAATGCAACCATTCTCAGTCTTTATTTCTCTCTCTCCTTGCAAATAAATAAATAAAAATATTCAAAAATATCACAATTAGCCAGGTGTAGTGATGCATGCCTTTAATCTCAGCACTTTGGGAGGCAGAGGTAGGAGGACTGCTATGAGTTCGAGGCCACCCTGAGACTACACAGTGATTCTAGGTCAGCCTGGGCTAGAGTGAGACCCTACCTCGGGGGGAAAAAACCCCAATTAGAAATGTTTGGCTCAAGCTTGAGCGAGGCGAGGAAGCCCAGCACAGCCAGGCCGCCTGGCAGCCATGAAGCCTTCACAGCCGGTTCTGCAGGAATGACTCTAGCTGTCTCGTGCACAGCTCGGGCCCTCAACTGCTGAAGCCAGCTCAGTCCTGTCGGTAAACTGAGTGCACATGCGACGCCCTGCCCTGTGAATGAGTCACAGGTTATAGAAGCAGAAAACAGCTGCTGGGGAAGAAAGAAGATTCTCTGACCAGGAAAGCTGCCTACAGGTTGTGCAGTGAGTACCAGGGATGCAGACTGCTGAGCTGTCACCTACGCCCAGGTGGGCTTTTCTAGGAATGTAGCTGCTTTTGAGTCCTTTAAGTAAGTTCTTACCTGTGCTCTACAAGAAACCCCAATAAATTCACTGGTTCACTAAGCTACACTTGAGTGGAACCGTTTCTTTGATCTATTGTTGGTGCCTTATCTAGGGTTATGGAAGTTTGCTCATGTCTTCCCAGGAAAAGTTAATGTGACATCACTCAACCACACCAGTTTAAAAAGACACAAATTGGAGCTGGGCATGGTGGCGCATACCTTTAATCCCAGCACTCGGGAGGCAGAGGTAGAAGGATCACCATGAGTTCAAGGACACCCTGAGACTCCATAGTGAATTCCAGGTCAGCCTGGGCTAGAGTGAGACCCTACCTTGGAAAACCAAAAAAAAAAAAAGACACAAATTGAACTAAAGGGAAAGGAGAGCATCTTTCACCTGACCAAATGTATCTTAAAACAAATGAACCCACAAGCAACAATGTCCACAGCAAAATTCCAAAAGAAAATCCATGAGAACAGGCCTCTGAGGCCAGGATATATAGCTCAGTGATGAGTGTATGCTTAGCATGTGAGACCCTGAATTCCATGCCCAGCACCAAAAAAATGCCCCTAGGAAGACCTTAAGACAGCACTATTAATTTCCTAGTCTACAAACAGAATGGAGGCATGGGGAGGGTGGTGCTTGAACAAACTCACTGAAGACACAGCCTCAAATGTTAGCCCAGAGGGAGTAGCAGCCAACTTCACGATATTGGTACAAGCATCCAACCAAAGCAAACACAGTTTTATGGCAGGAAGGGATTTACTTCAAGCTTACAGAATCTGGGGGAAGTACCATCCATGGAGGAAGAGGTTGACTCTCACTCAAATCCAAGCAGAGAGAGAAACTACTACCAGCCAGCAAACACCAAAAAGTAGCAAGCAGGGCCCACGCCAGAGCTCAAACCTCAAACCTCAAACCTCTCTGCATACTCTGGGCTGCAGCTCAGGTCTGCCCAGTGACACGCCCCTCTGTAGCAGGAGTCTGCCTGGCAGGCGCTGAAGCCGCAAACTCAAGTTTTTAAAACATTTTATTTAGTTTTTTTTTTTTTTTTTTTAATTTCAGAGAGAGAAAGAGGCAGAAGGGAAAAGAAAAAGAGAATGGGTGCACCAGGGCCTCTAGCCACTGCAAATGAACTCCAGACGCATATGACACCTTGTGCATCTGGCTTACGTGAGACCTGGAGAATCGAACCTAGGTCCTTAGACTTCACAGGCATGTGCCTTAACCCATAAGCCATCTCTCCAGCCCCTGCAGACTCAATTGTAATAAACACCTGAGTCTATGTGGGCATGCATTAAAACTACCACAGTTGGCAAAGGGGAAACGCCATTTTTGTTTTTGTTTTTGTTTTGTTTGTTTGTTTTTAGAGAAAGAGAGAATTGGCGCCTCAGCCACTGCATTTGAACTCCAGATGCTTGCACTACCTAGTGGGCATGTGCGTCCTTGGGCTTGCCTCACCTTTGTGCATCTGACTTTATGTGGATCTGGAAAGATATCAAAACATGGGTCCTTAGGCTTCGCAGACAAGTGCCTTAACCGCTAAGCCATCTCTCCAGCCCAAAACTCCCTCCTTTATACCATACATACCACCTGCACCACACTCACATTTCCAGATAGATAAAAGACTTACAGAAGATAGGAGAAACTTCACAACTGTCAACAAACATACAGGAGAAATGTCTTTCTGACATTTCTTTCTCCTCCAAAGGTCCACACTGGAACAGCACATGCAACGAGAGGCGATAAAGCCAACACTCAGAGTGAGCAAATGAGAAGGAAGCACAGCCAGAAGGAAGAGACCTGAAGCTAGGTGCAAGGCCCTGCAGAGCCTGAGTGCTGAGAAAAGCATCCTAAGACCAGGAAGCCACAGGGACTCTTAGGGCCTCCAGGCAGTGATGCCTTTCCCTAGTGCCCACCCACTGACCCACAGTCCTAGATGTGCAGCCCACAGGAACCCACATCTGTGTGCACCAAGACAGGGACGAGAGACTTCTCTGTACAGGAAACAACCCAAGCCCCATTGGAAGGCACAGGTCACAGAAGACACAATGCCAAGTCACAGAAGCTGTTGAAAGTGATTCTATAAATATGACAGGGGCAAGTGACAGACTAATAAGACATAAATGTGGAAAACTCTGCAGAAAAGCCAAGGAATGACAGGTCTTCAGAAGCATTGGACTGCCAGCCTTCCATACACACAACAGAGGACCAAAACACTTGGGAAAGGCCAGGTACAAGCAGAGATATAAGCCTGTGACTCCACCTCTCAGGAGGCTGAGGCCAGAAGACCATGAGTTCAAGGCCAGCTTGGGCTACACAGCCAGACCCCATCTCAAAAAAAAAAAATTCAGGGGGGAAAAAAATGTGCATATTCACTTAGCACCTACACTTTCTTCCTGTCATTATTCCCTAAACAATTCAGATTCACATGTTCACATTGTGTACAGGGTCATAAGAAATCTAGAGATCATAAGCATATATTATACCTTTTTTGTGAGTGTGGTACATGTGTAAGGGTGTTCATATGTGCACTGAGGCCAAAGGCCTGTGCTGGGTATCTTCCTCAATTGCTCTCTATATATCTTTTTGGTTTGTTTTTTTCAAGGCAGGGTCTCACCGTACTCAAGGCTTACATGGAACTCATTCTGTAGTCACAGGCTGGCCTTGAACTCACAGCAAATACTCCTACTTCTGCCTCCCAAGTGCCAGGACTAAAGGCATGCACCACTACACCCGGCTCTACCTTTTTTTTTTTTTTTTTGAGACAGCATTTCTCACTCAACCTGGAGCTTACTTGATTTGGTTAGACTAGCCAGCCAGCAGCCTCAAGGATCCTCCTGTCTCCACCTCCCCAGGGCTGGGATTACAGGTATGTGCTGCAGCACCCAGCTTTTACACAGGTGCTGGAGATCCAAACTCAGATCTTCAGGCTTGTGCAGCAAGCACTTTACTGACTGAGCCACCTCCCCAGACTCACTATGTGGCCCAGGCAAGCCTGGAACTTAGGTTCTTCTGCCTTTGCCTCTTAACTGCTCAGATTACAGATGTGTGCCACCATAGCAAGCTGTATTATTTTATGATACCTGAGCATCTGCAGATTTGAACACCCACAAATCCTGGAAACAACCCCCAAAGACAGTGGTCGAAGGATGACTGTGCTGACCTGGAGGTTTTACAGAAGGAAGTGACACAGGATCTCACTATATATCCAAGACTGGCCTTGACCTTGAAATTCTCCTGCCTCTGCCTTCTAAGTACAGATTTACAGGTGTGCACCACCACCATGGCTGAGTATACTGCTTTACTGAATGGTACACCTTGCTGACTACATGCTTTTATTTTTTTAATTTAATTCATTTGTACATATGTGGGTGAGGTCTCTTGTGACTACAAACAAATGCCAGATGCTTGTACAACTTTTTACACATGGCTTTATGTGAGTGCTAGGGAACTGAACCCAGGCCAGCAGATTTTGCAAGCAAGCACCTTTAACCACTGAGCCATCTCCTCACTGCCACTATACTACTTTTTTGTTTTGTTTTGGTTTTCGAGGTAGGGTCTCACTCTAGCCCAGGCCGACCTGGAATTCACTGTGTAGTCTAGGGTGGGCTTGAATTCACGACGATCCTCCCAAGTACTGGGATTAAAGGCATGCGCCCCCATGCCCAGCTGCTGCTATACTACTTTTAAATGAAAAATAAACAAGGCTGATTATATTGTTTTATATAAATGATACACATGGCTGGCTGTACTGCTTTAAATGAATGGTACATCTGGCTGGCTATACTATTTTTGTTTTTAATATTTTTATTTACTTGTTTGCAAGCAGAGAGAGACAGAGAGAATGGGCCCACCAGGGCCTCCAACAACAGCAAACAAACTCCAGATTGTATGCGCCTCTTTGTGTATCTGGCTTTATGTGGATACTACAAAACCAAACCCAGGTCATTAGGCTTTGCAGGAAAGCGCCTTAACCACTGAACTATCTCTCCAGCTCCCTACTGTTTTGTTTTGGTGTTTGCTTTTCCAAGGTAGGGTCTTGCTCTAGCCCAAGCTGACCTGGCATTCACTATGTAGCCTAAGGCTGACCTCAAACTCACAGTGATTCTCCTACATCTGCCTCCTGAGTGCTGGGATTAAAGGTATGCACCACCATGCTGCCAGGGTCCTCTACTGTTTTAGCTGCCCTGGAATTTACTTTGTAGTTTCAGGGTAGCCTGTGAATCCACAGGAATCCTACCCTTTCCCTCTGGGATGCTAGGATTAAGTATATGCCACTACGCCGGGCTTATTACTCTTAAAAGTAACAAACATGGGCTGGAGAGATTGCTTCATGGTTAAGGGACTTGCCTGTAAAGCCCAACAACGTGTGTTCAATTTCCCAGTACCCATTTAAACCTGATGCACACAGTGGCACATGTATCTGGAGTTCATTTGCAGCAGTTGGGGTCCCTGGTGTGCCTATTTTCTCTGTCTCTCTCTCTCTCTGTTTGCAAACAAATAAATAAAAATACTAATATTTATATACATATGTATTTTAAAGTAACAAACATTATATACTTCTTTACATATAAACATGTGTCAATAAAAATAATTTATCAAAGAAGTCCCTAGCAAATAATAAACAAAATTCAAACCACACCTTCTCTTCTGCCTATTCCTATGCAGGCCACTGCCCTGCTCTTCTCAAGCCATCCCTGTAGAGGACCCATCCCACCATGGGTAGAACCTAACTCCCAGGCCCTTCAGCAGCTGAAGCAGAAGCATCTTGTGGGAACCCACCTCCATGGTATAGTTATCCTCAATCCATCTCAGTAGCACCTGTGTACAACCCTGTGTCCCTCACCAGAGCTAGCCTAAAGGAGGTACACATACCTAGCAATGTCTTAGGGTTGGTCAGACCTAGCTGCACCACTGGGTTGTCCAGAATGGCCTGAAAGAGAGGGCTATTGGGGTCGATGCCCTGGTCCAGCTCCTCGGGGGATGGCTTCCGGTCTCCCAGCAGCCACTCACACTGCAAACCCAAGAATATCAGAGCAATAGTTAGTTCTTTCTAGAGACACCAATGACATCAGGTACTGAGGCACATCCTGTCCCTTTCTGTGCTTCCAGGTGAGATTTCATGGCTGCTCTGCCTGGAACAGACCCTGACACCAACTAGCTCATGCCATATTCAGTACCATGCATATTTGCCCAGAATGGAGAGAGAAATAAGCACCAATATGGCTCTTTCTTTTCTTTTCCTTTTCCAAAAAAAAAAAAAAAAAACTTTTTATTTTAGAGAGCGCAAGCAAGAGAGACAAAGAGGGAGAGAATTGTGCATGAGGGCCTCAGATACTGAAATTCAACTCCAGATATCTGTACCACCTAGTGGGCATGTGTGACCTTATACTTGCCTCATTCTTGTGCACCTGGTGGAGAGCGAAACCCTACCTCAGAAAACCAAAAAAAAAAAACAAAAAAAAAAAAACAAAAAAAAAAACCAAGGTGGAAGGAGGGTCCTTAGGCTTTGCAGCCAAGCTCCTTAACTGGTAAGCCATCTCTCCAGCCCTCTTTTTTATTTATTTTATTTATTTACTTATTTGAGAGTGACAGACAGCCAAAGAGGCAGAGAGCAAGAGAGAGAGAGTAAGAGAGAGAGAATGGGCATGCCAGGGCCTCCAGCCACTGCAGACAAACTCCAGATGCATGCGCCACCTTGTGCATCTGGCTTACATGGGTCCTGGGGAATCGAGCCTTGAATCGAGGTCCTTAGGCTTCACAGGCAAGCACTTAACCACTAAGCCATCTCTCCAGCCCCCAGCCCTCTGTTTTTTATTTATTTATTTTAGAACAGTATGGGAGATTATTATTCTTGTCCAAGAATATAGTGAGAGATTCACAAATCAGCTTTTCAATCCTTGGGGTAGGAGGCTATAGATACATAGTAATAAAATGAGGGATAGGGATAGCCAATAAAAAGGGAGGGATACTTGTGTCTTTTACAGGATTGATTGGAGATTTTTTTAAGAATTTGGGCACAGACGATTTTTGCTCTTATTATGTTGTTACCATGTCAACTGCCATGGCATTGGAGGTGTAACAGTGATTCCTTGCTGAAGAGAATGGGCCTGAGCCCTGGTAGGACGGAAAAGACATTATACTCATAAAGAGAGATACATGTGCCCCTCCCAGTTTGGCTTTCTTAGCTAACCTGGTACTGTAGTTCAACTTGACCACTACTATGGCCCTGGTCACAATACCCTCCCCCCAAAATGTGGCTTTATTTGAGGGAACCCCAACATGACATCTCTCTACAACCAAAGAAGCTGGGGAATGTGGATCGTCACCTCCACTCCATCCACCAGTGAGGAGAGCATGTGCCCACCAGTGGTCCCCCCAGGACCCACCCCCCACAGAACATCTGTCACAGCCCAGGACTCAATCTTAACAGTCTGCTAATAAAATTAATTAGTGACCCACAGGAAAGACATGCAGAAGGATTGCTTTTAGAAAGACAAGGTCAAGAAACTTCTCAGTATCTGAACCATCTTTCCTAGTATTTCACTTAAAAAGCCAACTGTGTGGGAGTCTGACACACAAGGCGTTCCTGACGCGTGCCACATCAGGTAAGTGGGACACCACAGACCCAGTGAGATCTGCTCGATACTCACAGCGGCATTCTGCTGGTTGTTGTTCACTCGGAGGGCGTCAATCACTTCCTTCTCATCAAAGCCCATCTCCATCAATGAAATGACAGCCTAGACAAGAACCACAAGCCAGTCAATGCCACAGGAGCGAGGCAGCAAGCATCCGGGGGAAACGCTGTGGGCGCGCAGCTTCCCTCAGTTGCGGCATCGTGGCAGGTGTCAGTCTAGACAGTGAGCAGCCCTCGGCCCAGGTGAGGTAGGAAAGGGCGCTGGAAACCTTGCTTCAAGCCAGGACAGGACATGCAATGCCCTGGTCTCTGTGGCCCATGCAGAGTCCAGAACTTCAGCAGTGCAGTTGGTACTGCAGGAGCACATGGTGCCTTGGCTGGCAGTTTTGCTCAGCCCTGCAGAAGCCAACACTACTGATCAGTGAGAGGACACCTGCAACCTGACCACATGGTATTCCCACAGTACACACAAACCGCACAGGTGAGGCCCTGAGAAAACAATTTAGACCATATGAGAGACTCTGCAGGGCAGGTAGCATGAGAGTCCTAAGCGCACACTCTGTAACCTGAACAAACCCCAGCAAAAACAGGAGAGTGAAGAAAGGAAAAGGAGTATCACCATATCAACACGAGGTGCAGACGAGGGACTGGAAAATGTACTGTGGCAGCTGGAGGAGGGTAGTCACTTATCCCACTGTCCTACCCAGTGCATACCCAGTGACCGGTCAGTCTGACCCACTCCCACACTAGCCCACCACCCCACATAATGTCCCACCCAGCCCAAAGACTGCAGCCACAGGTGCAGTTAGCCCACACTGGCCGTTCAGATGGAAACTGTCACACTGAGCTTTTCAGGGGATGACATGTGTCCATTAGTTGAGCAGAAAGAAGCAACCTGGACTCAAGCAAGGACAACTTATATGAGCTTGGGAACTAGGTCTGCCTGGGACCTACCATCCCAGTTCCAAGTGCCTGGCCTCCTTGTCCAACATAACCATAAGCCAAGAAGACAACTCCAGGGTATGAGGCCCAGCATACCCTTGCATCAGCGCGGAATTCCCTTTTCCTGCGGATCTTCTTGAAGATCTCCGTCAGCTCATCGCGGGCCTCCTCCTCGCCTGCACTACTCCCCACAGCAGCCTCGGGGGTATCAGTTGCAGCACCTGCCCCAGATGGGACCTGGCCTGGAAGAGGTGTGTCAATGGTTGGGTCTTCCGCATGCTCAATTAACCACTCCATGGCCTGAGGCACCGACATGCTGAAAGGTACAACAGACTCTTCTCAGCTCTACCAAACAGGTGATAGGGCCTTTCCCACCCTGAGAAAAGATCTGCCCTTTTGGAAGCTGTGCCAGCAGCAGCAGGTGACCCTTTTGAATTGGAACCTCCATACAGCCTTTGCCTCAATCTCCCAAGACCCAGGACAAGCACAGATGCACCAAAACCACAAGGGGCACAGGGCACACAGCACAAAGGGCACATCCCCTAACCACCTGGTCTGGTCTTCATGAGGGACCTGAGCAAGTAAATGAAAACGTGAGCTCAAGAAGAGTACCAGAGTACCCTGGGCAGGGGAGATGGCTCAGTGGTTAAAGGTGCTTGCCTACAAAGTCTTTTGGCCCACATTCGATTCCCCAACACCCACATAAAGCTGGATATAAAATGATGCAGGCATGGCATGTGTGCCCCCCCAAACACACATACACACAGCTCCCTGCAGGAGCAGTGTGTGACTCCCAGCTCTCCTAATGAACAGCACAGCACACATATCTGCAGACTGAGCCACTCGTCTGGC